>JBAMCE010000141.1:5105348-6333848 GCA_037075305.1 Drosophila kanekoi | reverse complement strand
CATTCAAAATTGCAATTACACTAAATTAGCATTAAATATGCATTAAAGTGCGACAAAAAAAGGCAATAAAACAAAAGACTTAGGCAACGAACTCGGCCAGCGAAAAACATGGCGAATCGAAAACCAAAAACTAAAATCCGAAAAAAAAAAAATAACAGAAATATACAGAAAAAACCAAAACCGAAACGAAAACCAGAAGCCATTTCGGCTTTCGATTAAGCAGATCAAAGGCGCTGATAAAAGCGGCCATAATCGTAAGACGATTATTAACAAGTAGCCGACGTCAACGGCAGCGTCGCTGCCCACGCCAACGCCGACGTCGACGTCAACGGCGAGCGAGCGAGCGAGAGAGCGCTGCGCTGGGCGACGCTACGCGACGCGACGCGCATAATTCTTTCAAATTGCATTGCCTTGCAGTTTATTATTAGTTTTGTTATTATTTTGCGTATTCTAAACAAAAACGAAGACCACGCCGAGCACGCCAGGCGGGCGGGCGGGCGAGCAAGAGAGCACGCGAGCGTGCGAGAGAATGCGATAGCGCAAGAGAGCGCACACGTGAGTCGCAGTTGGCAGCGACGCAAACGTTGACTGCTGCCGGCAACGACGACGCCGACGGCGACCGCGACGCTGGCAAAGAGCGACAAGAAGGCAAGGTAAAAATTTCATTCCGTTTCGAGCATTCGACGTGTGCGGACGTGTACCATCAAGTGTCTTCCCAGTCTCAACTCGCTCACGCAGTCGTGAAACGGGCGTTAAAAGTGTTTGAAATAAAAAGCAAATATATATCAAATAATCAATAATCAGAAATACCTGTGTATCGAATGAAAGGCTCTTAGCGAGTGCATTGCAAAATATTGTTAAATATTATTTTTATCAGAATGTGCAGCAATAAACATGCCGTGCTCCAAAATGTGCATTGATCTGAAACAGTGCTGAACAACTTGTTAACTGAGCAAAGCATTTGCCGCAACTAATTAAAGGCCACAATCATAATCGTTTATCATTAACATCATATATGAGCCATGGCAGTTGTTCGGCTACAAAATATGCCAGTCGCCGCAAATAAATGGATTAAATACAATAGCAGCAGCAGCAGCAGCAGCAACAACAGCAACAACAACAACACACACAAGCAGGTGAGTTTAACCACTGAATTTATTGGCTAAGCCATACGGTAGCCTCCGCAACAACAACAACAACAACAACGAGAGCAGCAACTTATGAAAGAGGGCCGCAAATATCAAAAGTAGCCGCTCGAAAGAGTGTGAGAGAGAGAGAGAGCGAAAACAACAGGCCAAAAACAACAAAAATCAGACACGAAAAAACAGTAGCACGTCAATTAAAATTAATAGCTTCCGACTTAAGCCGCCCCAATCGAGTTGACCGACAAAAACCACAGCAGCAACAACAACAACAACGACAACAACAACAACAAGTAAAAGCCTCTACAGCTTTATTTACGACATTAGCATAACGCAGAAATCGAAATCAATTTGAAAATCCTTTGCAAGGGCATTAAAAATGAGCTTAAAAAATTTGCCTGCGTTCGCAAAAAGCCCAAAAACAACAAAAATAAAAGTTACCAAAAATATAAATGCAAACAAAACAAAAGCCAAAAGGCCGACAGAACGCAGCGCACTGCGAGGGACCTTTTAAGTATAGCTAACCAAAAACCCTCATCAGCAACAACAACGGCAACAACAACAACAACAAAGTGCAGGCCGCTTTCGTGCGCTCCACTTCGCTTGAAGCCACAACAACCACATCCCCAGCTCGAGAAGAGTCGCAGCTTTCAGCTCGCGGTCCCCCATACACACACATACACACACTGATATAGCCTCCATATAGCGTATAGAGTAGTTGGCTACTGTTTTCAGAGTTAAGATCAATGAGTGCGACGACTGCCTTTGGGTACACGCTCGCTCGTACGCTGCTCGTACGTTCGTAGGCCTGGCCCGAACTGGTTGGAGATCTGCTTTGCAACATGCCGCAAAGCGGCATTGGCCATCGGGCCATCGAGCCATCGGGGCGGCAAAGTACAAAGCCGAAAACGGCACGGGTTTAGCGCGCTCAGAGTAAAAAGCGATCAGCGTTGCCGCTCGGCAGACGTGCGCACATCCCACAGATACAAAGATACAAGCACACACACGCGCGCACACACACACACACAGACGCACACACACGCACACGGCTGTAGCCGGGGCCGGTCTAATAACGCTGCCTGGCACTTGGCTACATGTTTTAGGCCGCGGCTTCGGCTTTTGTTGTTGTTGTTGTTGTTGCCGCTGTCGCTGCTTGCGGCTTCATTTGAGGCTGCTTCCGAATTACCTGCGTGGCATTGCAGTTGCCACAGCAGCGTTATTTCCATGCCATAAAAAGTATTAAATTGCTGCAAACAGGTGTATTTTTTGAATGCCTCCGCATCAGGCATATAGACAGCCAGCTGTAGGCAGCGCAGCGAAGGGCAGGGAGGCGAGTTGTTGATCACGGCGCAGTTGCAATTATGTTGCCTATTCGCCGTATGCTAAAGGTGCAAATTCTAAGCCCAAAAAAACATTGAGGTCAGTTCAGGTGCGAGCCGAATTTGGGTTTTTCCGCTAGGGAAAAGGGTATATGTATAAATCTAGATGATGTCCTTGGTAGATGCGTTGCCTAAATGACCCAGTCGAAAAGCGTAGTAGAGAGTGCTATTTATCCTAAAATCTTATAAAATCAACAAGAAAACTAGTTCATCTCACTCACAAACTTAATTTAATAGCTTTTACTAATTAGTTGAAGGTTTTTAAGTTCTACTTTCGCTCTGCAAGCTCATTGGATAAGGGTTTCACAAGTGATTTTGAAATCTGTTTCAGTCTTCCTTTAAGTTCCCAAAAAGGGTTTGAGGTTTGACTTGGCATAACAACCGCCTGCAGAGGGGATTTGCTGGGCTTAACTCGTTATAGTTTATCCATCTTCTCTAGCCTTTGCTTAGAGATTACAAACATTTCTATATAGTATTCCCCTCTTGTCTTGCCTTTTGCTTTAATCTGCAGCAAAAGGTATTGATGAATAGGTTGATCTGCTCTTAATATTCATTTGACCAACCCCTTAGCTGATAATAAGCTGAACCTGCGCAGCTTCCCTTCGAATATAACGGCTGCTTCGACTGGTTTTTGCATTTTGCGCGCGTTTTCTTGCTGCCTTCTTTTTTTTTTGCTGGCAGCGACGTCGCCGTCGACGCACGCAACTCAAACAAACTGGCAACAACAATATGACAAACAATAAACAACAACCAAAAACAACGGCAACGGAAGTTTATTTATGCCTGGCCCGCTATTTATTTAAGCGTATGCGATAAGCCGCGTGTGACAGAGATAAAAGAGCGCGTGTGCGTGTGCGTGTGAGCGAGAGACAGAGGCAGAAACAAAGAGAGAGAGAGAGAGAATTGTTTAGTTGTTGCTGCTGTAGCAGCAAGTGCTCCGGCTAATGAGTTGATGCAGCGCGCGAGGCGGAGGGGGGGGAAGTGCAAGAGGAGCAAAAGCAGCCGCAAAGGCAAATCATAAATAAAAATAAAAGCCGCACCGCAACCCCTCACTTCCCTCCCCTTCGCCCAACGCGCGACGCTCGGCTCCTTTGATTTGACAAGGTCGTTATTGATTATGTTGCATTTTCTTACTGCTCGCACGTGTGTGAGTGTGTGTGCCGGTATGTGTGTGTGCTGTGTGTGATTCGTAAATGGCGAGGGAAAACTAGTGCAGCAAAGCGAAACCCAAACACATTTAACAAATTATTAGTCAAAACAGTTATTATGTAATTCAAGCTGCAAACTCAATTTACTCGCTTCAATTCTCGCTTTACAACACTTACAAAAATCTATCAAAAACATATTTTTATCTATGAATCAAAAGAGTCCTAAGTTAATAGACACATATATGCACATATACATATATATTGAAAAGCCAAAGATCATAAATAATTATATGCCATAAAAAGTTGGCAAATTTTCAAGTTGTAAATAGTTTAATTCACTTAGCATATGACATTTAATAGTAGTATAACCTGTAAAGGCCTAATTGCATTACAATTAACACACACACACACACATACACACACACACACACACACACACACACACACACACACACACACACACACACACACACACACACCGCTCACACACACACACACAGTCGCAGCAGTCCCAAGCAAATCAAATTTATTCAAGTCAGCACGGGGCGTATGCTTAATGTTGAATAAAAAATGAATAAATAAGAAAAGCTAAACGCTTAGCGCCAGCGCCAATGACTGGCAGCAGCGACAGCGACAGCGACAGCGACAGCGACTGAGGCAGAGACGTGTAGGCAGAGCGAGAGAGAGGGAGAGAGAGAGGGAGAGGGAGACAGCGCCACTTGACTATTTGCAGCAATTAATAAAAACTGACAATTTAATCGTCGCGACAAGTAGTTGGCTGCCAGCCAACCCAGACAGAGCAGCCGCCTAAACTCAAACTGCCCGACTAGTGGCAGATAGAGGGGGTGAGGCGGGTATAGGATAGGCGCCTTTGTCGGCATTGCTGGCCGCAAGAAATCGGAATACGGGCAACTGGAAAGAAAGACAACAACAACAACAACAACAACAAAAACAAAAACAAAAAACAGAAAAGAGTCGCTACAAGCCAAAAGCAAAATATTAATAAGCATTGCCCGCAATTAATAGCGCAACTTAAGACGCTATATAGGGTAATTAAGCGGCGCTTGTGAACATTTTTTCCTTTGCCGGAGCCGACGACGGCGACGACGACGGCGACGGCGACAGAGCAGCTGCCGGTGCTCTTGTTGTTGTTGTTGCTGTTGCTGTTGTTGTCGCTGTCGGCGCTGCCGTTTTTTCTCTTAACAGGTAAACAACAAGTGCAACGTACGCTCGAAACTAAGTATCTCTATCTCAGTGCCTACATTTGTATCTGTGACTTGCTTACGAGTGTATGTGTGCATGTGTGTGCGTGTGTTTGTGTGTGTTTGTCAATGTGGGCACGCGTTTTGTTTACTCAAGCGTAAATCCGCGCACACACGTAATTTTGTTACTTTTTTTTTATTTTTATTTTGTGGGTCGTGGTTAACATTAGAAGATCGTAGGCGCAGCCCCCAAGCTAAATCGTCAAGCAATGCTATAAACGAGGGTTGCTTGTGAAGTAAGCCAAGCAGCTGGCAAGTCCATAGACTCAACTCCAAAGTAATATCCCTCTCTACAAAGCCTACCTGTCTATTATATCTATTATAACCTTCTCAAACCATTGCTAACTTATTGAACAGCCCTCGCAGAGTTCGCTGTTAGCGTTAGAATTCTTGTCAATTTGTTAAGCGGCAAACATCAGAGAGTTTTTTTTTAGTTTTTTGTCTTTTTTTGGTTTCTTGAGTTTTGTTGGCAGCGGGGGGAAGGCCCCCATAACAGACGCGCTTTGACAGGCAGCAATCAAAACGGCAGCGATAGCAAAACTGAAAACTGAAAACTGAAAACTTAAAACTGAAAATGGAAAACTGATTGAAGAAAAGTCGCTCAATTTGTGTGCAACGGCAACAGCAAGAGCACAGGAGTGCAGGATCACCTTAAAGCTTAAGGCGTTCGACTTAAAGCTTTGGTTTCCAGCTTAAAGCTCAATGCGTTACCGTTACTCGCACTGCCGCTGGTCAAGTTCGAACTTGTTGAACAACTGGCCAAGTCTTATGTGTGTGTGAGTGTGTGTGCCCATAATTGTTCTGGCCGTTTGTAGGCCTCCGCTCAAATTGTCCGTGTCATTTGCATTTTGTCTGCAAATTGTCGTTGCTAGAGGCAGCGACTGCGGCGCGCAGCGGCACAACTTCAAAGCCAAAATAAACATTGATTGAAGATTTCTTTACGATTTCTGAATGGTTATTTATGCAGAGACAGCGGCGCAGACAGGCGGACACAATTGACAGACTGACACACTGAGACACTAAAATCGTTGCCTTTGACTCGTTTTTGTTGTTGCTTTTGTTGTTGTTGTTCTGTTGTTGGCGGCACGCGTTTTGTTGTTGGCATTTAGTTGTTTTTGTATCATTTACAAATTGCTGGAAAATAGCGTAAAATCAAAACAACAACAACAATAACCACAAATCGCCGCTGCTCATTTGATTGATGTGCACAATCGACCTTAAGTTCAAAGCCAAGAACAGCAACAACAACAACAAAATGCCGAAACTGAAACAGAAACAGACGTCGCGGTCGACGTCGACGTCGACGTCATAGCCAACGCTGCTGATTACCACGCGTCAGCGGCCATGACAATGTGAAATCCAGATGTGTGTGCGTGTGTGTGTCTGTGTGTGTAAGCCCACGAGGCGTATGAATAATATAAATTATTTGTGTATGTAATAACAGAATAGTTCTCTATGTTTGACTAAATACTAGACGTAACTGTCTCTCTCCGATCCCCACCTTCCTGCTCTCACTCTCTCTTACTCTCCGCCATGTAGCTAATGCGAAGAGCAAACAACAACAAACAGTGCACAACGTAAAACAATAACAACAAAAACGTAACGAAATGCGCGGCAAAAATATCTTTGATCTTATCGCAAAGCTTCTTGCTCGCATTTTGATCAAAGCAATTTTTCCGCCAAAATACAAAGGCAACAACAACAACAGAAAACCACAAGAGCAACAGGCGGCGCAGCATGGCAAACTGAGAGAGCCACAGCAAGGTAGAGAAGGACAGAGAGGGAGCGAGAGAGAGCGAGAGAGCGCGCGCACGCTGTTATTACGATGACAATAACAAAAAGTTGTGAATGAGTTGTGAGTTGACACACGGAGTCAACGAGGGAGAGCGGTGGAGTACGAGGGTAGTGCGTAGCGCGGAGTGCAAGTGCAGCTTGAAAGCGCGTTCTCAGCACAGCCAAGATACGTGCTAAAGTAAAAGCTTTGTAAGTGTTTGTTTATATGATAATTGAGCATTTACGAAAGCTTTAGCTAAGCTAGGCAAATAGGAGAGCGTGAGCGCGATTGCTACTCTATGTGAATGTGTTTGGGGGCGTAGCAATATCGGATTGAGTAACAAATATATAGCCTTATCTGAGCTTAGCACAGCGAGCTTAAGTTCTAGAATAAACCTATTTGTGAGAGCGTGAGTGTAAGTTCTATGTGACATGCCTTTGATGAATGTGTTTGAAGGCCTAGTAATAACGAAAGCTTTACCTGCGCTAGGCACAGCGAGCTTATATTATAGAATAAATATATTTGTGAGTGTGTGAGCGAAACTTCTACTCTATGAAACTTCTATGTTGCTTGCGTTTAATGTGTTTGAAAGTTTAGAAGTTCAATTTTGGATTTGACCTCTTGCAGACAACGACGACGACGACGACAACGCAACTGCGTTGTCAGCTGACGCTGTTGTTGCCGCTGATTGCACTCAGTGTCTTGCCGCACGCCAGCAGCAACAGCATTAACAGCAGCAGCAGCAGCAGCAGTAACAACAACGGCAACGACAACATGCAGACATTTGGCGTGGCCAAAACGCCACTGGAGCTGGAGCAGGAGCAGGCGGATGGCCATGGCAATTCGCTGAACATGATACAGCGCAACTACATGGTCATGCATCCGGCGGGTGCAGCGGCAGCAGGCAGTGCTGCCGTGGAGCACAGCGATCACAGCCGCTCGCTGAAGCGCGCCTCGCTGACCAACACGAGCATCACCTGCAACGATGGCACCCACGCGGGCTTCTACCTGCGCAAACAGCCCAACTCGAAGAAGTGGATTGTGTTCCTCGAGGGCGGCTGGCACTGCTTTGACAATCGGTCGTGCCGAGCGCGTTGGCTGCGACTGCGCCATCTGATGACCTCCTCGCAGTGGCCGGAGACACGAGATGGTAATTTGCCTCAACGAATCCCTGTTGCTTACAGCCCAAGCTAATGCCTCTTCCCACTCGCTTACAGTTGGTGGCATACTGTCGCCGCACGCCGAGGAGAATCCCTACTGGCACAATGCCAATCATGTGCTGGTGCCCTATTGCAGCAGCGACTCCTGGTCGGGCACACGCACCGAGCCGGACACACGCGATCGCGAGAACAACTGGCGCTTCATGGGCGCCTTGATACTGCGCCAGGTGATTGCAGATCTGATACCGCTGGGCCTGGGTCGCGTTGCTGGCGGCGAGCTGCTGCTGGTGGGTTCCTCCGCCGGTGGCTTGGGTGTCATGCTCAACTTGGACCGTGTGCGCGACTTCCTGGTCAACGAGCGCAAGCTGCAGGTGACGGTGCGTGGCGTCAGCGATTCGGGTTGGTTCCTGGACCGCGAGCCATACACCCCATCGGCGGTGGCATCCAGCGAGGCGGTGCGTCAGGGCTGGAAGCTGTGGCAGGGCCTGCTGCCCGAGGACTGCGTCAAGGCACATACCACCGAGCCGTGGCGCTGCTACTTCGGCTATCGGCTGTATCCCACGCTAAAAAGTGAGTTGTGAAAGTGAATTTTCCCATTTGTGACTCTGCTAACTAACCGATCGCCTCTAGCTCCACTGTTTGTGTTCCAGTGGCTCTTCGATGAGGCCCAAATGCGCGCCGACAATGTGGGCGCGCCCGTTACGCCCCAGCAATGGAACTATATACACGAAATGGGCGGCGCGCTGCGCTCCTCGCTGGACAATGTGAGCGCCGTGTTTGCACCCAGCTGTATTGGGCATGCGGTGCTCTCCAAGCGCGACTGGGTGAACATCAAGATCGACGACATCTCGCTGCCCGCGGCGCTGCGCTGCTGGGAGCACTCGACGCGGCCGCGACGCAAGCGCCACGACAAGCTGAAGCGCTCCACGGAGGCAACGACGACAGCGCTGCAGGAGCAGCAGCTGCTGCCACATCCCAATGCCAATAGCCAAAGACATCAGCGACATCGCCAGCGGGCACAGAAGCTGAACAATGTTGCGCAGCCGCAGCGCAAGCGCAACCATCTGAGCAAGGAGCAGCGCGAAGAGCGCAAGCGTCGCCGTCAGGAGCGACAGCGGCGCAAGCAGCGACGTCGCCAGCAGCAGCAGCAGCTACAGCGCAAGCGCGAGAACGAGGCGGCCGCCAACAGCAGCAAAAGCAACAACAACAATGAGCAGCGCAAGCAGCGACGCCGCCAGCAACTGACCGCTGAGCAGCAGCTGCAGCGCAAGCAGCAACGCCAGCAGCGACGCAAGCTGCAGCAACAGCAACAGCAGCAACCGGAGCTGCAGCAGGAGCAACAGCCGAGCGAGCCGCAAAAACGTCGCGCCTCGAACAGCGCCTCCAAGCCGAAGCCGAATCCGCTGCGGCAGCGGGTGCCGCGCGTGCCGGAAAAGTGCGGCCTGCGTCTGCTGGAGCGTTGCAGCTGGCCTCAGTGCAATCACTCGTGCCCGACGCTGACCAATCCGCTGACCGGCGAGGAGATGCGCTTCCTCGAGCTGCTCACCTCGTTCGGGCTGGACATCGAGGCCGTCGCCGCCGCCCTCGGCGTCGATATGCACACCCTGAACAACATGGAGCGCACCGAGCTGGTCAACCTGCTGACGCAGCAGGTGAGCTGAAACGGTAGAGCTCAGCTGAGCTGCAACTGTAAATAGCTGGCCTGTATATAGATATAGCCATAGACTGTATAGCCGACCCTCACATTGTACATACATACATAAACATATACATATATATATACAAATTTGTATATGTATTAACGGAGCTATTCCAATTCCTAAATCAAGCAAAAGACATGCGCATAGTACCCAGTTATTAAGCAGAATTTATTTATATATACAAACACACACACAACACACACACTCGCACGCACACTCATACGCATACATACACACATACTCGTATTCGTATACGTATTCGTATTCGTATTCGTATTCGTATTTATTCATTCGCATTCATTTCTGCGCAACGAGAAACTAACACAAATGCAACCACAAGACTGTTTTTTTATGTTTTCTATTTAAATATATTTAGATATATATATTTTTTTGTAATTAATTAAAATCGTAAAAGCGTAAGATAAATAATTTATTTATAATTAGTTCGTTAAGCTTAAGACAGGAGCTGTTTTGCGGAGCGTCTAGACTTTTTCAATTGCCCGAATGCCAAGTTCGATGTTTGTTTGTTTCTTATGCAAACATATCAATTATTAATAACAAATTACAAACAACAAATTACAAATAACAAATAACAAATTACGAATTACGAATTACGAATTACCTACCTCAAGCAAAACGATGAGAAATTATTAGACAGCTGCCTTGGAGAGCGTATTGCATTTTGTACCTGTGCAAGTATATGCATATAAATCAAATATGAGAAAATACTTAACATTATTTATTTATGTAATTTAGCAACAATTTTTGTTGTTGTTGTTGTTTTAGTTATGCTAAATGCACGCATTCCGTTCAAAATAATAATTGTACTTAACAAATGCAAAATGCAACAAATTCAATTCAATTGCAAGCCGAACAACTCGAATATTATTATTATTTTAATTATTTAAACTTTAGTTGAATAAATGTAATCAATTATTATTAAGTACAATTAGCTATTAGCCTGTACAGAACCGGTTAAAGTTTAGTCTAAGAATTGTTGTGCTTAATTTATGCCTAAGTTCGACTAAAAACTAAAAAAAAAAAAACACTGAGAAAAAAGATGAAGAAGTAAAGTCAAGAGCGAAAATTGCATTGTTACAAGTTCCAGCCGGAGAAGGAAAACCAAGAAAAATGAAGAAAAGCAATTTGGAAAAAGAAAAATCAACACCAACAACAAATAAATACGAAAATATTTTTATTTAAATTGTTCTTAATTGATTAAGAAATTGTTTTTAATACATTTCGAATTGAACATGAACCGAAACTAGTTCATGAGCTGAACGTAAACTGAAATTTTAAAGATTTTTGTTTTTAGTTTTCGAATTCAGTTCGAAATCGAAAAATATCTTCAACATGAGCCGAATCGTAACACAAACACGTTCATTAAATAGTTCGAATTCGGCTCGCATTCGAAATTTCGAATTGAATGAACCAAAACCTGAACATAAACTAGTTCATGAACAAAACTTAAACACAATTTAATAACTTTCTCGCTTTAAATATTTCGAAATTAGTTCGCATTCGAAATGATTATAGAACATGAACCGAAACTTAACGCGAACTAGTTCATGAACCGAACGTAAAGTCAAGTTTAGCTTAAATATTAGATGAACAATTACCCATCTTGACATTAGAAAAGTTCTCTCCCCGAGCAGCTCGTCATTCATTGGACTTAATTGAATGCGGCAAGTGCCACAGCCGGGGCTAAGCTCACGAAAGTCGAGATTCCGAGAATTGGCTCCGCTTGGGGCATTGTGGGCGCAATTCGTGTGGTGCGGCAGTGAAAATTGAGCCACAAAGGCAGCAACAAATTTGTGGCTCGTTTCAATTGAGCGCCAGAAGTCGAGCAATCAGCACGCGAACGTCGAGAGGAGAAAATTAAGTGTCAGCTTGATGGGAGGAATGTGGAAAATTGGTGTATTTTTGCTGCATTGCCACCTGCTGGTGGCACCGCTCGCAGGTGAGTGGCCCGGTTTGGGGCATCCAGGTATGCAGATCGGTATGCTAATCCAGCTGCACAGCTAGCTGTCCCATATTCTTGACCATTTCGCTGGCGGGCAAAACGCTGACCGAGGCCTGCCTGGAGGTCAACTGGGGACCCTACTGCTTTGCGCCGCCCGAATGGGTGGGCATCTATAGGCAGGATCCGTCTGTGTCGAACTTTCAGCCGGAGCTGCGCATCGACGGCATACGCAATAACACGGGCAAACGAGAGACGCCCATTAAGCTGGGCAAGCTGCACTTTCCGGGCGGCTGGGATCGGCCCGGAACTAAGCAGAAAACCGCGACCAGGTATCCAAAGGGCAAGTGCCTGCCGTTCTATGTGGCCAGCTACAATGGCACCGAGCTGCTGACCATCGACTGCCTGAAGATTCAGCCCAATTGGCTGGCCCATCTCAAGGATGCGGCCAGCATGCCGCTGAAGCGTCTCTTTCTGCCGGGCACACACGCCTCCGGCGCCTACATAACCAACTACAGCAGAACCAAATCACAGCTGGTCAAGGATTATCTCGTGGCACAGCACTTCGATGTTTGGTCCCAGCTGGTCTTTGGCATACGCTATCTGGATCTGAGCGTGGGGTAAGCTTGGAGTGTGAGATGTATTCCCAGCATATGAAACTCTATGGAACTGCATTTGTAGCTATCGCAACGTGGACAGCAGCGTCGAAGCGGACAACTTTTGGGTGGTTAACGAGAACATGTTCATTAATCCCTTAATCGATGTCATTCGCGACGTGCGCCGTTTTGTCCAGCTCTCGAACGAGGTGGTCGTGCTGGACTTTAGCTCGTTTCCCATTGGTTTCTACAAGCACCCGGAGATCTACAGCAGCCTGTACCATTTCATACGCCAGGAGCTGGGCGAAGTGGTATACGAACGGAATGTCAGCATCAATGAAAACTGTGCGGATCGCAGTTTTGATGATATGCGCAACGGGGGGCGGCAGGTGCTGCTGCTGTTTCCCACACAGGAGCTGCCGCATCCGGAGAATGGTACAAAAAGATCCATCTAATATATCTCACAAATTGTTAACACAATTTCAATTTGCAGAATCTGTGCTGCTGTGCACGCCCTGGCAGCGCTTCAGCACCAGCTACATGAACATCTCCCAGACACTGGACTACATGCGTCTGCTGTTCAGCCGGAAGTCGGAGTCGCCAGTGCAGGACGAGGGCTGGATCTTTCATGCCGTGAAGAGCATCGAACAGACGCTCAATGCGCGCAAGCTGCAAACGACCAAGGAGCGCGCCGCACTCATCAATCCAAAGGTAAATCAATGGCTCAACGGCCCGTGGGGCCTCAATGCCAATGTCGTGGCCATGGACTACTTCAGCAATACCAACCTGGTCGATGTGGCCATCCAAGTGAATGCGCACAAGGCCTTCTTGGCGGCCAACGACAGATTTGTCAACATGGAAATACTCACTCCACGGTAGAGCGACATTTATATATATAGGGATATCCTTTTTATAATAACAGAAATTTTTTAAAACATTCGCAGCGATGGCAACAATTACAGCTCACAAATTTACATATAGCTGGCAACGCGTTGCGCCTAGCCAGTACACACACCAAGCAGTTGTGTAAGCAGTGCATACGCAAGCGGTTTACTATTATTCGAATAAAGCAGTTCACGCATTGTGGAAAACTTTCACAGAAAAATAGGTGGAAGATTTTGATCAGTTTTCCAACATTAGTAAAAAAAACATGACAGATACAAATACCAGGAACCATGCATACCCTGAACCCAGTGGAAATTGGTAAATAAAGTAAATTGACTTTGTGAAAATGTAGGTAACAAGCAGAAGGAAGCATACCGACCCCATAACGTGTATGGATCAATAGCCGAATCCATATAGTCCGTTGGTTTGTCCGTCTCTCTATATGTCCGTCTGTTTATCCGTCCGTTTATGCGTCTGTCGTTCTCAGAACCTATAAAAAGAGAACTAAACGAAATTTTGAAAGTAGCTCCTCCTAGTGTCTGTATAGTACAAGTATGTTTCCGTTAATCACCGATCGATAATGCAATGTTCTCTGTGCGATCGATAAAAATCGATAACGAAATCCTGTTTTTTCCCAGATACAGATCAAGCATCTGTTATTCTTCCTATCGCAAGCTGCATTTGGTGTTGGTCGAAGTGGGCACAAGGTAGCCCCTAGTCAAGCATTCCCAACTGGTCACTCGCACTTGTTAAAAATAGAAATGCACATCTTAAACTTTTTTAAATAAATTGAACTCCATGAAATCATCTTAAAGGTATGCACTGTAAAGCTATTCAATTAAGCTATTTCGCAGCGAGCTTTCGATTGCGCAATTTCTGTTTACTCAATGAACTAAAAAAAAGATACAACAACAATGATAGATACCAAATTCTTGGAAATTGAGGTGAATTCTAAACTATTTTCAACTGAAAATTGATTCTAACCACGCTTCATTATATTTCTAAGAAACACATAAAGGCGTCTTTAAATAAGAAAATGCCACAAAGTTTTATTTTAAGAGATCGCTCGAGAAAAACATATATAAATGCGAGAGGTACCAAAAATAGCCTTAAAATAGGACATTTTCTGCAGCCGTTGAAAAGTGATGCCCATCTGTGGCAAAAATTGCTAAAAGGGCATCACTGGAGCACAGAAAATATATGTATTTGTATCTATATATATTCACAATAAAGCATCTACAGCTGTTTATACAAATATTTTCACGTATACGTAATTCGTCACCCGAAACTCATTTGCGTGACAATAAAAAAAAACGCGCTAAATATAGCGAATGCATTCGAGAGGGCATTAATATTCGATCACGAAATGCGAAAACAATAAAAGATAGATTTAGTTTGGAACGCATATAGACAAAGTTTTGATAGAAGTTGGGTTTACACTGATAAAAACTGGCTGCAAATGCTTTTCTCTTGTATATTTCTTTAATCACATTGAATCTGGCTTAAAGAACTTTTGCATAATCCGAACTTTAGGCGGCGACCTTCAGCTTGGCATGCGCAGCCCCCAGATACTCGTTTAATGGTTAATTAAAAGCCGCACACAGACTAAGGTCAACATTGTGTTTATATAATAAGAGCAAAAGTGGAGCATTGATTTACATATACTCAATGCATATATTCAAGGTGCCGCAACGATTGATTGCTTTTCACCTGCTTTCGGATTCTTTCTCTTTAAACATGGCCACAGGCAAATAATAGAACCAGTCACCAAATCCATTTAAATGCATTGAGTCATCCGATTCTGATTCCATTATTGCTATTAATTGCTGATACAGCCCACGCGCAATGTGCCATGATGCAACTTCTAGGATGATAAACGTGCTGCCATTGCTCAAGTGCCCAGCTGTTGTAGCGCAACAGTTGAGTTGGCAACAGACTGGCAACAGCTAACTTGGCCAAGAGCCGCAACCGGATCTGGCTAAATATGAATGCAGTCAACTAATTGAAATGCGCCGCAAACTTATGTCTATGATGTGGAAAATGTCGAGATTCTTTCTTGAAATGCCAAAACACTTCTCGCCCCACAACATCCAACTGCAATGCAGTCGCTGTTCTTGCTGCAGTTGAATGAACTTTGCATTTGGGGCGAGTGCAGCGATTAAACACGGCCAGCTGATAACAGCTTACTCAGATCCCAGGCCGCCTGCTAATTGAGAAACGTCAGTTGCTTTGTTAACTGAATAAACGCAACAAGCCAGTTGCACAGCTCGCTTTAAATGTTACTCACTTTGTTGGTAATTGCTGAAGAAAGGAAGCGAATGATTTGATTGGTCGCTGGTACGCTGCACGGTTCAAACCAGCATCTTTCCAGCTGTGGCTCTGATTCAAACCTCGCTCTTTTTAAAGTTTTTACACAGCTGCCCGCTGTACTGAGAATATTGCAAGCTTTTAATATTTTCACAAACAAAATGCGGGCTAGATTAGAAATTTAGCCAAAATTGTGCATCTAGCAAATATTGTTAGCCACGTGCAATGATTGGTGTACATCTTCGTTGAACCTTGCAACTGGTTCAACTTTTCGACTTTTGTTTCAGCTGCTTTTAAAGCAAATGTTCCGCTCCTAGTAGAAAAAATTAATCAATTGCAATCCAGAGCTCTGCTAGTTAAGCTGAACTATTATGCTTTCTAGTCAAGATACCTTCGATCCCATTAATTGGAAGCCTGAACCTTGGTACATGAACTATGTGAATCATAATTCTGTGGTCACATTGAGTCAATATCTTGTGGTAAGCATAACGACTTTTAAAATTAATAAACCATTTATAGACTTGATCGGATTAAGTAAAGGTTATGTGTGGCTAAGCACAGTGTTATAAATAGACAAGTCGAATCCTTCCGAGCCAATGCATCTATCAAATCTTAAAGCTGGACAACTCACAAGTATCTATTCTCAGATCTCCGACAAATTGCGCGGATCGAAACCCTGGAAACCCATCGAATCCCTAGGTTCTAGAATCTATGCAACTCGCATCTAACTTTCCTCAGATCCAGACTTCTATGTCAGTTCTCGAGCAATACGAATCTGATCTACATGTCTGCTTGTGGGCAGACTGGGCCTGTTAGACGCCTCCGCGAATTCCCAGCCAGTCTTGCGTTGGCCATGCCCAGTCTTTGGCCATGTGGGCGGCCCTTGTGCCGCGACGCGTCGGCGCCTTTGTTGGGTTTGTTCTCTTTTCTTCTTGTTTTTTCTTTGATTATGTCGCCCGTAAATAAAAACAACGGGTTTTGTTTTGTTTCCATCTGAATTATAGGGCTCTATAATATGTTATTTGTTTATACATAAATATTGTATTATATCATTGAATTTATAATATGAATAGGAGGGTGGGGAGACAAGCAAACGTACAGTGTGTGCATTTTTTCAATGTATTTTTATTTGTGTTATATTATAAAATTTAATTTTATATACTTCAATGTACAACTATATATGTGAACGCGTTGTTGTTACTTAAAGCATAATGGATATCAAAGTTTATTAGTTAGCTTTTATATTTATTTAAATTCTATTTTTTACATATTATATGCGCGCGCACGCGTGTGTGTGTGTTGTGTATTTGTTGTGCAACGGCCAGCTAAATTGCGGCTGACAATCCAGCTGGCCGTTACGGACTTTTGGGAGTAAGTGTTCGTATATTACAGCGGCCGGAATGGGCCGCGCTGGTGGTGGTGTGGTGCGGACGCGCAGTGGTTAGGATGGAGTCAATGCCATTTAAGAAAAATATACACGCATGACATCGGTGAAGGGTTTTCGGCAGAGCGGGCACTTGGTTACGGATGAGGCGCACTTGGCGCATGCCACCACATGGCCGCAGGGCAGAAATGCCGTATTGTACTCGGCCGCATAGCAGATCTTGCAGAGCTTCTCTTCGGGCACGGTCACGCCGCCGGCTGCAGTGGCCAGGGCGGCACCTTCTGGACAGCCCTGTGCCAGAATCTTGTCGTAGATGCGTGCGGCACACGCGGGCGCCACATCGTTGCCACCTGCGGCGGCGGTGGCAACAACTGTTGCTGTACTTGCAGAAGGAGCAGCCAGAGCATCTGGAACCGGAGCCCTGCTCAGGGAATCGACGCTTGGACTTGAACTGTGGTGGCTCGCCGGCAGCGATAGCGACGGCTGCTGCGGCTTCTCGTCGTCTGCTGATCCTGCTGCTGGCTTGGCGGCCTGCGCTGCCGCGGCAACCCCATCGATGTAGACCTGACCCTTGATGAGCTTGACGAAACGGCACTGGCTCAGCCAGAGCGCATGCTGCTCCCAGGGCTCGTCGTTGTCGTCCCAGTCCTTGAGTCCGCCGCCGCAGCTGAAGCAGCGCACGCGATCGCCGACGCCAGTGTAAAAGAAACCCGCCTCGGCGAGCTGCTGTGGCTTCTGCTTCATGTTGCGCGGCCAATCCTCGAAGCTGCGCAGACGCGCCGACTCGACGACATATTCTGGATACTCGGGACAATAATTGCCACCATTGCCATTGCCAGCTGGCCTGCTGCACGGCTCCTGCATGCCCATCGGCGAGCCGACACCGCCGAGTCGCAACGGCGGCGAGGTATTCACGCCCGTCGACTGTATCGACTGACGGCCCTCGGAGTAGGCGTTCTCGCGCACATCCAGGCCGGATGTATCGTTGGATCCGCACACATCATAGCTGACGGGCGGCAGGATGCGCTCCAGTGCATCCGGGTTGATGGGCACATTGTTGGTGTTGCGGCGTCTCAGCAGCGGGCAGTTGGGCGACCAGCGCAGATGCTCCTGGACGGGATGATCTTCGCGCTCCCAGCGGCCGATTTCGACCTCACAGAAAAAGCATTTGACCTTGTCGTCCTCGTTGGTGAAGAACATGCCCGTCTGTGCCAGTGCCTGCTTATCCAGCCAGGACAAGGGCCAGTTATCGAATGTCCTCAGACGCTCATCCTCCCGATTGTATTTGTCATTCATTCTGTTCACGAAAGCCTTCAATAGTTGCGTGGCTGTCGTGCTGTTGTCCACCTGATCCAATGTTGTTGCTGTTGCTGTCGTTGTTGTCGTTGCCGTTGTCACGGATCCATAAGGTATATACCTCGGCGGACTTGCTACATTTGCCATCTTGATAAAGTGCTGATTGCCGCCGATGTGCTGGTTACTGTAGCTAGGTTTTGTTGCTTTAATTCCCACTGCAAAGAACAGAAAGGAAAGGCGCATTAATATATAGACTCAAAAGTAGATAATGCTATCGGTCGTATAAGAGCAGGGAGGTGCATCCCTCTTCAAATCAGGTGCGCCTTGCGTGTTAATTACTTGAGTTTCCCTTCTCGTTGGCTCTACGCAAGTTCGTTTTCCCTCTTCTCGCCAAGCGAGCTAAACGCCACCAGGGCGATATCTCTACTGAAGCACACAAACAACTTCTAGGTGTATATAATAAAAAACACTGTGTACAACTCGCTCGATTGTACGCTATGCAATAATGTCAACCGCAGGCTAAAATAGCCACGCGAATGTGCCAGAACCTTTCTTTACACTTATTCGATAAGAATGTTTTTTGATGAAATTTATATCTTTTGCAGTATTAAGGCTTTAAAATCGCTTTATTTTAATCAATCATGAATACCTTTCGAGATAGCGATAAATTTGGACATTTTGAGCTTTATGTGAATGTACTTTGCACTGGCAATGTTTAAAAACTGAAACGCAGTTCAAGCAACTGAGGCTGAGGCCACATCAACGAACTTTAAGCACGCACCCCTAAGGACTGTGTAGCATATCGTTCTCTCGCTCGCGCCTGCGGCAAGTCAATGGCAAGGGTGGTTTCTGGGTTTGTATCCTGAAATCCCCGCAAACGTAGCGTATCGTACGCAATCTTACAACCGCGAGTTGTTGCAACAACTGCGCCGATGCGAATCTGCAATAGATGTGCATCATCCACAGCTGGTCGGGTCGTTCAGCACAAAGATAGTACTTTGGATTAAATGTGTGTTGATGAGCCGGCGACAACAAAGGCCAAAGAATACGATATACCAATATCGTAAATGAATAATAGTTAAAATAATTGTTTACACAACAAACTGATAATGAAAAGCGTTAGATTGAAACAAAGCGCGCACAAAACAGAAGATCAAGAGTCACAGCAATATAATAGAAATATATGTGAAGAGTATGTGACGATTGTATAAAGCAAGCGTATTGTACTTGACATTTTACAACAGTCATAATCTATAGAGTATTGCATTATTAAGGAAATAGCTTACGTATCTCTCGGAAATTGCAATTTCTATATGCCCTATTATCCACGTACCATCAAGAGAATATGCTTAACTTCATAATAATAAGATAACTATTTTATTATTTTAATATTTTCATTAATTTCATTTTTATATTTTCTTTTGTTTCAATTATATATTTTTATTTATTTCTATATATATTTTATAATTTCTTAAATTTCACCTTTGGACTTTTGAAAGGAATGTAATATAATCAGTTCAGTGTTGTGAAGCGCATTCCAACGATAACGCTTGTGATTTAGTCGATTAATAAGTGTGTATAAATGTACACACATATGTATAAATGTATATAGACGATAGCTTTACTTATGCCATCGGCGTTGAACTGTTTTGGTGGTCTTTTCTCATGTAGTTAAAGAGATTGTAAGCCGTTTTTCGACATTTACTTCACGGCAGGCGATTCAGCCGAGGGGCATGGTGGAGGGGGGCAGGGGGCAAGGCAGGGAGGAGGCCCAGCAGCAAGCACGAACGCCGTGTGTCGGGACTTTGTACAAAGTCCAAATTTAAAGCCAAGCCACGCCAAGCCAAGCCGCAAACCAGCCAAACACGCCAAACAATTGCAGCACGACGGGGCAACGACTGCTGCTGAGGCAGAGAGGGAAGTGGAGAGAGACGACTGGGTGGTTGGTCGCTTGGGCTGGAGCTGAGGCTGGGGCTGGGGCTGGCAGTGCCAAGCACTCGTCGTGCAGCAAGCAACTCTCGTAGCCGTAGCCGTAGCCGACTGTGAGAAAGTTTTAATGGAATGCAGTCAAACGACTCGGTGGCGGCAGCCGCTAGCAGCGCCCCACAGCATAAAAAAAAGCAGTGCAGCATAAATGCAGTGACGAGTGCGCTGCATTGTCGAGCAGCGTGTGAGACTGGGATAGCAATAGGCACCCAAAACCATCAATGGAAAAACAACTATGCACGTACACACACGCACGCGCACACACTCACACACACACACACAGGCTCCACACAAATGCACCGCTTGGGTGCAAAGAAAGAGTGCAAAAAAAAAAAAAAGAAACAAATGCGCACACACCAAATGCAAAATAAATAAAAGCATAAAACAAAAACAAAAGCACAATTGTAAATTACAAATGCCCGACGCTGCGCTGCTGCTAGGGTTGCAGCGCGCTCGGCAGAGATTGCGCATTGTTTTTGAAGTGGAGCAACGACGGGCAGCAGCAGCGCAGCAACATCAGCTTGAGCAACACACACACACGCAGACAAAGATGATAGCTTCGAGATGCTGCTGGCTGGATGCTGCAGTTGTTGTTGCTGTGCTGCTGTTTTGCTTCAATTGCAAATGCACCGTTGTTGTTGCTGCTGTTGATGATTCTTTTTGCCAAGTACAAAGTGCAGAAGCTTGCAATTATAGCTGTTTGCTGTTGTTGTTGTTGCTTTTATTGCTGCGGAATGCATGCCCATTAACAATTGTAATGTAAACGCTTTAGCATTTTGTTTCTTTCTTTTTTGAAATGCATTGCTTTTAGCAGGAAATTCAAGTAAAAGTTCAATGCAATCAGCTCGATAGTGTTGCCATATGTCAAGAATTTGTATGAAAACACTTACCAGGGCTGCATTGGGGTACTCTATTTTAACGAAACTCAGCGAAACAACACAATTTAAAACTTGCAAGTGTAAAGTTTTTAAGTAAAGTTAAAAAATAATACAAAATAACCAAGCATATGCCGTGAATGCGCCTGAGCGCAGCAACAAACGTGAACTGACAGCGTAGAAGCAACTATGGGAAAAGGGCCTCCCGGGCGCATGAATGACATGAGAACCCAGAAAATACCAAAGTGGAAAGACACACAAGCACACGCACACATGGAAAGAGTGCAAAGCAAAGAAAAATCATAATCAAAGGCCAGACAGCAACAGCCCAGGAGGCAAGGCAACAAACAGAGAAATACACACACACACACACACATAAAGAGGACCAGTGCGCCCCATGCAACAAGCAAACCAAACGAGAACCCAACGAGGCGCGCGCTTTGGAATGCAGTCGAACAACTTTTCTACAAACTCTGCGCAAAATACAAACAAAACAACAACAAAAACAACTGGAGTTGGCTGCCGCGGCTGGTTTTCTGATTGGAAACCAAGCTAAACTATAAAGCTGGGCTTGGGATTGGAGTTTCAATGCTGTCTTGTAAGTGAAGGTAACCGCCAGCCAGCCAGCAAAGGTCTCTACTCTGTGTGTGTGCGCGCGAGTGCTTGTGTGTGTGTGTGTGAGTGTAACCTCAGACTGTGGGAAACTATTATAAACACTACCATTCTTTTTTCTTGGCTCTGGTTGTTGTTGTCTTCTAAACTGAGATTGGAATGCGGTGATACCAGATACGAACGAGTGGAGCAACATGAGCAGCAGCAGGCAAAGAGTGAGCGAAGGAGAGAGACAGGGAGAAACGGAGGGGGGCAGCGAGAGCTACAAGCATGAGTCGTCGTCACGCAGAACTTGAAGTAGGGAAGTGGAGGACATAAGGGGAGCAGATGCAGAGACCGACGCCAACACACACACACACACATACGCTTACAAAGAATATGATGTGTGCGTGTTTGTGCCGTGTCCTTCCAAGAAATGCAGCAGCCAACAATAACAACTAAAACAAAAACAAGAACAAGAACGAAGCGACCGCCGACGACGCCGTCGATAATAATAATAAAATACACAAGATGCTGGCTGGCTGACTGGCTGCCTGGTTGGCCGTGTACTTAAAGAATGCCCAACAAAGGGCAATATCATCCGTAATCATAATAAATGCGATTGAGCCGACTGCAAGCCGCTGAGGAATGCATTAAAGCGCAGCTTGGCACGGTGCTCTCTTCATCTCTGTCTCTCTCTCGCGCTCTCCTTCTCGCACATTGATCGATTGCCCAAAATCCTAACGGCGGCGGCTCAGTTCAAAGACCCGTCGCCACCGCCAGCGTTTCCAAAGAAAGAAAATTGTTCTTAAACCCAAAGTCAAGTCGTGCTGTGTGCTGTGCATCTCTCCTATCTGGCTGCCAGCATCTATGAGACTTGGAATGTGGGTACGCTCTCATGGAAAACACAAACACACACACAACCACACACACACACAGAGAGAGACAGACAAACACACGCATTAAATGCGCCTCGTTAGTGTGTGGAATGGATGAAAGGTCGTTTTTCACGCGGCCAAGACTCAAAGGTCGTCTCGCATTCGAGATGATTCAGCCCAGAAAATTCCGGGAATTCCAAAGTAATTTTCCTACATCTCTGCTGCCATTTGTTCTTAAACTTCATCTGCTTCTTATTCTTCTTCCTCCTCTCTCATTTATATCTCTTTCAAGGGCCGCCGCGCCTCGGTCCAGGTCCATTCATGCTGATTGCCGTCACGTCTGTTGGCGATAGCAAAGGGACAACAAAAGACAATACGAAATCTTTAGAAAGAAAAAAAAAACTACTTTAGAGAACATTTCTTTTCGGGTTTTGGGCTCTGCGTGAGAACTGTTTATTAAGCGAGTTATCTATCGTTTTATTGGTGAAAAGCGTGGAAAATCTACCCAGCATTCAGTTGGATAAATAAACGTAGGCGTTGTTATGCCAGGCACCACCGCCAGGAGGACGACCACCAGAGTCGGCCCCTCCTCCTGTGCTCTGTGTAGGCGTCGTTGTCGACTGGGTGCGGGTGTTTTTCTTATTGTTGTTGTTGTTGTTGTTGCAGCAATAACAATAACAATCAAGAGTTGCTCAAGTTGAGCTGAAAAAGCTCGAGTTGATACTTTCTCTTTGTTGCTGTATTTTTCTTCTTCTGCTTTTTTCTGCGAATTGAGCGCAAGAGTTCAAAGCAATGAAGCATAAAACTGCAAAAGTCTTTTGTGAAAATTGGCAACAATGCAGAGAGAGGCAGACTGGCCGCTTAGGCCATGGTTTATTATGTGTTGTTGAGTGCACCACTTCCGTTCCGAGCGGAAATAACGAACAAAGCAAACAAAAAACTACTCAAATGCATATGTATGTATGTATGCTCGGTCTGGGTATAGGGATTATGTGTATGCGTAAAGGAAGTATGTACGTATGTATGTGTATGCGCACTCATCGGATGTAGTAAATAGTAGAGGAGCCAGCAGAAACAACGCGTCATCAACTCACAAACTTTGTTTATTATGATGAATGATGATCTAAGCTAGCAGAAAGAGAGATAGAGGAAAAATATAACACAAATAAAAAGCAGACAGCAGCAGTATAAATACGCAGAATAACAACAGCACAATTAATTTAATTAGAACAAGATCTACAGCTGAGCGAGCGTGTGTCATACAAGCTGACCTTCTAGCCTGCAAAAAATTGGGCAACATTGTTTTGCATACTATAGTCATCGGTTAAATATATAAATATATAGATAACAACGCCAAAAATGGCGTACTCGAAAATTCCGACGAAAACAAATAAGTCTGACATTCATTGTGTATCTTTCAGAACCCGCACCCTGCCCCTCTCTCAATTACTCACATACTCGCTTCCATAGTACTGCGAATATGTTGATATAAGCGCCAGCAGCGCTGATATCATTCACAATGAGCATGCTAGGGTTGTCATCGTTTTAAAATGTTTGCTTGAAGCAACTCAAAAGCCAACGTAAACAATGTGTGTCATGTTTTGGTTAATTTAAATGGTAAACAAATTGCACAAAGAGCAATTCGTAATTATAAAAACAGAAATTTAGTAAACAAATTTTTAAGTAATCAACAGCAGCAACATTTAGCAACTCTGCAGCCGCCATCTTTTTACGAATACGACCTCTTGCCTCTTGGCTGCTGAACGAATGTGCGAGAGCGAGAGACCCAAAACGGGAACAGCACAACACAACAGGCAAAATTGTCGAAAGCGGTTTGCGCTGCAAGTATATACTGCAATTTTTCTTTGCCATATATTTTTTAAGATTTAAACACTTCAATTATGTAACTTTAAATATATATTCAAAATTTTTCATTAAAGGCCCAAATCGATTATATAGTTAATTTTGATCTATTAAGCAAAATGATTTTGTAAGTTTTGTCATGTGCACGAAAAATACACGATAGCGTTTGCTTGATTGTGTGTACGCGTGTGGGGTTTTATATGTATGTATGTGTGTGTGCTGTGTGTTTGTAAGCTGTAGCTTTAATTAATGTACATTGTGCAGGCAAACAACATACGTACATACATAGATGAAAAAAACAGCTTTAGCTTTGTGATGTCACGTTTTCGTTATATTTTTGGGGTTATATCTAAATTCAAGTTAATATTATGCCTTATAAACACAACTTTAGCTCACCTTGACAATTTTTCTCTTTTTGTTGAAAAACTCAAGTTCCCCTGACACTTCTTTGTGTTTTAAATCTATTAAGTTCTATTTAGATTCGAGACAAATGTATATTTCTTTTCAAAGTATTGATTTTTCTTTTCCGAGCGACGAGTTGACGTTGACGGAAAACACACAAACACAGAGACGCAGACGTTTCTGTATTTATTTTTAATTTGTTGCTTTTTTAGTGTTGTTGCTTTTAAAATACTATCAATATCACAATTTAGTTTGGAGACCGCAATACCGAAATCAAAACACTTTTCTTTTTATAGTTTTGTAAATGCATAAATTAAGTGCTTAAGATTGTAGCGCAGCGTATCCATGGCTTCTTTACTATTCGAGCTTCGTGAGCGAACTGAAAACGCCGAAGCGGCGACAGACAAACGAGCGCATACACAAACACACACATACACAACACACAGCCAGACGTTACGAGCAAGCAGCGTTGTCGAG
Source organism: Drosophila kanekoi (assembly GCA_037075305.1). Classification (NCBI taxonomy): domain Eukaryota; kingdom Metazoa; phylum Arthropoda; class Insecta; order Diptera; family Drosophilidae; genus Drosophila; species Drosophila kanekoi. The sequence goes on along the minus strand of JBAMCE010000141.1, from coordinate 6,308,783 downwards.
AGCAACCCCGAGCGAGCATACGTTGGGCGAGGGATAGTGAGAGAGGAAATATACATACATATGTTCATACACACACACACACATTCATACAGATGGTACTTGGAATTTTTTTTATGCATGTTTTTGGTTGCACTTCTTGGAACTTGCAATTTTGTTAATTTGTAAAAGAGCAAAAACATTTAAGTGATATTTCAGTAAAAACTTTTGCTGCCTATTATGTGGCTGCAATCAGAGAGTATAAACATAAAAACAGATGTACATATATACATACATAGGTATGTATGTATGTTATGTATTGCATACATACAATAAGCGGGTTGCCAGCCAGGCTCACTTTGCCCACAACGAGCTGGCATCACAATGACGCCCCCAATACACCACGTACAACTTCTACTACGGCAAGTATTAGTACGCAAGATGGCGTATCGTACAACCGTACACGGAAACTCTGCACTACGGTTATCCTTTTCCAACCAGCAGCGCCGTGCGTTGGATGCCTCGGCTGCAACTGCAACAGTCCAGGATCATTGATTTTTGCCACGGCCAGAGCATGCGCCTGGCAAATTCATCAGGCTCGTCCACTTTTGACTTCTGGCGCGTGTCAATGCACCGCCACGACACGTCGTTGCAGCCCATAATTGACGTGTGCACCTTCCAGACGCAGACGCCGACGCCGACGCTGGCAGCGCGTCGACAGCAGCTGCTTTTTTGTGTATGTATGTATGTATGTATGTATGTATGTAGATATGCGTTATGTATGCACATATGCTCCACTGCACTCGCTTACCTGTCTGGGCCTGGCTTAAATTGTGTACATTTCTGTTTTTGTACATTGGCAGCTGCAAATACTATCAATAGCGCGATAGAAGTTAGGCACGAATCAACCTAGCCGAAGGCATTTCAGGCCCATTTTTATTTTAATTTCGGTATCAGCAGCTGATAGAGATCGAGATGTACATAAGTATGTTTAGGACGGAGTACATATGTACATATGTACATACATATGTATGTATATCATATGTGTGTATATAGAATTGTAAACATAACATATGTAATTATTTAAACATAGTTGAAAGCGCGTTATTTGATTACGATTATTATTGATATGCGTTACGTCACAAATTAACGTAAGTTTTAGCTTGAGAAAATTCATTTGTGCATTTGTCTCTAGTCATTTTTCACTGTAAAACAATATTTCACAAAAAATAATGAACAAGCATATTATAGGTAAAAACGGAAGTGATTGATAACGAATCGATAAGAGTCTTAGAAATCACATTTCTACTTAAAAAGTTTCAAGCTTATCAAAAATAATTAAACATTTTATAAATAAAGTCTTATTTGATGACGTTAACCGGGGTTTTGCTAAGTACAAACATGTGTACACTTAATGAAAGGAAATACCAGCACGTACTCCTAAATAGACGATTGCAATTGTATATTGTTGTATATGTATATGTGTATGTATGTGCATGCTGATAAAAGTTATATATGCATGTATATGTGTATGTATGTGTGTAGATATGTCTGTTTAGCATTCAGCTGCATCGACATCGTTTGCGTATTTGAACTCTTTATAAATAAATGTACATCTAAATTTATCAGAGGCGAGACGTCGCGACGCATTTTCCAAAAACAAAACAAGAGGCAGCGTCTAGACGCCTTTTGACAAGCCTTGTAAATTTTATATGACTATATGTATGTATGTATGTATGTACATATATTCTATTTGTGGACTGGCAACAGCTTCAATTTTCATAATTTGCAGATTGGATCCAAGCACAAAGAGCACAAAAATCGCAACTGCCGAGCTTGGGGCAACTTGTGGTAAATGTTACTATAAAAACGGCCTTGCAAGGCCTTTTAAAGTTGTTGCACTCGCTTTTATTGTTGTTGTTTTTGCTTTTGTTGTTGTTGCTGTTGTTGTTGTTGCTGCTGCTGTTGTTGTTAGTCACCAACAAATACAAACGCAGCGCGCATGCGCTCAGGTGTGTTTAGTAATTTTGTAAATTTGCTTTTTTATTATTTTTAATTGACAACCAAATGCAGCGAAACCAGTTTTGTATTTTATTATTTTACTTGTTTTGCATTTGCTCATTGCGAAAAGGTGCCACAACAACAACAACAACAGCAGCAGCAAGAAGACTTGATTAGATTGCCTTTATTACAACATCTGCTGTGCTCCCTTGAGGAATTACCTGCCTCAATCAGGGCAGGAGCTGAGGACGTGTGCCAGCAGCTGTCCGCTGACACAAAAAGGATCAAAAGGTGCGCAGCCGGCGCAGCTGTTGCCAGGCCCGGTTTTTTGTTGATTGTTCAGAAAAATGCTTATTGTGTGCGCGTTCCAGGAACGGGGCATAAGACGTTCGCCAGCTGTCGACTGGCTGCGCAGGATGCAGGATCCTTTGGCAACAGGCCGACGATCAATTCGCACGCACACAAAGAAACAACTCACAGAAACACACACGCAACACATCAACACATACAAATAACATGTAAGCAACCACTTGCGATCGGCACACTGCTTGCACAACTGCTCGAGTAACTGCTTGAGCAACTGCTTGCATTGCTTGTCTTAATACCAGCTGCTGTATTTAATACCAACTGTGCAGCTGCATTTGCTGGCACTTTTGGCACTCAGTGTCATTTTAGCATAATTTATCAGCTTAAATGCTTGCCGAAGCAGCTGGAATAATATATTATTATTCACCTCTTATCTCATATTGGTGATAAGATAAAAACAAGCTGCTCGCAGAAAATGGACTAAATAAACAGACCATAAATGTATAAAAGCTACATAATATTTATATGTCAAATTAAATTCTGATAGGAATTCTCACTGTGTAGGAAATCCGCCCAGTTAAGTAGTGTAAGCTTTTCAAACAAGATAGTAAATAACAATATTAACTAAAAGCATGAGGTAACAGCTGATTATACGGCAAAAACAAAACAGACTGCGCCTTCATTAGGAACTTGTTACAGCAACAACAGGAACAACAACAAACTTAGAAATCAATGTGACATTGGGCGGTAATTTAAAATAGGAAAATTCTAAACGAAACCAGAAAATAGTTTGCGTGCACAGCAGCTGCTACGTAGGGCAGGTGGGTGGCGCCGCCTGCGGTGGGCTGCTGTCAGTCAAGCACCATGGCGTGGGCAGGGCCAACAGCAGGGGTAAATGGGGAGGGGCAGGTGCTGGCGAGGCGGCATGAATGAAATGAGCTCAGCATCTCGCAAGGCATTTCGTCATGTAAATGCAATGTAATGCTAGATAATATTACGCAAATAGATGTGACAAAGCGGGATGGCAATAGACAGCGAGAGCAAGAGAGAGCCCAAGAGAGAGAGAGAGAGAGAGCAAGAGAGGGAGGGAGGGAGGGCAATTGGGTTTGGGGTGCAGCGATATTGCATGAAAATGAGAAATACGGTTTTAGTCGTCCCCGAGGCATGCTCGTGCGTGCGTTTTTGGCCTGCATGAATGAAGAGGCGAACCATCCCCAAATGCGAATATGTTTCTAAATGGCAACCACTCCTACACGCACACACACACACACACACACGCACAGGTTATACTACGCACTCACCGACTTCATTCTGGCTGGTATGATAGCATCTTATCAGGGAATATTATTCTGGGAAAATTTCGCCAGTTCTCAAAGCGTAAAAGCTTTTGCTTATCTAAAAATTTGTTATTTTTGGCACTTGATAAGTGAACAATTTGTTGATTAGAACTTTTTTAATGCACCAAGCTGTTTTAACGACCGTTGGGTTTGAGTGTCGCGATGCGACTAGCGCTAAAAATTGTGCGGCTCACCTAGCCCATTTTCCATGCGCCGTGCCCAAAGGTGTTGTTATTGCATAGTTTTGTTTTGCTTTCTATGGACGCAGCGGGATGGAACGAGTTGCGGTTGTGGACAGAGAACTGCGCAATATTTTTGGGCGGTGGTGGGTCTGGGGAGTGTGCGCTGCAAGGGGTAGCCAGAGCGGGCGAGAGCACATCTAACAGGGGTGCAACCCTCGAAAGTTCTACAAGATTTTTCTTACTCATTGGTTTAATTGCAAAAGAAAAAACCGTTACGAAGTCAGAGTTGGGCGGCAAAGTAGTGTTTTTTTAATTTATTTCACGCAGCCCTGGTGCAGTGTTGCCCCAGTTGCTAACTGTCTGCCATGTGTACACACTGTTGCATAGCAAAGTCGCACCGGAAAACAATCGAGCGTACATGTTGAGGCAACATGTGGCGACACTCACAGTTTACGTTGACAGCGACGAGTATTCACCATATGCACCAACATGTCACTCTGACAGGGTCGCTCTCTTCTCTCTGTTTGCTCTGTCCCTCTCTTTCATCAGTTTCATTTTAACCTTTGTCGTGGCCGCACGGAATGGCACGGATTGGTGACCGAAATTAAATATCAAATTCATCCGAAATATGCACAATAAATTGAATTATTGTGCATTGCACTATCTAAGCGACTGAGCCCGAAACAGTGCCTACAATTTGCGCGTGCCGAGAAGCAAAGTAAGTGCGTGCGTCTGTGTGCGTTTCGGTTTCGATGCCGTTGTGCTGTGAAAAGTTTTTACTGCAATTTATACATTTTTCTCAACGTTTGCATATGCGTGTTTGTGTGCTGCGCGTTTGCGTGTGTATGTATGTGTTTGTGTGGAGGGAGCGCTGTTAAATGCCTTTACATAATTACGCGCTGTATATCTAGGCATTACAATTCGACTACATATTCATTATATAAAAAAAGGCGAAAAGATTGAGTGAAAAATATCGGTTTCCATCTTTAGTTGCGTTCTTCGTTCTATTTACCCGCGTACCGACGTCAGCGACGCGGCTGTTGAATTTATGTCAAATTGGTAACACACACACACACACACAGTGTTGCATATTGCGTATGTGTGCTGTTGAAGAGCGACTAAGAGAGAGATTGAGAGAGCGCTTGGCTAAAACAGAGAGAATAAGCGAGCGCGCGAACATACTTGCAATGATAAACAAAGTGTAAAAAACAGCAGCAACAAATGTTCCTTCTTTCTTTTCTATTAAATGCTCACATTAATACCTTGTTCTATAACACTGCGTATTGTGTGCTAAAATAAAAACGCAGTGCGACAACCCTGTGCTTAAACTGCATTCAAAATGCCAGCAGCGCCCTAACGTCGCAGTCGGCGTCAACATCGGCAGAGCCAAGGCGGCAGTGTTGTGTTTTATGTCAAAATAATTTACGCGCAACTTTTGCCTTAATCTTTTCTTTGCAGCCAGTAGCAGCAGCAGCAGAAGCAGCAGCGCGCAAATGGATACAATGTTTGTTTTTAATGTTAAGCGAAAACTAAGAATCAAAAAAGAAGTGTGATAAATGCTAACACGAAAATTGTTTTGCAAGCGTCTAAGAAAAACGGCAGAGAGAACGCGTCAGCCTGCATGCGCGCCTCTGTGTGTGTGCGTGTGTGCGTGTTCGTGTTCTTGTGCCTGTGCTTGTCTGGCTGTGTCTGTGCTCCCGGGAGCGTGTGACTGTGTGTGTGTGTATGTGTGCTTGTGTGCATGTGTGCAGTGAAGTGCAAAAGAAACACGATAAAAAAAAACAACACGCCAAGCAGTTGCGCCCGTTTTAGCTGATAAAGCGTATAGAAAAAAGTACAACAACAACAACACACACAAAGCAGTAGGCACGAAACGAGTGAAAATAGAAAATTAATAATTAGATAGAAGAAGCAGCAGCAGCATTCACACAGGCGATTTGTAAGTGATCAGTGCTAAAAAAAAAAAAGAAAAAAACTATATGAAAAAATTTAAATATCAAATCGTGCAACTTTTCCCATAAATAGTGCAAATCAAAATTCTCGGTGCAGCGGCCAAATTTGTATCGATCGCACACAGCAACAAATACAAACACAACTACAAACGCAACTACAAATATAAATACAAATACAATTACAAAAGCAACAACAATAACAAATCGCACATTTAGTTTTAAACTGCAACTGTTGGCGCCTCAAGCGCCGTTATTTAATACCGCAAATCCGTCAAAATGTCAACAATGGAGGTGCGCAACAACTCGGCCATGATGAAGCGTGCCGAGCAGCTGAAGCGCTGGGAGGAGTCGGACACAAATCGCGCCGCCCCCACGCCCCGTCGCGAGGACTGCCGCAGCATCAAGTTTAGCTCCGGCTGCGTTTTTCTCGCCGCCTGCCTCTCCGGCGACAAGGAGGAAGTCGTCCAGCTGCTCAATCAGGGCGCCGATATTAACACGGCCAATGTGGATGGCCTCACCGCTTTGCATCAGGTGCGTATTCTACCTGACCCGCTTACTCCCCCGTACTACACCCTCCCCCACCCCCACCGCACTCGCATGTGTATCGATAAGCTGTGAAATGTATAAATGGAGCACATTACGTCAGAGATTGCGAACACGCGACCCAAGCAGGAGTGCTAGCAGCAGGCGGAAAGTAGGGGGTGGGGGTAATTTCGAAACTGTTGCGCCCAGCCGAGCAGCGATGTCAGCGTCGCAGCTGGCGTCGACGACGGCGTCGCCGTCGGCGTCATGCTACATATTTTTACACCCTGTATCTAATGCAAAGGGGTTTAATGGGCTCTTAAGCAAATGTATGTATGTAAGATGGAGGGAGGCATATCCCACCACATATCGTATGTTCTTGGTGGTCAATAAGAGTCGAGTTCACCTGGATATGTAGGTCGCCATGTAGAAAGACACCTGTCTCAGATCTCACCTCTCCCTAAATGTTGTATATATTTTATTATATAGTTCTAGCTCTTACGATATTGATTAATATCGATTGTCAGCTTAGATAAATGTTAATCGTAAGTCGTATATCGTATATCGTACATCGTATATATGCGCATAAATCTCGTATATTTTCTTGTCCACGCCCACGTTCCACCATACTAAATACATAAATGTACAAGCTGTGGGTATATTCCCACGCCTTGAACTGATTACAGAGTATGTCTTAGTCGGTAACTTTGTGACTTCGTTTGTTACGGCGTATTTCGTGCTCTCGCTGCGGTTTCCAAAGCACCGCAAAAACCACTAAAACATTAACAAATACATTTCTAATGCAAGCCGACGATTTACAAGTCGAATGCCCGAAACAACAACAAACAACAACAACAACAAAAGCAACAACAATAGCAACAACAAAAGCAACAACAACAACAAAAGCAACAACAATAGCAACAAACGGCAAAACGGCGCGAGCATTAAATAAGAAAAATACAAAAAATTTTCTATTTTTAAATGCCAAGAAAAATATACAACACACACATACACACACTCGCACACACACACATACATACACACACATACACATACACACAACAACACACACATAGGCAAATGCTCGCTTTGTATATAGAAAAGATTTTCGCAAAATCATTTTCATTTTTCTTTCGATTTCGTTCGTTTGTTCTTTAAGCCTTCGCATGAAAATTATAGTATACTTAAAAAGAAAAAAATAGGAAAAACCAAATTGAAAATCTTTGTAGAAATTTATTTCATGTGGCGCTTTTCAATGCAAACAAAAAAAAGCTGCAAAGAAAGACAATACTCATGTATTTGACCTGAAAATGTTTATAATTCCTCATGGGGTTATACGAATCGTATCTATGGGAAGTTAGTGAACATATCAAAAGGTAGTCGGAGGTACTGGAGGTATCCATTTTGTATACCCTAAACTGATTGAGAATGGATGATGGGGTATATTTGCGCAAATGTATGCAACAGGCAACGGGTAACATCTGCGACCGCTTAAGGCAACTATAAAGGCGTCAGTCTCTAAAATATTGAAAAAACTTGATACTTCATATTTTAGGTAAATGTTATCGTATACCCTACGTAGGATGATATATAAGTTCCCATTAATCATAATATCTTTCAGTTCTTATTTCAAGATCTTCAAGCATAACTTGAAAATAATTTAAGCTGGGCACACGCAACTTATTCAAAGAATGGTAACACTTTATTTCACAACTGAAAACTCATTTTGAATCAAAATCATTATATTTTGTCAAAAATGTATATACCTTATTGACAAGGAGAAAGGGAGTATATTGTATATGTATATGTATGTATATATATATGCTACAGCTACAGATCCGGCAAATTTGACAGCTGATAATACCCTCTGAATATCAGGCCAGTAACTGGACTATCATATGTATATTGTGCTGATTCATCTAAGCCAAAGTCACTGTTGAATCCAATATGTGTGCCGACTTTTAGCAGCAACTGTCTTTCGAATGCAGTTAATTGATTTGAATTATGCTGCGCCCGCTAAGAGCCAACAGATTTTCACCGTTTAGCCGCGGCGCACTTGTTAACCAGATGCTAATATCTACATAATCATCATCATCATCAGATATGGAGCAGCCAGTCTGACAGGTGGGAACTGCGGAGGGGGGGGGGATTGCGGGGGCAACTATAATTACAGCAAATAATAACAATGGGAACTGTGCACAGTCTTGAATTACCTGCGGCTGTTGTTGCTGCTGTTGTTGCAGTTGTTGTTGTTGCTGTTGTTGTTGCTGTTGTTGTTGTTGTTGTTGTTGTTAAACCGCAAACTGAATTTCTATTGCATTTTCTTATATGCTGTAAGTATTATAATTAATTAATTCATCGCTGATTTTGATGATCAAAGTCTTTACGCGAAGGCTCCGCTTGTGTGTGTGTGTATTGGTTGGTTCGTTTTTTTTTTTGCTGCTTTCTTTTTACAAGTGAAAATTGTTTGTTTCGGCTTTCATTCATAAACAACAAACACTTGAAGCCAAAACACCTGCCGCGGCCGTATTCAATGGCAAACCAAAACGGCTGCCACCTTCGGCTATGAATGATGATCATAATGATGATGATGATCATAATGATGATGATGATCATAATGATGATGATGACGACGAGCAGCAGACTTCGGGCAGGGGGTGTCTTGTTGGAGGTCGGAGCTGTCCGTGGCGGTGCGTTGACATTCAACTCGCCAGGGGGCGGGGAGGTGCGGGGCATGGTGAGATGACTGCAAAATATTTTAAGCAAATTGCAATAAATTACAAATGTTTGTTTACACATGTTTCACATGCAGTGGATATATTTATATATATATATTCTATATGTTCCATATTTCAATGTTATTTCGTGCATAGTTCAAGGATAATGAGATTTTTATAAATATGCCGCATGGCCATCGACATTTATTATATCTCTGAGTGCTATAATTATTAAACTGAGCTGCAAAACAAATACGCAATACGCCAAAATACAAATCATAAATAAATCAATTCTAGGCAAGTACATTCTAGGCTCAGCTTTAGGTATCTTAACTATGCTGCTGCTCGAAACTTTGTTTTCAGTCTTAAAGCTTGATTCTTATCCTCTAAATGTAATCTCATAATTCCACTTTGTCTTCCGCTGAAACAGTTTGTTATGCTCTTGTCTATAGAAGTTAAAATACCTTTGTCGTGTAGAGTGTAATGAATAGAAGAAGTCTTTCCGACCCTATAAAGCATATCTGTAGCCTCTATATATACATCTGTTACGAAACTTTGCCTAAATACGTATATCTTCATCAGCCAGCAGGTTTTGGACCATTCGGAATACGAATTTGGTTTAGGCCAAACTTTAGGCCTTTTAAAAGTTTTGCCTACGCAGCTTATCGATCGATGTTTGAGTTTCAGCAGATATCTTGACAAGCAATACTGTCCAAAATCGATACACTTTATGTCTTCTCTCTGCAAGGGTATTCGAACAGCGGATAGAAGTTCTTTCTGTTTGTCTTTTGCTTCTCGCCTTTTGATCGTGGGATTATAAGAACACGCGTTTGAGCAACACTTGAAACAGTTTTTGGTCACATTATAATTAAGATGTCTTTAAGATTTGAGTGACATGTGCGCGCGTATAAAGAACGAAGAGCCTTGAATATAATTAATCATAATTTGAATGCGCGCTTATCTTAAATGCTGGCCAATTAGTTTGGGCTCCATTCGCACAATTGACAATTGGCCCAGACACAGGCCGGTTAAATTGTCGCATAAATTAGCTAATTATTTTGTCAAGTTTTGCAAATTGAGCGATATCTCCACACGAATGCATAATATATTATCAGACTAAATGGCAGCAAGTCATGAATCGTGATCGCTTAGACGACGTGACCCCAAATCGATATTCGATCTGTGCTCTGCTCTGCTCCGATCTGATCCTGTCTCGGAAATCGCGGAGCTGTTTTTCAGTTGCGTTGCGTTGCGTGAGTTTTTCCAAAAACAACAATAATAATAAAACAATATTGTTGTTATTGTTAACGCGCTTTATTGACGTGTTTTGTAACCTTGGCCCGGTTCTATCTGCGCTCTCAGCAGCGGGGCAGTTTGAACGGACGGACGGACGAACGGACAGGGACGGACGGATCCAAAACGCACAGACACAGATACGCGATATACACAACAGCAACAGCAACAGATACAAATCAAACATCCTCAAGAATTCACAGCGCGTGTTGCATGCGTATGTATATATATGTGTGTATATATCTGTATATTGATGTGTTTTGTATGTATGTTTGGGGCATATAAATGGCTGCTGCGGCTGTGGCTACATTTGATTTGATTTATTTCTCGTTTGGTGTTTTACACCCAAAATAACAAACGATGCTGAAAATCTTGCGAATTGAGCTAACTGAAAAATCATTCTATGCGATGCGATGCGATCTAATGTGTCTGCAGCGAGTGTGTGTCTGTCTGTGTGTGTGTATAGAGTGCATTGCATAATACCATTTCGAGCAAAATCGAAAACAACAACAACAACAACTGCAAAATGTACATATTGCCATTAAATTTTTGTACATTTTACAACTGCCGCTGGCTCCCAGCTCTCCATCATCTGATTGTATTATTTAAGCTCATTTTATAGCTCACACACACACACACACACTCACACACACACACACTCACACACACACACACTCACACACACACACATACTCACACACTCACTCACACCAACATGGCTGGTGAAAACTTATGAAAAACAAGAACAAAGTGGAAAATTGTTGTTGCTTTTAAGGCGAACAAATACACAAGGGGTAAGGCAGGGTATATCGATTATATTGGTTATATAGCTAGTATATATGAATATGAGCCGAGTTTATCTATATATGAACGCGTTGATCTCGGAGACTGCAGAAGCTAGAAAGTTCCATATTTAAGATCGGACTATAAGCACCGATTTGTGTAAGAAGCATGCAAAAAGAAGCAAGAGCAGCCACAGCGAAAAACCTTTCCAACAAGCGATGAGTGTGTGTGTGTTTGTATGTCTCTCGATATATGTTTCGGTATAGAAAGGAAGCTAAAGTTTCCATTCAGGGTATCTTCCAGTCTGACACATCCCGAACACTTGTTTTTCTTTGCAAAATCTATGACGAAATATGCACAAAAATAGTTTTTCATGTATATGATCTGTATATTAAGGGTGGGTGGTTCGACTGGCAGCGTTTTCTTCTTCTTTTTTTTGAATGTTTTATTTATATGTCGCAACTAAATGCGGAAATGTGCGAGTCCAAAAATCGTAAAGCAAATCTATAGAGGTTGTTGCCAAAAGTTCAGTTGAAATCAATAAAGTTTCTATGAAAAACAGGTCGAAAGGAACTTTTATAATATTATACCAGCCGATATACTAGTCCAACCATGAACATTGGAATGTTTGACATATTGAATATCGACTGAGATATTGTGAATGCCAAAAGCTAAGGAGCTAAGTATTTTGAGCACATTTGAGCTATAAAGGAGTCTTATAATTGCCTGTTCCTAGTCATTCCCGATTCGCTCTACGCATATACATATATTGATATCATATCATCTATATATATCCATAAATCTGTCCAATTTGTGCTGAGTAATGTGGCCCACTCGCACATTCCAAACATTTTGCATAATCTACATAATCAGAATTATTATAAACAAATGCCTCAAAGAATTTGCCATGCATATATTGTTTGATTGCCCATTTTATGCATTCTTCGCTTGTTAATCATGTCTAGGCATTTATTGTATTCCTTTGTATTCTCTTGCCACAGGTGGCTCTGCTCCAGTCTTTTGATTTGGCCACGGCCAAAAATCTATTAGTACACGTAACAGAAATAACGCGCCAGAGCAAAAAAGCGAACCGAGCGAAATTAATAGACGCCGCTTCGCAGTTGGCGCCGTTTTTTTTCTTTCATTCTCTAATAGATTCTTTTTTTTTTGGCAGCTAGGCGAGGGCGAGGCATTCAAGTGGCATAAAATACACGAGAACTTTCCCTCAAAAAAAAAAAAAAATAGAAACCAAAATTATTTGAAATTATGAAGGCTTGCCATAAGCCAAAAGAACATTTTGCCATGTGCCTGGCCATTGTGTATCCAAAATGCGAATCTTTTTGTGTATATATATAATATATAGTCGAGTCGCATTGAATGTTGGACAAGTGCCTTGAGGCTTCCGCTGCTAATTCAAATTGTTTTTAAAAATCTGTTCAAGCGAATGGTTCGCTTTGCCAGCTATTGCTCAACTGGTAATGAGCATTAGCTTAAGCAATTAATTAAAATTGTAGATAAATCAATTTCTGTAGGCATTAGAATCAAATAAATATCTAACCCATTTGTCGATAGTGTGTTAGGATAATTATATTAATTATATATTCTGATAGCCTAACTAAAGAGTTTCATTTCAAAACTCAGCCTAATGCAGTTTACTTTGTCGGTTTTAAACTAGGTTTCTTAGTAGTTATATAACTTAATAGCATAAAGGCAAGTAAATGCCAACTTCTAGTGCAACGATTAAGAATGAGATGCAAAGAGGAATTGCGTAATGAACTAGCGTGACGATTAAGGATGAGATGCAAAGAGGAATTGCGAAATGATATGATGATGACATGAATTGTCAAATTCCTTAATAGTACTACAAAATAATATTACATAGCCAAGTAAATGCCAGCTTCAACGATTAAGGATGAGACGCAAAGAGGGAGAGACGCGAAATGAAAGGCGCACGAAAGGTTATTAGCACACTGTAGCGTAGAGTATGCTCTTCTGAACAACACTAAACAACAGAAGAGAGTTGGAAAGGATGCTGCTTGAGTTGATATGCAGCTTAGTGTACAATGTGGGCGCTGGGTTTTGTAGTTAAGCGGCTTGTTGCTGCCGCAAAGCCGTCTCAACAAGTTGCTGCTGATTGCAGCAATATGCGGCGTATACGTAATGCGGCGGGGTGAATAACATTTCACACAAAGACAAAGAGGGAGGAATAGAGATAGAGATAGAGATAGAAGGAGAGGCAACGGGCAAAATGCCGCTCAATGGCGTGCCAAAAACAAAAGGCTAAACTTAGCATGCAATTCGTAGAGCGCCTTTCTCGCTGGCCAAGAAAAAATTCGCTTTCAATGCAATGAAAATAGCACAGAATTCGCTGTGGCTATTGCTGCTGTTGCTGTTGCTGTGGATGTGAATGTGGCTGAGGCTGACATTAACACCAGACCAGAAATCAAAAGTCACAAATTGTCAGCCAAATAGCTCATGTCAAATTTTGCATGCCACAGTTGTTGTTGTTGTTGTTGTTGTTGTCGCTCTTTTCGGGATGGTCACGCGTGGGCGGTCCGCCCATCGTCGTCGTCGTCGCCGTCGTCGTCAGTTGGTCAGTTTATCAAAATTGCTCATAATTAATTAATTGGCTGCGTTCCAGATTTACAAATTGCTCACAGTCGCAGTCGCTGCCACCGTTTGGTTTTGTGTTGCCTCCGCCGGTGCCTTGTGGCCCGCGCGCCTTTTATGCGTTTTTACTGCGAAATGGAATTTGCTTTTGCATTTCCAAACAAGCAGACCCTTTTAATTTAAAACAAAAAAAAAAAAAAAAACAACTAAATTAACATATGGCGACTATAAAACAATCGAAAAACATACAAAGAACTAAAGAACATTTGAATTTAAATACTCCACATGCTTATCAAAAGCAACAATTGGTCGAATGGGCATTCGCATTGGTATTGGTATTGGGGCCTGAAGTTGTTGCTCTTTTATTCGCTTTTCTACCCATCGAATATGGGTGAGTGGGTATATTGGTTTTATGCAAATGTGTGTAACAGGTAAAAGTAACTTTATCTGAGAGCATGATGGTCAATCTGTTGAGCTGAGTCTATCTTTCCATTTGGAGACAAACTTTTTGAAACTTTACCCTTAAGTTCTCTTATATGTTTGCAATTTGTATATACTTTACACTGTCTGACACGTTTAAATTCCCAATGTACAATGTAAATCTATGTTTACTAGAAATGTTTGTAAAGGGTGTTGGGGTTCAGCATTGAGAGTATCTACTGGTCGGACTCTCTTGAATGAAGCACTTCTCTGTTCTTTATTTTTTATTGTTAAGAATTCTTATCGCCATTTCACTGGCTGCTAAGCGTCGCATTGTTGTCGTTGTTGCCATTGGGCGGGTTTTGTCGCTAGATAGCGGCGCATAGAAGCCGCTGTCGCCGGAGTTGCTCATGATGATATCATCGCCATCATCGGTTTTCGTCGTCGTCGACGTCGTCGTCGTTGTTGTTGTTGTCGTCTTCATTGTGCATACGAGCGAACGGCGATGTCTTCGCTTCAACGGAAATCCGCATAAACAATGTTGTCCATGTGCCACGCTCAGCTCCAGTCCCAGCGAATATATGTCTATGTATCTCAGTGTGCGTCTGTTTACTTTATCGTTTTTAGCAAGATAAACAGAAAATGTAGCAGAGCTATTAAAACATGGCACAATTACTTATACAAAAACATGCGAGCGAGTATAAGAGTCTATGAACGGCAGTTGAACCCGAAGATAAAAAGAAAATTCCCACAACAGATTTATATTGCAATGTATTTAGCAAATCTATAAAACAAGCAATTGGCAAACTGTAAACAAGGGCATCAATTTATCAACTGTGAACAAATATGCATATTGGGTCAAGCGAGGCTTCATATAATTGTTAAATTCATTTGCCTTCCCTCGAAACAAATTGATTTAAAGTAAGAAGTTTAGTAGGCAATTTCATGCAGATATTTAAATTAATGAACTTTACCTAAAGCGTGCTCTCAAATTTCTGAATTTCTTATAATTTTTTATGTAGCATAGTTATCGGATCGTAAGACGTGTACTTAAAATATTTTTAAATGCTGCTTCAAATGGGTTTCACAGCTTTAAGCCATTGTCTTTTGCTCTTATACACTCTAAAAGCTTGATAATAAAACTTAATCTTTGTTTGTGTTAAAGGCCTGCATCGACGACAAACTCGACATGGTTGAGTTTTTAATAGAGCACGGCGCCGATATCAATCGTCAAGACAACGAGGGCTGGACGCCGCTGCACGCAACCGCCTCCTGCGGGTAAGCAACCACTTCCTATCTCATATCCTCCACAGCTATTTATCGCAATCTCACTTACAGCTTTGTCAGCATAGCATGCTATCTGGTGGAGCACAACGCCGATGTGGCTGCCGTGAATAGCGATGGCGATCTGGCGCTGGACTTGGCAATCGATGTGCAGCACATGCCCATGATTAACTATATGGAAAAGGTGGTGCAGGAGCTGAATATTGATGTGGATCAGGCACGTAGGGCCGAGGAGCAGGCCATGCTGAAAGATGCCAAGCGCAGCGATGCGTCCGAAGTGGATCAGCCGCATCCAAAAACAGGTGCAACGGCGTTGCATGTGGCCGCCGCCAAGGGCTATACGAAAGTGCTACGTCTATTGCTGGCCCGTGACTGCAATGTTGATAGGCAGGATAACGATGGCTGGACACCATTGCATGCTGCCGCACACTGGGGCCAAAAGGAGACAGCTGAAATGCTGGTGGAGGCCTTGGCCGACATGGATATACCCAATTACGCTGGCCAATCCTGCATCGATGTGGCCGATCGCAAAATGGTCAAATTCCTTGAAGAACTGCGCGCCAACAAGCGCAACAAACGGCGTCCATCTAGTCAAATCAGGTGAGTGGCCATCAGGAATCAATCACACGGTCAATTACAAATCATTTTATTTGCAGCAGAATCTCAGATGCGATCGAAAATCATGTGGACAAAACACGAATGAAACTCGTACGCGTCGAAGTGAGATCTGATGCCGCTAAGGATGGTGCGTATACTCAATTCCAGATTGCCTTAAAAGACCTACCCTCAACGCCCTTCCGAGCGCAGCTGCTTATATGCATATTTTTTTATAAAAAAAAAGTTTTCTTTAATTTCTATGCCAAACTTTGTGCGTGTCTTTGTTTTTGTACACTCGTGCCACTAAATTAGGCTCACATGCGCGTTAAAATTCAGTTTCAAGCATTTATTACAAAACAAACTTTGCCACAGCCTTGTTCATGTCCACGTCCTCGTCTCACCTCATCTCCAGCTGACACTTGTATGTTTTGCGTCTCATCTTTATTATCATCAATGCCATCAAACTCATCGTCCAGTCAACAGTTTGTGTAATTCTCTCTCAATCTATCTCTCTCCCTTTTCACTTTCTCTGCCTGCTTCCATTCTCCTCCTGTTTTCTCTCTCTCTGCTCTATTTGTGTCTTGTCTTTGTCCACACCGCACACTGCAGCTGCGAGCGGTTCGCTTAACGCCAGCGATCAAGTTGCGCTCAATGATGATGATGATGAGGCTGCCACAGTTGTTACTGCTGCCCAGGATCATAATGATGTTGATGATAATGATGATGTTGATGTTGAAACCGATTCAGAGCTGAGCGAATCAACAGAGAGCTCACACAGCACAAGTCTATCCGAGAGCGAAGGTAGTCGCTAATTTGTTGAGATCCTCAGTTATTCGCCTACCCCTCAATGTGCTTAAAGCCTGCATTAAGCCAAGACTAACCGATTTTTATACTTTAGTCTGTGTGCCATTATCTAATATCTGTTGTTCATTTTGCTTTTACAGCTGAAAATGTTAAAACCAATCAGCATATACACGCTGGCGAGCATTCTGCCGAGGAGGAGGCGCCCTGGCGACGCAAAACGCTGCGCACGCCCAACGACAGTCCCACTAAGAATCGTAAGTTATAAATCCCCTAATGCTCAATGATGATCAATAATGTGATCTTTATATTCTTTTGCAGAAGTTCCTGATAAAGAGCTGAGCGGCAAAAGCGCCAATGAGAGCGCCAACGATGTCATCTTGCGGCGTACGCAAAGCTTTGAGAATGATCAAAAGTAAGTTGAGCCGCACACACACATACACACACAGGCGCACACCTAGCTTAACTAGACAGAAATGCGTGCCACACACTCACACACACACACATGTACACTCCACGACAAACACACAAATTAACCCGCATTTAATATTTTAACAAATTGTATAAATTAATGTGTCACAAATTGCACAACATTTTCGGTTAAACTTGCCGTTTGTGTTTCACTTTTGCTGATTGCGCGCCGCTTATCAATAAACACCTCACGCAGCTTACACACACCCCTACACCTCATTATACAGACACACACACACAGACAAACGTACTCATTGAATTGGCCATTATCGAACTTTTAAATTTAGCCACACTCTCAACAGTTCAACTGTTGTCTCCACTCAAAAGAGCTTATGAATCAGATAAAAATTTCCAGAAATATATATATTTGTATAAATGGGCAACGTTTAGTGTTCAAATTCTATAGAGAGCATTCGGGTCTCAGCTGCGTCGCAGCGGCAAATTGTGAAGCACAAACTGTAAACAAAAGAAAAATCTTACGAACGTTTTTACATTTTATTTAAAATTTGTTTTGTTTTGCTATTCTTTTTGTGTGTTCTTTTTCTTATGTGCAACAACAACTACTACAACAACAACAACAACAATTCACCAAATCGCACCAATTCATCAAACGCTTATCAAAAATCCAATTCTAACCCGCCCGCCCGCCTGCCACAACCCGTTCGCCCTGCCTGCCTGTGCTCTGCCCATCCGCCCAACTGCCCAACTGCCCATCTGCCTGCCCTGATCCGTGCAGATTCTATCAAAAGTACAATGAGCTGCGGGCACGCATAAAGGCGAACTCATGTCCCATACTGCCAGCGACGACGGCAAATGCTCTGCCCGGCAATGCTAATAACAACAATAACCAAAGTAGCAATAACAACAATAATAACAATAACAACAACAACAATAACAATAAAAGCGCGCTGCTGTTGGGAAAAACTGTGAGCACAACCAGCGTCAGCAGCAGCAGCGGCAGCAGCAGCAACAACTACAACAACACAACAACCACAACAACAACCACAACAACAACAACAACAACATTCAACACATACACCAACAACACAACAACAACAACTGCAACAACAGCAGCTACTACAGCAAATCCAAGTCAAATTTATAGCGTACAAAGATCGGCCTCCCTCAAAGATAACTCAGTGTACTTCAGGTTTGTTTTGTGCCAAAAGAAAAACTCGCAACTCCTAGTCATAACTCCTAACTAACTGTAACTAACTAGCAAGTACTTGATAACAATTAATAGAACTGTAAACTGTAAACTTTAATCTATAATTATTGCTTTTGCTTAGCTTCTCTATGCATACATATATAAAGTGTATCTATATCGTGTATCTATACCCCCGACAAATTCTCATTGCACCAACAACAAAGTCTACTTAACATTTATTTTGGCAGTGCGCACAATGTCGTCTACCTCTCTTAGATGTGCTGTTTAATCTAATGCAGCGACTCTGTTTAATGTTTTGCTCTCTCTTTTATCTCTTCCACTTTCTCTCTCTTGCTCTCAATCCTCATCTGCTGCTCTCACAGGAAACCAATCGCTCCGGCTACGATGCTGACGGCAGCGACAACAACGACTACAACAACAACAACGACGCTCAGCTCACCATCAACAACTGTGCTCACCCCACCTATACGCAGGTGAGTCTCAACCACAGGGTAGAAAGAAAGTTTGTTTTAAGATTAGTTTTCGTCATAAGTGGACATTTGGTAGTACTCAAGTAGGTTTAAAATTGTCAGGGCTAAGAAATGAAAAGCTTGGAGGTAAAGGCTCAGGCTTTGAAAGCTTCACAATAGTCTTTTAGTATGAATTATGGGGCGTATGAGCGATCCTGTTGAACTTTCAACGTACGGTGTTCAGCGTTACGATATTCATGTGATTTACGATAAACATAAACAAACGAATCGATTGGTACAGAAATAGCGTTTGTTGATTGAAAATCGATTATTATTTACAATTTTAAGGTTTTTTATGAAGGATATTCAGTTAAAAGAGAAATCTGTTAAAGTTAATTTAAAATATTGGAAAAAGAGAAGCCACAAACCTTATGTTAGTTACTTTCAATTAATCGGTCAATTTAAATCGATTACTGTTATGTTTGAGTTATATATTTAATCATCGGTTTCTTATATATATGTATATATATGCCTATATACGCCCGTTAGCAATCCTGCCAACAACAATAACAACAACAATGCCAGCTCTACGGCGAGCGCCAGTGCAAGTGATGTGGAGACCCAACCAAAACCCAAGCAATCGGCGGGCAATATATTCAAGAACTTTTTCAAGTAATCATTGTTGTGAATCGTAATTGTTAATTGGCTAACTGTTGTTATGCGCTAACCCGAAGAGCCGTTAAAACTGTGCTAGCTGCTAACACTCTACAGCCCCGCCCAAGACAAAAATAAAGACGCCTTTATTTGATTATATAGCATGTGCCGTGCTCTCTCGCTCTCTTTGTTCTTTTGTGCCCCAATATGTTGCAAGCTTACTAATTAGTTTATATCTACCCCCTGCTGTAGATCCTTTGTGCCGCCTGTGCGCGACGAGGAGAGCGAAACGCAGCGCAAGGCGCACGCGAAGCGAGTTCGTGAGACGCGCCGCTCCACGCAGGGCGTAACGCTCGAGGAGATCAAGAGTGCCGAGGAGCTGGTCAAGAAGAAGAACTTGGGCATGAACAACAACAACAACAATAACAACAACAACAGCAGCAGCGTAAGTAGTTTGTGTGGCCAAGCTAAAGCGCTAAACCGAATGAAACATCTAAAGAAACAGAATCCATCCAACAATTCCACACACATTAAAATCAGTAAAAAGAGTTCGTTAGCGAATCGTAGATCAGCCAGATCAGCCATACACACACACATTATCATCAAGCATACCTATATATATATACTAGACGTTATATATAGTATTGTGATTTGTAGCGAGAAGAGTTCACAACACATGTACACCAACAACAACAACTACAGCAACAACAACAACAACTGCTTATGGTTATGGTATTCCCATTAATGTATTTGTTGTGCCTTTCTCCCACTCCCCCTGAAAACAACGCCCATGTGTACGTATGTGTGTGTCTGTGTGCTGCGATTGCAACCCTGCACACGTTAAGCACCTTTCTCTTGCCCCAAATTCTCTCTCTCTCTCTCATGCCATTGCAGTCGTTTTTTTGTTGGTGTTTGGTGTTTGTCGTTCTCATTTCTATGTGTATCTCTCCCCCATTAAATGCGTGTGTGTGTAAGCACGTTTGTTAAGCCTAGTTTTTAACAAAGTAAGCTTTATGGTAGCACTTAGTTAACTCCAATTCGTTTCCCCAGACACTATGCAACAAAACGAGAGTTTGTTTAAAGTATGTGAAAACATTTTAAAGAACAACTTCAAATCTAAACCAGATTTGAGATATGCTTGAGACTAAAATGTGATTCTTAGCTACTTTATAAAGTAGCTCGAATCTTGGATTAATGAGAACAAACGTTCCAGAGCAATTGACCAAGCCTGGTTGCATAGTGTGTGCGGAACACAGTCAAATCCCAAAATGTAGTTTAGTTGATCATATATTCAATCAGCGTGCCCATCAATCAAATCAGTCGATCAATCAATCAGCGCACTCATTTAGCCTGCGTGTTCAGCTGCAATTTTTAACAATCAAAACCGAGCGCCAATCAAATTGAGTTATACTGCGATTGCGTTTGGGATTTCGTCTGCATCCGAGTTATTTTATTCTTTTACAATTATTATTATTATTGCGCCGCTGATCAAATTGAAAGCAAGTGCCCCGCCTCACCGCCGCCCGCCGCAGCCGCCAACGCCGCGTTCGAGACTCGCAACGGTTCTCATAATATCAAAATTTTCATTCATGTGGAGTATTTTTTTTGCTATAAGATTTATTTTATGATTTCATCAGCGCAACGAAGCGAGAATAGCGTAATTAATCGTATGTATTTTAAGTTAATTTTATTTTTAATATATATAGAATCGATTGCTCCGATTTTTAAATACTACTATATATAAACCATATTTATGTATTTGTGCATGTGCGAATTTGCATGCGTCTAGAGTTCTCTACAAGTATATCAAAGTGCCGGGGCACTCTACGTATGTCGTATGTATATGTTTTTTTATCGTATACCGTATATCTTAACTATACTTATTTTAAACGTTAACGGGGGGCCCCTCACCTCTCTCTTTATCGCCCCTCCCTAAAACTCATCCAGAAACGCCATTTGATTTTTGTTTTTGGAGACACGCTCAGGTCAACTGTTTTTTATTATTTGTTCCACAACTAATATTATTAACAGAATGAAACAAGCTCCACATCAAGCACCACAACAACAACAACATCAACTACAGCAACTACAGCAACAGCAACTGCAAGCACAACAACTGCAACTGCAACAGCAATCAGCAACAGCAGCGACGACAGCAACATTGAGAGCAGCAGCAGCAGCAGCAGCAGCCTGCAACAACAGGAAGCGCAGCCACCGCCACCGCCAACAAGTCCGCCACCAGCCATAATACCGAGGACAACGACTACAGCGGATGATTTGGAGATAGTTGAGGCTGTGGTTGCCACATTGGCGCCAGCGGCGGTTGTGGACAATGCGGATACCACCGCTAGCTTCACGCTGGCAGCACCAGCCACACGCATATCACAAGGTGGCAATGGCGACCATGCAGAATTTGTTGATATTGCCGACAGCGATGCTGAGAATGAGCCGCAGACGGCGGTCAGCGCCAGCTACACGATAGTCTCGAGGCGAGAGAAGCCCGTCGAGTCGGCGGCGGAGTCGAGCAGCCACAAACAACTAAAGACTGATCCAGTTGCCAAGCAAGCGCACATGTTGGACACCGAAACTGGCGGCGATTCCAAGGCAATGCAAGCCAGACCCACAGAACTGGCGCTGGCAGCAACAGCGCCAGTCGAAAGCAAACCAGTAACGACGACGACACCTGCCACTACGCCCAGCGCGCTGGAGAGTCCGGTGCGACTGCGGGATAAGCGCAGCCTGAGCAGCAATGCAACTGGAGGAGGATCTGCTCTAGAGACGGATGCCAAGTCTGACACGGCCTCGCCTGTAAGCGCACACGCGGATTTCAATGCGCGCGACTCTTTGCTCAGCTTGTATGCACGTCGTACCCTGGAGAGCGGTGGTGTGGGTGGTGCAGCGGTTGCTGCTGCTGCTGCTGGCGCTGGAGGCGCAACTGTTGCGCCATCGACATCGTCGTCTATAAGCACATCCATATCAGCAGCCGAGCGGCGTCCGTCTTGGCGTCTCAAGTTTGATGCGGGCTCAAAGGTATGCAAACAACAACAAACAACCAACAACAACAAACAACTCAACTACTCAACTGACCTTTAATCGAACCATGACCTAAACAACCACCATTTGGTGCGAAAACTATTTCGACTGGCTTTCAAAAACAGTTTTTGTTAAACTTTAAGTGTAGCATGTTCTTTTTTTCTCTTACTTTTAGAGTATTTAAATGTTTAAAGCGTGCAAATTCAACTAGTTTCGGTGCGCCGAATTCGCGTATACCCTTACAAAAACAACTCTTACAATGAAGAACTGTCATTCATTAAGGCAAATCCTGGGAATGTTTACAAATATATATATGAATCTTTACCAAATTACAATTGTGTGGTTTAGAGTTTTTGCAAGGGCATCGCATTGAATGAATTTGTAAAGCATATTTTAATTGTAGCTCTTAAACATTGTTTTATTTTTAGTTTTCTTAAGTTTTTGCTCATTTTGAACGCCTGTCTCAATTGCTCTGCATCTGCATCTAGATGTTAATAACTATCCTATGTATAAATATATATATTTATATATATGTTTGTATGTATGTATTTATGTATTTGTTTTATTGTAGAACACTCGAAACAATATTACGTATACTTATATTCTCGGAAACATGATATCGCACATGAACATTATTGTATATAGTGAATACATATACATATGCATATAATTCATTAATTAACGCTTATTAACTTTTTGCTATGTCTGGCTTGCTTCTCGTTTGACTAAGTATTTGTTTATATATATAATTTAATGATGCTATATACAGACAAAGATCTAATAACTGAAAGGGACTATTAAAATCTATTATAATATAGATATTTATTAACAAATTCAAGACTTTCTGAGCTATAGCAGCAGCGATTACAGTGGAAAATGTATAATGCTATGCGCTATATTACTTAGGATCGAAACTCTATACCTTTCATGTTCTTTGTTACGTATTTATCAACTCCTTTGATAAAGCTTAAAGCTTAAAGGGAAAAAAACATTATGGTATTTAAAGAAACTTAAAAGTATTAGCAAAAATGTACAAAATTCTATATTCGAATGTCAAACGGATTATTAGGCTAATCAGGTTAAAGTCTTGGTAATATCCCATAACAAATTTAACGGTGTCTGGCGTATTGTCTACTAAAAGTATTTACTAAAAAAACACATTTTAAATCGTTGCTAATTCCAGTAAATGCGCCTTGATTTCAAACAATGTATTGAACTAATATACAACAAATAAAACAACACATTACCTGCATAGCTTTTTACAATACCAAAAAAAAAAAAAAACAAACACGCTCACAAACAATAAAAACACGAAGAATTCCAAAAGAGGGGCTACATATCCAAACATAAACTTTATAGAAACCTACCTGTA
Source organism: Drosophila kanekoi (assembly GCA_037075305.1). Taxonomy (NCBI): domain Eukaryota; kingdom Metazoa; phylum Arthropoda; class Insecta; order Diptera; family Drosophilidae; genus Drosophila; species Drosophila kanekoi. Next base: position 6,284,855 of record JBAMCE010000141.1, on the reverse strand, counting down.
TGGGCCACAATTAATACGTTTTTCTCGCGCAGTTCAAGCTGGAGGACATCACCAGCGGTGGCACCTACCCGCCCAATCAGAGCACCATCATACCCAGCGCTCCGGCCGTGATGGCCGCGGTTAATTTGGCCAGCACAACGGGCAACCCGCGTCGCATCAGCAGTGGACCCAGTGCGCGTAAGTTGACTTGAAACAGTTTAAAAGAAAATGTCAATTAACAATTGAAAATTGCTTGCAGTTAACGCTTCAAATCAATCGCTCAACTCGGTGGGTCGTCCGGTCTCAGCGCCCAGCGAGGGCATCAATAACAGCGCATATGTGACGCCGCCGGCGCGTAGATACGAGACATCCACGCTGGCGACAGCTGCCTCGACAACAGCCACAACAACTGCCACGACAGCCACCAACTCCGCGTCTGCATCCAGTGCCAACCATGGAACGGCGACTAGCTCCACGCCCGGCCATGATGATAAGGGTAATCCGCACTGTCCAACATGGTCCAAGCACACGCTTAACGTCCAGCTATTGTCCATTCCCTTTACAGACAACGACAAGGAGAACGATAATCGTACACAGACTGTTATACAGCGCCGTCGCAAGCCCAAGCGCAGATCCACGGGCGTGGTGCATATCGACATGGATGTAAGTGGATCTCTAGCTCTCTAGCTCTAGCCGGGCCATTTGACAAACTAAATGAGCCGCATGCGCTTGCCAATTATATTTATATTTAGACCAAATGCTAATTAGTTTAACTAATGTGTCTTAATCTCTGCCTGTCCAGGAAATTGATCCGGAACGTCAACACGAAACGGCGAACAATGACAATGAGGATAAGGATAAAGAGGTGAGCTGAACTACAACTTTTTTTAATTGTAATATATGCATATTATATAAGTCTGCTCCGAATTAGTAGGAACTTTACAAGTAATTAAATCTAAATTAAAATCATTTTAAAAATAGTCAACATATGTCGAAATTTGAAAAAAGCTTTAAACAATTTGAACAATTCTCAGAATACGGTAAAAACTTTTCAATTCGTTTTCAAGCATTTTCAAACGAAATCGCAATTCGGAACACGGCTAATAATATATTTTTAATTATTTTGCTATACCTACAACAACAAGCAACAATCGTATATTTAGTACATAAATATTTTCACACCTTGCGGCAAAAATTGGGCTCAAAATATAGCTGGCCCGGCGTTGGCTTTCGTTTGCTTCAACAGCTGCCTGTCTTCCGTCTAATTGCGTAGTCAATACTGCACCTGACACGCACACTCATTCACACACACACACACACACGTTAACACCCCTCTACACACCCGTCACACCTTGTCTCACTTTTAGACAGTCCCGTGCGTCCTTCAAAGTAGCTGCTGGTCTGCCCGGAGGGGGGACTCTTGTCTGTTCCAATTTGCGAGCGACCCATTTGTGCGAAAACAGAAATTATGATTGCCATTAGAAGAGGCGCAAGAAGAAGCTGAACGTGCATGCACGTGGCATTGTGAATGCCATTGCTCCAATTGTGAATGATAATAAGTGTATTGGGGCATATTCATATTGCAAGCTGCATTGCAAATCCTTTCATGGCCGAGGTCAAAACTATTAGTGCGCATCCAATTTGTGACAATATTTTAGAATTTTGACTTTCAACGAACCTGTTAACAATTTATTCAAGCATTTGACCAGTTGCCGTTGTTGGCCATTAATAAAACTGTCACATTTTCTAAATGCATTTTTGTCATTTGCGCTACGTACACGGCTCGACTGTATATAAAACTATATAATTCAGCAGACAGTTTGTCTGCTCATCTGTCTTTAAGTCATTTTGATTTGCGTTTACGAAATAGATGTGGGTAAACATAGAAAGTTGATTCGATTTCGTATTTCCTTCTAATATTCGATTACTTTCCCCTATTGCTGTGATTTTCATTGTTGACTGTTGTTTCTATAATAATTAATCAATTAACTTATAATATAAACAATATAACTTATAATAAAAACATGTTCTTACGGAACATTACAACAGAGCTATAGGAGTTGATCAGAGCTAGCCTTAAATATAAGGTATATGAGAGTGTGTGTGTATGTATGTGTGTGTGTGTATGTATGTATGTGTGTATATACATATGTAGGTATGGTTGCATGTTGTCATCTGTACCAATAGCAGACCAATTTGCCTTGTTGCAAGGCAAATTATGCAAGAAAACGTATTTATTAAAGCAGCCTTCCTCCTCGATTCTCAACATTTTAAGTAAGGCTGGCAGGCTTCACCTTTCATTTAGTCGCAGGCGGGCGTCAACGCTGGACGCTGAGGAGCAGGAGGCGTAGGTATGTAGGTAGTACCTATGTATGTATGTATGTACCTATGTATGTGTGTATGTAAGTACCTATGTATGTATGTATGTATGTATGCCTGTTTGTATGTCTGTACGCATGTATCAGGACATGTATTCATACATGTACGCAAGCATGCATGCTCGCATATGTACAAAACAAACATGCATACGGGTATGTATGTACTAACCAGGCACACATATATATGCAATCTGAAAAGTGTGAAAGTGAGAATTGTAAACAGAAAAGTTTTTCGCGATTTTCCCACACATGCGGGTGGAATTTCACCAGACCCCGTCTTAACGAGCACCATCAGCACATAATGTGAAAATTTCAGCTTTTTAGCTCTTACTCTTACGGTTTGGGCTGTGCGTTATTGTCTTTTAGTCAGTCAGGGCAAGGAGTTATATATGTTTAATATAAACAAGATTTTAAAGTCAAAAGTTATAAGTACACAAATCTATTCGTATTATCTGAAAATGTGTTGATTAAAGACAACTCTATAAATGGTATGATACAGTATACTTACGTTCCGATATATATATGCTCTCACCTATAATTCACATGTTGTTACGAAACATTGACTCTTGAAAGATGTTTTTAATACTTTTAAGTATTATATCACAAATCAACTAAATATCGTTGTCTAGAAAACAAATTTAACTTTGACAACAATTTGTACTGAAACATTCTTTTATATTCACCAATTCAAAGTTGTTCTCATCTTTAAATAAAGATCATATTAGTAAATTCCTAACTTCTTGATAAGAAACACAGTTTATTAAGATAGGGACCTGAGATTTGGAGCCCCAAAACGCGTGCACAGTACGCATTCATATCCAACTTTTGGGGATTATATGAATCGCAAGAAACTATGTCTTAAGCATTATATTCGATTGCAACCCTGGTCTTGTAGTCTTTGCTATATGTGTTTGCGCCTAATCGTGTCAACCATTTGGGGCTGATTGACGATGTCAAGTGTTTGTGCTTTTCGGCATATGTGTGCACATTAATACGATACGAGTTGCGGCTAAAGCTATTAAACACTTTCACAATGCGCTTTTCACACAACAAATTGCCCACTTAGAAGTGCCGCACGCCCCAAACAACAACAACAACAACAACAGCAACAATTTACACAGATCGCACACACGTACATTGAACTTTGTTTTCCCGTGGCATGCCGCATCCCCCCTCGCTCTCTTGCTGCTGCCCCTGCCACAGAGGCAGAGCATAGAAATGTACAACATTTGCGTCGCATTTGTCGCTAAATTTATACATTTTGTAATTTTTGCATTTTGTAGTTTTGCGTTTAAGCATTTGTTTCCTCATTCCCTGCCGGCTGCACTTTCCACCAGTGGTTGCTCGGGGAGGGGGTAGCAGCAGGGGTAAATGATGTTCGGATGCTGCCTCCGTCATGTGCTATATTTAGACAGAGACTATAGTAAACTTTCTGGCCTAGTTATGATTGTGTACTTTTAGGGTAGCAAACGGTTGCAACTTCATATGTAAATTTAGCTGCAAGTGCTCCACTCTCCACATGGTCCCTCTCTCTTACTCTCGCTCTCCCCCTGGCTCTTGGTCTTGCTCTTGCTCTCTGACATATGTCACGTGTCGTTGACTGTTTCGCCTTTTGGCCCAGTTGATGCCAGGGGCTGCCTCATCTGACCCCAGCATAGTTTGCACATTTGCGTCTCGGACATTGGGCCAAATAAGTGTGCGAATTACTAAATTTAGCTGGCAACACACAGGTGAAATATATATATATAAACACACACACACACACACGCACACCTTCTGTGTGCGCAATTCACAAGTGAAAAAGTCCATTGCTGCCAAGGCTTTTACCCCCTCCCAGCAGCTGCAACTCTTTGTTTTCATATTTTATAGACGCAGTTTATAATAATCATATTCTTCTACAGCTGGCAAAACCAGCGAGTTTTTCCGGCTTTTCATTTCATACGCGTTTGCTTCTCTTAAGACAACTTCTCTGCTCTCTTAACTCTGGCGTCTTTCTGCTCACACTCTCTTGTGTTTGATGACTATTTCTGATCGTGCGCCAAGTTTTTCGTGTGTTCGAATAAAACATTTGGATACATTGCTTGGATCGCACAGTTGAGTTTTATACGGCTAACGCAACGGATCAACAGATTCCGCAGATCAAGCAACAACCACAAGAGGCAGCAAAACTAGCGCAAATCAAATTCAAAATCATTTTATTATTTCTCTAAGTAAATCACAATCGAATAGTGCATTGACAAAAACCACAAGGGCTGTCAAACGTGTCAAAAATTTGCAATTTTCGCTATCAGCTTACCAGAGATCCGAGATCCGAGATCTGAGATTCAAGACTCTTGACGAGTCTCCGCAAGGGGGGAAAACTTGGATGTGTGTGCTCGTGTGTTGGTTTTGTATTGAACGAGCTGTTGCCATATTTAGAGTATTGCGCACAATTTTGTTTTATTGTTATTTACTTTTTTTTTGGGCATTTCAAGTTGTTTTTTTGGCTTTGAGGCTCTGTATATGGTCAAATATTTTGATCAGTTTTTAATTTGATTTCGTTCGTGCGCGTATTAAAGGTTAAAGTTCAACAAATTGCATTGAAGCAAACATTTAATAAATGTTTAAAATCGTTTCTATCAGCATCTACATAAATTGTTTTCTCTAATGATTATCTGTTGATTTTGATTTCATGAGGCTTTCAATTGAGCAATTCAATTTTCGTTTAAACATTTTCTTTATGTATTTATAAATTCACTTTTATCTACCATTTCATAATCCCATAAAACTTGCTCCCTGATCTTGGCATCAATTTGTTGCTGTCATGAAACAACAACAATAAAAAACAAGCTAATTTTTTTAAATGTTTTATCTGAAATTAACCAAGCTAAATTGTGGAAAATGAAATATATTGTTGCAATACGCCGAAACAGTAAAACTTTTTTTTAGTGTCTGGCATAGAGGCTTCATTCATGGGCAAGATCTTTCTAGATATAGATAGCTCATTAGATGAGGAAATAGACGAGTCATAAGCTAAATGCACTCGACAATGATTAAATGAAACGTTTTTGTGCCCTGTGCGAGCATATGATAGGGTATATTGGGACTGCAAAAGATGAGGAGCAGAAAGTTTAAGAATATTTTGGCTAGATCCTTCGATAAATAAATTGATTAGGTAATTGATCAATACTATAAACATCATTCAACTCAATAAATGGAGCAGAATGAATTGTTATTTTGAATGGATATTTGATTGTAGGGTATGTCGCAGTCATTCAGTGCTTGGCATGCCTCGAATTAGCCTGTTGTTCGTGTCTGCCGCTTGACTCTCGCGTGGGTGAAGCATCAACTTAAGACATTAACACCGCACAGTAAATAAATAAATAGAACACGCCATGGAGTCGTCCCAAACATAGATTAGTAGTGCTTCTTGCATGTGTTTTCAATATTATTATTAAACATATGTAGAACAAACAACAGACCTCCCCAAACGCGCCCGAGCACATACACAACATACACACAGACATACACAGCACACCTAGGGAAACGTTTTTCTACCGCATTGCGGAAAATTTAAAACAGAATGTCAAAATTTATGTCTTGACGTCATTTTGTGGCTCGATTGCTTGATTCTGTGGAGAGTAAGTGTGTGTGGGGGGCGATTGAGGGGGCCACGGCTGAGAGCCACATGTCAATATTGCGTTTTCCTTTTCACATTTAAAGATCGTTTCACTTTGTACAGAAAATTTGTTTGTTTTTCCACTTTTGTTTATGCCAAAGAAGAAGAAAAACCACATATAAATTCACAAACATTTGGAAAATGGCAAATGGCAAATGGCAAAAGTTCTGTTCGATTTCTCTGACCTGGCAAGCTGTTTCAAGTGTAATTGCAATTTGGCGGCATCGATTGATATATGGCCCCCAAAATGTATACTAAAGAACGATTTCTTTATAGCCTTTGTAGAACAATAGAGAGGGAAAGAGCGTAAGAGAGAGGGAGATCGTATCATGTCCTTTCGCTCAAGACCGCGCACACAGGCGCCGCTCGCCAGTCGACGGCGTTCGCTTTCCTCCAGCTCGCGCATGGGCGCCACAGGAGCTGGGGGCAGCAGCTCCGCCTCCGCTGGCGGCTACAACTACAATGGAAGCGGCAGCAGTTACAATGCCAGGCCCCTGAGCACGGGCTACTATCCGAGCAGCAGCAGCAGCGGGGGCGCTGGCAGTGGAAATGGCGGCTATCAGAGCCCCTACACCAGCATCTACAGCTCGAGGGAGAGCCTTTATGGCGGCGGGGGTGGCAGCAGTGTTGGTGGGCGTGGCTCGACAGGGTCGTACTATTCAAATGGTAATGCGAGCAATCGCTATGACTACACCAAATATCATCAGCATCAGCCTTATCAGCATTATCAGCAGCCAGCTGGCAGCTGCTCATCCGCTTCAACATGCTCATCTGGAGGCAGCGCCTCCACCTCCTCCACCAGCACTAAAAGCAATCATAGAAACGGCAGCTACTACCAACTGCACCAGTTGCAGGCTTCCTCAGGCAATCATCAGAATCACTACCACATCGTTCTTAGCAAGCAGCATCACGGCAGCAATAGTTATGGCAAATCTAAAGCATCTGCTCTTTCCAACTCCACTTGCACCACCACCACCAACAACTCATCCAATGCCAACAATGCCCACACAGCCGCTGGTGGCTATGACAGTTCGCGCTACGGCTATCCGAGCACCTCGACGTCCAGCTACGGCAGCGATCATCGTTATGTCAGTCCCTACTCCAGCAGTTATGACAATGGTGTGACCACCGCCTCGCTCAGCTTCAAGTCGCCGGGTCTGAGCGCCTCCAATTCGTTCAAGGGCTCGGCCAGTGCGCGCCTGCTCAAGACCAAGTCCTTGTCCACATCCAACAGCAGCCTCAATGCGCCAACCAGCGCCGGCGCCACCGTGGCAGCCATTGCAGCCACGCGCAGCAACTCGCTGCGGGAACAGGAGCGCAAATCGCGCAATCGTACACGTTCCCGCAGCGCTGCTCAGCGTTCGATCAGTGCCTCCTCGGAGAAGAGCGAGGGCTACGAAGTAAGCAATTGGGTGAAATATTCTGCTATGTTGTTGTAGGCAGCAAAATAATTCAGATTTAAGTTTGATAGAGATTTAGACTGTATAGCTAACATGTACCTTAATCAATTGAATCCACTTTTACAGAGCGGCAGTGAACGCACCTCACGCTCTCGCACCGCGAGCACAGCGACAGCGAGCACCGGCAGCGATTCAAAGAGTTCCAGCAGCAACGACAAAGCGGAAAACGGTGATGGCATCGACTACAAGGCGCTCTGGGAAGCGGCCAAGTAAGTAGAAAGTGCTGCAAAGGGTATAATAGGGCAAATCAGAGGAAGATTAGCTAAGAGAAGATCATCATTTCATAAGGATGCAGAAAGTGGGTAATAGCATAGTTTCATGACCAGGTCGAGTAGGTATTGGAGAGTCAAATGGAAATTGGTAGAGTTTAGCAAAGGGTATCAAAGCTCAAATCTCGACAGGACTTGCAAAGAAAAGATATTTTTCATTAATAATGATGTAGATTGTGGGTACCAGTATTGGAAGGCTAAGTGAGTGTACCCAAAGTGACAATGGGTCAGGTTAAAGGTCAGTTACTGGAGGACTTTTCAAATAGAAGACCTTAAAAATAGGTATAAAGTTACTCAACGGCTAATGGCTTAGAGAAGAAGTCCTAGTCTAGTTCTATGTGGCCAAGTGAGTATTGAAGGAAAGGAAAGAAAAGGTCACTGGAGAATTAGAAGAGAGAAGCTTACACATATTAAATGATACTGAGCGTAAGTTCCACAATTCCTAAAGCTACATGACCATAATGAAGCAGGTAATGAAATAAAGAGCAACTAGCTAGTCATTCCATTTTCTGCATTTCTTTGTTCTGCTATAAAATAACTCTCTTTTGTCTCTCACTCAGACTGGAGAACGATAAGCTCAAGCAAATGCTCAAGCAGAAGGACGACGAAGCTGTACAGACGCGTGCGACGCTCGAGCGCTTCGCCAATGCCGTAAGTAGACACTCACTAACATGCCACGCCCACTACTACTAAACCAATAAAATACCAAAAATGTATTTAAAAAATACCAAACAAAAGCAAAACTCTCTCAGCAGTAACAAAACAAAAACAACAACGCACAAACAAAAACCACAGTTAAATTTCTCCCCCTCTGTCTCTCTCTCTCTCGCTTTAACTCTATCAGCGTCTGTTGTGGCCAGGCCGTGCTCTCTTTCGCTATTTCACGCATACTTGCACAACTCATAGAATACCGTAAACACCGCCTCTAAACCCAACAAATAGACACCGAAAACAAACAAACATGAAAAAAACACATCTGAGCTCATATTTAACATGGCTCTAATCAAAATTTATGCCCGCTTGCCGCCCGCGCTCTGTAACTTTTCGCTCTCGCTCTCTGTTTCCGTACCCAAAAAAAAAAACAACACTACAACTGAACAACAGTTACAGTATGACACGATACCGTTATCCCACATACTATCTATATATAGAAATGCAAAGCAAACGCCAAAATTTGTTCCATTTCACATTCGCAGACCACTAAAAATTCACTCTCTGAGATTGAGAAACGTGAAAGAAGAGCTATGGAACGCAAGCTTTCCGAATTGGAAGAAGAGCTCAAGGTAATTACAAATGTGTTCCCAATCCACAACACCTACCGCCCCACCCCCCTCTTTTCCATAACAGTGAACGTCTCCTGCCTGTATGCTGTTTGTGTTTTTTATTTCACTTTTTTTCCACCTTTTTGTTAATGGGTCCCAGGTATCGCAACCCAATTCGTTAGATGCCATCAGTACTTCCAGCCCATATGATTTCTGATTTTTGCTTTTATGTTTTATAATTTGGCCGAGAGTTGTTCATTTACGATATTTAAGTTTTGTTATGAATACCTGCCGCATGTTGGAGGAGTTAGCTGCACCGCCGGCACCTCTTATTATAATCCCCACCTGCTTTGTTTCTTTTACCTTTTATTCTAACCCTATTGTTTAATTTCCCACCTTAACATAGTTTTATAGCAACTCTTTTTATAGCTGCACTCCGTTCCGATTTCCCTGCCTCGCAACCAGTTAAAGCGCCACGAGATCGTACAGCTGTTACAGACCGTATATCGTATATCGTATATTCATTATATTTTCATTACCTCGCTTTATATTTTTGGCCACCTTATCAATTACTCTGTGTATGCGTTTTACGGCACAGTTGCGATTGTTTTTTTATTCTTTAAACTTATATTGTTTTTACTTGCGATAGCTGCACATAAGCTGCTGCTTTGATTGATTCTTTTTTCGTGAACCCAACCGATATCCAAAAACTGTCATCTGTACATACATATTCATACATAGTCATACATAGAACAGTCATCATCATCATGTGTCTCATTGTCCATTTGTTCAATGTCTCATTGTCATTCTCTTTCGCCAATCACATTGTCAGTCATTTGTTGTTATGATTTGGTCACATTACCCATGCGTTACACGTTTACCGTTATACGTTATACGTTTTACGTTATTCATTTGGCCTGCACTTTGGTGCGCCGTTCTCTTTAATCTTAACGCATTGCGCTCATTTCAAACAAACAACAAGAAAAAAAAGCTCACTTAAATTTTGTTTTTCTTTTCTCTCTCTCTTCCCACGCGCGCCTCATCCATCGAATCGAATCGAAACGAAACGAAATGTATTGAAAAACCAAACAAATACCAAAACATATATACAACATTACAACAAATGATATGCATATGTATCGCAACATACGCTTTGTTTTGTATTTTCTTCTTTATCGCTGTGTTGTTGTGTCGTTTTAGCTATTGCAGAAGCTAAAGACTGAGAACGACCGCCTGCGTGCCGAGAATCGAGCCCTCACGCGTGTCGTCTCTAAGTTGACCACCTCGGCACAGAGTCAGCTGGCCAAAAGCAAATAGGCAACAGTTTACAGCAAGCTAAAGAAATAAACAAATTAAGAATATCTAAAAATATTGAAACAACAGAAAACAGCATAATCGAATATCGTAATCGTAATCGCAAACGCAAGCCGCTATCGTAATCGTAATCGCAATCGTTATCGTTATCGTTTCTTTAAATACTCGAGCTGCATACATAATCTTACATACGTACACGCATACCTAGTTAAATTCTTAGATATCGTACATCCATCGTCTAGCCTAGAGATATTCAGACACCATTTTGATGAGCAACTTATATCAACTTTTAAGATTCTTCTATTATCGATATTGTTTCTTATCATTATCATTACAATTATTATGAGACAAACAACAACAACAATTTGCATTGTTATATTGAGCGCAACGTGTAACAATAATTAAATGTACTGTAGTTAAATTAAGTTAATAACATTTGAGGGCAACGAGCACTTAGCAGGCAAATTTCTATATTTTGCACAGCTATACTATTAGCCTAGATCAAAATTATACAACACATACACACATATTGTATTAGAGTTATACGAAATAATACAGAATATAACGTTACAAGATATAGACAACAACAACATATGGCAACAACTATATACACATAAATATCGTATACAAACGTTTAATCCAAATCGAAATCTACATCAAAAATCGTAAATCTTAAATCGTAAATTGTAACTCAACGCAACTCAAGGATTTGCCCAAATGCTCAACAATGCTGCCCACCCACTACAACAGCAACAAAAACAACAACAACAACAACAACAACATTTGCAGCAACACGGTCGTGGCACGAGCAGCAAGATCATCATCAGCACAGATCTATTAACTTATTTCTTATATGCAGTGAGCTTTACGGTAAATGTTCCCCACCAAATGCGAAGAACCTGCATCATATATCAGCTGGCTGTTGTTTTGTTGTTGCATAATACCAATAAAACCAAAATCTTCTAAGCAAACTTAGTTATAATTGTTTTATGTGCGAGTGTTTCAAGCTATGTTTGAATTTTGAGCCCGATGAAATTTCATTCATTTATTTTCCAGCTGCCTTGAAGCACTCGACTCTGTATATAAATATCTATTTAATGTATAATCTATGAAATCTATAACTATATGTACCATATTTGCCAAATTGTTTCCTCGTGTTGTTAATATTGTTACAAGTTTTTTGGCCGAAATTAATACTCTTGTGTGTTTTTCTCACCTCTATCTATATCTATATCTATATATCAGTTATATCTGAGTTATCCAATAAAAGTTCACCCATTGTATTTCCTTTTCAAGCTGTTTGTTGTCCCTTTTTTTTTTGTTCTCGAACTCCTTGTGGATCTGAGTTCTGCATTTCGCATTCAGCATCAGGAACTGAGCATCATATATCGACTATATTTCGCTTATCGTCCATTGTGTCATAAGAAACCATATATCTTTTATCTTAAGTATGGCAATTGAAAGCAATTTATTTGTGATTCTTTTCTTGGTGGGTTGTGCATGTTGTTTTGGTCTGTTTTTAGGGCGAGATTCTCTAGAGATTATGTTTTAATAAATCGTTTGTTGTTGTTGTTCTTGTTGTTGCCGATGCTGCTGAGTTGCTTTCAGAGAGCCGCAACCCGACTAATCCGCATGATTTCTTTCTTTACAAAATACAACTTACAATATATATGCATATATATATATCTATATATATCCCCTCAATCTGAGTCTATAATTCAATGTGCTGTTGCGCGCTAGTTGTATTAATTATGTTTTGTAATTGTTTTTACTAATTTCATTTAATTTTCTTTTACTTCTGCTGCACCAACATCGAACCAAAAACAAAAACTCTAGCAACTTGATGCCTACAAGTCGGACAATGACCGCCTGAAGGAGGAGAACGCCGCGTTGATTAGAGTAATTAGTAAATTAAGTAAATGAAATTATGTCGTAACTTAAATTTACTCAAAAACAACAAACAACAAAAAAGAAAAACAAAGAAAACCAACATCAAGATGAAGGAAAACAATTTCGTTGAAGCGATCAGTCAACAACGCGAAATGAATTCAACTAAATTATCTAAAGAAAAGTTCTGTTTATTATTATTATGATTATAAAAAAAGAAAATTGATTATTATTTTTGTGTGTTAAGGCATTTAAGCGCTAGATGAAACCATGTTTCGAAAATCGTTGAAAATTGTTTTGTTTAATTTCTCTCTCAATCTTCCAAAATGAATATTTATATATATTATCAAGAAGTTGAAGAATGGAGCGTGTATTTGGTCAAATTATATATACACATACAGCTATATATGTATACAAAATAGAGAAAATTATAAACATCAAGAAAAGTTAATTATAGTTATAGATGTTGTCTAACGGTTAATTTCAAACAAAAACAAAAAGAACCTTGACGAAAAGGAAACTGAGAACATATTCATCAAATGAGCCCTAGTTACAGATTAGTTTAACTATATATTGCATACATACAAACATATATATTTTTCATATATACATATAAATTATACACACACACTCACACACACACATACACACTCACTCACATATACACACGCACATGTTTAAAACTCATACAGCTTAGAGGATTAAACTGTTTGTGAGAAATGTTTTGAAACCAGCCCACGCAATGTCAACGTACTAATTTATTAAAGCTGTAATTGTTTTTAAAAAGAAACTCATTTAGTTTTAAACATAAATTTTGTATAATCGATCCGCGGATATACATACATACATACATACACACATACATGCATGTGGCATATGCATATGCAACGATATTATCGTTATACGGACGACATATATAAGTTAAGCGCAGCTCTCGCATGTTACTTTTCATTTCATTTCGAATGATATACTATGTCATATATTAACTTAACTTAACCATGGCGCTCTAGTACATGCACAAGAGTTGTAGCTTAATGATATATATATATATATATATGTATATGAATTGTATACTCCTAATTAGATATGCTGCAGTTGCATGTGTTGCATATGCATATGGAAGATTTAATTCATTATGTTTAAGTTTAAGTTGTTCACTTTTGGAAACGTATTATATATATCGTCGTAATCTATACTTATTTCAATTTCGCTTATAACATTATTGACTTCGTTTAAGAGATCTTTTGTGTTACTCTCGTGATGGAAAACGACAAAACAAACTGAAAAACAAGTGAATTGTGTAATATGTAAAATTGTGAGAAAATATTCAAATACGAAACTTAATAAATGTGATCGCAAAGTAATGTTCAATACTTTTTCCACGAATTCAGAACTTTCAACTGATCTGTTTTCTATGATACACACATATATACTTAATGCTGAATAAGATCCTTCTCGATTGGGAAAAGATTACGAGAGTTCGATCTTTGAAATGAATACGTAAGTCCAAATCGGAAGTACTTGAATCTCTAGTAATTTACCAAAATGTTCCATTAAAAATTTAAAGATCAGATCAGTTTGTTGCGGCAACGATTAGTTGCGCCAGCAGAACCGAAATGATGCATGAAAATGTTTTTATGTTTAATCGACAGACTTGACCAATTATTTGGCGATTATTTAAGTATTTAAAATAATTACGAAAATCGTTATATTTCATTATCAACAAACCCAAAAAGTCCCCTTTACCAGATATCCATAATGTATGTATCCCTAGTTAATCAAATATGTAAGAGAAGAAGACTTTGGCATCCCTGGTTTTATTAAAAGAGGCTTTAAACTCGGCGTGTTGAGCAACTAATTCACATTAAGGCTCTTTAATGCAGCTTTTAACGCCCCGAGTTAGAGGTTGCGAGAAGGTTTAATGGAAGTGACCTTTGATGGGCCTCATTAGGTAATTTACTCAACAATTTTACTGGAATTCGTCCGATCAGGTTAAACCCGATTTTGAGGGTCTACAAAAACAAATTTGAATACTTCAACGAATTTGAAAACTCCGCCTTCTAGGTCGGAAAATGCCTTTGATATCAATGAATTATATGAAACTAAGTAAAAAAGTCTTTAAAGTTGTGTGTTTGGGCCGAATCTATTGCAACTTCTTGTGCTTTGGGCCAGTCGACTTTAAAAATTCTTATGTCCAATGCAGATCAAGCTAATTCCTCTTATTAGTAGGCAAGTATGTGTGTACGTAAATCTATATGTGAGTGCTCTTGTGTACGTGAAAGGTTGTAAACACGTATCCGTGTGTGTGTTTATGTGTGCGTGTAAGTTCCTTTTAAAATAAAAAGTATTTTTAAATGCCTCCCTACTATGCGATTCTCACGATTTAAAGTAAGATTCGCAGGCTTTTACTGTGGAACAGACGGTAGGCTCAACGATGAAGGCGGAGAACTACCTGAAGGAGGAGGAGGACTATTATGAGGAGTGCGCGCAATCTACTAAATTTATTGATGTATGTTTGTGTATTTATGTATGTATATATTCTCCTATACCAAACAAGGACCGAGTATATTTCAAACTCTCAAACTCCCTCCCCCTTTTCCTTCCCTTTTCAGTGATTTGTATATCTTCCACCTACTAATACAGTACAATAAACTAATTGTTCGCTTAGATGTGAGATGTGAAGTCATCTTACTGATATATTTGAAGCTCATGCTATAATCGTTGTGAGTATGTTATGAGGAGGTGGGTACTAACAAATGAAATGTGCAAAAATGAAACAAATGAAATTTTTATTAAGCTCATAATAAGCCACCTTGCTTATAAGAATAGTCTTCAAGTGCGTGCTGCCTAACATAATGTATGCACACGTAAATAGATTTCAGTTAGATTTAAGCACGCACTCGCGCACGTAGGAGCATATGGCTAATTTGACCTCTGAAGTCCAACCTAGCTGGAAGTTAAAATGATTGCTGGATGAAAGACCTTTAAATGCCCCAACTACACGTGACCACAAACCGAGTCGTAAACCTGGAACATAAGCAGGAGGTGACGTTTTTAATGCGGCCGCAAGCATGGCCCACGGTGCCGCCAAGCCAAGCCAAACCAAAACAAACTCAACTCAACTCGACTCGACTCAACGCTTTGGCAGCTGCGCTCAAAAGCCATTTGAGTGGAAATGCGTTGAGCGCGGCTTAAATAGGTTTTCAGTAACCAAAAAATAGTCAGTTCCGCTCAAAGCGTCTCCACGTTCACAACGTTCGTCGTCGTCGTCGGCAGTGCTGGGCTTTGAAAACGGCTGCGGAAATTAAAGCCAACAATTTGTTAACCTGGCCCATTGCAACGGCGCGTCGTACAAGTAAACCCAATTTATATAAGTTTGGCAAGTTGTGAAATTGAAGTGTGTAGCCAAAAAGAAAAGAAACAAGAAAGAAAGAAACAGAAAACGATTTGAAACGGATTTAAAAAAAGTGAGTTTATGTTAATCGATTACATAATGGGGAAAGGATATGGAAATCCAAATGAAATAAAAACAAATAAAAAAAACACCTACACAGCAATAAGAGAAAAATACTCAAAGCGAGTTAAAAGTCGCCGCCTGGAGCCGAAGAAAAACTTTCGCTTTCACCGAAGCGCCGCTTGTCGCCAGGCGTGAGCTTTTCTCGATACGCAACTGGTCTTAATTTGATTTATTTATGGCCATATTGATGCCATATTGATGCCATATTGATGCCATATTGATGCTGCATATTAGCCATTGGCCAGCGCAGACCCAAGATCTCAGCTACTGTGTATGCATGTGTGTGTGTGTGTGTACTTGAGTTCTTGGGTTTCACTTTCTGCAAGGCCTCACAAAATTATCAAAATCTATTTCGAAATTCTGTAGTATATCTGGTATTGGGCAACGAGTTAATTAAAATTACGCGCTAGTAGGTAATAAGTTATACGTTGAGTTTCGAATGCTAAGCCAAAGGCCCGGCGGCAAGGTCTCGTCCGCCGAAGTTGGCTAATGCCATAAAAAAACAACAACAAAGTAAATAAAAAACGTACATACAATGTGCAATCAGTGTGCGTGTGTGTGTCGCTGTGAATCTCCAGTTATTAATATGTACATATGTACATACATTCATATGTGCTTAGCATTAATATTCACAAGCGATCACAATTTAGCAATTGCATTAACGGTCACACCATTGTGACCTCACTGCGAACACCATTTGAATATAGCCCCAAATATATCAAATTATACACATACGTACGTATTTCTAGGGGTTTTTTATAGGAGCTGCTTCATCAATTAGTGTTACGAATTCGTACACTTGTATTCGTAAACGTGCCAAGACTTCATAATTAACCGTTTTGCTAAAGCTTCTGGTCTTTCCTAATGATATTACATATTGATCCATTCAGTTACATTCTAAAGATGAGCGCATGTAATCCAAAAGATCACGTGGACGATACTATAATGAAAATGAAAAACAAAAAACAAACATGAATAATTAATTTTGAGCGCCTGCATTCGAGTGGCAAATATTTGCCATTAGCTTAAACGCCATAGATCTGTGAAGTGGGCGGCATAATAGAGTCTTACATCAATATCCGGCACTTAAGATTTGAGTTACATTTTGAGTGAGTTGTTAAGTAAGGAGTTGAAAGCTTTGCTTTGGCCGCAAACTCGTTTCGAGTGTTTTCTTTGCGCCTGCTTCCGCTCTGGCACTCTCTTGCACTCACTCTCCTTTTCTTGTACGTATGTTATTATTGTTGGTGCTTTGTTTGCTGTACTTTTAGTTTTTGTCAGATCTTATGCTATGATGTAACCTCGCGGCTAATTGGCAGAGCGGATGCAGAGAAAGAGCGAGCAAAAGAAAACACAAATTGCACGTCGCAAAGCACAGCTTGAAGTGGGCTCTCCTTTTGCTGCCGCTGCCGTCGCTTCTGCTGCTGCTGCTGCTGCTGCTGCTGTCTCCTGCACGCCATTGGATGGTGGCCATATGACCCAAAAACGCAATCGTCAATAATTACTCACACACACACTTGCACGCGCACACACACGTACATGGACTTGTAAGCTGGGCACAGTCAAATCAGGGCATATAACGAATTTCATTTTTGAGCATTTCCTCTGCTCCCCGCCCCCTCCCTTCACGCTCTTTGAAATCTGTGTGAAGGCCATGAAAGTGAAAAAAAAATAAAACTTGATTTTACGTCCAGCGGGCAGCTGTTATGGCCATAGGTATGGGAGGTTTATGCTCATAAACAGTTTGTTGACCAAAAACGGTTCGTGTTTTCCTTCTCTCTCTCTCTCTGCGCTACGCAGAGCCAATTAATATGGCCATTATTATACAGTGCAATTGGCCACGTTAAGCAGCGGTGACAGTGACTGCCAGCAGTTGGCAGCCACCATCGCAGTGATATAATCTTCTGCCTTTATTTTAATATACCGCTGACCTTCGAGTTCGAGTTAAATGGGCTTTTTGATCGTGTAGAAATTTAAATAAAAACGATCGTACGATATGCCCGAGTCGTTGTTCATATGCAAAACAAACTGTCCCTTCATTTTGGGTCATGGTCAATGGACCGGTAAGTCCACAAAAGCGGCCAACAGCAGCTAATCACTTGGCTGTGGCAATTTTGGCCACATTCAAATATGCAGTCAGCTCTATTTGTAATCATCTTTTCGTTGTTTTTGCTTTTGCTTTAATTTGCCAACTCTTACACTGTTGCCTATATGTATTCGTACACTGACTAATGGCCAGCAGCTGGACCCACGCAACAGCCAGGTGCCACGAACTTAAGTTCAAAGCCAATGACCCAAGCCCACAATGCACAATAACCAAATTTGGCTGCAGGTGGGCTTTGATCACATAGACATTAACGAGTATGTGTGTGTGTGTGTGTGTGTGTGTGTGCTGGTTAATGTAGGTCAGCAAACAGTAGTTAACTCCCAGAGTTCGATGAATTTTAACATTTTGGCCTCAGCATCAGCCACTGGACGAAGGCCAACCACACAATTAGCAATATCTGCGCTCTGTACACGTTACGTATACGTAATAAATAGTTTCGAATGTTTGCATACCCATTAAATGGCTTGCAGCGGGGTTTAATTGACTTGCTGAGTGTGCTTATTGAATTCCTTTATGCTTTGGCTTGCAGTGCTGGAAACTGAGGTGCGGCAACAACCCAAGCTGGATGGACCGTCGTCCAGTGACAAGGACTACGATCCGTATGTGTGCTCGCTGAGCGCGGACATGAAGCTGCTGGCCAAGGACGAGCTGCACGAGGACGACAATATACGGCGACAGGCGTTGGCCCAGTTCCGCGAATGGATTGCCAAGCATCCGCACATCAAGAAGTGCCGCACCGATGCGATATTCCTGCTGCGCTTTCTGCGCACCAAGAAGTTCTCGGTGCCCGCTGCCTGCGAGATGCTCGAGCGCTATTTGACCATACGCCAGCTGTTTCCGCAGTGGTTCCAGCATTTGGACATCAATGATCCGGCCATCGATGAGATATTCGAGGCGGGCTACCTAGTGCCGCTGCCGCAGCGCGATGCCAGCGGGCGTCAGGTGATCTTCTCGGTGGCGGGAAAGTTTGATCCCTACAAGTTCACCTCGGTGCAGATGGCGCGCGTGCATAGCCTGATCTGCGAATCGCTGTTGGACGACGAGGACTCACAGGTGTCGGGCTATGTCTATGTGAACGACGAGAGCGGCATGAACATGGGCTTTGTCAGCCTCTGGTCGCTCACCGATCTGCGGAGCATAATGAAATGCATTCAGAACTCGACACCTATGCGCCACAAGGAGACGCACTTTGTGAATATACCCCACTATGCCAACCGCATCATTGAGCTGGGCGTCTCCATGCTCAGCGACAAGCTCAAGAAGCGCATCATTGTAAGTTAATCCTCGCAGAGCTACCTATTTAAAAACTGTATCAACTTCCATATCTCTTTCCACACACAGGTGCACAAGAACGTGGATGGGCTAAAGTCGAAGATAAATCCCGCCATTCTGCCGAAGGAGTACGGCGGTACCATGCCCATTGCCGAAATGATCCGGGAGTTCAAGGCCAAGCTGCAGCAGCGCCGCGCGGCAATACTCGCCCTGGACGACATGCACATCGAGATCACCAAGGAGGCGGCCAAGTTTGCGGGCAATGACATTGGCGACATCGACGCCGGCATTGTGGGCAGCTTTAGGAAACTGGAGGTGGACTAGGTGTCCGCTCGGGCTTTAGGCTAAGCTAGGCTAGGTCAGAATACCATTGAGACAATTGACAACAAACAAACACAGACACACACAAAAATTGTCAGCCTTTAACCTTAAATTATAAAATCTACAATTACTTGACGGCCCGGGCTGCAACATCTAATTTGGCACGGATACAGGTACCGGAAACTGAAGTTGTAGTTGAAGTTGTTCTAGCTATATATCCCATCCATGCAGGCCCATGTGCGGGCTGCATGTATGCTATTTAAATATATATATACCATATACATTCTTGTTCAAATGTTACGAGTTTCGTTTGCTTTCCCTTCGTTTCATTTCTAATAGAAACCTCGTGTTTCTTTCGGATTCCAGTCTTTGCTAACAGAGGTATGTACCCACGTTTGTATTCCAAGAACATTTTATTGACAAATGCAAATAAAAACAATTTCTATACATATTCAGAGCGCTAATAGCATTGATAAATAAATGAAAACAATTTAGATTAAACATATATATATCGCAGAAATCGTGACCGAAATGTCATCAAACTTGAAAACTTGCCTTAATTTTGACAACATTTATTGTATTTTGAAGATCTAACGAAATACAAAGAAATGTTTATTCAAAA
Source organism: Drosophila kanekoi (assembly GCA_037075305.1). Taxonomy (NCBI): domain Eukaryota; kingdom Metazoa; phylum Arthropoda; class Insecta; order Diptera; family Drosophilidae; genus Drosophila; species Drosophila kanekoi. The sequence continues at coordinate 6,264,812 of JBAMCE010000141.1, read as the reverse complement.
GCTTAGAAATTTTAGATGCTTCATATGGAAAACAAATAACGATTAAAAAGCAATCAATCATAGAAATCCTACTGACTTAAGCATAAGGTTTGGAAAGTTATTGTTTATTTTAAAGGGAGTAAAATGTCGTTTCCAATAAGAATTATTATAAATTCTAATTAGAACATATGCAGTTTTTCCGAGTCTTTCGGAGTTGAGTTTAGAAGTTTAGAAAATCTTCCCAGCCAGAACTTGAGACTCATAGAAGCGTATTAAAGAGTCGCATAATCACAAGCGCCGAGAACTTTTATTGTGCCCATAATTGTTGTTGCAACGCGATAACGGTGACACAGACAAAGACGACAACAACGACGTCGACGTCGACGTCGCTGAGAGAATCTTATTGCATTTTTGAGCAAGAAAGCGACGACAATCAAAGCTCGAGGTACGAAAGCGTAAAGTTCATATGTGTGTGTGTGAGTGTGCTTGTTTATGTACATGTGTGCGTGTATGTGAATGTACTTCTTCTGTGTGTACAGGCTGGCGAGAATATGTGTCGGCATTATGATTGTGTACGCTTTATTATTATGACCGCATACGAAATAATTTCCAAGTTTACATTTCAGTTGAGCGTTGGATCAGCTGGAGAACGCGAGCGTCGAGCGTGGAGCGTTAATCGTGGATCGCTGATCGTTGATCGTGGCGAAGTATCATCTCGAGTTGTTAATTGTTGCGCTTTGTGACCGTGCTAAATGTTTCACTTTGCGGCCCGGGCTTAGGCATGTCGACATCAGCTGCCAGCCGTTGAGCAATTGTAGAACATAGACAGACTTTAGAAACAAAACGAGGTCTTCATGGAGCTCTAAAGAACTCTTTGACACAGTTCATGACTTTCACGCGGCCACATTGTGTTTGCATTAGTATTCGTATCGATAAAGTGTAAGTGCGACAAGGGCCACGCGCGCTGTGCTCAGCCGGCATACGGGGAGTATGCGCAATATTTGGCTTGTTAGTCATCAGCTGTGTCTGTACTTATTTTATGGGGTCAAAGACTTTTTGGCCAAAACCAGCCACTGACAATCAGCTCAAATTATAAAGATTATATTCATATGCATGCATAATTAACTTGTTTGTCAATATATTATAAGAATGCATCTGTGTATATATATGTACGTATGTAAGCAAAGCAACCTGCTAACTGCAAGTGCGCAGCGAATTCGCTACTGGGCACTAACACGCCACTAGCGGCTGTTCTCAGCGTACTCCAAGAGAGCGCAATCGGACTGCGAGCATTTGGAGCGAGGCGAAAGCTTTGCGCCAAACAGCTGTTTGTAAGTGAGCTTAACCAAACGCAGCTTTTAACTGGCTTGCGCTAAGTGGAAAGCGCACTGGAACTGTGTGTCTGTGTCTGTGTGTGTGTACTTCATTTTCAATTGAGAGGGAGTGTGAGAGAGAGAGAGAGGGAGAGGGCTAATTGAGCATGAGCCGTCGAAGTGGCGGCGTTTTATCAATACCGAAGTACGAGTCGCAGATAAGAACTCTGAAATCATTTATATACATTCTTACCTTTTTCTCTTTCGCACATTCGTATGGAAAAACCACAGCACGGAGCGTTGCATAGGCGCAGTGGAGCAGCGTCTCTAAGTGGATCAACATGAACAAGCTGCGGACCTGGCTGCCGGGCCAACATGCCAAAGACTCCGCCAGCAATTCGGTCACCCTCGAGCCGGAGATTGGCTTCCAGATCACCATCGAGATGCACGACCAAAAGGAGGACAATCAACAAAGCTTTACGGCAGCCAACGGTTCGTCACCCATGCCCGAGCTGAATGTGCATCTCATTGCGGCGCGGCATCTTCCCTCCCTGTTCGGCTTCAAGATCGTACAGGGATATCTAATAAAGGTAATTGAAAGATCTTTAAATGGAGAATCTCTTTCTCTCTCTTGGTTGCATAATTTATTTCATATTTTTCGAACAGGTCAAACTGTTTCCGGGAACAAAACGCTTGGACAGCAGCATACAGACCAACACCTGGCCGAAGTTCAATGAAAATTTCAAGTTTCCCTTGGTGCCCGATATTAAGTAGGTATATTAAGCTAACATTAATCTTAAAATAACATTCTTCTCCTTCGAATAGACCATCTTTAAAGCACGGCTCCGCCTTTTCCTCCAGACGTCAGGTGCAGAGCCGCACAGCCGGCGACTTCTCCGCGCCCGACGAACTTTTTGCCGGCCAATTTGTGGTCTTTACCGTTTATGCGCTTCTGGAGCTACCTGCCGCGGTAAGTCCACGGTTTTGTCTAATACATATCTATGTAGGTTAAGCAAATAATGCCTTTCAGAGTTTTAATCGATTCAACAAGACGTATCGCTCCCTGAAAGATAAGAGCTCCAGTTTTGTGCAGCGGCTCTCAGCGGGTGAAGCCCAGGCTGAAAATGGGTCACCACAAAAGAGTGTGAAGAATAAGAAGACGACAGAGAATCCAAGGGACGCCATGCCACCATTGACAATAAGCGAGTCCCGGAGAAATATAGGCAAGTATTGGAAAGCATAATATACTTTATAATAATAATATTAAATGATTTTATACATGTTGGGGGAATAGAAATGCGAATGAAAGGTTTTGTCAAGATATTTTGGAAAACTAGAAAAGTTTCCACATAAAAAGCTTATTCGATTCTCTTAAAAGAGCTATATGATATAGTGATCCGTTATTGAAAAGATAAGGGTCATATATAAAAAGGAAGGTTAAAGGGAGAGGGATCTAGAATATATGTTATAGATACTCTATTTGATCGCTTGAAATTTCGGGCTAAGCATTTGTCAGGTACTTTATCTTTAATGTAAGGATTGAAATTAGTCAATTATACTGAGAAAATAGACGGATCGATAGAATGTTCCCTGTTCCATATAAGTATATAAGTACGCCAAGAAAATTGTCGTAAGTCTGCTAATGTTTGGGTTTTGTCTCTTCTTCAGGCTCCGTGACCTGCTACCTGGAGCCGAAGCTTTTCAAGCGCAACGCTCGCACCGGCTGCTATGCGACTGAGGAGCTCTGGCTGCCCATTAAAGACATAACCACCACGGTGCTGAAGTCGACGCCCAGCAACAACAACAACAACAACAATAATGGCAACAACGTAAGTTATCAAAACAGACAAAACTGACGACAACTTGACAGGCCACATTTGGCCCAAAGTGACTTAACCAAATGTTATAAGCCGAGTGTTGAGCGTTGAGTGCAAGTTCATAACTTAAAATGAAATTAAGATGTGCATTTAATTTGGAGCTAGAGAAAGTTGGCCAAAAGTAAATTGCGACAGGCTTGTAGACTGCGTAACACAAGACAAATAAACAGACGGCAGGCAAAGCAGAGCTTGAATTAACATGTTGACCCTTGACCCCTTTGGTTTACAGCTCACCAATGCGCCCAAAGGTGTCGTCGAGCTGGCGCTGGAGGTGCGCGATCTGAGCGAGAGCGAACCACCTGGAGACACGCTGCCGGAGCCAAAGGACGAACCAGCTGGCGTCGCCGGAGCTAACAACTGGCAGCGCATGACAGCCGAGGTGAAGCGCAAAATGGGCATTAGCAATGTGACCAATGTCTTGGGCGGAACCCTCGTGCTCCGCGTAACAACGTCGCGCATGCGCTGCTCCAACAAGGTTAAGGATGAGCTGGAGGCGACGGCCAGCGCGGGCGTCTACGTCAAGACAACGGTCTTCGAGCACGGCATCTATGTGGACGCCTGGAAGTCGCCCATTTTCTTTCCATCGCTCTCCACCAAATGGGATGGCGCTGGCGGAGATGATGCCACCATATGCGTGCCGTTGCGCAGTCGGGAGCAGCTGGAGAACATTGTGATTCGCATTGCGCTGGCGACCAAGCTGAAAATGGGCAAGAAACTTGTGCTGGGCACCGTGCTGGTCGGCGGCGTCGGTGCCAATGCCACCGAATCGGGCATGGAGCAAATGCGTCTCCTCCGGGATGCGCCACTCAATGAGCGCGTGGCCACCTGGCACTGCTATCACTAGCTCCATCAACCAACTCCTTGCCTCTGCCATTGATTTCTCAGCAATGTCCGCAGCTCAAGTATAGTTCCAAAATTTCTAGTTATATCATTCGATTATAATGCTTGTACCTAAAACTAATATTAAATTGATATGCTCATCTTTTTAATTGGCTAGGCTTAGCAGAGGCTGCTTTACGACCATGGCCATATTTAGGGACTGGCCGCGGAACCAGGTCGCGCTCAAAGCCATTTCACGCTCGCGGGTTTTCACACTTTTTGCGCAGTATTCCCAAATGTCTCTGCGTCTGCGGCCCACTGTGCGAGCGCTAAATGCATGTGTGTTTTCGTGTATGCCTGTGTGTAAGTGTATACGTGTGTGTGTGTGTGCGAGGAAAATAGTCGCTGGCAGCATCGAGCGCTCGGCGTTGGCGTTCAGTTCTCGAGAAGACAGCGCCGCGATCGGTTGTGCGGTTGTTTATTTTTGGGTGCTTGTCGTCGGCAGCGCGAGCCTCTGAAGCTGCGGGTTTCTCGGTCTCCGTCTCCGTCTCCGTCTTCATATATATGAAAAAAGTACCCAATGTAAAAATAAATATACTTATTTTCGAAAAAAACATATTCAAAAACGTGAGCCAAAAGTAGCAAAAAATAAGTCGTTAACAAAAAAAGGAAGAAAACTTTGCAAGCTTCTGGCGCACCCTGTACGCAGGCATTTGCCAGGTAACCGGCAGCCTTAGCCTCTAATTGATAGGTGCCTTTCATTTGGTTAACATGCAAATAACAACAACAACAACACAACAACAACAATAATAAATCATTAAACATTCGCGCACTCGAAATTGTTCAATTGAATGGCGATCAAATCAAAAAAATAAAATAAAAAGCGCAGCAACAAAAATGATTATAATGATGCGGCCTTAAATAGATGTCGTCATTCCATTTCATTGAGTTGACGGATATACATATACATATGTACATAAATGTACATATATGCATGTATGTATGTATGTGCATGTATGTGCATGTATGTGCATGTGTTCCCAGTGCAGCTGACTGCGGCGCTTATGCGACAGTTATGAATGCAACAACAGTTTCATTCATGAAAACAATATGCAAATACACACACACACACACACACACACGCACGCACACATGGACATAAACATTCATGCATGCATGCATTCATATGAAATGCATTAAGCGCATGTGTTATAAATATGGCGCCTGGGTGGCTTTTAGGGGGGTGGCATACGCATCTCCGCCGAATCATGATTTATGGCCAGCAATATCCGTCACATATACACACACACACACACACATGCACATACATATGTGTGCATATAAAGTGTCGCCAGTGTTTAGTGCATTTTTCAAGAACAGTAAATCGAAGCCGAAATTGATTTAATTTCCACAAACACAAGGCTAATAAATAAATAAAACCGAAGCCCAGACGCACAACTTGACAACTTTTCAACTTCCGTTGTGGCGGCTGCCCCATCTGCACATAAGTAGCATGTGCACATGTGTGTGTGCGTGTGCTCGTGTGTGTGTGTGTGTGTTTACACGTTTAGTAAGACGTGAACTGCCCACGAGCACTACCGCTGCCCACTTGAGACATAAACAACAACAAACCCCACACAACAAATGCCACACAGTAGCGGCGATTCATTTTTTTCTTTCTTTTTTTTTTTTGATTTTTCGATTTTTCGTAAGCGTCATTAAAATTGCATTTCGTTGAACTGGCGCCCCGCTGTGCGCCGACCGCCCCCGCCAAACGTCGACTGGCCGACCGTGCCAGACTTTGCGGCTGCGGCTGCGGCTGTTGCCTCTGGTAGTGGCAGGTGCTGCGGCCGGCCAATCGGCGGATGACTATCGAGCGTTTAACTAACGCGTTGCTACCGCTTTTTGTTGTTTTTATATTTCGTTTTTGTTTTTGCGTAAATTTTTCATTCATGAGTGCCCATTCGAGTAAGTGTGCTCTAGTCGGGCGTATTCGACTAGCAGATGCGCTTTACTTATTCAAAGAGTTGCAACAAAAGTCTAGACTTCCTATTCCCCTGCCAGCTGCCATAGCCCTATCTACCCTCCACCTTAGAGAGAACTAAGCAAAAGTCAAGCCAGGTGCTCTCAACCTGTCCGGAATGTTGTCTTCAAAGCCTGATGATGACATGTCAAGGAATTTTGGCATGTGTTTATCATGTTTAATCGCGCAAAAACCTAACATTTTAATCCCACTTAGTCTGGGTGGGGTATTAGCAGGTGGGGGCTGCCGTTGGATATGACGAACGGTTTGTTTACACGACGCCACGACGCATCCGCGTTCGCGTCGGCAGCGGTCGCTGCTGTTGCCGCTGCTGCTGCTGCCGAGGCTGCTGCTGTGGGTGATTTGCGGTCGCGCTGCGTTCTAAATAAAGAAGCGCCGTTTTTTATGTGCACACACACACAGCCTATATACATATGTATGGACACATACATACTCACGCATGTCGTCAGGTGTTTAAGAATAGTTTCTAGTGGTTTGTTTTCTGATAATGCTAAATATTCCTCACAGCACAATCCAGAGCACGGCAGTTACTCAACATCAAATTATTAGGTTGGCGTTGCATATGAGATCGGCGGACTGACAGATAAGCACGTTCAGGCCTCCGAGAAGAGGCAGAGGGTAACCCGTAAAGTATGTTCTGATATTTATTGCCCATTTATTTTGCAAACATTTTCACGCCATGGCAAACAGAAAATTTATGCTCATACTTGAAAATTTAATTTGGAAATACAAGTGTAAATCATCGAGACTTTTGGGCGTTATTAGCATGTATGAAAATCGCATAGAAAGGCGAGTTTCTTAAAGTTTAATAATAAAATGAATAAGGGAGAGGTCAATTTGGATAAAGCGATAAATATGAAGAGATAGAGAAAAAGAGAGATGGATAGAGAGAAAGAGGGAAAAAGAGACAGACAGAGAGAGAGAGAGAGATAGAGAGAGAGAGAGAGAGAAAGAGAGAGACATTGAGAGAGAGAGAGAGAGAGAGAGAGAGAGAGAGAGAGAGGGTTAAATAACGTATATATTTAATTTCTATGCGATTTCTATGAATAAAGAGGATATGTAGATATTACGGAATGATAGAGGGTCTAGCATTAGAAAAAACTAAAGAAAATTTCAAAATCCTTGAAACAATCATATATCTAAAGAATTGCATTGCTGTTGAAGTTCAAATTTGATTAGTCAAGTTCACAAAGCGCAGAAAACAGGAAATATATCTGTGAGATACATTTTGAGAATGTGATAAATGATAAAGTAGCTTAACGCCCAATTTATGGAATTTCGTATACAATACGCTCACATTTTTCTATTGTTCAACTGAAACTGAAAAAATATACTATGCCGATTTAGCCGCCATCTATCTATCGATTGCATTAGCGCCCAAGTATTGACATATGAATGGGTCGTTCATGGATTTTATGGTCATTATAGGGAATGGGAAAAACCAGAACTGCGAAGCAGCCAGCCAGCCAGTCAGCCAGTCGGTCGGCCAGTCAGCCAGCCCACGATTGTTTTAGCCAGCCAGCTTGTCTGTCCCAAGTGCCATTTAGCTACACGTGCGTCCATAAAGGGCCAAAGCGACCCGTGACCATATTTGTACGAGAGTCTGTAAGATCGAGTAGACGATTGCATGTGCATGCGTCTGATTGAGGCATTCGGCATTCGGTATTGACGCAAGATCGATTGTACTTGCTTTTATAAAAAAAACGAATATACATTGTTTTTTGGCATTTACCGAGTGCTTCTGTTGCCACTTTAAATTCCACAGTGTAACTCAAAGTTGATTTTAATGGCGAACTTTGTGCCCAGGTCCGGCCCCGGACCCGGACGCAGCATGACTCGTCAAAGGCCCGCCGCACAGATGAACTGAATTTCAAAAATAATTTATCTACATATATGTTTTTAATTTTTGCTCGTCTTCTGTTTGTAATTACAATGTACATGAGCATGTAGCTAATTAATATCATTTTTATTCTGTTTTTCTTTCTTTTCTTCATTTTTTTGTGTATTTGTGCGTTCTGCCCACGCTTTTGATCGCCGTGCTTTAAGGTCTCTTACAAGTTCAAATATTTGCTTTGTAGTTGCCAAAGATAGCCCTGGTCGCAACTGCGTCAGTCAGATCTACAAAACAACAACAAAAAGAGAACAACTAAAATAATAGGCATAAAATCAAAAAACAGTTTCGGATTTGTTGCCGAATTGTGCGTAGAGCAAAGACATGGCCCGCAATGAATGTACTTCTGATGTACTTTGACGCAAACGAGTCGATTAGTTGGGCTAAATTAAACAAGTTAATTGCCTCTAAAATTCATTGGCCAATTTCATATGTGACTGCGCCAGATTCGCAAACAAACTTTTCAACATATCTAATTGCGAATATTGTGTAATCGGGCTTGGGCCATCAATAAAGTACAAACATCTTTGATGTCATTAGCTTCTCAAATGAACTTAAGAAAATAACAATAGTTATTAATTATACTATAATTTACAATCATTTTCAATATAGTTTATAGTTTTTCAACATAATTTCGTATAGTTCATAAACTAAAGCTTCTCTCCTTAAATATCTACAGAGTTCTTTTCGACTTGGAAACCTGGAATCTCTAACCCGGAAATATCCCTGATATACTAGAATGCGACTGATTTGCAGCTTTTTCAAATGGCTGGCACTCTTACAGCTGCTGGCCCCAAGTCAGGTGAGTTCAACAACAATTCAACAATTGCTCGAGCGTGCGAATTATAAATGCCTTGCCTCGCCCACTTGACACAAGCTCATGATGTCAATCGCCAACAATTGGCTCGACAATTTGACGATTGGCTGTGACTGTGCATAATTAACAAATTTGTTTAAGCAGACTACAGCAATTATCTATATCCAAATTAAGTCAGCAGGCATTGTGACCTTTTCCGTAGCGGATGATATGACCCCGGCAACGAAACGGTAAAAAGACCTTTGTATCATTTTCGTGCAGTTCGTATTTCCGCATGAATGCACTCATGACTGTTGCGGCTAGCCCGTAGTCAAATGCCCAAAATTGGCCAGATTGGGCAACTCCGCCGTGACTTATGACCCTGAATACGGGAGAATATGCTTTAACCCTGACTAAAGCACACCTGGCAAAGGTCAGAGGTGTAAGTTCAACTATATGCCTCGCCCTTCGAGAACCCTTTTTTTGTATATTCTTGCATCTAGGTTTTGGTTCAAACCTACTTGAGTCTCATTTTGTCCTTATGTGATATGAACAGGTCAGATTTTTCATTCCTTTTCTATGGAACTACTTGGAGCATGATTGTTGGTATAGTTCTCTGAATTGTCCAAGTTCTGTGCCATAATATGTAACGGCTAGCAATAAACACGCAACAGCTGGTTCCATTGGCGATTTACGGCAGAAGGAGCCGCTGCTGAGCCAATCGTCTTGGTCTGGGTCTTGGTCTTGGTGGAGGCGGTGCTGGTGGTGGGATGTCGCTGAGACCTATTTTGGATAGGAACGAGACAGGAAGAAGGGATATGCCAGCGTCGGCAAAGCAAAATTTATGTTATTTTTAGCGATGAGGCAGCCAAGTCTTCGACATCGACTGGAAGCATAACTGCATCAGTCTGGGCGGAGGCAGGCACCACTCCGCCGAGCCGCAAACGAGAGCAATGACACCTCAAATGAAACGCAGCCCCTGCACCACATACATATATGCACACACAAGTATATGGCCACGGTCTGACTTATCCGCTGTGATGGGTCTGCGTTGGCGCGTCTCTGCGCCTGGGCAGACATTGAAATGTTGGCGACTGTTTCTAATGTTTGATTCGGGATGCCAAGCGGACAGACATATTTATTGGCTGTGTTTACCAGGCTTTCGCTAATTTGTCTTTTGAACGCCTTTTTCTTCTTTGTAGAGTGGACACGTTCAGGAAGCCAAGCGTCACCTACGCGCCGAGCTTGGCGACGCCCTGGGCCATCCAAGCTACTATGGCTCCCATTGGCACCAGGGGCAACGTGTACATCGGCTGCGCATGCCACAAGCTCACCAGAGATGGAGCGGCCGGAGGCGCTCGATTAATCATCAGCATCCCTTCAGCCGCTGGACTCAGTGGACGACCTGTGATGAGGAGTGCATTCGGCGACGGGAGCGCTTCTGCAAGGCCAAGCGAAAGTGTGGACACACCAAGCACGTGGAGCAGCGCAAATGCTCGCAGTGAGTGCCAAATTGTGGCTGATAAAAAGCGAAATAAAAATATTACTCATATTTATGCTGTCGTGCAGTTGTCATCCGGCAGTCAAGTGGCATGCAACGAGCAGCTTGCCACCAGCCAATTTGCCACATCACAATCCCCATTTGCCGGCGATCGTTATAAACGCGGCGGCAGCTGCAGCGAGTGGGCCACCCTTTCAGCCGCATACAACCGAATCGCATCCCCATCCGGATGTGGACTCCGTTGAGATAGTGCACAGAAGGCCGCCACACTGGCCCCCAATTGAATCTAGTGTAGAGCACGATGATGATGAAGAGGACGCAGAAGAAGACGAGCCCCCCTTCCATGGCGATCAAGGCGACTTTTTTGTGCTGAAACGATACCGACGCAGGCAGAGACCTAGACCCAGCTCCATACAAGGCTTAAGGCACAGCTCGGACCACAGCTCGGATCACGGCTCAAGGCACAGCTCCGGGCACAATTCCGGGCACAATTCCGGGCACAGCTTCGGGCACAGCTCCAGGCACAGCTCCGGGCACAGCTCTGGGCACAGCTCCGGTCACAGCTCTGGGCACAGCTCTGGGCACAGCTCCGGGCACAGCTTCCGGCCAAGAATAAGGGAGAGGCCCAAATTCGATTACCTCGATGACGATTTTGAGGATTACTTCGAGCGAAAATCCTTTAAGCAGCGATCCTTGGGCGGCGTCGATAATGCTGGCCTGGACGGGGATGTATTTCAGTACGAGGACTTTGACTTTGAGCAAGATAGCCAATACACGGACTCGGAGGAGTATTTGGATGTGCGTAACATGACTTTCTTGCCGCCCGCTAAGGAGCGAAATACTCCAGACGGGCTGCTGCCTCGCCATCGACGCCTCTACTCCAAGTGGAGCCGCTGGACCAAGTGCTCACCGAAATGCACCACACGGCGCTACAAGTAAGTGGCTGCCACACGCTCCAAACTTCTGACGCTCTTCAAGCTCTTCTCTCCTCAGAAAGTGCCGCATCAGCGAACAGTGTGGACGCGAGGTGCTGCGCGAGATCGCCTACTGCTACACCGAGGGCAGCTTCTGCCAGCAGTGGCTGCAGACCCAGGTCCAAAAGGTTCCCGCCTATGAGTCCAGACCCGGTCCGGTGACGGCCATGCGGCGCATGCACACTGAGCCGGCAGTTGCGGCTGGAGCCCTGAGCAGAAATGAGGTCAATGTCATCATGAGCGGTAAGGGCTATCGAGGACCCGAATACTCGCCGCTGAAGCTGCACTGCGGCCTGCCGCGCAGCGGACACCGGAGCATGTACAATATGCTGAAGATTATTGGTGGCAAGGCGGCCCGCAAGGGCGAGTGGCCCTGGCAGGTGGCCATCTTCAATCGCTTCAAGGAGGCCTTTTGCGGAGGCACATTAATCGCTCCGCTCTGGGTCCTGACCGCCGCTCACTGTGTGCGCAAGGTTCTGTACGTGCGCTTCGGGGAGCACAATCTGGACTATGAGGACGGCACCGAGGTGCAGCTGCGCGTGCTCAAGAGCTACAAGCATCCCAATTTCGATAAGCGCACCGTGGACAGCGACGTCGCACTGCTGCGGTGAGCACATCTTGACCTTTGGCCTATTTAACGTATATAAATGCTTTTATTTGATTGAAGGCTACCCAAGCCGGTCAATGCCACCAGCTGGATTGGCTACTCTTGCCTGCCACGCCCCTATCAGCCGCTGCCCAAGAACATGGACTGCACGGTCATCGGCTGGGGCAAGCGGCGCAACCGGGACGTGGTCGGCACCAGCGTCCTGCACCAGGCAGACGTGCCCATCATACCCATGGAGAACTGTCGCAGTGTCTACCACGACTATACCATCACAAAGGTGCGTGCTTCTCTTAGTAAATATTTTCAATTTGCAAACATGGCTTATTTGCAGAACATGTTCTGCGCTGGCCATCGCCGTGGCCGCATCGATACCTGCGCCGGCGACTCGGGCGGGCCGCTGCTTTGTCGCGACACGACCAAAGCCAATCATCCGTGGACCATTTTTGGCATCACTTCGTTTGGCGATGGCTGCGCCAAGCGCAATAAGTTTGGCATCTATGCCAAGGTGCCCAACTACGTGGATTGGGTCTGGTCGGTGGTCAATTGCAATGGCAACTGCAAATTGCACTAACTTACCCAGTTAGCCAGATCTGGGCCAAATGCTAAGGTATCATAGATATAGTTCGTAGCTGGTAAGTCGTTATGTTTCAGAGGCTGTGAGATACTTATTTACTTTTAATCACCTGGAGGCCCACATCTGGGCAACTCATCCTGTAAATACAACACATACTTGCCTAAGTACTCATTATGTACATACGAGTTCTTTCGCGGAATTCTTTCTTTTCTGGCTAAATATAAATTATTTATTACCTGAAAGCATAGCTGAGCTGCATGTCCCGGGGGAATTTGCAGTTCTGATTTCCTAGGAAACTTCTCTTAAAATTTTTAATAATCCAAGAGAAATTCTGCTAGCAAATATTTCACATGCACAGCGAATGCTTGTTATCAGAAAAACACTTTCTAGAATAAGATCTGTTGAATATCGGATTCGTATGAATTAATTATGAAAACAGTTGGAACATTAGTAACAAGTCTTGTGTTGATTAGCAGGGTCTCAGATCGGGAAACAAGGCTACGTTTTTAATGCAAACGCTTTATTTCCGACTATATATATATATATATATATATAACATAATATAGTATTAGGGATTAGACAAGAAAATCCAATCCAAAAAGATGGACTACACACTTACAACTGTGAGACTTGTTCCCATAGAAGCAGACAGCCTAAGCTAGATCGAATCGGCTGTTGTTGCTGATCAAGAATGTATATACCTTATGAGATCATACCCTACCTAACGTTACACACTTCATAATATTCGCTATGCAATTAGATCCCAAAGATGAAGAAATTTTGCATTATTTTAGTTTATTATATTAGTGTTAAATGCTGCCCGTTGAGGCTTTAATAATACAACTATATAACGGGACCTTTTTACATTTCTTCTACTACAAATAAGAGTACACCTTGGTTCGTAATTTAAAAAAAAACCATCACAAGATTTATGTGTATGCACATGTATGCAATCAATGTATTCGGATTGGGTTGCGTATATTGTGTGTAATGGTTAGTCGAATAAGCAACCGATAGGCATGCAGCTTCCAGCTGTCTACTACCCGGTTATTGTATAGTGAAGGGCCACCGAGGCGAGCAGCACCAGCAGAGCCACCGCAATGCCGACCATGTACAGACTGCGGGACAGTTCTCGCTTTGGCATCGAGCTGCTCATCCTGCAACTGTCGTCTCCATCTGTGTCTCTATCGGCGTGAAAATGGTTAAAGTTACCATCATCTGGAAGGGCCTCGGCTTCCAAGTCAATCGCCTCCGGATCGAGCTCGATGTCAAGTACCTGCTTGGCTTGGGCTACGGCCACGGTGGGTGCTTCGCCACGGAACAAATATTCGGAGAACTGAACCGAGCTACAAGGCGCACAATTGCCACATTCCGAGGGTATGCTGAAGAACACACGTCGGGGAGGTTCGCTTATGTAGACCGCCTCGTTGGTAACGTGCGGATCGGTTAGACCATCGCAGTAGACCTGGATCCGCGTTATTAACGAGCGCAACACGTCGTCGCGCAAGAAACGCTTTACGTCTGCCAAGCTGTTCCGCGAGTTGCAGTAAATTCGTGAGAAGATCATCCCGCTCATGCGTAAGGTGCCGCTAAACTCGCGCACCTTGATGTCGTTTGGATTGTTCAGCTGGCACTTGACGGGCATCACGATGCTGGCCCGTATCACGGGGCCATTGGAACTGTCAATGGGGGTCAGTAGATGCAATGTGGAGGCAGCCGCAGCTGTCGGGGAGCTGGCAGCAGCTGCGGTGGCATTGGTCGTTGTCTGCGTAAGCTTTTCGTCCTTAAGCTTTTTCTTTTTAATGTAGCTCTGCAAATCCATTGTGTCCTCGACCATTTCGTTCTGGAGGAATACCTCGCTGGCAATGAGGTACTTACGGATTGTGACTATAACATTTTGAAACTGTTCTTCAATGTTAATGCGCCTGGTTGTATCGACTATGGGTATGACATCATCCAAGTCATAATTGCACTCCAATTGTATCCACTCGAACGGCTTCTCCACGAAGCGGTAGTCCATGGAGGAGAATGTGCCGCCGCTGTCGGGATTTTGAGAAAACAAATATATATTACTTAAGTAGTTCATGGTGACGATTGGCAGAGCTCTACAGAAAGTATTCTTTTTTGAGATATAATAAATACAACATACATATGTATCTAGAGATAAATCGTAAAATGCAATCCATAAATAAGTCGTAAGAACAGCTACGAAAATTAACTATTATATAAGAAATTATACGCCGTAATGGCCGTAAAACATTCAAAGGTGTAAGTACTTGATTTTCAACATGTTATTTACCATATGATGCATTTAATGTTTGCCGTAAAATACGTTTTTTTGCAATGTCTATTTTATGCATGTGGCCAACAAGATAATTGATAAAGAAAAGATACATAAGTCAACAGTGTAGATTCGGCTTGATCCCGACCCAAATACTCAACAATTCTTAGTTAGTTCTACAAAGGATCTCACTTACTTTCCATACGTATAATTCTTGCAGAGCAAACTTTTGTCGGCCAGGGAGTAGGAGAGGAACACATAGTCTGTCTGTGCCATGTCTGTGGTGTATACTCCGAAGGAGCTATTGCTCTTAAGCAACACGCTGCAACAAAAATGAGACATTACTTTGACTTCTCTTCTCATCTCGGACACTCACGCGTAGACATCGGAGAAGAGTTTCTTGGCGTTTCTAAATCCCTCGCTCTGCTCGTTGGCCATGTCCGGGCGTACAGAGGCAATGAATATACCTAAAATAGAGTAAGCCCATGTGAGTTGGAGTCTGGTTGCCTGTCTGTCTCAGGGCCCACCTATGACATCAAAGGAACCGGGACACATTTTGCTGGCGCTCAGCCATTGGGAGGCCAAAGCATGCGAGTTGATGTCACGTATGCTTAGCTGGACATCGGTCAAGTCCTCCAAGTCCGCATCCTCCTCGCTGTTGCGCGCCAGATGAACCACAATACTTTTGGTTAAATCTGCTTGCTGGAATTCAAGGTGTGGTAGAATACAAAAAATAAGAAGAGTATTCAGTCAACAAAATAAACCTACGTGGCGGTGGCCGGAGCAGGAGCATACTTGTACTTACGTGACCAACGATAATGCCGTACGAGAAACTGTGCTCTTGGGCGCACTTTTCCAGATAGAGCTCATCTGATTTGCTCAAAAGCACGGTGCGCATTATATTATTTTTAGTTTTTCTAACAATACAAAATTGTAGCAGTTCTGGGCTGACTTTAATGTTGATGATATATGGCTATCGATAGTTTTGGCTTGCTTCGTCAAGCTCTATGTATCGCCTTACCGATGTTTTCATTTGACGATAGTTTCGTTGAGTTTTAGAGATGGTAGGGAAATGAAAACTCAAATGTGTTATGGCGCCAAAAACGGATTTAAAATTTACTAACTCAAAGCCTTATTCAAACAGGTGCTTGTAACAGGTGCTTAATATGAAAAACGGGAGAAGAGAAATTATGAGTAGACATTTTCAAGGTATTGAAAGAGTGTGTAAAGTAGAGATTAGTCAGAAAGGGACCTATTAGGGTGTTATTTTTCGTCTTCCATCAACAAACTTACTTTTAATATTGCATTTACATCTATGAAAATCACGCTTCTTAACTGATTCATAGAAAGTCGAAGGGGAAGCTCAAAGAATTTGTAATCAAAGCGAGCAGCTTCTTTAATGATATGTAATTGGTTAAAAATTCAAAAGTGTATTTTTAAGCGCTTCAAACTAACAAGCTACACAGCTGTTTCAATTTATTCATTTAATTGCATTAAGATACAAGAGCAGAGAAGTATCCCCGATCCGAGCACACCCTTCTCCACTTTCAAGCGCTCGAATTAAGTCAGCAACCTTATTACTCCGCAATGATTGCTTGCTCGAGGAGCACAAAGATATGCACATTTCTCTCGCTGTGTGTGCGACTGTGTGTTAGTGTGTGTGTGAGTGTGTTGTTCATATATGTGCCACCCAAATGGTCAAGTGTTTTGTGGGGATTATGGCGAACGGACGCGATCGGTAATCGAATTAGGTAAACAAACACTCAATAAAGCGAGTGTTCGTTGTGCATATGCACACATACATCTCCATAATGTATAGCTATCTATATAGATATCTACATTCGGACGAGTCAGGCAGTGGCAACGACGTCTGCGGGATTGCGATTGTGCCGTGATGACAGGCTAAAACTAAATGAAATTTCGTTTAGGTGGTCGCTGGCGGCTGCGAACCATCTGCTTGTGTGAATGCTTGATTGTTGAAGTGCCACTTGATGGCGCGAGGGCGCACGCTACTCTCGAGCCTCAGCTCTGACTCCGACTCCAGCTCCAACTCCAACTCCGGCACCGGCACCGGCTCCACAGCTCACGTCTTATTTACATAGTAAATTATTCCTGTTCGATTGTTTGCGTTTGCTCTGGATCTCTGGCATAAAAGCACTCGAGCGTCATCGTCAGCTTTCATCGTCGTCGTCGTTGTGGTTGGTTCATTCATGATTTGCCTTTCACAATTTGATGTATGCATGTATGTATGTATGTATGTACGTATGCATATGTATGTGACATTTTATGCACATTTACTACAAAAATGTGCGGCTTAATTATTTGTAAACCGTTAGTGAGAGAACTTGTTGGCCATTTGGAACATCTACATCTTCTTTTTGCTTATCCACACTTCCTAACCGATCTCTTGACTGTGCAGATTCATGTTCTTCTGTCCAAGCCAGGCAGGCAGGCAGGCAACTGGTAATTGCTTTTCAGCTCGAACCATTCGAATTGCGCCGGCAGCTACTCAATTCACAGGCATCGATGCAATTTGGCTTCTGTGCAGGCACCACGGTTGCCATTGCCCCCACCGGCAGGCATTCTGTGTGGTTCGCCCATCACGCCATGTGTAGCTTAGTTGCACTCTCGATGCAGCTTTGAGTCGCCTTGCCCAAGCAGCGCATCAATCATCCAACACGCACACCAAAAGCTACAAAACGCCAGCCAGGAGACAAATCTGAGCACCTTGCAGTCTGTGTCAATGTGTGTGTGTGTATGTGTGTGTGTGGCAAGGAGGTACATCAAAGTTGCTTATGATTTATCAATCATGGAATTTCACACATGCCAAGGAAACTTTAAAGTTCATTTATTCTGTATCGCACTTTTACACAGTCAACATCTAAAAGCAGAAAGGGTAAGTTTTAAGATACTTTTCCTAATTTCTATAATAATTTACTTACAATTTATTTTTCACATTTAAAGTGTTGATCCCGCCGTGTGGAATGTGGTTCTATGTTAGGGGAAGTGGGTTTCCCCTTTCGAGTCGTTGCTGGTGTGACTGCTTGATTTGGAATGAGGGCTTCGCTTGCCGGAAGTTCTGTGTAATGCAAACACATCAAATTTGCTTGTGATCAAGCAAATTTCTTCAGATGTAGCATTGCACAGCCAGCAGCAGAAGCAGCAACATTTGCTACGGACCCAATCAACATAATAAACAAATGATAAAATCAAACAGGAAAGTAGGTGCTGAATCAATGTAGGTTTATTTTATATACGTGATCAATATGAATTAAAGAATGTTAATATTTTTTCATATTTACTTTACGGTCAAATGCTACTTTTGGATGACATTCTTAAGAACGATAAGCTGAAAGGTATGAAGAAACATTTTTATTTGTCTAGGCAAGCTCTAGATACTTGTAATTCAAATTGAGTAGGAACAACGGTTCAGATTTTCGACATTTATTTGAAGTTTCTATTCTTGAATTTCAGATAAGTATGCAAAGGTATGCATAATAACTGTTATATGGTGACGTTGGATATCATTTGTTCATTATATATATTCTATTGATATTCCAGTGAATTTAGGGGTGAAATTACTGAAAAGTCCTTATTTTTGGATGCCATTCTGTCTTCTGTCGCGTTTAGCCTTAGGCCTTCAAATATGTACTTCCCTAGGATTACAATATTCGTCGGTTCTAATATGCACCATTTTAGTGAAGTTTGAACATAGGCAATGCCTTATCATAAATAAATTGCACTTCCCCTTGGACTTCGCGCAGAGGTCTCTTCCTGTTCCTGAGGCTGGTTGTTTATACGCTCGGACGCAGTCATGAGCGCGTTGGCCACTGCCTACTTGGCGCGCTCGGTGTAACGTCCCGTTGTTGGAGTGAGGGGGAGAGGCATGTAATTGCTTGGATTGTGTGCGCCAGTGTGCACGACATGCTGCCGTCCCGCTCGCACGCTTGCGGCTCATCTGACAACGGCCGCCATTATGAATGTGCGCCGAAGTTGAAAAACCGGTTGGCACGGCGAAAAGCACTCAAACGTTGAGTGAAACGCGAACTGAGTGGAGCAGTCGTTAGCGGTAGCAGCGGCAGCCAGTTCCAGGTGAAATTCAAGCCACTTGCGGCTGCCACTCAGTGTGCTGAGAGCGGCTTTCACGTGAACAACGTTCAAACGGAACAACGTCGATTAAACAAGAAGCAAAGCGAATTTCTGAAGCCATCATTCGGTTTGAGCAATGTGCGCGGGTGCAGTGAGGAGCACGTTATGAATTTAATTGGCCGCATTGCGTTTCCGTTTGCCACCGGGTCTGTCTGCCATGCCCACAGATTTGCATGTACGCGTCTGCTCCACAATCAATAATTGCGCCGCGACTGTGCCAGTGACTGTGCCCGTGACTGTGCCCGTGACTGTGACTGTGACTGTGCCCGTGACTGTGCACGTGACTGTGACTGTGCTACTTAGTGCTGTGTAGTGAAAACTCTCGAACTGATCCAAGCACATCAAAGCTGCTGCTGACCGCATCGTTTCGTAGCCAGGCGACCAAACGCTGCTGACATGTTGATAGAGCCGAGCTTGAACCGTGATTTTGGCTCGCTAACTGCTGCAGGTTCTGGCATTGCGACCGCACACTGGAAAATGGAGCCACATCCCCAACGATTGCCATCGCTGGCAGCGCACGCGTCCAGTGGTAAGTTATCCAATCCCAATGAGAGCAATTGCCGACGGCAACTTATAAAATGACAGCAAAAGCAAACAGTCATTAAACAGAGAATAAGCATAGCAAAGGTTTCTTAGCTCAAAATATATAAAATATTTCAGCTAAGTTCAAATCTTGGTTATAGAACGTTGCTCGAAAGAATGTTGCTCAAAGTCAAGCTCACATAAACTTTCAATCAGCACCTTTTGAGTAAATGGCATAAAATGTAGCTCTTAATTTTCAATATTTAATTGCCAAATAAAACCCTTTCATGTTTGTCTTTATAAATTCCATATGGAAATATTTTCGATTCGCACGTGTTGCAATATTTTTGACTTGTTAATACAATAGATCTGCACAATTTATGCCATCAAAGGTTTTTGGCCAGATGAATAACAAACGCTTCTCAAACGGAACAAATTGTATTTGTGTTTACGGCTAATTGACAATGGCAGGGAATTACCAGGAATTCGTAAAGTTGTGGGCTCTACGCGAGCAACGCATTAAGTATAAATGTGATATAAAATAAAAATAAAAACAATTAATATTGGCACCAAGACGATAATGTGTTTTGTGTACCTTAAATCCAACACACGCTGCACACAGGTTCTGTCGCAGCTGATTAAATATTTTAATTTCAATTTGCTTTCTATAAGCGCTAAATTATGCCCGAAAATGTTAAATCTGTTAAGCGTTAAAGTTGCGTTTCATTCAAACATTAGTCTAGAAAAAAAAACAAGTATTTGTTTTAGCCACTGACAATTGAGCAACGCCATTGCCGAAGTTGTTGCTGCTGCTGTTGTTGTTGCTGTTGTTGCTGCTGCTGCTGCTGTTGCTGTCATCAGTCACTCGGCGGCTTTAGCTCAGTTTAGTCAACGTCAACACAATTAACCGTTAATTTATCATAATTAACCATTGTGTCAATCGGCAACAACAGCCAACCATAACAACAACAACAAACAGCAGCAGCAACAACAACAACAGCAACAGCAACAACAACAACAAGAACAACAGCTACAAGGAATAATGATAACAATGGCCAATTATCATTCAATTCGTTCAATTGCAGTGGCGTCGGCATCACCAACAGCGGCAACGACAACAACCGCGCCAACAACTGTGCAAATACCGCCAGGTTTTGGTGCTGGCAACGGTGGGCCAACGGCGGCAACAGCTGCTGCCGCCGCAGCAGCAGCAGCAGCGGCAACTGGCAGCACGCTCGGCGCTTTGATGTCGCAGCATCGCCTATTGGAGTTCTCCCGCTTTGGCGGCCTGCGCGGCTACGATATAGCCCAACACATGCTCACCCAGCAGGGCGCTGTCTCCAAGCTGTTAGGTAAGTAGCCGCACGAGCAACCTGCTCCTGATTCCCGCTCCCTTTTCCCAGCTCCCTCAACTCGAACTGCCTCACAATTGTTTAAGTTATGCGCGTAACCACTTTGTTTTCGATTTGTTTGCCAATTTCAATGATAAACACAATTATTTATAATGTTATTATTCTTGGACGGTGCACGCGAGTGCACATCCTGCCCCTCGGTCTCGGTCTGGTCTGCTCTGGCCTGGTCTGGCCAGGTCTGGTCAGGCATAATTTGGGCACTTAAAATTGCATAAACGCCTCGAACGACGGTGGCTGCTGCCGCGGCTCATTAATCAAAAAAGCTGCCCTAATCGCCAGGGAGAAGGGCAACGGGATCGGTGTAGGGTCCGGCTGAGGTGTTTCTTCCGAGCTGCGTGTTGTGGGGGATACACGTTGTTGATGTTGTTGCCTGATAAAGCTATTAAATGAGCCCGATAAGCCGACGCAGCTCAGCAACTACCGAAAACCAAAAGCGAACTGACGATTGTGGGTTGCATCCTTGATTACCTAACCATCATAACCCGTAGCCCATAATTCATTATTATTTTCGATCTCGCTCTCTCTCTCTCTGACAATTGTCTTTTGTCTCTTTTGCACAGGCTCGCTGCGGCCACCTGGTCTAATTGGTGGCTCCAAGCCAAAAGTGGCCACGCCAACGGTCGTCTCCAAAATTGAGCAGTACAAGCGCGAGAATCCAACGATATTCGCCTGGGAGATACGCGAGCGCTTAATCTCCGAAGGTAAGTCCGTGGCGGGTAATTGCAGTTGCAAATCAAGCCAAGCCGCACATCTCATAGCGGCTAATCTCCAATTGATCAGCAGCGGCGGCAGCTTTCAAGCTGGCCAATCCCCTTTGTGTACTAATTGCGCCCTCTTGCCTCGCCTTGCAGGTGTTTGCACGAACGCAACTGCGCCCTCGGTGAGCAGCATCAATCGCATCCTGCGCAATCGCGCCGCCGAGCGTGTGGCCAACGAGTTTGCGCGTACGGCTGCCTATGGGCTATATCCGCCGCCGCCGCATCCGTATGGTAGCTTCACGTGGCATCCGGGCAATGTGCCCGGCGGTTCGCCTGTGCCGCCGCCGCCTTCCGCCCTATGGCCAGTGGCTGCGCCCACGCTGGCCAATCTGCCGCCCAGTGCGGGTAGCGCAACGCCGGGCAGCCTGAGCTTGAGCAGCGCCAATCTACTGGGCAGTCCAGCTGGCGGCGGTGCGCCCATGAATCGCGCCATCTCACCTGGCTCGGGCAGCCACGAAACCTTGGAGTCGGCGGATGAGAATCGGCAAATCGATTCGGACTATCTAGACGACGATGATGAGCCCAAGTTTCGACGCAATCGCACCACTTTCAGTCCGGAGCAGTTGGAGGAGCTGGAGAAGGAGTTCGACAAGAGCCACTATCCGTGCGTCAGCACGCGTGAGCGTCTCTCCAGTCGCACCAGCCTGAGCGAGGCGCGGGTGCAGGTAAGTGGAACGTTTCAGCTGCCGCTGTGGGGCAAAGCCTAACCCTGGACGCGTCTCTCTTTGGTTCCTGTTCTTCAGGTTTGGTTCTCGAATCGACGCGCGAAATGGCGTCGCCATCAGCGCATGAATCTGCTCAAGCGGCAGCGCTCCAGTCCCGCCAATCCTATACACTCGCAGCAGTCGAACGACGGCCCGGCCAACAGTTCTCCTACGCCCAGCACGCACAGCAATGCCTCAGCGCCGACCACCCCGCACGCCCATCCGTCCGTGCTGTGCGCGGACTCACCGCTGGGAGCGGCGCAGTCTCCGCCCTCCGTCATGATGCATCCGCTGCATGCGCTTCCACCGGGCCCGCCCGGTCACCACCATCACTTGCCCACGCATCCCGCAGCCCTGCAGCTCTTCAGTCACTACCATCAGCAGCAACAGCAGCAGCAGCAGCAACAACATTCGCCCACATCGGGTGGCGTCTGCGGCAGCCCAACGTCCAGTCTGTCGATGGGCGGTGAACGGAGCGCGTTCCGCAGTCTGGTGGGCTCGCCCTCAGCGGCAGCCTTTGCCTTGGGCCTGGCGCGTCAGTATGCCGTCGCCGCCTCCCTGACCGTGGCCGAGGAGCAGCGCTCGCGGATGCACTATGTTGGAGGAGAGTGTGCGACGTCGGCAGCTGGTGCCACGGTGAACGTGGACAACTCTTCGTCGGACTCCGATGAGGAAATCAATGTGCACGACGACTCCGATGCTGAAATTGAGTCGCCAGTGGCAAAGGTGGGCCGCCTGTCATCCTCCGATGCACCCACAACGCTGCAGCTTTTAAAGCATGACCGGTAGGGGCCAGCCAGCGATATGTCGGTAGATTCTAATTGAAAACTTGAGTTGTGTGCGCGCTTGTGATTGACAGCGACAGTGCCCCGCGCTCCGTCCCCGCCCTCTTAGCCCCACGCCGGAGCAGGGCGGAGGCGGTTACATTCGTGTTGTGCTCCGTAACTTGAGACTAGGGGACGCTGGCGACAAATAAAAAAAAAAATAAGTAAAAAAAATAAACAACAAATCGAAAACCAAAGTTAAAATGCTGCTCACCCACTTGGCTGCAGATCGGGCTGCAGCGACGAGCTGTATTAAGTTGTGCGGCAAACTGTAATTGCAACATGCGGCAGCTACCTGTGCGCGCGTGTGTGTGTGTGTGTGTGGACATGCCTAAAATTAAACTCAAATTGTAACTAATACGTACTACTAGATGCACCACTTGCTCCACTTTGTTCACTCACTTTTTCTCTTATGGCACACTATTTTATTTATATACATTTGTATACTTATATTGTTTTTTATTCATTGCCGGCCGTAGGTCGCCTCGCAGGTGCCCGGCTTACCTCATCACCATTTAAGGCTATAGCGTATGCAATATTTATCTGTAACTTAGCCCTAGCCTAGGCTTAAGCTTAGCCATGTATGCTCAGATAACTACTAAACATATACATATTTATATGCCCGTGCCGCGTGACTGTCAATGTCTATATAGACGGTTGTATATAGGCACCTATGTACTTCGTGTACATTTGTATTTGGTTGCGTTTTGAACTGATATTGATACGCTCCGATATAGCGTTAACTGAACTCAAAGTAACTATATACTATATTGTCTCTCAAAGAAGACAGAGACGCAATAATAAACTGTTGAACAAATTACATTTAAATGTTTTCTTTAGTTTGAGAGAGATTCAAATCAGATGCAACTTTGAATTTAAGTTAATGTTCAGTTTGGTTAATTAAACATATTAAAAAAATATATTTAAAAAAATTAAAGTACATTTAGCTATCGCTTTATTATCTACCTAAGCGTTAAATTGGGGATACGATCAGTTTCACAAAAGCTTGTGACAGCTTTGAAGAATGAATGAATTGCGGATTCATTTTGGGAATCTTCATTTAAGGGAATCTTACAGTAACAGTTTTTACTATATTTCAGTTGAGTCCTAAAAAACCCTTTTTATTTCTTCTAACTCTCACAAAAGCTATATTTGGCTAAAGATTGCCTTTGAATTGCGATTTACATTCAAAAACAGGCTCTTAGATTACATAAATTAATTGAAGCATTTCAATAAATTTGTGAAACATTTAAACATTTAAACAATTGGTCAATATTTACGAAAAAAAATCGTTATTTAAATATAAATTTATTTGTTCCAGGCGCACAATTCCCAACAAATCCAAATAACGAGCGTGAGCGAAAGGGCGAGACGGGGGGCAACGGGTGGAGATATATATGACAGCTACAGAAAGCACAGCCAATGAGCATAAATAAACATTTAACACTCAAAAGCTTCTTAAAACGTTATTAAATATTAATTTAATCAATATTCATTGTGTGCCTCAGCGCTGCCCGCCTGACAGAAACTGAAATAGAAACATAAACAGAAATCAAATTGGAAAGAAACCGACATGGTCGAGCTGGGAGGGGGAAAGAGATGGTAGATGGTAGATGGTAAATGAAATCGAAAATCAATATCAGAAAAATACGCGCGCATAGAAATCGCTTAAATTTCGAGTGTAATGGCCAATATGTCCAAATCTGGTTGATAACATCGACATTTTAATTATAACCAAATGAAGCCGCGCACACACATCCCAATCCCAGCCACATAGACACGGTGCAGGGGCAGGGGCTGGACTTGGGATGGCGACGGCGACGACGACGTTGCCCTGGCTAACCGATTAAAAATGCAGAGTCAACTAAGCACATAAATCAATGTAAATTATGGTGTTAACAAAAGGCGAACGCGGCGCGTTCGGATCACAAGCTGCTTGCGACTGGGTTTGGTTAAGTTCTTTGGGCCCGTTCTGGCTCTGGCCGAGATTTAAATGAGTCGCCTCGCGTTGAGCATGTTGTGCACTCGTATTTATACGTATTTCGAATCTGATAAGAGCCCTCTGCCTCGTCGCTGTCGCAGTCGCAGTCGCTGTCGATGCTTAGATGCGAACGGTTGATGATGCGTCTTCGGATTGGATTGGATCCCATCGGATGATGGTACCAATACTGGATGCTCAATCTGATCCGTGCAAGCGTGCGCCCAGTCACACACACACACACAGATTCAATTTGCTTGAGTTTTTATGAGCCACCCCCATTCCCCTCGCTCTGACTCCGAAACCGATTCCGACTCTGGCTTATTCTAATTTAGTGCTCGGGCTGGTCGTGAGCATTCCTTTAATAAATTTAAATCACCTTCTATTGAAAATATTTTCACCTCTCGCTTCATAAATTATGCCTAAATAATACATGTGCACACCTGTGTATGCCCATGTGTGTGTGTGTGTGCAGTTATGCTTTATACATGTATGCTGACATATGTGTGTGTAGCAGGCCAGGCCAATCTGTTGTCTGCTTGTTGATACACAATTTGTTGCTTGGCCAGGCCTCACATAAAGATTTGCGGCAACCCCCTTTGGCCACAACCCAGTCCTAGCACGCCCCTGGGCCGAACGAGTCCAGTCCATCAACATCAGAGGCCCAGACCCTGACAAAGTGGCGCTCTCATGAGCGCCATATAATCGCAGTCAAACATTTTTACGATCGCCGTCGCCGCAGCTGGGCGAAGCTTGAGCTGGAGCTGGACACTTGGCCACATTCAGGATGTGTTGCTTTGGGTTTTACAGTAAAATTGGCCAGCGCTCGCAACAATGTTGAAAGATCTTTTGCAATTCCTCTGCTGATCAGTGCGCACAGTTTTTATCGCTTGGGTTGGCTGAAATCGATGAACTTTACCCGGACTCTGGCGAGCCCCCAGCCTTGGCTACCTTTGCCTTCCTGGCGCTTGAAACTCGGGTCCTCACTGCCGCCACCACCCGCCAACGGGGGGGCCCGGTAATAAATCTGTTGGCACAGCCGACACAACATTTCCATCTCATAGTCTTAAATGGACCATAAAAGCGCGAAATCGCAACACGCGCAATAACTAAAGTTAGTTACGTTAACTAATACGACAACATTGTTGCCAACCCAACTGCCTGCCCTTGGTGCCTGCCAACAATCACATCGGCTCCTCACCACCTCGCCGCCTGCCAATCACTAGAAGATCATAGAATAGTTTGCCAAATTGATTTTAAACGAAAGCTGGTTTTCTACTTTTACAGGGCTTTATTGTTTAAAACAAAACAAAGGCTTATGGAAAATTTAAAAAAATATTCAGAAAAATGTAAAATTTCCATTTCGATGAGCGAAAATTGGGCATGAAGGAAAGTTTTAGCAAAGGCTGCAAATAAATAAATAAATAATCTGTGTATGTTTTTACGTATGTGTGTGTGTGTGTATGTATGTATGTGTGTGTGTGTATATATGTGTGTGTGTGTATGTATGTATGTGTGTATATACATATGTCGGTATGCTTGCATGTTGTCTTCTATACCAATAGCAGACCAATTTGTCTTGTTGCAAGTCAAATTTAAACAAGAAAACGTATTTATTAAAGCAGCCTTCCTCCTCGATTCTCAAAATTTTAAGTAAGGCTGGCAGGCTTTACCTTTGATTTAGTCGCAGGCGGGCGTCAACGCTGGACGCTGAGGAGCAGGAGGAGGACTATGGGGGCGGAGTAGGAGGCGTAGGTGTAGGTATGTAGGTAAGTAGGTATGTAGGCAGGTTGGTGTGTTTGTATGTATGTAGGTATGTAGGTATGTAGGTATGTAGGTATGTAGGTATGTAGGTATGTACGTATGTACGTATGTACGTATGTACGTATGTATGTATGTATGTATGTATGTATGTATGTATGTATGTATGTATGTATGTATGTATGTATGTATGTATGTATGTATGTATGTATGTATGTATGTATGTATGTATGTATGTATGTATGTATGTATGTATGTATGTATGTATGTATGTATGTATGTATGTATGTATGTATGTATGTATGTATGTATGTATGTATGTATGTATGTATGTATGTATGTATGTATGTATGTATGTATGTATGTATGTATGTATGTATGTATGTATGTATGTATGTATGTATGTATATATGTATGTATGTATGTATGCATGTATGTGTGTGTGTGTGTGTGTGTGTGTGTGTGTGTGTGTGTGTGTGTGTGTGTGTGTGTGTGTGTGTGTGTGTGTGTGTGTGTGTGTGTGTGTGTGTGTGTGTGTGTGTGTGTGTGTGTGTGTGTGTGTGTGTGTGTGTGTGTGTGTGTGTGTGTGTGTGTGTGTGTGTGTGTGTGTGTGTGTGTGTGTGTGTGTGTGTGTGTGTGTGTGTGTGTGTGTGTGTGTGTGTGTGTGTGTGTGTGTGTGTGTGTGTGTGTGTGTGTGTGTGTGTGTGTGTGTGTGTGTGTGTGTGTGTGTGTGTGTGTGTGTGTGTGTGTGTGTGTGTGTGTGTGTGTGTGTGTGTGTGTGTGTGTGTGTGTGTGTGTGTGTGTGTGTGTGTGTATGTGTGTATGTGTGTATGTGTGTGTGTGTGTGTGTGTGTGTATGTGTGTATGTGTGTATGTATGTGTGTCCCGCTGCTCTGCAATTATAATAGAAACGAATAACTAAAATGCGATTATTATGAATTTAATTAAGGCTCACATGCTAAACGATGTAGCACTGGAGCTGCAGGAGCCGAAGGCGGATCAATAGGAGGAGCTATGTATATGTCCTGTATATGTTTGGAAATGGGTATGTATTTGCGATGCGCTGCAAATTTTTCCCTGCTTTTGGTCTAATCCGCTCTCTGCTACTTTTGTTTTTTTTCAGGTGATTTGTATGTATGAAAGAACATCTCCCTCTACTAATGGAAGGTAATGAACTAATCGTGCAAGTGTGTGGGAATTTTTGGGTAAGTACACGGATTATCTCATGTTTATAAGAAATGGTTACCTAATAAAAATAAATTGTTTAAATATAAAATGGGGATAAAACATTTGTTAAACAGAATATGACCCGAAAGTTATTCTACTTGGAATTCGCTTTTGGTTGATTTAAGTTAAAGAAGTCGTTAGTTTGAAAAATGTAACATATTATAAGTTTTGGTTTATCTGCATAATTTTTACATTTTTTGGGGAGCTAGGCAGCTCTTGAAGTTAATGCGTGGGTAGTTCGAAGAGTTATAAGCGTGGACAATAGGAATTCTAACGATCAATGCTGATAAATACTCTTGCAGCTCCCGCTCAGGTCGAGCCGAGCTCAGGTGCTGTTAATGAGCAAAGTGATTAAAATGTGTGCATTTGTATTTGTCCGCTCCTTAAATGAGCTCGCGCTTTCAACGCGCTGCGACCGAGTGATTTTGTCTCGTTGTCATCTCATTAGGAATCGGGCGATAAGACAAATTTGTTTTCTTTGTTTATAACTTTATGCAGATACAGGTTTCCAACTGTCGTGCGCTGCACGCATCGGGCAACTCAGCACAGCCGAACGCCCGGCAGTGCATGCCCAGCTCCCTGCCTAGGAAAGGGCATCAAAGTGCCGGCAGAGTCTGGCTGGGCAGAGAAAAGTTCAAGCGGTCGACCAAAAGAAGAGTTATATTTAATCTCTGTCGCTTTGCAGCTACAAGCAGCCACCACAAAAATGGAATGCTAAGCATTGATTTTGGATTTTCAATTCAAATTGGTTTTGTTTTGTGTTCGTCTTGTGTTTCAATGCGCCGCGACATCAGCAGCAGCAGCAGCTGCCGCCTGACATCTTCATTAACGAGGAGTGTGATCAAAAGAGTAATGAGGTGTTGATAGTGCCCGAAAGCCAAAGGCAACTTGTGGATTCCCGTGGCCTTAATTAAGAATAGCAGCACCAACAATAACAACCACATGTTTATGAGCAGCAGCAGCATTTAGCTTGGTCTAGTAAGTCCCCAAAGAAAATTACATTATATTCTTTTAAGGAAAACTTCTTTCTTTTGAAATGATATGATAGAAGCCATCCTTTACTACTGCCAAAAGCTGCTCTAAAGTTCATGGATTCCTTTGAAAGTGTTTGCATAGATCTTTCTAAAGTAGTCTGAACTTAAAAAGCGATACGACTCACACACCTTTTATACAAGGTATTCCGACTCAGCAGTTCTTGAGATCGTTCTCTGTCCATTTTCGGGTCAACTCCATATCCCATTGTGTGCCTCTGAAAGTCTATGGTTAAGCTTGGGGCACAGATAAAAGCTCATGAGTTAAACATCTTATCGCATCATCTTTGGTAGATTCATATTTGATTTAGAATTCTGGAATTTCTCCACAGCTTGAAGCGGCTTTGCAAGTCGATTTGCATTTGATAAATTTGTGTTAATATTTTGTTAAATTTGTCTTTGTTTTGGCCCAGCCCGTGCTCAATCCTGTTGTATTGTAAAGCGTCCAATTAGCGGACGGCTACCGAATTATGATCAATTATTATGAATTGATTTGGAGACTATTATAAAGCGGTTTCTTTCGCATTGATTTTGCAGCATTGTGCAGGCTAACTGGAGGCTGTCTAAGCCGAGTAACAAAGAAGAAAACATGAGTTATTAGCGGGTTTCGGACAGACTCAGACAATGTCCAATCAAAGAGCCGAGGCGGCAACTGTGGCTACTCCACTTCAGACCACTTAGCTCGCGCATAAACCTCGGCATTCTAATGGGGCCTATGGACTAGAGGAAAGGGCCTCTTCACAGTGCGGTACAATTAACCTAAAGCTATGTCGCTGTGCGTAATTAAAATGCATTCCCGCGCCTGCGCCGAGAAATGGTCTTTAAACTACGGTCTATTGTTCTCCGCTTGCCTAGTTTGGTGACAGTCTTTGGGGGCGACTACTACAAAAAACAAGAAGAGGAATGTTAAATGGCATTTTTAGGTTGCTTGAACACAAGATTTATTGCCTGTCCCGAAATCACAGAAGACCGTTGTTGATATGGCCCGTTGGGCCTGCCGCAGCCGCAGCGGTCAAATCAAACCAAACAAAAGCCATTTCGAGTTTAGATGCAGCCGATCATGTTGCAGCAAATCACGCATAAATGAAGTCGACAAAGCTAACCTTAACATTAGCATTGACATTAACGTTAGCGTTAGCGTTAACATTAAGGTATTCATGCGCCTTCTTCGCCCACTAATTGAGCCGGCAACACCTTGCCGGGACGGAACCCAAAACCCAACCAATCCTACTGATAAGCGGCAGAGCCAGACTCAGACTTGGGGCTCTTGGGATCTGTTCGAGTGGAGTTTGTGCAGCGGGCGACACTTCGTGCTGCCGTTGGCTAAATCTCCATTTAAATGTGAACATATATATCGGTCGGTTGGTCGTGAGCGGCAGGTGAGGGAGAGGGGGGCGCTCTTTGGCCTGGGCCTGGTTGATGCGATGGCTCATAATGCATACAATATGTCTCTATAGGATTTCAGTGGCTTCATTGATTCTTATCACCCTATAAAATACATTTGGTTTGATTATTTGTATTTCTCTCGCTTTTTATAAGCCTTCCTCCACTTTGCTGTCATGTCGTTCCTGTTGTCGCCATTGTGGCTCGCCGTTGTTGGCTTTTGTGCGCCAACGTTTTATTTTTTATTTTGTATTTTATTTTTTTTTTCTGTTCATTCAACAGAGACATAGTTGGCTGCTTTTTATTTGAAGTCGGGGCAGACGGGCATCGGGCATCGGGCCCCGTACGCATAGTGCGATTCGGTGTGTAATTTATGTCTTTATTTAGTAAAGATTTCGTTTCCTAATTTATTGTGATATCTCTTTGGGCAAACGGGCATCAACACAGCCACAGCCACAGCCGAGGCCAGAGAAACAGCCTGAGCTCCTCTGGAGTCTTGTTGCTGCCTTTCTCGACACCTTGCCACATTCGCTCCCTCATGTTCCATCACTCTCACTCTTTTAGATGCGGCTGCTGTACTGATTGTGCGCATGCGATGTCGTTTGTGCTCACCTTTTTGACCACTCATTCGTTGGCCACAGCCTGGCAGAGTCACCATCAACAACACCATCTCCATCTCCATCCCCATCACCGTCACCTGTAGCCGTGTCAATGCTTGGCTACTTTAGCCACTGTCCACTGTCCACTGTCCCCTCGTCTGTCTTGTTGTTGTGGCCGCAGGCTTGGGTTCAGCTTCAGTTTGAGACTCTGAGATTCCCATTAAGAGCGTGAAGTGATCCCAATTTATCTGCTATCGCCTGATAATGCTCATCGAACAAAGTGAATTAAATTGAATTTGAAAATAGCCGCAACAGCAGAGCAGCAGAGTCCCATTCCCATTCTCGCTGCCATTTCATATGCATTTCAAAAATTACATATTTATATGTACTCTATAAGCAAGTGCAGCTTTTATTTATGCTCTGTCGTAATTTATATATTTTTTATTGCTCACTTGGCCATGAGTGACGTCCATATTGAGCGCGACGCCCCAGGGCAAATAATACCAAGCCGAAAACATCTTCATTAGGAAATGGGACTGCGTTCGGAGCTGAGCTGGGCTGCAGCCCGGAGTGGCCAGCGACAAGTGCTTTTTCTTGTACGCAACGTCGTGTGGGCTAATTGGATTACTGGACACGGACGGATGCAGGGCCGGGCAGAGTTTTAGCATCGGCATCGTGTCAATTAAATCTGCGAACGAAATGCTTACATAAATTCAAAAATTGCTTACGGTGCGCATCGATTTAAATGGAACAGCAAAGGCTGCGGCTGCAGCTGAGGCTGTGGCTGAGACTCGATCGGAGGCAGCGCAGCCGCTGCAATTTATATGCAAATTTATTAAATGCAGCCGATAGCTTTGGCTCTGACCAGGCTCTAGCTAGCCAGGTGATAACGACGGGCCCGTAACGATATTATGACGTCGATTATGATTGCGCCGCGACGTCGGCATCGCCGGAGACAAAGTAATTTGCATACAAATGGTGAATGCTCGTGCTCAGTGTCGGTTGCGCTTCGTGATTTTCCGGTCAGATTTGGCGGGGTCGGATCTGATTGGATCGGATCGACGCGGTTCGACGTGGTAATTATATTGTTAATTTATGCGACGACGACGGAGATGGAGACGGAGACCAGCCATATGTTGGCAGTTTCAGTTTCAGCGGAATCCGATCCAGATTCGACACTAAGCGAAGCTGGAAACGTCAGGCCCAGCATCGAGTACCCAAGTACGAACACCAGCAGCCGACGCAATCCTCCATGATTTATAGCTGAGACGGCCCGTTTTATGTTTTATTTGCTGCGCTGTGACAATCGCCGACACCGACATTTGCATGGATCGCTTGTTGCACCGCCTCGACAATCGGCCAGTTGGCCAGTCGCCCAGTCGCCCAGTTGCCCAGTTGCCACTCGCCAATGCGACATTAAAGGGCATTCTGCTGTCAGCACCGCTGCACACTCGCAGCTGTCCAGCTGGCTGACACCTGTGTGAGATCTGCTGATGTGACTTTCGGAGTCGCGAATCTTGCAACAGACTTTATTAGTCGCCAAACACAGATTGCAGCCAGCTAGCTGCTGAGGCACCCCTCCGGCTGCTCCGGCTGCTCCTGCTGCAGGTACTCCACACTAATTGCTGGCAATTAATTTACACGCGTGTATTTTACACATTTGGGTTATGTGCTAATTTCTACACAATGTGCATGACGGATTGCGATAAAGAGGCGCTGATGATGCAATGACATAATAAAGACGACAACGACAGCGGCACACAATGCCACCACCCCTGCTGCCCCTGTGCCACCTCAGACAGTGGAATATGCAAATACTATGCGCCGATAAAGATCACGCCGTACAAACAATAAACAGCGGCAACATCAGCAGCAACGGCAGCGGCAACAGCAGCAACAGCAGCAGGCAACAGCAGCAAGAAGAGTCGGGAGTGACCGACTAGCAGATACCCTGGGTCAAGCTGGCCGTACGAAACTTCCAGCTTCCTTCTATGTGCGCACTTTTTGCAGCGACTGTGCTTCTTCCTCTCCCCTTTGTCGCAAAGTATATGTCTCGAATAACTTCGGTGCATATAGTCCGATCTATATGAAATTCTTAGTGCTTAGATATAACATAACTAAGTATATACTGCAAAGCGCAAGGCTATTGCTTTTATTTGTGAGAAATTCTTATATTTGATTTTCTTTTTCTTATATTTCTTATATTTATATTTGCACACAAACGTTACACCCTTCTACCTTTGTGCAATTGGTCCAGGGTATAACCAGAGCAACAACGATCGCTGCTAACTGTTGTCTGTTGCTGTCATGTTGACAATTGGTCGTTGGCTTTGTTTTGGCCCCGTTGTTATTATTGTTGCAACAATTAACACACAATGCTGGCTAAGCAAAAGGGTTGCCGTTGCCGCTGCCGCTGCTGCTCTTGTGTGCAGGTGGTCCTCCTGCTACTGCGCCTGCTCCTGCTCTTGCTCCTGCTCTTGCTCCTGCTGCTGCTTCCACTTATGCAAAACGAATTCAATTAACACCTTAGCATAAAACATAAAATGTCTACGGACTTTCGGAATGCTGTGCGCGGTGGCACGCAGGTCTCGTTGCTTTCGTCACCCTTGTCGTGGCCAACAGTCGGATTCGACCCAGGCCTGCGCAGCGGGCGACAACAACCACAATAACAAGAATAACAAGAACAACAGCAACAATTCATTGAGCAGAAGCAGAGCGCAGAGCTATTGGGGTAATCGGCACGCCAACGCCACGTCCGCTGCGGCGGCCACCAGGAAGACGAGGAAGACGTCGCCCGGCCGACAGGTGAAAACATGAAAGGAAACGCAACTGCTGGCTCTAGGGGCGCCGCCAGTAACCATGGCCAGTGGCCAGTGGCCAGTGGTGCTCGCGGGCTCGCCTAGTTATTTATGTGACAAAATTTTGCAAATAATTGGATTGACTGATCAAAGCGATAGGCAGGCGAATGTTCTCAGCAGTCGGGAGTCGGCAGTCGGTATTCGAGAGTGGGTATACAGAGCGTGGAACAGGAATTGGAATTTAATTCAATTAAATGCGTACTGCGCTGCAATACCTCAAATGGCCTGCCAGTTGTTATTGTTAACCAGTTAAGCGAGGCAGTCGCAGTCGCAGTCGCAGTCGCAGAGGCACCGACAGCTGACCCAGCTGACCCCAGTTGACGTTTTGTGATGTCTTCATCTGATGAATGACCAGCTCGTACCTGAATGATGAGTGCTCATGTTTAGACTGACGCTTATTAAATATGTGCAGCGGTTGCGACAACTTGCAGCTGATAAGCTTTGTGGCAACACACGATTCGAGATCGCAATCGGCTCAAGTAACGACAAAAGCTTTCCCATAACTCTCCATAATGCCCGCTTGCGCCCCAAAATACGCAGCCTAGCCTAATTGGATTAACTGAATCCAATGAAACCGAAAACAAAATCAAATCTGAGTTACCTTTTTTTCGTTTTGTTATGCGAATCATGTTGGGATGATGCTGGGCAGCGGTTGGGCTCCAGTGCGTCCCGACATTGAGTTTTACCTAGAAGCGTCTCATTTGAGACCATTTGCTCAGTTGAGCGGATCGACGAGCTTGATGTCGAAATCTATGAGATTCACGTTCGACTTCGGCGTAATACTGATATCCATGGGAAAACATTTATACGCTCGCCACGGTTCCATATGGGACCAGTGACTCACATTAGTCGCAGTCGAGTCGGGTCCACTATTTACATATAATTATGTCCAAGAAGTCGCCATCAAAATATCAGTTGCACTCGAGACGAGACAAAGGGACGACGAAGGCCAATGGCATAGCCACTTGAGTGTATCCCCCGAGCCCAATAACCCACAATTTGTGGCCACATCTACAATTGTAAGTAACTATTCTACCCTATAATTTGTGTTATTCGCCTTTGCCCAAAAATATGTACTTCTTATGTTCTGTTCCCTTCGGTTCGGTTCGGTTGGGCTGGGCTGGGTTCGGTTCAGTCGAAAAAGCGAGCTCTGGTGTGATTTTTGAAAATGCAAATTATTGAATTCCAAATGCAAATAATCATTAAATTTAAATTGTGGTAAACTCGACGGCAGGGCTCGAAAATGTAGCCAACCAAAACGCCAAACGAAAATTCGTCTCATACTCTGCGGTCAGCCTTTAGCTGGGGTAAGTTTTCATTTCCATTTCCATTTCGAATTTCCATTTGGGTTTTGCCTCAATTATACGCTCGGTCTGCGTTTGTAGAGGGCGGCTTTTTCCTTTGGCTCTGCGCCAGCCAGTTTCTTTGGAACTCGGTCAAAAGTCTGTCAACCCTTTCGGCCAGCAACACCTCTCGGAAGAGCCGCAACGTGGCCCAAAAGTGGTTGCGCTTCACTGGCATATATTTAATCATAATTAGCCGGGCTTCTGCCTAGGACTGACCTCTTGCTGGCAGCTACTCCCAGTTGGACGCAACGTCGCACGATGGCATCACAGGGCACATGGTCGTCGCTGATTGCCTCAATCCTGCATAGCATTTGGCAAGAGCTCTACAATAAATAACTGGCGCATGATTACACTTGCAGCGACCCCAACCAGGATGATTGCGGCTACTGCAGTGGCAGTAACACTCGCTGTGGCAGTAGCAGTCGCAGTGGCAATTGCACTTTGGCTATGGCTATGACTATGGCTACTTATGGCCGTAAGCTCTAGTCGCACTCGTAAGTGCGCTGATCGCCATCGCGAGTGCTTCCTGTGGCGGCTATTATACTCTACACACACACACACACACACACACACACACCTGCATGCAGTTAGAATGGCGAATTTGGCACAGGCTGAGACGCGGACTAGGCATTGGGTGCAGCTCACCTGGACACGAAGGCGTTTGCTCGTAATCGTGTTCGCCTGGCGGTCGCGTATGCGGCATATAATGACCACATTTACCATTTACCATTTACCAATGGCGCATGTGCTTCTATGAGCATGTGTGTGTGTGTGTGTGTGTGTGTAGGTAATTACGTGCAATTTTCACTCCTTTCCAAGCGCACAGCCACAGCCACAGGCTGGCTGCTTGAGTCGGCTTGTCCAACGCCAGATGGCCAGTGTCGGGCATTTGCGGTCCCTCCCCCCCAGACGCATTACACAACGTCCATTGTTTCCGTTTTCCGCACAATTATTACTTATACAATATGTGTATAAATTTCAAAATGTATATTTTCATTATAAAAAAAAGAAAAGGTGACAGAGACGCAACCAAGTGCCGTTGCCGTTGCTGTTGCCGTTCCCGTTGCCGTTTTTACGGCCACTTAACAAATAAATAAATGGGCTGCAAATTGCCGGGCTAAAAAGCGTAGCAGGAGCAGAGCACAGAACAGGGAGAGAGAGAGAGCTAACCACAAGACAACCCCAGCCAAAACGCCAGTTTGGGCCAAGATTAATAGCTGTAATTGTTATTCATTGAGCGCCGCGCTCTGCTATTGTCTCAACACTTGGCCGTCATTGTACCGCAGTACCCGAGCCCGGACCCGGGCCAAGCAGCTGCCATTTGGCTAACATCTTAAACCGCAAAGTCTGCCAAATTGCCGCATCTCTGGCTGCCAACCAAACCAAATTGAAATGTTCGCCCAAGCGATGCGATAATATTTATTGAATTTTCAATTATTTACATAAGCTAGCAGGACGACCCAATAAATTGCACTAAATATAGGCACAACGGAATAGAGCCTCTGCTATTATTGCAAATTGTCCATAATTGCAAGGAATTAATTCTAATTTGGCATGCTAGCTAATGATACCATATTTTGTATCCATCCACTCGTATGCCATACGCAGATCATTTGATCCTCTCCAATTACCAGAGAACTGAGTTATTTAAAGTATAGCCTTGCTATGCGATTCTCACGACACGGTTTAAAGGGTTTTTGTTGTGATAAGATTTTGAATGTTTTCGTTTGGTTATACTTTTATATATATCTTACCTTACTCTCTCTTTCATCCGATCTTCTTTCATTACCCTTAAAAGGCGATGTCAGACATTCTAGTCTTATTTAGGATCCACATTTGAGAGAGAGAGGGACAGATACTTTCTCTTACCTACTCTCTCTCCCTCTTCTTCTTTATATAACCTTTCTATGCGCATCTCATGACTTCAACTTAACCTACTTTGATATCTGATCTTTTGGATCTCTTCCCGCTTTCTATGTAGTTTTCATAATATCCAAAATAATACTCAATATAACATGTATAATCATATTGGTATATTTCTAGACATTTAACGACTGTTTGTATAAAATCAAAGAGGTCAACAGAAATGGCAGCAGAAAGCAAAGACGAACAAAGCAACGGCTTGAATGAGAGGGGCTGGCGGGCTGAGATAGGGCGGTCGTGGTTGGGTCGGGCGTGGATTCACGGACGTGCTCGGCGCAGAGCCAACGAACAATGTGCAAGTGAAGC
Source organism: Drosophila kanekoi (assembly GCA_037075305.1). Lineage (NCBI taxonomy): Eukaryota > Metazoa > Arthropoda > Insecta > Diptera > Drosophilidae > Drosophila > Drosophila kanekoi. Next base: position 6,227,375 of record JBAMCE010000141.1, on the reverse strand, counting down.
CCCATAAATATTGTTTAATCGATGTTTGCTCTACGTTTTATTGCATTTATGGCGTTTTTAATGAGCGCGCCTCTCCGGGCTCTGGGGCCGCAACGGCGGCGCACTGGGCGGCGGGGCGTTTTAGTGCAACATTTTAATTTTATGCCACGCATGGCGAGCGGCAATGGCTGCCCGAGCGGCCTGAGGGGCGACATGTAAGCCGCTAGCGAAAGCAGTCGCCGATGGCTTAGAAGGGTGAGCGGAGCGGTGCGGGCAGCGCAAATGCGGTCGCAGTCGCTGCCAATAGGCTTACAACGTTTTTGCCAGTGACTTTGAACCGACGCTCCAGTTGACGTTGGGTCCGACCGCTGGGTTCCAGGCGCAGCAGACACGGCTGCAGTGCTTGAAGAGGCGGGGGAGCGGCACGTCAATAGGCCGCGACGCATCCGTGTCTGCGAAATTGACATTCATCAGCAATTAATTTTGTGCGCCTCGGCAACAATGTATTAGCCGGCGCGGAGCGCAGGGGAGAAAATGGCCGTGTCCCGAGGCAGAGATTGTGTTGCCAATTGGCTCGTAAAAAGCAGATTATGCTCGCCGTTGCTGTTGTGGATGTTGCCAAAGTTGCGGCGGGTATTGGCCAACTTAATCTTATCGCTTTAACGGTGATTTAGCACTCCAGCGAGAGCGAACGCCTCCGCCTTCGCCTTCGCCTCGGGCTCCGACTGGGCCAAGTCTGTGCTGCAGATGCGGCCATTAAAGTATCTCATCAAGTTTTATCGACCATTAAAATGAAATCCGTATTTAATTAACCAGCCCAAAATGTGAGCATGAATTGGCCTCGCCAGGCGCGCACAATTCCAACAAGATTCCGAGTCCCAAGCTCCAAACCCAATCCTGCAGCTCCTTGAGCCGCGCTCCCAGCTAGTTTGTTGCTGATTATGGTTATGGTGAGTGTTATGGCCAAACATGCGCGTTGCCACATTGAGCTTTTGGCCATGTTCGACCTCCACAGCAATTCGGAGTGCTCCACGTGTGTGTGTGTGTGTGTAACCTCTGGCCACGGTGCGCTAAATTGCTTAACCCTAACAAGGCGCACGTCTTGGACCATCTGACAGGGTGTTGAGTGGCAGATTACATGCATTAGGCTGCCACTACGCAAGCCACCGCGCCCCCCCCGCCAGCACAACCGAGCGCTGTTGCACATTTATCGCGCCTTGACAAATTTACGGCTTGTAATTGCAGTCAGCCTGAAAATGAAACCGGCGAAAAATCCACAACTTCATAAACACACAGACAGCTCCGCAATACTCGCTTCCACGGACCAGGCCCGGACCACGCCAGGCCGTCAGCCCGGCAGCCCGTCAGGCTCCCGATTCGGTCGATTCGGTCGATTTGGCCAATTGTCGGCCTCTGTCTTTTGGCCGCTTATCGCCAGTTGGTTTTCCGCGCGCGCTACCCAGCAATTTGCGACTTTGGTTTCCTGCTGGCCCTGCGATCTGGCTCCAGATGCCGATTCCTCGTGAGCCTCGCCTGCTCCTTCAACTCTGTGTACTTCATGTTTCAATTTTCAGTAGGCTTGATGCTCACACGGCGCCTTTCACTGCGAATTCGCATTGAAATGGCCCGCATTGACTGGACTGTAATGCCAGCGGAAGTATCTGCTCGCCCAACCCCCCTCACCCGCTGCCTCGCGCTCTGTGTGTGTGCCATAATTTACAAATAAATGTGGCGGCCAGCTGGTCGAGCGGCCACGTCACGCCAGCGCCAGCGCCGACTCCAGCAGGCACCACACACACACACACACCCCCCGCCGACGGGCTGGACTCTGTCTGACTGGCCAGTAACAGTAGCCACTGCGCGCCCACACACCCTCATTTCGGGGATGCGGGTGCGCGTGCTGATACCCGGCCATTAGAATGCGTCAGCCATGTTTTGCCCATTTGCCTGTGTCGCGACGGGTCCACCCTAAGTGGTCACTCCAAGCTCCGAGCTGCAGGCAATTACTCATTCCGCGAAGTAATTCTCTGATAATGGGATATTCACCAGAAATGAAAACATTTTCGACTGCCTTGAATACTGGCAAATCCTTACAAAAAATTGAGTGGATAGTTATAATGTAAAATAGAAAGAAAATGCAATCAGGGAAGTTTTCAAATTATTAGGAACATTTTTCGAAATTTATTAGGTTTTAATGTACTCAATCTAGATGCCCAATTAGGGACAGAAATGGAACGGACACGACTTAAAGTAGACTTGAAGTAGTTTTGTAGCTATGCCGAAATCGATATTTATCGATTTCTTGCTATCGAAAAACAACTTGATCTACTTGGTGTACGAGAACCTTTGTTCTGGCCTGCAGATATGTAGGAATGTGGTAATATCTGCGTTTGGTTACGATATCTTGAGAAACATAAAAGTTTTATTTTAATAGAGCAACATGATGTAAGAGTCCCAGATATCTGATATAATGAAACGAGCGTTTAGCTTGTATCATGTCGAGATCAACTCGTCTGATGTTAATCAAGAATATATATATATGCATAGATAATATAGATACATATGTATATATAATGGGGTCGACTGCGATAAATGATAAAATTGCGTTACACTTTTGATGATAATATTAAAATAACTTCTACCAGGTGCGGCTTTTTAGACATATTATCTTTGCGCGGGGAATAATGAGGCAATTTTCATGGAAAACGATTGAATTTTAAAAGTTGAAGTCTAGGACTTAGCTATAATAGAGCATAATTGTAATAATGCAGTTGTCTACCGAGTTCACGTGAACTTTCCAACTTTTAGTTAGGGCATAAAATAAAAAGAAAGTGTTACGCCCGATAATTGGGAAAGTTGGGAAAGTGCCGAAGACAGAAGGCTGAGGGAGACTGGGAGACTGGGAGACAGCGCATCCTGAAGCGATGGCATCTGCAACTGTCTATGGTCTAGTGCGGGGATAAAAAATGAAGAGGACGTGATCCACAAAAAACGAGAAATGAAATATGAATTGCTGTTTAAAACGCGTGTTCTGTGTGTACAACGCGGCGCTATCGCCGACTGCGGGCTGATTGATGGTTGCGCGCCTACGCAGCAAAGGCAAAAGTGAGCGGGGCAAATTAAATGGTATTATTAAAAGGTAACAAGCTAAACGCCTTTTAAAATTTCGATGAGCGACAACGCCGGACACCGGGCTACTCAAAAAAACAGAGAAAGGAGAAAAAAAGAGCTGCGAACGCTTTATTTATGCATTAGCGTCGAGCCGCGGCTGCACCTGCCACAACGGAGGCGACGAACCCCGTTCTCATCCTAACCAAAAGAGTGAGTGACTGGAACAGGAGCAGCCCTTGCAACTGGCAACTACTGTGGATTTAAATAAATTCCAAATTAAGAAAAACACCGAACAAAGGGTTCCCAAAGCGTTCCCAAAGCGTTTTCCACATGCTCACACACTCTCTCGCTCTCTCTCGCTCTCTCTTGCTCTCTCTGTCTCGGCCAGATCCAGACCCCATCATCAATTCATCAAAACTTATGCAAGGGGTAAGCGGCAGAGTGTGTCTAGAAGGAACTCGGCTGCTGATTAAAACAAAAAGGACGATAACCAGCGGAAAAAATTAGAGCAATGTGTATAAGGTCAATATGGCATAAATTTTCGATGCGCACCTAAAACGAAAAAACAAAAAAAAAAAACGACATCAACTTGTGTTTTTGATAATGACGCAACATTTGAGGTTTTTGTGGCCGGCGGAAATGCCGCGACGGACAGGTGACTTTTGGACTCGCGCAGCACAAGCAACAAAAACGCCAAGTGATAGATGCGTATCCTGAATCCTGCGCGTGTTCGGCATGCGCTGCCCATGAAAATAAGCCCCCTCCGGGCCAACAAGCGGCTGCAATCGCGTGCGCCCAGCAGCTTCCCGATGAGTGTGTGTGTGTGTGAGTGTGTGTGGACATGGGCAGCCGCCAACTGCAGCAACTCGTGTGGCCGTTAGCTTCGCATCGAATCGGTTGCTCTAATAACCTATCTAGTGACGGGGCCAGTTCCAGGTCCCCAGTCCCCGGCCTTGCATGACGTCTCATCACCTGCCTGTCGGATGAAGCAATCGACCTTTGTGGCCTGCCAGTTCAAGCTGTTTTCGACTCTCGACTCTCGCCTCTCGCTTCTCGCCTTTCGCTCTCCTGCCGCATGGAGATTATTTTTGTTTTTTTAGTTTTGCGTCGCGTGATTTAAGCATTTGTTTCCTGATACACTTTAATTACGGCCTGCTCTGCCTGGCGCTTTGTAATTGCAGCATCTGTAGGGTGCACAGACGTTGAGGAGGGGCACGAATGGAACACTCTGTATCGAAATTGAATTCAATGAACTGCAAAATCATCTGGCTGATGAGTTTCCACATTGAAGTGCTGCACAACTGTTTTGCCTTCTCGGGCTTTCGATACCCTGTAGTAAGAAAAGTATGGAAAAGGGCTGACTTGCGCCAAAGTATAAAACAGCCTGAATAAGACATCGAAAATTCTATAAAATTTATTTTTCTATACTACTCCAATTCGTCTAGAAATGGCAGCCTTTAAATTCAGCTCTTGAATATAGTTTTCCACATCCAATCTTCCACATCTCCAAATCTAGATTATGGTTCGAACCTTGGTTTATCAAATGGAATGCACTTATTTACGAAACATTTTAATTACATTTAAATAACATTTGCCCGTTGTACTGAGAATATTGGAAACCGTCAATACTTTCATATACAAGATACGGGCAATAATTGATCTCTACCCAAAATTGGCAACTACCAAAGTTGGTATGAAGGCAATGAATGGGGCCAAGGTTCTGTATACTTTGGTGTTAGGTTTTCCTCAAAAATGATTTAACATTAAAGCAAACCTTAGTTCTTATTCAAAACTGTTTCAAGCTAGTTCAGCAGTAATTTTAACAACTTGTTTGTTTTGAAGCTTGGTTCAAATCGAATTTTGGATTTCAATTAGTTCAGTTCAAGCCCAGCTTGCAGACTTAATATGTTTAAAGTTTATATTACAATCGTCGAAAGCAACATTTTTTTTAAGTATCAATCTTTTGAGCAGATTAACAGAATCATAAGGCATAGAAGAACGTTTCCCTTTGTTTATGCATATTATTCTCTCTTTTATGTGCTTAACATGGTAAATAAATATAGCATGTATTTATTGGCCTGTTAATATGCTGTTAATTCGTCACGTCTCCAGCCAAATGATGAATGCCTGTCAATTTATGTGTGTGTGTGTGTGTACGGCCGATCGGCTCAACGGTTCCTGGTCTTGGGGGCCACGGAGACGGCTGAAGGCAGCGGCAAAGGTAGTCAGAGTCGCGCGACCCATCGGTAATCGACGTCAATCGGTTAGTTAACATATATGCACGTTTGTGTGTGTGTGTGTGTGTACATGTGTGTGTCACGTAGCTCATAAGCGGCATTATGAAGATTGATATGAGACCTAATCACGTGGTAACATAAATGAATTGTCATTATATTACACTAGCTAGCTCTCTTTCCCCCCTTCTCTCACTCTCTCTTTCTCTCTCGTTCCCTCTCACTATCTTCCCTTCTCTCTCTTTCTCTTGAGCACACACACATGCGAGTTGGCGACAAGTGCGGCAGACACTTTAAAGCGACTAATTCCATTTTCAGGCACCCCGCAGCCTGTCCTGCTCCGCTCCGCTCGTTTTTCTTTTATCAGCTCTGGCGGAAATCTCTAGCTACACCTTGCTTAACCCACACACACACACACACACACACGTACAGTTGCCGGCTTGTCCTTTGTAGCCGCTGCTACCTCAATACAAAACATCGATCGCTTTTTGATGATGATTTTTGATTAAGTGGCTGCGATTTGTCAAAATATTTCACGCTTGCCGAGCGAGAGCCTCAGCCAGAGTCGCAGCCAGAGTCAGTGGCTGGAGCCAGGGGAGAGGCTGGGGGTGCTCGCACGTGAGCGAGAGTTGGGGTGACACTGCGGATGAGGATGATGATGCTGCTGCTGGTGGTGCTGGTGGCTATGGCAGTAATCAGTACTCAGTACTCGATGTCAACGTCCCATCAGCGTTGGCGTTGTCAGCCAGAGTTGGCTGTCTGTCCGTCCGTCCGTCCGACTTGACAATCGCAGGGCACTCGGCTACCTGCAACTGTGCGACTCCCAGTCGCAGCTCGCGGTCTAAGCCATGAGTTGGTGTCGTTAGTGCACTGACAGCATAACTTGTACCTTGGCTTCTGTCAGCATTGGAGTTGACATTAAAAAATGCCCACAATGCGTTATGTTTCAATAAATGGCCGGCAAGACAATGTCGCAATAGTAAACAGTTTTCTGAGCCTGGGAGACTGATAAAGATAAAGATTTCGTGATGAGCAGCAGCTTGTCAGAGTGACTAATTGACAGACGGGCAGCAATACGCATTGGCGTATTGATCGGAATTATCAACAATTTGTACCGAATACGTGTTGCAGATGCTGCTAGGATCTGAATGGGATTGGGCTTGGGCTGATGCCCTCAGCTGGCAGCTAATTGATGTGCAATAATAAATCTGACAAACTTTTCAAATACGAACACAAATACGAAACACACGACTTGCAACTTGCTTTTGGGCACTTGCGCCCGAAGGGACAAGCCAATCCAATTACGAGCGTCTCAAGAGCTGCGGCTAAGCGAAGCTAAACTAACTTCAAGCGACTACAGCTGCAGCTCTCCAGCGCCAGCTTCAGCTCCAGCTCCAGCTTATTGGCATGGAGCCGTGAAGGGAGCGCCAGTTGACACATGCGAGCAACTGCAACTCGTCTGGGCACCGCGGGCCGCGTCCTGCTGCCCGCACTATCTGCTGCCATAAAAGCAGCAACAGCAACAGTGGATAACAGGGGATCTGGAATCGTGGATCGGGGGGAGGAGCAGGAGCAGGAGCTGCCTCGGCTGCAGCGACAAAGGCAGAACGGGAGAACGGCAGAAGTGATGACCGGACAACAAACTACATTCAACAGATAAATACTGAATTTATGACTTAATTTAACTGCGAGCCAACGACAATTTTGATGATACCGAGCGGGAGCAGCGGGCGCAGCGGGGGCAGCGGGGTGGCGGGGCAGCGGGCTGTGGCTAAGGAGGCGAACATGAGTGGGCAGTGGCAGTCACAGCTTGGCCGTGGCCTGGCATTGGGAACGTACATTAGCCAATCCTGGTCGCACATCGCTTCATTCACAGCCAGAGACAAACATAACTCAAGTTGAAAGTGGGGCGGGCTGGGGCTCGATCTGGGGCAGGGACAGGGGCAGGGACAGGGGCAGGCGAGGGCTTGCAGCTGTAAGTACTTGGTCAGGGTCTGGCCTGGCCTGGCCTGGCCTGGTTTGCTTGATGTCTCTATTGGCGCATTGACTAAAATAAAAGAAGCTCAGTGCAATTTGCGTCACAGCCAGCAGCACATTGAGGGGCTGAAGGAGGAGCAGGAGGGGCCGGCGGACGATGGTTATCAATGCGTGTGTGTGTGTGTGTAGTTTAGTGTGCCTGCATTAATTTATCGCTGCACTAGGCGCACAAATTGTAGCCGAAGGACACCAGGCATTGCCCGGACTGCTAGACAGCGACCACATGGCAGCCAAAATCAGAGCAAACACGCGGACTCTTCACGCGAGTTGGGCATTCATCTCAGCAGCTGGGCGAGCATCAGACAGCTGACGGGCTGACGGGCTGTCGGGCTGGCAGGAAGGAAGCGGCACTTGCACAACAAAATATTATCCGCACCTCCGGCTGGACTTGCGTGTTTCTCTTAATGTTATTACGCGTAGCTGCGTACGGCAAGATTTCCATTCAACATTCAACTCGACCTCAACACACACAACTTTGTGACAGCAATTAACCGTCTCAGTCAAGCCAGGTTTGCCTTTCACCCTGCTGCTGGCTAACAGCCAAAAAAATAAAGAAAATAAAAAAGAAGGTGTATACACCTTCAAGTTGTGCTGTGCGTGCGTAGATATCTAGGCATCCATGAGTAGCTTTGGAGTTCACACACGGCGATCAAATGTAACCAAACGAAACGAGACGAGACGAGACGAGAGCGTTTCGTGACCCAAACAAATTATTAATTATTAATTGGGGAAAATATGCTATAATTGTGGCGGTCGCTTCTTTTCTGGCCCAAAAATTAAATGAAATTAGCCGACCAGGTAATTTCACTTTGCATGTGACGAATTCTCTGCCCCTCTCTCTCCCTCTCTCTCTCTATCCCGCTCTGGCTAGGATAGGTGCGTGACCTGATCGCTGGCCAGGTCGCTGGTTACTGGTGGGTGAACCATTTGATTGGCTCAATGCGGACAGCTGGAATGCATTTCCCTTGGCAAGCTGCAGGCGTTAATTGCAGCGCTAAACGCAATGACCAAAATGCGAGTCAAGTCAGCATGAAACATGGCCAAAACATTTCGCGCGCCACAAAAGAGATTTTCAGAGCCGTCGACTTCAATTTTTGTTTGTCACATTTGTGCCCGGACCCATCCAGGCCAGTCCCATCCAATCGACTCCAGTTCCGTGCAGGACATTCTGCTCAGACAGACAAATCAGCAGTTGAATGCATTTAACACTTCGCAGCGGTTAACAAGTTCAGCTTTGACCGTTGTGCTTTGGGGCCCGAACGAGCCGCGGCGCGACGCTTCGATAATTTTGATTTATGTGGGTAAATCATGAAGGGAACGCAAAGATTTACGACAGATCAGCCGCAGATTTATTACTTTTTGATAGCGCTCCAGAACAGGCTGCAGAAAAGGATTCTCGGCCGATGCGGCTGCTGATACCAGTTGATGCGAACAGAGAATTTGGGTGCAGCGGGGCAGGTAAATGCGCTAATGCGTGCCGCCGCGTTTTTAAGTTGTTCTAATTTGCCAGCGCCTGTCCTCCAGCCAATTCCCATACAGCCAAAAGGTGTCATCGACAGCACTGACCGCCGCCTCTTGCACAGATCTACAGCGAATGACAGCAATCTTGACTTTAGCTGCGGATACCACGTCTTAAAGTTATAAAAAGGAAACACAATAATTATATTGTAAGAGTCTCAACTTCAAACAGAAATGGCAACAATTGGCAGAAAAGCAGAGGTATGTTATAATATATGGCCCATCAATTCGATAAACTATTTTCTTCTATAATAGTTGAACAAATATTATATGAATATGTTGAAAACCATAACCAAAATGTTATCGCACCTCAAAATTAGTTTGGTATTGGCCAAGTTACAATAGTTGACCAAAATCGAAAACTTAAAGGTTAGCGCAGAATCTTTACTATAGTCTTAGCATACAGACTTCGGAGTTTTTCAATATTTCTCAAATTGTTAACTGAAAAACTTGGTGTCTTCTTGCAGTATTCAAGATTATGGCCCATAAATTGTTCATATGAAGCACATGTGTGTACAGAAGCCAATTTCACTTGGAATTGTGATGAAATCATTTTGTGTTGCGCTGGGGAAGCGCAATGGGAAAGTTGAATGGTGCCGCCAACTCCGTTTGCCACCTGGTTGCTCTTGTTGGCAGTTTCGATTTACGTGGCACGGTGGCAAGCAAAAAAACAAGCAAGAAGAAGAGCTAACGCTGGGCTGCAGCTGGAGCGGCAATCGTGATTCGTAGCTGGGCTTCGAGCGCAATTATAACGGTGCAGCGTGGTAATTACCTGTGAATGGCATTTGCATAATAGCAGCCAACAGGGCGGCGTGCCCCGGCGGGTGGCAGAGCTGGGCCGGACGAAATAACACACAAAAACGAGAGCCCAATGCAATTACGTGCATATAGCTAACATCAGCTAACGCCAGCTCCAACACCAACATCCCAGTGCGCTGCCCACCTAACCTAACACGCTTGATGGCACCACCAGCACCACCAGCACCACCGACTCCGTCTCCGTCGCCATCTCCATCTCCGTCTGGCTGTGGTGTTGCTGCCACGCTCTGACGGCTCTCGGCCGCCATTTTGCTGCGTTTTCCGTGACCGTCGGCCTCGCTGCGCCTCTCTCTCTCGCTCTCTCTCTCTCGTTCAGAGTTCCTCAGCGGGCTGGCAATTGCGCTTTGTTACTCGTAACTCGTAACAATGTAACAAGTCGTTGTTGTTGTTGTTGTTGCTGCTGTTACAGCTACCCCACCCCCCGTTGCCCTGGTTGGGGCTTTGGGGCTCCTTTGCCCTCCCACGCTACGAGCGCTTGTCAGGCGGTCGACAACAATGTTAATCGGTCTTATGGTTTGCTCAAGATTCGGGTGACTAAAGACGTTTCTAGCGTCCATTTATATGCAAATTGCGGTATTTATCGCCATTTTGTTTTTGCATGTTCGCTTTGTGTGTTTTCTTATTGCGCTTTTTGTGCAACTTCTAATTGCAGCCGCATTGGAGAAACCGCCGCCGGCCTAGCCTGGCCTGGCCTGGCATGGCTTGCAAATGAAAGCGTAGTTGTACTTACTTTCCGTGAAGTGAAGTCAAGTGGGTGGTAAAGGGTAAGGGGGATGGGGATGGGGATTGGGTAGCTGTGGGACCGTGTGTGTTGCTGCATTTAATTAACCTTATAACGGTTCGCTAACTAAAAGTGCCTTTCGATCGTTTGAATTTGAATTTGTGAATTATACGTTGCGGTCACTGGACAGCCTCGATTTGAATGTGAATGCAAATGGGACCAGGTACACACATAGCAAATGTATCTGGGAGTTGATCGGGTCACATCACATCACACAATCATCAACAACGAGGCGAAACACTCGAGTTTTACTTTGAGCAATCGGAAATTGGTTCGTGACGTGCGGCGCTCCTGTTGCTGGCGGAGAGTGGAGAGCCGGAGAGACTGAGGGACGGGGGAGTGGAGAGACGTAGAGTGGAGAGACGCAGACAGGTTCGCTGCAAGTCAAACAGTCAACATGTTTTTGAGTACCATCTCTCGATGGGGACCGGGTGCAGGAGCGCCTTTTGTTATCGAATGCAAAACTATTTAGCCATTGCATGTTGTTAATAATTTTAAAATCAGATTTCCGCAAGTTTGACGCAAACACGAAGGTAGCCATAGCTGCAGGAGTTGCTTGCTTTTTGTGTGTTTCTTTTCTTCATGACGTGTCCGTGTCTTGATTGCGGTTGATGCAATGCGCCCTTAAAAGCAGCGGCAGCGCAGCGACTGCGAATGCGACTGCGACTTCGACTGGGCCCTGACAATTGTTGCGCAATTACACAGAAGACCTATGGGCACGCAACTTTTGGACGGTTTTGCGGCTGACGCTGCCAAAGAACATCTACCGAATGCGAATCCAATCCCAAAGCAACGCTTAAACTCGCATCACGCCTCAGAAAACTGCAGCTACTGCTGCTCCGGCTGCTGCTACTGATGTTAATGTTGCTGCTGTCCTCAGCTCTTGGTTCGTCCTCAATCACGCCATGCACATGAACTACTTTAGTCCGTCTCCGTCTCCGTCTCCGCCTCCTTCTACGTCTCCGTCTCCGTCTGCGTCTCCATCTGCGCCTCCGTCTGTGTCATCGTCAGTTGTTGTTTCTGCAAAATCAATGTTGACGCAAATACGTGTATGTAGAATCATTTTACCGACAGTTCGGACTTATTTCTTTCGCTACCGAATTTAATTGGATTTTCTCCCTGACTTAAGGGCTTTAACTGCTGTGGTATGTGGAAATCATTTCTGCCCCAGACACGCAATGCCTGGCCTCCAGTTCAACTGCAGCTGAATTAGCTTGTCGCACAGGAGCACAGCATTAAGAACTTGCCCCGCGTGGCTGCCCCCTCCCCCTCCCCTCTCGCCCATGCCCCATTCCGCATTCCCCATTCACCCCACCGATCCGTTGTTAAGTAAAAACTCACTTAATTTAGCGACGGCGTGGAGTTAATCATTACATTTCGCCAGTCGCCGCCAGCTAGGAGGAGGTCATCTCTCTGCGTGTGTGTGTGAGTGTGTGGAGTGCGTGCAGTGTGTTGGAGATGAATATGGATCCTAAGACTGCTCCCATTCCAGCTGCCTATAGAAGGCCAAAATGTCGTGCAATTCACATTTCTTGCATGGAATCTACATTCAAAATATTGTGACTTTTGTAATTATAACTAAGTAAATTAGGGACATTTTCTTTTGTAGACATTGGTCCCCTTTACAAGGATTGACGACTTTATGAGGATTGTGACTTTATCCTGTTGTATTTATTGTGGCGCAAAGTTTAAAGTTCTATCCTCCGATAAGACGGCAAACAGAATATTTCTTATGGACAATTTTAGCATAGGGTTATATATATCTTCAACTTTTATGTTCAGCTTCTTATCACCAAAATATTTATTCTTCATTCAATTTTTTATGTAACTTGTTGGCGAAATTCCATTTGTGGCCGCCTCAAAGAGAAGACCACAATAAAAACAAGCGATTAGTTAATATTCAAGCCAGAAGCTTTAGCCACCTTTATTACTGGCCAGACAAAAGGCGGAACTTTATAATTCTGAGCAGGCGCTAAGCACTTCCTCAGATGGCGGCCATTGTCGAGCGGTAAAAAAAAAAGAAGGAAAAAGCCCGAACTCATTTCCGCTGACTGTGGTTCGCAAATGGGCAAAGAACTTTGGCCGGTTACGAAACTCTAATTCTCCAAATGAGCTGAGGCGGAATCTTCTTTTGGTAATGCTAATACTGCAGCTTAAATTCTAATTCTAGCATTACCAATTTCTAATTACCGCCGTACACATTTCTTAAAGAAGCTAAGAGCACAAAAAAAAGAGAGAAGAAGAAGGTTCATCAGCGGCGGCAAATTTCGTTTTTACGGTTCACAAAACTTGTGGCCATTGTGTTATTGCCCAAAGGCCATAGTCGGGGTAGCGCATATGAATACTGATGCGGTTGGGAGTAACCCCTTGCAGACCATTACACACACCCGCAATCGCAATCAGCATATGCATATGCCTACATATGGGTAAACATCACCGCGCCGCTAACCGTAGGCACAAAAAGCCAGCGACGGGCACTTCTTGTCTATGTTGGCTTGGAACATGTATAGTTGGGCCCCTGTCTAAGCAGACGGACAGACGGACAGACAGGCGGACAGCCGGACACCCAAGCCCGCCAAACAAACAAAAACAGGAAGCGTGGCTACCACAAATATGCGCGGTCTGCGCAGGAGGGCTTTGACTTGGGTTTGGCTTTGGCTTTTGGCCTCGTCTTGGGCTTGGGCTTGGGCTTGGGTTTGGGCATTGGGCATTGGCTGCCACTTGCATGTAGATACTAGATCGCTATCTGACTAGGAACTTTGCTACAGAAATAATAGTGAAATAATGTTTAAATAATGGCGGCGGCGGCGACGGCGGCTGGCTGTCGGGCGGCCATAATTAATTCCCCATACCCGAAAAGGCGCACGAAACGCAATTAGGCGCGAGCATAATTTGTTGGCGTTGACTTCGACGTTGACGTCGACGCTGGCAGCGACACAATTGGCATGCAAATGGCGCATAGAGCTCTTTGTGAGACCATTAGATACAGTGATAAATGCTTAATTAGGCGCGTAATTAACGTAATCAATCATGCTGGCCGAAAAGAAAATGAAAATCAATCATCAACAGGCCAAAGGGCGGCGGGGCGGCTGGCGACCGAGCGCCATTATCCAATCTGCGGCAATCAACTGCAGTGAGAAATAAGCCAGCAATAATGATTTTCTACAGTATTGCCCCACACACGCACACACACACAAACACTCATATATTCTGCTCATTCGGAAGCGTTTACATTCCAATTGAGAACCCAACAAATCGTCTCAGACCGTTTAGCGGGGGTCGTTGAGCGGCTGTCGCCAGCGCTCATTGGCTGTTCAACGCTTGCGGCAAACGGTATGCGTAAGAGCAGGACAACTGTTGTGCACACTGCCAGTGCAGCATTGGTGTGACTGGCACGCCTCTGATATGTGCAGCGCTCTCACTCAACTTGAGTTCGACTCAAGCGCGACTGAGCTCGTAATTATGACATAGGCATTTCGATTATGTAAGTTGAGCCGCAGTACAAAAATGAGAAAACCAAAAAGCAAAAGACAATAAAAAACTAAAGACAAATTTTGTGTTCTCTCAGAGGCAAATTAACAAACTTTTTAGTGAAACGCAGCTTTTTGCTTAGTCTTCTATCTATGGAAATAAACAAACTATAAATACTAGTAGTCGCGTGTGTGTGTGCGCGTGTATACGTGTATGTGTATGTGTGTGTTGGTGTGTTTGCGGTGGCATTTTGCCGGTTAAAGTTTGCTGTTTAATTTGAATTATTGTTGCTTTTGCGGTAGCAAATTATAGCCCATTAAAATTGATTATTTTTCATTATCTGACAGAGGGCTCATCAGCAATCGTTCAAGCCGGCAAACACGCCCCCCGACCGAACGCATCCATGCCCTAATATATTGTTTGGCAAAATTGCCATGTAGTTGGATCTTGATTGCGGTGATTGGGCCTATGGAAGCGCGGCCTGTGCGACACTTTTACTGCGTTGCGACGCCTTCGAACTTGGACAATTGGCTGCCAAAACAAAGCAGCGCTTCCGCTCGCCACATAACTGTATATAACAGCAAGAAACGCGCCGCTCCAGAGCTACACAGGCCTACACAGAGTCACGCACGCTGAGCCGCGCTCCATTTGGCATAATCACAACGGCGAGAACGAGAAACAAGAGCTACCGCAGTTCGTCCGACAGCCATTACTTTTAACATAAAATACTCGTACTTGGATTTGCGCCCCTGTACCGGGCCCGCTCCCCAAGGGAACCAAGCGCCTCGAGGGCCGCAAGGGCACGGCAATCCAAAGCAAAGCCAACCAGCGTCGTCGTCGTCGTTATACATACATATGGATATGTATGTGCCCCGAGAGTGTGGGGCTTTGGGAATGGGCATAAGAACGGCGACGGGAATAAGCTTGGGAATGGGCAAATAAATCAATTAGGCGCGTCGCATCGCATCGCCCACTGTCTGTGCTGACCTGTGTAAGTTCGTCTCGCTCACACCGGCACACAGTAGGGCAGCAGGAGTGGGGTGGACGTGGACATGGTTGTGGATGTGGAACGTAGCACCATGATTTTAGCGCGCTCGCTCTTGCCGCCACGGAAAACTAGCTCCATCCCTGTCGCACCTGTTGTGTATGTGTGTGTGTGGGTTGTGGTGGGGTTGGTTTAAGCTTAATCGGTTACTGTTACTGGCTAGCCAGTCGCGAATTCCTGGCCGTTTCTTTTGCCTGGACCTGCCATTGATGTCTGGCCTAATACGCTTTTTGCACACCCTGGCCCGGGTTTCGAGCAGTTGGATGGCTACTGCACAGCGGGCGCCCACGCTCAGCCGGACGACGGAGTCCATGGTGGGAGACAAGCAGCGACCATGAATGCCCTCATATATCATAATCAAAGTGTGCGATTAGCAGCAACGACTGCACGGGCTTCCGTTCGCTTGACAAGTTTTCCAACAGCAGCAGCAGCCCCCTCTAGCTAAG
Organism: Drosophila kanekoi; assembly: GCA_037075305.1. Classification (NCBI taxonomy): domain Eukaryota; kingdom Metazoa; phylum Arthropoda; class Insecta; order Diptera; family Drosophilidae; genus Drosophila; species Drosophila kanekoi. Next base: position 6,211,934 of record JBAMCE010000141.1, on the reverse strand, counting down.
CTAAGAGAGACAAATGCTAAAAGAAACAGAAATACAAAAACTTTTACCATGTCACACATACGCCCCGTATTACAAAACAAAATCACTCATCAATTAAACTGGCCGAAAACTTTTTGAGCTGAATGCAACAGCAGAGCTGCTGCTGCTGCTGAACAAAAGCAGCGACTGCTTAGGTAGTCAATTAATTATTGAACTTTTACTACTGTTTGAAAACAGAAACTCGCCGAAGCGCTCAATTGTGCGACGGCTTACTCGCTCTCGCGCGCGCGCTCACTCGCACGCTCAAGCACACACACACATACTTACACGTACAAAACGAGTAAAACAAGCAGAGCCCCAATGCTCGCTCGATGGCAACCACAGCCAGAAGCAAACCAACAGCAGTAGAAGAAGAAGAAGCAGCAGCGACAGCAAACAGCAGAAGAAGCAGCAGCACACAGTAACAGAGCAGAGCCCGATCAGCTGCGGCCCGCAAGGCGGCAGAGAGACAGACAGGCAAGCAAGCAGGCAACAACAGTCGGCACGCCGAGTCAGTTTCTGTCTCAGTCTCAGTCTCAGTCGGCGTCAGCCAACAGCGTGAGTGAGTGCGCGTCGAACGGGAACGTTGCCCGTTCGCGTTTGTTTCTATTTTCTGTGCTCCTCTCGAGCGTGTGTGCGACTGTGTGCGTGCGTGTGTACGTGTTTCGCATCGTATCGCAAGACAAGCTCAAAACGCCGACGGTTAAGCAAAGCCCTTTTACTAGCCGAAATCTGCAATCAAAAATATAATATTGCATTTAATAAAGCACGCGCTCAATATTCAAGACAACTTTTATTGTTATCGACTGCTTAAGGATTCACAAAAGTCATCGATAACTGGCCTTAAGCTGCTGACTGTGTTATCGTTTGTGTTATCGTTCGTGCCTTTGTTGTGCTTTGTGGCATGGCTACAACTGCGGCAACGGCAGCCCCCACAAGGACCTCCAGCAAAAGCACTGCGGCCTATTCAACAGTCACGCCCACTTGCACCGCCAGCGTAGCAGTTATGCCCAGTGTCGGCATGCCGCCGGGCCTGCCCGTAGGCATGGCTGCTGTGCCCATGCCCCCACATCTGCCGCTGCTGGGCGGCCTGGACAACGCGGCCAACAAGGTTATTGCAACGGGCAGCGGCGCCGCACAGCCGACGGCAACAACAAGTCCCACTCTGGCGGCCGTCTCGCCCACGCCCACGCCCACAGGTAAGTGTGACAATTAGACCAATTAGACGCTGCATGCCCCAAATATTACCCGGCTCAGCACCTTGCCCAGTCTAAACATTGCACAGAACTTTATAAATTCCTTGAATTGTCAAGGATATAGCTGGCCCTAAGAGCTGTTGTTGGCAGAGACAACATAAAAAAAAATAAAACCCATGCTTCAGTCCCAAATTAAATTCCTGACCGAGCCTGAGCCCGAGTCTGCGACTGAGCCTGAGCCTGCGACTGAGCCTGACTTGGCCATTGGAAAAGCGCAATGATTTGGAAATTTCACAACAGCAACAACAGCAACAACAACAACAACGACAAAAAGTCGACTGCAACGCAGAGCTGCCAACTGTTTTGGTCTTTCGCACATCAGTGGCAATTTGTTTTGCACAAGTATGGGTTGTCAAATAAAATTAGTTCATGTCGGCGGCCATCGAGTGGCCATGTCGAGATGCGACTGCCACTGCCACGGCGGCAGCAGCGGGCTCGGTTGCCGAAGCGGTGAAGGGGGGTAGGCAGCAAATGCGGTTGCTGCAGCGGGCGAGACAACGGGCCAAAGCTTCGACTTGTCTCTAAAAGGTGTTGGAAGTTGCACAATAAATAAATAATTATAAAAAGAGCGCAGAGACGCTAAACCAGCAAAGGCACACACTCAACACACACAAACACACACAAACACACACCACACACACACATACCATCGGAGACCGGGCCGGGCATGGGTATGGGTATGGGTACATGGCATACATTGATGTTTAAGCACTGGGCAGAAACCATACTTAAGGGTTTCGGGTTACTTGATGCGTGTATTCGCATTATTCTTAGAAAGCCGAGCGTATAAAAGGTGTGCACAATGATTTTCAAGTGTACATAGCCATAGCCTCCTCAGCTCTGCCGATGCTCATCACATGATGGCCCTCATTTGTGTCCACATGCAGTTGCTTATGATGTTTATGCCACTTATGTCACCCGACTTTGAGTTTGTGCCACAAGCATAAGTCACTTGACCGGAAATTAGTTGGGCCAACCCTTCCGCTTCGTAACGGTTAGCCTGTTATAGGCATCAGTCGAAATATCGTTACGAAATATATATGAATACAATCCTTGACACGTGGATATATTCTACAGATCTGAACTGAACTATCAAACTCCGAAAATAGCTTTCTCATATTTATTTAGTATATAGCTTTGTCTTGGGGAAAGCCTAGATTATATTACCCATTTCCTTTAATATTTAGGAGCTAGTTAGGTAAAGTCTGCAATTTTTAATATACTTGCTAGGCATATGATCGTAAATCTACATATCAAATGATGTGGCACTTATTTTCCAACACGGAAGTAATTAAATAACTCAACAGAGCTGATGGACATAAGCAGATCGACTTACTTGTGACTGGTCATCAATTCTCAAGGCCTCGTTCGGCGAAACACTCGATACATAAATTTATTAAGCTTTTGTTCACAAATTTTATGGGTTAAGGATATTCAAACTCAAAACAAATATGTGTATCCTAAATCGTAAAAGTCGTAATATCTTGCAACTTTTGCAAGTAGTAGCAATTTACAATTAACTTTACCAGTCGCATGCCTTGCTTGCAATATTGATACACTTCTTATTCTTATCCAATTGCATTTCGGATATAATACTGCGTAAGAACTCAATACTTTGATATGAGTATAGGAATGTATAAGTCGATGGAATAGTCATCCTTCCGCTTAAATTAAAGCAACAAAGATCGCAATATTACATTGTAAAAGTGTGCACACATACATAAAAGTAATTTACAATGAACCTTACCAGGCGCATGCCTTGCTTGCAGTATTGATATACCCCTAAGGCAATAGAATTTTGGATTTTATGCTCCAGGAATGCAACGTAAGCCCTTCATAATTCGAACGAATGGTCATCCTTTTGGTTTAATTAAGGCAACCAGCTGGCAACTGGCTGGCAACTCTCCTTGCAAGTTGAGCAGCTCTCTAGGCGAGCTAAACGTGCGAAGATCACAATATTACGCATTAAAAACCAGAAGCCCCAACGAGTAATGTGCTGCGCGCGACAAACAAGATCAGCGAGCAGCAACTGGCCACAAGGCGGGACGCTCTTCTAGAGGAGATTGGCGCGGCGAAAGAGACAGAGCGAAAGGGAGGGGACATCGCCAGGCTGGGGCAGAGCGCTTAGTGAAAAAGCGGGCAACTTTAATTTATATGCAGTGCCTGGCAGCGCAGCAGCGGCAAAAACTTTACCGGTAGCAATAAATCAAACTATCAATTGAATTCCGAGGCGATCATCACTTGTGCTTGTGGCAAGATCTCGCTCACTCTCTCTCTCTCTCTCTCACTCTCTCTATCTTTGTGTCTCTTGAATGCGGCGTCGCTTCTTGTTAAAAGTTGCACGCTGATGTGCGAGTGCGGCCGGGTTGGACGGAACGGACAGTATTGGCTGCGCCAAGTCGTGCGATTTTAAGCCGATTCTGCAATTGACTGAGGTGCGTCGAGGCAGCCGTAGCTGTCGCATTGCCGCTAAGATCAGTAGTAAATCATCGGGTGTATCCAGCTCGAAGTTGGGTCTCAGCCACTGCCACTGCCACCGACTTGGTACGCATTTTGTGGCACTGTCGCGTTGACATCCGTGGCATAAGCGCAGGCAGCGTGTACTCTGTGTGTGCTGCAGCCTGGCCTGGCTTGGGCTGGCCTGGTGATTGGGCTGGTCGTCAATTGTTTGGAGCGCAGCATAAATCAGGCATAACCATAACCATAACCGCGACCACAACAATTGGCGCAACATGCGACTGCAACAAATTGTTAACTACCCGATGCGCTACTCGGTTGCACGCAGATCAGGCATCAGCTTTAATTAGCACAGCTCGCAGCGTAGCTGAGGGTCGTCGAGGTCAGCGTTGGGCATACCAATGCATCTGCAACCTGGCTGAATGCCTAGCTGCCACACACGCAGCCACAAGGAAAACAAAAACAGCAACAACAACATCAGAAAAAAGGAAGAGAAATACCAAAAAAAAAAAAGAGGTGTTAAAATGTGTGCAGTTCTCGCGATCAGATAAAATGTCAAAATGAACATAAAAGCTTCTACATCTGAGGAATTGCTAATCGGTGCCACGACAAACGACAAACGACAAACGAGATACGAGATACCCAGCCGCCAGCTTGCAAGCCAAGTCGATCCGATCCCCAACAAATTGCCAGCGCGGAGACATCAGGAATTTCATAAATTCCAGCTCAAATTAGCTGTTGGCAGTCCGGCAATCGTTTGCCATACAAAACTGATTCATGAAGGAGACGGTAATGGACCACACCACGTCCACTTGACACGCCATTATGACCATAAACGTTGACACTTCCGCAGCGGGCAGAGGAACGGACAGGGGAACGGACAGGGGAACGGGAACGGGAATGGGCAACGCTTGTAGCACTCGTCACATTGTGCCCAGGTCTGTGTGGACTGTGTCTTCGCTTAAGTCTTTGACGTGTTCGATCAAAAACAGACCGAAATTTGTCCAATCATTGTTGGCCCCCGCACCCCCGTACCCGCCAACCATGCCCACACACTGTTGGCTACAAATTTCTTGGTGTTTGGCTGCCATGCGCGGAATTCTGGCAGCAGCTTCGTTTAAATTCCAATTGACATTTAATGATTTTGCGCACTCTTTTTCCCTCGCTCCCTCTACCTCTCTCGCTCGCTCATTTACTCTTTCTTTGTCACTCTTTTGCAGCGCTTACGCACAGCCACTGCCCGTCCACATCGATGCTAGCCGCCGGCTCACCACCAGCTCCCACGTTGGCCCTCTTGGCCCCTCAGGGCAACGCGGCGGCGGCGGCGGCCACAAATCTCAGCGCTCTGGCCTCCCAGCATCGGCTACTGGAACTGTCACGCTTTGGCCTGCGGGGCTACGATCTGGCCCAACATATGCTGTCCCAACAGGGCGCAGTATCCAAGCTGCTGGGTAAGTCTTTTCTCTATTGGTACAGTTTTTGGGGGGTAGTCTGTGGTCAGTAGGGGTGCAAGTCCGGCCTGACCAATGCAATCAGCGCCAGCGTCTGCATAACGCGGAACCGAGCCACAAAACACACGTGCTCCAAATGCAATTGCCAAATGTGTCCCGCTGAATTAGGAGCCGAAGCGTCCGTAATCGATTTGGACGACTGTGACTCCCCAGACCACGAGTGGGCCACGTATACACGACAAATCGATTGCACCTTACCATGCCCAATTCTGACACCTGGGCAATAGCCAAAGCATGCTCAATAGAGGCCGTCGCAGCCGCCGCACACCTGTTGCCAATTTTCAGTTTTCAGACAACTTTTTTCGCTCTAAATTGCAATTCTGCGCGCCGCCCGCGACAAGCTAAGCAAATTCCAAGGGGGCACTCGAGCGGGAGGTTAGCTGTGCTTTGGATAGATTATATTTGTATGACATTGGCCAACTCGACTGCCAGATTCTAAGTCGGACATTTGTAACGCAATGTCATTGGCCTAGTTACTTTTCCATACTGTTTAAATTCAAATAGGTTATTTTGTATTAATTCCAGCTACAACTCTCATTATTTATCTTATTAAGGACTTAAGTTGTCCAATCACTGCCTTGTTGCGGTTATGGCCAAATATTTACAGAACCTTCAAGCTCGAACCCAAAAAGTACTTGGTGGTTCGCATCACAGCTCGGACCAACAATTGGTTGCCTTTGCAAAGCTGATTTATCACATATCTGATCTTGGTTTAAGCCTTGATTGAAGATCTATCTATTGAAGATCTTTATGAAATTGTGATCTTTAGCCAAAATCAAGATCAAATATGGTTAAAGGCTTTGGCTGAATACGTTACATCTTCTTTATTGATTCGGGTTCGAACTTTTGATATCTGTTTTTCTCTGATCTACTTTTGATATCTGCAATACAGTTCAAGCATCTTAAGATTTATTTGTTCGTTTAAGCTTAAATGCTCAAATCTACTATAAGCCAAATTCCAAGCGGGGCATTTTGTACTACCTTGATTGCAACACGAGTAACTAGGCGCATTGCTCGATTCGCTCAGTGCAACCATTCACGAGTCTATCTTTGAATAATACTCACAAATTATCCGATCTGTGCGCAGTCGGTGGAGCAATAATTCATTCACAGTATTTAAATTAACCTAAAGGCAGGTTGCAGGCGGAGGGTTTTGTCGCTAGTTAATTTAAACTGTGTAAATGTGTAAATAGTTTCCGTTTTTTTTTGCAAAACTCTAATTTGCATAAGTGTAGATACATATATTAAAACAAACCTGGGCTACTATGACAATGTATAGTCAATCAATGTGTAGTATTCATGGAATTGTCAGCTACACTGAGAGAAATACAAATGAAATGTGAATTATAAATGTTCGCGTTCACTTATATAACTAACATTATAAGCCATGTTGCATTATATTTCCCCATTTCAAGCTCCTGCTCCTACTCTATCAGTTGCCAAACGAGCTCCTTACATATAACATACTCTTCCAATAGGAACAATAACTCAAACTTTAACAAACTCGAAAGCTATTATTATCTTTTCTGATCTATTTAATCAAATCATATAGCTTTGTAACAGTCATTTATGTAGCTTTCATAGGAACTATCAACTATATTGAGTGTGTTTTTCTCTAAGTGTAACCTCTGATTTCTAACGCCTAATTCACAAGATAAACAGCGCGCGCCTGTCACTCGCTTCCGACAAATTATCAACGAGAAGCTGCGCTGAAGCTGGCATTGTTGTTGCTCTTGTTGCTGTTGTTGTTGTTGCTTTTGTTGTTGTTGTGCGAGTTGTACAATTGTGTCGTTGCCGAATATTCAAATTAGCGCGCCATTGAATGGCGGAACGCGCCTTCAATTGTCTAGTTAGTCAGTTGGCAGCCGCAGCAGGTAGTTCGCAGCGGCTGTCAACACAATGCAGGCCGGCGGGCTTGGAGACTGGTTCCGACGCCCACACGAGCCAGACGGGTGCCCAGTCGGGAGCAGCGTTTGATAATGCGAAAATTATGCGAGTTGCCGCAAGGCAGCAGCAGAGGTCAACATTTTGCATATTTACATAAAAAGTTAGAGTTAAGCCTGGTCAATCGTTCATCTTGAATTTGCACATCTTTGCAGGCACATTGCGTCCGCCCGGGCTCATTGGCGGCTCAAAGCCGAAGGTGGCCACGCCGACAGTTGTCTCCAAGATTGAGCAGTACAAACGCGAAAATCCAACGATATTCGCGTGGGAAATACGCGAGAGACTGATTAGCGAAGGTGAGTGCCATTTGTGAACAATGCGAACAACAAACAGATGCCATTTGCTAAGGGACAGGGGACAACGCAGAGCCGAACAGAGCGCGACAGTTGAGCTAATTAAAATGAACTGATGGGAACCCCCCAAAAGCGAAATTGCACAAAGCTATTGACAAGCGCCGGGCAAGTCGAGTCGACCATCAATGAATGGTCCTGTCCGGCGCGGTGCGTCTGGGCGGGCATAGGGTTACGCGTTCCAGCTTTTGAGATCCAGCTACTTGAGCAGCTGACAGCATCAGCTTGATGTGTTTATGGTGCGGTTGTCAGTACTCGTACTCGTAATACGAATTAGCCAGCGAATTGATCCAGGTTAAAGAAGAGCTGCTGCGTTCCTTTCTGTGTTTGCGCGGTCTCCCAGCTCCTCATTTAATGTTGTAAGAATTGTTTCGGCTCTGTGGGAGATTTATCGATTGGCTAATTTATGAACATCCGCTCCTGGGCTAGTCGATTGATATGTAAATGTGCTCACATTTGTGTCACTCACCGGTGGAAACCCAGTGCCTGGTTGATTGCCCGGTTGCTTGGTTGCCTGGTTGCCTCCAGCGCTGTGGCAGTCAATTGCGCTGTGCGATGAATAGTCCGATTGCCATCGCTCACATGAGACGTTCGGACACACACAAAGACCATGCTCGAGGGGCTGCGATTGCGACTGCGACTGTGACTGTGACTGTGGTCGAATGTAGATGCCAATCGCAACTGGTCTGCTCATTACAGTCAATCTAATTTGCGTCAGTCGGCATTTGAGTTCATGAGCAGGTCACGACGCACTGCATCCGGCGCCAGTATCCGTTCATAATAGTTTGCGTCTTTCCCCCAGGTGTCTGCACGAATGCCACTGCCCCCTCGGTGAGCAGCATCAATCGCATCCTGCGCAACCGCGCCGCTGAACGTGCCGCGGCGGAGTTTGCGCGCGCCGCCAGCTATGGCTATGCTTTACATCCAACGCATCCGCATCCACATCCCTATACAAGTTTTCCCACCTGGCCGGCCACGTTGCCGGGTCACCATCCGCTTTGGGGCGCTGTACCGCTGCCCGCCAGCAGCGCTTTGCCCGGCAACAGCAGCTACAACAGCGACGGCAATTCAAATCCCAATACCAACAACAACAGCACCAGCGCCGGCGGCGGCAGCAGCGCGGGCAGTGGACGCTTATCCCTGCCGGCACTGTCACCGGAGTCGGGCAGCCGCGACAGTCGTTCGCCGGATGTGGATGCCAACCGCGTGATAGGTGAGTGAGCAGTTGTCCATAAATCGGGATGATCCTCATGAATGATCTGCTGCAGATATTGAAGGCGAGGGCAGCGATTCGGAGGACAGTGAACAGCCCAAGTTTCGGCGTAATCGCACAACGTTCAGTGCCGAGCAGTTGGATGAGCTGGAGAAGGAGTTCGAGAAGTCGCATTATCCCTGCGTGGGCACGCGCGAGAAGCTAGCGGCGCGCACGGCTCTAAGTGAGGCGCGGGTGCAGGTGAGTTACCCCATGAGTTACCCGTGTACAATGGACTGTGCTCCTAGCCCCTGATTGTTGCCTACTAACCACACACGCCGACGCCGACCTGGACTCACAGACGCTCGCTTCTTTTTTTTTATCCACTAACAAATTGTCTCTCCATCGATTGATCAATTAGGTTTGGTTTTCCAACAGACGAGCGAAATGGCGACGCCATCAACGGGTCAATCAGCTGAAGCAGCGCGACTCGGCCTCGACATCGCCTCAGCCCGCGGCTGCCTTGGGTCCACAGCAGGAGCAGAGCACGGCTGCAGCAGCAGTCTCCAGTCTGCAGTATGCTACCCGTACCAGCGTCTACCACACGGCCCTGGCGGGCGAGGGCAACACCTCCACCCCCATCAGCATCAGCACCAGCACCAGCATAAGCCCTACGGCCCCAGGCCGCGATCCAGCGAGAGCAACAGCGCCGCCGCCTGCCTCACTCACAGCATCAGTTCCATTATTAATGGGCGGTGAGCATAGCGCCTTTCGTGCTGCCCTGCCAGCCGCGTCCGCCTCCGCGTCGGCGGCCGCCTTCGCCCTCAACTTTGCCCGTCAGTACCTGTGGCGGCATATGGCGGTGCCGCAGAAGGAGACCCGATCGGAGCTGGATGAGGAGATCAATGTGGATGCGGAGACGGAAACGGAGTCGGAGGCTAATTAAACAGTGCAATCAACATGCTGTATTTCCAGAACTAGAAAACATCTAAAAAAAAAAAACAGAAAAAAATCATGCAAGTTTATGGATTTGTCAGTTTCCTATCGCTTTAAATCGAGAATTTAGTGCAATTTTTTTAACTTAATTTATTCAGTTTGCATTCTAAACACGTGCTGAGTACAAATAAAGACGGAATCGATGCATGTATGCATATATAAGACAATACATATAAGAATTCGACAAATTCTCACGGGTTTCGTATAATTGGTCGGGAATTCAACAGAGTTGACACCCATCGATGCGGGAGAAGGGCGACTGCGCGGGAGCTCGACGCGCATTCAAAAATAACTCAAGTGGACAAATCTGACAATTTTGTGGCTACCAAGACGAAGAGCCACAGATACAAATACAAACACAAATACAGAGGCTCAGAGTCAGGCTCAAGTGGCTGCGAATGTGCCCGGTGTCTTGGGCCAGGGCCTGGGCCTGGGCCTGGGCCTGGATGATTAATGTGGCTTTAATTACATGCGCTGAGAAGTCGTCGACGTCAGCGTCCTCGTTGTCGTCGTCAATGTGTATGCTCGGATGGATCACTATAATTATATAGATGGCCGAATTAAATTTTAATTTAACGCCTGTCAAATCAAAAAACCACTTGTATAATCGTTCGCTTAAGCGAACCACAGCTCTGGCCTGGCAACTGCCTCTGGCTCCGGCTCCAGCTTTAACTCCAGCTCCAGCTCAGGCTTGGGCAAGCCGAAACAGTTATTCATTTCACATTATTTCATTTACTGTCCGACTGCGTCGATATTGAAAGAATCAATTGAACCCCAGCGCCAGCTGCTATTATTGATTGTAATGAGCCACCGAAGGCGTCAACTTCACCAGCTCAGCGCGAGTCCGCCGTGAAAGAAATGAAAGAAACCTCTGCAGAGAATGAAAACAATTAAACCCATGAAATTTACATACCTGCGGCTTTTGATGAGTCGCTGAAAAGCATTGTGCTTCCAAGTACACAAAATCCACATATTCATTTCTGTAAAGGTTCAACTACAAAGGGTGCGACTTCAGTGGCTGCTGACATGGCCTAGTTGCAGCCGCAAGACCAGCGAAATCTCCGCTATATATCAGTTACAAATTGATAGAGAGCGAGATGTCCTACAAGATAACATGATAACCTCATCGCAAATTTCGGATGACCTGTCATGCGACTCTAACAGGACACGCTGCAAGACATGTCAACAAAGGTATCTTCGAGCGTTTCTTTTGAAATAGTTTAGATTCCGCTATACAATACTTTTTATCTTTACAATGCATAAGATTTCTATGAGTCCTGCCTTAAGGTTCGATCTTTTACGTTCTTCAGATCCAGATGCCGAACAAACATAATGTTCACAGTACAATTGCCCGTTGTGCTGATAATATCGCACACCAAAATATTATCATATACAAGATGCGGGCTAAATTGGGGCTTTGGAGCCGAGACTCCCTTAATTTATTTTGGGATGGGTTTTGATTAAGTTCGCATTACAAAACAAATATGAATTCCGATCTCGAACCGGTTTGATTATGTTACAAGACCAGGCTGGTGACATGTCATCAAGTATGTCAATAGACTAGACACAACCGATGACATGTCACCGAAGTCGTCATGTAAGCTCATGACATGTCAGCGAAGACGTCACCAATGAGCATGTCATCAAAGCACAGATTTCCATCTGGAAAGAATCTGTGCATGTGTGTGCGAGTGTGTGTGTGTGTGTTGTGCGGTGTGTTAGCATGGAAAGTAACCCAACTGGGCTGTCGAACATTGGAATGTCTCTGTTAGCAGCATCCCTGCCATAGCTGTGGCTCTTAATTGCCAAAGGCGTTAGTATTAAGTGGTTTTCGTGCTTATTATAAATATCTCTTAATTTTTGCGATCCCCACTGTTGGCTGGACTATGTTTGCGTGTGTGTGTGTATGTATGTTTATGTGTATGTATGAGTGGCAAAATCTTGAAATGGCAATCACCGACTGTCTCAGTCTTAGTCGCAGTCCCAGTCCCAGTCGCAGTCGCAGTCGCAGTTGCAGAGCCAGCTAACCAGACAAGTGGAGGACGTCGTCGCTGCTCCTGTCGTCGGCTTTGTTGTCATTATGTTGTGTTATTTGGCACGATTTGTTGAACTAAGGAGCTGACGCTGAATCGTCGTCGTCGTCGTCTGCGTTCCACAGACCAGAGGCTGGGGTTGTGCGCGGTTGCATGATGCTGGCGATCGATTGAAAATCGATCAGCAACGATCGGCAAAGGCGGCAATGAAAATGGAAATGGTAGCTGCCTGTGCCTGTCCCTGTGTCTGTCCCTGTGCCTGTCCCTGTGCCTGTCCCTGTGACTGTGCTGTAAGTGTAAATATCTGGCTTGAGTCTGCGGCAGCTTCAAATGCCCCCATCTACGCCCGTATTGGCCATGGGAAGCGGGAGCCAAACTGGCGTCGCTCAGCGCATATAATTGTCGCATGCAACATCGCGGCTATCGCACACATTTATACTTTAGCACGATGCAGAGCAGAGAGGAGCGGAGCGGAGCGGAGTGGAGCAGCGAAAAGCGACACGGAATTGCCCGGGACAGGTAGACATGAAAGGTAACGCATTGGCTTTGCTTTGCAGCGGCCTATAGAGAATAAGTAATTCACTTAACGCTTTAATATCGCTGATAAATGCGAAGCAATGCCCCCAGGATCCGCACCCCCCAACATCCCCCCATCCTCGAGGAACACATTGGCCACTTAATTGGTGCAATTTTCAACGATTTTATTTTATTTGCATGTGTTTGATTTTATTTTTTATTTATTTTTTTTTGTTTTCGGAAGATCACACTGCGCCTGCGCAGACTTTGTGGCAGCAGCGTGCGAACTGGACGCACCTCATTTACATACCATTCGTGTTGCTCCACGCTGTTAGTGTGTGTGTGTGTGTTTGTGTGTGTTTGTGTGTGCGTGTGTGTGCGTGTTCTATAGATGGTTGCATGGAACATAGCGACAGCTGCTGATTAGCAGTGTTCCGGAATGAAGTATGGATTCGAATTTGACCGGATGCCAGACTCGACTCGACTCGACTGGGCTCAACATGCGCCGCACATGCTCAGCCAGGCCAGTTAACCAGCCGGGCAGAGAGCCCCCATCGGATGTCTATGCGAATTTAATGCAATGCTAAGCCTATAATTTGATCATATCCACACTATAACTCAGAGCTGGGTGCAAAATGCCCAGTGGCGCTGTGGCGGGCACCACCACACACCAGACGCACAGTGACAGAGCGCGGATAATGGATGCGCAGCAATGCCATTTTTGGCAGCTCGGGTAGTGCGCAACGGCTTCTGATAAGACCACCACCAGGCAGCACTCCAGCAGCAGTAGTTGTTGAAAGCGTCGAGTGCCCAGCGAGCCCAGGCCAAAAGCTGGCCAATAGCTGGCCAAGAGCCGGGCTCACTTAGCGGGCATGCGTCATAACTCAGCGGCGGACGGTGGTCGGTCGATCGGATTACCCGGCAGGCATTTCAATTCAACACATCCTTTGGTTTGCCTGCCCAATTATACTCGCAGCCGGAGCTACGGCCACGGCCACAGCCACGCCCATCGTGAATCGTTTGCGCCGGGAACGGGGGGCGTGTGACATTGTGACGCAAATTATAGCAATGCGCTGACTTAAATAAATGCGCGAGTTTTAAAATTGAAAAGAAATTAACGTTGCGCAGTGCAGCCATCGATTGCTTGGGCGCGGCTCCACTTGCCTCTCCACAGATTCCCATCTCTGTGAATTGCAAAAATATTGTGCATAATTATATGCTAATGTTCACATTGAATTATTACAGTCTACATGCTGCTACATACATATGTATGTACAGTCTACATGCTGCTACATACATATGTATGAACATACGTACATTGGTATGTGAGCATCTCTCCCTCTACCCTCTCCTCTCTCCTCTCACTTCGGTGTAAGTATCTGTGTCTAATGCCGGAGGAAATTGCTGCTCCCGGCGCCATAGCCGCTGGGATTCCAACTCTGGGACCACACGCGGCCTCTTTGTATAGGAATCGGTCATGTAATTCCGATGTCTTGTATTCCGACCGACAGTGGGATTGTTGATTACTGTTAGGAGTGTGATAAATCTCTGTTTTTATTAACTTTCGGCATGACGCTGCTGAATTGGTCGGAAGAACATGAATGAAATTAATATGAAAATCAGATCAGCATGATTAGTTATAATTTGTAAGACGCCTCATCGATAACACAACCTTTACGAATACCAAAATTCAACAATAATTAATTAAATTTGTTCGAGTACTCAAGGAAAAGGTATGCAAAACTTGATCCAGTTTCAAATTGATTTCATCAACAGTAAAGATGTGCATGTAATTGATTTTTTCATATAACCAGAACCATAAAGCATGTCCATAAAGAAATCCTTGGATATGCTAACTGGAAATCTGGAAGAGCATTTATTCAAATTAAAAGTATATATAGTATATACTATATTGTAATTCATTTATTGTTGTAATTTATATTTTAGTTCAAGTTCTAGCTGTTTTAATTGGAAGTCATCTTCCCGCCGCTGCTCTTCCAATGCGATTCGGCGTTCCTCCAATTTAAACTTTTGTTCCTCTAATCTCAACTTGCGTTCCTCCACTTCTTTGGCCCACAAAAACTGTTCCTGGTGCAACTGGAGCGTCTCCCTCTCAACCTGAAGGCGATCTTCATGAAACTTCCTTCTGTTTGCATCCATTGATGCCACCTGCGATAAATCATCAATCCCAGACGTGATCAGTGGATCGGTTGTCGACTCGTCCCAGCAATGCGACGTGGTGGGACTGCTCCGAGATCCCCGAGACTCACGCTCAACCACCTCCATTTCCTTACGAACCGAAAAAATGTTACTCAGTTGTTCGTAGTGGGGGCACATCCTTATTAATTTTGCTGTAAAAGAAAAATGCATTTATTGTCTCACTTTTGAAATCTGAAATTATACCTCGTAAGGCTGTTCCGTCGATCTCGGCGCCTTCCTCCTCTCCAGCTATAAGAGACTTTCTGTGCGCATCAGCCTTTTGCCAGCCGCTCTTTAGGTGGCGGACTTTAAAACGAACCAAGTTCCAGGTCGCGTCCAACTTGGATCAGTTTTCTATAGTAGATTTGGGCAGTTGGTTTCTGTAAGTTATTAAGTTATTATTATCAATGCAATTTAAAAAGCGCGCCATTTCTAACCTCAATGTTTCCGTGCACTCGCATGTAATTCAAAATATCATTGACTTCCCTTTCCGACCACTTCTTAGGCTCAATCTCCCGTTTGCGCTTCGTATTCAATTTACCTTCCACTACAGTGAAACGAATATAAACTGGTTTCTTTTATAAAACAATAACTATTTAACCTACTTTTGTTTGTTGATGCCATAAAACAGCCGCTGGCTTTGGCTATGCACTAATGTATAACAGATATGACACTTTGAGTGCCAAATCTGCGTTGCAGCTTTGCAAAATTGCAATAGCATCCAACAACAACTTGCACTGAGCAATTTCCTGCAACGCTGCTAGAAACAGACATTTGGCTACGCGAAGTGGTGCAAAGCTAGAGATGTAAAAAGAAACAATAAATGCTCGATTTTTTATTTGGGTTCAGGCGGATTAAAGTATAATTTAAGTTATTATTATTATTAAGTAAAGTAGTTTTATTTGCAACCATTTCCAAGAGCGTGTCTTTAAAACTCTAAACAGGCATATTCCTCCAATTAGCAAATCGGTAATTAAGTAACCAAAATGTAAACAACAACAGCTGATTGTGCAGAGTTGCAACACTGTGCTGTGCACTTTTTTGGTATTGCACCAGCTTGCAAAACTGCGACGCTCGTCGACAAGTTAACACCAGTGCCGCCAAGCGCCACTTGTACAAATCAGCTGAATCGGATGATAAAAACAGATAAATAGCTAAATAAGATTTATGGCCACGAATTGCCCATATATAGACTTTCAAGAGTGCACTGCAATGTTAAAAATAGCTAAATTAGCTTAAAATCTATACCGTTTTCGGCTGACGACCTATAAAAAAAGCTACATATGTATAGAAAATATTTGAACTGGCAGCACTGGTTAGCATTCTAACTGAAATGCGAACTTGTATTAAGAGCAGTGCGACCGAATGCTTTTTATAGTTGGTATTTTGGTATTAGTTTTGGTCTTTTCTAATATATTTTTTATGTGTAAATTGTTAAGTATTTAATACGTCAACAAAGCGTAATCACTTTTAAATATTATATATATAACTATTATATATTCAGCTAAATTGTAGTCAATTTTTATTTGGTCCGCCCACTGCTGGTATTAAATACCGCAATTTGTTCATTTCGGCGAAACTATTGCATTTCTTGAAACGGTCACACCTACTATGAGCATTCCAAGTGGAACTCTGCGTTAAACAGTTTTTTTTTTTTGGCGATTAACTTTTATGACTGCAGTTAGGGTTGAGGAAACAAATGCACAAATTCATTAAATGTGTTAATTTAAGTGCAACAAATCAGCATTAGCCCCAGTAGTTCCAATTTACATGAATGTCGCATTTTCATAATTCAACGATTGCAACCAACGCCAACGTCAGCAAAAAGTTTGATATCAACTGTGAAGGCAGCGCAGTGTGAAAATCGGTTTTAAGTCGGTTGTTAATTGTCGCCATGGCTAGCCCCAGAACACGTCGAGTGCTGCAAGAGCTGAAACCCCAGGACGAGAATTCGGTAAGGTTAAGGTACACACACATGTTTGTGAAAATCCACACAAGTCGCATAGAGTAGACATTGAAAAAACTTGGGCAAATACGTGTCCTAACTGTTTTAAAATTGATTCATAGAAATGTTTCGAGTGTGGCACCCACAATCCACAGTGGGTCTCCGTTACCTACGGCATATGGATATGTTTGGAGTGTTCTGGCAAGCACCGCAGCCTGGGCGTTCATCTGTCGTTCGTGCGCTCCGTAACTATGGATAAATGGAAGGACATTGAGCTGGAGAAGATGAAAGTCGGCGGTAATCGCAATGCTCGAGAATTTCTAGAAAATCAGGAGGATTGGAACGAGCGTGCACCCATTACGCAGAGATACAACTCCAAAGCAGCAGCTTTGTATCGGGACAAGATATCAACGCTGGCGCAGGGCAAAAGCTGGAATCAAAAGGACGCCGAAACGCGCTTAAGTAGCAACAATTCGTATGGCTCCAGCAGCTATACTTCCAGCTCCAGTAGCACTACGCAGACCCGCGCTAACGCAACAGGTTATGGTGGCAGCAGCACCACTGGAGGCTATCAGAATGGGGGTGGAGCCTATAAAGAGACTGGCGGTTACCAGCAGTTCCAAACACAGGAGTTCAAAGATCAGAAGGAAGAGTTCTTCAGCCGTCGCCAAATGGAGAACGCCACGCGTCCAGAGTATATTCTTTGTGCACTTTTTATATGATTGATGACTTGTAAATTTGGACTAACATTCACAGAAACTTGCCACCAAATCAGGGCGGCAAATATGCCGGATTTGGGTTTACACGGGAACCACCACCGAAAACACAATCTCAGGAGCTCATAGACTCCACTTTGACCACATTGGCATCGGGCTGGAGCCTGTTCTCTTCAAATGCTTCCAAGTTGGCAAATACTGCAAAGGAAAAAGCCGTAACTACAGTCAATTTGGCTTCGACCAAGGTGTGTTGATAAAAAATCAGCTGGGCTTTCTTTGTTTCATTGCTGTTATTATTTTGTTGTATAATTTTGTATGAGTTTTTGTTTGCTTTTCGTTTTGGTTGTAGATTAAAGAAGGCACCTTGCTTGAAACCGTTCAGAGTGGGGTTACAGATGTGGCCTATAAGGTCGGTAAACACGTGCAGAGGCTTATTTTCAGAAAGTTAGAAAAACTTGTTGCTGAAATGTGTTTTGTGTCTATTTAAACCCCAAGGTGACGGATATCGGCAAGCGTGGCTGGAGTAATTTGGCAGGTGGCACCAACACTTCGTCCCAGAGCGGCTACAACGATCCCAGTCCCGAGGACAACGGCTATCAACGCTCCCAATCGGTTGGTGGTAACCTGGCCGGCGGTTTGGGCCAACAGAGCGGCGTTAGTGACAGCGACTGGGGTGGTTGGCAGGAGAATGCCAACAACAAAACACATCTAACCAGCTCCAGCTCATATCAAAATCAACTAAATAGCAATGCCATCGGCAAAACCAGTGCCGGGCTTACCCAAGACGACGATTGGGCTGGATTTAATACAACAAGTTATCAGAATGCCGAAACATCGTATCAAAATACACCTTCTGGTGGTCAAAGTGTTCGCCGCAGCATGAAGATGCAGGAGACTTCACAAAAGTTGAGCGAAGGTTTCGACAATCTGGATGTGAAAAATGTGAAACCCAAACCCGCTGCTTCGTCGAGTGGCAAACCGAGCGCCGAGGACGATGCATGGGATTTGTTAATGAATTAACAACGGAAGTGAACAATTAGGGGAATGTATTTGTCAGTTATTTTGATTTGTTTTGTATTATTTTTGATTGTTGTCATTTTGTTAAAGAAACTTCAATTTATTCGTACGCGCATTTAATGTAATTAACGAATATTATTTTCAAACTTATATCTAACGATTTTCAACAAAGAACGGTTATAATTTCCATTATTATTTTTACAGGTTAGACCAATTTTAAATAGAAATAATACAAAGCGAATTAATATGCAAAATATATATATATGTATGAATTCAAACCTAAAAAGCATACCTCTCATCTAATTATCGAACAAATTGTCGTGTCAATAATTTGAAAAATAACGTTTGTTATGCATCTCATATTTTGTTTAACGCGAACTAGTTCAATTGATCAGTTCATAAATTTTGAATGGTTGGCAATGCGGCCATCAATTCACTTTCAAACTCTGGCAACCCTAATGTGGTAAAAGGTGCGTGTTTGTGTAATTATTAAAAGATTATAAATTAAAAACCAACTTACAGATGTCATTTGCGAGTAAATTACTGCAGTGCAGCGCGCGGCTTTGGAATGGCGTCACCCCAACACGAGGCTTCCATATGCTAATGCGTTCCACGGCTATAGCCACAACCACACCGGCTCACAGCCCAATTGTTCAGCAATTGGTACCCACAACAAATACAACATCCTTACTGGTGCCTTTTAATTCACTCGTACAACAAGTGGCAGGATTCAAGGTGAAGGGACGTCTTAAGCGCCGCTGTAAGGATTGTTACATTGTGGTGCGTCAGGAGCGCAGTTATGTCATCTGTCCAACGCACCCGCGCCACAAGCAAATGGCAATGAAGAAACGTGACTACAAATCCTGGATCTTGACCCATGCCACACAATCCAAGGAAAGGGGCTTTTAATGCGAATTTGTTCTCCATAAAGAACTTTCACCTATGTAATTAGTCAATTTATTTCTGTTCGCTTGAATTAAAAAAAGGGTTCAATTGACGCAGTACGAAATCAATACCTTACATAATACCCAAAACTTGCAAGCTCTGCTGATATTTCGAAAAAGCAGGCGGCTACAGAAAACCTAATAATGTTTCAAATATAATTTAAGGATTTTCAATTTTTCCTACAACTGGCTGCTTGTGCACTTTCCAACACTGCCGAACAGCTGACGCTTTGTTTATCTATAATTTTTGTCGCCGCAATTGCTTCGCATCTCAATTAACAAGGGTTCGTGTCGAATAAGCCATTAAAAACACACCTGACGTCAGTAAAAGTTCGTAGCTGTGTCCGGTGCATTACTGATAACACGAAACAAATCGCCAGTATTTGGCCATGACGAGCCATTTTATAAGCGTGCTGCGCCAGGCATTCAAGACATTCGATCGAGCCAATCTTGCCAGCTTCAATGCCAATCTTCAGCATCTCAAGCAGCTAACTGATGAGCTAACCTATCGGGATCTACACATCAAGGAGGAACTGTTTCGCGACGATGTCACCAATGTCGCCCGTGCACCCTGCAGCTACATGCACATCTTCGAGGACGAGCGCTTCTCCATGAGCTTGTTCATAGTGCGCGGCAACAATTCAATTCCATTGCACGATCATCCCATGATGTACGGCCTGCTGCGCTGTATCTGGGGCAAATTGCACGTACAGAGCTATTCACAGCAGCTGGCCCCAGATGAACCGCTATTGTATGATATCAATCCCACGCTGGTCAAGGTTACAGCCGAGGAGCCCAGCCTGGTGACAGCCGAGACATCGAGCGCATTGCTCACGCCACGCAAACGTAACTATCACCAGATAACGCATGCCGGAAGCGGAATTGCTGCTTTTTTCGATATACTAAGTCCACCATACGATGCCAATATGCCGATATATGGTCCTCGCCGTTGCCGCTTCTATCGCCCCAAGTCAGATGGTGACCAGCTGCAGCTGCAGTGCATTCCTTCGCCAGCTAGCTATTACTGTGATTGGACACAAACGCCCGATTCTGTGCTGCAGTGCGTCTTTATGTGCGCCACCGAAGCGTACGGTGCCAATGTCACCGATGTACAGTGAAGTATCTTTAAAATTTATATGTAACCTTAATTTATTTCCACTCAACATCACATGCAGCATGCCAGGAGCGGCAGCTTCAAACATTTTCTGTGTTATTTAAATAAAATTGCCTCTTTTTTTAATGTGAGCCTTCAGTGGAGTACTCGCTGGATCAAAATTAACTTAGCTACAAAGTACATCGAAAGATAGCCAAAACTTATTTTAAATGTCAAAATTCTGTCGATAAATCTTTATTTCAATCCTCATCTTCAGCTTGGTAAATGCTTTGATTTCGTCGCTTGAGCTTCTTGAGATTGGGACTACCACAAACAGAAATATTTTCAGTACTCTCTTCAATTTTTGAATCGTCCGTATCATTAATTGGAGGCGCCGGCTCTTCGTCCACTTCATCTGGCAGGTCAATGACATTCCTGTCCGGCTCTGTTGCTGCAGTCGGTGCTGGCAGCGACAGATTAAGTTTACGTTTGGGCGGCGTTGCCAAAGGCTCTGGAAACGTGGAGCTCTCGTCTATAGGTACTTCCTTTGGACTATGTTTCAGCTTGAGTTCAGCAGAACTCTCCAGTGTGCTGCCAGTTGGTGGAAGATCCTTGCCGCTGGCCAGCATGGCCAAGCAAAGTGGATCGTCTATACCTAGTATTGCACAGAACTCAACGCACTGTGGATTCAGCTGTGCATTCACCTGCTCAATGTGCATTTGCTTGTAGTTGTTCTCCTTAGCGGGATTAAACGCCGGCACTGTGCGACAAAAGTTTTGAGGTATTTCAAGGCTTTCGAATTTGCTGCGTATATGTGATAGTTCCTCGGCGGTGGGCGTAAAATTACAACGCTCCTCAATGCTGCCAGCCTTCTTGCCGGGCAAATAGTAATTGGTTTCCTTCACCGAAATAAGATGATTCGTCGTGCGCAGTATCGAGAGCCATTCGGCGTCGTATTCCAGCGTTAATTTGCCTTCAGTGCTCTCTTCGGTGGGTATGTCTAACACCTGTAGGAAGCGTCGCTTTGGCAGGCATTTGTCTAGTGCCAGGAACTTGGTAACAGGCACTTCTACAGGCTCTTGCTGTAGGCTGCTCCCATCCTTGTCCTCATTTTCACCCTCGCTATCGCTGCTGCTGCTGCTTGAATCACTCGCATCCAGTGGTTTCTTAGAGTTTCTATTGTGCGGCACAAGCGCAGCAAATTTACAATGCAAATGCGCAGCGAACCAGTATGTCGGCTGCACATCTTTCAACAGTTCCTCGAGCGGACGACTGCCCAGCTGTCCACTTTCTATGTCTTCCGCAAAATGTGGCTTAAATCGAAGCAGTTGTGCCTTGTTGCCATATTCTTGTATTCCCCTAGGCCAGTCGTGCGACATGAATATGTCCACTTTGCCGGAAAGTTGCTTCAGGCGAAACACCTCCAACTGGCGTACATGGTAGACGCTGCGACATGTTTTCTCCGTGTACGGCGGGAATTCGTGGTGGCCGCGCAAAAAGTCGTGACCCTTGTAGATGCCGCTAATGCCAGCAATACGGATGCCATTTACCGTGACCACGCCCGCGTATCCAAGGTAGTAAATATTTGGTGCTACCCAACCACCGTAGGGCAGCTCTTGTAAATAGTTGGAGGCTTCGTGATTGCCACCAATAAATATTGTCAGAATGGGCGCTGTGAGCTCACCGCTATAATATCTGTAATTGGTTTGACTTAACTAGGTATTCAACACGTCATAGTTTCAGCCACCTACTTGTAGAATGTGCACATATCCAGGTACTTCCTTGGAACGGCCATTGTTTGCAAATCCTTAACATTTCGCGTCGATTGAAAGTCACCGCAGCAGAGAAGCAGATCGACTTTAATATTGCGTTCCTTTTCGATGCCTTGTATGGTGTCGTATATATGCTCCAGTTCGCCGTGGGCACAGCCTTCGATGGCGATTTTCATGTTCGCGCCTTTTTTAGATTAGTTTTCTAAAATATAAACAAATGCGGCATAAACACAACACAATCCGTGAATGGCAAAGAACGGTAATGTTATCGGTGCGCCGCCACAATCTTGTTTGTATGTAAAATCAACATGTGTTTTGTGATGTATAATTGCACAACACTGGAACTGTGAGCCAACTTCAAAAGGTTTACCAATTGATATCGCCAATACTCTACAGAAGCCCAAATTCCGTTAAGTAAAAGAATCAGTCAACAGATTAATTCAAACGTTAAAAATGTTTTTATTTTTCAAAAATATCGCTTCGTCTATTACGTTATATACGAGTGTGTGTGTGTGTGTGTGAAATGCTCTACATTGAATTCTCATTCTGACCATTTTACGCTGGAGTGTGTATGATCCATGCTTATTTGGGCTCGATCTCATTCCATGAGACGACTTCTAAATAGTTTTTCGTTTTTAGTTACATACAATGATATACATTAGACTTTCAACTTAAGTTATTATAATTTAGTTGGCATGGAATTGCCAAGATAGAATTTTAAAATATAAATCTACAATAAATATAAAGCGATCACCCCACCCATCGCTGAATCGATGCATGCAACACGTGTATGTGTAAATATGTGTACATAAAATATGTACGAGAATCTAAAGATTGCCTCAACAGCCATCATATCAAGTGCCAGCCACTAGGTTTTTCTTTTTTGTTTTCGTAATGGAAAGAATATGAGAAACAATGAAGTCAGAAGAAAAGCGTACTAATTTGGTGTCCCACTATCAATTAAGAGCCAAACTTAAACGAGGTGGGCACGGTGGTCTGGGGGAAGGCAAATCCGCCCTGCTTCTCAATCAATTTCGATTCTTTGGCCGCCTTGCGCTGATCAGCGGTTACGACCACTTCCTGCAGCGCTTTGGCCTGTTCGGGCGTTAGGTTCGAGGTTAGTAGCGAGTACCAGGCCTGATCTTGGGCGGAAAGTGCTAAGATAAATAACAGAAATTAGTAACATCATAAGTTTATAGACTTCAGGTTATTTTACCAGTAATAACTTCCTTAAACGTCCAGTATTCGTCGATGGCGCTCTCGTTCTCTTCCTCGTCTATGGGCGTGGTGAAAGTTTCAAGGCCAGTTTCATTTAAATCTCCAACTGATTCCTCTGCTTCATCGTCTGAATCTTCTTCGTCATCCTTCAGCTCGGCTTTCACCTCGAAGCCGGCAACAGCGCCTTTCGTTTTGGTGTAGTCTGCTAGTTTGTCCAAATAATTTGGCGCCATCTCATCCATTTCATCTTCATCGCTCGACAGAGCCTCTGTGGGGAAGCAATAGATGCGTTAGTACATATTCAGTTTATTTCAGTTAGGCCTTCAATTCTTACCCTCGCAATCATCGCCATCCTCCTCTTCTTCTTCCTCTTCCTCCTCCTGTGCACGCGATTCATAGGCTCGCTTAAGTCCGTCGAACAACAATATCAGCGATGGCACAATCTTGCCCGCCACCTCGCTAAGCACCTGAGGCTTGGCATCGCCCAGCGAGATTAGAGTACATAGACCCAAGACGCACAGCTTGCGATCGTGAATGCTAAATAAATATATTAATTAGTTTACAGTTGAAGGTAGTTATGATGTTAAACGTACCCAAGGAAACAGTCCGTATCATGCAGCCATTGTTTGATAAAGTGCGAGCTGATTGGTTCGTTGTTTGGCTGTGACATCTTGTCCAGAATGGAGAGCAGCAGTTGTGGATTGTAATACAGCGCCGCAATGACCACCTGAAGGCACATAGTGCGCAGTTCAGAAGACTGCACCTCGCGTGTCAAACGCGACAGGGCCAGCTCCACAAACATGTGTATCACCGAATCAATTTGTCCCTTGCATTGCAGTATGATTACCTCCATTAATTTGGCAGCATGACATTCGGGATCCTCGCCAGGATTGCTAGTCAGCATCTACACAAAAAAAGCAATCAAATAAAATAATACCGAACACAACAAGGACCGTCTTTAGTCCAGCTTACAGTTTTGCACATGTCCAGGATGGCCAGGAGACGATTTGGATTGGAAAGGAAGGCCGGCGTATCGACGGTTACATAGTTATGCAGCGCCGGCATGATGTCAATGAAATAATCGACGCCATCCTTTTTGAAAACCTGATAAATGAGCTCTAGCATTTGCCACATTTCGGCTGAAATTGACTTGGACGTTAAATCGTAGACAAGCGAGAAGGTTTCCTCATAGAAATCTGTGAAAAAACTCAAAATAACTTTCCACAATCCTAGATATTTTCATAGTTCTTAACTCACCGGTAATGTTGTGCTGGAATATGTGACCCACTACGTTAATCACAATTGGATGCAAATTAAGCAGCACGTCCGGATGTTCCTCCATAACGCTGAGCAGTGTTTCTATCGTATTAAGCAGACCCATGGCCGTAATGGCTTTCTCATCAGATCCCTCCTCTGACTCCAGCACTTGACTGAATGTTGTTGCCAAATGCTGACAAATTTCCGTTGCAACCGGCAACAGTTGCTCCGTAAATGTGCACACAATCTTCTGCATGACATTTGTCAAGTCTTCGTTTTCAGTTTCGCGTATGATGGTCAACAGCTCCTTGGTAATCTCTTTGATTTGAGACTCCACATATTGCGGTGCTTCGTCCTGAGATGATAGGAACATTTGAAGGCCAATGGCGGCCTCCACCTTAACGGGCAGCTCTTTATCCGTCAGCAAGGCGTTGGTTGTCAGGCGCATTGTTTCGGCCAGCACCTGGGGGTTTTTGATTTGGACATCGCAAAAATAGTGCAAAACCCAACAGGCACGTGCACGCATATGACCGGCCGGATTCTGGAATTCCGGAAACACATAGGTAGTCAGCATGGACTCAACCTGATCGCGATATAACGTCTTCTTCAGCAAGACATCGGCAAGTGTGCCAATCATGTGAAGTGCACCATCCTTTTGCTTGTTATCCGCATTGGGCGAGGTAATTATTTGCATAATGGTAGCCATCGCCTTAGGCAGAATGCCCTTACGTTTTTTACAGACGGAATGCAGTAGCGACTGAGCAGCCGGCACGGGCGTGGCATAATCCTCAAAGATATCTATGGAACGAAGCGGTTAGATTATGATTAAAAAAGATGTATACAGAATTGAATGTCGTTAAGGTCATACCAAATTTGAGGCGAATGTATTCATAGGGATCGCTCTCCCATAGTTCCTGATCCGAATCGGTAAATGACATGATGGGGAATATGACATCCTGAATAACAGCCACCATATGCGGTTTGATCAGCTTCCAGGTGTAGGCATGGCTCACACTAAAAAGGAAAATACAATTTAAAACATTTGTGGCATTCTTTCCCTAACATTAGCTTATTATGCAATGTGTTGGATAAATGAAACTCACGCAATCTTCAGATAGTTCAACACATCGGTAAGAACACGCGGCGATACATAGACACGATTGCGATATTGGTCCAGGATTTTGAGCAGCACCTCCAAGACGCCAGAACTGAAGGTGGGTAGATACCATTCGGCGAATTTTTGATACTTTTCGCTAACAACGCTGCTGGGACTGCCATAGCTGCAAGTAAATTGGTGGATATTTAATAAATATGTCGAGGACTTACATATAACTCTATGAACTTACCGCTCAAACATGCGCACCATTATGTGCAGCGCCCATTTCTTGGTTTTCCAATAGGGGAATTCGGTGCGCTCATCGTCATCTAGGTGCGAACAATCGGGCACAGCGCGATCGGCAATCTGGCGACAAATTTCCATCCACTGCGAGAATATCTCCTTAGTGATGAGATCAAGCGGCAGACTGTACTGCGTTAGTGCATAATAAATCTTGAGTATTTGTTTTTGCAACAGCACCGATTGCTCCGACTGATCGTTGAGCAACGTCATCATGAGCTGATAAATCATTGGCAACAGCAAATTCATTGCTTCATTGAGCGGCGTGCGCTCTTCGAAGCGCTTGTATTCGTAGGTCTTGACCAGCTGATACATAGTGACCAGGGCGCCGTTCCAGCCATTTACATCCGGATTTTGCAAGTAGATGCTGATGTTGTCCACCACCTGGGGCCAACGGCCGGGAAAATCGCTCTTTATGATATGATTAACACAGACAGAGAGCTGAACTCTGTAGAGGGCATCACAATCATGATTAGATTCAATTGAACTGAATACCGAAAATGTGATCGTAGCTTACCTGATCAGCTCTGGAGCATGCACAATGGCATCCACAATGGCGCTGCGTATCATGGCGCGATCTTGTTCATGGATGGAGAACGGTATGGGCTCACCAGGCTTAGTCTCATGATCCGACCAGCTGCTATTGATCAGATTCTTTAGATAGACAGCGCCCGCCTGTCTCACCGGCTGCTCCAGCGTAGTTTGCATAACGATTTGCAGAATAGTGGGCACAAAACCAATGATTTTGTGTATCTGAGGCAGAGAACGTGAGGGAACATGTGTAAATAGGTTTTCCGTCTGTTGATTTGTTTATACAGCTGCCGCATAACATGGCGTATGAGTAATACGATTCACTGGCATACACAAGGGATAACATTTCGCATGCCAATCCAAAGATTGGAGAAATTATATTGATAAAACAATAGCAATACATGAGCATGTAGGAGCCACGAGGCTCCTCCCAAATCGTAACATTTAAAATTCTAAGCACAATTCCCATATATACATGCTATATATTTAAATGGCATGCGTTTGCCCATTAAAGAAGCTCTGAACAGTGTGCTGTGGCCGTGTCCGTGGCAGTAATTTGCAATATATGCTGATAAAGTTAATTAACCGATTGAATAAGGAGGGGCATGGAAATTGTTAGAAGCTGACTCAGCCACAAAACAAGAGGCTCTTGGACAGTGGTGCACGATGAGTGGCTAATTGAAGAAAATGTAATGCTGTGTGTCTCATAAAGAGAACCTAATTGCTTTCAATTAATTACATACAAAGCTCGTGTAATAATAACATGGCATAAGCATATTTTGAATTAATTGGTTTAGAATTGTTGCCATTTTAATGATAACAAAAAGGTTTATTATTTAAATTTACCAAATAATTTGTATATATGGATAAACACAAACTGTTTTCAATTAATTCAAATGAATTCCAAGACACGGTGCAGCACACACACACTCGCATAGACACTTTGCACATGTGTATGTTGATTCGTTCAGTGCATTTGTAAGCGCACCACCCGCGCGTCTCCCATCAACAGTACTTGTTGCCGCACGGCCGATGGGCCAACGGGCCAAATTGTGAGCCACGGCTAAATGTATTGCAAACAAGAAATAGTCGTTGCCTTCTGCTGTTTTTGGCCAATATCAATTTACTATTGACACTAGCACGCCCGCACAGCAGCACACGTACACATATACACGCACACACGCATACAGAGCAGATAGACAGGGAGGGAGGTTAAAAGCGAACAATTAAAAAAGCACATGGTTTTCTTCATGCTTTGGCGAAGGCGCCACTAGGGTAGAAGAAAGAAGGTCGAGTCATGGCACTGTGCTGGTTAGTGGCTGGTCACTTACTTGTGCTAATTGATCCTCGGCCGCTTTCCTTTGCTCCGGATTTGGATCAATGGTTGCGCGCAACAGTTCCGTCAATTTTTGTGCCTCCATTTTCGTATATGTGGATTGTCCTATTCGCCGGTTTTGCTGTGATTGCTGCACAAACAAAGAAGCGCCCACTAAGCACCCGCAATTCGCTAACGTTTAGCTTAATTATCGATATAAATGGTGCACTGGCAAGGCCAATTGCAAAATTATACGTTAATAGGAAAAACGTGGAAAAAGGCTGTCACAGCCACACACACAGCGCCGAAATTTGCGAGTCCGCACGAAGCGTGTGATATATTATCGTTGTTGACACTAATAGTTTCGATTGTTTTTGACAGTGTTGTAAAACGCATTCTGCCAATGCAACGCTGTCCATATAGATGTTGTGAACGTGTGTGTGAGTGACAAAGAGCGAAGTTTTTCTAAATGACACATCGTCGCTGGAGGAGGTGTGGTTGAAAATTTATAAAGTTTGGTGTTTATCAGCAAGGCAATACAGTCGAAAGTGGTGTGAAATTCAAGCTCAAAGTGTAATTTAGCCCGTTAAATAGCAATATTACTCTAATCCTCAGTCAACATGGCAGGCAGGCTACCGGCATGCGTAATCGATGTGGGCACCGGGTAAGTTTCGTGTGTGGTAGTTGTAGCTGCTGTCGTCTGTGGAGGGAGGTGCATTGGCTGTATTGAGGTCTAATGATCCAATGTTTATTGTAGCTACACTAAACTGGGCTATGCTGGCAATAAGGAGCCACAATTTATAATACCCTCGGCTATTGCCATCAAGGAGTCAGCAGGTGTGGGCGACACCAATAAGCGACGCGTCACAAAAGGCATCGAGGATCTGGACTTTTTTATTGGCGACGAGGCGTTCGACGCCACGGGCTACTCCATTAAAGTGAGTAAGCAATATCATCTTGACCAAGCTAACGTTCAACCATTCCTAACCGTATCGGAATTCGTAAAATTGTCGCGATATGAAAACAGCTGATATGAAGTGATATGTGGAACAGAAGTGTAGAGATTTAAGCATTATTGTTGTGTTATTTACTAAAGTGTTGAACTTTTGTGTTCACAGTATCCTGTGCGTCATGGTCTGGTCGAAGACTGGGATCTGATGGAGCGCTTTTTGGAGCAATGCGTGTTCAAGTATTTGCGCGCCGAGCCTGAAGATCATCATTTTCTGCTGACCGAACCACCACTAAATACGCCAGAGAATCGAGAATATACCGCTGAAATCATGTTTGAAACGTTTAATGTTCCTGGTCTTTATATTGCGGTTCAGGCCGTCCTGGCTTTGGCTGCCAGTTGGGCATCTAGATCTGTGGAAGAGCGCACGCTAACCGGCATTGTAGTAGACAGCGGGGATGGTGTGACGCATGTTATTCCCGTGGTAAGTATTTAACATTATTCAATTGGCCTGCATATCTTATCTCAGTTCTTTACTCCCCCTTCCTTTTCAACAGGCGGAAGGTTACGTGATTGGCTCATGCATCAAGCATATACCGATTGCCGGTCGCAACATTACGTCGTTCATTCAAAGTTTATTGCGAGAGCGGGAGGTGGGCATACCGCCAGAACAGAGCCTCGAGACTGCCAAAGCGATTAAAGAGAAACACAGCTACATATGCCCAGACATTGCCAAAGAGTTTGCCAAGTATGATGCGGAGCCCAGTAAATGGATACGCAACTTTACGGGCCTCAACACGGTGACGAAACAGCCGTTCAGCGTCGATGTGGGCTATGAACGTTTTCTCGGACCGGAAATCTTCTTCCATCCTGAGTTCTCAAATCCAGACTTTACCATACCGCTATCGGAGATTGTCGACAATGTCATACAAAACTGCCCAATCGACGTACGACGACCTCTCTATAACAATATTGTGCTGAGCGGGGGCTCTACCATGTTCAAGGACTTTGGCAGACGCTTGCAACGCGACATTAAGCGATCTGTGGACACTCGTTTGCGT
The DNA here is from genome assembly GCA_037075305.1 of Drosophila kanekoi. NCBI lineage: Eukaryota > Metazoa > Arthropoda > Insecta > Diptera > Drosophilidae > Drosophila > Drosophila kanekoi. Next base: position 6,182,248 of record JBAMCE010000141.1, on the reverse strand, counting down.
ATTAGCGAGAACCTGTCTGAGGGACGCATCAAGGTAGATATGCTGACGACTTAAATCAATGAGTCATAATCTTCAAAATATATCTTTTTCAGCCAAAACCTATTGACGTGCAGGTGATTACGCATCATATGCAGCGTTATGCCGTCTGGTTTGGAGGCAGCATGCTGGCTTCAACAGTAAGTTTTGAGTATAAGTAAATGGTTTATCGCGGAAATAACTTAATTTGCTTCTTTGCAGCCCGAGTTTTATCAGGTATGTCACACAAAGGCTGCCTATGAGGAGTACGGACCAAGCATTTGCCGTCATAACCCCGTCTTTGGTACCATGACATAATCATAATCGTTTAAAGTGCGTGGCCGTCTGTCGAATTCCGCGTTATTATTACTTTTTTCGTTTTCGTTTTGATTTCGTTTTCTATATTCAATATGCGATCACGTATTCCACGCTATAGTATTGCTTAGCCATTAGTAATGATTTTCTATGTGTTAAGCTCTAAAGTTGTCTAAAATGTTTCTATATATCAGCAATACGCGTAAATCATATTTGGCCAAATGTTTAATTCTTGTGTGATTCTGATTTTGAATTTAAGCTAAAAGATCTTTAAACAACAATGTCTGCCAGTTAAACTTTTTATAAGGTGCATTACTTCTACAAGATTATGTAATTGTATATGTGTAACTTTTTATATCCAAAACACACATCCAACTCACATACATACTTACACACAACATACACCAAACGTCTCTCCATTGAATCCCGCTCTAACACACAATTATATATGAAATTGTACTTGTCATAGTAATATTTATAAATTGCAATAACTGCAAAGGTTTATATGCAAAAGAGAAAAAGATGAAATCTAATATTGATGAGAAATCTGTTTGTTATATTGATAAGCGTAACTGAAAAAGGCATTCATTAAATCAATAAAACATTCTTTAAGCTCAAGGTGACATGAACATCTACGATAATTTCCCCCTAACCCCCCAACCAAACATTTAAAATGCTCGTTTATTTGTTCTAAAGCTTTGACAAAAATTTTTATTAATGGATGAATACACATGTGTATTAGAAATTTGATATTATTGAAATTTTGTGACAGCTGCGGCTAAGCAACAAAAAGCGACAAGTTTTTTAAAAACTCTGACGCGAGAGCCCCGCTCTGGGATGCTGCATACAAAGCGATGCAATTATTAAACTCTTTAGTTTATAGAAATGTGCATTGTTGTCTTTAAGTGGCTGTGAGGGATATAATATATTATAATAATAATATTAATTGACTGACTGCTCTAATCCACATAGTCGCTAGATCCTTCTTCCTCGTCGTCGTTGCTGCTGCTCGACTGGGCAACGGCTGTTTCCGGAGAGCGCAAATGCTCGGCAATGCGAAAGTTTTGCAGAAAGTCACGCATGGCGTCCATCATCAAAGTCAACGATTGCTGAATACCAGCTTCTACAGGAATAAATTATCAAATATACACAGAGATAATGAGATTATAGTTGCAACCAGAAGAACTCTAATTAACATGTACAAACGAGACAAAACCAAATCAAATATTTAACCTTCTGCTTCGCCTTGGGCGTTGGGCTGACGCTGCGGAAAGCCTACAATTTCTGGTGGTGCTGCGGCGCCAGCCTCTGCTGCAGCGTCCGGTTGTTGGTGTCCGGCCGCAATATTGTTCAGATTGAATGATGGCAACAACGATTGGAAAAACATAGATACAGAGTTGTTGGTGTTAGTGGTTGGGCTGCTGCTCGAAGATGATTTTCTGTGAATTCAAGAAGTTAATGAAAATCCTCTAGAATCCAGTCATAGTTATTTTCTTTAACTAACCGCTGGTAGCAATTGACACTGTCAACGGGTGGTAGCGGATCGTATGTCATGATGGCCTGCTTCTCTTTCGAGACGAAAACGGCCAGTGGCACCTTCTCCTTATAGTCAGATAGTATGACATGTCGTAAAATAGGACGTGGTGGTGTGCCGCCATAGCGAACTGATCGTTTATCTTTGTAATCACTGATTATCGGATCTTTGCTGTCTATGCGATCCATTACAGCATTCACATTCGTTTCCAGCCAAAAGAGAACATCGTTCTGACGCCACACAACCTTGGCGCGGCACACATACAAGCAAACAAGCTGGTGGAGCGCAGGCGATTGACTAAAACGGAGAGAGTTTATTGATTAGATTGGGCTAACCGAGGTTGATAATATGAATGGTGACTCACTCGCCAGACACATCGGTAAAGAAATACGATGAGGCCAGCACGCGTTTATCCGTCTGAACAGACATCTCATCTAGCAGCGGGCGCAGCACGCCGGGAAACATGAGCAACGCATATTGTAGAGCCTCATTGGCACGCTCACATCTGCCGTGCAGCGTGTAGAGCGCCAGCGCATAAGAGTATGCCATATTAGGCAGCTGGGCAAGATTGCGTGATGAATTATATAACTCATAGAACTCCACTAGCCAGCCAAACTGCTTGCTGCGTAAGGCGTAATAGTCAATGACTAGCACCATGGCCAAGGGATCAACATCAGGCTGCAGACTCAATACCAGCTTGGAGATCTCAAAAGCTGTCCGGCAACAGGCACGCTCCTCCAAGTACTGAGCGTGCTTAAAGAGCACAACAAAAAAGGCGCGATTCTCCTGTCGTCTGTAGTCCAGACGCGAGTTGCCAGACGTCAGGCTGAAGTTGATGTGCAATGAAGATTCCAGCAGCAGCAGTGCACGCTCGATTAGCTCGGACGCCAGAGCAAAGTCCTCGGTCATCTTGCAAACCTCACTTAGCTGCACCAGGGAGTCGACATGGTACGGACAACGCTTTATTAGTGTGATCAAAAACTCCGAATCAATCCGTTCCAATGCAGACAGAAACATGTGCTGCACGCCCTGATAGTACTGACTGTGCTGGAAGGCGAACCATTGCACATTCTCTTCGTCGTTTATTTGAATTCTCGGACTGGTGGATGTGCCAGGCGTTTCGGGTGATGGCAGCAATTTCATTGTGATGATGTTTTTGGTCAAAGGCGGCCATGAATCCTTGGCAGTTACCATGTAGGTAGATTTAAGCGTAGTCTTTTGGCGACCACGCTTATTTCTAACAGAAAAGTGTCATAAATTATTGCCAAAACCAAGCTTAGTTATTGGGATAAAAACTTACTCAACTTTGACAACCCGCCGGCCAAAAGTGCGTCGCATCTCGTTTTGTTGATTCAAGTGTTTTAGCTCTACCGTTAATAGTTTTTGTCCGCCACCTGCTCCTGCTGCAGCTGTTGGTGGCGCCGCAGCCTTCTCCAATTGTTTGGGCACAGCATCATAGACTTTGCCCAGAAGTGGATCAACTTTCTCGAAGTATTTGTCTTGGCGCTCGTTGTCTTCGCTACTGATATGATTGCCATGGGACCTGACCTTCTTCTTCCGTTTCTTCTTCTTTTTTTTCGCAGCGGTATTTGCCTGTATTGCCGCCGATGGGTGCTCCGTCTCGTTGTCGTCCTCTTTGAATTCGCTCTCCGAGAGACTCTGTTGATTCAGCTGCAAATCACACATAAATTAGTGAAGCCAACGTCGCACATTGAAATCGTATGTATACTAACCAAATCAAATGGATTTAAATGCGATTTTCCCCTGACCGTGTCTAGTTCGTCATTGTCAGTTAAGTGGTCGTTGTCTAATTCATCATCGGGCGGCGTTGCTAGAATATCTGATCCGCCCTGCATCTTTTTTAGCATTCGTGCGGACATACTTTTAGTTGTTACTAAGCAAATTTACACATGTGAAAAAATATTTACAAAAAAAACTACAAATTAATGTCGTTTTCCTGTTCTATTTTATTTGTTTTTGTCATGAAGACTGACGTCCCTGTCAGAATATACAGAATGTTATTAACATAGCAGCGAGCATTACAATATTTATTGTGAGCGGTCTGGTGGCTCTCGCTCTTGGCATTTTTATCTTCGCCCAGTACCGGTCACACTTGCATTCCGGCTGCTGGACCAGCGGAAGAAACGGAGTTTTTGTATATTTCTTTTTTTTTTTTGACCTGTGAATACTCATGTTAAGCCATTTGTTTACACTGTTTTGGTGACTTAATGTTATTAACTATTATTGTTGTTTACTTTGTTAAGTGTTGCTGCCAGTGGTCAGAGAAGTAGAGTCAAAGTGAAGCTCACTTTGGACAAGAAGCTATCAACAATTTTCGCGCCCGCGCCATTTTTTGTATTTTTAATCATTGTTCATTATTATAATTATGGTGGCCTTAAGCATAGATGGCCTTAACAAAGTGGCAGTTGAGCTGGAACCAGACATAATATATCGTGTTGGACGCCGGTCGGGCCTAGAGTTTTTTATAGACGATGAGGTGAGGTCTTATTGCTTCCTTCGCACTACACACAAATTGAAGTTCCTTTCTATATTTACTTGGTTCCTTAGTCTATTGAGCTCGCGCATGCTACAATTGTTATCATAGCCGGCGGAGTTGTACGTGTATCGACTGCGAGTGGCAAAGTTTATGTGAAGGGCCTAGAAACGGGACTGGAAATAAAGAGCATAAGCGAAGCAGATGCTATCAACGGCCTTGTGGATTTGCGTTTTGGTAATGTGGCTGCCAAACTGCAATTTAACGATGGCAAGCACCTGGATAACGGAGCGGTAAATATATCAGACACAGAGTATTTCAAATGATTAACCATTTTAATTGCAGGCAAACGACACTAGTGGCTTTGAGGAGGGCACAAGAGATAAGTCGGCTAATAGAACTTCTGGGAGCCTAATCATTCCTGAATCGGAACCGCAATCTGCAAACAATACGGCAAATATGGAAAGTTTCACCATTCCTGAAACTCAGGCTATTTGCTTTAATCGACCTTCAAACGGCCACGAGCAGTCTAAGGTTTCATTGGGCGATGATTTTTTGATTCCCGAAACCCAAGATGTCATGCTGAATGTTAATAATCCTGTTCTACTGAATCAAGATCAGGATATTGTCAGTGAGGACGAAGGCTCGGAGCTAGGCACACAAATACGTATTTGCACGCAGGAATTCAATGAATACAATGAAGATGCCATTGATGATTTTGACTCCTCGCTTTTACTTGGTGATGGTGATGCTCTGACAGTGTTTCCGACTCCCAGGCAGCCAGATGGTAACTAAAATCCTTAGCTTCATCTAAAAATTATTGTTTCAACCTTCTGCCTTTCAGATAACTCAGGTGTGGACTTGGATATGAGTGCCTTGAATTGGTCTGCATCCAATTCAAAATGCACTGCATTAAACAGCACGAAGGCCAACGATGTGTCTTCGCGTGCCGATATTTGCCTTACACCAGATCTATCTGTTGCAGGACAGAAATCAGAAGAGCCTAATGATGTTCCTTGCACTCCAGATATATTTGATATGTTCGATGTTGAGGCAAATGAACGCTTAGGCTCTTGCACGCCTGAATTAAATCTGCCTGCAACGGTGCTCTCCAGCCCAGCGAATAAAGTTGATGACAACGAAAACCTTTGTGTTTCAAAGCAGCCAGCGGACACAAATATTGAAACACCAGAGACCACTCCAGCAGAGCTGCAAGATAACTCGCAAGATTTTATTGAAACGCAGGCATTTCCAGCCCGAAACGCACCTACGCACTTGCAACTTTCAAATATGAGTGACAATGACGAGGACTTTATTGAAACGCAAGCATTTCCTATGAGAACAGCAGGGCAACGCGAAACGAATGAATCCTCGGACAATTTGGAAGACTTTATTGCCACACAGGCGTTTGTAAGACCTAGGCCATCTATAACAAAACAAAATGAAACGATGAGCACAAGATTGAGTATTACAGCCCAAATTCACAGCCACGACGAAGACTTCATTGAAACACAGGTATTCCCCACAAAAGCAACAAATCCAGTGCCTTCGCCAAAGCCTATGCCGAATGGAACTGATGACAATTTTGAAGACTTTATTGCCACGCAGGCATTTATTAGACCACAAACAACTGTGCCAAATAAAGCAGTAGATACAATATTAAATATCACTGCTCAAATTCATAATAACACCGAAGATATGATGGAGACCCAATTGTTTATCCCACCCACCAACAAAACAGATAATACTGCAGGTAATATGGAAATATTATATGTATATTATAATATTATATCACGTTGATTTCTGTTCAAGCTAATGAAAGTTCGGATGTCATTCTTCAAATTCCCGATTCAATAAAAATTGGAGATGAACTTGATAAAGACCTCAGCCAACTGATTGCCCTGTCTGCAATGCCCAGTTCCCCGATGGACGATGAGGAAGATAATTTTGATAAGCAATTCAACACTTTAGAGAAAACTCATGAAAACAAGGTACTTTCACAATTTCTAAATTTAAGAGCGGGCCGATTAGGCAGATAAGTCGTATTTTAAAACAGATATTATCAGTTCGAAGAATATTAGATCAACATGCTTTTTACCAAGAAATATTCTGAAAAATTCTAAATTTTGCAGATTCATCAACCTAAGGAGCTTCCTAATAATGTGGACGACATACAGGAGGGCCAACAAAACTCAAGCAAAAATTATGGCCGACGACGTGCTTCTCCTCGCTCAGCATCCCCACAAGCGTCAAGTAAGCTTTAGTTATATATAAATTATGTAGCAACTACACAGGTACAAAGTCTCTTTAGCAAGCAAAAAAGGGCGCACGCCATCAGGATCAGTAGCGTCCGGGCTTGAAACTCCACCGATAGAAACAAAAACGAGGCGAAAGCGATCGGCAGCGTCTAACGAGGAATCCACAGCGCGTGAGTCTCAGAAGTTTTGTTTGTGTTTAGCAGTTTATGAACCAATCTGAATTACCAGCTCCGAAAAAAACACGCGGCAAAGCATCTCAGGCAACATCTGCGGACACCTTAGACGCCAAACTGCAAAAAAGTGAGGCATCTAAGAAAAAGGATGCCATTGAAGGCAGCATGCGAATTAGATTACGTAAAACCCATGCCAAAACAGATGAATTATCGGAGACGAGTACTGCATCAACTTATCAAAGCGAAGATTCTAACAATGAAGTTAAATTTTCAGCTGAAACTAGCCAAGAGCAAAAAAAGAATGATAGTAAAGTTGTAAGCTGCAGCATGGAAAGTAGATTAAGAAAGCCTAAACAGACCAAGGATTCCAGTGATGACAAACCAGATTCTAACCAGGAGACACAACCAGTATGCCGCAGAACTAGAAGACAATCCCAACTAGTTGATATAAGTGAAGCAAATGGTAATGGAATACCCAAAAATCTAAAACCTGCTGACAAAATTGACGAAGCACTGTCCACAAGAAAAGATCTGCGGCGCTCAGTTAAGACGCCCACCGAGAAAGACACCGGCTCCACAAAAGAAGCCAAGCCTGCACATAGCCTTAGAAGTTTCCACAGGTCGACCAGCAAAACAAATTGTGAGTCCATGCGGGTCTTATTTGATGTATTTTACGTTCATAATTTATATTACATTTTTATTATTTACAGTGAGTGAGGAATCTAAAGAAGATGGTGCTAAAACCAAAAGAAAGGTCAATGGGGTAGGTGGCATGGCCAAAACTAAGAGAAGCTGCAAAACAACAGAAGAAGCTCTTGAAAGTGACAAGGAGGAGGAGCCAACGACTAGTTCTGAAGCCCCAACGCATCGTACGTGTAGCAATTGTATAATTTAAGATTTGATAATATTTAACATAAAACTTTTCTATTTCGCTAAAGATGCCCGCAAAAATAAGCTGCATAGTCGGAAATCACTTAAAGGTGCCTGTTGAACTAACGAAATGCTTACAGTTTATGGTAATTTTTTTATTTTCTAGATATTAACGACTATATAAAGAAGATCAAAATTTCGGGCCGAAAAATCCGCTTAGCACTCTCCATGTGCAATTATGCCGAGCTAGGCGCTGTATTGGCGTCCTTAAAAAGTAAGCCCTAATCAATTGCATACGAAGTTTTTTTGCTATTATGTTGTCCTCGTTACAGATGCTATTGATGTCACTACGGATCCACTAGAGTGTGATTTGCTCATCATGGACAAGGGTGAACGTACATATAAATTTTTGGTTGGAATTGCAGCGAATAAACCCATTTTGTCGACTAAGTGGCTGCATGGCATGAAGGAAACACGTTCTATTATCGTGTTATCGGATCATATATTCAAGGATGATAAGTTCGAGGAAACCTTCAAATTTAAACCCCTATCAGTATTTGAACATCCCAGTTTATTGAAAGGACTAGATTTTATGCTCGCCGGTGACATCCAGCCGAATGTCAAGGACATGAAAGGTAATTAACTCTACAGCTCAATGCAGATCATCTAAGAGTTGTGTTTAATTTCACAGCTATCATTGAATGCGCCGGCGGAACGGTGCACACTAAAGCGCCTTCAATTGCCAGCAATGTTCATCTGTACGTGGTTGCCAGCAAGCAGGACAAACACATTTGGCAGCTGCTCAGAAACTACAAGAATGTACAATATATTAAAACTGAAGGCGTTATGCAAGCCTTGGTACAGCGTAACCTAGAGCTGCTGGATGAGCACAAGCTCAACTTGTCACAGATATGTAAATAGTTAAGTAGATGTAAGTAGGCTTAAAGATTTTTGTAAAGCAATCAACTTAGTTATACAAGAAGAAAATGATTGTAAGATTTGCCTTAAATGTCGTTAACAACGAAACTGTTGTGCCGGCTGGCCAGGAGCAGCATCAAAAACTGGAGTACGTAATCGGGATCTAACTAGGCACCTATTTCCTACTTCTACAGCCAGTATTTTTTTTTTATATTTTGATGCTGCTTCCATTTGAAAAACATGCCCTTAGAGTATTTGGATATTATATGCTAATTTGTATTTACTTTTCAACTTTACAATTGTTATTTGAACTATTCTAACTTCTTGCGCTTGGAACCCGTTGGTTTGTCAAATTGCTGCCGCATGCCGCCGGCGCGTTCATTGTGAAATTTCATGTTGTTGGAGGTCTCGGCATACCATGGCGAATCGAACTTTGTGGTATCCTGATCAACTAAATGCGTATACTTGGTGCGACCGCAGCGACCGAAGTTTTTCACCTGCATCACCTTGGGCAGAATGGTCTTGTCAAAGTGATCTTCGAGCGTGGCCTGCGCAAAGTCGCGTTTGAGCACATCGTTCTCCTCGTCCAGGTAGAACGCACCACGATGATAGTATTTCTGCAGGAATTTGTATTTGCCTTTGGTGGCCTTGTTGGTGACGAGTTTGGGATTCGAGCGCAGCTCCTGGCGTCTCTCCTCTTCGGTGAGATTGCGCATGCGTTCGATTTCAAGTTTTTCACGTTCGGCGCTATAATTTTAAGATAATATAAGATGTTTTATCTATTCATGCTGAATGTTGAGTGTATATAACTTACTTGTCGCGCTCCTCGCGATCTCGCTTCATGCGTTTCAGTTCGCGTAATTTCCAGGCCTCGTACTCCACCTCGTCGTTCTCATCGGCTGTGCACACATCATCTAGGGACGCTTCGTTTGTCTCCGGTTTGATCTTCTCCAAGTCCTTCTTTACGCTCTCCTCGACCAAGCGTAATGTGGCGCGCCTTCGCTCCTTGGCCGCTCGTTTAGCCTCGGCTTCCAATTGCTTTTGTTTCTGCGCTTCGCGTTCTTTCTCCTGTATGGTGGCACGATCCCGCTTGCGGACAAACAGCGGCTTTAGACGCGGCTCGTTCTCTTCCTCGCTCTCTGTTTCCTCTTCGTATTCAGAGCTCTCTGACTCCGATGATTCCGACTGCTTCTCGTCTTCCTTTTGCAGCACCTCTTCTTCACGTTGTTGCTGCAACATACGCGACCGCAACTTTAAACGACGCTTTTCCAATTCTGTGTCACTTAGCTCGGAGTCCGTGTCGGATTCTGATGCTAAAGTAATTTTATTGGTGCCGCGTTCAATGCGCCGCTGCTGTTCATTGTTTTCGTCTGGGAGAGGTTCTTCCTCGCTAGCGCTTTCTACCATTTCGGGTTCATGGATATGCCTGTGGCGTTCACGACGTTCGCGCTCCAAATCTTCCATATCCACAGGGCGTGCGCGCAGCCGTCGCAGGCGTGGATCGTCTACCTCAGCTTCATCCTCTTGCTCTGCCGTCTTCTCGTCCCCACTTCCTCGTCGCAACAGCTCGAGTTTGTGGCGCTCCGCTTTGTTTCGCTCCAAGCGCTTCCTATTGTCCACGAAATCGTCATCATCACTTTCGTCCGAGCTGGAGTCGGCGCGGGCATAATCAGGTCGCTTGCCAGAAATGTAACGCTGCACCTTTACCTTTTGCATGGAAATCTCGCCTAGAGCATGGCAAAGAGATCTGTTATTTGGCTACTCGCACGAGAGTTTTATACTAGCTTACCCTTATCATTTAGTATGGGAACCGCACCCGCGGTGCACTGTATGCCCGTTGGGGCAGTGGGAGCACTCATTATGCACAAGATTTACCAAAAATAACTTTGTTTTTACTAGTTTTTATTATTTTGTATAAGAAGTACGTTTTGTTTTTGTTAGAGCTGTTACTCTTTCGCCGATACTATCGGTTGACGTACAGCGACAGTCATTATCATACAAAACCATTTTGAGTTTAACATTTTGCTTACAGACGTACAGACGCCACACTGGCGGGCTCTGTTAAGTTTAAATGTATAAGTTACCTGTTGTTGGATGTGCTATGACTCAGTACGGTTTATATGAAGTCTCCCTCTAATTGAGGTACATTTAGTAATTAATGATATTTATGTAAGACGCCGACCATTTTAGCAATTTCAACGCCCACTTTCATTAATGAAAACAATTAACAATTGACTCTTACACTTTCTTTTTCCAATGTCCAGGGGCGGATAGACACCCAGGCCAAAGGGCAACAAAAATTCTTCAATATGTGTAATATGTATAAGTTGCTTTATTGCTATAGGTTTAATATTATCAAAGTCTGTTTGGGAAATATTTATCTTTAAAAAAGGCAAATCTATTCATTGCTGTACCTTTTATTTATTGTTAAGAACATGGCACATGTGGCGTACATGTGCAAAAGTGAAGCTCTTGTGACAATTGCTTAATTTTAATCAAAATTTATTGGCGTGTATGTTTTTATTTTATTCATTTGAACTATGCGACGCCAGTGACAAATGCTTTCAATTCCAATTTCTAATACATTTCAATTAAAATTAAACACTCACAACATTTTGCAAGAGTAGCAAACACCATAAAAATAATTGTAAACAAATAATTTTCTATTAACAAAGAACGCAAGCCCGCTGCTTGATGTAAATCGGTACCAGATCGAACTCGTTATCGTTATCCAAGCATGAGACATCCAAATATGCATAACCGGAGACGTAAGCCCCCCACCCACCCCCCGCGTGCCAATTGAGTCGGGCGTACAGATAAAATCGTATAGACGCTCAAATATTAATTGGCGCACTTTTTTGTCTTTGCGACTTATTTGAGTTTTTCAAACATTTCAAATACACCGAAAGGTTGTTATTACTCGAACCCCCATTAGTTTGGCTTTTTGCTCAATAATTAAACTTATGTATTTTTCCGTAGAACGCACTTTGTTTTCCTTTCGTGGAGAAGACGTCGCCGATTAGTCTTTGGCTGCGTGTTCAATTAATGTCGAGTGTCCGCCTGGAAGAAGTTGTCGCCAGTATTTTCCGCAAATCCCTCTGAACGTAATATCGGCACAGGCAAAACATATGCGACACATCTATAAGGTAGAGTATCGGACTGCCAGTTGGGATCTATTTCTTCTGGTTTTCGTTTAAATGAACAAGGGTTTCCATTGCACTTTTCACACTGATAAATCAGCGATAAATTATTGGCTGGATTGCAAAAAGATCTTAAAATTGAAATATTCCCTGAACAAGATTTGTAGTTAAACACAACTTTTCATATATAGAAAGTTTTGCAAATAGCAGATTGCATAGAATATTTTTTATTTACTGTAACAAGTTGGAGAACATAAAAATTACAAAATGTATTTTATGAATTTCTTAAAGATATCAATTAAGGCATTCGCCCAGGTCTCCTCTGTGTGCCCGTCGCTGTGCTCTCGCTGCCATCGATCTTTATCTCGATCTCGGACTCGATCTGTCGTTATTTGTTGGCCATACTCACGCTCTCTACGGGCTTTCGTTATGCTCTCTCCTCTGGCCTAAGATACTGAGCGTCGCAGCTGATACAATCGGCTGCTGGCCATATAAAAAGCCCCAAACGGTCCCCAGACAGATTCATTCATTCGAAAACTGTCAATAAGTTCGAACTGCGAGAAAACGAAAGAAGTAACAAACGCCAAACAAAAGTGTATACAAATCAACAAAATATTAAGCTGAATTTTAATAAGAATAATCCGAAAACGAAAACACATTTCTGTGCCTACAAAATCCTTGTGCTCAAAGTGTGGCTAACTTTGTTTTTAACCCAACACTTGAAATCTTGTGCGGAATTTAATGAAATATAAAAATAATCGCGGCACAATATTGCAAATACAATTTAGAACATTTCTGCGTTAATTGTGTGAAGTCAAAAGAACAGCTCAGGCGAACTCTAAGGATTTCTAGCGAAAGGATTAAACGACATTTGCTAAGGTGAGCCATATTTACCGAGTTCCATCCAGATCTTGAGATATATATCCCAATTACATCAGAGTTTAATTTTATATATGTCATCTATATATGCTACAAAAAGTTATTAAATCTATGAGCAAAATGAAGTGCAACAAACGATAATAATTGTTAAACTTTTACATTTATTTTAATTATGGGCTTTACAACTAAGCTGAAAAGAAAAACAATCAATTTTAGTCCTCTACTCAATAAATTTAAACAAATATTCAACAGCTTTGCCCTACCTGTATGCTGTTGCTAATCAAATTAAACTGTCAGTTATAAATTTAACAAGCACTTAAACCTCAAAAACTATAAAGCTAATTAAGTGAAACACAGAAAATTTGAGTGCGGTTTGCAAGTGGAGCATTTGAAAGATCGCTAAAATCGGTTTATTATAATGCACACATCTGCAGTAGTTGCATATATGGAGAAATATGTAAGTCATGCCGCCAGATGATAGCTTCAGAGTTTGTTTTGCGAAACTCGTAAATCTTAATAAAGTTCTGTGTGCTCAGCAGCAAATTTCAAACATGTCAAATGGAATTGCGTACAACTTGTCGGGCTTTTCTTTGTTATATACATATATTTTATATTGTTAAGTAACATTGTTATTGTTATTATTATTATTATTATTATTATTATTATTATTAATGGTGGACAGACGGCAGACAACAAGCGAAATGCTGCGCCCGAAGATACGCGCATATTAATTGACTCTATCAGATCACAAGCTGAGGCCGTGGACGATGTTCACGCGAAGACAGCTCAGGGGGCGTCAGGAGAAAGATTGCGAGAGACAAAGACAGAGAGAGAGAGAGAGGGAGAGTGAGAGAGAGGCAGATAGAGAACGCAAGTTGCCCTTTGAGCCAATGTTGCCTTACTCTTGGGCCTGCCTCTTGGCTGTAGCGCTTCAACCCAACTCGTATTTCTAGCCAAAACTGGCGAAAACCAGCGTATCCAATGATAACCAGTTAAATTCGGTTAAATCTCATTTATGCGCGTTCATTTGTCGCTTGTGCCAATAGGCCAGGAGTTTCTCTTATACTAAAGCCAAGCAGTTCCGTATAGGTTGTAGGAATACTTTAACTGAGTCTGCCTACTTATTATACAGTTCGAGTGTCTTAGAAAATAAATTGTTATTTTTGCATACATTGAGCTATCGGAAAAACAAGAGGTTAATTCTTTGCCCTCTCGCGATAGTTAACTATGGGCATCTCCAACGAGACTTGGAGATTCTACTCAAATGTATGCCAATACATTGAGCTCCAGTTGTATTACGCATTTATTACCACATTACCATAAGTATATACATTTAGCTAGTAATTAATTAAGTCAAAAACAAAATATGTAAAACTATAAAGTCATCTCCGAACTTTCCACAGTCAAAACATGAGTCTTAGCACCAGGAAACTGAAAGTATGTTCTTTGTCCCTGAAGATGTTCCGCTTAAGCTAATATTGTCAATGGATATGATGTACAAATAATAATTTTGACTCAATAACCAATTAACGGAGACAGCTTTTAATCAAATTGTTTATGTAAGGAAATGATAAATTTGTACTTGAACATAAACCAGCGGCCATTGGCTACAGAGGCTGGCACGAGTTGAATGTATCTTACAGATACAATTTCAGAACTTAATTGATTAACGACGCCTACAGCCAGCACAGCTTTGTAATTGCCGCCCTGGCGCAGTTTCAGCCATAAAGCCTTGAACTTATCAACTCTCCATGCTATATAAAATCCTAACTATTTTCTTTTCAATTTTGTTTCCGTTTCAGTTTGTATCTTGTGGTTGTGAGATGTAAATAAAAGGTTGTTGCATAAGCAAAACGTGATCAATTGCTTGGCCAAATCCATACAGCTCTCCATCTAGTATTCCAACTACTTAACCAAAATGTTCGCCACCATCGCGAAGCTGTTGACCCTCTGCGCATTGGCCCATTCTATAAACGCCCACACGCTGAAGCAACAGCCGCAGCAGCTGCCCATCACACCTGAGCAAAAGTATCTGATTGTGCGTGGGGAGGCGCCGGCTGCATCTGCTGCATCCGAGGAGCATGTGCAGTTCAATGATGCAGCCACATTGCTGCTGTCGGCATTTAGGACGCAACAGCTGGAAGCTGGCCCGGGACTGGAGGAGTGCAGTCAGCCCGGCCATAAGGTCAGCTTTTCGGGCATTGACTATTTCATTTTGCTGTCCATGCTGGCCGTTTCCCTGGGCATTGGCATATTCTATGGCTTCTTTCAGACGGGCGGCAGCTCCTCGGATGACTTTCTGCTGGGCTCGGGCATGAGTCTGTTGCCTGTCACTCTCAGCCTGACCACAAGCTTTGTAACAGCCATAGAGCTATTGGGCAATCCTTCCGAGATGTACTTCCAGGGGACGCAGTTTGTGCTGATCGTGATACCCATGCTGCTGGTCATACCGGTGGCCGTCAAGATATTCTATCCCATTTACTTCAAAATGGAGCTGACCAGCTGTTACGAGTATCTGGGCATACGCTTCGGCAAGGAGATACGCGTTCTGGGCGCCGTTCTCTATGTTGTGCAGGTGAGTTGACATAGTTCAATTGAGGCTGGGATCACTTTTGCTCATCCTTTTATTACTTTCAGATGTGCTTTTATACCGCTGTTGCTGTCCTGGCGCCAGCCATTGCCTTGTCCAAGGCAACGGGCCTGGATACCAAAATAGCTGTTGTCCTCATTTATGTGGTCTGCGTCTTCTACTCCTCGATGGGCGGCATCAAGGCTTGCGTTATAGCAGATTCCTTTCAGGTGCGTGGCAGCCTTAAATATATCTTTATCATTTATCGATATCAATTTATATTATACAGGCTGCTGTTCTGGCCGTCTCGCTGGTTTTGATCGTCTTGCTGGGCTGCTTTTATAGCGGCAGTCCTGTCCAGGTCTTTCAGATGGCAGCTGAGCGCAATCGCCTGGAGTTCTTCAAGTGAGTATTTAGCTGTCCAAGCGATCTGCCGCCCACAATCTAATCTCGTATAAATTCTTAATAGCTTTGATCCCAGTCCAACCACTCGGCACAGTGTCTGGTCTGTGGTCATTGGCGGCTTCTTTTACTGGACTTCGCTCTTTTGCACCAATCAGGCCTCCGTGCAGAAGTGCATGTCCCTCAAGTCCTTGAGGCTTGCCAAGATTGCCCTGGGCTTTGCCATCATCGGCCTGGTTGTCGTATTTCTGCTCAACTTTTATACAGGTCTCATGGTCTTCACCCACTATGCCGACTGTGATCCATTGAGCGTGGAGCGCATCACAGCCTCGGATCAGCTATTGCCGTACTATGTGATAAATACCTACGAGCACGTTTATACCGTCGCGGGCATATTTGTCGCTGGCATCTTTGCGGCTAGCTTGGGGTAGGTCTACAATTATATAACCCTAGCCGATATTGCTAGCCGATTAACTTCTTAAATCTTAAGAATTAACTTCTGTAAAAAGCACAGCTTAATTGCATCTACGGCTTCGGCTATGTTTTGATCATCAATCAGTCAATCAGTCAGTCAGTCAGTACTAACTTGCAACTTTACAACACTATTTGCAGCACTGTTGCCTCTGCCTTGAACTCACTTTCGGCCGTTACTTGCGAGGATTTGCTTATCAATGGCATGAACATAAAGATTTCACCCGAGAAGGGCGCCACCTATGCCAAGTGGATGTCATTGGGCTTTGGCGTGGGCTCCTTTGGTCTGGTCTTCATTGTGGAGCATTTGGGTGGTGTGCTGCAGGCGACACTGACGCTGAATGGACTCATTGGAGGCGTCACCTTGGGCCTGTTTGTTTTGGGCATTGGCTGCAAACAGGCAAATTCAAAGGGCGCCTTCTACGGCGGCCTCTTGTCACTAGCACTGGTCATATTTGTGGGCGTGGGGGCGCAATTGAGTAATGTGCAAATACCCACGCTACCCACATCCGTGGAGCACTGCGATTGCCATGTGAATGTGACGGGCATTATTGAAGATTTACTCAGCGAAAGTTTGTTGCCTGCGCCAGAGCAGGGCTTTACGTAAGTTTCGATTATTGATGAGTCCGATGAGAAAAATCGTTATAATAGTTCTCAATTCTCCTTGCCACAGCTCCTGGGCCATTTTCCGCCTGAGTTATATGTGGTTCAGCATGGTTGGCTGCTTGTTAACCGTATTTCTCGGCTGGCTAATATCGGTTATCATTGATGCACTGCAGCGACGCAGCGTGCTTAAGATTACGGCCAAGGGCATTGATAATCCCGCCATCACTGAGGAGGTCTTCAAGAGCGAAAGCCCAGTGCTCTTCACCACAATGAGGGCAGTTGAGCTAACCAGCGGCGAGGGGCATGTGAATCTGGCCATACGCCTGGATGATGAATAGAATACCAAATAGATGCCTTCTACGGCAGACGAGAGCATGACCAACGTAATATTCCTGGTGCAACCTGTAACCTCCATGTACAAAGCTATCCTAGTTTGTTGTCAATTCGAGTCGCAATCCTAACTGTCTAAGCTTAGTCGAATGAGTGATTTCTAGTTTGTAAGCTCACATCTATGGCTACCCATGGGCAGTATTTTACTAATTTTAATAATTTTACACATGTCAAGTGTGAATTTGTCCTAGTACTAATTGAATTTACAACGCTGTTCTTTGCGTGAATAATAAAATGTATTAATTGTATGTTGCACGGGAGCAGTGCAATGATATTGGACGCCACTGTAAGTGAGATCACAGCCTTAGCGGCGACACAAACCAGTTGCCGCTGCGAATGTTAATTGTTGAATCTTTGCTGCCAGTGTTGCATAACATGTCTAGCCAGTTTTGCTTTATTAATTCATGGTGCGAATTTATTGCGATTTTTTGAAAGTTGCGCGAAAAACATAATAATATCTAATTTTTTTGAGCTGATATTTAATCCGCCTCCCTATATAGAGAAAAGTTTGTTGTTTTCATAACCGAATTGCTTTGTTGTGAATTTTTCAAAGACCTTTATTTTGTGTTGGAATTTAAATTCGAAAAAATATGCACACATTAAGTACAATAGTTAATGAATTAGTTAATTAATTAGCTTTATATGTAAGTATAATGATAGTTACGCAAAATGTACAATTAAAAATGCTAAACATATATTTACAATATCCTTTTCCCTTGCAGCATGTCCTGGCGATCACGTTACGCTTATTTCCTCATCACTGTCCGAGTTGGAGTCGTCGTAGTCCTCATAGTACAGCTTTATGAACTCCGCGCTCTGGAAGTGGGCGGCGGATGTGGGCGTGCCACTGGGCGTCGCTTGCTGCTGCTGTTGCTGCTGCTGCTGCTGCTGGTGATGATGATGCAGTTGCGCAGCAGCCGCCGCGGCGGCCAGCTCCACCTCGCGCATGGCTGTGAAGTGGGGCGAGTGATGCAGCTGCTGCAGCTGTTCGAAGCGCCGCTGCTTGGCCTCCTGGATGCTGCTCTCCAGCTTGAACTTGAGATCGGCTGCCACCAGCTGCTTCTGCATCTCCGCATTGATCTTCGCCTGAAACTCGGCGGCGCTGCCAATGCCTGGCGGCGATGACGCGGCCGAGGAGACCGTCGGCGTTGGTGTAGGCGTGCCCGATTGATCGCCCATCTTGATGCTGGTGAGCAGCGGCGGCGGCGAGCTGATTTGCATGCCAAAGCCGTTGCCGCTGCCCGTTGGGTGGTTGATGGACGTCGGCGTCGGTGCGCCCTCCACTGGTGAGCTGCTGCTGGCAGATTGCGGTGATTTGGGTGTGACAGCGGCCGCCGCCGCTGCTGCTGCGCCTGGCTCATCCTTGGCAGCAGCTGTTGCTGCCGTCGGCGGTGGCGTGGCGCTGCCGCTGGGCGAGAGCAGCGACGGCGACAGCGGCGTTAGCGGGCGATCGCATTTGGCATCGGACAAATCCGGATTCGGATTGTTCTTGTTGGGCAGCGTCTGGTCGCGTGAGCCGCCATTAGCCAGGAGCTCGCGCTCCTTCGAGTTGCGCCACTTCATGCGGCGATTTTGAAACCAAATTTTTACCTGCAAGTGCAAATGAAATGGGTAAATTGAATATGTCCAACTGCGGATGGATGCCTGTCCGCTGCAGCTTGCGCCGCCGGCCGCTGACAAGGAGCTGGCCTCAAAAACTTTTCATGACCACAGGCGCAGATAAATTCATGGTCAAATTCAACTTTTTGGCCAAAATTTTGCTCAAAAACTTTCTGTGGCAGAAGGCAATGGCTGCCAGATAGGACGAAGGGAGGACGGGGGAGGGGCTGGCGTGTGTGTGGGCGTGGCTGGGGCTAAAAGTTTGAACTGCAATGCCAACGGCAGACGCTGGCATATCCATAATAAATGCAAATGAGAGACATTTGCTAAGCGGCTACAAATTGATTAGAGGCCGCACAGTGGAACCGAATGCAGTCAAAATAAAGCAGCAGGCAACAAAGCTGCAAACTGGTTCTGAAACGAACTGGTTCATGAACATAATAAAGAACAGTTGTGAACCTCTCTTGGATTAAAAGAACGTTATGTGATAACTTGAAAATAACACTCAAAAGTGTTTTGAATGTATTTCAAAACATGTTTAAATATTTCAATATATAAATGAAATAATCTAAATTGAATCTTTTCATATTGAAAATAAACGTGACTAGCTAAGGATCGAACTAAGACCAAGGTACATATTATCGGTAAAGCTCTTGAAGGAGCGAAGATAAACATTTACGGCGCACTCTTGTCACACTGTGCCCAAAAGTTGGACCAGCAAAAGTGCTGTAAGCGAATGTGTGAGTGTGTGTGCGTGTGTTTGTGTGCGTGCGCTTGGGTTTATGTATTGCTGCATTTGACAGGGACAGTGAGAGACAAGTAGGACGCAAACACTCAAAGCAAATTGCAGCCACCCTGGCAACCCTGGCAGCTCTGGCCGCTGCGAACTTTTGCGACTGTTTTTGAGTTATTATTCAATGGGTGTTTACCTCCGTTGTGTTACAGTTGCTCTGTCTGGGACACAGCAGGACACTCGCACTTTGTAGCAAAGCCCAAGCCAAAAAATTTGCAACAATTTATAGGATTGCCGCCCAAAAAAAGAAAAAAAGGACTGCCCGATGCCAACACGTAATTAGTTAAAATATTTGAAAAGCAAATTGATGCGTAAAATTGACTTGTAGTCAACGGCATGGAATAAGACCCACACCCGCTTCTCGATATAATAGGCAGGCATATAAATAAATAAACAACAGCTACAACAACGACAACAACAACAACAACAAGCACGGCGACAACAAGAACAAGAACAGTGCTGGAAAGTGCTGACATGTTGAACAAGCGATTAACCGCAGAGATTTGCCGCGCAGAGCGTCCGCTGCCTCAGCCTTGGCCTCGGCCACGTGCCGAGTTTTTCGGTTTTCCTTTGCCTCTTGTCAGGGGGGGAATTTGCTGTTTTACTTACTTCCGGTCATTGAATTTTCCAGCGTCTGTCGCACCCAGCTCCCCGGGCAGACCCCTTCCCCAACCCCAATGCAATTGAAATAATAAGCTCAGGCGGCGATAAGATTAATGATTATGGCCCAGCCCGAATTGTGAGCAGAGACTGCGTCCTGGCCACGACCAGGACGCCGTGCTCGTTCTCGTCTCCTTTGTCGTCGTCTGTTTTTGATGGAAATTAATTATAAAGCGTGCAATTTAGTATGCGTCTACGACTGGGGCGACGCAGTGCAAAAAGTCGACTGGAAAATGGACCTGAAACTGGACCCCTGCCCACTGCTCCCCTCTGCCCTACGCCCCTGCCCAACTCCAAGCTTTGCCTATGTCCAGGTTTAATGAGCTTGAAATTATGATGTTTGCTTTGGCTTTTAATAGGTTTAATTTCGCTTTGGCATTTAACAAGCCAATGCGTGCCCCGAATTAGCGCATACCTAAAATATATTTAGTTATTTTAAATCCGTTTCTAAACTTAATTTTGTGATATGTAAATTATAGAATTGGGAGCTCTCATACTAAACCAATTGGAGGTAATTCGTATAAACACAAATGAGCTTTTAGCATGTTTACAAATATTGCGCTTGTTTTGTCCAGCATATTGTTAATGTATTACATCAATTGGTTTTTATTGCCTTTTTATAATATAATTTATGCACAACTAAATGACATTGGTCTGTGTCCATTAAGGGGCTAATACGCTTGTACATTAGAAATTCTGTGTAATTTGTTGTCATCGATTCGCAAATGCGAATTAAGTTTTAATTTGATTTGTGGTCTTTTTAAAGGATATCAACCAAATTCAGCTGGACCTGATATGAGAAGGGACATATCATTAGACAATCTATTTGAAGTAAACAGAATATTGTACGTATATGGATGGATGTTGCCGACAGCTGTAAGGACCTTTGGCTATTAGACTCCGCAATCAAATCAAGCGCTTAAATGATGCCCACGAAGGAGTCGACACATTATCCTGAACCAGTTTCAGCCCCATTGGTAAGTAAGTAACAGATTTTTCTGACACGCCGCCTGCATAACGTGCAGAGCATTTGTTTGAAGTTTTTAAAAGCCAAGCAAGGCGGAATACACCCGGAATGGGCGGCAGACGCGGTTGGGAGGAGGGGTGGGAAGGTGTGGGAAATGGTTGGCTCAGTCAGTTTAGCTACAAATTGCTTTGGCCAGGCGACGGCCTCCCTTTTTGCCGAAAATTGACTTTGGCAATGAGCACAAGCTGTTGTTCGTGTGGCTGACTCCGGCTAAAGAGGTGGAGTCGTAGTCGGAGTCGGAGTCTGGGTGCGGCAACACATGTTAACTAATGAGGCAGTTGCTCGCCGTGGGGTGGTTTTGTCAACTCGAGAGGGCCGGCATGTCATTCGATATGCTGCGTAATAGCGTATTAAATAGTCTGCTACTATTTGCCAAAGTCATTTCGAGTCATTTGGTCTACGTTTTGGGTTACCAACAATTTGCTACTCGAGCCACTGCCCAATGTCCTGGCTGGCTGTGGTTATTGTTTTAGGACACGGCGCCGAGTTGCTAGCTCCCACTCTTGGTCCCACTCTTGGTCCTTCCAGCATTTATTTAGCAATTTGTCATCAATTTATTTTGTAACCAAAGCTGCAAATGATGGTTTTTTATGTTTCTCAATCGTTTTTGCAAGTCGAGAAATGAAATTCGAGTTACGAACACATTTTGTTACATTCAACTGCTCTTTAACTGCCGTAAAAGTGGCTAAGGCTGGAGGGAAATTGGCAAGTGCAGCAAAATAACTTTTAAAGTTAACTATAGTAAGGTCTTTTGGCTAGCAGGATTCTTGAGAAGTTGTCTAAGGATTCCATGATTCCAGATCTCTCTCCCCGCAGCCAACAAGAGTCATAAAAGACAAGCTAAGCAGACGGAAAAGAACAGCGCGTTTGTCTACTATATATCGTATATATGTATGTAAGTATGTGAGCATTAACCCTTATGTGTTCACAGATTATTTATCATAAAACTTGATTTAAAGCGTTTGCGGTTCGAGTAAATAAAAAACAGCAAAATCGAAACGACAAACAAATGAAAATCGAAATACGAAAAAAAGCATATGCCGCAAATGTCTGCAGTAAGCCACCCCCCACACACACACACACGCACCGCCCACCCCTTCACACACACACACACACACAGGGTATTCCCGGCGCAGACAAATGAAATAAAGATAAAAATATTTATAACGTGAAAATGCCAAAAGTGAGCCCGAGTGAGTACCAAATGCTGAAGCACACAGAGTTTTCACAGTTGATTGCAAGGATTTTCCCGCTGTCTGTATAAATATTTTTTTCCTTTCTGTTTTTCATTTGACGGTGCGCTCCCCCATTTTTCGACAAATCAAAAACAGACGAATTTGTTTTGGACATGACACTTAAAAAGTTGCTGCCGGCACAGCGCTGACACGTGTGTGTGCGTGTGTGTGCGCGCGCTGTGTGAGTTTGTTGTGCGGGGGTTGCTAAAGGCCCAACTCGTTTAGCGAGTTATCCTGCGGATATCATCGCGATTCCTTGAGCTTTGCCTTGTGCATTGATTTAAAAATGCAAATCAGTTTATTGAATTTGCCCTCAAGATGTTTTCATTTCCGTTTTCTGTATTTGGCAGCACATTTTGTGGTTATCGTTGTTGCTGTTGCTGTTTGCTGCTGGCTTGGCGTTTGAAGTGTCATTAATGGCAATTAAATTTATAGCTGGCGGATTATGAGGCTGGTAACTGTCACTTGCAGTCGCGGCTTACTTTAAAGGGGGCGCGCGCCCATGACTGCGTAAATTATGGGAACCAAAAACCTACTCAAAAGCTTAACATCTATAATACCCTACAATATCAGTTGAGTTAAGCTCGATTATCATATACGCAACGCAGTGCACGAGACTTGCGTGCAGCCAGAACAATAATTCGCACATAAATCGCGGCTGGTGTTGAGCGCGTTTAAAAGCGCGCGCGCGTTTTTTAAAAAAGAATTTCGAGTGCGTTTGTAAAAATCGCAATAAACGTTGCAATGAACAACACTCGAAATGATGAATCACCTGAGCGGTTGGCATCAATGCAACCGTTTGTCAACCGCAAGGCCCAGGCCGAGGCTGTGGCAACCAATTGCCTGGGCAGCCGGCTGCAGCCTGCTAGGCGGAGTGCAACGTGGCCGCATATTTATGGCGGTGAGTGTACACAATAGAGGGCAGCGTGCAGCAAATGAACAACAACAATTGAACAACAAAAAGTGCAGCACGACAAAGGACATTGGCGAAGCTCTTAAATCATGTTGCATACAGCTAGGCGCCAGGACACGCGCTGCAATGCAATCCCCCCACAACACACACACACACACATACATATATATACATATATATATACACTCAACCTTCCTGTGAGTGTCACTTGAGTGTGAATATCCGCACTCGTTCATCACCCAAAACCCACACTTATTTACACACACGCACACACACAGAGTCAACCACAAGCCGAGCCCGACCCCCGCTTAGCTGTTAATGGAGCCGGTGTCGCCATCGCCGCCGGCTGGACAACACTTTGTCCTTTGTCCAGCCAGTGGGACCACTGGCACAAAAAACCTCGGACCTCGGAGCTCGGAGCTCGTAGCTTGGAGCCAGGACCAACTGCTGCGATTTGACTGTGAGTTTTTCTGACATTTTTGCACATTTTTTAAACGTTTCTCCTTTGGTGCCTTGCCTTTGTTTTTGACGCCATCCCGTCGACATTTTCATTTTCCCATTTGACAAAGTGCAATTGATGAATGCTTTGATTCCCTCTCTCTCTCTCTCTTTCTCTATGCACATTGAGAGGGAGAGAGCGAGGGAGAGAGATAGGGAAGTCTAAAGAGAAATCGGCTGCTGTGTAGATTTTTTGACTTCAAAGATTAATGGACTAAGGACTGGGCAATAATCATAAAATAATTGTAAGTCCGAGAGCTATACACATAACGCGGGCAAGGCACAAAAGAAAATGTATAGAAAACGGCTTTTCATGTACGTAAGTTCTTTAAATACAATATTAAATTTATCCTACAATATTCCTAGATAACTTTTCTAAAGCTACCTTAACTTTCATCTGTCTAAGAATAGGAGAAGGAATGTTTGTTATATTCTGAGATAATTTGTTATATATCGTATATTTTGTAAAGAAACATTTGACACTTTTTATTTACAATCGCCCGTTGTACTGAAAATATGGCAAATCGTAAATATTTTCATAAACAATATGCGGGCTACATCTGTTAGGATATATATATATATGATATATATGAAGTTTACCCAAACATTAAATCTCATTTAATAACTTTTCGTCAACAAATCTCCTTAAATGACCCAGTCTCATAACATTTCTTAATACCTCAACCGCATTTTTACGTAAGAGCCCAGTTAACAGCACATTTCTAACTGTTTCTTTAAGGTTAGCTGAACTGATTGTTAACTGTTTCCATGTTAATTTATTGAGAAAACACAAGCTGAACTCTACTCAATCTAGTTAAGCAGGCCGTATAATAACACATATTCCGACACCTCAGCTATATTTAACTACTTAATTGCTCGGTTAGCCTTTAAGCCGAGAGCAACAACAACATCATCTGACGTCATCTGGCTGGCATTATAAGATCATTAAGGTGTATATGATCGATCGGCACAGGGGAGGCAGTGGCCTGTGAAAAGGGGGCGTGACCACGTTGCTGATGATGAATTCATGTCCCGCTTCTCCTTCTCGCCTGACAAATGCAACTGGACACGCTTATTGCGTAATTATGAAATTTTTATGAATCATATGCAGTTCGGCAATGTAACGACAATAACAATAACAAAAAAAGAAAAAGCTGCACTAATTTGGCATGAGATTGTCAGCATCATCATTGCCGACGGCTGTTGCCGTTTACCCCGCTTCTCGCTTCTCGCTTCTCGCTTCCCGCTTCCCGACGGCTGCTGACAACTCGCAGTTGGCCCATTGATTGAGTTGTGATCGATTACATTTTGACAAGGCCAAATTGGTCATGCCAAATTTTCAGCAGCAGCAGCAGCAGCCATGTGAAAATGTAGCTGGCGAAAATGTGTTCCAGTTGCATTTCCTCTCTTCCGGTTTTTAGGCATATTAAAAATGGACAAAAAAAGCGTCACGCATGAAATCAGTATTGAGTTAATGTTGTCTACACATACATATGTACTTTTACTTGATTGAACGCCTCATTAGATGTTTTGAGCATCTGAATTTGAATCCCAGACTAATGTGAGTTGTAGAGGAAGGTCTTAGTAGACAGTGTAGATCCGAATTGATTGTAAAAAGTCTTTTTGCATTGTTGTCTCCCTCAAGCACAACAAAACTGAGCAGATTTTCATGTATATACATGATATACATGGTATAGCTATAAACTTATAACAATATTATTTTGTATTTCGATTAGTTCAGTGGATACATTTTCCTTTCATTGCAAACTTCTCTCGCACCTTATAAACTTTCTTCTTAAAACATGGACCAGGCACTTTAATTAGTTAAAGTAACCGAAATTTAACCTAATTCGAATATCCTGATATGTTGCTGCCGTTATCAACAAGATAAAGATAATAGAATATTCATTTATTGAAAGAAGAGTAAGAAGAGTAAGAAGAAGAAGAAGAAGAGAAAGAAGCGTATTCAATCTTTCGCATCCGATAGACAGTTAACTCACTTTCAACTTTTACGTTTATAAAGAATACAAAAGAAAAGAATAATTTAATTATGCCGGGTTGGCACAATCAATAAAAGCTCCTCCCCCTCTGCCCCTCCCCCTTTTGACCCCTCGCACCCAGGCCGTTCGCCTGGCAAGCCGAAATGAATTTCTTATGGCTCGTTATAATTTCATTATATGTATTTTGATGGCAACAACAAGCGACCTCGCTATATACATACGGCCAAGACAAGCGACTGCGCATTTAAAGGAAGCACGCCCAGACCCCCCACCCCCCACACAACACTCCACAACCTTCGCAACCCCCCTCTGTTCTGACCTGTTATACTTGCACTGGCTTCCATTTTGCTCTGCGCAGCCATTGCTGAGAGCTTTCACGATTTCTGGGATTTTAAGGGCGGAGTTTTATTTATCCCCGTTTTATGGCTTTTATTTTATACGCCGTCGCATTTGTTGTTGTTCTTATTATTATAATTATTATTGTTGTTGCTGCTTTTTAAAGCTGATTTGAAAAGTTTTGGAAATTGTTTATGCGCGGTTTTAAAATAAATTTTATAATAGCATATTTTAAGTTTATTATGAGCTCGTCTGCGAGTTTATTGATCTTTTTTTGGCGCTTGTTTATGATTTTGGGATTGGTTACATCAAATTGGCACGGTTTATGGCAAAAAGTTTTGATCAACAGAAATTTTGTTAAGTGCATTTTAAAGTGGTTGCCGGAAGTGGTTGTTGAAAAGGCAAAGTCTTTAAAGTGAGAGAGCAATTGGATAGTGACATGATATAATAAAAGAGATTATTTCACTGAAGACCTAGAACTTGTGCGAACCTGTGCTGATAAATTGAAATAGCAATAGTTTACACTCACCTGAGAGTCTTTTAAGCCCAATCTCTCGGCCAGTTTCTTGCGATCTGGCTTGCTGATATATTTCTGCTGCTGGAAGCGCTTCTCCAGACCCTTGCGCTGTGAATCTGCATGCGAAAAGAGCAACAGTTAAAAAGGCGACCTATAAGCCACAAGGAACACAAGCCCCCTTCCTATTGGAGCCCCCTTCTACGAACCTGAGAAGACGGCACGCCGCATCATGCCTCTGCGTGGCTTGCCACGTGTCGAATGCGCCCAGGGGAAGCCCTGACCCGGCGGCAGGGGAAACACTTGGGCACCAACTGCAATTAAACATATTGGGGAAATGCATTAGACGTGTGATGGGTAACGGGCAACGGGCAGCGGGCAGTGGGGTTGGAGCTCTTGTTAATGAGCGCCACGGGGGGTGCCGAACTGTTAGGCAGAGTAATTACGAGGCATTAGACTGTGGCCGGAGCACTCGCACCACTTACCACTCATGTAGGGATTCCGGCAGTGCGCCAGCAGCGAATGCAAATGCGGATGGTTCAGTGTGTGGGGCAGAAAGGGTGTCGGCCTGCTGGGCATGGGTTTGGCAATCACCGGATGCATGGGCGCTGGCGGTGGTGTCGGATGTGCCGTCGGTGCTCCTCCTGTTGCTTGTCCACTCAACAGTTGTTGCTGTTGCTGCTGCTGTTGTTGTTGTTGCTGTTGCTGTTGCTGCAGCTTTTCTTGCGTTAATCTTCGATTGCTGTTGTCCTCGTTGGTGTCGTTGCCGTTCCCAGTGCCGATTTCATGCGGTCGCCCATCCAGGACAATGTTGTTGCCGCTGTTGTTATTGGAATTGCTGTTGCTGTTGCTGTGATTGTTGTCGCTATCACTAATTGTGCTGCCAGGTGACGACGAGGATGCGGCCGTCGTTGCTGTGGTTTGCGGTTGACAACTATTGCCGTGGTGATGCTGCTGTTGCTGTTGCTGCTGATGCGTTAGAAATGCGGGATGCGGAAAGTGGGCATGGGCATGATGATGCAGCGGGTGTGACAAGGCCAGTGGCGCCTGCCCCACCAATGCCGGATGGTGTTGCTGATGGTGTTGCTGATGGTGATGATGCGTTGGCGCCAGCGACTGTTGCTGCTGTTGTTGCTGTTGCTGCTGCTGCTGCTGCTGCGCGTGATGATGATGCTGGTGATATTGATGTGTGTGATGTTGCATAAAGTTTTGCTGTAGATAAGGCCATATATGCTGCGGTTGCATAAACTCTGTGAAAGAGAAACAATTGTGAAAGGAGCTAAAGTGTGATGAACAGAACGCTTATTTAAAAAGTGGGCCTTTAACTACACTTTTATGCATATATTGTAAAGGGGTTTTCATAATTCAATTATGCTTTAAAAGGGATTAAAATATAATAGGAATTATATGACAAGGCTGTCAATAATCGCTGCCAAGCTATCTTTGAAACTTTTCCAGGCTTGAACTGTTTGGGAACTATAAGAGAATGCTTTGCAGGTTACCTTTTGTGTGTGCTACTCGATATTATTGCGGTATTCTCATATGTTATGTTTTATTTTAAATAGTTTATACAATTAAGATTTGAACTTTTATGAATTTTCTTCCTGCATCATAGGTATAGGATTAAGTTATAAGTTATTAACCTATCTCCAAAAAGGCACGGGCTATGTTGATATGATGTTGATTCCTCAATAACAGATAGAGGACGTGCGGCTAGAAACTTGGATATCGAAGAGAAAACAAAAATTACTAAAACTCCATATAATCAAAGTATCCGTTCGTTCGTTCCTCCTCGGGAGTCTGAATCCCAGGTTAATAATGTCTCTGTAGCCAGTATTTTCGTGAATGCTTGTAACTATATTCCAGTTATAATAACAATTTAATATTCCCACAACCAATAATAGCAAATATTCTAACTTAAAGATCTGATAAAATTATGGCCTAAACTTACTTCAAAGTTTCTGGTCTTAAGCCTATCAACGTCCAATTCGAAACAAACCCCACGCATACACGCGCACATTGTCAGCCCCAAATATGCTGTCAAGAAATCAACCCCTTTATGTGTGTGTGACTGTGTGTGTGTGTGGTGTATGAGTGTGTGAATGTCTTGACGCTGGCTCCACAGCAGATGCTGCTTTGAAGTGTCAAACTGGCATAATTAAACAGCTCGCAGCTTCACATTTCGCCCCCTTGCTTTCCGTGTCGCTGCCAACACATGGAAAACTTTCAACACACACACACACACACAAGCGCACACACTTCCACACACACACACACCTTGAGTGCAGACACCGCCAACGCCTCCAGTTTGCGATTTCAGTTCATGTGGAAAGCAAACAAAAGTTTTGCGCGTTTGATTCTGGAGAGCTGGGCAGGAATGGAGGCGCCTGGGGAAAGATTTTGGCGCTTTGTGGCCGCATTTCAATTTCTAATTAAATACCTAAAAGCAGCAGACGCCATTCACACACACACAAACACAAACACACACGCACACACACACACACAGCTACAAGAGGCGCTGCAGGATATGATTTTAATTCGATTAGAACTGAAACAATTAACGTATTAACGCCTCTTTAGTTTGCTCTGTGTGTGTGTGTGTATGTGTGCTCAATGTTTGTGTGTGCGTGTTTTATTTGTTGTTCGCCTAGTTGAAATCTTGTGGCGAGAAGTTTTTAGTATGCGACGACCATTTGCATTGAATGTGTGAGTGTGTGTGCGCGCGTGTGTGCGTGTGTGTGTTTGTTTATGTATGCGTTAGCCACATGTGTGCCTAATGAGCGCACAAATTAAGTTATAATTGTTCGCATTGTTTGTTTGTGCTTTTCGGCGGTTTTTCGGCCAGTTTTGCATCTGTGCCAAAGCCAAATGTCGTTGGCAAAAAGTTTTCCCCAATTGGTTTATTGCGCAAAAAGTTCATTTGTGGCTATGCGAAAAGTAATTCTGCTGTGATAACATTTATTCGCCATTATTTTCAGGGCAATTAATTGTGTTATGAAAGCATAGAAATTGTGGAAAGCCTAATAGAAAGGAAAGTTGTAAATACTTCGAGGAATGGTTATATGAAAGGACTTCTCTTAGAAGCTCTATAGATCTCTGGTAAGCTAGCGAATAATAGGTCTGTTTTGATGAGCATGAGATGAAAACCTACCTACCTCTAACAAGATATAAATAATGTCCGATTTAAGTCAAGCTAAGCCCAGGGACTAAATGTTGCTTAATAATCAAAAGATGTCTTGAGTGCTAACATGTAATATCAAGATCATAAACCGACTAAGCACTTTATCTCTTAGCAAAATATCCACCTTAACTTATTTTATGTGTACTTCAAGGGTAACGTAATAAGTTTTACTAATCTAAATGCTAAGCCTTAATGAACATCTTTTCAATATCCTTCCTATATTCGCATTCATTTGATGTGCCCCTGATCTAGCCACAAACATTGGTTGGCAATTTTTGCCACGCTTCTGTCATAAAATACCAGCGAAAATACCCAAAAAATGATCGGATAAAATCACATAAAATAAAAAAGTAATAAAATACAATAAAAAGCGAAACAGCCCACTCATTAATAATGAAAGACACACAACGAAAATCCCACAAGCCTAAACGCTTAACTGGCAACAAAGCCAAAGGCAGAGCCAAAGAATTTGCCAATTCACATGCTAAAAAACTGGATGAAATGCGGCGCAGTTACATTGACTGATAGACAATTAGTCACGCCTACTTTTTTGTGAGGCAACAAAACCCAACTGAACCCTCGTGCTGGTAAGCAGCACGCGCAGCCGCAAAAGGACGCGCCAGGATATTGGCGAGTGAACGGAACTCGGAACACGGAACACGGAACTGGTTTATGCGCATTTGGTTCTGGTGGCGGCTGCCGACGGATTTGCCGAGGCTCAGATACAATAATTTAAACATGATTAGGTCTGGTTGTGTTTTTACAGCCGTGCAAGGCCGCCTCAAGGGCTTAAGGAGCACAATAAAATAGATAGAAACAAAACTGATCCGAAATTGAGGCTACCCTTGGTGAGGAACTTTCCTCCTTCCTTTTTTTTATAGTTCTGGCAAAATTGTTATTCTTTTGGCTTTTCATATTGCAATTGTATTTAGATTTGTTTTTTTGTAGTTCTTTGTTGCTGTTTGGCATTAGCCACGGCAAATTAATTGCCGAGCCGCGTTTATTGCGTTGCCCCGCGGTGTGTGTATGCCCCCCCTTACCGTTTCGAACGCGCACTCCTTCGCGTGTGTCGCCCAGGATGGCGGATACGCTGAACTTGAGTATGGGCTTGCTGTTGTTATCCTTGAGGATGGTGGTGGTGCCGCTGTTGGAGCTGTTGTTGGCCTCCTTGGGCTCCACTTTGGGCAATTTGATTGCCTCACGTTGTGCCTGCAGCTCCAGCTCATCGTCCATCAGCTCCTCCTCGTCCAAGTGCGGCGCCTCAACGCTGTCGATGTCAGCGACAATCTCATCCTCGTCCTCTTCGTCCTCGTCATCGTCCATTTCCATTTCCTCGATGCTATCAACACTTTCCGCACGAATCTCGCGAATCTCACGGCACTTATCACATTTATAGCCACGTTTGGCACAGTTGCACTTGCACTCCTCCGGCGCTGGCTCGCCCTGGCCACGGCTCAGGAGCATCTCGCTGAGGCTCGACTTTAGCTGGCTCTCACTGTAGCTCTGGGCGCGCTGTGCATGCAGTAGGCTGTCCACGAGAAACGCCGTCGACATCACGTGCCGTTCTGCTAAAAACGGACAATATCTACTCTCGATATATATAGTGTCTATATATGCTTGGCCAGTGCTGTGCGCGCCGCGTAACCGTCGACTGCTCGATTCGTACTGACTGACAGCACCAACAGAGTCTGGCTCCGGCTGCTGCTCCTGCCTGGCGTGGCTGCGGCGCCACAATTTAGGGGTTGCTCTACGGTGGTTGGTCTGTTTCTCCTGCCCAGTCGCTGCTCGTGGCTCGCTGTTCGCTTCTCGCTTCTCGCTTCGCGCTGCTCGCTGCTCGTTTATGTGGCACGTGACGGCCTCCTTATGTACATACATGCCTATATCCACTCTTGGCTCTCTTTGTATGTGCTTTTGTGTCCTGTGGCGCCTTGGCCCGGCTCGCCGACTGCCTGACTGGCTCTGTTCTGTTCCCTTATTGTTGTACGCTTTTTATTTGATTTTATTTGTGTGAAAACAATAAAAATTTAATTTTCTTGTTTTGTTGCCTGCCTTGAACTGCTCTTCTCTTGGTTTTTTTATGTCTTGCCTCCATTTTGTTGCTGCTGTCCTGATTCTGCTCTCTTCGCTTGATCCTTTGCTGTACGCCGGCAGCCTGAGCACACTGTGCGCACAGTGGGCTGGGTATGAGCCAAATGCTGCTGCATCTAAATTTATATCTTTACAATTTTCACATTGACTTTTTTATACACTAATTAAATATTAGGTAGTTCGAGTAGTTAAATGTATGCACATATTTTTATGTTACAAATAAGATTTGAAATGTAATTTGAGAAAAAGGAGGAAGATATCCAAGCAACTTTCTGCCTTAAAGCTGGGATCACAAAGCCTTGAAGGCAGATTTTGGTTCAAATCTTGTCATAATTTTCAATATTTTAAAGATAATTCAATTACAATTGTTAACATTTGCCCGTTGTACTGAAAATATTGCATATCGTACATATTTGCATATACAAGACACGGGCTAGATTTGTTCTTTACCCAAAGTTGGCATCTATCAGATATGTGTAGATAAATCCAATGATTGGGACCAAAGTTATTTATACTTTGGAGCAGGGTCTCTCTCTTAAGAAGGATATAAATATAGGAGAAAATATAGGGAAATATAGGCTCCTTAAAGTTCCCTGATCAATCTTTGCATACTGACAAAACTTTCTAATCTTTCTTATATGCAAGTAATCCATAGTTGGGATAACTAAACATTGTTTCTCTGAAGAATATTTTGATTTTTAGTTTTCCAATTAATACAAAGTCATAAAACAAAGCTCCTGTTATTTACTTAATTGTTAATATAAGCCGCAGCCAGAGCCAGTGCCAGTTAGCCGCATGAAATATGCTGATTCACTTAGCCAAAACAACTTGGCCAGAAGTTGTCCGTGTCCACACGCAATTTGTTGCAGCAGGGACAACGTTTGGGAAACAAGCGCCAGGAGTCAGTAGATTAACTTTTATTATGACCGCAAATTAGTTGTCCTCGGCGCGTTGATGACGACAATCGACAATGATGACTTATTTACTAAACGGGGAGAGGCGACAACAACAACAATAACAACAACAAGAAGAACAAGAACTACGGCATTGCAGGGTTATACGGCAAGTACATAGAGCAGAGTTGGCCAAGTGACAGGATTCCTGCGCTGCGTCTGCTGGGTTTATATAAGCTTCGAAACTGGCTTTGCTTGTCCTTTTGACTTTTATGTGTGCGCCACTCTATTGTACAATACATGGACAAGCCTAGTACTCACACACACACACACACGCACACACTCACACGCACACTGAGAGACATAGAGAAAAGCAACCCTTGTTGTGGCTTTGCTGAGCAGCAAACGAAAAGTGCAAGTGGTCGTCCTTGTGCCCCTGCTATGCTTTGTGGGCGTGGCCTCACTCGAATTGGAAACTCATCATCAACAGCGAGGAGCACTCTCAGCGCCAACAATAAGAATAAGGCTAACAAAGCAGCGACATATATGTAAGTACTATAAGTGTGTGTGTGTGTGTGTGTGAGTGTGTTTGTGTATTATCCTGGCATTGTTTTGCCAGCCTTTTTGCGCTGCCATTTGTGGGTTTTTGCTTTCAAAAGGATTACTCCGCATCCTGCCGCTGCCAGCGAGTACATAAAACATGCTCATATAAGCGTATAAATATGTGATAATAATGATTAAAAGTTCTCATCATGCCAAGCCATCATCATTTATGCAAAGGATTTCCACCATGTGCCCCGTATGTGTCTCTCTCTGTGTGTGTGTGTGTAATTCTGTGTGTTTCCTTACATTTTTATTTGGCACCAAAGCTATGCGACGGCTTCTGCTTGACTATGTGGGTGGCTTTCGTTTTGTGGGGCTGCGAGATTGCGCTTAAGCAGATGATTTCAATTTTCCACAATTTGGTGCTTTGCCAGTTGTCACTGCGAACGCTGAGCTCCATATGTGTGTGAGTGTGTGCGTGTGTGTGTGAATCTCTTTGTTGCCTGCCATAATATAAGGACAATTATTTGATAAGTGGGTTGAATGTGCAGCAATTGCTCCTGTCGCGCTCCTTGACAACTGAAAGGGTTCACAATTCAGATTCCGTTTGGCGTGCTGGGCTTCATGGGGTTCACTGAACCCCAAACCACGGTCGGACAAGTGTTAAAGACAAAGTTTTAATTGTTTTATTCGGCGCCTAGTCGAGTTTATGTGTGTTGTGTTGGCTTCCAAAGTGTTTGCTGAATTGGAAATATGCAAATTGATTCAGCTGTGTGCTCCATTTAAATATTGTTTGTGCGCCTTTGTGTAGGCAATTTTGGTGCCTTTGCAGGCCTTTGTTGCATAGACTGTATAGACTTTAAAAGGCTTTGATTAGCCGGGGGTTTTATAAGTTGTGGAGTATCGCGCTTGCAGAAGTCAATCACTCGCCTTTTAGTTCGGTTACTAAGTCAGAATTTCTAGAGATTTTCTAACAAAAGTTTTATTATCAAAATAAGGCCCTTCTATGCGATTCTCGCGAATTTATGTAAGATCTACAAATACCTCTTTATTCCCTTTAAAACGGGTACATTTTATATCTCGACTTGCAAAATAAATATATATCCTCCTCAATCTAAAGGCAAATGTCAATTTCATATTTCCAGCTCGCAAAGCCTTGTTAAAAGCAACAAATTTATATCTTGAATCTATATTAAGCTTGCAGATTCGATTTATTAAAAAACCTTTGAAATATAAAGACATTTCTTCCCATTAACGAATTTATAAAAAGTTTGCCTAGAGCTTTTCATCTTTTTCCAGGTAAGCAACATCTATGGCATTTCCATCTTTCAAACCGTCTCAAAGACTTTGTCAACTTGGAGATTATCAAAAGGCGGCGGGCGATAAGAAGCCACTACAGCTAGAGGCAAGAGGGATTGGGTGAAGATGCCAATGGAATGGAATTGACAGCCGCATCATTATATGGATATCATTATATCGTGTACTCGTATCGCATCGTGTGTATCGGCATGGGAACGAACTACAATGGATGCCGATTGCACGCAGAGCGAAAAAGAAGGTTAAATGTCACAAGATGCTGCACGCGGGTGTCGCAGACAGGCTGGCAGCACGAGCTTGGCGTGGAGTAGGGAGAGGAGGAGGAGGAGCGGGAGCACATATATGTTTCGCTGTGGGCGTGGATGGGCAATATAATAAAGACCAAACATTTATACACGACACTCGATGGGTACGATATATAGAAAAGCAGAACACGGAGCAGCAGCAGCAGGACGACCGCCGCCAAGTCAACTGTCGATATCAGCTGCTGCACGCCCGCCAATCCCCCCCGCGCTAACCTGCCCCCGTCCAGCCTCTGGCTTGCCATGAAATGAATGCGAATTCTGTTTGCTATCGATTTTCAGCATAACGTTTATTATTTTTATTATATGGCAAATACGTAGGGTGGCTCGCAAATTATGGGCTTTTCATAACGTTAACAGTCGCATAAATACGCTCTTTGTGTCAACCAAGTAGAAAAAATGCGATAAAAGATTATAAACTGTGTGTGTTGGTTGGCCGGATTCACTGGATTCACTGGATTCTTTTGGCTTTGGCTACGGCTTTGGCTACGGCTTTGGCTATGGCTCTGGCACAGGCTGGCGGGCAGTGTGTGCCTGGATGAGGGCGGGGCGGCTCGACTCGGCTTGGCGGCGACATCTGTTTCCGACATCTTTTAATAAAATTTTCATCTTTATTACGAAACGATTGTTTTATGCGCCCCGGCGGCGGCTCACAGAGCGCAGCTCACTACTTAAACTGGACGTGTCCTGGCACGCTGGCAGGAAGTCCTTTCGCGGCTCGCGCGCTCCCAGCTGCAGCTCCCTGAGCCACTGTCCAAACGGAAGTAATTAGAATGAAGCGATTTTTAGTTGCAAAAGCGGCTCCAAAGTTTTCTTTCTTTCTTTCGTTTTTTTATTGTTTCTTTTCGCATTTGCATTTTCATAAAAGTTTTCTGTTAACTGCGGCAAGTTCATGACTTCGCTCTATGAAAATTTAATTTGATTTCATTTTTTTCGATTACACTTTTATTTTTTGTCTACATGTATGTGTGTAAAACTTGTCAAAAGTGGACAGTAAACAGCCGCTTGCATATGGAAATAATTGCGCATTTAATTGCTTAATTTATGAATATTACACAATGCAATTCGTATTTATTTATGGCCCGTGTGTGCTGTGTGTGTGCTGTGTGTGGTTTTGGCTGTGGTTTCCGAAGTGGTCTCGTATAATATTTAAAGTGTTGTCAATATGTTTACGCGCTCGGCTGAGTGGCATATGCAATAATTGGGATTTATGAGTAACTGCTTAATACTAAAAATAATGCAATGCTTCTGCAATATTACTTATGCATTATTTTAAATATACAACAAGTAAGAGGGGCTAGTCGGGAGGGGAT
Source organism: Drosophila kanekoi (assembly GCA_037075305.1). Taxonomy (NCBI): domain Eukaryota; kingdom Metazoa; phylum Arthropoda; class Insecta; order Diptera; family Drosophilidae; genus Drosophila; species Drosophila kanekoi. The sequence goes on along the minus strand of JBAMCE010000141.1, from coordinate 6,146,002 downwards.
CGACTAGGGGATACCCTGAACCCTCTTCTTCCAATACCAATACTATACTAGACTACATGTCAAGTCTGGTGGCTCCAGCTCTTATTTCGATATCGATTATAATCGATTGCTTGGAAACGGGGCAAGTTTTCGAATATAGGAAACGATCTCTCGATCTGCGCGGGCACTAGGAGGACCTACAGCTTAAATTTCAAGTCTCTAGCTCCTATAGGTACTGAGTTCCTTGCGTTCATACATACGGACAGACAGAAGGACAGACAGACGGACGGACATACAGACGGACGGACGGAGAGACAAACGGACAGACAGACGGGCGGTCAGACAGACGGACGGACGGACAGAAAGACGAACGGACAGACAGACGGACAGACAAATGATGCTGATCAAGAATATAGATACTCTATGGGGTCGGAGATGCTTCCTTCTGCCTGTTACATACATTTGCACAAAGACATTATTCCCTTTTTCCCCATTTTTAATGGGTTCAGGCTATAAACAGGGTTTATGGCATGAACTTGAGGTCGTATTGCGAAGCCGCTTTCAATTCAAGTCAGGACCTTTGAACTCTTTTAAATTGCAGCAAAGTGCTTTAAATAATCAAATTTTAAAAACAAAGCAAAGTATCTCGCATAACTTTTATATGAAGATTTCTGCTGTATTAAATTGTAAAGAACTCGATGAACATTTAAAAAAAAATATATATATATATATATATATAAATTTTTTTTGGTACTGCGCCTGATCTATGAATAAACATATAAAGGGTACTTTTTGCAATATTTATTTTTGTTTTTTTGTAACGCAGATTTTTGCATTGATGTCCGCATGAAGGCGCCGAATAAACCAAGCGGAAAATTTGCATGCGGCTATTCATATTTTTTTTTTTTGAGCCCCCTCCCCCCTCCGCTTGACCAACAAAAGGATGGGTGGGTGGGTAGGGAGGTAGGTAGAGTATCAAATAAATAAACAAGGCATGCGGCAGCTTTAATGAAAACACAAGAGAAAAAAGTGTATTGCATAATTTTTAATAATAATACAAATGCGGTTCCAGTAGTTGTTAATAATTAATATTTTGATTGCATACAAATTGCATAATTAGTCAAAGTTAAATGTCGGGCCGAAGGAATTTATAAAATTGAAAGGGATGCGCACATTAAAGGGCAAGGGGAAGGGACCAGGCAGGGGGGGGGAAGTGGGTAGGTTGAGGCGAGCAGACGAATGTGTTGTTGTGATTAATAAAATTACACGAAATCAAAGCAACAGCAGCGGCAGCAACAACAACAACGGCAACAACGGCAACATACAGCAAAATTTGACAGCTCGAAACAATAACAAAAGTCGAACAACAACAACAACAACAGACAGGACACGACACACAGTCTAAGGGTTGCTGTTGTTACCTTTTGAATGCTCCGGCAATTTGGGCGTTAAATAAAAAGGCGCATCACTTGACGCCGCGGCTGCTAAATGTGGCAGGAACAAGGCGCAGGCAAAGGCAGCGACAAGGGACACAAGGATCCGGGTTAGTCGAGTCTGGCCAGACAGACACTGTCACCGTGGCGCTTGTTGTTGCAGCCTTTAAGGCGTAAGTTGCCACAAGATGTTGCAAGCGACGCGACGGCAACGTGTGAACAATTTGGGCAAAAGAAGACATTGCCCGCTACTTGACTTGCCGGCAGAGCGAGGCAGGAGCAGTGGCAGGGGCAGGGCCAGGGGCAAGAGCAGGACTTTAATTAATTTTTATGTTTGCCATCGTTCGTTGTTGCCTCTTTGTGTGTCGCCTGAGTTATGTGACTCGCTGTGGGCATTGGCCGCATTGTGAAGTGCTCCAGGACTTATTTCCCAGTTCTACTTGGTCAGGCGTAAGTAAGTTGACAATTTATGTTGTGTTTTATAATGTCACACATGAGCATAGCCGTGTGTAGTGGTAAGTAATTAGTCAAAAGTTAATGTTATTTATGGCAATTTAACAAGAATGGGTTGTGCAAGGTACAGAGAAGCATCTGATGGTATGTTGCTTAAGATGAAAGAAGATGCAGATGAAATCTATTGACATCTATCTATTCTATTGAAGAACTACCAAAATATGTTGCTAGCAAGTAACTTTGCTTTGATAGGTTAAAATACTGTTGGATTCGCGTCTTAATCATTATAAGATTTATTTTGCAATCTAGATGATACACAAGAAGTCAGAGTTCGTTTCATCAACCAAGTTTCGTCCATATACTTAACCAGCTTTTGATTCTAGACTTGACTCGCGACATATTAAAAGAAAACAATTCCATTTGCTTGATTTACATATTTCTTATTACAAACGTTAGTTAATTTGGGTTTGCTTTGAGGGTCTGCTGTTCTTCATACAATTAACCTGGCTAAGTTCATCTAAGGATGAAGATTTCTTTGACTTCTACTCAAAGTTTTAGTTATGGCTAAGCAGAGTATATAGGATCTATAACAGATTGCATTCGTACTCAAAATTATAGCTCATATTCCTTCCTTCCTCCTATGATAGCTTGACTACATTATGACGGATAGTCGATAACCAAAGGCCAGATTGATCACATTCAGTCCGGCAAATAAGATCTCATAACTAGTTGTCGCAGCTAATGGGTGAGTGGAGTGCCAGATGACGCACCCGCACCACACCCCTTAGAGAGGCATCAATGTAACGCTTAGTTAGGCAACAGATTGCGCTGAAATATATTGTATGCAAAGATTGAAGCCAGGACAAAGGACAGTCATAATGGAAACAGAACTGATTTAGGGGATGCCTTTCGTTTAGATGCGCCTCGAAATTAGCGAAAGGGTGGCTCAATGTGTCATGTGTGCGCTAGTTTATTAGATATATAGAGCAATAGAGCTGCATTCCAAATGCGATTAGCTGGAGCAATAGAATTCGTTTTGGTCACGTGTTGGGCCCTGCTTAGATGTGAACAGGAAATATGAAATGAATATTCATGGCATGAAGGCAAAAGCAATTTTCAAACACAAGAAGGAATTTTAAAATGGAAATTTAAAAGGATTTTAGCTAGCTTTTAATTAACTGACTGCCACAACTTTGGATTGAAAGCGGCCTGCGGCCTGAGGCGCAGCATTTTTAATTAATCCCGTAAATGAAAAGTTGATCGCGCCCATTTTACATCGGATGTCCGGTGGCTGCATTTCTGATGGACACTTGGCGTCTGTTTCTGAACGGAGCTGCTGCTCCTCCTGCCTCCTCCTGCATCCTTCTGCATCCTTCTGCATCCTCCTGCTGTTCAACTGCATCCGCATCCGCATCAGAATCAGCATTCAAAGCGCATCAGGCATTTGCCTTTTTGCAGCACAATTTAATTTGATTTTGCATTATTTTTGCTGTTCTATTTGCATAGATGCTTGTATTTGCATTTTTGTAAAATTATTGTTTACATTTGTTTGTTTATCTTGATTTGATTGACATTTCAAGCGAGGGGTAGGTCAAGGAAAGGGTTGAATTTACATAATTAATTAATTGGGAGTCGGAAATCAATTATTATTTACTTGGGATATGTCTCTGATACGTCTCTGATCGGCATCAAATGAACTGACAACATTTCAAATCCAGCAGCGTTGTAAAATTAGCCCTAAACGTTTATTTTGAGAACCAATTAAAACATTCAACTCAATCGCTCGTCGTAACGATACTCTACACTTAACCGAGCATATCTGTGTGTGCACACATAAATACGTAGCTATATGTACGAATATCAGCAGGTCAGTCGCATAGTTCAATTAAAGCATATTTAATATGATACAGCCCAGGAGCGCAGCGCGGGTTTTGGGCGCCTCGATTGGGTGGAAACTCTCAAAAGCATTTATCAGCATTCATTTTCCATTAACTCAAATTGCAGATATAAACGAATTGTTGCATTAACTCTTGTTCTTAACCGCACTCCGCTCCTGTTCAATTCACTTAAGCTGAATGTCTTGTGGCAAAGAAATCTGAATTTGAACTGGAGCGCTCCGTGCAACAGTCGAAAATGGAAAGTCGTGAGATCATGTCAAACATAAACGTCATCTCGTGGCGATATTAAACGCGACTCGCATTCAAAATGCAAATGAATTGAAAAATAAGAAACTTAATAAACAATTAGGGTGTAGCACGTGAGCAAAAAACCGCAAACACTATTGTGCCATAATTGAATACCAATTGAAGCATAATTAAGTGACGGACATGTGGGAGGCGCCGACAGAGTTAATTATATTAAGCGCAGGAACAGACGATGGGTGAGTCCCCAACCGAGTGTGTGCCAGTTAAATGCGTGATTGAGTAGCAGCGAGTGCAAAAAGTGCAATAAATAAAACGAGTTTGTTAACGCGCACTTGGCCACCATTTTATGACCCACATTGCCGCTGCTCAGGTCAGGCCGGGCATAGCCGGGCATAGCCATCAAAGTGCAGCAGCTTGTGTGTGTGTAGTTTTATAAGCCCTTCATATAATTGTTGACATGGGCATGGTTTTAATAAAGTGAGCCCCCGTTTAACGGAATCTATAGTAAGTTGGAGCTAATTAAATGATTAAGTAGGGTATCACAAGGTAGCATTCAATTAGTTGATCTTAACTACTTCTATCCTTGTCTTGAATATATCAAACCGAGCCGATAATTGAAACAGTTTAGCTAGTCTAGGGTATCTATGGGCCCATCTAGCTTAGCAGCCAAGGAATCTTCTTACTCTAACAGTTTTGTTAGTGTAGGGTATCTACTAGCGCATCTATCATAGCACCAGTAACGCCAAGGAATCTTCTTACTGTAAGGTTAATCTAACAGTTTTATGAGTGTAGGGTATCTTCTGGTGCATCTACCTCAGCAGCAGTTACGGCAGGAATCTTCTTATGTAAAGTTTATCTTACCTTCTTCTTACCTTATCTTGAATATATCGAGAGCCTATAAGAATAACAGTTTATTAACTACAGGGTATCTACTGTCTCATTCACCTCAACAGCGTTCATAGCAGGAATCTTCTACTTGCAAGGTTGATCTTACCTTTTTCTTACCTTATCTTGAATATATCAAAACCGGGCTGATAAGGAGAACAGTTGGTTAATTCCAGGGAATCTACTGGCGCATCCGCCTCAGCAGCAGTTAAGCCAGGAATCTTGTTATTGTAAAGTACCACATTAGAATTAGCATTGTCTACGTCAGCTTAATATTGCATTTTTCTTACTTTTAATGGTTCCATGCCGACCATGAGTATATGATAATTATTTAATTAGTTATTCCAGGGCAAAGCAAATACAACTACTGGAAAATTTTTATTGCGAAAAAAAAGGTAAACAAGGCATTAGGAAAATCGAACAGTTTAATTAGATATCCGATTCTTTCTGTAAATCGTTTGTTTATAATAAGGCGGTAAAACCCGTTTTGGATGTTGTGATTTATATGATTTTTGTGGAATTGTTGTTCTGTTCGAAAAGGGTTCTATCATTATAATTAACTTGATTAATGTGCGCTATTTGTTATTGAACTAATATTTTAATGTGCTGTCTCTCAAATTCTTATAATGTCAGCCCAAAGGTATGCCACATTTTATAACAACAGCTCATTAACATAATAGCGCTTGGTCAAAGTGCAGGGGAACATAATGTTAACAGCTCTGTTAACGACTCGATTAAAACTAACGCGGGGATAAAAACCATCGAAAGGGTACGGTAAGAAGAGCTAAAGTAAACAAAATCTACATATATATATATATATAGATTTATTTGTAAGCATATTTATTTGTTGTTAGGTAGTATTAATAAATTGAAATGTGTAAACAGATGCGACTAGCTGACTATCGTGCGAGCCAGCTTCAAAAGGGTGCGGCCAGAATGTCAAATGTAGAAACAACAACTTCAAAAGAAACTTTAACCCTCCTTCACATTGGGAGTTGAATCACCTGAGCGAACGGGTCTGGGCACATGGCCTACTAAAGATCGAAAGATCAAATGGCATCTCATTGCCAAGCGAATCGGAAATCAGGCAAGCGACACATGAGAAATGACCTAGCAAAATATGATATATGAATTTAAAATATTGTATACAACATATTGCCAAAATATGGCGTGAAGTGCAATAAGTTTTACATGAATTTCAATTACTCAAACCCAAATGGGCCCATAAACGGGTTTACAAAGCAACAACAGTCAACAGTCCGGGCTGTATTTGACCTGGTCTTATGGGGCCGTAATTCACAGACGGCTGGCTTAGAAGCAATCCGCAATTCAAGGAGTTTGCACAGCGTTTACGTCGATTTCTTAACTTTTTTTTGTTGGTTTTAATTGCTTTACGAAGGACAACATTTTAATAAAGTTTTTGTTTTTTGGCTCTTATTTGCTGCGGGGGTTGGCATGTCTGCGCTTGATATGCGAAATCTTTAAAAAGTTTTCGATGCGCATAATAAAGGCGTTGATATGGAAATAATTACCAGCAGACTTTTTATAATAAGTAATTCACATAAGCAGCCCAATTCGATTCGATAAATCTCGTTCTTGAAAGACAAAAGTAAAATTATTTTTTGGCTCTTTCAAGAATTTACTTTTATTGGGCATAACTTTTATTGGGATTACGATTTTAACAAGCGGCTGTTAACTTAAATATGCCGTTAACTAATCACCCATTTAGGCTCTTTTTCTCTGCTTTGTTTAAGTGCTATACAAACTTGAACTTGCCTGTGTTATGGGGCCTGGTCATCTGCAATAGCTGAGCTATTAAAATGGGGCCCTACCCTGCCCCGCCCTTCCCCGGCCAGCACTGCGCTCATTCAACTCGAATGAGCTTTATTTAAACCATATTTTTGGCTTGACCATAGCGACATCTTTTTTTTTAATGTGCAGTGTGACCTTTTCTGCTAAAATAAAGCAAAAAACTAAACAATTATAATCTTAAACAAAATACATTTAATTTTGATGCGTGTGGTTGTGCACAACTTGTTCAAATATGTAAATTCGCTTCACGAGTGCAATTAAGTCGTTCTTGTCAAGCAAATGCAACCTTCGCTGGCTTATTAGATTAAGGTCTTTGCAGTAAGTGCAGCAACATCCTTGTGCCGCATATGTATACCAACTTATGCTTGTGCAATCTGCTAACCAACTGTATAACGGGCCGTCCGGAGTCGGTGACGAGTTCATATATTTCAGTTCCGAGCTGGTTCACATTGACTCTAATGAACTTTCATAAACAAAGGAAACACTTCTTAACGCTTGATTAGGCTTGTATTTTCGAGTTAAGAGTTTGTTGTTTCAGTTCTTCAAGTGCTTTGTTTTTCTTTACCCTATTCAATTGTCGGCAACTGACCAAAAGCCAGTTTCCGCTTTTATTGCTCATGCTATTTAATCTGCCGAGAGCTTAGACAAGCAGAGCTATCTAATAGAATAGAATAGAATATTATAGAATCAAACGGCGGCAATATGCAAATCAGTCGAAAGATCGTTAAGAGCTGATGTTTAACTGATTTCCATTGCATATTTTCAGACGATACATAACTGTAATTAGCTATGATAGCTCCTTAAGAATGCAATTTGTAGACGTAAATATAGGAAATCATTCATAGCCATTATATTACGATGAATTAGTAATAAAAGTGTTTTACGGGCCGGCTTTTAATAGTTTGGCCTAGTGTCAAGCGCCCCTTTTGGATTTAAAAGACTGCAAGTGCTTGACTATAATTTTATGATTATAGTTATTTATTGGCAGTTGTTCATAGGCCAGTCAAAGCTGTTTGTTATAAAAGTGCGTAATTCAGTTTATAGATTTGCGCAAGTTGTTAGTACCACGTGTTGAGGGTCTACTGTGGCTAACTGAGCGCGACCGAGCGTCTGATCGTTAGTATGAAGTCTAGTTAACTTTAAGTCAATAAAAAAATTGCGCTATTTGAGCTTGATAAATTTTCCAGTACAAAACCAAGGCCTGTTGTTAAGTACTTAACGTAAAGAATTTTCGCAATATTTCAAAAATGCGTCGACGTTGTTTCCAAATTGTGGCAATTTCAGAAGTTTCGAGATAAAACAAAGCTTCTCTGACGTAGGCCTAGCCTTGGGGAAATTTGACGCCTCAAATTACCAGGTAAAAGTAAAAGGAATCATTTGCATACGTGCGTAATATTCCAGCTGTCGCTTCAAATATCCTTCAGAAAAAACCCTTAACGATTATCGACTAAATTAAACAATGTAGGAAGCAATTGCGGCAATCAATGTACAACTCTCAAGTCAAGATCTGTTAACGGCCACTAAACTAGAACTACAAGCCAGACATTAAAACGCAAAGTGACTCAGCATTTTAACCACAACAACAACAACAATAACAAAAAGTCCCCTGGCTGTTCTGCAAAAACAAGTAAAGATCAACAAAAGGAAAACTCAACATAGCGTATGCTTAACGCAAATTCACCAGAGCGCAGCAGGCGCTGAGAACGTAGCGCACCGACGCCGACGTCAACTGAGCGCAGAGCAGGCTGTTCACGCAGGCGCAGAGTGAGCAGCGCCGAGCAAATTGCCAAATTTTTTAATGAAGAGTGCAGCGACGCTTTGTAAGTAGCCGCGAGGATGGAGCACACAGAGAGCCGCCTAGACCCACACACAAATATATTCAAGTGAGGCACAAGCAGAGATATGCAGCTCAGCTGAGAACTTAGCGCAGCGACGCCGACGTCAGCTGTGGTGTAAATTGCCAAATTTTTGTATCAACAACTGCAGCGACGCGACGCAGCGAGGATTGCGCCAGGTGATAGCCCCACACACACACACACACAAACACGCACATGCATAAGCACAGCTTGCCGACTCAAGCTGAGATTTGCACACACACACACTGGCAGCTCAGCAGCAGCCGAGGCGGCCGTTTGCTCGGCTCAGCTGTGACGATACTTAGTCGGCGTCGCTGCCGTTGCCGTTGCCGCTGCCGCTGTCGCTGCCGACGCTGGCGCTGAGCTACGACGCCGACTTAAGTTTTGCGTTTTAAACAAAAACGTCTTGCGACGCCGTTCGTCCATTCATGCGAGTTTTTCATTTCGACGCGTCAACTTCAACTTTAAAACGACACACGACACATGCTCGGGAGCAGTGCGCGATCGCGTCTAGTACTTTTCAGTTTCGGTTTCGGTAACGGTTTCGAATTTGGTTTCGATTTCGGTTTCAGTTTTGTTGTGTGGTCTTTGCATTTGAATATTTGCCTGCAAACGCAACTCGAAAATGCGGCATGTGACATAAGGATATGCGAGTTCTTCTGAAATTGGCAGCAAATAAGAAGAAATCTAAATTATATGACAATGCGGCTGATTTGACACCTTAAAGGGCAAAGTAAAATCGAGCAAAATACAAAAATTCGGCCTCAAACTAATTGGCGTAAAACCCCCAATTTTGGATTAGCAGCAGGGATAAGGAATTTCAATCGAAAAGTAAGTTGAAATTTTACAGAAAATAAAGTTAAATAGAACGGAGCGTATGCGTAATATGTGTGCTATGATTTGATATAGGAAAAGTGTAAGAAAGGAATGTCTTGTCCCTTCATTAATATGTCTATATATATATATATATATATATATATATATATAACAACAAATGTGTGAAAATCGTAATCAAAATCTATTTATATCCAAGATAAGTGTAAATAATTGGCTATAAGTACCTAAATCCACTTATCGAACGATTAGGGCTTATATGAAATCAAGCAAAACTGTCGAATATCAAACAAATATATTATTTTTGCCCTTTGCATAAGCCTGTCATTAGCATCGACCTCTAAGCGCGACTTTAGTGTAATAATTGAACATGGATTGAAATCTATTTCAAATTTGAAATTGAATTTAAGAAAGTAGAAATACTTTTACTGACCTACAGATTCTGAACATTTCCCAATATGATTCAAGTGCCTAATCTGTTGCTTATTTGAAATTGGTAATCATTTTGAAATGTTTTGCAAAACTGTTGTCTTTATTATAATTTTGTTTTTTTGGCTACATTCATGGGTCTTTTGCTTGGATGAAGTCGCAGTTGAGAGTCGCAGTTATATGCATATTTTTGGCAATTTGATCTGTCGCTGGGTTTTTGTGCAAATATGCAACCGCAAACACGTAGCATAGATCATAATGATGATGATGATGATGATGATGTTATTTTCCCCCTCTCGCTTGACCTACATTTTTGAAAGTGTTTTGCATATGCGCAAAGGTCGGGTCAATGTTAAGGTGAAATGAGTAATGGAAAAACATGTGATGGGTGTCTGGAGTTTATTGGAGCTTGCTCTCAAATGTAAAGGCCCCCATCTATATCTCGCCATTAAGACCCCACTTAAAGGTAACCATAAAATATGCCGTTCTTTTATGGCTAGCTTTTCGGACAACAGTTACAAAAGTGTCTAAAAATAGTCAAGAAATTACAGAAAATATGTAAGTCAATGTCAAATTGGGCTTAAAAAATAATAGTTTCACAGTGTGTTGGCCGTTCGGCAAATGAAATAAAAACTGATAAAAAAAAAGTGTGAAAAATTGTACGTAAATAACGCAAAGAAATGCTAGTTTCGACCGGGGTGTGTCGAAAGTACCAAAAGCGCTCGAAGGTTGGGCCCCACATATGAAATGTTTGCGCGTCTCGTTTGTGGTTCAATGCACGAACTGGCATTGACATTGAAGAGCTGCAAAAGCAAAACGAAACACAGAACACACAAATCTAAGACTTGGTTAACTGACTAAAACATGCAATTGCGAGTTGCCTCGCAGAGTTATTTTCTAGCCCAAGCTCAGCTTTGTGAAAATATGATCGATTACTTGTGAATGTTACTACTTAAGCTTTTGGCAATTAACTCAACTTATCACATAACTGGGCTCATCAATCTTAGCTCTTACCTAAAATCAAAATACCAATGCTCAGTTTCGCTTTCAGACACCGCAGACAGCAATTTCCATTTTGCGAGCGCTCTTTTGACCATTTAACTTTACAGCTAAGCCCCGAAGAGCCAACAAGCCATCCATCCAGGCTGGCAGACGCCCACCAATACACCAATTGGTCATGTCTCTGGGCACAGAAGTCGTCTTAATTAACCGCAAACTGCAAAATAGTTAAGTGCAATAGACGTCACCAAAAAGGCAAAGTATCCAAAGAGCAACAATAACAATACAAAGTGTTTGCTTTGTTGTTGTTGTTGTTGTTGGGTATTTTTTTCTTTCTTTTTTTGGCTTTTTCTAGCCGTTAAATTGATATATTGACATAAGCTAGTGATTCACGGCGCTGTTTTTGCGCATGTTGCCACATGTTGCTGTTGTTGCTGTTGTTGTTGTTGTTGCTGCTGTTGTTGCTGTTGTTGTTGCTGCTGCTGCCAGGGGCACATTTGCTAATAACCTGAATATACAACATGCTTATAGATACGTTTATATAATAAGCGGCACGCTTTTTAATTGCAAATTGATTTGCCTATTGATAAGCGCACAATTTCGGCCAGCAGCCCATCAATCCCCCAGAGAGGGAGAGCAGGAGAAAGGGGAGACAGACAGGCAGACAGGCAGAAAGACAGCTTAACAACGGCAATCAAAAACGCTGTGACTTAGGTCAGGATTGAGTTAGGATTGGCTTTGTTCTTGTTGTTGTTGCTGTTGTGGACACGCTTCGTTGGCGGCCTTCGCGGCGTCTGTCAGGCCAACTATTCATAGGCCAACAAAAAAACCCAAAAATGATTTACATAGTCAAAAGAAAAAAACATGTGAAACCCATATCAAAAGCAGCCACAATAAGGATTTGTTTTGCTTAGTAATGAGCGCGCTTTGAGCCAATGCGACGAGCCAAGTTTAAGCATTAAAGCCAAAATTGAATTCTGCAGCGTAATTAGAGCATTTAGCGAAATGTGTTACAAGCGCTCCACTAAAAATGGCTCGTAAGCTAAGCCGCAAGCAGAGACAACGAAAGAGAGAGGGAGAGCGAGAGAGAGGGAGCGGGTGAGTGCAAGCGAGATAGCTAATAAACGTATAAATTACAAAACACAAGCAACTAACTAGACGCACAGGCAGCAAAACGCAAAAATCAGCAGCGCAGTTGCCGAGGTTGTTGCTGCTTTTGCTGCTGCTGTTGGCTATTGAAAAAATTGTTTGCCAATAATCCGCTGAAGCGGACACGCTTCAACGATTCGCCACGGCAGCCGAGACAACGAGAGAAGAGCGCGTGGTAATTGCCGGAGTTAGCAAGAATTGCCCATGTAATATATAGGGTTAAAATCAACCTAAAATAAAGAAGTTGACGAGTGGCTACTGAAAAGAGGCGAACATTAAAATAGCCCAACAAATTAGCTGAACAAATGTTTAAGAAGGTGCCTAAGCAAATGTTATGCTTGATTAGATGCGATATAAAGAAGACGAAGAACTGATTTAAGATAAGTAGAAGAATTGAGATAAGTTTAGCCAAAAGCATAGTATGACAGTTTGCTTGAACTAAAGGGAAAGACCCAAGTTGAACTTTTAAGACCTCAGTAAATAGGTTTATTTAAAAGAATCTGCCCGACTACAGCTTCAATTGCGTAATCAAGAGATCTTAAGCATTCAATCGTAACAAGTTGATCAATAATTATTTTGCTGATTACTGTAATAGATCTGGTCGAATCGGCTGATAAGCCCAAGCTGATATATAATTATTTTGTTATGTACACTCTATAGCTAAAGCCAACATTCCAAACTCCAAGCAAGAAGCAGCTTTAGCTTCTTCGTCGCAACCTTTCACCTGAGCCCAGCTGGATGTCAAGTTCGTTGCCTAAGTCTTTTGATTTATATTTCGCACTTGCAAACACAAATGTTTCCATTTGAATGTTCAACAATATACAAATTTGGAGAATAATTTGATGCGCCTGAAGTGTTGCCAGTTTAAGTTAATTGAGCACAGCGAAACGATTTACATGGCTCAAATGCCCGTCGTAGTGGGTGGAGGGGGGGTAACTAGCCAAGCAAATGAAAGGCGCCTTTGGGGCTTGCGTGTGATTGTTTTGGGGCAGACGCAAAGAAATTGCGCACATACCACGAAACATCTCGATGAGGCTGTTAAAGTTCAGGCCCCTCATGAATAACCATTCGATGTGTAAGCTGCAATTATAGCTAAATACTTATGCTGTCTGCCTGGCTGGCTGTCTCTTCGGCTCAGGATCGAGCTCGTATAGCGGCAACTTCCGCAATGATTGGGGCGTTTCAATGTCAACGGTGCAAAGGATGAACGAACTTTTCAGGCATTGCGAACATTTCGAACATTTCCGAAACTTTTCCTAAATGGGCGCCCAGTCCGTTTCAATAATTGCATACAATTTGCCAATCAACGCGTCACAACGATGCCAATTATGATATGCTCAGTGCTCCCCAACCATGCCCATGCCCGTGTCCACTTCCTCGGACGGCTGATCATATTCCGGCCCTTTGTGGGCGCTTCCTTGGCATTGGTTTATGAAGCCATTCAAGTGCCGCAGCAGTCGCTCCTCTCTATAATCAACCAAAAGCGCAGCACGATCCGCTGCAGTTGCAAAAAAATTGAAATTTTATATGCATTAAATAGGTTGGCTAAAAAATTAAGCAAAAATTTATTAAAAATGCATAAAAAGGAGGTGACGAGCGTAAAAAACCAAAAAAAAAAAATGTATTAAAAAAATAAGTAAAAGCGACAACAACAACAACAACAAAACTGGATGTGGAACAGCTGTCACAAGAGAAAGATAAATGGCGCGCGACCTTCGCACTGCAGCAGCCTACGTTGGATGCTGCGTGAAATTTATAAAAAAATGAAGAAAAAACGAATAAAAAGCAACAACAGCAGACCAAAATAAACAAGTGCAAGACGACAAACAACTACAACAATGGCACTCGAATGAGCGGCTACTGTAAGCCAAGTGGCAGCCGCAGCAACAATAACAATAAAAACAACAAATGTATGTGAGAAAAGCAACGAATTTGTCATACACTAAAGAAATGGCTTTCAACAAACGAATTATATAAAGGGTTGAGTTTTGGGTAGTCTGTGCCTGATATATCAGAATAATGCGACGTGTTGTATGCATATGTATATGTATATATATATATATGTACATATATAATAACTCTTACATCTTCAAAGTTCAACCAAAATGTGGGTAAACTAGGTTTAGCTAACTGGAAATTACATACAACAATGATAATTTAGTTTATACGTTTGGAAATCTTAAAAATTTGGTATGCTTAAAGTCAAGCTTATCGAGAAAAGAAGATTCCAATCGTTAAGATAGAAGTTTACATTACTTTAAAATGCAAATATTATATGAACTTTAAGTTTTTACACTCTCACTTGTATTGTAAAATGTAGTAGAAAAGACTGTTTGCTGGTTCGATTCATGGTTCGAACCATCTGCCTGTCTTAAGTTTCAGTTCGTGAAGCTGGCTTTCCCAGCCTTCAAGGCCCAACCTTACCAGCTTCAGTCTCGTTTTGGTCTATATCATTTCCGAAATATAAATAAAAAAGTTCAATTTTCAATTGCCCGTTGTGCTGAAAATATTGCAATCTCTACATATTTTCATAAACAAGATGCGGGCTACATTTTTCCCCAACCCAAAATTGTCATCTACCAAATGTGGTTAGATTAAGGCAATTTCTGGGGCCAAAGTTGTGTATACTTTGGTGTTAGGTATTTCTCAAAATTTGTTTATTTTAAAGGAAACCATTTACAAAAAACAAAATACATTTTTTGCTATGGCTTTCGGCTTGAGTGTTGCATGGAAAACTGGTTACGTTAAAGGTTCGGTTCATTGCACCAAATAAATTTGAATTCCGGGCTCAACTGGTTCGGTTAAAAAACCGGTTTGCAGCCTTGTTAAAGGACTACAAAGCCAACTTGACTGACTCTAGCTCATATGCTCGACACAAGGCTAAAAGCAGGCGCAGCTCTTGACTCATGCTTTGAAATGCACACAAAGCGATTGCATTAGCGGCAACAGCAACAACAACAACAACAACAACAACAACAACAACAAAGGCAGAAGGTGCAAGCAGGCAAGAAGATTTTTGGCAAATGCCAAGCAGGCACAATGGCTCAGAGGCTCAGTGGCTCTGTGGCTCAGTGGCTTGGTGGCTCAGTGGCTTGGTGGCTTGGTGGTTTAGTGGCCTGTTGGCCAACCAACCTACTTACTTCTGGCTGGAATGGCCCGTTTGGTGTGTCTGGTTAGCTGGTTGGGCTACTCAGCTGCTCAGCTGCTGCTGTGATTGCAGTTGTTGCTGTTGTTGCTGTTGGTGCAATCGAAAGTGTTACTGTTACCAATGAGCTGACCAAAAGCGAGAGACTCAATAACGTCATCAGCTGTTGGCAATGCTAGAAAGCACCGAGCACTCGGGTCTGGGAACTGTGGACTGTAGCTGGAGCTGGAGTCGGAGCTGTGGCAACATTGCAACATGGCAACATGGATCGGTTGCCATATGTGCCTGACTGGTTATAAAATAGTATTTGGGTCAATAGATTTTGTATTTATGCAATTTTGCAATATTTCATTTCACGTTGTTGTAATTTCTTTATTTATGCAAATGTTTGAGCTATTTTTTAACGATTTCTAGACAGTTGGTGCGACCAACTGAATTATTTTCTTTTGATTTTACCCGGCTCCTCAAGAAACGAAAGATGAAAAATAAAGAAAATGGCAAGGCGCGCGCCACTTGCATTTCATTACATAATATGCCAAAGAAGCAAAGCGAACAAAAGTGAACACGAGCCGGGCCAAAAAGAAGTCGAGGCGGCCGAGACGACCAGGTGACCAAGTCGTAGCCGGCCAAAATGCCGGAGTCAATGTGTGAAAATAAGCAGAAAATTGTTAAAACGTGTTTCAGTTACAATTTGCAGCCCCAAAGCGGGGTGGGGCGGGGCGGGGCACGTCGTGGGGACTTCTTAATGGATTGGCTTTGGCGGCGCTTATGAGCCGTAAACTGCGGGAAAGCGTTTCTGTTTTAATGTTTGGTTAATTGGGGTGCACGAGAAGTGAAAACGTTGACATTAAATGCACCTCGCAAAAACCTCTCAAAGTCCAATTCAACTTGAATCGACAGCTCCGACAGCTCGACAACTCGACGGCTCGACGCGCCAAGGCAAGTGCACACTTTTGGGCTCAGTTTATGGGCCATGAGAATGGGGTCTATAGACTGTCTATAACTGTATCTAGTATCTACTTCATAAATCAGGCTATAATACACAAGATAAGCTACTCAAAATCAGTTAAGTCAAATTCAAATTATTTTTGACACTCGGTTCAGTGCAATGAGGGTGCTTGGCTGCCTTCGGCAAGTGCTTTTTTTTTGCCCAGTTTTTCTGTTTGCCTACAAATTGTGTTTGTCATTCGCATTTATTGAACTGTGTGTGGGAAACAGCCGAAATATGGTTTTAAATATCCTTATTGAAAAGTTGTTCTCTCCGTTTCCCCAAATTCCTTAGCGTACACTGCCGCCGATTCCTGTCCTTTTGTATCCTTGGAATGCGTCTCGCATATTTCCTCATTGCGCAAATGTTGGCAAATTAAAACTGGCCTTAATTATTTTATGCTCATTAAGCGCAGCCAGAAGACCAAAAAAAACGAAGAGTGTGCACAGCTCTGGTTTTTCTTTTGTCTGTGTGTCTCTGTAGCACAGCCTGCCGCAAATTAAGTCAGATGCCGGAGCAGAGACAGGGCTTTTGAACTTGGCCCAAAGCAGTTGACAATGTTTCGTCTGCAGGCGGCAATTAAAACGGCGTAAAGAGAAAAAAAGACTACAACTAAATGTCATTAATTGTGTTTAAATAATTTTCGTGCAGCTTTTAGTTTTTTACACAACATTTTGCTCATAACTTAAAAATCGCTCAATTGAAGCAGAGCTGAACCAAAAAAAAAACTTAAAAATAGTTAACTTTTCATTTAGTTATGGGCTGTTATGTCAGACAAATGATTCACTTCGCTTGAGATGAGCTGCAGATCGTTTCGGCTGACACTCGTGGCTGCTGCATGGCAGGCACATAAGTTATGAAAGTTTTAAGTATTTGTTTTTCAATTTATTTGCCGGCCAAGCAGGCAAGTTCGTTGCCAGAGTCTTTTGTTTTTGCTTGTCATGGCAGCGCATTAGGTCGTGCGACTGCTCATGCACTCAAACGGATTTCAATTAAGCGATTCGCCCGATCTCTCGAATCTCTGTCTTGATATTGCATTTTCCATTTCCCAGCGTTCTGCTGCGACTTGGCTTAATTTGCATAAATTATCGCGCATGCAAAACAAAAATATAATAAAAATATTTTATCTGCCAGCCGGCACGAGCTCAGCACGTAGCGAGTGACAACTGTTTAATTTTATATTGTATACCCTGTAGTTAAAGAAGAGGGTTAGCTGGTTTTTGGTCTAAGAGCTGAGAGCATGTACAAGAATGTTTAGATATAGTCGGATAAGGCCAGCTTATTTGCCTTTGGCACAGTTTTAACTGCTAGTTCTTCAATTTATAGGGTATCTGCTAGTTCGGTACTCGTTGCATATCATTTCATCGTCATTATGCTCATGTCCAATGATCATTTATCAACATTAACCACATTTAAATGTGTTGTTGTGTTTGTTTTATTTATAGCGCAATTCGCTGGGGTTTCTGTAATACCGGACATTCTGAATAAGTACCATGTTAGTTCCCTGTTTGACGTATGACTTAATTAAACTAAGAGCCTCGTGGAGCATCAATGAGCTTTTATTGAACCCTGCTCCTATAAAGTCCCCCAAAACTGTAATTAAATGTGTTGCGTAGTGAGAAGCCTTAGACACTGACCCCATAAAGCTGAGATTAGACTAATTAAATTTTAATTGCAAGTCATAAATATGTTGTTGACTTTAAAACTAACCAACACGCTTATTCTCCAAACTCAAATACGGTTTCTATTTATCTCATTTGACAGACTTGAATTATGGGCTTAGAGAAACATTATTTGAGATATGGACGCACGGCTAGAGATCACCTGCTCCACTGGGCCAGCTGTGGGCGTGGTTGTCGACAACAGCTACCGCAACAACAGCAACAACAGCAACAACAACAGCAGCTGCAGCCGCAGCCACAACAACAACAACAGCAACAACAACAACCGCAAGGGTCAACTGCCACGGGGCGGCGTTCACGCCCACATGTAACACACAGAGGAACGCCGCTGTCCATGTTAATATCTCATGGCATTAAGATAAGCAATAGTAAGTACACAAAACTTTTTATGCAAGTCATCGGCTACAGTACCTAAATATTAAATACTAACTAACAATTACAAGCGGAAGTGGAAACAAAATGAGAGGACATAAAACATAAATATGAATAGAGTTTTCCAGAGTTTTTGTTACTTTTTCAATAATCACATTTATAAGAAACTCAATTTTGGTAATTTTGCAAATATTTGAAAAAATTATTTACACTCAATTAAAATTAATTATTAAATTTATCATTTAATGTGCAATTAGCCAGCCTAAAGTCAATATCAACCACCAAATTGGTTAGATTCTGTTATTGTTGTTGCTGGCGTTTGTTGTTTACTTGACCAAAAAGAAAAAAAGCCAAACAAGTTGTGCGCCACTTTAAGCTGGCAAAAAAAAGCTAAAAAGCAACAACAAATATAACATATAGTTAAAATTGAAAACAAAAACAACAAAAGCGCAATTGCTGCTGTAAATACCGCAAAAGTTTTTTTTTTGTAAAAACTGGTCATCCAAGAACTGCAACTGCAATGCAAAACGAGTCTTTGGCCAAAAATACCGACAAATAACAAACAACAACAAGGCAATCCACTAATGCAGACAACAACAACAACAACAACTACAATTAAAGCTCAGCAGTGAGATTGAAATCAAGGAAACGGACACACAGACAGTCGCACGAGACTTGCCTAGTTGGACGCGTTCTGTGCAGTTGGCGACATTGCGTATACGCCGAGTGAGCCGCGCTCATGGAGCTCGAAGCAGCCAAGTGTGCAAACAACAACCATGGCCAAGAACATTGACTGACTCTTTTTACACTCTTACACTCCCGCTCTCACTCGCTCTCTGTGTCTGCTCTCTGAACTTGGCTTGGCCATATCGCCAAGCACTCGCATCGCTTTCGGTTTCGTTGGTTTCGGTTTCGCTTTTGATTGCCTTCATTTTGGGCAACTTCTCGCTGCCATTTGACGTTTTGGCCAGAATAATTTTTTAAGCGTTTTGCACTTGACAGCGCTATTCTGCGCTGCTTTATAGCCACGTTTGCAATGTGACAAGTGGCGATATCTTGTTATTGGCTCTGCCAATTTTAAGTGACACACAGATGTGACCAATTGTTATGGGGCTTGGCATTTTAAAGACTTCTCTATTACGTGCGATCTGATAAAGGTTCTCCATGATTTACTTTATTATTGGCTTGTTAAATATACGTTAGAATTTATGTTTGTATCTCAGTTTTATAGTCGTCTTGTCAGTGGGATGCTCTTCACAACGTTTGCCGACTAAGCTGTGCGAGTGTTTACTGCGCATTTGATGCGGGATTTAATCATTCGAAGGTTTCATTAAATGTTGTCCAAGTGTTGAGCAAAGCGGAACAAAGCTAACAAGTTAGAAAATAATAAGCTAATCCATAATAATAATTTCAAGAGAATATCACTAGAATACAATCAAGTATTGGATGCATAACGAAAACGAATGAGAATCGCGTAGAAAGGCGACAAAGGACTAACGAATGTGAGCGACAGATAGAGGGTCTTTTTTTCTTTCTCTCTCTCTCTCTCTCTGAGTTACTTCCTCACTCTCTCATTGAATCTGACAGTCTCTGCGCTAATTAGCGCCTTCCTATGCGGTTTTTATTATCTCAAGTACTACTTACAGAACTTAATGTGTGCTTGAATGGATAGGCATAAGAGAGAAAGAGCGAACAAGTAAGATATAAGATAAGATAAGGTATAAAAGTCAAAAGCATGTAAGTGTTGGTAGACGAAGGTAACAGGTACCTCAGTTAAATGTATCTGATAAGACAAGAGCCACCGGTAGCAACGACAGCAACACTTTCTATTGATTATGTGCCACGGTGCTTAGGCAATTCTTATACCATGCTAAACAGGCTGACAAGTGAACAGAAAATGCCATAAAAAACATAAAACAGAAGTAAAGCAAAGGCGAAATAAAAATTCGCAATTGAAAAGTCGAAGCGGGTACTTAACTGGCCAGTGCAATGTTGTCTACTGCAGCAACAACAACAACAACAACAACAACAACCACTATTAACTGCCAAATACTACAACTAACAAATACAAGCACACACTCGAGTCTCGTACACACAAAGCAAATATGAAAATGTTGCCAAATCAATATACAAGACCTCAAGAGCCCCAGCCCGAGCCCGAGCCCGAGCCCGAGCCGGAGCCGGAGCCGGAGCCCGAGCCTGAGCCAGAGATGTGAAATACTAAAAACCGAAATCTGTAGCTGCGAGTGAAACCGAAATCTGAGTTGAAGACGGCAACGGCGACAGCGACTGTCGAATGAGTGGAGCGGAGTGGCTAACTCTGGACATGGACTCGAGCTTGGGACACAGCGACTGCGGACTAAACGAGCGCTCGACGGCATCAAGAGAGTGAACACAAATTAACACAATTAAGCAGGCAAGTTGGCAATCACAGCTGCTGCCTCGATTTTGGCCAATTCTAAGTTCGACTCAAAGAGGTGCCCCGGGGGGAGGGATGGCGTGGCGTGAGGGCGTGGTATTTGCCATATAGTTTGTGTGCGCTGCACAAACAGAAACAGGCGCGGTTGTCGCCACAGCCACAGCTACTGCAACTGCGGCTGCCACTGCCGCTGCTGCTGCTGCTGCTGCCGCTGCTGATGCTGCTGCAAAAGCAACCTCCACAGAGTTGGCGAGAAGAAGTCTCAGCCGGTTGACTGCACTGGCCAATGCTCACATGGAGTCTTTAGCAATAACAAGTCGCACTCAAAAGCTTGCCAGTGTGCGTGAGTTTCTGTCTTAAGATTATATAACCAAATGTGCAGTTGATTCAGTTGATTTAGGCCACATGCAATAGATCGTGCCTAGCTCACGAGGCATTCTCTCGTTCAGCTTTTGGAAGCTGTGTCTTTGCTGAATCTTTGGAATGCACATTCCAAGAGTTACGTTAAAGATTCTCTTGCCGAGTCTAACACAATGTGCTACTCAAACTTTATGTGACAAGCATGTTAAATCTGAATTTTAGTATTCGTAAAGCCCAACTACATATAGATTTCAAGATTCTCTTGGGGAGGGAAACATCAGCATTGAGTACCAGCTTAGCTGTTCCACAATGCGAAAATGTTAACTGCATTAACACTTAATGAATTTATCGATTAGCTGATCGATAAAAGTTGAAATGCTTTTGCTCTGTCCATTTGCGATCTTTTAAAGAAAGCTACAGACTCATTCGTTAATTGTTGCTCTGCTTCTGCTGTCTCAATGTCAAGTTTAGTTGTTCTTTTATTAATATTTGCAAATTGCCTGTCTTAATGTTTCTTTCACAAGTACGGGTACCTTTCACTTTCGACAACATGCCCTCGTAATTTTACAGCTTTTCAGTTTCGTTAACATGTTTCTGTTTTGTGGTACACCTCCAAAAAAAAAATCGAAAGAAAAAACGAAACTTTCCAGGGAACGTAGCCGACCGTTTTTTATTGTCCCGCTTCGAGATCAGATGTAAGTGCTTTAATTAAGGGCCGATGTGCGATAACTTAAGAGCAAAATTGCCAAGAAGGCACGTCCAGGCCCCAAAAGGAAGAGCCCAACAACCGGTCCGGAACATATGTATGCCAGCTAATTGGTATCGTATCGGTATCGGCAGATCGGTTGCATATGGATGCAAATTGTAAGGCGTATGCGGCACAAGGAAGTGCGCCCGCCGGAATTCGAAGCCATGGCCAGTTCCTACAGTTCCAACACAAGAATCGCAATAATTTGCTTAAACAAAAGTGTTTACAATGTTAAACAATGCAGCTGAAACAGAGTCGCCGCCACTTGACAGTCGGGTCATGCCTCAGTTGGGGCACGTTCTGAAACGAAATCTGAGCTTAATTGTTTAGCTGCAGGCGTTGCAAATGTGCAGTTATTGTTGCCGCTTTGTTGTAGACAACAATTCCGCGTCTATTGAAAAGTTGTCCATTTAAGAAATGTGACTAAAGACTTGCGCCCAGCTGCAACCTACAGCCAGCTTTTGTAAGCGCTAGTTTTAACAGTCGCTTGTGAAATGTGAATGTGACGAACAAAAAAGTAACCAAATTAACCTAATAGGGCATCGGAGAACTATTTGAGAGACAAGTTAACTGGAAATGGGCTTAACTAATTGCCATTTGGGCAGCTCCTGCAAAGTGGCTGCAAAGTTCACAACATAATTGCGACAGTTCAGCAGCGGATGGAAACCAGATACTAGAGTTCAGTACATCGCATGCTCAGCGGTAATTTGGAAACAAAACGAACGTATGACACCAGCATTAAGTGTCTGAGTCAGGGGCTTAACCCGAGGGGGACTCAATGTGATCAAGCTTATTATAGTTGGGAGTTGGGAGAGCAGACAAAAGTCAGAGTCTAATAAAAGATAGTTGAAGAGCTTGATGTTTCAGCTACTTTACAGCTTAACCCCTCTTGTCGACGCCTCTGCATCTGCTGCAACTAAAAATTGTTGCGCATATTTACAAAGCGGGGCTTAACACAGCATACCGAATACTTAATATTCTAGCGAAACTTCCATAAGACAAAACTTTCTTTTACCAATTTCGATTTTAAATTGTTCCGTTTTACGAATCGGCAAAAACATTAGCCTTTATATCGAATACTACAGCAGCTATCAATATTCAACAAGCTATTTTCTAAGTTAACTCGAAAGGGATTTATGAACCGAACCAGTTAAGCATTATTGTCGGCTCTAGCCCTGAATTGAGGTTCGGCTCGTGAGATCATTTTAGACAAGAAGAGAAAGAGTTGAAGACTGAAGCATGCCCAAGTTCAGGAGAATTTGCTGTGAAACGTTTGTGTTCAGGAGATGCTCTCTCGACAGTGCGTTACACAGTGTATAGAAAATTTGTGTACATTCTGGTAGGGTATTGTAAGACGACTTGCTGCACAAATAGAAATATTAACAACAACCAACAACAGCTTCAATGCATGCATTAACAACAGCAACAACTGAGAATTCAGCATTATTGTCAACGGCAGCAGGCGCTGACGTATCAATTGTGTGCCAAATGTTTATTGACCATGTCGACCAGCCCAAGCAAGCGTCGTTGTCAGTTACAGCAACAACAACAGCAACAACAACAACAACAAATACGACTAATATACATATAGATGCATAATTATTGTAATATCAACTAACAACGCAACGCAACCAGATGAAGCCGATCGCCAAGAAACCGAAAAGCCGATAAATGTAAACCGGCATTAAATGCCGCGATCAGATTGTTTCGTTGACGAGCGACGGGTATACTCCCTTGACCTTCAGCTTGACAGCTGCCCCAAAAAAAAGTGTATAAATGTATAAGCCAGCAGCAGCAGCAGCAACAACAACAACAACAACAACGTTGCCAAAATGTCAACATTTTGTGCTCGATTTTATGACATTTTACGTAACTTTCTCTGCGTCGATTTTGCTGTTGGTTTCTCAGCCGCCGGAACAGAGCGCGGGCGCCACCGATATTCAGGGTCAATGGAACGCTTGAACCTTGCAGCACAGATCATAAAATTATCGCGCCCATAGCTCATCTCCGGCTGCAAGATTTACGAGCGTTGGCAAAATGAAAAATTTCGCGAGCGTTATCGAAAAACTGATTCGACTGACCCGCAAATATGCACCCCATATATATTTACACATATATAGTGCTTATTAAAATATATTTTAGGTTTAAATGCTGGGCCTTGCACTTTTGATATTATTTTTTGTCTTTGTTTTTGTTTTTGTTTCTTTGGGGCTGTCAGTGCAGCGCGTGTGGCCCGGGCTTGAAGTGCAATCAGTTCGTTGACTGTTTTAGGGGGGCGCGGACGCCGAACGAGACCCGTTGGCATTGTACGTTGTGTGCCACCGCCCACCAAACACCACTTGGCCACGCCCACTGTGTAACAAAATGCCAACAAGGTAATGGCAGATGGGTTAATCGAGTCCCCTAAGTGCACAGCCCCATTAATATAACAATTTGCAATCTGAAATTTGCGATCGCAAAACGCGTCTCACTCAACTGATAAGCAAAATATCATCATAAATTGTTTGCGCACGTCACAAAATGTTCAATTTCAATAAGTCGGCCAAGAGCAAGATCTAAAATAAAGTATTGAGTGACAGCCGTGAAATACCACAAGACCCAAACGAAGTGCGGCAACAATTTTATGTTCCTACTTAACGCGAAATTGCATTCATTCGAGGAAAGGAGGTGTGAAAAGCTCCAGGAAACTGGGTTGGGTGCCGAGCGGAAAAAGACAAACAAATTCCCTATGCAAATGATATATCATATAATGAAACAGCTAAGAATGTTGCAGTCAGTTATAACCGACTGCCAAATACTCTGTTCAAAGTCAGTTTAGGCAGTCGAAAAAGTCTCGAGATCATTAGCCGTGTGACTTTAAGACTGTGACCGCAAGGCAATGGCTTTCAAACTGTTTTTACTACAAATTAAATATGTTTAATGTTTATATGACAAGAACATTTGTAGCTCGATCTTTTGGGGTCAACATGTAGTTAAGAGCAGCTATCAAATTTAAAGTTCTAACTCCAACACTTTGCGAAATTTACGCAGGTAATTTAGAACTTTGTCTGGCGCGAATAAATAAGTAGCAGACAGCAGGATTTACCCTCTTTAGTATTGCAAACAGAATGTTGTAAATTACAAAACTCGTCCAGTCCCTGGCATTTCCGTGCATTCAAGCCACGATCAAAGCAGCCAAGACGCGTCCATCGCTAGCTGAGACTTCGGACAACGGAAACGTGACGCAGTATTCCCCGGAATGACACGTTAAACTCTCCGTTTTCAATAATTTTGCTTAACTGGGTAACTTTTGCTGAGCAAATATTAACTCGACATCTCTGCAAGTAAAGGTCAACAACACGAGCTGCAGTCAAAACAAAAAAATTAAACAAATATGCTGACTAATCGAAAAATTGAAGATAACCAACTGTATTTAACGATTTGTAATTTACTTTCAGATAGACTAGCTGTGATAATTATTGGTATAGTTACATTAATCTTAGGCATAGTTTTAACATCCATACCATGGCTGGACTATTTTATACTAAAGGTAAGTGTGCGTCATCTCAATGTGGGAGCTCTCTCTCTCATCTGACTCTTCTCTTATTCGCAGAATTTAAGGCTGTGGAATGATACATTAAGCTATCATTATTGGCAAAGACCCGGCGTGATACGCCTAACCAAGGTCTACATCTATAATGTAACCAATCCGGATGGATTTCTCAGCGGCGAGAAGCCTAAGCTGCAGGAAGTGGGTCCGTTTGTCTACAGGTTAGTTTCGCAATATAATTATTATATAATAATATTTAATAGGGGGGAAAGTGGTTACGCCTTTTGATTCGAGAATTTCGAAATTTATTATATTCGTAATACGAGTATTTTCATGGCAGCTTTAGCAAAGTGCTCTTTCGTCATGGCTCGTTGGGAAATATGTGTTTAGAATCGACGTTAATGGGTGTAATTACCATAATTGTGTATTACTTATGCATAGAACCTAAACTGTCCGTTCGCGCTGCATATAGAAAGCGTTGTTTAATTGTGCTTAAATATTAAGCAGAGAAAATCAAGTCCAAATAACACAAAAGGTTATCTGTGCTTTTAATAGATATTACTTGAACTTTGCGGTCAGCATGCTAAATGAGAATTGAATGCGAACATTAGATATTCATTGGATATTTTTACAGATAATTATGATTGATTAGCTCACATAAATCTAATGCACATTTGGCTTAAATCGAATTCACAACAATGCCAAATAAATTGCATCAATTTGAAACTTTTCAATTTTAACACTTAATAAACCAAGCAATTATTTCGAGCATAAGAAAACTTGCAACAGCTTCGGTTGCAACGACAGCAGCTACAGGAGATTTGCCAATAAACTGCTGACAATTCACGCCTAAATGTCGAACCGGCAGCCGCTGCTGTTGCCATTAATTGAGCCATCAAATCAAGAAAATAACAAAGCACCGCAGATCTCACAAACGGGAGCGGGCCTGAATAATATGTGTATCCGAGAATGAATGTGAAGTTTGACAAGTTGCGGGACCGCCCAGAGATTAAACCAGTTCGAATGAAGGATAACATGCCAAGAGCAGGCGATCGGTGTTTTATATCACCAGAGACAGATACTGAAATAAAATTAATGAAACAAATATATCTACAATATCAATATCAATTTCAAGATACAGATACAGATACTGATACAGATACAGATACAGATACAGATACAGATACAGATACAAATACACTTACAGATACAGATACAGATTCAGATTCAGATACAGATACAGATACAGATACAGATACAGACACAGATACAGATACAGATACAGATACAGATACAGATACAGATACAGATACAGATACAGATACAGATACAGATACAGATACAGATACATATACAGATACAGATGCAAATACACTTACAGATACAGATACAGATACAGATACAGATACAGATACAGATACAGATGCAGATAAATGCAATTGCAATTAAGGTGCACCTACAATTTCTTGATGATTTGATGGATTACTTAAAGACAACAACAACAACAACATTGACAACAACAATAACAAATCATTTTGCTGTCATGAAATGACTACGTCAAACGGTAGCTGCTTAAAACGCCACTAAAACGCCACAAAAACGCCAAAGCGTTTGTCATCTTATTTTGTTGTTTCGTTTCGTTTCTTCGTTTCGCTTCTTTTTCTTTTTTTTTTTTGTTGTCCACATTTCTCCGAGTGCGACAAATGAACTTGACATTCAGTTGGGTTGGGCTGTTCGCTTTGTGGATCTCTTTTTGTTTTAACGAGCGCCGTCCCTGACTTTGGGCTTTGACTGGCGGCCAACCGACTTTGACACGTGCCGTTGATATGAGATACGATTACGAAAGTGTAACAAAACTGAACTTTTATTAATTGTTGATATTTTTGCTCTTGCAGGGAAGACATGGAGAAGGTGAACGTGAAATTCCATGAGAACAACTACACGGTGTCATATCAGCATAAGAAAATATTACAATTTGTTCCTGAACTGAGTATTGATAAGAATACGCCCATAGTCACGCCCAACATACCAATGCTGGTAAGTCGACAATTGCCTGACTTATTGATCATATAATACAATATTCAAATAAAGAAATTGAAGCTTAGGTTACACTATCCTACATGCTGAAAATATAAATATATTGAAATCTCTTACCGTATCTTTCCTGCAGACCCTCACAAGTCTGAGTCCCAAGCTGGGCTATCTGCTGTCCAAAACGATATCCTTTGTGCTAACTGCGGCCAAGCTGAAGCCCTTCATCAATGTGACTGCGGATCAGCTGGTCTTTGGGTATGACGACGCGCTGGTCAGTCTGGCGCACAGATTCTATCCGAAGCACATGCGGCCCATGGAACGGATGGGCTTGCTGCTCGCACGCAACGGCACACTGACTGAGGTGTCCAACATTAAGACGGGCTACCAGGGCATGGAGCAGTTTGGCTACATTGATTCGCTCAATGGCATGGATCACCTGCCGCACTGGAACGAGGAGCCCTGCACGAGCATAGCCGGCTCGGAGGGCTCCTTCTTTCCGCCGCGCGACCTAACCAAGTCGGATACGGTGCACATCTACGACAAGGATCTGTGCCGCATAATACCGCTCAAGTATGTGGAGCGTGTCGAGAAGGATGGCCTGGCCGCAGATCTCTATCGGTTGCCCAACAATTCGTATGGCGACGCAGCTCACAATCCGGACAACAAATGCTACGATACCAACGACTACGATGCTGTAAGAGGCCTGCAGAACATCAGTCCATGTCAGTATGGCGCACCTGTGTACATATCCAATCCACATTTCTATGATGCGGACCCGGAGCTGCTCGACGCGGTCGAAGGTCTCGAGCCGCAGCGCGACAAGCACGAAACTTACTTCAAAATACAACCGGTAAGATTTCTCCCTGTCCCCTTGTTGTTGTTGTTGTTGTCGTCGAGATCTAAGCTGATTCTAATGGTTATTTAGAAACTTGGAGTGCCGCTGGAGGGCAAGGTGCGCATACAGCTGAATCTGAAGGTGACGCGGGCCAAGGACGTGCATCCAGTGCGTGATTTTCGTGATTTCGTATTTCCGGTCATGTGGCTCGAAGAGGTGGGTTAATTGCTCCGCCCAGCTATGAATGAGGTAACATCTGTGTAAACCCATTTTACAGGGCATCTCGGAGCTGACGCCCGCCATCCGAGGCTGGTTGTATCTGGCCACTGTCATTGCGCCGCACGCGGTGCCCATTGGCTCCTATCTGATGATCATGGGCGGCGCCTCGGCTGTCATTTTCAGCTTTGTGCGTGCCTATCAGAACTTTGTGTTCGCACGCGATCCCTCGCTGGAGATACTCGAGATGGGCCGCCGTTCGCTGCGGCGCGGCAGCAGCTTCATTGCCCATCAGCAGCACAAGCTGCTGCAGCATCATCGGGACAGCTATGTGCTGCTGCGCTCCCACATGCCACATGCCATGAGCGCCTGCCTCGATCCCGAGCGGGACAGGGACGATGTGCAGCCGATAATTGACGATAGTGTGGCAAGCAATCAGGATGCATAGCTTTAAGTTAAGTGTGTGTGCGAGTGTGCGAGTTTATGTGAGTGTGTGTCTGTGAGTGTATGCGTGAGAGTCTGCGTGTGTTTGTGCTTAGCTTTAGTCACGTTCTGGCCAAAATCGTGGCATAAACTGCTGCCAAATGAAAAACAAATAACAAGTAACAAAACGGTTTCGATGTTTTACAGGGTTTTCTCTTCTATTCACTTCATTTGCACATCTGAACCGACAATTCCACAATTCATATTCTTGCAACCAAAAGCCAAATCGGGTTTGCTAGTTATTTAGTTCATATATATGCGCATATCGCATTATCTATAGATATTTGTAATTTGTACATAAATGTAATGTAATTCGCAACTTGTTGAAGCGACAAGAACAATGAATTCACTAGTCATTTTTACAATGTGAAAAATGCGAGCTCGTTTCTAGTTCTACTTAGTTAGTTAGTGCGTCTAGTTAGTTAGCTCGGCTAAATTAAATACATAATTTTAATATACATTTTAATTAAGAATACTGTTTTTAGGCAGCGGTCAAAACGCAAACTTTTACGATTTTTTGTATATGAAATAAATGTACAACTTTTCTTTCCGGCATGAAATATTGTTGCTTGGAAAAGTTCTTTAAGATTTTGCAGGCTGATAAATCACAGGCAGCGCTCGAATTGCCAGCAACTACATAAAGCACAAAGCGCCAGGCATAATTTAAGGCCACCACGAAAAGAAAGGCAATTCGTTTGTAATACCCCAGGATAAGGACAGCAAAGGGTATACAAGGTTAGAGCGAATGCTGCAGGCGATGCTCTCACTTGATTGGCCGCAGCCGTGTTCAAGCCATGTTTAAGCCGAACCAGTTGGAGGACAACAGTTCAACAATTTGATAACCAGGCAAGAAGACCAAGAAACTAAATCAACATTTGTAAGAAATGGTTCGAAACAATCTTCCATGTACCATGATTAAGCAGGGTTTAAACAAAACTCTGGTTCATGCATGTGCTACACCAGGTTCACGAACCGAATCCGAAAGGCGAAACATCGGTTCGAGCTGTGAACCGAACCAAGCCGAAAATTACTCAGTGCTAGATGCGAACCGTTTCGGCCTCTATATGCAATAGAAAAATAAATAAGTACGATAGCTTTAAGATAGTCTTTAGCTCAGAGACTCTTACAGAGCATCTGCTAGTCGAATATGCCCAGCTTCAGGAGACTTTGCTAGCTCTGCGGCAGCTCTTGATTGACGTAGTTTTGACTTTTGCACAATTCCGCACACTGCGCTGCGTTTGGCTTCAAAGAACACACACGACTCGTATGAGCCATAAATTATGTGTGTATACAAGTGCCTGTGGGTGGGGAGGGGGCCGTTGGGGGGCAAGAGCAAACGCTGCAATGCCTTTGTTTTGCACAAGAATAAAAAACAGGCACAAGAAATATGATGTTTTCAGTGCTCAAAAGTCAAGAAAGAAAGCTGCAGGAAAAAATAAATAACAATAACAAAAACAACAACACAACTTGGCTGGCAGTCGCAGTTGCTGGAGCAGAGGGGCGAGCAGAGAGGTGAGGAGGGGCGGCAGCAGCAGCAGTTACTGCCAGCTTTTGGTAGCTATAACAAAAGCATTTTCATTTCATTTCATTTGGCAAAAATGTTTATACAAAACCAATTTTACAATTTTCGATTCAATTTCTGCAACTGACATTTCACTTAAACGAAAACCTTAAAGGCGCAATTCATTTGGCCCCCCTCCCCGCAAGGCCCCCGACGACCCTTTAACTTTGTTGCTGCGCTGCGTAATGTAACAAAAAATAAATAAAAAGTCGGCGCTGCCTGGGCGTGGCATGTGGCCGAGGTAATGCCAAAAGGTCAACTAATGTCCAGTTTTGTAATTACGCACACACACACACACACACACTCACACACACACACACACAGATACATACTCGTAAGAGCCATGGTAAAGTTATGTTTTGGTCGTTCATTTGCTGTGTTATTTGCCACATTTTCACGAGCACTTCGAAATGCATAAAATTGTCCAAATGCTCAACTAATAAGCGACGCCAGCAACAGCTGACGCAGTGCCACGCCCACGTAGAGTCAACGCCCAAGGACAAAAAAAGTTAAAAATTCATTTATGGCGCGTCGCCATCAAATCGAATAAAAACAATTGGCACATCAAGAAATCAGAGCGAATCCCGGCGAGATCTTCATCGAGCGTTGGCCACGTAGCCAATGCGTGTCGAAATGGCCCAAAAACGTGCGTCCATATGTTGCAAGAGGGGATGGTTTGCTCAAAAAGAAATGGCTGAAGTAAATAAAATGCCACCAAGAGGGTGTGTGTGTGTATGTGTGTGTGTGTAGCTTGCCTGCCGCTTGGGCAGCTCCCTGCAGCTTTGGCGCCAGCTGCTTGGCCACTTAGGCCGCCTTTGGTAAGCGTTGATGGAATTGCTTATGAATTATACAAGAATATTAAAACGTGCCCAGCCTGGCAGCTACAGCAGAAACATCAGGCTCCAAGGAAGTCGTCTTTTGCTCTCATTATACCCTATACGCAGAGCGTGATGGTTGGTTTGTGTCATGTCTATCTGTCCGATACATCAAACCTCGTCTATATATGTAGTAAGCAGTTCACTCCCACTCCGCCAAGTTTGAAAGCGACTGCTTTGGCTCCTACAGTCTAAGAGTCTACCAAAGAACTCGTTAAGTATGTGGCGCAGAGTATTGCGCAGTCGGTTACACTCGACAAGCAACGTTCTCAGCTTGGTTTGTTTTTTGGTTCTATTTGATTTCATCTTTGCGCGGAATATTTCAATTGCCAGCAGGCAAAAAGTTTGCTGTAAATACTTTATTGGAAAAGTATGTGCCAAATGGTTATTGGATGGGCACGGAGGACGGGACGGTGGGTCGGGAGGCGGCGGGGATGGATACAAACAAATTGGGCGCTAAGTTGGCCGTTATTGGTTTTTATGTGCGTCGCCAGCTTGTGGCTGTGGGCGGGTGGGCGGTGTGGTGTGTGGTGAGGGGTAGCTCGTACAAGGAGCATAATTTGATATTTGTTTGTCCAAGTGCACAGAAAAGTTGAGCTGACCTTCTTGATGTTTATGGCTTGATGATGATGGCATAATTGAGGTCGCATTCAAATAGGCCACAACATTACGTTCAATATAATTTTATTTTTACATTTTGTTTGTATATTTACGGGCATATAATTTACAGGCAGCGATCATATTCTATGTCCTAAACGTATGAGTTTAGGCACAAGCTATACACAAATACATTTAAACTAATTAAAACTTAAGTTAAGGCTAAGCATTCAGTCGAACATTCACACGGCAATTCACATACGCACGATTCACGCATTGCATAAAAATAATTTTAAATTGTAACAGCCAAAAAGCAAATTCAAATTTAACGAAACTTGCACTTGGCATTCAACGTAGCCTACATCTCTAGGTTTGTGTACTTGCTAAAAGCAAGCAGTGTACGTTAGACGAACTGAAACGGTTCGAGTTTCGTACAGCTTAGCTTGCCTCAGTAGCAATCTACTCAGGCTTGTGTACTCGCCAACCGGTTATTGTTTCGTGCAGTTCGGTTCCGTTAAACATTTGAATATGCATCAGCGTCCGGAAAACTCAACATTTCTCAGTGATAGCGGGAAAACTGTGAAATGCTGTCCTCATTGGGCGGCGCCACCAGCAAAATGGGCTGCAAATTGAGGCCCGTTATGTGCGGATTCGATTTGCGTGAGCCCGCCAGGCTAATGGCATCCGTCAGATACGCATTGTTAATTTCACCTGCAAGAATATTACGTTATAAAACAAATCTTTGAATGGTGCACACACACACACACTCACCTTTGTAGAGCGAGTTCTGGTAGATGGGATCCGGCTGCAGGCGCACGTGTCGCGTGGCCAGAA
This sequence comes from Drosophila kanekoi, assembly GCA_037075305.1. Lineage (NCBI taxonomy): Eukaryota > Metazoa > Arthropoda > Insecta > Diptera > Drosophilidae > Drosophila > Drosophila kanekoi. Next base: position 6,113,351 of record JBAMCE010000141.1, on the reverse strand, counting down.
TGAAGGCCAATGTGGCCAGCACAACGCCATCCACGCAGCCAATGATGGCCAACGGGTATGCCCAGCGAATGCTGCAGAGGCCCAGCTCAAAGCGATTCGCCTCCGGACCACATATCTTGCGGAAATCATCTGAATTCCAGCCAAAGGGAAACGCAGCACAGGCCACAATCATGCAGAGCGCTGAAAAACAAGACAATAGATTTAAAATACGTGACAAATGCTGATCGAAGCACAAGAATTCAAAGAGTGCAAAAACAGAAACAAAAACAAATCGAGCGCAATTTCGCAATAAGATTACATTTTGCCAGCAGCTGCAAACGTTGAAACGTGCTCAAAGTAACAGCCAGATAGAATTTCGATATCATTTCTCAAGCCGACTTCCGTCGAAGTCAGCAATTGAAACTGGAAACTCCAAATTGAGAATTGAGAATTGGGCCCTCAGACACACACACATGCACACACACACGCACGCACACACACACTCATACCTGATATTATTTGCATCCAGCCGCAAATGTGAAAGACGCGCGTCGACTTCATGAACAGCAAACACACCAAAAAGAATATCGTCAGCAAGGCCAGCCCCACGGCGGCGATCATGAAGAATGTGGCCAACTGAAAGCAAGAAACAAAGAAATAGAAATGGTTTAGTATACCCTGTAATATGGACTGTGTGCCAGGCAGAAGAAAGCTTATGGAAGCATCTAAGGCTTTACATGATCTAAATCTTCTCAACATCGGACATACCCTAACCTATTACTCAATAGGAAGAATTTGTCATAAATTGAATTGACTTTATCGACTGTATCATATGGCTTCTAAAGAAGGGATCAAGCTATATGTGTAGAGTATTTAATCTGCGGCTTGCCAAAGATAGACGTTCTTTCCTGCACATGGACCCCTTCAACATATATACCACATATACCCTATATAAAGCTAGATGCTAAATGTTAGCAACTTGTGTCACAGCTGCCTTCTGTCCTTCTTTTGAAGTGTATTTAATCTCCAGTTTGCTGGTTTTTTAGTTTTAAGGACGCACCTGAAATGAAAACGTGGGCACTGCGAATATGTTCTCCCAGCGACGACGGCAATTGTCGAAGATCTCATCGCGCTGGCACTGCTGCCAGAGGCCCAGGCGGCCGGCGCTGTCGCTATCCGGATCGCCAATCCATTCTGCAAATGCAACGCATATTCAATTATACATGTGTATATGGGGTAGGTAAAGAGAGGCTCACCTGGCGTGACAAATGCGACGATGCCAATGATCGCATAGCATATGGTGAATATGGCCCAGAGCACGCCAATTGCCTTGGAGTTGCGTATGTACTTGGAAGCGTATAGATGCGTCGTGTCGACGTACTCGATTTTGGTGCCCATTTTGTTTGCCTTTTGCTTCTCTTTATTTTTCAGCTATGAATTGGCAGCTTTTTGGCCTCTGTTTGTTTATTGTTTGCTGTTAAAAACGTTAAGCACGCTTAACTACAAGTAAAAAGTTATTAGTGCCAGTAGAAAATGAACAACAACAACTACGATCGACAACAACAACAACGATCGACAACAATCAACAACTGTTGTGTATTTTTGTCAGTCATGTATTTGCCTTTGTGTATTTCAGTTGTAAGCCTATTATTTTGGCCAGATTTTAGTTTGCCGACCTCGTTTGTTAGTTTGGAAGACTTCAATCAGGGCTCAAAGAAATGAATTAGAGCTTGAAATTTCGTTGCTCTAAAAAGAAAAACTTCGCAAAGCGAATAATGTCTACGCAGATAGATCATATTTGCCAAGTTTCTCAACTAATTTTCATATAATCAACAATTTTATAACGTTTTCCCCTTCACTTCTCGTCACTTGACTTAACTTCTCTTCACTTCAATCAATCGAAATATTTGGCCAATTAAAAAACCAAAAGCAAATTTTGCCTAACAACATGCAAAATCGTTTTCGCTTATGTAAACCCGCAAGATAATTGTTTCGTGGATATTGCCTAATTTTCACCAATAGCCAATTCTATGAAGCTAATGATAAACCGATGGAGATGGAGAAAAATCATGTGTCAAAAGAAAGATTCAAAGACGTTATGCAAAGAGAGAGAGAGAGAGAATAGCTTAACAAGCGAGCGAGCGAGAGGGAGAGGGAGGGAGAGGGCGAGACAAATCTTGGCTCTGTCTAATTTTAGCTGTGATTCATGACGCAAAAAGTTGCAAATGGCCAAAACGGGCAGCGAGCAACTGGCTTGGAGCTTGGCTATCAATAAACATGTTTTCCATTTTGAAAGTGTGGTAAATTTCTGTTCAATTCATCTTGAAGTCACTTCAAAAATGCCAAAAACAAAAGGCTGAAAAAACAGAGAAGCAAAAAAGAGAAGCAAACAAAAAAATGCAAGTGTATTTTCAGTGCATTGTGTTGTCACGAACCCAAAAGATTCCACCGACAACATTGCGTATGCGTAATTTAGTTTTTTTTCTTATTCATTTTATCTTTTGTTTTATTCATTTTTTTTTTGGGTGCCAGCTACACAAAGAGGAAAAGAAAAAGTGTAACTGGCTAGATTTAGTTAAACGTAAGACCCAAAACTCGGAAAGTTTTCGTTGATTCAACTAAATAAAAGCGAACAATAAAAGAAGAGATAAAAAAAGTAAATGACACTCAATTAAGCCAAAGAAAACCCGACCCAGTCCCGACCCAAGTGGAAGTCCGAATGACCAAAACAATTACCATAATAATGCTAATAAGTGCGAGAGAGCGAGAGGGCGAGAGAGCGAGAGAGCGAGATGCGGAGCCAGCAAGGAGAAGAGAACTGAAAGAACAATCCAAAGCAACCCATTAACATAAATATCATAAGCAACCGCTAAACAGCCCATTGAAAGTCCGAGCACGTGAGCTAACAAAGGCGTCTGGTCAAAACAAGCGATTGGCCGCAACGCTTCCAATAACAATGGGAAAACTTCGCTGCCCGCCGACTGACTCACGTCGCGCCCGAAAAGCCAGAAAAGCCTGAGAAAACGAGTCCCCCGACAATTACCGGCCGAGTGGGCCAACTCGAGACGCAGACAAAGCGCAGACAAATAATAATTTCCTGCGACCGATCAGCGTATAATTTAAATGGAAACCGAACGTGAATATGCATATATGTATATACACAATGTGTGTCTATCTGCGAGTGCCAGATTATGTGCTGTAATTGCAAATTGCAGTTGCCAATCAACAGGCTGCGAGCCACCCAATACGGCGTACACTGAGCCAAAAAGATGTTCAATTCTGGGCAGGTAGTAGAGCGTGAGATTATTTATTAGCTGAGACCTTGCTTAAACCTCCAACTTTTGTGTCCCAGCTAGTTTCTGATATAGTTTCTGTTCCAGCAATCAAGTCAAGAACTTGTGGTGTGCTCTTAACGCCGTAAAAGTCAAAGGTCAGCCGACGAACTCAGTGCTAGCATAGCTAGAGAAATGCAGTGCAATGTACTTGAAAAACTTACACCGATTTTTCTTTTTGTGTATGGGAATGTCAACACAAGAATGTGGAAAAATATCAATGCTGGAATAACAAAAGAAACGCAACGGAAAAAGACTAAATAGAATCATGAGGTCAAGAAACGCAGCGGATAAAGAGTATATAGAATCATGAGGTCGAGAATTTGATATATAAGAAGAAGTTTAGAAAAATGAAGCCGCGACTCAAAAGATCAGTGCCAAAAATGCCAAAACTAACGCTAATTAAATTAATCGAAACAAAAAAGATCTAATCTGATATTTTGTCTATTCTCCGTGTTACTTCGCAGATCATGTGAGACCTTAATGTGCCAACTGTTATTTCTTTACGTAAGTGTTATTTCCTGTTGCAGCCAGTTTTTGTTTGATAGCTGCCTGAGATTTTCGCTCAGTGCATGTGTTATTTGTGTGTACTCGAATGCATTCTTCGCGCACTCACATCGATCATCAAAGAAAGAAAAGAAAGTGACCAGCCAGCGAGTCGAGTGAGTACTGTAACTGGTATTGGTATTGGTATTGCCATGACGCAGCATGAAAGGCCATGTCTGAGCTCGGGAGATGAAGATGGAGAGATGGAACGACGGAGCGATGGAGCGATGGAGAGCTGGCGAGTTGCTCAGATGCGGTATCTACATCCGTTCGCCCAAATGAAGCTGAAGCTCTTGAAGCTGATGTGTTGATGTGTTGCTGCTGCTGCCGGCCGGCGGGCAGCTTGAAATACAGGGTTTCACTTGGCAGCTACATATATATTCACAGAAATCAGCGTTGGACTCAACATCAATAACAACAGTGCGACAGAGCGACAAAGCCCAATGCTGTTCCCAAGCTGCAGTCTAAGCGTTTTTGTATGCTGGCGCGGCAAAAGACGCGCGCAAAACGCGCGCAAGCTCGAAATGCCAAATTCAGTAAATGTGCAGCAATGTGTGAGTGTGTGTGCGTGTGTGTGTGTGTGCTAAGCGCTGCATATGCCATAAAATAAGGTCAGTTGGGTAATGACTAAAGCGCAGTTTGTTAACCAAAACGTGGCACAATGTTTTGCAACATTTGACAGAGTTGGGCAGAAGAGCTGCTAAGTGCAACTGCAACTGCACCTGCAACTTTGACTGCAACTGCAAGTGCAGCATTTGGCGGCCTTAAGTTGGCGGCTTTCTACTCGAGCAACAAGTGGCAGCAGCCACTTTGGTCAATTCAGACAAGCATGCGGCTCGTCTCGACTGCCCAAATGGACTTTCTACTTTGTAAGAGACGCAATATAAACATAAATTTCACATTAGGCATAACTAGCCGGCAGAGGGGTGGGGAGGCTGACAGCGGGCAGGGGAGGGGCACTCATGACTTTGATGGCACCCGCCTGCAATTCATTTTCACAATTTAGCTGCAGCCAAGCTTCAGCTTTTCACGGCTTTTCACAGCTTTTCTCGGCTAATGCGGCTGAATCGCAGCAAAGTTGTATCTTAAGCGCAACTTAAGTGCGTTGTTCCGCATTGCCAGCCATAGTTGCTCATATTAACTAGCTTAACTTAACTCGTTGTAGTTTGTATTTCTGCTTTTTTTTCTCCTGATTAATTTCTTTTTCGGACTGAGCAGGCAAGCGGAACCCTAAACAAGCCGCGACGCTTGTCAAGCGGCTGGCGGTCACTCGATTAACACATCCATAGTTACTACACAACGTTGTTGTTGTTGCTTTTGTTGTTGTTGTTGTTGTTGCTGTTGCTGTTGTTGTTGCTGTTAACTGGAAGCTCCAAACTTGTTCCAAGAGACTGAACCGCAACAACAAGCAGCAGCAAAAAAAAACGCTACAGAATTATGCGGAAATGTCTTTAAAAAGTTGTGTTTTGGCCAGGGCGTAGAATGTTTTTTTGTTTATTTTCTTTTTTTATGGTATTTTTCTCGCTCATTTCTCCCTTTTCGATATCGGTTTTTGCATATGCTTATGGCTTGACGATTTCTTTTTCTTTTGCTCGCAACGGAACCCGCAACCGTGCACAAATATTGCGGTCATTTATCCAACAACATGGACAGCATTTAGGTCCCAATCAAGCCAAGTCAACAGCTTCTTTGGCCAGCAAATGTGGTATGTGGCTACTCTGCGGATCTGTGGATTCTCTCTGGCGAATGTGTCGCTGCTTGTTTTTATTAGATCACGATTTATAATGTTGGCAAACATTCGCGCATTCCTACGGCCCAGCGAGCTAGCAAATAACAAACAACAACAACAGCAACAACAACAACAACAACAGCTACGACGACAACAACTACAACTATGTGGGCCCCATACACACATATATATGTATATACATAATAGTAACTCACACCGAGATTCTTCAGCAATTTTTTTTTGTACCTTTAACAGGTGCGGATTGTGCAACAAACAGGTTGTTAGGCCGCGCGGGCCGAAATAAGCTTTTGAAATTGTTAATAAAAACAAGGTTTACATATATATGGAAATAATGTTAAGGGGAAGCAGTGTTGGAAAGCGTTAAACGCACTTGAGCATCTCTCAGGACCCCCATCTAGCACTTAACTTTCCTGATTTGCCCACTTAAACTTCGTTTTTAACTGTAATCAGTTATTAAGTTATGCTCTATTCCAAGCTATAGCTCTTTACTAATATACCTTCTCTTTTTGTATAACTATTCTTTTGTTAAGCGAGGGGATAGGTATATACCCAAAGATGTTCCTTTTTGGGCGGATCTCTCTTTCGCATTCCCAAAATTTGCCTCTTTGCCTCTTTTCTTCTTTCGTTAAAAAGTAGCTCTAGGTTAAATCATTTGATGCTATCAATCTAGCTGCATCTCTATATGCTCGCTATAAGCTCGCATACCCTTTTTGGGCGCCCCATTTTGGGCGCTGTTAGGGCGCCTTTTATGGCAGCCGCTACAGCGCAGTTGCAGAGGCTCATTTCGAACAAAAACAACAAAAAATTGTGCCTCTTTTCTGGTTTTTCACGTTGCCAGCGCGGTTTTTGCTGTGCCTGTTGTTGCTGTTGTTGTTGCTGTTGTTCTGGCTGCAGTTGTTGCAGCTGTTGTTGTTGTTGTTGTGGTTGTTGTTGTAGTTGCAGTTTTTGAAACGCACGTCTTCGGAGCAACATGGTCACTAAAAGGTGTTCTATGTGTGCAGCCCAGAGTGTAAGCGTGTGTGTGTGTGTGCGTTTGTGTGTGAATGTGAATGTTGCTTGCAATATTGTTTAAGTTTCAGTAGGTTTTCACGTTTTAATGTTGCATGAACTTTGTTGTTGTTGCTGACTTTTTGCGGTTTGTTTTAATGTCAAAACTGCAAGAAACGGGGCACAACTCTTTGGCTTGCCGTCGCCTTCAAATTGACATTTGCTGTTTAGTTTCAAACTTGAGCAACTTTTGTTTTTTACTTATTTCGTGTGTGGCTTACAATTCTAATTTGCAGAACCGGTTGATTATTTCTTGTTTTGTTTAACGTTATTAAATTTTATTGTTGCTGTTGTTCAGCGTGCGTTGTGAATAAATTTTAAAAAGTCGCGCAAACCATGAAAAAAATTTTGTACTCGAAACGTTCGAACGAACACGAAATTCCGCTGAGAACCGTCGCGTTTGGCGCTGAAAGACGAACTGAGATCCGCTTGGCATTGGGAGACAATCAACTCTTAAGACACGACTCGCTCTCGGCTCAGCTTACCTGCCAGGTGAGCGAGAGAGCGCGTTTGAGCGAGAGAGAGATGGGCGATGCGAGGGAGAGAGAGAGAGCAGGTGAGTCGTGACAGTTGGCGCGCCTCAAATAAGTGGAATGTAAATTGTTTAAATTTCTTTTCAATTATTTTTGTTTTTACTACTGATAAATGACAGCTGGCAGAGTACTGAATGTGCTTGAATGCGTTTCTTGGTAGAATTATTGCAATTTCTCCAATTATCACTTTTCTGCGCGTAGAGAGAGAGAGAGGAAAACCAAATCCGAATGCTCCGATTTGTCTACCTGCAGGATGTCGTCGAGTGCCCGCACATTTCCTTTATTCCTTCCCTTCATTCTTTCGGTAATTCCTGGATAAATAATGGAAAAGGAAGAACATAAGAACTCTCGAACTCTGATAAACTCGAAGAACTTGGGGCGAAGCAAGGCTGACCTACCCTCGACATACATACCTGCTCAAAGTCGGCCTTTATTGGAACGGACCCGTTCATTTCTGTCAAATATGGTCAACATTAGGAATGTGATCTTGGAATCAATGGAATCGAGTGCAAGTTCGTAAGTTTTTCAAAAACTTCTCTTATTTAATCATTAAAAAGCTGACGTTTATTACCCGAGATATTAAGAAGAATCATCAACATATTTTGGTCAAAATTTAGATTTTCTACTTTTGGATGCCAATCGATAGTACTGATACTTACGAGTCCAAAATGGTATAAAATTCTAAAATCTGACGTTTTTTGGGCGAGATATTCCAAAAAATCATCAAAAAAGGTTGACTTTACGATCGAATCGTTTTTATACCCATAACTTTTTTTAACCCTTCGATATTCAAAATGTTGGCCAATCGATAGTACTGATACTTACGAGTCCAAAATGGTATAAAATTCTAAAATCGGACGTTTTTTGGGCGAGATATTCCAAAAAATCATCAAAAAAGGTTGACTTTACGATCGAATCGTTTTTATACCCATAACTTTTTTTAACCCTTCGATATTCAAAATGTTGGAATGCCAATTTATAGTAGGGATCCGTACGAATTCAAAATGGTATAACATTTCAAAATCTGACATTTTTTGGCCGAGATATTAAGAAAAAATGATCAAAAAAGTTTTGATTTTCGAACTGACCCCGATTTTGACAAAAAACGTGATGTAACCCCTTGCCATTTTGTCGATTTTGGTCAAAATTTAGATGTTCTACTTTTGGATGCCAATCGATAGTACTGATACTTACGAGTCCAAAATGGTATAAAATTCTAAAATCTGACGTTTTTTGGGCGAGATATTCCAAAAAATCATCAAAAAAGGTTGACTTTACGATCGAATCGTTTTTATACCCATAACTTTTTTTAACCCTTCGATATTCAAAATGTTGGAATGCCAATTTATAGTAGGGATCCGTACGAATTCAAAATGGTATAACATTTCAAAATCTGACATTTTTTGGCCGAGATATTAAGAAAAAATGATCAAAAAAGTTTTGATTTTCGAACTGACCCCGATTTTGACAAAAAACGTGATGTAACCCCTTGCCATTTTGTCGATTTTGGTCAAAATTTAGATGTTCTACTTTTGGATGCCAATCGATAGTACTGATACTTACGAGTCCAAAATGGTATAAAATTCTAAAATCTGACGTTTTTTGGGCGAGATATTACAAAAAATCATCAAAAAAGGTTGACTTTACGATCGAATCGTTTTTATACCCATAACTTTTTTTAACCCTTCGATATTCAAAATGTTGGAATGCCAATTTATAGTAGGGATCCGTACGAATTCAAAATGGTATAACATTTCAAAATCTGACATTTTTTGGCCGAGATATTAAGAAAAAATGATCAAAAAAGTTTTGATTTTCGAACTGACCCCGATTTTGACAAAAAACGTGATGTAACCCCTTGCCATTTTGTCGATTTTGGTCAAAATTTAGATGTTCTACTTTTGGATGCCAATCGATAGTACTGATACTTACGAGTCCAAAATGGTATAAAATTCTAAAATCTGACGTTTTTTGGGCGAGATATTCCAAAAAATCATCAAAAAAGGTTGACTTTACGATCGAATCGTTTTTATACCCATAACTTTTTTTAACCCTTCGATATTCAAAATGTTGGAATGCCAATTTATAGTAGGGATCCGTACGAATTCAAAATGGTATAACATTTCAAAATCTGACATTTTTTGGCCGAGATATCAAGAAAAAATGATCAAAAAAGTTTTGATTTTCGAACTGACCCCGATTTTGACAAAAAACGTGATGTAACCCCTTGCCATTTTGTCGATTTTGGTCAAAATTTAGATGTTCTACTTTTGGATGCCAATCGATAGTACTGATACTTACGAGTCCAAAATGGTATAAAATTCTAAAATCTGACGTTTTTTGGGCGAGATATTCCAAAAAATCATCAAAAAAGGTTGACTTTACGATCGAATCGTTTTTATACCCATAACTTTTTTTAACCCTTCGATATTCAAAATGTTGGAATGCCAATTTATAGTAGGGATCCGTACGAATTCAAAATGGTATAACATTTCAAAATCTGACATTTTTTGGCCGAGATATTAAGAAAAAATGATCAAAAAAGTTTTGATTTTCGAACCGACCCCGATTTTGACAAAAAACGTGATGTAACCCCTTGCCATTTTGTCGATTTTGGTCAAAATTTAGATGTTCTACTTTTGGATGCCAATCGATAGTACTGATACTTACGAGTCCAAAATGGTATAAAATTCTAAAATCGGACGTTTTTTGGGCGAGATATTCCAAAAAATCATCAAAAAAGGTTGACTTTACGATCGAATCGTTTTTATACCCATAACTTTTTTTAACCCTTCGATATTCAAAATGTTGGCCAATCGATAGTACTGATACTTACGAGTCCAAAATGGTATAAAATTCTAAAATCTGACGTTTTTTGGGCGAGATATTCCAAAAAATCATCAAAAAAGGTTGACTTTACGATCGAATCGTTTTTATACCCATAACTTTTTTTAACCCTTCGATATTCAAAATGTTGGAATGCCAATTTATAGTAGGGATCCGTACGAATTCAAAATGGTATAACATTTCAAAATCTGACATTTTTTGGCCGAGATATTAAGAAAAAATGATCAAAAAAGTTTTGATTTTCGAACTGACCCCGATTTTGACAAAAAACGTGATGTAACCCCTTGCCATTTTGTCGATTTTGGTCAAAATTTAGATGTTCTACTTTTGGATGCCAATCGATAGTACTGATACTTACGAGTCCAAAATGGTATAAAATTCTAAAATCTGACGTTTTTTGGGCGAGATATTCCAAAAAATCATCAAAAAAGGTTGACTTTACGATCGAATCGTTTTTATACCCATAACTTTTTTTAACCCTTCGATATTCAAAATGTTGGAATGCCAATTTATAGTAGGGATCCGTACGAATTCAAAATGGTATAACATTTCAAAATCTGACATTTTTTGGCCGAGATATTAAGAAAAAATGATCAAAAAAGTTTTGATTTTCGAACCGACCCCGATTTTGACAAAAAACGTTATGTAACTAACCCCTTGCCATTTTGTCGATTTTGGTCAAAATTTAGATGTTCTACTTTTGGATGCCAATCGATAGTACTGATACTTACGAGTCCAAAATGGTGTAAAATTCTAAAATCGGACGTTTTTTGGGCGAGATATTCCAAAAAATCATCAAAAAAGGTTGACTTTACGATCGAATCGTTTTTATACCCATAACTTTTTTTAACCCTTCGATATTCAAAATGTTGGAATGCCAATTTATAGTAGGGATCCGTACGAATTCAAAATGGTATAACATTTCAAAATCTGACATTTTTTGGCCGAGATATTAAGAAAAAATGATCAAAAAAGTTTTGATTTTCGAACTGACCCCGATTTTGACAAAAAACGTGATGTAACCCCTTGCCATTTTGTCGATTTTGGTCAAAATTTAGATGTTCTACTTTTGGATGCCAATCGATAGTACTGATACTTACGAGTCCAAAATGGTATAAAATTCTAAAATCGGACGTTTTTTGGGCGAGATATTCCAAAAAATCATCAAAAAAGGTTGACTTTACGATCGAATCGTTTTTATACCCATAACTTTTTTTAACCCTTCGATATTCGAAATGTTGGAATGCCAATTTATAGTAGGGATCCGTACGAATTCAAAATGGTATAACATTTCAAAATCTGACATTTTTTGGCCGAGATATTAAGAAAAAATGATCAAAAAAGTTTTGATTTTCGAACTGACCCCGATTTTGACAAAAAACGTGATGTAACCCCTTGCCATTTTGTCGATTTTGGTCAAAATTTAGATGTTCTACTTTTGGATGCCAATCGATAGTACTGATACTTACGAGTCCAAAATGGTATAAAATTCTAAAATCGGACGTTTTTTGGGCGAGATATTCCAAAAAATCATCAAAAAAGGTTGACTTTACGATCGAATCGTTTTTATACCCATAACTTTTTTTAACCCTTTGATATTCAAAATGTTGGAATGCCAATTTATAGTAGGGATCCGTACGAATTCAAAATGGTATAACATTTCAAAATCTGACATTTTTTGGCCGAGATATTAAGAAAAAATGATCAAAAAAGTGTTGATTTTCGAACCGACCCCGATTTTGACAAAAAACGTGATGTAACCCCTTGCCATTTTGTCGATTTTGGTCAAAATTTAGATGTTCTACTTTTGGATGCCAATCGATAGTACTGATACTTACGAGTCCAAAATGGTATAAAATTCTAAAATCTGACGTTTTTTGGGCGAGATATTCCAAAAAATCATCAAAAAAGGTTGACTTTACGATCGAATCGTTTTTATACCCATAACTTTTTTTAACCCTTCGATATTCAAAATGTTGGAATGCCAATTTATAGTAGGGATCCGTACGAATTCAAAATGGTATAACATTTCAAAATCTGACATTTTTTGGCCGAGATTTTAAGAAAAAATGATCAAAAAAGTTTTGATTTTCGAACCGACCCCGATTTTGACAAAAAACGTTATGTAACTAACCCCTTGCCATTTTGTCGATTTTGGTCAAAATTTAGATGTTCTACTTTTGGATGCCAATCGATAGTACTGATACTTACGAGTCCAAAATGGTATAAAATTCTAAAATCGGACGTTTTTTGGGCGAGATATTCCAAAAAATCATCAAAAAAGGTTGACTTTACGATCGAATCGTTTTTATACCCATAACTTTTTTTAACCCTTCGATATTCAAAATGTTGGAATGCCAATTTATAGTAGGGATCCGTACGAATTCAAAATGGTATAACATTTCAAAATCTGACATTTTTTGGCCGAGATATTAAGAAAAAATGATCAAAAAAGTTTTGATTTTCGAACCGACCCCGATTTTGACAAAAAACGTGATGTAACCCCTTGCCATTTTGTCGATTTTGGTCAAAATTTAGATGTTCTACTTTTGGATGCCAATCGATAGTACTGATACTTACGAGTCCAAAATGGTATAAAATTCTAAAATCGGACGTTTTTTGGGCGAGATATTCAAAAAAATCATCAAAAAAGGTTTACTTTACGATCGAATTGGTTTTATACCCATAACTTTTTTTAATCCTTCGATATTCGAAATGTTGGAATGCCAATTTATAGTAGGGATCCGTACGAAATGGTATAACATTTCAAAATCTGACATTTTTTGGCCGAGATATTAAGAAAAAATGATCAAAAAAGTTTTGATTTTCGAACTGACCCCGATTTTGACAAAAAACGTGATGTAACCCCTTGCCATTTTGTCGATTTTGGTCAAAATTTAGATGTTCTACTTTTGGATGCCAATCGATAGTACTGATACTTACGATTCCAAAATGGTATAAAATTCTAAAATCTGACGTTTTTTGGGCGAGATATTAAGAAAAAATGATCAAAAAAGTTTTGATTTTCGAACCGACCCCGATTTTGACAAAAAACGTGATGTAACCCCTTGCCATTTTGTCGATTTTGGTCAAAATTTAGATGTTCCTCCTTTGGATGCCAATCGATAGTACTGATACCTACGAGTCCAAAATGGTATAAAATTCTAAAATCTGACGTTTTTTGGGCGAGATATTCCAAAAAATCATCAAAAAAGGTTGACTTTACGATCGAATCGTTTTTATACCCATAACTTTTTTTAACCCTTCGATATTCAAAATGTTGGAATGCCAATTTATAGTAGGGATCCGTACGAATTCAAAATGGTATAACATTTCAAAATCTGACATTTTTTGGCCGAGATATTAAGAAAAAATGATCAAAAAAGTTTTGATTTTCGAACCGACCCCGATTTTGACAAAAAACGTGATGTAACCCCTTGCCATTTTGTCGATTTTGGTCAAAATTTAGATGTTCCTCCTTTGGATGCCAATCGATAGTACTGATACCTACGAGTCCAAAATGGTATAAAATTCTAAAATCTGACGTTTTTTGGGCGAGATATTCCAAAAAATCATCAAAAAAGGTTGACTTTACGATCGAATCGTTTTTATACCCATAACTTTTTGTAACCCTTCGATATTCAAAATGTTGGAATGCCAATTTATAGTAGGGATCCGTACGAATTCAAAATGGTATAACATTTCAAAATCTGACATTTTTTGGCCGAGATATTAAGAAAAAATGATCAAAAAAGTTTTGATTTTCGAACCGACCCCGATTTTGACAAAAAACGTGATGTGACCCCTTGCCATTTTGTCGATTTTGGTCAAAATTTAGATGTTCTACTTTTGGATGCCAATCGATAGTACTGATACTTACGAGTCCAAAATGGTATAAAATTCTAAAATCTGACGTTTTTTGGGCGAGATATTCCAAAAAATCATCAAAAAAGGTTGACTTTACGATCGAATCGTTTTTATACCCATAACTTTTTTTAACCCTTCGATATTCAAAATGTTGGAATGCCAATTTATAGTAGGGATCCGTACGAATTCAAAATGGTATAACATTTCAAAATCTGACATTTTTTGGCCGAGATATTAAGAAAAAATGATCAAAAAAGTTTTGATTTTCGAACTGACCCCGATTTTGAAAAAAACGTGATGTAACCCCTTGCCATTTTGTCGATTTTGGTCAAAATTTAGATGTTCTACTTTTGGATGCCAATCGATAGTACTGATACTTACGAGTCCAAAATGGTATAAAATTCTAAAATCGGACGTTTTTTGGGCGAGATATTCAAAAAAATCATCAAAAAAGGTTGACTTTACGATCGAATTGGTTTTATACCCATAACTTTTTTTAACCCTTCGATATTCGAAATGTTGGAATGCCAATTTATAGTAGGGATCCGTACGAAATCAAAATGGTATAACATTTCAAAATCGGACATTTGTTGGCCGAGATATTATCCAAATGCACCATTTGCTTTTTTCTTTACATAAAATATCTTTATATATTCCTTGGCTTATTTAATTTAAATGTGCTTTTATCTTTTCAGACTTACAAATTAAGGACTGCAATCAGCTCAAAGGACCTTCACGAATGACAAAGCAAATCTTTCCAGAATCAGACTTTAATTAAGCCAGATATAGTTTTTTAAAGTTTAAATTAGCAAAAATATATTTTATGCTCGATTTGTATAATTTTAAGAGAAATAATTAAGAAGATAAAATAAAAACAACAAATTCATAACTTGAAACATAAATAAATTATTTAATTGAATGAACAATCTCTTGTTTTTTATTTCCATGTGGCTAAAAGCAAAATTAAAAAGTCCATGGCTTTTAAAAATCCATTGCATTTCCCTCAGGATTGGTAACCGCTGGCTGCCGAGATTTTTCCTAAAATCTGCTAAAATACCAGGCGAACAGAAATGCCCAGAAGGCTGTCAGCAATTATTTTTGCGACCGAAAAATGACGTCACAGAAAGGCCATCCTCGCGCCGGTCCCAAATTTGAGCTAAAATTTCCCAAAAATACCAGGCGAACAGAAATGCCCAGAAGGCTGCCAACAATTATTTTTGCGAAAGAAAAATGACGTCACAGAAAGGCCATCCTCGCGCTGGTCCCAAATTTGCACTAAAATTTCACTCAAATACCAGGCGAACAGAAATGCCCAGAAAGTCGACAAAAAATATTTTTAGCTGCCGAAAAAATTTCATTGCATACCCAAAAGGGGCGCCCTAGTCGCCGAGTGGGTCCAAATTTGAGCTAAAATTTCCCAAAAATACCAGGCGAACAGAAATGCCCAGAAGGCTGCCAACAATTATTTTTGCGACCGAAAAATGACGTCACAGCAAGGGCAGCCTCGTCGCTGGTCCCAAATTTGCACTAAAATTTCACTCAAATACCAGGCGAACAGAAATGCCCAGAAGGTCGATGAGTTCTTTGAATAAAAATTTTCATAGCATAGCATTAAGGGGCAAAAATGTAACTCAATTAAAATGAGCACTGTAAATTAGCAGTTGATGTAAAAAAAGTGCTGTAAGGCGGCTGTTAAACAACAGCTGCAGCTGCAGCTAATGTAAAAGGGCTCCTGAAAGAAAAATCATACATGTTTTTGGACCGTTGCAATGCGCATTTCGCAGAGATCTGATCCTTTAGGTTCCAAAGGACTATATCGATGGTATGGTACAAAACCAAGGATATGCTAGTCAACTAGAAACCATCCAAGGGGAGGGACTGTTGCTGGGGGCGGGCTCAAAAGAAAACCATACACATTTTGTAATTTAGGTTCTCTAGGACTATATCCATGATACGGAATAACCAAGGATATATAGGTCAACTAGGTACCATGAATAGCGATCATTTGCTGATTTGATGTTGTCCATGGGCATGGAAGATTTGGCTGAAAGGGCCGCCGTTTCAAGGACGACATATTTCCAAGCGGTAATATAGTTTTTGTTGTTTTAAAGAGTGAAAAACGAGAATAAAATTGCAAAATCGGACATTATTTGGCCGAGATATACCAAAAAATTATCAACAAAGTTTAACACCAAATCCGAATTGAATGAACATTTCAAATTTTCCCGCCAATGTCTTGAAATACATCGTCGAGTCAACCCTGTTATTGGCCATCACTAGCAACCACCTTGCACAGCTGATTGGCAGTTGGCTTAGCAGCTGTTGCCACACATTCTTTTTTGGAGTCACTTTTCAAGACATCACGCGAATCTCTCGCACCGACCGTAAAATTCCAATTTACTTTTTAAAATTAATCACTTCTGCAACAAGAGATAAAGCCTGAACTGAAGCCGCTGCCAAAATGAGCGAACTGAGTGCTGCAGATAAACTCGACTATGTCAAGTCAAAGATTGGCGAATATGTTGACTTCCCAAAGAAGGGCATTGTTTTCCGGTGGGTCAGTTAGCTTATCAGTCCATCATATTGCTATTTAACTTGTGTATTGTTTATTATACATAGTTAACTTCCTATCAGTTGATTAACATGTGCTCGCGTTCTTATCTCTAATTGTTTGGCAGTGACATATTCGGCGCCCTCACCGATGGCAAGGCATGTGTTTATCTGCGTGATTTGCTTGTAAAGCATATACGCACCGTTCATCCAGATGTAGAGCTAATAGTGGGTCTGGATTCGCGAGGTTTTCTCTTTAATCTGCTGCTGGCCACCGAGCTGGGCGTGGGCTGTGCACCCATACGCAAGAAGGGCAAACTGGCTGGCGAAGTGGTCGCCGTGGAATATCAGCTGGAATACGGTTCAGTAAGTAGCAAAACATGTCGTACTATGTTATATATCTGCTATAATGTTATTCTTACAGGACACATTTGAGCTGCAGCGCGCAGCCATCAAGCCGGGCCAAAAGGTGGTCATTGTCGATGATCTTCTGGCAACGGGTGGTTCACTGTTGGCTGCCACGGCGCTGGTACGCAAGTTGGGCGGCGTGGTGCTGGAAAGCTTGGTTGTCATCGAGCTGGTGGGACTGGATGGCCGCAAGAAGCTGGACTGCGATGTGCATTCCCTGATAAAGTACTGAGCAACACATATATAACTACCATACTATATGCATTTAGCAACGAGATATTTTACCTCAAATTATCACCAAGTGAATTTTTGTAATACTTTATGAAACTTGCAATGAGCATGTTTTAACTAAATGGTTGTCGGAACAAACGAAATAAGTGCAAATATATGATTTAATACTTTTATACAATCAAAGTAGGCTTTCTATTTTATGACGCCAGTGCTTCTTACCTTGCAACTGCATAGATCAATTACTTACATTAAATATGAAATATTATTGCGGACACATTTCCTAACTTTATGGGCCACCCTCTGCTCTGAAAGCAACCCCTACCATTGGCAAGTTCTCCCCAACCGTTCAAGTTCTCTCTGCGCATTCAAATTTAGCTGCTGCTCTTGCCGGCCTTGCGTTTTGCTCAGCTATAAACAAAAATGTTTGCCCTACGGCATCGTAAAAAACTGAGCTCTTCGCTCGCCGATAAACAAATCAAAAGCACAGACTCAGCTCCCTACAAACAACGTGCTCTCGTCCAAAGAACGCCAGCAAGCAAGACGCCGGCGCAAAAACCAAATATTTCAAACTCAAACTGACAGTCGAATAGTCCGGGCAGTCGGGAGAGTCGATTGAACGGTCGAAGGGTGCGGGTCGGTCGAAGGCGGGAGCAGCCAATTCAGTAGCTGCCTGTGCTCATTTCGCATTTGAATTCATTCGTGAAATGTGCGTCGCTCGGAACGGTGCGTTGTGTGTGCTCTGTTTTGTGTTGTGTTATGTTTGCTGGCTGCTATATACCCGCCCCGCGCCTACCTCTCGGGCGGCCCACAACAGTTTCGCACACCCATCAATTGCGAGCGTTTTGCAGTGTTTAGTTTAAAAATACGTTGTTTGTTTTTCTTTTTGCTGGGCGCATACAAAATCACTGTGGCTGCTTCAATTAATATTGATTGAGCGTCTTTCAATTGGCACACAATCGACAAACTGGCAGCAATTGTCGCGCGAGGCACGCCAGCAATTGATAGCGTTACGTATACGCCGCGTGCGCCTTCATTTCTGTTTTGTTTGCGTGCTTGTGATTGTTTGCATGTGTGTGAGTATGTGATGCTTGTGTGTGTGTGTGTCGTGCGCCAATTTGAATGAATTTTATACAAATACCGAGCCAAACTTGGAGCATTGCCTAAAAAGTTGGCAAAAAACAAATTGCTGTTAAATTATATTAGATATTTGTATTTCTTGCGCATACGATTTGATAAACAAATAAAATTTAACTGGCTGCTGAGTGAGGCGAAGCAGCTCAAAGTCAGGCAACGGCATTGCACCTGGCGCTGCCAAACAAACTTCCCCTCTCCACTCCTCACTATTTACTCCGCGCTCCAACAGAGTCGTAAAAATCAATAGTTGACATCTTGACTTCTTGCTGCAGCAGCAGAACCCCAAAAAACCGAGTCATAAAAGACACCCCCACCGAAAAAATTCAATTGTTATGTTTTTGTTGCAGTGACACAAATTTCAACTGTTAGCTGGGCTATAAATACGGGCCCAAAAGGGGTACGGCCAAGTCCTTGCACAGCAGCAGCAGCAGCAGCAGTTGAAATGTTTGTCATCAATTATGCTGGGTATGCTACAGGCCCGTACTAACTTTTTGTATATTTATATTCTCAATATATAGCACAGCAACTAAATATAGCTAAGCAGCAGCAACAACAAACGGGCAGCAAAAAGGCTATGAGCAAATTGTACAAAAACTGTCGCCAACTGCACGCAACATTTACCGCGTAGCGGCGACAGCCAAAAGTAAAAATACATATAAACAAGAAATGAAATAGAAAATGTTGTACATCAATAGCAAAGGAATATATATCAAAATGAGCATGAATACGAGAAATAATAATATTATGAATAAGATGAGTGTCGAGCGAATGGCTAACTAAACTACAAACAGTTCCTATGCATTTGGCCTTGTGTTTAAATGAAATTGAACAAGAGCTACGCAAATTGTCGCGTTCGGCGATATTTGCTCATCTTTACGGCCTTATCGCTCCTATTGCTGCCCCTGTCGCTCATCTATTTGGTATGGAATGAGCAGCTGCAGAAGATTAAGGGATACGAGGTGAGTGTGTGCCCCAACGCTTATGTATGTATGTTCATATATATCTTATAGTATGTTGTATATGTATAGTATATATATATATTGTAAAACTGCACAGCAAGCACAACACATTATCATATAGGATAGTGTTGTGTGTTTGTGTGTGTTTGTGTGTGTGTGTGTCTGTGTGTGTTTGTTTGGCCAAGGTCGTAAGCACCTTTGCAGTTGTTGTTAGCTGGTAGCCTGGCAGCTTTTAAGTGCCCCGCAAACACAGTTTGTTTTGGATTATGCCACAAATGTGGCGCAAATGTTTGCAGGGGCTGCCCCTGACAACAAGCAAATTTGCCGCCAATCGATTGCTCGTTATTCAATGCATTACGCAGCCCCATAAAACTACTCCCTATAACAATTCCAGCAAATCAATTGTGAAACATTAGGCAATAGATCAATGTCGAAGGGAACTCTTGGGCAATAGCATGCCGAGTGGAAAAGCCCCTTAATGACTTCTATACCCTGTAATTATATTGATTCAATTCAACTACTATTTCTATACATAGCTTAGCAAATTTGATTACAAGTACTTTTTATACCCTGTAATAGTCTTGGCTACGCTCAATATACACATTTATATATTACACTATGCACCTATATGCTCTCAGTTCTCTCTCCTCTCGTAATTTCGCAAATTTGTACAATTTCCAAGAACTAGTTTATACGAGATACGTGAAGAGCATCTGCTGGGGCCTTAATCGCATTCGTATAGCTGTGAACAGGCACGCGTGCTGTGCGAAGGGCATTCGCCAGATACAATAATAATATTCTAGATATAGCTACACCAACAGACATATATTTTCCGTATTCAAACAGCACGAATGGGCAATTCTCAAATGCTTAATTAAATTTCATTATTTACGCTTGTTTATTTATCAAAGTTTTTAACACCTCGTTACACATTTAGCAACCCGACTCGAGGCGTATTGCGGGGGGCCCCATTTCTAGAGAGCGCTCTTTAAAAGTGCAAATTAAAACGAAATTTGTTCAGGCTGTGTGTGTGTATGTGTGTGAGTGTGTGTGTGAATTTTCTCATTGCCAATTAACAATTGGCACTTAAATGTGGAATTGACACGCCTACTATTGAACGCCTCCCGAGGCAATGCTTTGCCTCTAGCTACTTTAGCTTTGCTTGCCAGACACAAAGGCGTCCTCCCCCCTCCTCCTGCCTGCGGATTGCAATATGTCCTTAGGCCACTTGCATTTAAGAACATTCGCGTGGGCTGCATTTAATTGCCTTGGCGGGAAGCAGCACTTGGTCAGGACACGTCAACGGCGCAGGAAAATCGATGCTTGGCACCAAGGCAAACGCATATCAATGGAAAGTTGGCCTCTAATTTTTGCTGCATTTAATAATGATGACTTAATACTAAGGCAGCCCCACAAAGCACGTGAAATAAAAGAAATAAAGCACGCATACGCCGTGTTGTGCTCAACATTGGCATAATTAGGCACAGCGTCTAACACGTAACACACCAAACTAACCTACGCACACTCGCACACACACACACAAGCACACACGAGCAGGCACCGAGTGCTGCTTTAGCCGCAGACCGCCCACATCACGCCCACATATCACATCTCCCATATACACACTCACACACATATGTATTAACCTGCCACAGTTCATGTCATGCACATAGCGCCACTTTTGCTGCGAAATAATTTGCTATAATCCTGTGTAATCGACTAAGAGATACCTCGTACATAGAAAGAATATATGTGCTTGAGTTAGCTGCGCTTAAAAGTAGGCTATGTCCAGTTATGAAGTTGGCCAAAGTAGAGCTCCAAGATTGTTATTATAAATATTGGTAGTTAACTTTAAAAACAAGAGAAATTCAACAATATATTTATATGTATTGAACTTGGAACCTATTCGAATTTGCATGTAAAGCTTGAGATTGTTTTTATAAGTAGCTTAAAACGTTTATACAGATTTCTATGCTCTTTGTTTTCTTTTGCCTACTGTTTCATATAATATACCCTACCCAGCAACAGTTTGAAACAGGGTATAGATATACGCGCCACAATGACCGCTAAACAATCATCTAGATTTATAACGATGCCAGTTGACAGAGCTGCCCAGTGGGATTTTAATTGGGCTCGTTGAGGCTACCTTGACACTGGCATGCCTGCGACATGAGTCAGTTGTGCTGTCAGCTGGGTCAGCAGTGTCAGAGGTGTCAGTGGGGTTAGTGGGGTTAGTGGTTGCGCCTTGAGCAGTGCTTTGTGCATTTATGTAGGACCGCTTTGCTGAGCATCATAACCGAAACGCTTGTATATTACGCATACGCCACGTCATGTTCGCATTTAAGCAACAGTTTTCTCTGTGTAACACGTCTAAATGCAAATGCTTTTTTAGGCTTTTAATGCGCAACAGCCACAGCAGCAGCAGCAACAGCATCAGCAGCAACAGCAGCAACAGCGGCAACAACAGCAGCAGCAGCAGCCGGCGGGTCAAACGTTTCGTTATCCTGTGCTGCTGCTGAACAAAAACAAAAACAAGGAGCTAACCGTGGTCGCAACGGGCAAGACTAAGAATAAGTGGCGCTATGTTGATAAAGTAAATATTTAACACACACACAAACAACCAGACACTCACATTGTTAATGGCAAAGTAAACACTACAACAACAACACATTTAGCCGTCAAATTGATGGGTGCATTAAAAAAAGCGCGCAGGAATTAAAATTCTTTGGCCTCATCTATTCTCCATTCCCAAAATGAATGATTGGCAGTTGCTTTGGGCTTGGCATGGTCCGTCCTCGTGTTTTCCTCGAAAACATTTGCTGATAAATATAGTGATTAAGTGCCTGCCTACCCTAACCCAACCAATAGCTCATCTATTCGCTTGCTCCCAACTATTCCAACAGATTAACAATGAAACGGGACTCTCGCTCATACCCGACTATGCGGTGCAGTCGCTGTCAGAGGAGGAAATGCAGGAAATGTCCGTGGTAGGTGCTTTTAGGGTTTCCATTATGGCCATTGTTAACAGGTATTACATACCATATACGCTTTATCTTTATGCGGGCGCAGCGAATGGAGGCGCGGCTCAATAGACTGAAGGACAAGTGCTCCGAGTTCGGACTGGATGTGTTGGGTGAGGCTTGGCAAATAATATTTCCGACTCTTTATAGCTGCTATAAATGGTGTCTATTATAATTACAGGCCAGGATGCCTGGCATACGCCCAATACTTGGGAGTTTTTGGTTAATAAAAAATATCATATTATATGGTAAGGCCAACACTCTGCACTGTTAGCGGATATCTGTATTAGAGCATGTGCGTCCAATGATTGCAGGTGCAATGTCTTCAAGGCGGCCTCCTCATCCTGGATGTTCAATTTCAATGTCCTGGCCGGCTACACGCCTAATTATTTGCTTAAGACCAAAAAGATTCTGCTCAATCTGGCCAGAGAGCGTTATCCGCGCGTAACGCTGCAAGAGGTGAGATCTAAACCAAATTACCTGTTATCTATGTGTAATAATGTTCCTTGCAGCTGCACGAGGCGCAAAACGATTCAATTACATTTATCATAGCCAGAAACCCCTTCGAGAGACTGCTGAGCGCCTATCGAGACAAGATCGTGTTCGCTCTGCCCTATTCCTTTCATGACAAACTTGGCCGCAGCATTGTGCGGACCTACCGAAAGAAGGTGAACCCAACAAGCTATATATGTATAATAAAGCTCAGCTAACTTACTTGAACCCATTGCAGCCCAAGCTGATCTCACGTGCTGGCACTACAAAGTATCCATCGTTTCCGGAGTTCGTGCACTGGCTGCTGGATCAGGTGAAGCGGGGCAACTACATAGACATGCACTTCGTATCGGCCACATCGTTCTGCACGCCCTGCCTGATTCGATTCGATATGATATTGAAGTTCGAATCGCTGGCGGAGGATCAACTATATCTAATTGAAAAGACTGGCCTCCAGCGCGTCATAGCACCCGTCTGGCGCAACATGGGCAAAGGCGACAGAAAGACACAGGAGCTGCAGCAACAGTTCTATTCCCAGCTCACCAGGCAGGAGATGATGGAGCTATACGAATATTATCGGTAAGTTAAACACAAATAACAACTAAGCGGAAAACCAATCTTAACTTATCTAATACTCACAGTTTTGACTTCGATCTGTTCGACTACGATGTAAAGGAGTATTTGCAATACGCCAGATCAGATGAATTAGCAGGCGCCGTCGCATCGGGGGTGTAGTTAATTAAGCGAAACTTAAAATTCATAGAGTTTAGCAAAAGGTATCAAATAAAAACAAAACAAAACAAGAAACACTTAGACACATACAAACTAATTAGCCGTCACAGTAGGTAATTGCAAATGTTGATAATAATGAATGAAACAATAATAAAGTTAATGGCAGAAACTAATGAAAAGAAAAGAAAAACGTTGTTTATAATAAGAGGGAGCAAAGCTTAATGCCAATTTATCAACTTAAGATAATTCGTTATGAGCTGAAAATAAAAGCTGGAGCTGAACGACATTGGCAGCCGGCGATGGGACAGATAATTTGGGTCCAAATGTCCATTTGGTTTTATTTTTATGTTGATAATAATAATAATTACGATAATAATAATAATAATAAAATGAATACAAAAAATAGCAATAAAAAATTGGTAAATTCAACTACATACAATATAATGATTTAACTAGCTAATTAACTGAGATACCGTTACACATTCTCAACATTCAAAATGATTAATTTGCGGCAAATTTTAGTTTTTTTTCTGAAGTTTGTTTTATTTTTTTGTTGTATTTTGTTTTTAGTTGTTTGTTTTTTTTTGTAGGTTTTTCTCATTTTAAACTTAATTTATACATACAATAGGTTTTTTTTTTGTTTGTTTGTTGTATTTATTAATTGTAAAACATAATATGTATGTATATATTTATAGATGTATATAATATATATTTAGTTAAATGACTACTAAACTATGCGCTCTTTACTTTTGTTGTTTTCGACTGTTTCCTATTTGTTTATGTTTTTGCTTTCCGCTTGATCGTATTGTAACTGTTTAACACACACACAGAATTTTAAATTTGTATTTGTTTTTGTTTTTGTTTTCAATATGTTTGTAGTCGAATATAAATGTATTTTACAATTTTGTTTTGTTTAGTTTGTATAAAATTTAACTATTTTGTGGCTGGTGCAAATGTGTTCAATTCAAGAACCGCCTGCGAGAACATTTTATATAATATGCACATAATCCATCGATTGGATGAACCATTTTGGTTGAACGAACGCTTCACTAATAAAAAAACCATATGTTTAGTGTCTAAAACTACGTTCGGTTTTTAGTTCTTTGCCGTAAATTTGTTAATTACGTTGCGTTTACCTAGTTAAACTATAGAAAAAACTTAGTCTGGACTTTTTACACGTGTATTTTGTTTTGTTTTGTTACCATTTGTTTCTGTTAATTGTTTTATACATAAGCTAATTAAAATTACATCAATTTGTTTAAACAACTACAACTAGTTCAATGTATTATGCCATATTATGTGTATATTTTCTCCTTTTCTTTTGTTTTGTTTTTAATTGTATTCTCTCTGTTTATTCTTTTTGCTTGGTTGGATGGTTTTAAAAACCATGTTATGTTCTTCGACTTGTGAATGCCGCAATCTAACTTATGTCTAGAATTTACGCTCGATTTCGTTTAACAAACTAAGCTACATATTATTTATATGTTTATATCGTTTAGATAAGGCCGTCAATGCAATTAATGCAATTAATTATGTTAAAAATTACAAAATCAAACGCTGGCTGACTGCACGTTGAGTTTTTGTTTTTGTTTTTCTTTTCTTTTAGCTACTGTGAGTTTTGTTGTTGTTGTTGTTGTTGGTTTCTCTTTTGTGTTTTTGGATTGGTTTGGTTTAAGTGTTGCTGGCTATTTAATTGGAAAACGATTTGTAAATTAGATATAAAAAACTTTTAATTACAATTTAGTTGGTATTTCTACGCATACGTTATTTAAATAGGGCGCCTAACTAAAACAACAAAGGGACGACGCAGTTATATCTGACAGCTAAATAATATTGCAATTTGATGAACGCAGCTGCTAGACGCTAATAGAAGAACGATAGCTGGAGTTGGAGCTGGAGCCGAAGCCAGAGCAGGAGTTGGAGTTGGAGTTAGAGTAGAAGTAGGCGCAGGAGAGCTCGTATGGGTGCGTAGGTATGTGAACAACAGCGGCGCCAGCAGCGATCACTTGAGGTAAGTCTTGAACAGCACCGAGCTGCGACAAAACTCGCGCTCCTGCTCCATAAAGAAGAGCATGTCGCGCAGATTGACACGCTTGATGCGCGGCCGCAACGTTGTAGTCGCCGTACCGGTATTGCTCAGCAGACCGCCGCCACTGGAACCCTGTGTGTGTAGAGCAGATGCCATGTTTGTTTGTTTGTTGAGTATGCAATCGAATGGTCGCTGGTAAGTTGATGTTACTCACCACGCCCACACCGGCCGCATCGCTATCCAGTTTGAGTTTTTTCCGTGGTCCAATTGCCTGCAGTGCCGTCAAATTCGCGTCGCGTTGTCGCAGCTCTTCCATTTCCGCACGCTGCATTTCTTTCGCCTGAAAAGGGTAATATGTGTAAGATGTGGCAGCTGGAATTGCAGGGCTAATTGTATCTTACCCTCGCCTTCATCTTTGCTTGCTCGGGATCTTCGACTCGCGTTCTGGACTTGGCCGCTCGCAGTAGCATCTCGCGCTCCAGCTCCTCATGTCGCTTCTGCTCAGCCTTGTCCAACTCCTCCAGAAACTTGATTTGACCGCGTACATCCTTCGCGGGCTCATAGCGTGGATCCAACTATGGGGTAGACAGATTTTATTGAAAGCTCAATTGCAGAAGAGTGAGAGCATGAACCCACCTTGATGACATCAATGCGGTGCTCCGCTATCACAGCCAACTTCTCCACAATGTTCTTGAGCCGTTCCTGGCACGCATGCGATATGAGCACGGCAACATCCTGCGAAGGTTCATCTAAGCCCCGTTCCGCGGTTATCGCGCGTATTCGGGCCTGCAACGCTGGCAAGTTGAGAAACACCTCATCCTTGCAGGACCGTATCTGCGTTCCAATGTTCTCCGTGCATCCCAAAATGCGCTGCGATTCCTCGGCTAGATTAACACCGCCCATGGCTGCCACATCGTTAATATCATCATCGCCATATATCGATGATGACATGGAGCTTTGCTGGAAAAACGAATTGGCGGCCGCAGCCGCTGCTGACCCCGCCATCCCACTACCGCTGTTTGCCCTCTCATCCTTGCCATCCCGATCGATCGCATCCCTTTTCTTTTTATTCGCCGATTTGTTCGCCATGGGCATCGCGCCACGGGGCATCGTCTTGGCCGAAATGGGCGTCAGCGAGGCATTGATGCGTTCCATATGCGGCAGCTGCGGTGCCTTAATCTCAACGAGCTTTGGCTCAAAGTGATTGTTGTTATTGTGATGCAGCGAGTTCTGCATCTGTTCGCGTGCACGCAACGCTTCCGGCGGCAGATGAACTGTGGGCAACGATGGCACCGG
Source organism: Drosophila kanekoi (assembly GCA_037075305.1). Taxonomy (NCBI): domain Eukaryota; kingdom Metazoa; phylum Arthropoda; class Insecta; order Diptera; family Drosophilidae; genus Drosophila; species Drosophila kanekoi. The sequence goes on along the minus strand of JBAMCE010000141.1, from coordinate 6,086,599 downwards.
CAACGATGTCGTCGATGCTGAATTTATCGTCGATAGTACTGATAACGTCGGCGTTGGCGGTGGTCCACTGTTCGATGATATGGCCGCCAGCGAGGGCGGATGCAAACTGGACGTTATGGCCTTGATCTGCGTTTGACCAACCTTGACGGCAGTGACTTTGTTCGTGGGCGTACTGTTTGGCGGACGGGACGTGGCACGTATTTGAACCGATCCCGGCCGCTGCAGCTGTGCATTATGCGGGCCGCGTATTTGCACAATGTTCTGTATGGATGCGGAAAGTGAAAATCTAATTGCTTAGGGGCGAATCATGTTCTTATACTTACCGCCTGCGCGGGCATTGGCAGCGAAGGCATTTGGCCGCGTATGGCCAGACGCGGCGCTGTGGGCAATCGAATGTTTGGCGGCTGCTTGGATATCGTCGTGTGGCCAATGGTTGGCCTCGGCGTGCCCAATGCGTTTGGTGTTATCATGCGCACCTGTGTCTGTCCGATGGTCGTCGTCTGGCTGAGTCCAATCGGACGGATTTGCGCTTGAATTTTCTGTGAACGGATTGTGAGGTTAATGGTAGATTGTTTAATTGGACGGATAGAACGTTAGGCTTGACTTACCGGAAGCTGTGGCGGAAGTCCAGCCAATCCCAGCACATGCTGTGGCGGCGGTTTAATGCCCTCAATGACCAGCTCCTTGGTGTAGAGAGCCTGGCGCAGCAGTGGCAGACTTTTCTGCAGGCGAAGGCGACAATTAGTAAGCAAAAAAAAAACGAAATAACATTAAATAGTTGCTTACCTTAAGAAACCCAATGAGGCACGGCTGTGGACTGGCGTTGAGCAAACGCTCCAGGCGATCACAAAACTCCTCCGGCTCCACATTCGCATTGACCAGCTCCTGGATGAGCGTGCGCACATTTTTCTCCACCGGCTTCGGTTCGCGTGTCGACAATTCAATTAAATTGGCTAAAAACTTGCGACACTTTTCTTTGGTATTGCCCTGCGCAGCCGTTGTCGTTGTTGTTGCGTTCGCATTCGCCACTGCCGTTGCCGCCGCTGCAGATGCCACCTGCACATTGTTCGCTTGCGAATGCGGCTGTGCGGCTGGTATCGTTTGGATTTGCGTTACTTGCGGCAAATGCGGCTGTTGTTGCTGCTGCTGATGCTGTTGCTGGAGCTGCGCCAAGTGCGGCGGATGCGAGGCGCTGCTAAAACTATGCGCATTGCTGCTGGCCACCGAGTTGACAATTATGTTGCTGGAGGCGGTGGTGCTGGTCATCGACTGTGGTTAAAATAAACAATATAGATTAACAAACAAATGTTTGAAGCAACTGTGCGCAGTCAGTGCAAATAAAGAGCGATAAGCGATAAGTTAAAACCAGAAAATAGTTGAGTGACTCTTATGGAGGCGCACATGGGCTACGGGCTCCTATTAGTGGGTGTGTGTGTGTATGAGTGGGTGTATGAGTGGGTGCAAGTGGTGTGCGGGTCGGATGTTGTTGAGGTGTTTAGTGATTAATCATGGAGTAACATATAAGCTAATGCCAAAAAATATTGTTTGCAAACATATTTAAATTAATTTTTGAATTTGTATAAAATGTTTTTGTTTTCTTTTGATAACACACCCCCATTCGGAGCCCGAATAGCCTTCGGTGCCTAGTTTATGATCATAATGCTTCTTAATTTCTAAATGATAAAATAGAGTTGAATGATTTTTGGTTTCACTTTCGAAGAAATAAACGAACAGCAACGCGTTTTCCACAGCGAATAACTAAATCAAAAGAATACGTCAAGTCAAATACACAGACAGTTACAACGCAGCATGCAAAACTGAGCAAAAGTACAATTATATATGTATATATATATATATATTATATAAGATACTTATATTGAAATGAAAATTGAAAAAGTTGGGCGGACAGTCGATTGCTCGAAGTCTGGCCGAAAGTCTAAACAAAATTGAAAACTGAAGCGTAGCGTTAAAAAACAGATCAAATGCATAAACAGACAAGAGAGAGGCGTTTTATAGAATACATAAAGTATATATAATATTGGAAACTATGCGAATTTCCATTGCTAAACAAGTTAAGCTTTGATTTTTACATTTTGCTTGATCTTAATTGTGGCCGCGACATTTGCCGCAGCAGCTGCGGCGGCCGCGGCGGCTGCGCTGCTGGCGCTGACTGAGGAGGCCTGTTGCTGCTGTTGCTTATGTTGCTGCTGTGCCTGTTGCTGCTGCTTCAGTTGTAGCTGTAGCTTCTGCTGCTGTTGCTGCTGTTGCAGGTTAGTAGCGGGTTTGTTGTTGTTGTTGTTGTTGTTGGTAGTGGTTGTGGTGGTGGTATTGGTGGTGATATTATTAATATTATTATTGCTGGATGGGAGGATTGTGGATGATGTACGGACAATCGTTTTGCGCAGTGCTATGCTAGTGCTGGCAGTTGTTGCTTGTGAGGATGCTTGTGTCGTTGTTTGATGCTGTTGCTGTTGTTGCTGTTGCTGCAGCTGCGTTTGTTGCTGTTGTTGTTGTTGTTGGGATGACGATTGGCCATGATATCTACTTACAGCTGCAGCCGGCACAGTTTGCAGACGTATCTGTGTGGTTATGGGATGATTTGTTGTTGTTGTTGTGGTGTTGTTGTTGTTGCTGTTATTATTATTGTTGTTGTTGCTGGTGTTAGATATGGTCTGTGTCATCGTCGGCGGGCCCGTCGATGTGGCCGTGCCCACGCGCAACAACTGAAATCCATTATCCGTTTTCACTAACAGTGCAGGCGTTTGTCCTGTATTAAGTGTGCCTAAAGTTATCTAAAATAAAGAGAGAGAAAGAATAGACAGAGAATAGTTCAAAGTACAAGGCGTACCCGCTGATATAAATGCATGTATATGTACATATGTGTATGTGTGTATGGGTGTGTGTGTGTGAGTGGTTGAGTGGGTGGTTGGGGTTTGGGTGCATGTGTGTGCGCTGTATTAGGGAGCCTTGTGGATTAGTAGAGAAGAGCCCACCACAACAACAAAACTCAAGAGTTTTCCTTACAGATACACGCATTTTCTCATTTTCTAGCCACACACTTACCGATGGACTCTGTGGCCTAACGCCACCCATATGAGAGTTGCTGATGACGACGCGACTCAGCGGATTGGCGGGCATGTTCTTTGGCTGCTGCTGCGTCGGCGCCTGCGGCCGCATGCCGACCACAACGCCGGCCGGCAGCATGGAGTTAAGCAGCGGCTGCCCGGTCTGTGAAATACGTAATATTATTAGTTAAATCATAAATAAAACATTGCATTAATGGGTTTCTATAGGCGGATTACAAAAGCTTTGATAGGTTTAAGTTCTAAAGTTTTGGTTTGTTTTTGTTTCACTACAACATGCAGCAGATCACGAGAATCGCTTCAATTCACGTATTGTCGTGGGTCTCAGTTCATTCGCTCACAGATCACAGTCAAACAAATGTGCACGGAAGTTGTGTGTGTTCTCAAAATACATTTTAATAATTGATTTTGTATGAAATTCTAATTAAATGATGAGATGAAAATGAGCTATTAAGATGTGTGCTGGCCAATTTGAAAGGCGTCTACGAGTTGTACTACAAAGAAGCGACCGTTCAAAAGCATTTTGTTCACAGAGAATATCTACAAAAATTATATCTCTTAATAAAAAGCATTGAGTAATAAGCAGGAGACAAAGGGAATTGGGATGACAGCGGGAAAAATATTTTCATTTGTGAAATTAAACTTTTAAAGTGGGATTCATAATTTTGAAATAAATTGAAGAACAGAAAATAAAACGCTGTTTAACAACCAACCGATATGGCATACAACAACCTTTTGCAGATACAATGAACATTCAATATAACGAGCTAATTAAGCTTTTTTGGAAAGTAAGATTTATCAACTATCGCCCCATTAATTGATCACGGGCAGTTCAGAATATCGAGAGTTCACTGTTACAGTTTTTTAAGGCACGCTAATCGTGTCGTCTAAATGGACAACAGAAGAAAGCAAAGTGAATACTGAAGAGCTTGGAGAGTGCGGATAAATATGTGTGAGTGTGTGTGTGTGTGTGTGTGGAAGAGGAGTAACCATTGGACGCAGGCAGAGAGATGCGAACGGAATGGCGCCTGAATGGGGCACACTACTATCATCGCCTCGCTACAATACGAGTACGTTGTTGGGAGTTTAGCTTGATGGTGGATACCTGATTGATGGTCTTGGTCATTGTTACGATTCCTGCTGGTGCACTTGATACTAGACCCGCCGGCAGGGTGACAGCATGGTGATTGGATTTAATAACTAAGGTTTGTGTTTGGGTGGCACCTACTGATTGCGTTTGTTGCTGCTGATGCGTCTGCTGATGCGACTGCTGATGCACCTGATGCTGCACTTGCGACAGACCCGGCACCCCATGTCCACCAATGCCCGCCGTGATGGTCTTGATCGTCGTCGTATTTGGCAGCTGTGCTGTTGAGATGATCGTCGGGCCGACACCCCCGCCCCCTGGGCCACCTATATTGATGGTGCCATTGGGCAGCGGTTGAGTGGTGAAGGTGATGCGATTGCTGTTGGCCGATGTGGCCGTTGGCGCCGTTTGGCTGCTATTCATTGCGTGGCGGTTCCGGTTCCGGTGGCGGTTTCGTTTGTTGAAGCGTTGGCGCTTGAAGAGCCGGAACTGGACACGGCCCCGTTCGGTTTCTCTTCTGCTTGTGACGTTCTTTAGCCGCCTGTTTTCTTGATCAACTGTGCATCTGTGGCATCATGTTGTTGTTGTTGTTGTGGTTGTTACAGCTCTTGTTTATCACTCGCATGCTGCGTGGCCGTTTGATACAAACTGCAAGGCAAATTTTTAGTCACTTTAGTATTTATAGCGGAATATCTACACATAATTGTTGTTTGTACACTCTCGCGGGGACTGCAGCTGCTTCTACTACCTGGCTGTGGCACAGTTATATACCTGTGGGTCATAAAACTCAAATGCGTGGTTTTTTTTTTTGTCTTTCCTTTCGCTTGCAACTGCCGCAGATGTTTACGAGACAAGGGGCGGTAGCGGGTGTGGGACGCAGGTGAAAGCCGACAAACGAGACGCTGCGTTGCTAATTTAGCATAATTATATTCGTATTCACCTTGGCCAAAGCCTTTGGGTGCTCCGCTGACAAGCGAAACCGCAGCAAAACGCTCGCACTTGCACTCGCTTATTCACGCGGCGGCTGCTGCTGCTGCTGCGCTGGCGACGACGTTGACTCCTTGTCGCTAGCTGATTAATGTTACAATATTTGCTTTGGGTTGGCCAGAACGTTTTTCTTTTGTTGTATTTTCACACACACGCGCGCGCACGCGGCCTCTGGCATAGACAGTTTGTTTAGCACTGTATTTATTGTCGCTTTATTTTGATTATTTTGGATGTACAAAAAATTTGGCAGCGACCGAGCGACAACGCCGCCATTTTCACGAATGCGCGTGCAAAACGACAGTAAACGCGCAAGGGGCACAGACGTCGATAAAAGTGCGAGACAAAACGCAACGCTGAAAAATTTGCTTCTGCCGCTAGATGTCGCTAATAAAATGAGGCACTGCCAGCCTAAAACGATGTTCAGCTCACTTGAGGCGAGTAAAAACTGCGTTCAGCCAACTTCACTTGAGTGGAAAGTTGCGCGTAGCCAGCTTCACGCGAGTTACAAATTGCGCGCAGCCGACTTCACATAAGTTAAACAATTGTCATTCTCTGTCCTGGAATTCTCTCACGTTTTGCCGACGCATTTTCGTGTATCAATATTTGACCTACTGTACGTAGGCTTTAACAAATATAATATATGCGGGATGAATATTTTTGGTAATAATGTAGTGCAACAAGCAATTGTTGCTAAGTAGGGCGCTCGATGACTGTCGCTATCTTCGGGCGGCTGGCTGGTGTTGGTGCTGGTACAGGCTGCAGTAGTTTTTCGAAATTTGTGGCTTATTTGACAAAGGCACTCACTTCAATTCATTTTGCATTTGAACTCGGTTCACTGGAGCGCATTTTGAACGTTAAACGTTACGTTTTTATTGCCGAAAATCAACAATTGAGTGTTTACGAACCGTCCACCGAAAGCAGATTAGTTTTTTCATGAGTGTGACCAGCTTTCGCAACGATTAAAATACGACATTAATATGAAGCTAAAATACTAAAACCTATTTTAATGATAATGAAATACATATAATATTAAGAGATTTATTATACTGCAGCATTAATAATAGCAACATTTATATCAAGAATTCTTTTACAAAAGTTGTTGGAATATCGATTCATGGAAGTTAATCGGTAATCAGCAGCCTCCACAAATGGAAAAAAGTGTTGTACAAGATGAACAGCTGTAAGCGCCAATATTTGACAGCACTGTTTAGATTTAAAATGGTTCTTAAGACGTAATTGTACAGCACAATGAAATTTAAAAAGCAGAACATTAAGCTTCTGAAGAAGAACAATAATTTATTTAAATTAAATATAAAATGCACAATAATTTGATAACTTGCTTTCTCACGTCATTCGCTGTTGTTGTATGTGCATGCTTTGTTGCTGTTTATGTTAACAAGGCTAACACCAGGCCAAAAACAAGTTAATGAAATTAATCAAAAACATCCACTTACTGTCGCGGTCGCTGTTGGCAGCCGTAAGCGTGTCGTCAGGTCTTCGGACTGGTTGACTCTCCACTCTCCGCACTGAATTAATTTTGCGTATTTGTGTGTGGTGTATTTTTGTTTTATTATCTAAATCATAATTATGTATCTTAAGATTAATAATTTATGAGTATTCTGTCAATATACAAACTAAACTAGCCGCATTATACGCATATTTACAAATTTCCCTACCAATATACCCAAATTTTAGTTAATGTTCCACCTTAGATCAATTTGGCCGTTGTTTTAGCTGTCGTGTAGGGTCGGATCGTGGTTGTTGTTCGATTCTGGCCAAAATCGTAAGCATAGGCCGTTTTGGCAGCTGCTTTGACGCTGTTTTCCTTAAATTTGGCATAATACGGGCTGGCAGTGAATTTGCCTGGATTCGACAAAATGGACGTCGCGGTAGGCTTTGTGACAGTTGATGGCGACGTGCGTGTTGTATCAAATGTTGCCTTAAATTTCGCAAAGAATGGATGGTCAAATGGATCTTTAGTCGTTGCACTCCTTGCTGTCGTTGCGGGCCGTCGAGTTGTTGTCGAGGTAAATAGGTAGGGTCTGGGCGTTGTGGAAGTACTTAAGCGGGATGTGGAGAACTGAGGCCATCTGGTAGTGGTTGGGCGACTTGTTGTAGTTGAGCTAGTTGTTGCCTTAGAGGTGGTGGATGCCTTTAAGCTGGGACGGGCTGTTGTTGTTGTTATTGGATATCGTGTTGTTGAGAACCAGGTTGATGTAAATGGCCGCAAGGTGGTTGTAGAACGAGTTGTTGATATCGTTGTTGTTGATTGTGTTGTGGCTCTTGTTGTAGGTCGAGTTGTGGGTCTCGCTGTTGTGGAACGCGTCGTGGATCTCGTTGTTGTAGATTGTATTGTGGCTCTTGTTGTAGGTCGAGCTGTGGGTCTTGGTGTTGTAAAACGCGTCGTGGATCTCGTAGCTGTTGGCTGTGTTGTGGCTCTCGTTGTGGGGCGAGTCGTGGGTCTCGCTGTTGTGGAACGCGTAGTGGATCCCGTTGTTGTAGATTGTGTTGTGGCTCTTGTTGTAGGTCGAGTTGTGGGTCTAGGTGTTGTAAAACGAGTCGTGGATCTCGTAGTTGTTCGCTGTGTTGTGGCTCTCGTTGTAAAGCGAGTGGTTGGTATCGGTGTTGTGAAACGAGTTGTGGATCTGGCTGTTGTAGAACGCGTGGTGGATCTCGTTGTTGTCTTTGTTGTGGCCCTCGTTGTAGAACGAGTCGTAGGCCTTGTTGTTATGGTGCTGGCTGCGGCTCTCGTTGTTGGACCAGTTGGGACTCTAGTTGTTGTGTAACGAGTCGTGGGTCTTGTAGTTGTCTGACGAGTTGGGGGTTTTGTAGTAGTTTGGCGAGTTGTGGATGTGGTTGTTGTTAGTCTTGTTTGATTAGGTGTGGTTTGTGTTGCAGTAGTTGTTGTACGACGAGTCGTCGATATTAATAGAGGTGTTGTTGCCGGTGTCCTAGTTATTGGCGCGCGAGTTGTCAGTTTCGAAGTAGTGGGTGGCTTATTTACAGTAAATGGACGAACTGTTGTGAAGGGGCGAATGGTTGTTGTTGCACGAGCTGTTGGTGGTTTGGTTGTAATTGCTGTTGTTTTCGGTGCTGGTGTTGTGTTTGTGCCTTGCGTAGATTGCCGGAGGTCATGAGGCGATGAGGCCGTGAATTTAATAACCTCCTGACGAAAGCTGTCGCTGCTTATGTATGGATGATGAGTAACTTTAGCTGCCACTGTCGGCTTGGAAGTGGTGCTTATTTTGGCCGGACCAGAGTCTGGCTTATTAGATAGGCTGAAAAAGGGATTAGGCACATGGGCTGGACTGTGATTGGAGTGGGAAGTGGGTTTGTTTTGCGCTGTGGATTGAATAGCATTAGCAGAAGGCTTATTAAGAGGTTTCAGAAAAGGATTGTGATCGTAGCTAGACTTTGAAACGTGCTCTTGGTCAACAAACTTAATGGGACGAGTCTCGGATGTGCTCAGTGGGGTTTGCTGCTGGGGCTTAAGTGGCTGTAGAAAAGGATTGGAACCGAAAGGATGATTAGGCACCACGGTTTTTTGTACCGGTGGCTTGACAGTTGTTTTAACAGCATGGACAGCCACTGGAGCTTTCTGCGAGGCGCTTAGACGTTGCAGGAAAGGATTTGCGCCGTAGTCATGATTAGCTGCGATCTTTACTACCGGCTGCTGTTGCGGAGCTTGCACTTGTGGTCGCTCACCATAATGGTTGGGCTTCTCCGCCTCGGATATTTCGTTGCCTGCAAAGCAATCGCTTAACTGTGCCAGGCTTTGGCCTCGACAGTGTCCATTATACACCGTCCAGGCGTTGAAGCCATCCCCAGATATACGTGTGTGCTCCTCGTGAATGGTACGGATGCATTGGACATCGTCCGAGATATCGGAGTCCAGCAAACGATCGCATTCAATGTGACAGGCCTTGCCACCGCCCTCGCCGTGCGTGCACCAGTAGAGATCGCTGATCTGGAACAGGCCATGATCCTCGCTGCCATCGGCATTTAGGCGACCTACTGCAGCCGTGTTGTAGGAGGATTCATGCTGGGCGATGCACACCCAGGTGGGTATCTCCCGCATGGGCAGCTTGTGCTTGTAATAGAGCTCCTGCGCCAGCTCACAGCGATTGTATATCTTGCCCTTGGGCTTGGGTTTCCTCACCAGCTCATTGCCTGCCGGCTTTATCGGTTTGACAGGTTCCTTTTCCAGTTCCTTAGACTCGAAGCAGCTAGCAATCTCCTCTCTGCTGCGATCCCTGCAATGTCCATTGTACACAGTCCACGCTGTGAAGCCATCCCCAGAGATGCGTGTATGCTCCTCGTGAATGGTGCGTATGCACCTGACGTCATCCGTAATGTCCGAGTCCAAGAGGCGATCGCACTCGATGTGACAGCCCTTGCCCCCGACGCCCTCGCCGTGCGTGCACCAGTAGAGATCGCTGATCTGGAACAGACCGTGATCCTCGCTGCCATCGGCATTCAGGCGACCTACTGCAGCCGTGTTGTAGGAGGATTCATGCTGGGCAATGCACACCCAGGTGGGTATCTCCAGCATGGGCAGCTTGTGCTTGTAATAGAGCTCCTGCGCCAGCTCACAGCGATTGTATATCTTGCCCTTGGGCTTGGGTTTCCTCACCAGCTCATTGCCTGCCGGCTTTATCGGTTTGACAGGTTCCTTTTCCAGTTCCTTAGACTCGAAGCAGCTAGCAATCTCCTCTCTGCTGCGATCCCTGCAATGTCCATTGTACACAGTCCACGCAGTGAAGCCATCCCCAGAGATGCGTGTGTGCTCCTCGTGAATGGTGCGTATGCACCTGATATCATCCGTAATGTCCGAGTCCAAGAGGCTATCGCACTCGATGTGACAGCCCTTGCCCCCGACGCCCTCGCCGTGCGTGCACCAGTAGAGATCACTGATCTGGAACAGACCGTGATCCGCGCTGCCGTCCGCGTTCAGCCGACCCACCGCCGCCGTATCCAGGCGGGATTCATGCTCCGCGATGCACACCCAAGTGGCTATATCCTGCATGGGAAACTTGTGTGAGAAATACAACTCTTGTGCCAATTCACAGCGTTTATAAACTTTACCAGCTCGTGTAGGTGTTGTGTAAAAGTGTTGTGGATGATGTTGTTGTGTTGTTTGTTGTTTGGGTGTTGTGTGGTGCTTGTAGCTGAGCAAGGGATTGGTAGCTGGCGTGCTGTAGACGCTGGCAAAGTGGGATTTTGTGGGTACTCCAATCAGATTGGGATGCGACTGAACTTGCGGCTGGCGTGGGCGCAGGAAAGGATTTCCCGGATAGCTGACCAAGTTGTTGGAGGGCCTGTAGTAGGGATTGGGCGTCGTGGCGGGTATCTGCAGCTGCGGCCGTGCCAGTGGATAAGCATAGCTGAACTTGCCCACGCTGCCGCCAATGGCATTGGGGTGTGAGGCCGGAGCGACCAGCGGTGGCTTGGCAAAGCAGGCGGCCACCTGCTCGTAGCGTTGGTTGCGACAATCACGATTGTAGACGGTCCAAGCGTTGAAGCCGTCGCCCGATATCTGTGTGTGCTCCTGGTGAATGCGCCGTATGCACTGCACATCGTCCGCAATGCTTGAGTCCAGGAATTGTTGACAGCCGGCACGGCAGCCCTTGCCGCCGCGCTGATCGTGCGTGCACCAGTAGAGATCGCTGATCTGGAACAGGCCATGATCTGCGCTGCCATCGGCATTCAGGCGTCCCACTGCAGCCGTGTTGTAGGAGGATTCGTGCTGGGCAATGCACACCCAGGTGGGTATCTGCTGCATGGGCAGCTTGTGCTGATAGAACAGCTCCTGTGCGAGCTCACAGCGACTGTAGATCTTGCCCTGCGGACGCACTGGAACCAGACTAGTCTGATGATTGCTCACCTTGATTGGCTGCTGATAGGAGGCAGCCACTCGCACAGCGTTTGAGTGGGCAGTCGGTAGACCACAGCCAGCCACGTAGGAGGCCGCATCCTGGCGACAATACGCATTGTAGGCCTGCCAGGCGTTGAAGCCATCCCCCGAGATGCGCTGATGCTCCGCGTGGATCTTCCGCACACACGCAACATCGTCTGCAATGTCATCGTCGCGCAGCCGGGCACAGCTCAGGCCACAGCCCGCGCCCTGGCCCGGCGGCGAGCACCAGTAGACGTCGCTGATCTGGAAGATACCGTGCGAGCCGCCACCCGGTCCGCTGCCACCTCCAAAGGCGGCCGTGTTCAAATCGCTCGAGTGCTGCGCAATGCACACCAGGTTGGCTACCTGGGCTGCTGGTAATCCATACTGCTTCTGCAGCAGGGCGGCCAGTTCGCAGCGCTCGAAGATTCTCGCTAGGCTCAGCTGCAGCAGCAGCAGGCAGAGGAGCACTGAGAATGGACGCGACACTGGCAACATCTTGCGATGCTCTGACACAGAACACTGCGCGACGTGGCCTATATATACTCTCTCTATATATGTTTGGAGAGAGAGAGGGACAGTCCTTAGCCGAACCGAACCGAACCGCACCGATGCGAATTTGAATTTCAAATGATATTTCACTTTTTGGCTATTCAGGGGGCGCTGCGTGCGTTCGCGCGTTTCGTCGTCGACTGATCGGGCCCGTGGCGGCGGGTCTCATCTTGAGCCCAAACAAAAAGCTGAGCTGGGGCGATTTGAATATATATAAAACGTACATGACGACAGCGATGGCAAACTGGTTGTGGGGCACTATGTGTATTGCATAATTATTGACCATGTCTAGAGGAACGGAATGGAAAGGTTCTCTCAGACAGTTTGTCTAAAGGTGTCCACGTGCGAAAGAGCCCAAAGAAAGGGGAGAAGGAGGGACAGATAACCGTAAAAGAAGATCGTTAAAGCTGCGAAAGGTGCTTTTTTTAGTTTTGGCCATTAGCTAGAAATTTGCTAATGAAATTAATTTCAATTATTTATAAGACAACAGCTAAATTTAAGCGTTTCGATTTTATGAAACTGGTTAAGAACGCGCGACTTTTCGACGCGTTTTAAAACGCCTGCCACGACGCCTCACACGCCCAGCTGACAATCGCTGTCGCTTTGTTGCGGCTGTCACAGCAAATGACAGGCCCAGTAGCAGACCCGCCCGCCGTGCCCCTCCCCTCACGTGGCGCCCCTTCACTCACCTGTGTGTGTCTCAATCACATTGAAATCGAAGCAAACACCTTGGCGCTTTTGTTGTTTCCTCCAGCGATTTGTGTTTTTGTTTGCATATCGGACTTGGTCAATCCTCCAGTCAGTCGCTCGTCTCGTTGCCCAAGCTCATCTCTTCTCATCTACAGGTTTCTTTTTTTCTTTTCATGTTTCAGCAACTCTATTAAAAACGACTCTGCCTTAATTTGCAGTTGCGCAGGGTGTTTAATGAACATATTTTTTTCGACGTTTTTTCATTTTTTTCGTTAATTTCGTATTTTAACTGCCATTGATTGATTCACTAAATGAATAATTTATGTATTTCTTTGACACTCGCCATGCGCTGATCTTGAACTTGGGCCGGCTGCGGCCCAGCCATGGTTAATGGCTTTTTACTGTGTGAATTGGAGTCAACAGCTTCGGCAGCATTTTGCGGTTGAAGTGATTGTTGAATAAATTCAATTTCGTTAAAAGTTTCTAGGAAGAATCTAATTAAATAAGTCAAGAGCTTACATATTCCTAGAACTTCTATTAACAAAGAAATCAAATTAATTTCGTTTTTAAACAACAATTTGTTTTTGTTTTGTTTAGTTTAAACATAGTTTTTAGTACGCGCTAAATCACAATATAATAAAATCACATTTAAACAATAAATTATATACAAAAATTCGTGAACAATTCGTGTCGAGTGTTGTTACATTCATATTATAATATAATAATAGTAATATTAATAGTAATATTCTTCTCTCTTTTCAATTATAATAAAATACCATCAAATCACATCCTCCTCAGCCCACCTGCTTGACGGGCGCCTTTGCGGGCCGTCCCCGTTGGTATGTGTAGTAGAGGAGGCTGAGAATTGCCACGCCTATGCCGCCGCAGAGGCCCGCCCAGTGGACGATGTCCAGCGTTTTGAGCGTGTTGATGAGTTTCTTTTTGAAAAAGTTCACCATCTCGCCATTAAGTTGTATACCCTGTAAAAGGTTAGCTGTAGGGTATGCTCGACAGCTGTGTGAGAAAAAGTAGTTTTTACTGACCTCCTCCACCCAGATAGCGGGCATCAGCACCGTCGTCAGATTCTCCGTGATGGTAATGCGATTTATACTCTTCAGAAACATATTGAACTGAACCCTCTTGCCACCCTGCAGCGGCGTGCCCGTCAACTATGTATGTCATTATGAATCAATATTTAAGACATTAACTTAATATTAAAACTTATTTTTGTGTCAAGGATCGCTCACCGTTTGCACGTCGACAAAGGTCTGGTGTTTCTTGGCATCTGGCTTAAGACCTCGTATCATTTTCCTGTACTCGTTCGAGGCGCCCAGCATATGCGGGAGGGTCAAGATGACGGGCGCATCTGTGATGAAAATAATTGCATTTATAAGTGTTATATGGTTTTAAGATTTGCATGATATTATAATTAAAATGCCAATGCAGTTGTTAAATATTGTTTACAAAACACAAAAACAGGATTATTCGACCAGCTAGTCGTAAAAATATATTCGAATCACCTTTATTCAACTTAACTGGCAAAGTTCAATGGATCTGTAGGCCGACTTGGCAATGCCTTTAAACAACTCTTGAGCACAATAAAATTCTTTAGCACGGAAGCGATGTCTGCGTTTATTTATTTAGTATTAGCACTGGACCAATTTGCTGGAGAATTTCCTCATTTGGTGGGCATAGCAAATAGCAAAGACAAATATTTCCAACTGCTGATCATTATTGAAACTGTTTACTCACGTTTTGCCAATTAAAATGCGGCAAGAATCTCAAGTCTGAAACGTGCGGCGGGCAATCAAACATCCAAACAAAATAAGAAATAATAAAATAATAAAAATCATTTGGAATTTAATGCTTCAATTTGTAGAGCGGCACTCGAGAAGATCATAATGAGCCGATGAGCACTTCAGAAGCCATAAAACCAGCCGTCAACACTTTTCATTTCAAATGCGCAATACAAATTATCTTCGCTTGGTGCTGCTTCTCCTTTTTGTTCCCCTTGCAATTGCTTGTCTTGAAGTGTTAATTAAGAAATTAACAATAAATGCGAATGGGAATGGGTCAATAAACGACGCAACTATAGAATAAATATATATACTCTTCTTTGATAGTTTGTTTTCTGCTATAGCTATCTGATGTTGTAACGAGAACTTCAAATTGAAGCTTCCTCGCAGCTTAGTGCATTTGAGTGCGACAGAAAAACAGTGCTGCATAACGACAGATCCTTGATTTTAACCAAAAGCAGTATTTTTGGTATTTTAATGCTTATTTCTCCTGTGGCGAAGAGAAGACTAAGAATATGTCGTTTTTTTTTGTCTCTTTTAACTAACATTTTGACTGGCACCGCGGGGCATTTAAAATTGCTAATCGGAATTTCAAGATTTTTTGGCTTACTGATGGGAAATAATTAACAGATTATTATCCCACATTTGAACTGTGTAGAATAAATGTGTATATAATGTGGCCATATATAGCTGTCAGAAGATTTCGAGATTCTAGGTCTAGTATGTATAGATCTAGACTGGATGCAGCAATGACTTTCTCCTGTTATTACAAAGTTCCTGATATAGACCTAAGACCCTCATAAAGAGTATTCAAATAAAGCATAAAAGATGCCACGACCCACACAAAACTCTTCCAACTGAAGCTGCAATTTGCTGTAGTTCTGCGCGCGCGCAATGTTTGAGTTCCTTAGAAAAAACTTCAAATTGCCATTAAAGATGTTTGAAAAGAATTTGTTATATGAAATTTGATTATATTTCTCGAGCGCATAATTTAATTTGATGAGCTGTGCTTTTATGAGCCTCCGATTAGCATTCGTTTGTTTTGGCATTAAATGAAGAGCTTGTTCAAATTTGTATTTGCATTTGATGTAGAAATCGAAACCCTAGAAGACAACATTGATTTAGCACCATAAAATTTCTGCAACTAAACGCATGTCGCTTAAAGGGAAAGGGTGGAGAGGAGTATTATACAAATAGTTTAAAATAGTCAATGATTTGCATATGAAACATAATATGATATCAAGAGCTAAACAAACACGTTAATTTTTTGGTCGAGGCGTAAATAATCATGCCAAGCATTTCCGGATTTTCTGGAATTGCTTTTGCATATATTATTTTGTTGGAATCCTGAACGTTATACATATTTTATTGCCAGTGTCTGCGATACTGAATGTCGATATCTGTTGTTTAATTTTGGCTGTGACAAACGCGACTAGCTAACTATATGGCCAATTGAACAGTTTGAACAGCTGTGTCAACTGGTCAACTGGTTTCTTCCACCTCGTTGGGGGAGTCTAATTAATGCCCATATTAATGGCCCGGGCAGTCGTTAGCATAACCAATAAAATACCTTAAAGAGTTGTCATATGTTCACTTTATAAACATAAATAAGGTGTCAATTAAATTAAATCGGATTTATATAATCATAACCGATAGGAAAATCAATACAGAAGTCTACGCATGGGGTCGGATTAATGGGCATTAATTAAACATTTAAACGATACCTTAAACACAACTACTAAACGGTTAGTTGCTGTGCCTTTGTTTACATGTTTTACAAAAATGAGCAAAAGATTTAATCTAGAAGAAAATACGTTTCCGTAAATAAGTTCATTAAAAAGATGCTCATTTCTGACATATTTATCACAGTTAAAAGTCTTGAAAGGTCATTTTAGTAGGAATTTGGGAAGTTTTTCTGTAAAAAGATTGCCAAGCCCTCAATTGGATAAGGTATCTAACTGAAGAAGGTTTAGATAAAGAATCATTTCAGAGATTAGACCATGATAGAAAGGACAGCTGAAGCTTTCACTCACCCAAACAGGTGGTCAGGTCTAGAGCACCTGCGTAGAGACAACCATTTTTGCGCTTGATCACGTTCGCCAGCTTGTCCACGCAGAAGCATTCGTTGTCGTGTTCGGGTCCGATGTCGTTGATAAAGTTCTCACCGATGGAGTACCTGAAGCCAGGTATGCCCTGGTACTGTATGTCCGACTGATAGAAGAGCTGCACCGAGCGACAAATGTCCGCGCTGAAGATGTACATGGAGTCGCCGCGCTGGCGAAAGGGGGGATACGAAGAGGCGTCGGTGCCGTTGATCTGGTTACAGACAGAAGTCTCGCCCTCGGTGCTGCCATTGAGCCACACCTGCAGATTGTGTGAGTCATCCAGTTTCTGGATCTCCAGCACCTTTGTGGCGTCCCCCTTGCCCGTGTGCACCTCGTACACCTCGTGACCAGAGCCGTTTTTCTGAGAGCCAAAGCAACGATTGAGGCATGTGAGTGGAAACATTCTGTCTTGTTAATGGGCTACTCACATGTCCAAAGAAGGAGAAGGCCAAGCTGCCATCGCTTTGCTCGCGAATGGTCTTGGAGCCGCTCTCCTTGATCTGATTGCAAATCGCCTTGGCGATGCCCTGGGGATTGATGCAGAAGCGCACCCCATCGAACAGGTACTCGCGAACCGAGGTGTGCACGAACATGGAGCGCGGATCGTTGAAGACAGCCTTCAGATTGGCATTCAGATGGACCAGCAGCAGGGCCAGACCCGGATCATTCTCGCTAATTTGCAGCACAGACTGTAATGAGAGTAGAATCAAGGACATTTTTGGATAAATCAGTACGGGAATTGGGACACTTTGGGAACAGAAACCGGGCAAGCATTAGCATAGCAGGTAGGGTAGGCGGCGCATAGAGGGGCGTGTCGGTTAGCCTTAGAGCTTGTGTTAAACGAAGCGTTCACCAAAATTAGTAGGCAGTTAAAAACTTATATGTACTATAATTAATTGCTTTAAATAATTGTAAATGTAGTTGACTGAAAGCCTATGCAATTTGAACTTAAGTTTCAATTTATCAAAATATATTTACAACTGAGAATAGAAGTTGAACCAAGGTTAATGCCAATCAATATGATTTGTGTGCTTGCGTACTTGAGTTTAATGAGCAATATTGTAATTATCAAAAGCATGCACATATGTAGATAGAACTGACAAGATAGTTCAACTTACTTTGACATCTTCAATAAGGCTGTCTAAGATGCCGCTAACCCAGCTAAAGGGCGCTATAATTGTTGTAGTTAATATAAGTACATTAGTTACCATAAACAGCCGGTGACCTTTAAGCCGCCAGTTCTAACTAGCGGCTTAAAAGCCAAGGTTTGTTAGTATAAACGTATTATCTCGTTACTTGTGGAGCTGGTCAAGCAATAATTAATAAACTCGGCACATTTTATTTATTACTGACCTAACTCAAACTTTTAATTCGAGCTGTAGTAGCTCCAATTAATCAGATTAAAGGCTTAATTACTTTACGCATGTCTGGGGCGAAATCATAATTAATAGCTATAAAAGCTTTGAAATCGATACAGCCATATCGGCTGCCCATCATCGGACGCAAGAACAAAGTAGGGCCCAAAACAATAGTTAAATTAAAAGCATGCGTAGATTGTATCTGCAACTGAATCCATTACCAATTGGCTAACCGTACTTATATAGAAGTGTACATCACTTAAGCCCATAAAGGCTGGCAGCCATTTGGGTCAATGTTTAATTAGTTGACTCAATCAACCCGAAACCCAAACCAAATACCATAAGTCCAAGCCAGACCAACAACATTGACCTATGCCCATAAACAACATGCTTGGGCAGGTCTAAATGGCTTGTCCATTATTCCACTCCATTTTGAATATAGATTTATATATGTATATATGCTTGGCTTTATAGAATTAGTAGTGAATAAAATTACTTTACGTTTCCCTCGTATGCGCTCCATCAGACGCTTTAGAACTCGAACGCCGGGCGTGCGATTCAATCGCGAGTTCAATCTATTCGCAAAACCCTGTAAGATATCTGTGATTTCTCTTTCGAATACTTGCAAAAAGGCCTGTAAGATGTGTCAGAAGATTAACAATACGATCACAATGCATAATACTCAATTATCTTTCATATCAGATATCAGATAACAATTCCAGGTAGATGCAATACTCACATTCATATGCATATTGAGCGCCACAATGCGATCGCTTTGGGTATAAGGCGCCGAGGCGTCCTCGTCGAAGTCAAAGTGCACGTTCTGCACGTAGGTGATCTTCGAGCCGTCGCGCGAGAAATGCTTGACCTTCTTCTGGCGGTATTGTCTGTGCAAAGAGTTACATATTTAGCCAAGATATTGTGGGTAAGGTACACTTCACTTACCTGTAGACATAGGGCCCGATCTCCTCGACAATGGGTATGGCGCCATTCTGTATCATTTCGGGATTCGTGACATTGAAGATATATACCTTGAAGTTCAGCGGTTGGGGTAGGTTCACAAAGCGTTTGTATTGCTCCGAGCCATCGGCTATGATAACGCTCTAGAGGTGCGAAATGAGAAGAAATATGATATTATAATTGCAATTCATGTTTATCAACGAGTTGCCGAGATTTCCCAATTTGTCGCCTGTCGTCTTAGCCGCCAAATTATGATCAAAATGATGAATTACTGACCATAAAAATCGGATCAACGTCATCAACTCGAACCAGTTTTTTTCTCTCTCTCTCATTATATTTAACCGAAAACAAATACTATGTCAACAAGACATTGCATTTCGTTTTGTTAATTATTTTTTTTAATTGGCTGATAAACATTCTTTTCGATTTTTTAAGACGCATTTGCATTTGATTTTGTTATCAGAGTGCAACGACCGCAATTCCTAACAGAAAAACAATTTTGTTTATCAGCTTAATCGAGACGATATTTAAGGCGCCTAACTGCCAATATTTTGCGGCAATTTGTATGTCAACTCGTGACCCTGTGAACAAATTAACACTGAAAAACTAAAAAGTGGAAGCCTCCACAAATATTTACGATTCCCACCTGTTAAGGTAAATATGTACATGATCAAAATTGGCAAAACTAAAAGACTGCAAAGCCAAAAAAAACATGACCAGCAATATAATTTTATAGTGCCACGTACATGGTATATGGTATATATACTATTGCCAAGTACATGATACAATTGAGGAATTGTCAAAAGATCTTCGAAAACCATAAAAATAACCACAACGATTTCAAGGTCAATGCACACACTCACACGCACACAGACACACGCACGCACACAGCGCAGCCGGCGATGCGGCGACTGCGCAGTCGGCAGATGAGAAGAGCATACAAAACGTTTGATTAACCTTAAGAGCTGCTAAGCGAAGAGAAGAGAGCCAGACAGAAGACCAGACACAGCAACAACAACAACAACAACAACAACAACAACAACAACAACAACAGCAACAACAATAAGAGCAACAACCAATCGCAGAGACGCATTGACACTGGCCCAAAATTCAGTCAGCAGCCAAACAAGATAATAATAAAAATAAGAAAAACAAGAAATTAAACAAAATAATTATTGCGAAATTGACCAATTTTAACAATTTGACTACAACAACAGCAACGGCAAATCAAAGTCAAAGCAAGCGCCAAAACGTGACTGAAATAAAAAAAAAGCAAACCTTTTCGTATGCAAATGCTGAGATGAAGCGCGTCTCAGCGGGTTCATCGGTTCATCGGTTCAGCGGTTCAGCGTCTGAGAATGTGCTGAGTCGTTGGGGTCAATGCGGCGTATGTGTAATATTCAAGTGCGGTAACTTTCTAGAAAACTGACGCGTTAATCGCTTGGCATTGCCTGCCGTTGGCCCAATTGCACAATCGTTTGGCCATCAATTGCTTTGAATTTCAATTGGTTTTTTATTTTAATGTTTTTTTATTTGCATTTTGAATTACAAATAGAAATGGCCTAAAGGCTGCCTTCAACTTGAAGGCGACACATTTGGTTAGCGGCAACCTTTAACATTAACTTGACGTTTTTTTTTTGGCCATTCTAGATTGCAACTGAAAGATATGCGGCACACGGAACCGCGTACAATGGGCCATAAAACAACAAAACACACACTAAACATAAGTTGACCTCACCCATGGGCGCTAGCCGGCAAGGTTTTCGACTCGAACAAAAACCAAAAACAAAAAAGCGCATGACAACCCTAAAAGCACAATTAATGCGACTTGTGGCCACCATGGGCAGGGCCAGGGCAGGGCAATTAAAAAGCGCTGCGGCACATTCTAATTACAATAAACAGCCGCAGCCGCAGCCTCAGCCTCAGATCTGGCAATGAGTCAGTGCCCAAGCACATGCCTTGAGAATCCAAAGAAGATGTCACATTTGAAGCCAACTTCAAGTATTTAGCCATTAAAAAATAAACGACAGTTTAGGCCTAGAATTCGGGTGTTAAGCACATTTTGTTATTGTTCATGTTATTAAAGATACAAGATATAGCCACAAACTACACTGAGAGAAAAGCGGCGGGCAAATGTCAAATCTTTTTGTACTTTTGTTAAGTATAATTCATACTTTATATCAGATAAGCTCTAAAAGGTCTTACAATGTTGTTGATATAGTATGTACTTAATTTAAGCTTTAAAAAATCAAGAAGAATAAAAGTTGATTCAATACTATTCCGTTCTTGAATTCCTAGCAATAAGTCAGAGAAACGTAACCAACAAAGCTTGCATCAAGTATTTTCGTACTTAAAAAGTCAAGCTGCAAATAAGACTTGAATCAAGTATTACCCGTCTTATCGTAATCTTATGACTATTTCAACTTGCTTCAATGTAAAATTCTTGATTCTCTTTGTGCAGAAATGTAATTGAATAACATGGAACTCTTTGGATTAGACAATCCAACTTCCATGTACTAGGGATGGGTACCCCATTTGCATTTGTTTTAAATTTGATTTACTCAGGAAAACCTGAATTTGTTTTTAGCGTGCGGAACGAGTGCAATTGTCAGACGTCGAATACATCTGATAGTTGCATATAAGTATATGGTTACGTATAGATGGTATCTGGCCTGTTTTGGCCAGCAATTTGATGGGCCCACACGCTGCACCCGTTAACGGGTTTCTCCCTCTCTGTCTCTTTCCAAAATGTGGCATGTTCTGCAGCGTCATTCGTGGCGATAATGAAGCGCTGTCGTAACTATGTAGATCGGCGCGATGTTTTGCAACTGTCTGGGGGCTATAATAATGAGTTGTGGCTGCCTTTTAAATGTAATAGCTTCATGTTCTTTTGAAGGTCAGCTTTGACGCCGACAACCGGCATGTTTAAAGTGCATTAAGTGACAAAAACTTTAAGCATTCTGTATGAGCTAGACAAAGTCAAATTTGACTAAGAACTTTAATGGATTTTGTTAAGCGGACGCTTGCTTGACAGTTACTTTTAAAGCATGTTGCAAAGAATAACAATTATTATTATTAGTATGGAAGATTATGTCAATATTTTCAATTGACTCAATTTCAGTCGTTAGCATCTAGGACTCGGCGAGTGTCATGCAATATGCTATATAAGATCTCAATATGATGATCAAAAGAATAAAAAAAAAGAAAGAAGGACTATCCTCGACACTACGAAGGTCTTATAGATATCTTGGATATCTTGGAATAGGAGAATACTTGGCCTTAAAAATATCTAATTTTCAGACTATCAGCTGATCAATGCTGATCAAGAACACATATACTAAGTGGAGTCAAAGAGTTCTTCTTCTATGGCCTCTACAAGGGCATAAGAAATGTTAATGAAAAGAACTTATTTTCCCAGATGCTTACTTCAATTCCCATTCTTTCGGTGACCTTTGCCTTTTCTATAGTGTATAAAGTTTATTTTAGCTGTGCGCAATACAAACTAATCACAGCTGCCAACTAAACGTTACTTTGGCTCTGACTAACTAAACTAACAATAGAGAACTTTTGAGAAATTCTCATAATCAAGTCTGGGCTTGTTAGCTCAAATATTTGTTTATTAGAATAAACAAAATGTCAAGAAATCTCAATTGTACATGTGGAATAGTGAAGAACAAATACCCTAACATTCGACGCATGCACAATTTATTATATGAAAAACCTGGCTTGAAGCAAAAGTTTTGAATTCTAATTTATCTCTTACTAGCAATAAAGTTGTCTAAGATCCAAATCAAAGCAAAAATTGTATAAGAGGAAGAGAAAGAAAGAAAGAGAAAGATAAGAGAAGCCAAACATTGCGTTAAGCTAACCATTTTTTCAGTACAACGGGGAATTGTTTCATTTAAAATGTGAAAGTATAACAAAATCATGGCTTAAACCAAAAACAAGCTTTATGAAACGAATCGACAATTTGCTTGAATTTTGATGCACTTTTCGAATATATGTTCACAAAGCTCTACGATCTTATATCCTACTCCGCCTTCTTAGAATGCCAAACAATTTTTACATCAATGCATTAGGCAATGATCTCCATAATTCCAATTACCAATGTTAGGGTATACACACCAAATAAATACATTTGACTGTCTAATACCAAAGAGTCAGTCGCTTTGTCTGTTTTCTTACCGAGAGAAATTGTGGCTTAAAGCTATGAATATTCGAGAAAATATAGCGAAGCGCTGATTCAGCAAAGCTTGAAATTTGCAGATATATAAGCATCTTCAAGATACACACAGATATATATCTTAAAGATACACACAGATAGGTATCTTAAAGATACACAGATATGTAGCTTAAAGGTACACAGATATGTATCTTAAAGGAACATAGATATGTATCTCAAAGATACATTGAACCTTTAACAATTACTGCACTGTTTAAGTTCTAACAAGTATTCAAACTGAGCCCGGCGAGTTGTTGGGGCTTGTTTGTTGTGACTCACCTGTTCGACCTTTTTGTGTATCATGATGGGGAACAGCGACCAGCCGCAGTAGGCTCCCAGCACGGCAACGATGACGCCCAGGGCGCTGACAATCAGTGACCAGTGCAGCATATTGCAAGTCCAATAATCTATGTCCAATCTAAGGGCAGAGAGCAGCCGGCACCATGGGCCAACTGATAAGCCGGGAATTGAGAGGGGGTAAGGGCTAGCGACAGCTGTTTAATGAACGTCTCTTGCCGGCAGCTCAATCAGAGCATAGTTTAAGAGATTTATGTATGGGATTTGACTCTCGGAGTTGCCTGACCTACGCCAAGACAGCAGCTGCCACTTGTTGTTGTTGTTGTGGCTGTTGATGGTCGCCAGCGTCGGGTGCCGAAACAAAGCGCACTATTTATAAGATATATACGCGCTTTCAGGTTTTGCCTTATTGTTATATATACACCTTTATTTTGAAATAAACAAGTTGTTGAATGCGCTGCTCCGCGATGCGTTGGGTTAGTTTTCGTTTGGTTTGGTTTGGTTTGGTTTAGTTTTTCTGTTTGCTTTGCTTTTCCTCTCTGTGTGTGCGTTATATGTACCCATACATGTATAAGAAGTATTGTAATTTATAATGTCTTTTATTTTTTGCTGCTTTTTGCTTTTTTTTTGTCGTAGTAAAAGTAGCAAAAAAAAACTAGTTTCTGTGCCTCGTCGCTTGTTAGGTGAGAGCGTTTTTTTTTTGTGCTTTAAATAATTTTGAAAATAATTTTTGATAATTTTTTTTGGCTAATTTATTTGGGTCAACACTTTGACGCGCCGAAGCTCATCCACAAACTGACAGCACAGGATAATAGCGGCACATATTTATTTATTCACACACACTCGCACACACGCTCGCAAAGCAGAAGTAACGTTTGTGAAGTTCAGATTGTATCTGTTGCCAGGAAAGTAACAGGGTGTTTGCGGTTTGGGCGCTCTGCCGTGCCAAAGGCTGCGATAAAATCGCCGCACATTTATTTAACGGGCGCACGCGAATGGATGAGTTCGAGCGTTGAGAATTGAGGATTGAGAACTGAGAACTGAGACTGGGCAAATGCGATTTTCACTTTGTAATTGAATTGTTTTGCCGTTAATGACCGGGTTTTTTCGGTAATTCGGACTCGTAGATCGTAGCGCGCTGCCAACGCGCCGCATGGAACAACCGTAAACGACTGCCAAAGTTCAAGACAAGCTCTGAGCGTAGCGGCGTCCACTGCGACGCTGAGCTTGTGAGCCGTGAGCCGTGCCCCTCGGCCTGCCCGCCCTCAGCCAGCGATCAGTCTGCATAGGTAGTCGCCCTATACGTACTGAGAGAGAGAGGGCGAAAGAGAGAGAGAGAGAGAGAGAGCGGCGCATTGACAGCTCAAAGAGCTTGTCGCGAGGGCTAACTGACCTGAGTCCCGGGTCTTTAATGATGCTGCAAGTTGTTGTCGAGTTGTTGCCATTGTTATTGTTGTTGTTGTTGCTGCTGCTGATGAGCAAGACGTTGTTTTTGTGTAATTTGGTTATAAAAATTATGGGCGGCCCATTAGCAAATTAGTGCAACTATTTTTTGTATATTCATTTTTTATGCATATTTAAGCTTTGAAGTTTAGTTTATAATTGCCTTTATTAGCATAGAGTTAAGCAAGCAAACTAAATAAATACTTTCATATTTAAGCTTAACAATTAAATGTTTATCCTTATCTTGCGCTTAGTTTTAAGGTCAGCTATTCGGCATTCTCTCCCTCTGCCTGAACTGACCTGCACAAGAGCCAACTCCATTTAAGGTGCTGCCAACTCACTTTTTTTTTTTTGCTTTGGCCCGCTTACGCTCTCGCATTCCCTCTGCAGCGCGGCAGCTCTTGAGTCTCCTCTCTCTTCAAGCGCCGCGTGGGTGCACTTGACGAGAGCCCAAAAAAAAAATACCAAACGCATTAACAGGTTTTTTTTTCGGTTTTGTGCGTGCCATGAATTTTATATATAATAAATATACAACAACAACAAGCGGGCGAAGCTTTTGTTGAACTTGACACGATTGTTGTTGTTGCTATTATGTTGTTGTGAATTTACAGTTGTTGTTGTTAATATAAATTGCTTTTCGTTTGCGTTCGTGTTGTTGTTGCCATAGTTGTTGTGCAAAAATGTAAGGCTTTAAATATTAAACAAATGCAAAACGCAGCGCTAATTAAAGCTAAGCCAACGGGAGATGCGTACAGTAAATGTGAAGTCAAATGAAGTGAATAACAAGACAAATGAATAGTTTGGGGAGTTTGGAGTGTGGGGATTAGGATGTGGGGAGTAGGGTGTGAGGGGCAGGGGAGAAGGGGATAGGGTGTGGGGAGTAGAGTGTGGGGTGTGTAGCAAATGAAAATGAAAAGCGCACAAAATTAACCACAACTGTTACTTGTGCACAAATGATTTATAATAATTAATATCATAGCATTACATTTAATTTGTTGTGTCATATTTGTTGTTGTTTTTGACTTAATAGCCAAAACACATATTTATAGTGACATATGTGCCACGCCCACAAACATATATCAGCACACTATATATACCATTCATGAATGCCATGACTTATAAGCGTTCATAAGTACTTAAAAGTTAATTAACTTTTAGATATAGCTTTCATTTAGTTAACGTCCTGGAATGTTTTAATTTTCCCGTTCTATCTTGAACTCTTCGTCAAAAGTCATATTTTACACAAATACTTGAAAATGAGCTTAAATCTAATCGAATGAAGGACAAAAAGTTGAAATCCACGGCATCCGCCCATGTCAGTATTATGGTAAGAATCCTTATGCCAAAAAATAGGCTTTCATTTAATTAAACCTTGACTCGTATAATTCAGCATATACTCTTGGAAATGAGCTTGAGGCGGACCGTATGTTACATATAAATGGGAATTACACACATTTTTCGCGAATTTTCCACACTTGCGGGTGAAATTCCCCAAGACCCTAAACTGTTAACATTCTAATTAGAATTTAAATGTGTTAATACAATTTAATAAAATCGAGTGGCAATCCTTTTTAACTTCTATTTTTACTTGTGTAACTATTCTTAGTTGAAGCTTCTGAATTCCATTTGTAAATTTCACTTCAAGCTTTCTTTCAGCTCCTCTTAAGCTGTTCCCTCATTATATGCTGCCACCCACTTGCGCCCGTTCTGGCAGACCTGAGAGTGTTTTGTGTTAATTATTTTGTAGCATTATCCACAGTTAGCCTAGTTTTGAAGGGCCCTGAACCCAGTTTCTTATTTGCGTGCAGCTTGCTGATATCGTAATTTAAATATTTATTGCATTTTTTATGCCTCGCTTGCCACTTGACTACCAAGCAAAAGCAACCAGCACATCCTCACTAAGACACACACACACACTCACACACACACACACACACAAGCACACTCATAGTGTGTCCCCCTTTTGTGTGACCTACAAATTAAATTCAAATCTTGTGTAAATACTGAAGGCACAGAAATAGTTTGTGTTCCACAAATTGATTGCATGTGTCCTGGACGGGTTGCAAGAAAAGAAAAATGTGGAAATCTGCGGCATTTGATAAAATGATGTATGAAATTTCACACGACAGGAGACTGGCTGACTGTCAGGCCGGCATAATAAAAAACAATCAAATATAACTCGGCGGCACGCCATGCAAACATGTACTATATTCTCATCGATGGCATGCGACGGCAATTCCAATTTATAGATAATTTGATACGAACTGTCAGTCAGTCAGTCAGTCAGTCGGTCGATCAGTCAATCAGTCAGTCAGTCAGCCAGTCAGCCAGTCTGACAGTCAGTTATTCGGTGACTCAAAGTGCTGCCAACTAGCACAAGGACATCGGAGGCGTAACTTTGTTTATGCGCGATTCGGAATGCATTTCTAATGTGTATTATGCTTGCAACTGCAATTTGCTAGCAATTGCCATAAATATTTCAAGTCATGAACTCAGGTGGTGGGTGCGTGCCCCCAAATAGAATACAACAAAGCTGCAAATGCAATTAAATGGATTAAACGACAGCCAAAGGTAACGAGCCCCAAATGAGGCCAACGCGGCGTATGAGCGATACGAGCCGCTGTCTCTCGTAGGTGTGTGTCTGCACACGTGTGTGTGCGTGTCTGTTGCAGGGCGTGCCTGCCACTTCATAGAACAATGCCAGCAGCCTGTGGCAGTCACAACATGTACATTTGCCCTGCCCCTGCCCGCCCGCCCGCCTATCAACAGCCTGTCATTGTCTAGGGGCAGGCACTCCAAGGTGCATGGACATCAGTCGTGGCCAAAGCGGGCGAATGTCCGATTGATGAGGAGCCCGCTCAGCTGCATGCCCGCTGCCTGCTGGCGAAAACTGTGTCATATAGAGTTCTAGAAGATTTATGTCCGTCTCTAATCCTGCCTCCTATGCCCTCTGCTTGACTGTCTCTCCATCCGGTCTAGTGCTCTCAATAAGTGGCACAAACGACTGACGCTCACCGCAGGCTTAAGTGTCTCCAACTGCCAGACAGCTCATGTGTGTCTCTATCTGTGTGTGTGTGTGCTATAGTTTTTCATTTGGCATTTCCTACTGATTGTTGTTGTTATTGTGGCTGATGTGTGCCCTGCAGCAAAGCTATTCTGCATAATTGCCAGGCCCGTCTCGTTGAATAGGTTTTGCCGTTTGACCCCATAAGAGTAGCTCTCACAGAGCACTGCTCCTGAACTGAGCCAATTGGTTGGGATTTGTTTCGGATTTGTGTAGCTGATGTTGGCCATGAATAATGTACACACTCTGTGGGCTAAGACGAGGTTATTGCCTGTCCAAATGAACTTTGAGCGCAGGCAGAAGAAACAATTAATATTAAAGTGATTTTAGGAGATGATTTAGAGCTTTAGCCAGAGGAAGCTTCTGTTTCGAGCTGTTCTTACTCTTGGCTCTAAGCCAAGCCTTTAACTTAACTAAACTATGAATGGCCCAACTATTCATCTAAACATATTTGATAGATCCAAATGTTGAGCAGAAATCAAATGTGAATTTAATTTGGGTTGCTTTATTAAAGCGTAGAAATTATGTGGTAAGAAGATGGGGTTGAGGAATGTGAACAAACAGCTAAGCAATTCGAGCCCCAACAGGAAGAGAGTTGTTCAAGAGTTTCCATTTTCTTGGCTGTGCAGTCCTGATTCAGAATAGACTTGGCTTGCTCCAAAAACTGATAGAAGTTGCAGAAGCTTAAAAAGTTTCTTATTGCTCCCTTGGGCACATCAAATTTATTTATTTCAGAATTTACGAACTGGCTCTTAAGTTGCCTTAAAGACTGCGCCAGGTGCTGCACAACATTTCTATAGGCTTGGCAGTTCGTAGTTGAAGCCTTTGTCGACAAATTGCGCAGTTACGCCTAATCAGTCGACTGCATAAGTCGGCAGTTGGCTCGGCAACAGAATTCAATTGAATTTGCCAACAAATTCCACTTAACGTCGGCATTCGCTACCTGCACAATAATTCCATAAAATGAATTACTGCGCATTAAGATAACGCACACAGGCACACAGCCTCACACACATACACTCGTGTACACAGATGCTGAACACAGTCGCAATGGCAGTCGTTGTCCTTCGAAGCAGACAACCCAGGGACGCGCTGCAGCCTGCAATGCTGGAGGCCAAATGGCTAGAAGTAACAAAAAAAATAAATAGGCTGAAATAAAAGTAATGACAATAAGGCGCGAAAAGCGCGCTCGGAAAGTCCCAGCAGCGTATTCAAGGCAATCCAAAAACAAGCCTCAAACCGCGTGCTATGCGGGCGTATGCGCCATAATAACACGCATACGCCGCGTTGTACGTGCAAAATCAAAACATAAACCAAGCGTAGCCCCAAATCTAGTAGCTGCTCTGGCTTGTGCGGCATTTGAATGTATGTGTGTGCGCATGTGTGTGTCTGTGTGTGTAGAGGGGGAGGGCTTTGGGTTGGGGTTGTTTTTATTTGGGTTTTTCGCTGCACTTCGTGTCAAGCTCGTGCACGGTATTTTGTGAGCGCGTGACCAGCTGTGAGAGAGTGCAATAGAGAGAGTGAGAGAGAGAGAGAGAGGGATAGACAGAGAGAGCGAGCGAGCGAGAACCAGCCGAAGGAGTTTCCCTACATGCTGATGATGATGATGATGTTGTAGCAACATAATCGCACTTCGTGCAGCGCTGGTAAATTGCATTTGCGTTTCGTGAATTCAGTTTTCAGTTCTGTTTCAGTTTCGAGTCCGTGCAGGTGCCTGCGAGCGAAGCCAGCGCCAGTGAGCCAGAGCCAGAGCCAGTGCCTCGGCCGAGTGCAGAAGTTTAGCAAAGCCAAGTAAAAGCAAACAAGTGCAGTTATTTGTATGTATGTGCATGTGTATATGTATATGTATGTGCCCCCGCCGTAGCATAGATACAGAGATACCTACACATTTTCAACGCTAGCCGCCTGAAAAGTGAAAACAAACCAGGCCAGTGCAAAACTAAAGTCAAGTTAAAAAATAAAGTAGAAATATTAGAAAATTGAGAACTCAAAAGTTATTGGATTACTCGGGTAATTCCCTGGCATAGTTTTGATCAAAATACGACGCACAATCTGCACAGAGACAATGTCGACGCTGCCATTCCTGTTGAGCGTTGCCGACGAGCTGGACAACATCCATACGCAATCGTATCTGGATGACTTTGGTCTGGGCTTCCATCCGCATCGTCAATATTATCGCACGCCAACCATACAGCTATCGCTGCCGGCCAGCACGGACTGGACTGGACGCACGGATTGGCAGGGACGACATGCGCGCTTTCGGAGCTACAAGTTCTACGATGATTCGCAGAACAATCTCGAGGAGGAGCAGGACCAGGACCAGGACAGGGAGGCGGAGCAGCAGCAGCAGCAGCATAGCCTGCAGCACGAATTGCAGCTGGAACATCGGGAGCACAACAAAGATCACCACCATCAGCAGCAGAAGCAGCAGCACCAACAACAGCAGCAGCAACAACAACAACAAGCTCACACTGCCAACATGGTCAAGTCGAACTCACATGATGTGGGCGTTGGTGGGATGGGTCTAAATCTGAAGGCCAGCGAGGAGGAGGATGACGAGAACATCGATCGCACAGTGCGCATGTATAATCTGTCCAAGAAGTGCTGCAAGAACTACTATCGCCATGCCCTCGAGATGGATGGACTCGGTGCCAGTGGCCGGAGCAAGTGCAGCAATGCGCGTGCCGAGTGCCATTATTCTGGCTCCAGCTCTGAGGAGAGCCTGCAGAAGGTGCCATCGCCCATAGAGTTTCTCACCTGTTTTCTGGTCAAGAAGACGCGTGCACCCAAATGCTCGAGCCATGCTCCAGCTGCCGGCCGTGCGGCAGTTGGCCAGCTCAAGAAGACATAGAACGCGGCCGCGTTGCTGCCAGCAGCAACAGCGACAGCAACAACAACAACAACAATAACAGCAACAACAACGGCATCCGGCTCAATTACATCGACGTCGGCGTCGAAGCGTCGGAGCAACTGCTTCTGAATGTTGGCCAGAGTCGGTGTGCTCTGCGGCCAGGCCTGGAGCTGGCTGCAGCGTTGCGGCGAGCTGCCCAGCTCGGAGCCAACGACGTTGCCTGCAACGCGTCTGGGACGCATTACCTATTAGGCGTCTCAATTGCAGGGGGCGTGGCACACACGACTCACACACACACAACCACAAAACACACACGTACACGCGCACACAACAATTAGCATTGAAATTGTTTTAAAGTGCACAGGAATTTGCATAAGGATTCGTGCTGCGGCTTTATTTTATAGCTAAGGGACAAAGGCCAAAATAAACCCAACAACAAAAGAGAAAGCCGCTTCGATTTGAACCAAACACACACACACACACACACACACCCACACCGAAATTGTTTTTTGAAATTCTTAATAATCGAGAGTACACACAACAATTTTTAAAGCCACAAATTTTTACCGAAATTAACGAGAATTTGTTAAGCAAACGTTTTTTATACGAATTTTTTGATACCTAAAAAGTGAAACAAACAGAAAACTATTTATATACTTATATATTATATAATATACATATTATACATATTGTACTTAAAGAAAAACGGGCAAATTTAAGGCACATTCAAAACAAAAACAACAACAAACACATACAGCTTAAAGCAGCTCACACACACACACTCAAACACACACATGTATACACGAAAAGTTTCTCGTTTTTGTATATTTTTTTGGGGTAAAAACAAAAAGTTTTTTTATAGCTCTGCAAATGAAGAACTAACAAAACTTGCAGAAACTACCGAGAATGTTGGAGTGGGTTCAGGTTCAGGCTATGAAAAGTGAAACATGTTACAGCAAGAAGAAGAAGAAGAAGAAGCACTAAGGACATTTAGAGAGACCTTGTGCCATATGCAGCTGCCTATTGAAATGGAAATTAGTTGGGATCGAGTCCAAACTGAAACTGGCTGAGAGATTGCAGAATTTACAGATGGTTTTTGATTTGATCTATGCCCAACGTAATATTTCCGTGTTCTTAATGTATTCTAAATGTTGATGGAGAAAAAGCAAAAAACCAAAACAATACAAACTAAAAGAAACAATATAGTAACATTTTATATATATACAACAACAAAGAGAAAATACATAAATGTAGCTGTTTGCACTTTCAGAGTTTAGTATGAATTAGAGCTACAAACATGATATATATATCATACTCGATACTATATGTAGTTATATATAACATATGCTCGTTCGAACCTTTAGTACATGAATGTTAATCAACACACATGGATTTACATAAGCTGTACACGACATGTGGACTAAAGTTACATACAAACATATTCGGCGCATTTGCGATTCGATTCGAAATCCTTTGTGGAATGCGCCCACTTACTGCTAATTGTTACTTGATGTCAATCATAATCAATATAGTTAACTTAAGAGCTCTCTCCCAAAACATGACAAAGTAGCGAAAATTGTTGAACTCTAATCACAAAGACACATTCATATCTATTGCATAGATTAGCGTTAATTTGTAAATCATCTTCTTCTAAGCACTCTACAAATCAAGCAAGGCATATCATATGGAAAACTTCAGCTAAAGCGAATACATATTTAACTTGAAATTTAATAAATGAATGTGTAACAAATGCATCTGCGGCTCTTTTCTCTCACTATTTTTGAACATTTTTTAAAGCTTAAAGATTTGCGCATTTATTGCATATCTTTGGCCTTGAGCGCAGACAAGGACATGTGGCGTGTCCTTCATGCCATAAACGAAAACTTGACACTCGCATTAATTTGCCACGCGTACACTCTAAAGAAATTACCAACGTCAAACTCAAAAATTTCAAGTGCAACAAAGTAATGGAAGACAAAATTGTGACCTTTGCTCAAAAGGACGACGACAAGCAAATGGCATGTCCTTTCGCCTCGCTTCGCATGCATATGAGCTAAACTCCGGCTGCGGCTGCTGCTGCGGCTATCCTGGCCCTGGACATACCAAGGATCCGACGTCACCATTTTCTTTTTTTTGGAATTTCAAATGAGCTGCAGTGACAACGTCGCTGCGACACGACCTCCGACCTCCGACCTCCTGTCAAGCCTTCAGACAGCGCGCATCAAAGAGCACATCGCACACCACTTTTGTGCCACCTGCACCACGTTCACTTTCCATTTCAGCGGCTCGCTTCTTTCTATTGGGTTCAATAGCACAACACAAAAATAGACTAATTTTGCATGTGGTACCCCCTCCCCCTTCCCGCAACCCCTTGGGCTGGGCTTATAAATAAAAGCCTGTTTCTTTTCGTATGCAAACAAGTGCAAGCACATTGTGGGCGTGACGGGGGCACCGGAATGGACAAAAGGAAGTGTATTTCTTCTGTTATACCCTGTACGCATTAAGCGAGCACAGTAGGGGTATGCTCGCACATTAAGTTGACTTAGCTGTGTTTGTCTCGCCAACTGACCCAAATGTTTTATGCTTATTCTTCACAGTTGAAAGCCTTGACTGCCTTGTAGTACAGTTTCCTATTCGGTGTAAATAGTATTAATCTTTAGCCGTTTATGTTCTTTACAATCTAGCAACTCTTTGCAGAGTAGCTGCTGGTCGAGCACTCCCATCTACCACAAAGTTGTTTTTGACTTTTGTCTTCCCAAAACAGAACTGAAACTTTGTACGTGCTGGCTCTAGTCGTGTCTCTGGTTACTTGACTTTGTTGCTGCGGCCTGTGCTGCGCTTTTCCTTCACAGGAGACAAGGGGGGAGACGTGGTGTGAAGGCGCGCGATGGTGCTCGCTCGCACGGCCAATTACAGTTTAAGTTGGGCCGTGCCGGCCCGTCTTCGACTTGGGCAATGGCACCGCATTGCAGTGGCAGCTGTGGCAGCCTGTGACGCGTTGCTCCTGGGTTCGCCTGCACCACACAAAAAAAGGTTGCCCTTTTGTGGTTGACTACCTTGGCGACTACTTGGCCGCAATTTATTGGTGCACCCAATTTGCCAGCGACTGCAACGCGTACGTCCTTTAAACTCCGTGCCCCTTCGGCTGGTGCAATGCCCTGCTTGTTTGTGGGTCCATCAGTCTAAATGCTTTAATTGATTTGCCACGCCCATTACTAGTTCTCTATTTCGTCAGTTTAAAATTCGCTGCGCAGTTTATTGATTCGCTGTAATTAGTTTGACACGAATTTAGTTCGCCAATTTCATTAAGTATACGCGAACGCACGCGTAATTACGTATACGTAATTTGTGAGGCTTTACAATATTTTCTGTAGCATACTTTCAGGCTTCCGCATAAAATTTATAAATCGAATTTTAGTACACTGCGGCTTATTATGCAGCATTTTTTTTTTGTTTTTTTAATTGGAAAACGCGCAAACTAATTGGTTTTAATATTAAAACAAAACATTTTCTTTAGCCGCACACAACTCACACGCTTGCAACTGATTTTCGTTAATAATTTATACGCCCGCTGAACTAATGAACTTTGCGGAGGCGTTGTTAAAGCCACATAAAATCGAGAAAATAACTGATAATGCTGCAGATGTTGACGCTGCTGAGGTGAGCTGCTGCTGCCGCTGCCACTGGCAATTTGCCCGCTGGCTGACAAAATTGTGGCGAGCAAATGAACGAACATTTAAGGCCAGAAACTAGCTGCAAGTGAGCGTATTGCACGCGCCGCAGCTATAATAGGCTATAAGAGATGCATCTAGAGAACACCCACACCCAGACTCAGATGCAGCCCCACCCGCCTGGCGGCAGCGCGTGCCCAAAATCGCGCATACGACCTGTGGGTGGACGCATGCAATACATGGATTCCACTCCGATCCACTCAATATAGAAAGCGAATCAAATATATAACACAAGGTCTTGTGCAAGCGGCTGGCAAAGAAAGTGCCTAAATGCGACCCACACCCTTTGGAATTGATCGCTGGGATCGTTTGCTTGGCATTTGATTTGATTTTGCCATAAACTCAAACAAATTAGTCGATTACATAGTTGTTTTTTCTATATAGAATTGTTTAGCTATAATTACAATGCATTATTGTCACTAGTTTAGTTATGTTGTTGTTGTTGTTGTTGTTGTTGCTGCTGCGGCACTTCATTGATTTCCAAACGAGAATTTGTGCGCGCATTTCACGGCTACACTGCGCTACATAGTAGAGGTAAATTGCTCAATAACTTAAAGTTATTGGAAACGAAGATCAAATTTATAAAACTTAAAAAGGTTTTCATAAGTATTTAAAAGTTTTAAGAGATATTTAATAAATTGAGGAAGTTTTAAATATAAATATTTTTGTATCATTACAATGAAAACCCACGCGCATTTATTTATACTTATACCTAATTGTTTAAACGTTTATCTATTGATGTGCACCGCACTGTCAATTGCTGCCTGAGTCACAAACTCATTGAACTCGTGCCTGTACATAATATACAGGGTATATATATGCTCGTATATATACTATAGATTAACACTAGAGGGCATGGCATGTAAATTGTCGCCGTTGTCTTTGTAATTACTATCAAGCGCTGGCAAAATCTATTGCGAATACAACAACAAGCCGAACAGAACAAGAAGAACATAAAATACAATTATAAACGGGTGGGGTCACACACACACACACATACATGCACACACAGCTATGCCCCGAGCCGCGAGACGGGGGCAAGGGGTAGGCAGGTCAGGCCCATAAATGTTATATTCACGAAGAGTTCACGTTGTTATCGTTGTTGTTGTTGTTGTTGTTGTTGTTGCTTCTGTTGTTCTCGCTAATCTTTGGTGTAAATCGATGGCAATAGCCGAAAAGCCGTTTAGCAGACAACGTGGCCATACAAATTGCCTTTTGTTATGACTAAAAGCTACAAACGTTTCAATCCAAGCGCCGAACATGCTGTTGACACAGTATCTCTATCTCTATCTCTATCTCCATCTGTATCTCTATCTCTATTTGTATCTGTATCTGTAGCTAGCTAATTGAAAATGAAAATCCGCATAAATAGTCAATGCCAAATTTGGGCAAATAGTGAAAAGAATTATGCGACGTTTTCGAATGTTTGTTTCCACATTTCCGCTAAAGAAATTTGTTAATTTGGCTCAGCCCAGGCACACACACATGCACACACACATGAGTGTATCTATAGCAGCGGAAATGCTGCGTAATTAAGTTGAACTTGAACGTTATGGGAGAATAAGCTGGGCTTTTATTTGGTGGATTTAAGGCAAGAATTGATTTTGGCACAGCTCACTAGAGCAAGTTATGTGGCAAATCTTAAGAAAGTCGGGTCTTGCGGAAGCTTTTCAGACGCAGCAGCCCCCCAAGGAAATGCCGTTCAGCTGGCGGCCCACAGCAGCACAGCCCACCAGCCCACCAGGCCAACCCCATCAAGATCGAGGCTAAAACAAGCAGCGATTAGCTGAGTAGATCGCCCGCTGCCGACGGCTGGAGCTGATGACGACGTCACAGTTGTCATTGCCGCTGGCTTAGCCCACTGGAAGCGCCAACCCAGCTGGCGTAGTGGGCTCTATATAAGGCGGCGGTTCTGTCAGTGTCGCGTTTAATTCACTCAGCGCAAAAATCGCGTGCGGACGTTCAGAAAACGCGGCGAATCGTAACGTGAAACGGAACAATTTTGCTAAGCCAAGCCGTAAAATTTCGCAACGCGTTGCTGCGTCCTGCCCCGAAAACCAAATACACACACACACATATAGTCGAGATGGCTCTGGTACCAGCCACGAACAACAGCACGGATTGGGATTATTGGGATTATCGTCGTCGCTTGTGGCGCGATTGGGATCTGACCGCCGACTGGGATCTGCCCTATTGGAAGCGTTTGTCACGCGTCGGCTCAGCGCCGGATCTTAGTCGCGTTGTCGTTGGCAAGGACGGGTTCGAGGCCAACGTGGATGTGCATCAGTTCAAGCCATACGAGATTACCGTCAAGACCACCGGCGACACCGTCGTCGTCGAGGCCAAGCACGAGAAGCGACGGGATGGCGACACCTTCGTGGGCCGCCACATTGTCAAGCGATTCGTGCTACCGCGCGGCTACTATCCCAACGATGTGCGCTCCGAGCTCTCCTCCGACGGCATACTCACCGTGCGCTGTCCGCCGTATCTGAGCAATGAGCGCAGCGTCTATGTGCGCCAAGTGGGACCCTCGTACCTGAGCATTAAGAACTAACACACACACACACACACATATATTAACACAAGCTGGCCTCAGGCGCAGCACAGGATGTGGGAGCAGTTGTTTTGTTTTTGGTTTCTGTTGGCGGCACTGCCTTGCGCAAAGCATCCGAAAATGGCACTCGAGACGAATTTTGTTTACAAATTAATTTAATTAATTTAAGATACATTTTCACAAGCGCTTCATAGCATGGAAAACAAATCTTATTGGACTTTTTTGTAATTAACCAGAAACAATTTTTAGTTGAATAAAATGAAAGTTTAATTTATTAAAAACCAAAAAAAGTTCGAGGGATCGAAAAACTCGGCTTAGCCCAATTAACAATTTGTTAGCCATGGCCAAGGGAAATCCGTGCCATGTCCAGAGAATGAACAATGTCCACGACTTCGCGTGAGACCCAAAACAGACGGCTTTTGAAAATGTCAACATAAATTGGCCCAAACGAGAATCGGACAGCGGCTGCCCCAGACAAACATGTCTTGATATATGTATACATATATATATAGATATATTCTATCTAGAACGCCCTTGAGCAATTTCCGCAAATGCCAACTAAGGTAAAGTTTAATTGTAAATAAAGCAATAAACAACAACAACAATAAACGTGTCAATCTGGAAGACTAGAGCACCACATAAACCTACACAGCGGCACATAGTCCCAAGAAAGCCCCGACAAAGTTCTATATAAATAGTCTAGAGATACGTCTGACAGCTGACCATAATGGTCAATGAGTTAAAAACAAATAGCAAATAAATATAAAAAAAAACGGCATCAGTAAATAAAATAACAATGTTTGAAAATAAAGTCGCACGCCCACAATGCAACGACGCGACTTGCTCGCTGTTTAAAACGCGCGCAATTGCAAGTGTGTTACGGTCGCTCGACTTTTGTAGCAGCTGCCTGTCAATGGGTCAATCATTGGCCAGTTCAATGCTTGACCTAAAAAAAAACACTTTGTTGCAGTTTAAACAATCAATTTGTCAAGCACATTAAATGAATCAATGGATCATTCGTTGATTCATTCAGCTGCTAGAGTCTATTTAAATTTGGAGTTCTTGGTGTCCAATATGTTTTTCAGTTGCTTTGTTTGTTTTTACTGAGAATTCATTTAAGTAATAAGCATTTCCATGTGATTGAATCTTCGCTCTATTTTGTTTGCTCTCTCTCTGTATTTAAATGTTCTGCCTCTCTCTCTCACTCTCATTTGTTCAGCTAGTTCATGAAAATCGCATAGAGAGGCGACTTGCAGTTTGGGGTATAAAAGTTAAGCATACTTTTAGGCTGCAATCTTTGTGAACTGCAAATTACGAAGCGGTGGCAAGCTTTCCGCTCAAACTATTTGGCGTTGTTTTTAACTAAATAAACATCATTTTTTGTTGCTTTTTTTATGCGCGTTATGTTACAACGAGCTCTATTAACGATAACTACAACTAATTAAAACATGCGAAAGTATGTCTCTATATAACAATGACTGCCACAGATTTAAGTCGTGTGGATGGTGGTGGTAATGTTGGTTGACTGGTTGGGTCTGTCTTCGCGGATGTGGTTCTTATTGCTCGTCCTTCTGTGCTGGCGGATGTGTGCGAATGTACTCGAGGGCACGGAGCACGTATGCCGGAACTGGAGGCGGTGTTGGCAGATGGTCGCCAACGGGATGGTAGCCCTCCTCATCGGCCGTGTAGCTCAACGAGATCTGTTCGCCTTCGGGTGAAATGTAGGAGAGGGCACCGCGAACGCCCGAGGGATTTCCCGCCTCCTGGACCTGAATGCCGTTGCTGGTCTCATAGGCAAACTGATAGTTGCCCTCCGCATCGGATGCTTCGTTCTGGAAGCTGCGAATCTGTGCGTCCTTGTTGATGTTGTCGGCGCATGCGCAACCGATGAGGGCGAGGCAGAGCAGCTGCAATTAACACTCGCGCTTAGCAATGGGAACTATAAATCTCTAGATTGTTGGCGGGCACTTACATATTTGAACATCTTGAGTTGGGCTTGGGAGCTGTGACTGCGAATGGGTTTGAGTGTTATAAGGCGGATGCTTCAACTGCAACTGATTGCTCTGCTCAACAACGTGGTGGCTTTTATATGGGCATGGATCTCGATGGTTGGGTATGGCAAACGGGTTTTAATCGTTTTTTATGGCATCCCAGCAATGGCAATTGGCAACTACATGGGCGAAGAGGGCATCAATAATTGCCAAAAAACCGTATTATCATAATCGAAACATTTTACAACAACAATGCGCTCAACTATAATCGAATATCAGAGCCT
Organism: Drosophila kanekoi; assembly: GCA_037075305.1. Taxonomy (NCBI): domain Eukaryota; kingdom Metazoa; phylum Arthropoda; class Insecta; order Diptera; family Drosophilidae; genus Drosophila; species Drosophila kanekoi. Next base: position 6,047,648 of record JBAMCE010000141.1, on the reverse strand, counting down.
TAAAACGCATGAGTCATTTGCCAGCAATTTATTTCCACGCTTTAATTTGGTGTCAGTTTTGCATTCGCCCCATGCAACTCTTCACTTCGCACTAAAGCCCAAATTATTTGTGTATTTTCATGTGGTCCACAAAACCAGAAAATACCCCTTACCAGCTTTCAATGCTGTTTGTTGTTGCTCGTCGTAGCCCTGCGGCGCCCTGCTGCTGTGGCTGGAGCTCCACTTGGAGTTGGCAGGTGCGCGTGCCCGGGCTTGGAAGCCGGCGCGAATTGTCTATCTCGAAGAGCTGTTGAAATGCTCGGATGCGCAAGGTCGTCCCACAAGCATTTGGCTGCGCATGATGATCATGATGATCCATTGTAAATTAGTTGTGTGATTTCAGTTTACACTTTGGCGGGACTTTTCTTGTAACAATTAGAAACGGTTATTCGAACCCAAAAGCAAAGTTTGAAAACATTGATGAAATCGTTAACAACTTAAACATAATCCGATGCTCTTCCCACTTCCCAATTATAGTTGAACTTGTATAAGATATAATTTACTTTTGATTCATTTGAAGGTATACAAAAATATAATTTACTTTTGATTCAAATGAGTGCAAAAAATTGACAAACATTTTTTTGATGGTGCTAATATTGTGTCTATCGGGAAGTAATTAGACTAGCCAAACACGAGTAATTAGCATTGATTAATTTCCGCTATATATATTCTAAATGTTTTGCTCGATCATTAACGAGAAACATATAAGTTTATAGCAATATTGTATCGATCATAAGCGAGAAACATATAAGTTTATAGCAATAGTGTATCATAAATAATCTATATATATTTTCCTATTCTTGTACATCATTCTTCGACATTTAAAGAGCAGCTTTTTGAGAGCAGATCGCTTAAGCACGATAGCTTGATTAAATTGCTATTTGTTAACATGGTAAACATAGCTTTTTATATTCGAACAACTTGTTTGTTGTTCGGACAAAGTCAAAAGTATTTGAAGCATGCGAGGGACCCGATTCCTCTTATGTTTCAAGCTTAACGGTTTATAATCAAATCAACATAATTCAACTTTTGACTTGTTTTCAGGTTTGCTGCCGCATTTAGAATATAATACTCGTTTTTGGTACGATTTGAGAAATATGTATTTATATTTTGGATAAATTCTAACTAGATTCCAGCTAATGCAATTTAGAAGAGTAAATCATCTATTAACGGGGCGTCAAAGGTAACAGGCCCTAAATATAGTATTTCTTGTAAAAGAAGGCGTAATCTTTGGCCTAGTAAGCTCCATTGATTATACTTAAAAGTATGCATATTTATTTAAATCATTTCGTCGCCCAACGGCCATAAAAAGCTCTTGATCAGCCCACGTGGATTGGTGCAGAAAACCAAACAAAGAATAAAAAAAACTTATCTAGAATGCATTATCCATCATCTGGAGAGACATTCAAAAATACAAATTAGTTTGGCCTTTTAGCAATTCAAATTTGCCGAACGCCAAGATTCAGATCGCTTTTGAGCAAGTTTGTGTTCTAAGTCTTTTGCTTGTGCACGTGATGAGCAGATTGCGCTCTAATGGACTCGCTGCCAATAAACAGGCATTTTATTAGCTGCTTGTAAAGTGCGAGGCTCGCTTTTAAAGCTCCATGAGCAAATAAAATGGAAGCGCTCGGCTCTCAGCTAATTTATTGTCATGCCACAAATTTGTATGCTAATGCGAACTTGTTCCAATTTGGATGAAGAATTCTTCTTTGCCTAATTAAACAATTAAACTGGTTTGACCGAATCTGCTGAATGGCCGGCCAAATCGAAATTGAAAGTGATGATAAATTGGTTTTAGTTTTAGTTTTTTTTTTAGTTTTTTAGCTAGTTGTATCGTAAAAACTCCCATCAAAATGTTGCTCAATCTTTCCGCTGAGGCTAATGTCACATACGTCATTATCGTTAAGAGAAAAAAAACTATTAGGCCCCGATGGTTGACGTTTACCGCCATCTCAGTGGATCGAAAACCGCTTTGAATGAGTTTAAACGCTTTTCGAGCAGCGCTTTTCATATTTCAAATAAATAATAATATAGATATATATATATTTATGCGTGTATTTTGTTTTGCCCCGAATTTTATTTAATTTAATCGCATTTTGCTTTTTGCTTACGCACAAATATCTTAAGCTCGTGGATATTTAGTACAACGCGTCATCAACGCAGCTCAACGGCGGATTAGAAACGACGACGACGACGGCGACGACGACGACGACGAGGACGGCGACGCTGGCAACTGCGCCTACATATTCCAGTTTTGGATGCTACGAGTATAAAAAGCCTCCGACACTCAAAGATAATCAAACAGTGTGAATTAGACAACTGAATCAACATGTTCAAGCTTGTGAGTAAAGCAGCGAGGGCTTGACGAAAGACAACGCAGCCTGTCGAAAGGATAATAAAATTACTTAAACATATTTATTGCAGTCACTCTGCCTTATCGCCACCCTGCTGGTCTGCGCCCAGGCTGACAACATCAACCGGGACGCTCAAATTCTGAGCCAACGCATCGATCCAGCCGATGCTGAGGGCAACTATGCGTACAGCTTCGATACCAGCAATGGCATCCAACAGCAGGAGTCTGGCAATTCCAATGGCGCCGCTGGCGCCTTTGCTTTTGTGGCTGACGATGGCCAAAAATACGAGCTGACATATACCGCCGATGAGAATGGATTCCATCCCAGTGGAGCTCATTTGCCCACGCCTCCACCAATTCCAGAGGCCATACTTAGGGCGTTGGAATACGTTGCAGCGCATCCGCCACAGCAGTAGAGTTAACATTAATGAGAGTTTTATTAAATGATAAAGTAGAATGCAATAAACCAAAAGTTAAACGTGAGCCAACAAATATCTTCAATGGGAAATATATATGGATCAGTCAAAAGTCTTACAGCGTTAACTCATAAGTTAATATATGTATATGGATCGTATAGATATACAACATTTAAGACGTTTTGAGCCATATTAAACGAACGCTCATTAATCAAAAGGCAAAGCAGATGCGATCATAATGAATGGGCACAGGAATTAACCATATTGGTCGAGGTGAAAAGTATAAAATAAATGCTTAAAGAAACATCAGACGGAAATTTATGCAGTCAAATGTGGAAGCTGCAGGGCCAACAAGTCCGTCGACGGTTCGCACCTTTTTTTTTCTTTTGTTGCTTCATTTATGTGGCATCAAATTGCACACATATAAAGTCTGTCTCTCTCTCTATATATATAATTTGTCATTTCAATGTAAATGCGACAGTTGACCCCCAAAATGCTAAAACAAGATACAACATGAAATACAAATACCAAGAAAGAGTCTAAAATATGATGCAACCTCTCGGAACAGCCGCAGATCCAAAGTGCTGCCGTTGCTGGGCTCCAAACAGGTTTCATGGCTATTAACACTTTCGCTGCGCCTGCGTATTCTACCGGCTGGAATGTAGGTCAACTGCCGGCTCTTAATGGGACCTCAGCACGTAATACCCATCCGCCCAATTAACCCATCCACATTTGGCTGTGTGTAGTAAACGATCACAAGAACAAGCTGGGCAAAAGTTGAACGTGTAGTTTTTAGAATTATTTCCGATTACGCATATTATACTTAAACATTATTTATCTTACTATACAACACAATCCCCATTTCAGTCGAAATGCTTAAAAGTCGCGCGTGAATTACCAACTGCTGCAATAGCATAAACTGGAACCGAGACCTTAAAGGGTTAACCCAGTTCAACACGGAGCGCATCAACTCTTTTAAGCCACCGCCGCGGGTATGTGTAACCAGTTCCTCGTTATCCTTCAAGACACAAAACGAAGCGAACAACCTTTTGGTGTGTATGTACATTGTGTATTTTTAGCAGAGGCAGAGCCAGAGCCAGACTTTAACAGTATAATCAACAATTAAGTATATAAAAATAAGAGATGTGACATCGATACACAGAATCATTTATGCAACAATAAATAAGCCCCAATTGACCGCAGTTTATACTGAATTTGTGTTTTGCTGTTGTTGTTATAAGCCTTACAGTTTGCTCTCGGCAGCCTCCTTGGCCTTTTTGCGAGCCGCGGCAGAGGCAGCTGGCCCAAAACGTTGTATAAAGTTGTTGACCGGGCCAATAATGGCCTCTGGATTGTTCATGTGCAGATGATGCGTGCCATTTGCCACCAGATACTCAAAGTTTGGCTTCTTTAACAGCACTTCAAGCACTTCATCGTAGTACTTTTTGTCCTCGAAATAGGATGAATGTGAGCCCTTGATAAATAGATAGGGACAAGTAATGCGATTGGCCATTTCCACGCACAGCTCCTGGGAGCCAATTGCATAGTTGTAAAACTTTAAGCGGCGATCGCGACAGAAGAAGTACTTGTCCGGATACTTGCCCGACTTTTGGATGTTGCGCGCAAGCATATGTTTGCACAGCTCCTTGTTGACCGAGTGAAAGGTGCCGATGTAGACGCGCTCGATTAGCTCGTCGTAAGTATAACTGGGCGGTTCGTTTTTGCTGCGATTGCGTTCGTCCTCTCGTAGAAACTCGTCCAGGCGCGTCTCCATGGTGCGAATGACCGAGGGGTATGGACGTTGATGTGGCTTCAACGCATCAATGCCAATTATCATATCAACCTTGTCGGGAAAGACAGCGGCAAACACAAAACAAATTATGGAAGACATGGAATGCCCAACCAGAGACACCTTCTCCCACTTATATTGCTTCATGATAAGCCTTATCACATATAGATTATCCACCGAATTGTAATAACAGCCGTCTGGCAGACGCGAAGACAATCCATGGCCGGGAAGGTCTACCGAAAGAAAAGCCACATCCGGTGATAGCAAGGGCACCAACAAATCATATGTGCCTGCATTATCTTGCCAGCCATGGAGACCCAATATGGGCTGTACATTCTGGGGCCCATACCATTTACCAGCTATGTGACCCCAGGGCACTTTAATGCTGATCTCGGAAAACTGGAAGCGAATTGCAAACAACATTTAACTGCGATTTACGTTCCAAAGATCAAAGTGCACACTACTTACAGCTCGCGTTGGCGGCTCGCCAGTCAGGTCGCCGGCATGTCGATAACGTTGGTTTAGATTGAGGTCTGTATTGCCGCCGCCGCTGCTGCTGCTGCCGCCACTTAAATTATCCTGAAACTCAGACTCCATGTTCCTCACTGCAAGTGAACAAAAACACGAATGTGCTTTAATTCCAAAGTTTAGCCAAATCGAAGGCGCACACAAATTCTTATCTACGTTCGTGCTTTGCGATTAGCCCGTTTGTGATTAGTTAATCAGAGCGAGAAGCACAATGTTTGGGTGAGAAATATGCTGCATAACGATAAAAGCAATCAAAGCAAATAACAAAGAGGGCCATAAAATTCAATTATCCATGCCACGCTCGATCTGGAAGTATCAAAACCCAATACACAACAGCTCCAAAGTTCAAGGTCAACAGGTGGATCCAACTGATGAATGCGCTTGGTTTTATTTCTCCACAGCAACTTACTTACAATTCCATTAATTTTGTGCAGTCAGACCTTCCGCTAATACGAATTTGTTTTGTTTTCCACACTTATTAGATACGTTTAATTAAATATTGCCGTGGCAATACCATAGAACAATAAACTAAGCAAACAGCTGATTGGAGTTTGAGCGCGAGAGAGAAACCTAGTGTTAGAGATGGACAAAAGTGCAAGACATATGTATTCGAGTGTTATAAATGAAAAGTAGTTTAATTGCCCTTAAATAGGCAAAGCATGAACAAATCAACTAATAATAGACCTGTTCAAGCATTTATCAGCACTGAAACTAAGAAAGTTTTCTAATTATACAGCTATCGATTGTTTTGGCCATCATCGATAGTTACACACGTCTGTGTTCAGTACTATGAGATTATGGCGGCGTTTGTAACACTTGCAAGGAGGTAGCAGGAAATTTTTAAATATATTAAGAAAGTATATTCATTTTTTTCTTAATTATATAATACAATCACTATGAAGTATCTAATTACTCCTTTTCTTTAATATGTCTACTATATGTATATTGCCAATTTCGAACTTTAAGCAGACCTGTACACCCCGCAGGTTTCATAGGGTATCTGTCTCTCGGCGTGTTGCGTTTTCGCTAGTGCTTGTTAAATCTCAAACGCTGACATGTAATCAGATGTTTCATTTCATCACGGTGATCAAGCAAATTAGCGTTACAGTGCCGCTTAGATATTACTCAATACAAAAAATTTACAAAATCTACTCACTCGACATGAAAGGTCCAAGAAGTTTGCGCCTGTTGCAACAGTTTGCAAGCGGGAGACAGCAGAGCGTTCGCCTTGCGCACGGTCAAAGTTCAATCAACACGCTGAAGACACTAACAAAACATGTAGGTAACATGATTGCCTCACTTTCCCCAGGCATCTGACTCACTATGCAATATATCCACAACTTGTAGTATGAAGAAGTCAGCATTCCCGTTCCGTGGGGTCACATATCTGGCAAATGGTACGGACCGAAGCATGTGCGTCCTATTCTGGGAATGCACGGTTGGCAGGACAATGCTGGCACCTTCGATACTCTCGCACCGCTGCTGCCCCCGCATTTGTCCTTTCTCAGCATAGACGCACCGGGTCACGGTCTCTCCTCCTGGCTGCCAGCCGGCGTCATGTATCACTCCATAGATTATGTACAACTGGTGCTGCGTATAATGGAGGAATACAACTGGAGCAAAGTATCCATACTGGGTCACTCAATGAGTTCCATAAATGGCTTCGTATTTGCCGCCCTATTCCCAGAGAAGCTGGATATGTTTATTGGCTTGGACGTGCTGAAGCCCCCGATACGTAGTCCAAAACAAATTGTTAATGCGCTCTCAGACCGCCTGGAAGGATCCCTAAAGCTGGAACGACGCCTACGCAGCGGTGGTGAACCACCTGCCTACGAATGGGATCAACTGGTGGAACGCTTGCATCAGGGTAGCGAAAAATCCGTAGATATAGAGTCCTGCAAGTACCTACTGCAGCGCAACTGCAAACCCTCCAGCCATGAACCTCACAAGTATTATTTCTCGCGTGACAATCGCCTGAAGCACTCGCAGTTCTACACACTCTCCCTGGACATTGTGCTGGAAATGGCAACGCGCATCACGTCGCCGCATCTATTCATTAAAGCTCTGCAGGCGCCCTACTACGAGAACAAGAAGTACTATGATGCCACGCTTGCGGTGCTGCGCCAGAACCCGCTATTCGAATACCATGAAGTTGACGGATCCCATCATGTACATCTCAATGAGCCCGAAAAGGTGGCGCACATCATTAATTCGTTTATAAACAAGTGCAGACCCTTATGAGATCATATAGATGGGGATGAACCCCTCACTTGTACAAAGTAGCTACTTATTATCTATTGGCCGATATAGATATTCAAACCGACATTATACTGCTTGAATCTAGATAATAGGAGACGATAGCGTTTAGCCCACGTTTAATAATAAATAAAATACAATTTGTTGCTTCTATTTAATTTAATTACCTTCAATACTGGTAATAACATTACAGTTAGAGTAAATTACAAACTTGAAAATGTTTGAGTAGATTTTTGTTGTTGTTGTCTGTTTTGTTACTTTTTAAATGGAATTCGCGCCGCAACTAAAACTAGCCAATAAATACTACGCACATGATTATAAAATATGGTTTCAAAACCAAACAAAAATCAATAATGACTTTTGTTTTCGTTTTGTGCGTTGTTTATTAAAATTAGGTAGATCATAAAATGTACAGAACAATTTAAAAGGAATTGTGTGTGTGTGTAAACTATGCGAAAAACTGCTGAATCTATGAACGCCACAGAATCTTGATCTAATTCCATTGCGCACTGCACATTTTTGGCAGCACATAGGGTCAGCATTTCTCCAGCAATCAAACTTAAAAATTAAACCTAAACATAATAAATTATGCAGGTGTAGATAATAATGGGCTAATATCTAACCACATGCATCAACTTATATGCTAGTCCTTTCTTCGCGTTTATGTACTTGTCCAATTCAGTCAGCGCAAGAAAACAATCAAATCTTTACAATATTGGGTTACAAAAGGAAAAGAAATCAGATATTGACGCTGCTGCTGATTTGTAACATTCTTAGTTTAATAAATATACTTGTGTATAAGTATTTATGATAGGTTGTAAATGTGTATATCAAGCGTAATAGCAATTATTTCAGTTTCGCATGGATTTTCTGCGTGTATGAGTGTGTTTTGGTTTTGTCAGATTCAAGTTGTTATAGAAAAATATACATATATGTCAAATAAATACATATATATGGTGTTATATACTCTGCTAAACTACAAGACATACAACTATCTGAACCAACAGGCGTTGGGCAGATGCAAAAGTTGATCGATCCGTGTGGAATTTCAACTTTTGGTGCTGCCCAACAGCTGGAGCTGCTCTTTAAACATTGTAATAAAACAACAAACTAGTTTCTAGGCTATAAATAAATATAATAAATAAGTTATTTCTTAAAAGAAAATGCTTTGCAACATTTAGCATGGATTTTTGTTTGTTTGTTTGTTGGTTTGTAGAACTATATACAATTGAATTTGGAGCAGAAAAACGGCCTAGGCCACTGGCGAGGAGTCGCCTTTCATGTCGCGCTCGCGAAAGAATCCTCGCTCTGTTTTGCACTCGCGTATGGTGACCGTCTCCAGATTGACGGTGACATCCGTGATGACCACTCGATTCGATATGTTGCACTTGGCGGGCAACCAGAACCGCGGCGGCAATGCACGCGGAGACAGCGGCGTTAACGGTTGCTTTTGGCTCAACGCCAGGGCGCCACTCAGTTTTGGTATGTTATTGTTCTCCGCCGTCTGCGCCGCTGACGCCTCATCATCCTCCTCCTCGGTGTAGGCTGGTGTTGATGGTTCACCTGCCTCCGGCTCAGTGCCCAGTGGCGCACCCTGCAGCTCTGTCTTGTGTGGCTGTGTGGCCGATTCTGTTGCATTTTGATGTTGTTGTTCCTGTGCCGACTGCAGCGGCTTGGTTGCCGGTCCATCTGGTGAGGTTTTAATGGTGACACCAATCTTGCCAGATTCCTTGAGCACCTCAGCCTTGCGCTTGGTGCCCATAAGTGGTTGATCCTCTGAACTGGATGAGTTGGTGTCTGCCTCCGGCACAAAGGAATTCTCATTGTGCGTGGAGCTGCAATTCGAAGACGAGCTGTGATCCATGCGCAGTCGCTTTGACTCATGATGATGATGATGATGAGTCAATGGCGATTCGGAACGACGATTACTAATCCGTTCGGACTTGATACTTTGGTTGCTGTTGTTGTTGTTGTTATTGCTGTGCTGCTGCTGATGATGATGGTGGTGGTGATGGTGATGATGATGTTTCTTGTCCTTATCCTTTTTGTCTATGCCATCGTTGGTAGCGGCAGCAGTCGATGTGGTTGCCTGATTGGTATCAGGTACATCATCGCCGTTGAATGTATACTCATCCTCCTCAGATTCTGGCTCTGGATCGGGTTCCTTCTCCTTCTTTTTAAGAGCGGCGGCACGTTTGGAGGGTGTGCCCGAGGATTTGTTGCTTTGCTCGTAGATGTCGATTAGACGACGATCCAAGATGTTCACCTCAGGCTCCCAGGTGTTGTAGCGTTGGTTCCAGCCCTTCCACTTGACACGGTACTCCACAACGCCCTGCAATATGGAACATGTTTCTGTCAGATCTCACAGGTCTCTAGCTCTCTATATATTTGCGGTTGGTTTATAGTTGAATAAAGAGTGCGTTTTATTTGTATATATATAAGAATTCCGTTTGGTTTGTGATTCGTTTGCCAAGCCCATATTTTCAGTCCAGATCGTTTCATCAGGTTCAATGAAAGAAATTTGGCGCGTTCCAAACACACGGCGCATGGCAAACAAATTGATTTTTCATCGATGCCGAAATGTAGCGCAGTAAAAACAAAAACACACACACAAACATACGCACGTACACACAAACACACACGCGCAGCGCAAATGGTGGTTGCTGCTGCTGCTGCTGTTGCAGCAGCTCGGGACATTAGCGCAGCTGCCAGCAGATGGACGACGCGAGCCTCTGCTCGAAATTTCGAAGGACATGTGACCTTGTAATTGTTTCTGCTGCGCACAATTGCCCTCTTACATGAAGTGCATTTATTTTTGTTTATTTTCTAGAACGTACCTTTCTAACGCGCTTCTGGATGATTTTTTCGGCAGCATAGACGCGATCGTCCGAGCTGCCCATTGTGTTGCCGTCCACTTTACCAATTTTGAGGCTTTTGCTGCTCCTCCGATGAAATTGATGCTGGAAACACTTGATTTGCCTTTTGAATAACTTTTTAGTTGATCACTAAATGTTTAATTTGCATTATTTGTAAATGCAAAACCTTTTAAAAACAAATTGCGACTGACATTTACACTGACTGCAAACAATGTGACCGTACTAGTGGATGTAGAAAAATCTTACAATTGCAGTAGTGTTATCGGCCGACCACCACCAACTATCGGTTACCGAATAGAGATGCGAAAATCGTCTTGTGGATCGTGCGATATAAAATGTGGATCGTAGGGTGTGGCCGTATATTTAAAGTGGAAAATACCAAAAGTCAGGCGCTCTAGTGTTTGAAAGCGTTCAAGCGCAGTTCAGCATTTAGATATTCATGCAGCTCGGTGCCACTGTTTCAAGTGCGTGCAAAATAAATCAAATTTGCAACGTCTGTGTGTGTGGGAGAGTGTGTGTGCGTGCAAAATGATTTTTATACAAACAAAAATGTGATAACGCGATTTTCATAAGCAACGCCTACAGACAGAAACGTTAACAAGTAGCAAAAAACCATACTGTTAGAGTGCGCAAATCAAATAAAAGCGAGGAAATCGAAAATGTGAAAACAGGCCGCTACGACACTCAAATACACACACACACTCACACACACAAACGCACACGTTAAAACACGCACACACACAATGACCCAAAAAGGATGTCGAGCTGCGGCAGCCCATAGTAAATACGTTGTTGTTGCCCTTGTCAATTGGGCCTGCTTTGTCGTCATAGATTGGGTCGATGAATGGCACTAGCTGCGGCGCTCGGGCGCAGGATGCCATTGCCGTTATTGCGTTTGACAGATAACAAAGGGAAATGAAGACGTCAGCATCGGATGAAGTGGATGTGGAACTCTGGCCGGGGGCTCAACGTGGCTGCCTAATTAGTGCGGCGCAGGCGATGACTCCAGCGCCATCGACGATATATTTATTCATGCTGTGATAGTGAAACACCAAAAACACCAAAGATAAAAAACCAACAAAAAACATTGAAACTAATAACGCCAAGAATCAAATGCAATATTTTCGCTGAAGTGAATAAATGAGAGACAAAACGAACAAAAACAAAACCAATTTAACAAAAAGCTTTAAATAAAACAACCAGCAGTGAAAAGAAGATAAACTGTACTAGGATTAAGTGTAATTAATTAATAGTGAAAAACAGCACCAATTAGCGCATAACCCGTAGATGAACTAGTCAATATGTTTAGCTAGTTACAATTTATACTTAACAATTATTTAGTGGCTTTAACTAAAACACCAAGCAACCAAAAACACCAAAAACACCAAACCAAAATCAAAGTTCAATTGAAAAGAAACTAACGAATATAAGTTTAGGGAATTCCAATACAAATAAGCTTAGCCAAGTTACTTATTAAGTTTAGAGCAAATATACACACATAAATACATAGCTATATACATATATATACACACACATATATATATACATATATAAATAACAAAGAGCGAACCGCCCGCATACCGCAGCCCCCCGCATTTAGCCCTAAATCAAATTCATTCAGAAAACGTGCCATAAACCGGACGGCCACACGTCGCTAAATGTCAAAGTCATAAAGAGAGCGAGTACGCAAGAGAGACAGACAGAGAGAGAGAGAGCGAGAGAGATTGCGCGCGAGAGCGCCTAAAAGCACACTGCATAGTTGGGGCTCAGCACAAAAGCTCAGCTTTGCTATTGCATAGCCAGGACACAAACCCAACATGGCAGCCACAACAACAACAACAACATCAACGCATCACGACGATGCGAGCAGCATGAGCGACGATGTTTTCGAGGATGCGGAAACAACGAAAGCACGCATCGAGGAGCTGCGACGTCGCCCCTTTGGCGATGGCTGCTACAATCCGCCCGCAGCGCCCATTTCGCAACAACAACAACAACAACAACAGCAACACCAGCATCAGCATCATCATCATCATCATCCCAATCTCAACCACAACAACAGCAGCAGCCAACAGAGCCTGACGAGTAGCCATCATTACCATGACAATGCCATCATGGCGCCCGTACAGCGCTCCGCCACCGGCTATCCGGGCTATCGTCCCTCCCGCGAGGCCCTGCAGATGTATGCATATGGCAACGCGGACTACGAGCTGGAGGATGATTACAATGATGGCTGGCGCTCGTATCGCTACGACGAGGTGGACATGCATCAGGCACCGGCACCAGCGCATCAACCGCCCTTCGATGACACCATCAATCACAAGACGATCCTGCTGGGCGACTCTGGCGTGGGCAAAACCTCCTTTCTGGTCAAATACAATACGGGCGAGTTTCGTTTGGGTTCCTTCTCTGCCACCGTAGGCATTGCACTAACGGTAAGTCAAAGCGAGCAAGTATGTGTGAGAGAGAGAGAGAGGGGAAGAGAGAAAGAGAGAGAGAGAGTGTAATCTAATGACATTTCAAGAGCGCAACTCTGACGCGTCTTCGGCTGCATCTTACTCTTTCCGCCTGTGCATGCCGAAGGTTCACGTTCCGTTGGCTTTTAAAAACATAGACATAATCATAATCCCATTTAGTGGCTTTGCTGTGCGCACCTGCTTAACTCCGTGTGTGTGCGTGTGTGTGTGTGTGTGTGTAACTGTAATTGAGCATCTGCCGCAAGGGTTTTGTCGGTACACCAACAAATAGGCAACATATTGCCATGTTCTGGCGCCATTTCCTGCTGCTCCATGCTGTCTATTTTTATCGCACACAAATCTCTGCAGCATTGATTTTGTGGCTCCGATGTCATATAAATAAACTCCGTAACCACGACGCGTATAGGTTAAGCTGCCAGCTACATGCGGTTGTGCGAGTGTGTGTGTTCACAGGGTGTGAGTGTGTGTGTGTGTGTATACGCACTTCATGGTATTTATGACACGTCACACAATCGCGCTTGGCAAAAAAATATCACGACATTTTGATTGATTAGCTGATTATTACCGAGAAGCTTTACTTTGTTAAGTGTACTTTAATTGCCATTCTGAGATGAGTCTCTCAACACTTGATGGCATCTTGCCAATTTGAACAAAAGTCGCATATTTCTTTAAAGAGACTTTCAGATAATTCTTGAAAGAAGGAGAGATCAACTGTTCATAACAATTTGCATATAATAGAACAAAAATTTGAAATGAAGAGGGATTAAATCAGGAACATTTTCCTTTCGCTCTACATAAAAAGCTGAAAGTTACTACATTAAGCTTAATATATTATTTAAAGTTTGAAACAAGTCGCAAATTAGCAATAAAATTAAAAAATCCATGTTGCCGCCGCCTGCTAACTAAAGGCGCCTGCAAGTAGGCAACATATTTTGCTTGCCCTGAATTCACAACCTGTTGCCGGCTTTCACTTTCGCAGCTTACAGCACGACGCAGGAGGCAGCAACGACGACGGCCATCGAGGCAATGAAGTTCAAGTGCAACAGTTATATATTTGCCATTGAGACCCGACCCGCCACCTGCTCCACATTTGGTCGAGTTGGCACAGTTGCCCTTGCTCCGTGGCAGACGTTCGGGCGCGTGCTCGACATTGGCTGGCCGCATTTCTAGGCCAGGGCTGCTGTGTTGTGGCAAAGCCAAGAGCCGAAGCCGACACGAACTTGAATCGGCGATGGCATGAAGGACTTTGCGCTGGATGCTGCGGTCTGTTGCTGCCGTCGCTCCTGGCTGCGTGCTCAGTTTAGTTTTGTGCGCTGCTCTTGGCGCTTCGATTGGCAACGGGCGCGCATTTTTCAAATTCTTATCAATTCAAATTTCAGTTTTTGTGCACAGTTTTAAACAACATTATTGTTCTTGAGCAACGTAAAGTGAAAGCAGACGCTTTGAACTTCTTTACCAAACGCACACACAAACACACATAAATACACACACACACTGAGGCAGCTCGTAGAATGTTGCAAGTTTTCATTGCATACTTTTGAGCGCTTCGCGTCAGACGCACAACTTTTATGCAATTTGCAACGTTTTTCAGCTATTTTTGGTGGCTTCTCTTTGCTGTGACTGTGTGTGTGTGTGTGTGTGTGTGTGTGTGTGTGTGTGTACGTGCTTGTATTTGCGCGCAATACCTGTGTGCGCTACTGTGTGTGTGTGTGTGTGTGTGTGTGTGTTTGTGTGTGCCAGCTATTTGCTGTCTGGCTAAATTGAGAAGGTTCTTTGCGCGCTTAAAAATAAATGAAAACAATTTATGACAAGCACTAATAAAAATTGATTTTTGTGTGCAAAGGATATGACTCAATTAAATTTTAAGAGCTTTGTTTTGAAATTAATGTTCAATTGGGAATGCATGTGATTTTCCTTTTAGCTATTCGAGTTGGTTTATATTATTCATTTAATAAATTAAGAACTGAAAACTATTTGACATTTATTTACCATTTATTTAATCTCATTTGTCATTCCACGAAAAATGTGCACCAACTTCGTTCGAAGTGAATACTCTTCTGTTTAGCTCAAGATATTATATAATTAAGGTATTATAAATGAAGCATAATCTGATTTGTAATCTATGTCAGATTAAGTTAAGACTCTCCCAACATGTAACATGTAATCTGAGATTTTCCGCGTATCTTACAACTCGATGATAATTGAAACCAAAGCTCGCTTTGTCCTGGGAAATTGCATTCATATGTATTTGCTACCTGTCTCCATAAATTGATTCAATGCAGCAGCCGCATTTATCTAACTCAAATACACATTAAATATACGAATGCGAGCATCGGTTAAAATGCATTTAATGGGGGAAAGTCAATTACAAGAGCTTCCGTTTTGTGGCAACTTCCATGGAGACAGCTTTAAGCAGCTCAGGTTCAAGGCTAGCATAATTAAAACTTACTTTTAAATACATGCAACGGAGAGGGGAATGCAACGAGTTGCGACATTTTTTCATGGGCATTTCATGGGAAATGCAATTTAAGCCGATTACAAGCACAAATCTTTGTGGTTGCCTATTCACTCCACTATCGTCCTGTGTCCCGTGTGTCCTCTCCTGTGCTGTGCTGTGCTGTGTCCTGGTCTCGACTGCAAGTAGCTGCCGGGTGGATTTCATCACAAATGGTTTTACGGCAGCCGCACATCATCAATGTAAAGCTGTCGATTGGCCAGCAACGGCTCGTCAGTTTCCTCTTAAAATCAACTGAAACGCCCACACAACCTACGCACACCCACACACCCACACAC
This sequence comes from Drosophila kanekoi, assembly GCA_037075305.1. Lineage (NCBI taxonomy): Eukaryota > Metazoa > Arthropoda > Insecta > Diptera > Drosophilidae > Drosophila > Drosophila kanekoi. The sequence continues at coordinate 6,032,121 of JBAMCE010000141.1, read as the reverse complement.
ACACACACACACACACACACACACACACACGGACTGCTGTGTCCAATGTTCGTCATTTCCTTAAAGCTGTCCATGCAATCAGAAAGCCATTGTCCGATAGATGCGCCCGATGTCTGCGCATTTTGCCTTCGTTTTAGCTGCGTGATTGAGCGCATGATTGAAAGTGTCTGCGTGCGTGTGTGTTGTCCAAGCCGTGTCCTAATGAAGGTATGCTCCCTAGAAGCCTTTGACGTACACATCTGTACACACATATCTATATGTACATGTGTGTATATAGTTCATACACATATAGCTCTGACCCGCTGCTGCGTAGGTTTTTCGAATGTGCTCAACCGGCCGTAAACGGAGGGTCCATTTATTTTTGTGCTGCACATTGATGTAATTACGCGGAGAAATGCTTCAAGTTGCCGTTCGATTCATTCAGGCGTCTCGCAGTTTCAATGCCGTTTAAATTTTCCGCTGGCAGCAGTTTTCTTCTTCTGCGCCGGCAACCCAATTAAAAACTTTTGTTATCAGCCATCGCAGATTGGCAATGTAAAGTTGATTACATTTAATTTAATAGCCAACTAATACGGAAAGGTCATTTTATGGGTCAACTGATGGAAACGTTGACCAGACTCTGTAAAAAGGTCGCCTTTCGTAAAGGTTACGAATTAGGTTTCAAGTGAATGTAATCTATTTAAAATTGTATGTTGCATAGATTTTGTGTAGAGAATTAGTTGCATGAATCTAAAACGAATTCATTTAGGCAACATTTACTTGAATGTATTTGTTGTAAACATATTTTAATTATTCCATGCCCTCGAGCCATGCTCTCGTGCTTCAACTCAGAGCTCTAATTGTGTAATGTATACTTTTTGTTTTTAAAGAACAAAACAGAAAAGTGTCCTTTGCACTTTGGCGGCTTCAATTGATATCGGCTTACAAATTACGCCTGCAAACGCTGTCTCTGAACCCAGCACTTGGCTCTTCCAATTGCCGCTCAAGTATAGTCGAGTCTGTGCACGTGCGTTGAACTCCGTGTTTAAAGAGGAGCCCTACTCGAGCTGGATTTTAGTTCGGCACAATTACCCAGACACTGACGTCCCAGACAGGACCAAATAAGTTTCACCTGACTGCCTTCCCTTCAGCCACAACACGTATACATATATAAAACGTTTTTAATGCGAACGTTTAAGAAATCCCACGTAGCAAACGCACAGCCCCAAGTCTGTATCTGTGTGTGTGTGTGCGTGTGTGTGTGTGTGCTGGTCTCGACATGGCTTGGCAAAGAGTTGACCAATGGCAAAATGTGAAATTGTATGCATTCCAGCCATATTGGCTATTGACAAACTTCTTCTGACCGCAAATCCTATTAAAGTACAGCCCGACAGGCGACCGAAATGTGCGTCGGCCAAATGCTTCTCGCTGCTGCAAGAAGTTGCCGTCAGTCGACAGATGTGTTTTGCAATTTCATTCGCTTGCTAAGATTGTTTCCATTGATTTTAGCTCAACATTAGCATATAAAGCGATGAGAAAGTGACATGAAAGGAGAATACGGCTGAGTATATAGTTCAATAGAAATGTTTCGATAGGGCAATTGTTCCTATAGGAGCTATATAAGGTATAGGGCTGTGATTCTGCTGAAGTTTTGGTTAAATGTTGGAAGTAAGGTAAGGCTCAAGCTGAGTTATGTTCAAGAGAAAAGATAACTACTTTATCTCCTAGCTAAACTGTCCTATCTACTATATCAACCAGCATAGAGTCGAAAGACGAAAGACAATAGTCGAAATAACGTGCTATGTTGCCTTGTTTGCTTATGCTGATCAAGATTCTCATCATGAACCCCAGCAGCAGAAGGCTACACATCATTTAACAACTATTTAGCAACTTTTAACAGTTCCTTGCATATATATTACTCTGAATTTGCATTAAAAAATGTTCAGTTTTCGGTCCAGTTTGGTCTAATGATTGCTTGGAACTGGTTGCAACTGGAATAGCTTGTTAACTAATGTTATTGAAAAAAGTTTCTATGCGCAACATGCACAGGAAACTTTAACGAACTCCCAGAAGTGTGCTGAGTGCTTTGTTGGCTAGTGTAAATCTCAAAACAGTTGCGTAAATATGCGTGTAGGTTAATCACGTGGCTGGCACTTCTGGGTGGGCTTCCTGGTTTCCTCGCGCTGAATCCTTTTCAATTCCTCATTATTATCCGTCCGTATGTTGTGCTTTTGTGTGGAGCGTGTTTGTTGGCTTTTGTGGTTTTGCTTGCCAACTGTTGATTTAGCGACGTGGCCGCGATACGCCCGGACTTTAATCCGGCAACTGAGGCAGATGCCGACACCCACCAGCTCCAGCTCCAGCTGCCGCCCACGCCCGCATCCCACGCCCAATCTCTTTGTGCGCTGCCGTTGTCAACGACAATGACAGCCATTTGCGGGGCCTGGGGGAGACTTAACCTTGCGTGGTTTCGGTTTGCACAACGAACCTGTCGTTGGCAAGGCAATTACATTCAATTTGCACCTGTGCACCTGTGCCTTTTGGCTCTTTTGAGGCACCGCTACCAGAATTTGAATTTTAATTTGTTTTTCTCAAACTGGCCAAAGTAAATTACAACTGCCGAAGCTAATTAAATTTTCAGCCATATTCCGATTATGATGTACAATGCCATACTATATATAGCTTCTTCTTTCTCTTTTTGCGTATAAATTTAAGCATTTGTTTTTTTTTGTTTTGTGTGTTTTATGATTTTTAATGAGTTTTGGGCAAAAGTTTTGCCTTTTGCTTTATGCGCTGCCTCAGCAAACTTTGCGCCTGGATTTCGATTTACAGCTGCGAGTTGTTGAGTTGAAGTTGAAGTTGAAGTTCATGCTGGGATTGGTTTGAGTTCTTTTTTCTGGGGGAGAAAGGGGCTTCGTGTTCAGAGGGTTGTTTTTCGGGCTGTCAATATGCGTCATTATGATGTTCATAATGACGATGTGTAACATTTAGTTTATTGATTTATATTCTTTGCTGCCAGCGTGCTTAAAATTGAATCAAGCCAATCAACTCGGCAGATTCTCGCAGTGAACAATTGAGCTTTTCGAGATGCGACGACAGCAAACAAGGTATCGCAGCGATTCTATAGCTGGGCCCAGCACTGGGGCAACCAGGAAAGCATCGCTGATCACAGCTGTGAGCAGCGCCTCGCCGACGCGTCGCGAGTCGCTGGTGAAGCCCACCTGGCAGCACATAACACCCGGCCAGCTGCCGCCCAAGACGCTGGACAAGATCAATGGCATCGCCTCGGATGACTCGGACGACGATGGCTATCCCAAGCGGCGGCCCAGCGTCATTGTGCATCAGCGCCAGCAGTCGCTTTCCCAGCAGCCACTGCTCCCAGAATACATGAGCACATCGCAGCTCTATCGCGATCATCTCCAGCAGCAGCAGCAGCAGCAACAATCAAAACAGACACAGGCACAGGCACAGGCACAGGCTCAGGCTCAGCAGCAGTCGAGTGGAAATGGTTTCAGCAGCAGGTTTCTAAGCAGCGTGCGAATTTCAGCAGCTGTCGAGCAGCAGCCGCTCCTGGATACAGGCGGAGTAGGAGCTGGTGGAGGTGGAGGTGGAGGCGAAGGCGGTGCAGAGGGAGCTGCTGCCACAACTGCGGCACCTGGTCAGGATGGCGCTGGGGCCACGCTGTGCAAATCCGCTGGACGCGCACTAATACGCATGATCTCCTCGACGCCCGGGCAGGATGAGGATGAGGACTTTGATATCATGGGCAAGGTGACAAGCAAACACTATAATCCTTCACACTCAAATACACACACACACACACACACAATTCGTCACAATTTCGCCAGGTATTTCTTTTACGAAATTCAAGTTTACAACATTTCTCACACCCGAATCTCAGACTTGACTTGAGCGCATGAAATTTATCAATTTGCATTACAAAAAGGGCGACAACAAAAGACATACCAAAATTTATAAGCATTTATAAGCGGCTAAAGAGGCTGCCGAATCCAAAAGGAAGTCTTTATCAAACCTGAGCCGCAAATTGATTTACGCTTTCCGACTGTCTGCCTGTCTCCCAGGCTGGTTTCTGCGCCTTTAAGGTCTTGTGCCCGCCTTTTTATGTGCACTCGCATCTGAGCCATTTTATGGCCTGGCCTGATTTACAATGCGATTTGCATAAGCAGCTCAGATATCGAGTCATAAAATTCAATCAGCTGCAGAGTGACAAAAGGAAATTAAACAATAGACTTGTCGCCGCTTACAAAGACAACAATGAAGAAGGAAAAGGCTCAACACTTACTAAACTCTTAATTTCCTTGTCAACATGACAGTGTGGCGCAGTTCCACGTTCGCATGTCCTTCGGCCTTCCCGGCAGCTAGTCCTGTCAACATGGCGTGGAGGTTACCCAACTGCTAAGCTGTTGTTTTATGCTTTTCATTAGCGCAATTCACTAGAATTATGACGAATGTCCCGACACCGGCTGCGACGTGCTGTGGCACAGCTGCAGACATAAAAAAAAAAACAATGTAAAATAAAATAAATACGAGCAATAAAAATAAGAAAGAAAAACTTATGCAGCACAGCTTAAATGCGCATTCAACATAAATTTCTTGCCACACAAATATACAATTCCTTGAAACTCAGATTCTTTTAAAGAACTTAGCTTGAACTAACTAACTAATTAAGCTAATCCGTTGCCAAGTTATGTTGAAGAAAACAATGTCTGCTGCTAATTTAATTCCGCTTTTAACATACTTTTCGGGCTGGCAAACAGAATTGTCGGTTAGTCAAAATATTTGCATAAGTTCGCATTCATTCAGCAGAAATTGCGTATACGCCGCGTATGCTGGCCTTTAATTGGTTAAGTCTTGCGTGTGCTCGCCAGTTGCAAATACGCAAATTAGCTGAATTATTTGTAGAGCTATGCCAGGCACCTTTTGCTAGTTAGTTAGCTGTCAGTTAGCTGCTAATGAAGTGCCTATTTAAACAGAATAGGCAAAGGCCTAAGAAATGCCTAACTTGTGCTCAAACTGTGTAATGCGTATTACGTATGTGCCCTTATATACCTGTAGCTATACCTTATTAAATCGATTTGGGTTTTTCTTAAATCTAAAATACGAAATGTGCCTTGAAGCGCTTCTGGCCGAGAGTAGGCTCTTCTTAATGTCTGTGCGCTGTAAAAAATCTAGAGCTCTGTTTTATTTTTATAAATTTGTAACGCTTGAGCAAGCAGCTACTGAAAAACTCTCTGTATCTCTTGCCCTTAAACGCTTTAAGTTCTTAAAATAATATAATATAATATAATTATTTGTATTCCATTAGTTTAGTTGTAAATAGACATTGGCGTGTTAAGCTAGAAAAGCAAGTTGTGGCGCAGACTTTGTGCAACTGCATCCATGCCAAAAGCCAGCTACGAAATGCCACTGCGGCAGTCCGACCCACATTCTCCGTATATCTTATACTTGATATAACATTTCAGTTTTAATTGCCAAAACTGGAGCCGGGTAGCAGCCAATTTGGCCAAGCAGCCAACTAAAACCGAAAGTCAACACAAAAGTGTGTTGGGGAAAATGTATAGAAAGCGCACGAGTTATGCACGGCACGGTGTGTGCTCGGCTTTTTTGGGCACTTTACAAAGCCATATAGAGAATATATATATCGTAGGTGACATATCATTATTATTATATGTTGCACATTAGGGGCGCGCATAAATTATGGGGCTCGCTTGAGCTGGAGCATACGACACTTTCCATACATTATTTGTGTATAATATTCAATGTATTTTTCTTCATTTACACAAACACACACACGCACACATACATACGCTTGTTGTTGGCCAGGTCATAATGCTGGGCGATTCGGGAGTGGGCAAAACGTCGCTTTTGATTCGATTTCGCGATGGTCGCTATGTGCCCAGCTATTTTCTGAGCACAGTTGGCATTGATTTTAGGGTAAGCGATTTCCTTCTCTCTCTCTCTCTCTCACTCTCTTACTCTGTCTCTCTCTGTGTTGTTGTTGTTGTTAATATTGTTGTTACTAATTGTTGTATGTCTGTCTATCTCTCTATCTCTCTCTATCTCTCGCTCTATCTTTCTCTCTCTCTCTATCTCTCTGTGTACCCCGCCTCTGTTATGTTGCCCTGTCTGATGTGTCTGTACCCTGTCAACAGTTGTCAAGGCTTTGAATACGATTTTCACCTGCTTACACACATTAACTTTTCCATCATCTATGTGTGCGTCTGTGTCTGTGTCTGTTTCTGTCTGAACTTCAGTTTATCTAACTCCTCCAACTCCTCTCTTAAACCTCAACTTCTGTGTTTGCCCAAACCCAACTAACCGCATCTCCTGCTATATTAAATACCCTGTAATCTGTGTGCGTTATTAACTGCTTTATAAACTGTGCTAAGTATATGTAATATCTGTTGTAATTCCCATCTGTTGTAATCGCTGCAGGGTATCTGAGTGTCGGCTATTGCTTGACTTATATCTATGTGTGTGTGTGTGTGTGTGGGCTGCTGTTGTCTGTTTGTTTTGTGGTGAACATGTTCTCCAGCTGCTGTGGCGTTTCACTTTAGTAAAATATTTTCCCGCCAGCTTAGCTCGTGTTCCTGCCCCCGTCTGCCCCGCCCATCTCTGTGGACATTTGCCCCAGAGTTGTCGGCGGCGTTGCTGCGGCAAAAGTTCTTCGGGGGCTATTTATTAAAAAGCATATGAACTTGAAAAGGACTTGTTGATGCTTCTGTGTCTCTTTGTACATGTGTGTGTGTGCCCCTGTGTGTGTGTGCCCCTGTGTGTGTGTGCCTTTCGTTCTCGTACTCTTGTTGTTACTCGTATTTAACTTGATGTTGTTGCTTTTATTATACTTATTATTGTGGTTGGTTTTTGTTTCAAGCTCTCGAGGTTTTATTATCGTGAAAATTGCCGAGGGCTCACATGGCACATAAATTTATTAAATTGCAATAATGCTACAAGTATTTGCCATGTCCGCCATTAGCAATACAACTGTTCCTTTGAGTCCTTTGTAATGCTGTCCAACTTTCATTGAATGGACACATGCGTCCCTTTTCTGGGAGCATGCCTCCGGTCTCCCTGTTGGTCCATTTAAGCTTAATGAATTGTTTAAAAACTGTGCAATTATTAAATGTATAATTTCAAACTAAATTCAATAAAATGCATTTTCGCGGTTTGCCAAAAAAAAAGCACTTTCAGAAAACCAAGTTTATCTATAATTCAACAACATTTATGCCAAAGCTTTTGGACATCGAATCGAATACCAATTAATTTCCATGATTTTCGCGTGTTCAGCTTTAAATTGTTGACTTGTTAAGTAAATATATGCAAATATTTGTTGTTAAAAAAAAACAGAATCAAACGAAATATATTGTAACTTTGACCATTTTAGAAGTTAAGAGCCATTCATTGAACCCGTGAATTTATTAGGCCCGTAACCTTGGGCTACGCGAATACACATAGATGTCCATGTATATGTATGTATGTATGTACACTTATGTTTTACTTCTCTTTTGTATGCACATATTTCTAAATACATTATTTATCTAGAGACCGTTTCCAATGGGCTCTCCTCTAAATGAGTTTCACAGTAAATTGTATTCGGTGCATTGACTTTTTGTTTACTTAGCTAGAAATTTGACGTTCGCCTCAGGTTTTCTTTTTGCGTTTGCGATTCATATATGCTTCTTTTATCTATATATATATGTATATAAATATGTGTGTTTGGCTGCCACACATCTTGATGTTATTTGTCGTAATGCTTGCACACTTTTATTATATTGACTGACTGTCTGAGCAGCCCCTCATTAGGCTCGGGTCGCCCACAGCCGTTGGATCATTAAGGAGATGCTGAATCTGCATGTTAACTGTAATTGTATTTCAGTATTTAAGTATTTGATATGTTTGCATTTCGTTCGTTTAAGTGGCTCATGCTGCGTATACGCAATATGGCCATGTATTAAGCATACGCCGCGTATCTCTTACGCTCTCTCTCTCTCACCCTCTCTCTCTCTGTCGCTCCATATATCTTAAATTGGCATTCTCTTTGGCATGCACGTTTCGTTAATTAATTGCATTTTGTTTAACAATTGCGTTTTCATGACAATCAAATTTCTTTTTGCATAACATAATCCTGCATAACTCAATTGCATGGCCTGCAGAACAAGGTGGTCGTTGTCGACGGCACGCGGGTCAAGCTTCAGATCTGGGACACAGCTGGCCAGGAGCGTTTCCGCAGCGTAACGCACGCCTATTACCGCGACGCCCATGGTGAGTACACCAACTCCCACTCCCACTCCGACTCCAGCTGCGGCTCCAGCTCCAACTCCGGCTGATTGTTTGGTTAATCATAATTTGATTAACAATATTTTGCATGTGATGTTAAAGCGCTGCTGCTGCTGTACGATGTGACCAATAAGACCACGTTCGACAACATACGCGCCTGGCTGGGCGAAATACGTGAGTACGCGCAGGAGGATGTGGTCATCGTTTTAATAGGTGAGCTTCAGTTTACCGGCCATAAAACCGGAATAGATTTGATTAAAGATTAAAGCAGTTTGCCAGCTGCAGTTGCCAGCTGCCTGCTGCCAACTGGTGGCCAGTTAATTGAATTACGAATAAAAACTTTGCAACTTTTGTCGCTTTTCAAATGCACTCTCTCTCGCCCTCATGCTCTCTCTCTCTCTCTTTCTCTTTCTCCCTCTCTCCGTCCATGCACACAGGCAACAAGGCCGATTGCAGCAGCAGCGAGCGGCAGGTGAAGCGCGAGGATGGCGAACGACTCGGACGTGAGCACAATGTGCCATTCATGGAGACATCGGCCAAGACGGGACTCAACGTGGAGCTGGCATTCACAGCGGTGGCCAGGTGAGCGTTAACCAATATTCCAGCCAACCCATCAGATAAAACGACTCGAAAGAGTTTGACTTAAGTTTCTAACAAGCTTGCGACGATTACTTTGCTTTCATTCGAGTGCACTCTCGAACTTTAAGAGAGCAAACTAATTAATTTAACGCCCCAACTCTGAGAAGTCCCTTATGCTATGACTAGTTCTTAAAACTCGTATTGTGTTTAATCAGTTGAACTTTGAACAAGTTTTGAGCGTCTAATTGTCCACTTGAAGCACTTAAGTTTTTAGTTATATTTCATTTGCTTGTCACTTGCTCGACCTTGTCAATATATGATGATAACATTTGATGCTTGACAAAAACTTAATAATCCAATTCCCGCTCTATATTTTGTTTGCATCCACAGACAGCTGAAGTGCCGCGGCTACGACCATGGCGATGATGGAAAATTCAATGTGCATGATTTTGTGCGTGACAATACAAAGGCCCGGTCCGTTTGTGCTCAATGCCGGAACATGTAATTTGTTCATGCCCCCGCACAATGAAAACGCGCACAAAACCAACACGATGAGCTCACAAAACAAAGCGCAAATTTGTACGACAAAAAATAATAATAATAGAAAAAAAAATGCAAAACTGACAAAAAATATTGGTTACTGAGAGAATGTATTTGTAGGCCCCGACGGGATAGTGTTAGAGCTATGTTTAGCACTTTGTATGTAAATTGAAATACGGAGGGAACGAGCATGGAGAACGGCCCGATTGGCCATTTGATAGCATTAATAATGAATAATATATACATGAATACATATACATATATCTATATACAAGCGCATACTTTATTTTTTGGTAAGGACAACGGTAAGGTCCTTGATAAGCCCGAAGAATCGGCACAATGTACAGCAAAATCATGCTACATTGAGATTTGTCCAGCACGTCGTTGACGAACCCGGCATGTTAATTCGTACTTATTATAATAGGCCTATTAGTGGCCATACAATATGTGAACCGAAAATATATACTACAAAATTGAATGTAAAATTGTTAGCTTCTATTTAAAGGCATTGCTCAGGAGCAACCAATCTAGATTGAACCAAACCCAATTAATGAAAAACAATCACTCAATTTACCTAAACCAAAACTATTAATTATATTAATTGAGACTTATGTTTTATTAAGTATCGTTAAGTGTTATGTCTACCGTTAAGTTTTATCCTCAAAACAAAACCAAAAAAAAAACAAAATTATTACCAAAAACTGAAATGTTAAATAACTACAACTATTTTAAATTATTTACACCAATGAAGAAATTAAATTTAAACTATTTAATACTCTATCTAATTAAGTTAGCTAAAACTCTATGTAAACTTGAGCATGCTCTATATGCAACACATATAAGCAGTTACTCGCTACAACTATTCAACTACGGATGCATTCGGAATACCAACGCAAACTTTATATCATATAAAAAGGTAAACTACATATATAATATAAACAGCGTTATATTTAAGCAAGCAGCTTGCATGCATGCATACATATGTAATGTACTACAAATATACCATAACAACAAATACATATTTACATTGAATGTGGTTTAAAAAGAACTTGTAACGTCTTTTATTTGAAATTTGAATGAGCGCGCTAACGGTTGGTGGTAGATTAACCAACACTGTTGCATGTTCAACGGCACTTGGTGTTGATGTGGTGTGGCCACACCGTGCTCAACATGTCATCGATAACTGGAAATCGATAAGTGCCGTAGAAACATGTGCTTGGCTCGTTTTGAAAATAAAGCAACGTGAAAATTATTATTTTGTTGTTAAATTGTGGTATCTAACAAGCCAAACATGGCGGATCATGCGTTTCATCGGCCTGGCCCGTTGAAGCAAACAAACAAAGCCCATAAAACGGGCCGTCATCGCTCCAAAGGCGCCATCGACAATGCCCTCAAAGGTGAGTATTCTTCTACAAGTGCGGCACACAATTTTAACTTGAATTTTTCTTGTTTAACTTAGGCAAGGTGGGTCTTAAGGCCATCACGCATAAGCATAAGCTGCAGCAGCGAAAGGAGCAGCGACGCAATCAAATGAATCAGCTGCGCAAAAACAAACGCGACGAAGTCTTGATGCAGAAGCGTCAGTTGGGGGGCCAGAATACCGCCCCATTTCTGGTGTGCTTGCTGCCCATGCATGAGCAAATCGATCCCAACTCGGCGCTTGCAATACTTGAGAGCTGCGACAGTGAAATCGTTGTGGACAGGTCACCTAGCGGCGTCGTTTATGTGAATCTGCCACGCTTCAAGCAGCGCTTCGCCTTTGTCATGCCGCCCGTTGGACGTGGCAACGAGCTGATTGCCCTGGACTATCTAAAGGTGTGCGACACCACATTGATGCTGACGTCGGCCGCCTTTGGCGAGGACGACATCTTCGATCGTTGGGGACAGCGTGTGTTCAACATGATTTCAGCGCAGGGCATACCGACGCCAGTTGTTGCGTTGATGGATCTGGAATCCATTAATCCAAAGCGTCGCAATTCTGCAAAGCAAGCGGCTCAGAAGTTTATCAGCAAGCTGCTGCCAGAGGAAAAGATCATGCAGCTAGACACCGCGCCCGAGGGACTCAATGTCATGCGACGCATTGGTGGCCAGAAGAAGCGCTTGCTGCACAACGTTAACAATCGCCCCAACTTGTTTGGCGATGTGGTCGAATATGTTCCTAATGGGGAATTTGGCACACTGAAGGTAACGGGCTATTTACGTGGACAGTCGCTGAATGTGAATGGACTTGTACATATACCCGGGCTGGGTGATTTTCAACTCGGCCAGGTGGATGCGCCGCCCGATCCCTACAAGTTGGACAAGAGTCGCGATGGAGAGACAGCTCAGGTGCGCTTGCTCGACCGTAGCGATCCAGAGAAGCAAACGTCGCTGCAGACCGAAAACATACCCGATCCTATGGATGCGGAGCAAACGTGGCCAACAGAAGAGGAAATCGAGGCCGCACAAAAGGAGACTAAGAAAACAAAGCTAATCAAGCGCGTGCCTAAAGGTTACAGCGATTATCAGGCCGCCTGGATTCCCGAGGTGGAGGAAGTGGAAGGCAAAGATGGTGATGATGATGCTGATGACGACGAGGATGATGATATGAGCGATGAAGATGACGAGGACTTTATGTCCTGTGATAACAAATCCTTTGAGGATGAGTGCGAGAAACGCGACTCGGATACGGAAGAGTATTTGGACAGCGTGTCTGTGTCCTCAGAGGCAGCTGTCAATGATGAAAAGTACGATCAGCAAATGGATTTCCAGGAAGAGCGGGAAACACTACAAAAACTGCAACAGGCGCGCACCGATCAACTGTGGCCCGATGAAATTGACACGCCCCTCGATGTTCCAGCTCATGAACGTTTCCAGAAGTACCGCGGCCTGGAATCGTTCCGCACATCGCCCTGGGATGCCAAAGAGAATTTGCCCAGCGATTATGCCCGCATATATCAGTTTAAGAACTTCGATCGCACCAAGCGACGCATTTTAGCAGAGGCAAAGGAGTTCGAGGGCATCTTGGTGAGTAGTTGAATACCAATTCTATGTTAATCCTTAAACTTATGTCTAATTTAAATTCTAGCCCGGCTTGTACATTACGCTGCATGTTATCAATGTGCCCGCTAGCCGCTGGGACGCTTTCAGATCCGGTCAGCTAACAGATAATGTAATCGTTTATGGCATGCTGCCGCACGAGCATCAGATGTGCATTATGAACGTTGTCCTGCAACGTATTCCCGACTCGGAGGTGCCGCTCAAGTCGAAGGAGCAACTGATTGTCCAGTGTGGCTATCGTCGCTTCGTTGTCAATCCGATTTACAGTCAGCACACCAATGGCGACAAGCATAAGGTGCGTCTTATCTGAATACATTCCTTATTACTAGGTTAACTGATTTATTGTTTCACGCAGTTTGAGCGTTTCTTTCGTCCATATGAGACCGTATGTGCGACATTTTATGCGCCCATACAATTCCCCCCTGCTGCAGTGCTCGCTTTCAAGGTGAATCCCGACTCCTCGCTAGCATTGGTCGCCCGCGGCCGCTTGCTTTCTTGTAATCCTGATCGGATAGTGCTGAAACGTGTCGTGCTTAGCGGTCATCCGATGCGCATTAATCGAAAATCGGCGACGATACGCTACATGTTCTTCTACAAGGAGGACGTCGAGTACTTCAAGCCCGTCAAACTACGCACAAAATGCGGTCGCATGGGTCACATTAAGGAATCCCTGGGTACGCACGGTCACATGAAGTGCTATTTCGATGGCCAGCTGCGCTCATACGACACTGCATTCATGTATCTCTATAAACGTGTCTTCCCCAAGTGGAATTATGAAGAATGCCTTGTGCGCAGCGCAGAGCATGCACGCCAAGAGGCAGCGGTGGAGGCTCGCCGTAACTCGAAAGAGGTCGAGGATGTGTCCATGGAACAGTAGTTGAATTTGTAAATATATCTAATTTTACATATATTTATATATATATCTGTGCATATATTGAAATAAATTGTCTCACGGACACAACACAAGTTACACTTTATCTTTTCTTTTTTGTATAATAGGTATAATAATAGAACTATATTCACAAACAGTTGGCTTAACTAATCGGGGTAATATACGTATATCATATATATATATAGATAGAAGAATATATATATATGTATATATATATTTATAAAACGGAATACGGTTAAAAGCTGTAGACGCATTGCACAGTTCTATGGGATTCTTTTAATGGCTAATACATTGGGTTCTAGCAGGATATTGGGTTTCAAATGGGGGACTTAGTAGTTGTAGTTAGTGGACAAGCACTTACGTCGCTTTTTCTGCAGCTGTTCGATCTGCTCCACGATATGGGTGCGCGTCTGGAATGCTTTAACAATGCATTCGCAAGTGAGTACAGTGGCTATAAACTGATTAATGGATATATGCCAGGCATCCGAGGTGTTTGTGCTACTGCTGCTGCCGCTGCTGTTGGATGTTGATGCTGTTGCCGGTGCTACAGCTGCAGCTGATGATCCTGCTTTTGCCTGACGCAGCTCCTCCTCGAGAGCCACAAATAAACGTGTCGTGCTGCTGGGCTCTGCTGCGGGTGTTGTGGGATTTCCATTGCTATCCGGTTGCTAAAGTGATGGCAATGATGATAATTAAAATGAACTATATGATATACACCGCATGCACTCACCTCATCACCGCTGCCGCCCAAATTGAGCTGCGTGAAACTCTCCAAGCTTGGCTCTTTCTTTATATTGCTGTTGCCCATTTCAATGAGATTTTCGTCTGCCAAAATATTGAGTTAAAACGGGATCGGTGAACATTCCCAATTGATAGTCGCAAACTTACATGCCCGTCGCATATCCTCGTCCTGTACACAGCCCATTATCTCAATAATGCTACGCCACAGCAGCTGAAAGTTCTCCTTGCGCATGTTAGGTACCTGACGGTGCTGTCCAGTGGAGGAGGCACCCTCATCCAGCAAATAGCCGAGGCTGCCCAAGCTGCGTGTGTCTGTTGCATTCGAATCGGCGCGCTCTAGACGCGTGGCCGCGACCAGGTCGCTGATCTGTGAGAAATTCGATATAGTCTCAACGTTCAGTAGCATTTGTTCTGCAGCAGTTGCGGCTGCAGCTGTCGTCGATGTTTGCGGCGGCGTTATGCGTGCCGCGCCCAGATCTGAAATATCCGAAAATGTGTCAATCGATTCGTAACGTCCCTGCTGGCGTAGGCCGATGTCGTTGTCGTCATCCTGCCCAGCATCTGTGCGTGTTGCAGTACCCTGGAGTGCAGCGGGCAGATCCACATAAAAAGTCGAGTTGCGCTGCGCCAGCGACGACGCATTCGAATTCAGCGAAAGATTCGGCGTTGTCCTTGACAAATCCATGAATGTGTTGCCCGAAATGCCAGCCAGATTATGCAAATGCTGTGTCGCGCTTATCAGCGCATAGTCATCGGCATCAAAGTTGTGATCCGATGGAGACGGCAACGCTTCAATCGACTCCGAGGCATCCTCGCTGCAGAAACAACGGACTTTGTAGAATGATTAAGAAAATGTTAAAAAAAAGACCAATTACTCGAAGAAATCTTCTGCTTCGAATGCCTCCTCGGCATCATCTTTGGTCCGCGGTCGCGGACGTCGCATGCGTTCAATTTCCGCCTTCGACAGCAGCGGCGGCAAATGCAATACAAAGAGCAGCTTCAGTTTCTCCATGCTCTTGCTGGAGCAGACCAAGCCAAAAGCATTGATTAGCTGACCAAAGTCCAATTGTCCGGTGCCTTTTTTGTCGGTCAGCTGTTAAGAGATTTAGATTAGATTTAAATGAACACATTGGTTGGACAATCTGTGACCCACCCTGAACAGTTTTTCGCCAACATCAACACTCACGCACTTGCGCCAGGGCGTTAGCTCCGTGAAGAGCGTGTGGAATACCTCAAAGTTGACGCTGTAAGCCTCGTGGCGTCCATTGCCGCCACCGGGCATAACATCGCCATGTCCAGCACGTGTCGGTGACTGATGATGAGGCAGCAGCTGCGGCGCCTCACTCATGTGGCATTGCGCCTTCTGTTGCTGCTGCTGCATAGACTTGAGAGTCAGCTTCTCCTCCCGTATTATTGTGAGCAACATGTGCAGTTCCTGCCGCTCAAAGTAAACATTCTGCATATGGGCCTTTACGATGGTCTTCTCGTTGTCAATGTCGAACTGTCGCATGGTGAGGCGACGATGCTTATTGCGCAGCTCCTCGATGCGCTGCTGCGTCAGCTCCTCGCCGAACTTTGTATACGCCTCGTGTATCAGAGTCTGCACTGTTTGGGTACGTACTCGCTCGCGCTTGTCCGTGGTCTGTGGCACTTGGTATTCGGGATTGTAGATTCCCTCTAAATAGGTTTGGAGTACCAGCATGGCCTCCCCGTCGTCCTGACAGTTGAGCAGCTTGTCGCGGTTCCATTCGATGATCTGTAGTGAGACCATGAAAATGATCTTGGCGCCCTCGTAGAAGAAGCAGTCCAAGATTTGCAAGGAACTCTCGTAGCTGATCACACTTATGAATATGGCAAGGAACCACGAGATGGAGATCATTTTAATAACGTTGAGTCGTTCCAGATGCTCGTGCAAATCCGACAGATATGTCTCCACCAGCTCATTGAGCACGCCCTGATCAATCTGGGCACCCACAACCTTGTCCTTGTAGTAGTCTGGCAACAGATTCTCGCAGAGGCTAGCCAGCATCCAGAAGGCGTTCTCCTCATCACAAAAGAGCAGAAACACCGATGAAACAATGTTCATGGCCTGACAGTAGCCCACCTGCGGATTACGCAGCGCATATGCCTGCAGCACTCGTCTCAGGGCGCCGGTGCCATCGGTACATTGGAATGCCGGATGCTCGGGCAGCGAACGCTTCAAGTCCCTATCGATTTCTTCGTGCGTATAGGAATCCTTAATGCAAGCGGCTTTTTCCACCAAATCCTCATACAGACCGGGATTCATTTCTTTATCATGTATAGCGCCAGAGAAGATTAGCCAAATCTCCTGCCTTAGCTTGTCCGGTATCCCTTCCACAATTAAATTGATCACATCTGTGGTGCGATACATAGCAATGCCGCGTCCAAAATCACGAAAATGTTCTTCCCAGCGTGCCAGCTTTAGTTCCTGCTTCTTCTGAATGTCCGCGCTAAACTCCGTCTTAAATGTGTTGAGCAATGCGGTCTGTTTGCTCCACGAGATATCGTACTTGGCACGTTCGCGGCTAACAGGTCTGCAAATGGAGTTTCAACAGTTAAAGCGTCAATTCAACTGGACGGACACTTACATATGAATTCGTGACAGTAGATCTGTTATTTTTGAGATGAGTACCTCGCGATCGGCAATTTTGGCGAACATAAAAGGCACATTCTCCGCTGTAAAGATGACAATTTGATTGTCAAAACGTTGCTGGCCATCGTCCTTCTTCTCAACACTCTGTGAAAGATTAACGAATCCAAATTATAAAACTTTTATAGAATGAAACAGGTGCACAAACGGTCCAGCTACCGATTAGCTTATAATGTTTTACAAGCAACACTCACCTTAATAGTTTTCATTGGTATGACGACGCTAACCAGATCCTTGACATCACTGCGAAAGCAAAAGAAATTGGGCGACAGATATATGTAGCCGGCATTGAATCGCTTCGAGTACGGAGTCCATATGTCGGCTTTAATCTTGCCATCAATAATTTCCGTTTGCGGCAGACGAAAGTAAACGCGAAACTCCTCAGATTTTTGACGAGCCGTCAAGTCACGAAGCAGCACCGACTTCTTTGAAGTTTTAGCGCCCAGACGTGCAAAATTCGATGGATCATGGTCCACAACGGGACTCTCTGGGTCATGTATTAGCTTTTGGATGGCCATTTTGTTCAACTGCTCAATGAGGAGGTGCGCCTCATTCATGTTGAATACCAGCGTAAAATTGTACGTCATGTTGTTGGTAGTCTTCAGATAGATTGTATTGCCACTGCGACTAATGTCCTCCAGCTCAGCGAACCGTATGATTAGCTTGATCTCCTGGTTGAGCATGAGCGAGTAAAAGCACACATGGTTCAGCGAGATGTACAACTGTCCCTGGCGCGGTATTTTATTCTTAATATAGCTGCAAGTAGTAGAAAAGAAGTACAATCGAGAAAAGCATAAAGCATTCAGTAATACGCTTACGTGGCCGAGTACGAGTTGACCAGACGTTCCTCTTCGGGCATCTTGAAGATTTGTCTGAAGTTAGAGGACTTCACTTTGAAGTCTGGCGATTCGCCAGATTCGTCTTGGTTATTTTGAGCATAGAGCGATTGTATCTTGCATATGGTAAAGTTTGTAACTTCATCCTCGTTTTCCATTTCGTTGAGTACGCTGAAAAGATTGGTCTGCAGCCATTCCCAATCCTTGACGATGTCATCTTGTGTTATGCCAATGGCAATTTCTGTTTAACCAAAATATGACATCATTTGAATGCATTTATAATATTATAAAAGACTGCAAAAAGCTGACTTTAAGGTTCACAAGGAAATGAGTAAATTTCAAAACTTATACACAAGATAAGTAACATAATACTTCTTTATAGTCAATTATAAATAAATAAATGCTCTCATTGTGGTATTATTAGTTATCTAGTAGGCTGACACATGGCCTGCCGAGCTTCGTCAATAACATTTAGTTGTGTAACATTGGTCTTCGATTTGGGGCTGACTCCCTTTCTCCCCCTTCTAAAAATGTTAAAAATGAAATTCGCATAGAGGCGCTCTTCAGATGTAAGGAGAGTTTCTCTTATATACTCTATCGTATCACTCGCTCGAGAACCCAACTAAGACTTATTTTATTGAGTGAGTGAGCAACTGAGAGAGCTGAAGAAGCTGAGATCGAACAATTTAAAGATTTATACCCAATTCGTATTTCTTCTCCTTCCTGTTTAACTAACTTATCGCACAGCAGTTGCAATACCCAGAAATTCTCAACAATAGGAGTAAATATGCTCCACTGGCACACACACACACCAATAAAAGGCACATTTCGCCTGTGTGTGATTGAATGAGTCAGTGATTGGGCACCCTCCCACTTGGTCGCTGATATGCATTCGCATTGACGACGCAGCACTGGGGCATATAAACATGGCGCTGATAAGTCGCCGAGTAAGGTGCGTTTTATTTTTCCCCAACCTACCATAAGATACTTCTGAGGACGGCGTCTGATGCAGTATTCGATAGGGCGCCGGCTTTGTGTTCATCACGCTGTCGAAGGTGCCCACCAGCATTGAGCCAAATCCGCGCGATTCGCCATGTCCGCGTCGCTTCTGTAGCACAAAATACCTGGAGTACATTTCGGCGGTCCTGCAAAACGAGAAATCAGAATTGGGAACGAGCAGAAACGGTGCATTTGTATGTGTGTGGGTGTGCTTTGCTTTGGAGTAAGTACATATGTATATGTGTGAGGCTATAAGTGTGTGAGTGTCTGGAGCTATGAGTGTGTGTGTGCTTGTAGGGGGTTTTTACGCAGCAAAAACAGTTGTGCGAATAGAACAATCAATTTCGAAGCCTGCGTTTCGCCATTGTACCACAGCTGCTTATGGAATCAGTGCAGAGATGACGACTTGAACTCTGCTCAATTAGTTATCAGCCTTTAGTGCGCAGGCAAACAACAACAACAAACTCAACAATAGCACCAACACACGCACACATCAACACAGCTGTGTGTGTGTGTGTGGGGGGCCTGTAAATTAATCAGCTGCTGAAATAGTACAAGGTGGGGGCGGCGCAGCATCCAGAAATTGTACCACCCCTTCCTCAGATAATGTATTTATTATGCGTTTCTACTCACCAAAATGCCGACGGTAGCAGCAGCTCTTTGGGTTGTATCCACATTTTGGCGTTTAAAATTTTTGCCGTAGGTTTCTTAGTTCAATTAACGCCAATTTTCATAGTTGGCTCATGTAAAACTGTTTTGCGACTGTCGCTAAAAGCGAGAACAACGTGTGGGAGCTTTTCTCGTTACATCTGTGGCAAATAGAACTCAATTTCCATGCACAATTCCACTGTGTTTTATTTATTTCTTTAATTGTCTTCTATTGTTCGCCTGTCTTCCTCTTCTACTTTATATGTTTTGCATCCGAAAGCTTAACATCTTGCTTCACTGTTATTAACAGCAAGCACTATTGTGTAAAAACTGCCTTTATTTGTTTACCAGTTTTCCAAAGAATGTAAACGGGTTTTGATGGGACAGTTATATGCAAAATGTTGTAAATAACGGTTTAATGACTGAAAGTTGCTAAGCCGGCGACACGTTTGATAGAGAATCGGACGATGAATGTCCAGTTTAAACTGCTGCGAAACAGGCACAGGAATGACAACAGAGCCATAATAGGGAACAGCTGTAAATTACATTATCGAAAATAAGTTTTGTAAACGAATTCGCTGAATTGCTTGAAATACACCAGAATTGGTATTATTAGGGTGATTTTAAGTTAATTTTTACAATTTAAAAGCAACACATGTAAAAAATAATTTACTTTTAATACAGTTCGATTAGCTGTGGCGGCAATGCGATATACTCACCATATCGATATGTAATCGGTGCAGCACTTCTAATATTTCTGACTGTCTGGCAACGCTTACGTTTTGCATCGCGGCAAATTTGTAGTAGGCTTATTGTTTAAACTGGCTTTCCTCAGTTATCTAACAAATTTCAGTATAGTGTGTGCTTTTTGGATATAATATATAACGTACCGGGATACCAAATTTTTAGTTAATAGCTCAAATTTTCTTTTTTGCTAAATTAATAATACGTAATTTGCAAAAATGCTTAAAAAATTCGTCGAGGTTAATGCGGACGAAAGTCCTTCCGTGAATCCGTATGCCGTGCGCACCTTTATGGGTGATAATGTCACAACAGAATGGAAGGTCGAGAATTGTCCGCCGCGTGAACGTGTCTGCCTAAAAAAGCCGCCAAACTCTACTATTTCCCATGTGCTAACCATTGAGGATGAGCTGCGCCGTTTGCACCAAAAGGCCGAAGAGTCCAGGTTCGCCCATCCATACAAGAAAACCTGTGAACTCTACGATGAGTTCACCATGTGTATAATACCGCAACGAACACCAGCAGAATTAAAGTCCAACGCCGAACTGCGTGAACGTGTCCTCATGGCCAAAGCCGATCCAGGACTGGTGGAGCACGATGCGACACTGGGTAGTACGTGCCCCAAAGATCTGGTCGCGCTCAACAGTCCCATGGCCATGAATGAAGAGGAAGAAGAGCAGGAGGTCGGGGAGGGCGAAGAAGAGGGCGAAGTCAAGCCACAGCTGGCCACTCCAGAGTGTAGTTCCGATATGATAATCATACCCGACAAGCGTATGGTAAGTGCTAACTGACTTTATTTTAAGAGCTACGAGCTACGGCTAAGCATTAGTTAAGGTAAATTCTATTCAATCAACTCGATATCATCTATGTCCGCATAAATGCTGCCCGGCGGCAGCTCCGGAGCTGGCAAAGCCGGCGCTTCGCCATTTGTAGGCAGCGATAGGACCTGATAAGCGCCACTTGTTGCTTGCTGCTGCATGTGCACGCCCAGCTGTGAGATCAGCTCCAATGCCTGCACATCGGAGTTCATCAGTGCGAATTGGTGTATGACAGCCAAGTGGGGAAAGACGCTGCCCAGCAGCGTGCAGGTCCCCGCATTCAAGAGCAGGCCCATCGAGGCATCCCCGTCCAGCTGTTGCGATAGTTGTGGCATTGGCGGCTCGTCCTCGCCATCCGATGTGCTGGCCGGCGAAGGCAGCACACTTGGCTCACAGGTCACCATTTCGATACCATCATCGTCTAAGTCCTCCACATCGGAGATTTCGCTGTTATCGCTCGACAAGTTGACCAATTCAGGAGTTATTACACCCATCTTGCCATCCAAGTCAATGTCGGCGAGCTCCTTTTGCATGAAATTGGGCAGCGCTTGCTTGAACTCCACTATAATCTGCTCTAGGGGGAGTACACTGGCCACCGGGCAAGGGCCCGTGTATCCCAGCTCGTCATCCTCGTACTTGTACTTGCTGCGAAAGCGATTTAGCCAGCGGTAGGATGGTCTAAAGGCTGGCAGTTTGAGCACCGCTGCCATCTTGAGTGCCGTCTCCTTCAGCGTGTGGTTCGTTATGCTGACGCCGAGGCGCAACTGGCGACAGCGCTCCACCCACTCGTGCAGTAGAAAGCTGATGGCGCTCATCTCGAACTTGCGGCGCTTGCGCGTCATCTCCTCAATAATGATGGAGGCATCCGCCTCACTGAGTGTCGCCAGCTGCTGCAGCAGCTCACGTTTCTTCTCCAGAATGCGGCGTATTTGGGTTGCACAGCAATGAAACATCTTGGCCAGGCTGTTGCGGGAAATGTTCGTCTCATCGTAATAACGTATAACCGCAATTTTCTCATAGAAAGTCAGAATGTTGCGCTCATTGCGACGCGATTTTTCCTTGCCCTAGTACAAAAGATTGGAATGCATTAGAGAATTCACCTTGAAAGGGTGGAGTTTAGTTCCACTATAAAAAGTTACGCCTTGTCAAAACCCAAGAAAGTTATGAAAACAAAGTTAAAAGTTCAGTGGCGTAGCCGCAGTCTTAAGGGGGACTTCTTGTGCTGCTCTTTAAAATAATCTTTTATCTGATAACACTCAAATAGTTCTTGCCCAACTGAATGCCTTTTGAAATAATTTCCAATATTTTATATTTGCCTTCCAGTAAGTTCCAAGTAAGTTTGTGTTTATGCGAGTTACTCCCTTCATAAAAATCGCTGATTACGCCTATGCCTTCAATTGTTTGTCTTACCAACGCGCGTGTATGGTGCCATAAGCAAAAACGCACAACAAATCAACCCTCGCATAGCTTAAAGGCCAAGTTAATACAGCACGAGACATTCTGACTTACCCCTTTGTTCTTGTTGTTGCCTCTTCTTGTAGTTGTTGCTGTGGTTGTGTCCATGGCTGCTGAACTGCTCGCCATATGCAGTTGCTATCTTCCGCGTTTCCTCTTTGTCTGCTCTTCGGTAACCACAGCTGCGCAGCGTCCTCAAAATGAAAGCTCAAGCTGCTAAAAAGTCAATTGCGCGGTTGTTTTTGTTTTCTCTCAGAGAGAGCGAGAGTTGGCGCTCTCTTCGCGTGCACGCTTTGTGTGCTCTTCTTATTGCGACTCCTTTAAATGCTGCGTAAATAGAAATAGCGTTTGCAATAAATGTTAATGCCATTTTCATTGCAATTTAAGCCTAAATGTTTGCTATTACTTTGTTTTTTTAACTCTTCTCTGCTTTGCTTATTGTGTATGCTCGCTCTCAATTTCAATTGGTTTTGTGTGCCGCTTCTACGGCTGCTTTTGTTGTTGCTGCTGCTGCTACTGCCGGGGCGACATTTTTACACGCGTGCTTGGCCGCTGAGTAACACTTGTGCACTGTTTTTCGGTTTCAGGTGTTTGCCGCCGTATGTTCGTTGCTGTTGTTGTTACTGCTGCCCGTTGCTGTGGCCGTTTGCTTCCATATGAAATAAAAACGGTTCGCTATGCACAGGCAGCCGCCTGTCGCTTAACAACTGTATGTCTTGTGTATGTGTATGTGTATGTGTGTTTGTATTTGTATTTATGAGCGCGTTATTGTTGTTTGTGGCAACCGCAGCGCAAATTGATGCTTGGATATGTTAGAAAAGGATAGCGGGCTTATAACTTTTGTTTTAATGATGCATTGAACGATTTGCTAGGACTATTGAAAAGTGTTCTTTTGAACATGCTAGTTAAGTAACTAGTTCTGAGCTAGTTCTGCGTGCGGACGTTGAAACGAAGTGCACGCGGCAGCTATGTATGTATGGAAATTAAGATACATACACACACACACACACACACACACTAATGCTTGCAGTTGCTGCTGCTGCGCATTGCATTCGTTTCTATGCAAAAGCCAAGCGGTGTTGACGCTGGCGCCGCTGTCGGCGTAGCTGCCGCTTAATTTTCGTTTCAGTTGTGCTCTTATTGTTAGTTACATGTTTCGTTCTTGATTTCCTTTTCGGCGCTTTATTTGTTATGTTTCAATTGTCAGGGGCGTAGGCAGTCATTTTATACTGAATATTTAATACGATGTCCAATTAGATATGTAGTTTTAATGCATATCCGATTATAATTGTGGTCTAAATTGTTGGTTGATTTTAAAACGCTAGAAATTTTACAAGTTGGTTTTTCCAAGCGGCATTAAACTTATTAACTTTTGCAGATAACGCACAGCCCAACAGTAAATGCAGACATGTGATCCAATGCTAGTATGTGTGAGCTCTTCAGTCTTGTACGCTATGCGGTTACAGTTAGAGCACACAATTATTGTATTGATATTGATAAAAACATTTTTTAATGTTTTATGGGGCGTATATTAAATGCGCCCCTTATCAATGTCTCTCCTCAAGCTGTGAGTGCAGATAAATTTGTAAAACATAAGCATAGTAAACAACGAGTATGAAGATCATCTATCTTTAAAGATCCTTGGTGAAACTTAGTTAAAAAAATGTGACTGATAAAATAAATTAAATGAGTTATATTATTTTCTGTCCCTTTTATACTGCTTCCCCAACAGCCTTGGCATCTCCTGCGTCCCTTTTGCTCTAAATAGCCTACGCCACTGCAGCTGCCATTGCTCTTTCTTATTGCGCTTTGCTGTAGCGTCGCGACGTTTCTTTGCTTGCGCGTCTGTTTTGAGCGTTATTGTGTGTGTGTGTGTGCATGATTGGCTCTGTGTGCGTTGTTATGGCCGCTCGCAACCAAGTTTGTTGGTAGCTCAAAAAAAAAAAAAAAATAATAAAATAAAAAACTGACAGCCCAGCGGCAACTGCACACACCTGGCCTCAAGTCTTTATTGCATGCTATGGGCTTCTTTTGTGTTTGGTTTGGCTTTTATGCAACTTCAGCATCTTAATGGCATATGCATATACTTCACACACACACACGACAACACAAACACGCACATACATATGTATTTGTATTATTCGATTGCGACTGTGCTGACGTGGCCGCCTCTGGCTCCTTGCTGAACTTGAAAACAGGCTACAGCTGGCAAATATAAACACACTCACACACACACACCACTCGCTTTCTCTCTCGCACACATGCAGTTCGCTGCCCTACTGATGCGTGCATGTGTATGTACATACATATGTATGTGTGCCTCTTTTTGGCATTTGCATGCCACGTGTTTTGACTCTTATTCTATAACTGAGTTGTGGCTAGAGTTCTGCTTGCGTTTTTATTGATTTTATGCATTTTAATTGATTTATTTAAGAGGGATTCTAAAGTGCAGTCAGCCGCAGGCGCGCTCACGATTAGTAAATAAAATGCAAATAGCAACACCTGCAGCGCTGCCGCCGTCTCCTGCCTGCCTGCCTGCGTGCTGTCTACCTTCTCTGCTCTGCTAGCCCTTGCGTCATGCCCACACGTACCTGGTTTGACATTTTGCCAGCCACTCGCGTCAGCCGCATTTAAAGTTGAGAGGGTTGTTGTTGCTGTTGCTGTCGCTGCTGTTGTTGCTGGTATTAGTAGCGCACAACGTCGCACTCGTGTTTATTGACGTCGTCGTATGCTATAAGTGCTCGCTCGCTTGGCTATATAGCTGGCAATTCCAGTGCTAGTTGCTGCTGCTGCTGCTGTTTTTTGTTTTTTTTCTTCTGTTGAATACTCTTTCGTATTTTTGTTAGATGACTTGTTTGTTCTGCAGCCAGCCCGACCTACGCTCGGCTCGAGTTTGTCGGGTTTTGGCTTTTAGTTGTGGTGTTCGTGTTGTTGTTGTTGTTGCTGCCGCTGTTGCTGCTGTTTCTGGCATTCGTGCGCTTGCGATAAGATTCGTGATGTGGCACTAAGCGCTGTTCGCTGTTTACTGCTCTATGCGCTGTTTTGTGGCCGTCAGCGTGGCCAGCCAGCCATAGAGGCAGTCTCACACACACTCACACACACTAGCGCACACACACAGACAGATATACCACATTCACACACAAGCACACCAACAGACAGTCGACTGTATAGTTAGCCAGTCTAGTTGGCATTTCGTGCTTACTTTATGCCGCTTACTAACTTCATAGTCAGCAGCAGCAATAGCGTTGAGTGCGGCATGGATTGGCTCTGGGCTTGGCCTCCATATTTAGCTCTATTTACGTACGCTACACATGCATATACAAATACAAATACATACATACATTGTATGTATTCATAGTATTTATAGGCGCGTTTATGCCGGCATCCGTGGCGTATGCGTGCTATTTTCAGCTTTGCAACTTGAAATGTCGCATTAACTCGCACATAAATGTGTGCGTTTGGGCCAGGCAGAAGTAAAAAGCTTATAAACCAGCGCAGGAAAGACTCTCGGACATATAAAAGCACAACCCATTTGCGATAACTAACCATATGGACTGATTTGTAGGGCTATGCCTAAAGCTGCTTCCAAGTTCATTTTGTACGGCTTCGCTTTAGTTTTTATGCGAAGTTCTTTTTTATGCAGCGGCGGGGGACAAAGTGCAGGCGAGGCATAGCCCACGTCGCGTATGCGTAATACCACAAACAAGTTACCTCAATAAGTTATTATGTTTAGACTAAGCAAAGAAATGACCGTTGCCAAGACAAGCCCATCCGTTGCTTAACTTATATAAAAATAATATATATAAATGTTGCTAATTCTTCGTCCATATATTTTAATGATGTATTTCTGGCACTCAGCTCAAATTGAAACGCCCTAAGAGTCGCATCTATTTAAACGAAACACAAGTTGGCCCTCTGGAAGAGTTGCCATTCCCAACATATGATCCACGTGTCATTCAAGAAGGATTGGATGGCGAAAATCTGAGATCCTATGATATAATCGAAGGTTGCAGTCCACAAGATTTATGGACCTGGAATATGGGGCTGCAAAGGCGTGAAATTGAAATGGATCAGGATTTCATATCTGCTGCATTGCCCAAATATGGTTTGTTCCTATTGACTTCCTGACATTTGTCCGAGCATATCTGCTAATATTATTCAGACCTATCCAAAAATAGCTCACGACGGCGGACTCACCGTCTATAATATACCCACACAGTTGGAAAAGACCTTTACGGCCGAAATCGTATTCGGTAATCGTAACATTTATCCTGAACCAAGCTTGGAACCATTTCGCCAAAAGTGAGCTGTAGGGCTTGGGTAGTCAGTTACAGGACTAACGCATATTGTTATTGCAGATACTATAATCGACCCAGCGAAATAGCTGCTATTATAATTGCCTTTGTGGAGACATATCAGGTGAATCCGGATTTCTGGACTGCCGGCACCATGGACGGCATATTGAAACGCGGCGTAAAGCTAACAAAGAAGAGCATTGACCTCAACTACAAGTCGGAGGATAATGACTTTGACATACTGCCGCAGGTGATGGAACGTCAGGCGGCTGTTAAGATCAAGATACATTTTACGGGTCAGTTCAAGAATGAGCCCAATGTTTATAAGGCTCTATCGCTGTTCTTTTCCAAATACAATGCCTGCATATTTACATCACGTGATATGTTTCTATTGATCTGGAAACGCTGCATCAATTCTTACTTCATTTTCGATCCCAATGGACGCAATGAGCTGTGTCAGCGGGACTTCAAGGATGGCATGTGCTCCTTGATGGCCACACGCTTTATGGAGCACTTGGTGCATTTAATAACTAACTTCAGTGACCTGACCGGCAACGATGAGTTCAACATCTATGAAATAACACTGACACAGTATGGAAAGCTGAAGGAGGCGCCCATTAAGAAGAGCACGGAATATCATTACCACAAACTCTGGGCCGTGGTTAATGAGCATTTCGCAGTAAAAACTGGCGGCAACAGCGGCATACAACAGCCCATTTCCGGCACGGAAAAGAACGCGTCGCTGGTCGTGTCGCTCATAGCGTTGATCTACTCAGAATTCGAGCTGGCCAAGCTATGGCGACCCATGACCATTGATGATATCATCCGTTATGGTGTGGCCTACTACAAGACGCTGCGCAAAAAGTTTCGTCTCGATGGCAAACGCTGGAAGAACAAGAAACCTGAATTGAATGTCGTCGATTTGCCGGAGATGTTCCTGATGGGCGCCTTCAAGGCGACGGTGCGAAAGTATCCATTCCTGATAACCGGCCATGTGACCGACTGCAAATCGTATCTGGAATCACAGCTGACCCATGCACTGCAGGCCCTCTTCGAAAAGCCCGAGTGGCCGGCTGCCTTGCTGCAGATTGACAATTCCGTGATGGCCATTTGGCGGGATCGCGAGTTCTTCTATGTGTTTGATCCGTTTCGACGTAACCGCGTCGGCATGGTGGTGGATCCTGATGATTATCGGATCAAGGGTCTGGCCGTATTACAAATGCATACCACGTTTGATTCCTTCGTGCGGATTCTGTACCAGAATGCACTGAAGATGCGTCGCGGTGGCAAATTCTTTATACACGGCATTCGCACGGGCTGCATTCGCCCGTTGCAGGTGATGATGCAACAGTCAAACAAGTTTCCAGCGCTGCAAATGGGGCTGCCCTCATTTACAGACGAACCGGCGGCGGTGGAGCTGGCCCAGAAGAAGAGCATTGAGAGCATACCCGAGGAGGAGCGCATTCCTGCGAAGGACGAGAAGGAATTCGTAGAGGAGTTAATCCTCGGTATTATCAATGGCATTATTAAGGATCTACCTGAGCCGAAACTTGATCGCCCACATCTGTACAGACAAGCGCAGAAGGTGCTCCTGGCCACCGACAAGGAAAATCTCCGCGCGCTGCGTCTGAAGATAAAGCGCGGCTACGAGCTGGGCGAGGAGGAGGAAAAGGTCGATCTGAAGCGTGTGCTTACCATCGAGGAGGAGCTAGAACTCAAATCCAATTACCAGACATTGCATGATGGCGCGTACATCATTATGGGCACCACAAAGCTGCCCCAATTGGATCCGGAAATGACCAAACTGGCCGGTGTGCTGGCAGCCCTTGTGGCCACGGCAGTATCTGCCAAGTACAGGGTGTCCACCTGGAATGCAGATCTTGTTGAGTTCTGCATCTATTCGGTGAACAAATTCGGCGATGACTATCAAAACTACGAGCTAATCCTGTCCTGCTTGCTGAACAAGAAGCTGCCTGACATAGCCGTTGGCGAGAGCAGCTTCTCGCTGATGGTCACCGAGGTCTACAAGTCCTCGGTATCATCATCGCTGCGCCAGGATCTGCTAGAGCTGCTCATCGACAACAATCGTGTCCTGGTCGTCTGTCAGCATTTCTCATGCGTCATATTCAAGCGCTACAATTTGCTGTACATGTTCATTGGCTTTCCCTGCAATGCGATCGGGTATCGCAAGGGTGGCCCAGGACCGGCCTGCATGATGCGCTTCATTGAGCTGGACTCGCTGATACGTCGGATTGAGTTCGGCTGCAATCCTCAGGGCTGTAATGTCATGAATTATATTGTGGCCGCCATTAAGATTGTCGATAATAATATCAAGGGTCGCTTCCGTCGCTGGCCCAAGGAGGACGATGATGCAGAGTTCAATGTAGAGAGTCTGCGCAAAAAGAAGCTGCGCGAGCAGCGTCTGGAGAAAATGCGCTTTATTGACGAGGAGCTGAAGAAGGAGAACAAGCGCATCCAGGACTATCTGGCGGCCAAGCGGGAGCACGAGGATCGTAAACATGGCATTAAACGTAAGTAGCTTTGCTTTTTTTTGTCAGAATTCCAACAAAACAGAATACACAATTCTCACTTTTTACACAGCGGAGTACAAGGACCTGGGCATTGACGAGGGCATGGGCGAGGGCGAGGAGGGTATGGACTTTATGGATATGGAGGAGGAGGCCGAGGGCGAAGAGGAGGTCGAACTGAAGCACAAGCCCGGCAAGCGTCTGCCCAAGGAGATACGCAAAGCCTACAAGCCACGCCCCATTCTATACGGCTATCGCATGCGCGAGAAGGATTGCAACTTTAAGATCCAAGGCAGCATGAACATGGAAAGCCGCGAAGATGGCAGCTTCAAGGAGATCAAACCCTGCTACTTTGCCAGTGCCCTGGCCATACTTAGCGTCTCGCTGCGCCCGCTCAATCGCTGGAACTCGTATCGCATTGACCGGGTAATCACCCACGCCAAGTCCATTGCGACGCGTGTCTGCGATTTGGAGTCCGTGTTCGAGCGTGTGGTTCGCCATGTGACGATCGATGAGTACGAGTTTGACATCTGGATACGCATATTGGAGCCGATGGGTATGTGGACGCCGGCACCGAAGCCGGCCACAGTTAGCGCGGAAGCTGCGCTGACCGTGATAAAGAAGAAGCTGCAGAAGGTGCTTAATAACCGCAAGTATTTGATGATATTTACGCCGAATGGTTGCTTCGCCTTGTACCACGATGAGTTCTATCATCTATTCGATCCATATGCGAGCATGGACAAGCCAGGCGAGGAGGAGGAGGAGGAGGCGGGCGATGGCGATGCCGAAGAAGGCGGCGAAGGCAAGAAAAAGAAAAAGAAATGCCCAAAGGGACCCAAGCGCTATCCAGAGCGCAACACTGCCTCTTGGGTCCTATTCGCCGATGTGGATAGCATGCTCAAGTATATTGATAAGCGCTGTTCCCAGCCGGACTGGAAGGAGCAGAGCCAGTATATGTTCTATGTGGTGGATGTGCTATCTTATAAGAAGGCAGCGCCCAACGCACGTATCCTGCAGTTGCTGACCGATCTGTCAATACCTATGACTTGCTCCAATCGCCAGTACGGACGGCCAGAGTATGAGATCTGCGCCACTAACGAGTCCCTGGGCTGGCTGGAACTGGAGAACTGCCTGCCCGTGTGGAGTCGCATGAACCGACGCAACACAGCTGGAAAGTATCGCAATCTGCCGCTGAGCAAGCTCAAGAAGTACGACGTGGAGATTGAAGGTCGCCTATGGTCATTGTGGGGCAATCTGCATCCTGAGGCGCCTGTGTTCGAGGACCAATTGCGTGGACGTCAATATCTCGCCATCTATGTGGTCGCCTGTTGTGCGGCCAGCGTTTACAACCTCATGGACTGGAGCGCCCAACTGCTGGACACAGTTGTCGTGAGTGGCAGCAAATACTTCCAGGAAAGCATAGCTCAAATAACACAGGAGGACTACGAGTTCTCCTTGGAGAACCTCAACATTGACTGCGCCCTAGAAACAATCAACTTTGTGGTGCATATCGAGCACGTCTGCTACGGCAAGCTCTATCGCGTGCCCACCTTCAATCGCATGAATCTCTCTGAAGCGCTGATCTACTTCTTCAGCCATTACCAATTCGGCATTGTAATGGTTCGCAAGCGTGCGTTGGCCATTGGTTTCTGTCCAGGCCACGACGGGGGTTACTTCATGTACGATTGCCAGGAGAAGGATCAGCCGCTTTTCCCCAAACAGCAGGGCGCCTCGTACCTACTCCGCACACGGCATCTCCAAGTGCTGCTATACTGCATCGTGGTCACCCTAAATGTGCCTTTCTACAATATTGACTTTAGCATTCACAAGGTGGAGATGTTGCGTGAGGGTGCCACTGTTGAGAACGAGGAGGAG
Source organism: Drosophila kanekoi (assembly GCA_037075305.1). NCBI lineage: Eukaryota > Metazoa > Arthropoda > Insecta > Diptera > Drosophilidae > Drosophila > Drosophila kanekoi. The sequence continues at coordinate 6,001,187 of JBAMCE010000141.1, read as the reverse complement.
GAGGGCGGTGAAGGCGAATAGTAGCGACAGCTGTACTGTGGTGTACATAATGAGGTGCTGTGTTTTAGTAAATATTTGATACGGACTTTTATGCAACTGCTTAGAAATAAACAGAATAACCCCAAAACATTTTCTTATGTTATGATTGTAGCAACTCGTATATATCTTTGTTAGTGCTACAAAAATCCGATTGGTAGAGGCTAAAACTATCAGCGAAACAAGAACTATTACGATATTACCATAAGGAGGCGTGCCTCATTAAATGGCGATGGATTTAAGCCTCGTACGACAGGAGGTATTCTGATGATCTCCACCCACACGGCTATGTCGGTTGTACCGTATAACATATTCTTGTTCATGGCGACAAGCTGTATCATCAGCCCATGTTTGTCTGTCTCCCTGCGAACCGTCGATTTTGGAGACTACGATTTAAACACAAAGTTCGATGTATAGGTTTTTATATACAATTCACGAACCATTAGAACATAATTTGGAAATCAGCCAACAAATACTTTAAACGAACCTGTGCGGTGGAGCGGGTTACAAGATATCTCTTATTTGGCAAATATCGATTCGTGCACTCACTTTTCTATCAGATTTTCTGAACTAGATTTTGGTACATTCAAATTCATCTCAAAATCCATTTTGAAGCTGCTCTTCACCTGGTAAGTAAAAGAGTTTCGATCAACTAAGAAGCCATCATCTAATGCGGGCATTCTACAGTTGCTGTCGGGTAGATCGGATCCAATGGCGCGAAATGAGTCAATGGGCTGGTTAGAGCTGGAAAGGTGTTTACCCGTGTGGAGCCGCATGAATCGGCGCAACACAGCTGGAAAGTATCGCAATCTGCCGCTGAGCAAGCTCAACAAATACGACGTGGAGATAGAGGATCGCCTGTGGTCCGTGTGGGGCAATCTTCATCCTGAAGCACCCGTGTTTCAGAGGAGGTTGCGTGGACGTCAATATCTCGCCATCTATGTGATCGCCTGCTGTGCTGCCAGTCTATACAACCTCATGGACTGGAGCGCCCAACTGATGGACACAATTGTCGTGAGTGGCAGCAAATACTTTGAAGAGAGCATAGCTCAAATTTCTCAGAAGGACTACGAGTTCTCCTTGGAGAACCTTAACATTGATTGCGCCCTAGAAACAATCAACTTTGTGGTTCATATCGAGCACGTCTGCTACGGCAAGCTCTATCGCGTGCCCACCTTCAATCGCATGAATCTTTCCGAGGCGCTGATCTACTTCTTCAGCCATTACCGTTTCGGAATAGTGATGGTTCGCAAGCGTGCGTTGGCCATTGGTTTCTGTCCGGGCCATGCCGGGGGTTACTTCATGTACGATTGCCAGGAGAAGGATCAGCCGCTTTTCCCCAAACAGCAGGGCGCCTCGTACCTACTCCGCACACGACATCTCCAAGTGCTGCTATACTGCATCGTGGTCACCCTAAATGTGCCCTTCTACAATATTGACTTTAGCATCCACAAGGTGGAAATGTTGCGTGAAGGCGCCACCGTTGAGAGCGAGGAAGAGGAGGGCGCTGCAGGCAACAATGATCTGTAGAATTGAGTAGCAAAAGCGGTCTTCCAGCGTATGTGGATTTTTGTTTTAGTAAAATAAACTGAATTAACCCGAAAACATGGCTATTCAGCACATGGGTGATACCAGTTTTGGTCGGAAGCCTGGGTCCGTCCCTTGTGTCTCAATTAATCGCCTCTTACGACAAACGATGACTTGCTGTGGAGGTATTCTGTGGCCCCCTCTTTCACACGGGTGTATGTTACAGGGGGAGGCATTTGGGATTTTAATAAATAAATTCTTAATCAGGAGTCTTGATCTGAGTCCATCTGCTTGGACTTATCTGTCTGTCTGGGTAGGGAGAAGCTTAAAATATATGGACTAGGGAACTTAAAGACATAATTTTTAACGAAGGTCACAATGTTAATTATTTTGTAACATTTTCCACTTCTCTCCGCCCCAACCCACTTTCCCAAAAAATCTATGATCATAAACCTTTTAAGTAAGCTGAGCATCTGATATTCTGGTATTTCTTAGTTTGGCATTATTTTTATATTTAAGTAATTTGTTTTCAAAATCAAAACTTTTCATATGTGTTTTCAAATTGATTTTATGATGTGACTTTCAAAATCTTCAGAAAAATCTGTAAATCTTCTCTGAGGCTGTTCTCTCCCTGGGTTGGGACCAAGCAAGAAGGCAGCTCATATTTCTAGTATCCCACAGCTCGCATCGGGTTTGTCGCTTCCAATGGATTTCAAGAAAAACGAGTCAATTCGTTGGCTGAAACTGGAGAACAGCCTGCCCGTGTGGAGTCGCAGGTACCGACGGAACACGGCGGGAAGTTATCGAAACCAACCGCAGAGCAAATTCAACAAGTACGATATAGAGATTGAGGATCGCCTATGGTCCCTGTGGGGCAATCTTCACCCTGAGGATCCCGTCTTCCAAAAGAGATCGCGTGGTCGTCAATATCTCGCCATTTACGTGGTCGCCTGCTGTGCGGCCAGCGTTTTCAATCTGACGAAGTGGAGTGGTCAACTGCTGGACAAGATTGTCACGAGTGGCACCAAGTACTTCGAAGAGAGCATCTCAAAGGGCAGCGGCAATGGAAACGCGTTACAGAACATGAGCACTGACTGCACCCTGGAATCCATCATGTTTGTCGTCTACATCGATGAAGTCTGCTGCGGTGTGCTCTATCGTTATCCCACGCGTAGACATATGAATCTTTGCGAGGCGCTTAACTACTTCTTCCAAAACTACCAATTCGGCATTCTGAGAGTGAATAAACGTGCTTTGGCGATTGGACTTTGTTTGGGTGAGAAAGGAGGTTATTTCATGTACGACTGCCAGAAGCAGGGTCATCCGGTATTTACCAAGCGGAAGGGCGGCTCGTACCTGCTCCGCACACGCCAATTACACATGCTGCATTACTGCATCGTCGTCACCCTGAATATGCCCAACGATAATGTTAAATTTAGCATCCACCGGGTGGCGATGCTGCGTGACGACGCCCCCCTTGAAGCCGAGGAAGAAGAGCGCTTTCTCGGCGACGGAGATCAGAAGAGAAGTGAGATACCAATTAACTAAAGTTTAAGAAATTGTTTTACAATAAACTGAACAATCACAAAATAAGCTGTAAGTACTAAGGAAACATTTAATAACAATCTGAGGGCTGATTGGGCTGAAGTCAAACCGTAAGTCAGCTGGTGATTTGAGCGTCTAATGCCTCAGACGCTGCTCCTGGGCGGCCTGCTTGTAATGATAGCCATCCTGGCGCAGCTCGTGAGCTGGCTGCGGCTCGAAGGTCAGACTCTCGGCATCGGATGGGGCCATGGGCTGTTGCACGTCCAGTATGTAGGGCATCTGCTGATCCTGTTCCTGATACTGCTGATAGATGTACTGAGGCTGGGCGGCCTGCTGTGCGGGCGGCAGGTAACGCATGGCGGGTTCAGCTTGCGGCTGTGCCTGGGGCTGGGGCTGGGGCTGAGGCAGAGCTGGGGCTATGTACTCCATGGCTGGCTCTGGCATCATTTCGGGCTGCATTATTGGCTCGGATTCGGGCTGGGCTTGCGCGCGTTGAATAGGCTGAGCTGGAGGCAAATAGCGCGTGGCTGGCATGGTAGACATGGTTGGCATGGTAGGCTGGGCTGGCGGAAGGTAGCGTGTGGCGGGCATGGCTGCCTCACCTGGCGGAAGGTAGCGCGTGGAGAGCATTTGCTCTTGTTGTGGCATAGCTGGTGGCGTCAGCTGGCTGCTGGGTGCAATCTCCATGGCGCCCTGCTCATTCTCGCGCATATAGTCCACCTGCTCGGGCAGTTCGCGCAGCTCGTGCTGCTCGATGGTCATGTGCTCGACCTGCTCCGGTTTGGGTGGCGGCAAATAGCTACTGGACAGATGCGAGACATCCGCAGCGGCCAGAGCCAAGCAGGCGCTAGCGGCAAGTGCGACGAAGCTGATTCTCTGCGTGAATAAGTCCATTAACTGGTGAGAACCTTTGGGAGCACTTCTGTTGGCCCGTTTACTCACCATGTTGTCCGTTGTTTGACTGCGAAGCGTTTGATAGCTGACCAGATGGCACTCGGAGTATTTATACGATCTCTGGCTAGACCTTCGACAGTGTGAGTGCTTCAATATTTGGCTTGGCCTGATGCCGTGTTCCGTTATTTATCTTACTTTTGCGCATCTTATCAACTAACATTCAAACGTTGCTGAATCACTGGCCAAAGTCAATAATAGAAAAAAATATGTAAAAAACTGACCAAAGCAACAAGTGAACCGATCCGAAATTGAATTGGACGCGGCTTAAGCCGATTTTTGGTTGGCGCAGCCTTTTCACGGGCGGCGTTTGACAATTTCAATGGCTCTCGAGCGCTTCGGGCCGGCGGCATGACAACTGGAGCATTGGGCCATGCCTGGTTAAAATATAGCCTTGAGGTATCTCTCTCTTTCACTCATTATTTCTTCTTATTGGTTTGGCACTGTCTTCGCCTTGGAGCAGCTGTGAATTTCACGGTCAGCACGTGGGCCACAAGTGACGTCTGAGTGTGCGCTTGGTTCGTGGGCCTGGACGAGCCGCGCAGGTGAATGGGCTTATAAAGAGAGGCTAATCTGCATATGTTTATATTTGTTATGTAAACAGAATCACAAGCAACAATTCAACATGTGAAAAACTATAATTGCAAGAAAATACCAAAGAGAAGACTTGTCTTGTCGATGATACCCTTGCAAGAAAATAGCAAATGGCTTGTGGATTAACCAGGTGTATAGCCTATTTCGGGTTGCTGAAACATATAGTTTCAATTGGAATGATCAGTTGATATTCTAAGGCACGCCTATAAGACTCGCAGAATGAGCATACTTTTGGTATAAAACTTTTCTTCTAGCCATGTAAATCTTTATGGTATCGCCGAAGTCGTCTTTTGTGGGTTTCACATTCTCTGACCACCATCTGGAACCCACACGTAAATCGACTTTAAAAGCTGTTTCGTTGAGAGTTGATTTCAAATCACATGCATTTAAATCTAAAGCTCTTCGCTTTAGTTCTCATTTGGATTGATTGTTATAGTAGTTAGGTGGGGTTCTCTGTCTTTTAAAAATTATTTTATATTTTTTTTAATTTGATTTCGCATAAAACTACTTTTATTTTGGCCAACTGTTTTTACCACTTAACCTATCCGAAAATGTATACGTGTACTATGTGCGGCTTTAAGAAGTCGCAGCTGGGCAGCAATCCGGATTTTGAGTTCCGCAGCCGGCGACGTCAGACTGAGGAAGCCTTCATAGAGGGCATATCAGATTGGTGCTCAAAATGTGAAGCTCTTCGGTTCTTTTTCAAGTCCGACGATGGCAAGGAGTCGCCACAGTATCTGGAGGAGCAGCCAAAGAGAAAAATGGCTAACTTTATGCTCGAAGCGACAGCCAAGGGCTGGCAGTATAATAGGCAGAAGAAGTCTAATGGCAAGAAAGACGGTCAGGACAGGAATCGGAAGACGCAACGCGACCTACGTCACGAGGCACGCAGGGTAATGAGGCAGGAGATGCTGGCTGGCCTGCCATCCCAGCTGCCGCGCGGCGTCTTGAGGTCCTACAGCGAAAATCGTGACCGACCCAGCCGTCGTGTTCAACCAACTGATCAGCGTCGCTCCAAATCGGCGGTAAATGAGTCATTTCATCAATCGTTCTTGGACAAGGATGAGGACATACCCAAATTGGGCCTGACGCCGGATGAGAGTGTGCACTTGGCAGATCGCAACGTAATAGAGGAAAATGGGCTCCTTAATAGCTCGCTGGACCAGATGGACAATGATACTGATGAAGATTCACGAGGGCCTATACACTTTAAGAGTAAGCTGCCCATTGCCAAGCAACAGGAAATGGAGCTGTTGAATCCGTGGCAAGAAGAGGTGCAACGGCGCACAAATCAATTTCTGGCCAGTACTGCCAAAAAGGAGCATAAGGCAGCGCGAGATCGCATCATGGATTTCAGTTTGCCAAAAACCCTGGATTACGACAAAAAGCGAGCGTCCAAGAGGCTGACCGTGGAAGAGGTGGCCAGAGATATGAAGCATATTGAGAGGGAGGAATTCAAGGATCATCTACACAATAAGCTAGTCGAAAAGAAAAATCTGATCAGCGAATGGGAGCGCATACGTCACCGTGTCGAGGATGAATGCAACCGCGTCAGAGCGGAGCTCATCGAGCTAAAGCGAGAGCGCGACATAGAAATGGAACGAAAGCCGAAAGCCAACTACGAGGGTGGTATAGAACGGCAGCGAGGCGGTGCCCAATTCGAGTCAACATATGCAGATAAGGAGCAAACAAACGATCCAGGTGATGAACATAAAAGCCGCGAGAAGACCATCGGTGATGTATTGGATGAGAAACTGGGGAACATGTTAGACACGCTGCAAGAGAATTCGCAGAAAATCGAATTGAGCATAGACAAGGAGAAGAATCTGTTATTTGAGCCCAGCGCACCACTGGAGGGTCAAACGGAATTTGAAGAAAGCGAAAAACATACCGATATTAATCCAGATGACATCATGAATGAGATGACAAAGCTTAGTAAGCATCAAGAACATTTGCAGTCGGTTGCATGTGAAAAGTCCGAGCTCGGCACCTTGAAGCCTAAGCGTCTGCTGAGCAAGCTTCACATGCTGGTGTCCACGGTGCAGCGGGCCAGATTCCGTGGATTTCCTGAGGATCCACAAAAGTTGCTACAGAATTTGTCGCCCAAAGAGCTGATGGATCGCCGTGATCCACCACCGGCACAGTTCTCCACACTGCCGTGCAGCCCCAATGAGCTAATCAGTCTGTTGTCCCTTAAGCGGGAGGTCTTGCAACCGCATGTGGCACGCCCGCTCAAAGTCTGCCGCTCGCCCATTTTCTGCCCTGATGCTGATTGCAGGCGTATGTTCTTCATCTCCGACTTCAATGATCATCTGACTCACGAACATCCCTCGCTGGCCATGGAGCGCATTACGCCCTGCAAGGCCAAGACCTTCTTTCTGGACACGCGCGTCACACTGCTGAATAAAGCCAAATGCAATATGGTGTACTTTGTCAAGGACAAGTTCATTGACAAGAACACCGAAAGGTATCCCGATCTGCTGCCGGTGCTCGTGATGACCGCCCGCTTGCATGCACCCGACTTCTTTACATCGAACGATCCCGCCAAGCCGCACTCCACCGCAAGGGGCCCCGATCACGAGATCTTTCTCATCTGGCTGACCAGCATTCGACCCGACGATGTCAAAATAATTGGCACCATATCCGTTTGGCCAACAAGTAGCCGACCCATTGTCGAATATCTGATGGTGCAAACCAACGAGGTCTACAATATTCGTTCGGCCCAAAAGCTAAAGGCCATCTATAACAGTAACCGTGCTATGGCCCTGTCTGGCAATTTTGTCAACCGGATGACCGACGGTGGCAAACACCTTTTGGCCGTACAGGTGTTGATTCATTAGTTTTATCTTTGGTGACGATTGTATACAAATTTTAATCAAGTGAATTTTAAAAATAAATTGTGGGAGGGAATAACATAATGGCTATACTTATTCATTTAATGGAATTTATATTAGAACGTTTCTGATTGTGGATTACGTATATTAACTGAAGCTTGGCAGAATCGCCAACCTCTAGCTTTATGTCCAAAATGGAATGCAAATTAAATTTTGTGGTCAGATAACCTTTTAAGATGTTATTTCTAGATCGCCAATCTAGTCATATATATTATATATTCTCCATATTTTTGATTTCATATTCTGTTTGATTCAATTCCCAAAGCATCTATAAAAAAATGTTGCATACTTTTAGGCATCGCCCATAACAGCTTGTCACAATGCTTGCAAGTTTTTGTTTAGGATCTTAGCCGGCATTAGAAAATTGTTTTATTTCTAAGCTAGCCGGGCAGGCTGTGCTTTAGTATTTAACAACAACAACAAAAAAAAATACACAATTCAAAGCTTGAAATCATTTTAGTTTAGTTGCTTTCATTCTTCGGTCTTTTTGAAGGAAAAAAATTTTTAAGAAAACTATATTTGGGCACTTTAAACAGAAATTCTTAAAAGACTTTTGGTTAGTATCTAGTGCTAGTGTGTTTACCAGATCATGTCTTCACAGTTTGGTGTCGAAAAGTGCGGAGGCGAGGGCTCTGAGGCGGCCGGCGGTGCGGCTGTCATCAATTCCCTGACCAGTGAAATGGCTCTGGAACTGAAGCCATCTCCCAAACAGACTTGTATTCCGCTGCATCAGCGTCATCGTATGGTTAATTCGGAGACAAGGTGAATGCAATATAAATGATTAAATGAAAGAATGCAAATAAACACTGAACTCGACCTGTCGCAGTGTCAACTCGAAAAAACTGGACATTGATATGCCGGACAAGTCCTGGTCGGTGCTGTATATCGGTGCCAAGAAGGACGATAACTTTGAATAGCAGCTAAATTGTGTAATGCATTCTTAAAAACAAAACATATTATGTATTTTCGAAACAAAGTGCTCTGCCAGCTATTTAGTTAAGCTAACATCGTATGTAAACAGCCTGGCCATCCCACAATAATTGTGATCGACTTATACGCATCATCAACTTCCAGTCACCCAATGCTTTAATATACAAATTCCCACTCGTGCCAGTGCATTCTATATCATGCTACTCAGTGTCTTCTTCATTAAGTTGTGTGGGTGGTAATACTCTAGGCTAGCATTCGCAGCCAATTGCAATTGGCGTTGAGGTTTCGCTTTTATTTTTACCCCGGCTTCGTCTCGCAGACAGCGATTGTGATTAATGGCGACGCCGTCATTGAATGCGATCTGGCGCTAAATATGCATGACCACGAGTCGCTTCATGATGTCATTTCACGAATGATAGTGCCAGAATCATTGAATGGCACTTGATATGCGGTATATGTGCCATATTAAACGCGCGTCTTGTGTCGCCAGTTTAAGAAGAAGTGCCCAGCATCAGCTCTTGACGAGTGACAAATGAAACAATGTACGACCAGTTATCTGGAATTGGCGGAAATAATGGCTTAATGATACAAATGACGTGTCTTATTTAATACTTGACATGACTTGAAATACGTGTGAAACTGTCGAGTAACCGATATACATGATAATGATCATGACATGTGCTAACCATTTTTCAAACAAGCGATCTCGCAATTATATTGAATGAAATGTTCTGCCTCGCATCAATTCGTATACGTATTTTTTCACATATATGAAGTCCGATTTTGGTTTGAAGCTTGCCACATTATTTCAATTTTAAATAGATATTAAGATTAAGTCATTGCCTCCTCCATGGTTGAATCCCCGATTACTATTGTTCAAGCTCCCGCCTTCTCTTTTACCCCCCAAGCTGCCGTTTGCTACATAGTTAAATCTGTCTCCAATAATAAACCCACCGTATACTACGTTGTTTAAACTGCCGCCTCTTCCATAGTTGAAGACGCCTCCTTCAATATTAAAATAGCCGCCGCCTCCAATTGAAGTGAAGCCTATGAGGCTTACTTGACTTTATGAGAATCGCGTAGTAGGGCGTTAGTTGAGCATGTTGTAAAAATCAACATTTTTTTGTTAAAAAAATGCATATGCATCGCAAATCCATACATACTTCATAAAACACACATACACACTAACAAACATATGTACATCATACATACATATATAATTACATACATATATACATACATACATATATGTATACATACATCAAATGTATATGTATATCGAATGTATATGTATATGTATATCAAATTATCAAATCACCACGCCCCCTTGGTCATTCTTTTCATTTTTACAAAAGACCCCGACCTCGAACAAGCTAGAAATCCAGTAAAAGTGGAAAATTGTAATTGCCACCTTGATTTTCAATTCTGAGCAAACTTAACAGGCAATCGCGCGACAGAAACGTGTGTTTCATATTTTTATCCTCCCTCCCGCTTTCTCATTTTCTCACTTTCTCACTTTCGATTTGTTTATTTGCCGGCAATTCAGCGACACACTGCCAAAGACCTTTCACCGTAAACACTTAAAAATAGCGTATGAGCACATAATTGCACACACAGCAATGCATATAGAAGCACAATTACACACACCAGCTCACAGACACACACACTCACTCACACCAACTCAAAATGCTTTAATTAATGAGGTAACAGACAGCGACCAGACAAATAAAATGGGGGCGTGCCAATTGTTCGCGTGGTAAGCGGGTGACGCAGAGCTCGCTGTGGCCCAGAATGCAATTGGGTTGCGTCTAAAATTCTGGGAATTACGGCAGAGAACCTCTAAAGGTTTTAAGAACTTTTCAAAGTTCATATGCTAATTGTGAGGTTAAATTGTTGTTAGAGGTTTGGCAATCAATTGGGATTGCAAATTGAGCTTCAAATTCTTACCCTGACATAGGTGGGGTGAGAATAAAGCCTATCTCCAAGATAGATCAAATCTATTTCCAGTTACACAAACAAGTCTTAACACGAGCAAAGGGGAAATTCGCATGTCAACAGTTTAATTAATTATTGTAAAAACTTAAAAAATATATATGCATTTCAAAAGAAAGCATTGAAATAGGGTTCTTTATGAGCACCACCAACAAATATTTTGGCGCTGTTTCATTTCCGCATTTGGTTGGTTGTATTCGCATTCCCTTGGCACTAGGCCACTTCCTGAGAAGAGCATTCAAATTGATGATACATTTTTGCACTTGTTAATTTGTTTTGTTCATTTGCACAAAATTTGGTGTAATAAAATCAATGCAAATAATACGAAATGTGTAGAAAAACATCTGAAACAATTGAGAATGTGCAAGTGGCATGAGATCATCGCAATTTGTGTAAACGATCTGAGTAAATTATCGTGAGAGCAAGGATTTTACATTTGTCTGGCCAAGCACTGAAAAATGCTGTGAAAACTATTTGCTGAAGATCTTACGAGGTTCCCATAGACATATAGCGCATATATCTGTTGGCTGCTGTTCGTAATTGAAATGGACCACAAAATCGCTCATCCACATTTTGGACTTTATGGCGCGAGCCGCAAACTTCAAAGTTGCCTACATCAGTGGGTTTTCTTTTGTGGTTCTCTCTCTCCCTCTCTCTCTCACTCTCCCTCTCTCTCTCTCTTTCTTTATGGCTGTTCTTCACGTCTGATTGATGGTTATGATTGATGAGCTCTAGCAGCTGGCCACAACTGGTCGCCTGCAGCAGAGTGTTGCCCCGCCCTCGCCAGCAAGCCCAATTTGGCGGCCTGCGCGCTTTTAATTTATTTTCGCACAAAAATGCTGCCGCCCAAATTGATACAATTGAACTTTGCTGTACTTTTTATACGCTTTTTATTGGACTCTCTCATGTCAGTGCTTCCCAGAGCCCACAGTTCCCGGCTGCATAAAATGCTGTTTCTCCAATTTCAACCTTTTAAATATTTGCATAACAGCAGCAAAGTCCAAAGTGCAAGCTGAAAAAAAAAGTGTTTCATATGTCCAAATAAACACTTCGCACAGTGGGCAAAAGAAGGCGAAATACTTCCACTTGGTATTCAATATTATTGAAACATTTTCATCATATGATAAAAATATAATGAATAACTAGAAAAGTATTCAAGTATTGTGATCATTAGATCAGAGAGTATAACTCGCCCCACTGTGTGATCATTAGATCATAGAGTATAACTCGCCCCACTGTGCGACTCATCGTCATTTCGACTCTTACATGAAATTTTCATTTTCATTTTTGGGCAAAATCTCCGATTTCCATAAAGCAAACATGAGCATAAAATTAAATATTCATAAGAATTGGCAAGTCATTTAGCCAAATGGCAATGGCATTGCAATTGCCAAGGAGTCCGGGAAGGGGGGGTAGGCAAAGCGAAAGGTGGCCCACTGCCCGAAGAGGGAAGAGTCTAGGCGCGCAGTTATGATTCCGTTTTGGCCACGATTGCAATGCGGCTTTGACGGCTTGGTTGCCGTTGACGGTTGACTGTTGATGGTTGGCAGTGGTTACGGTGGTGCAATTGTGGTTTTTATTGCCGTTATTGTTGTCTTTTGGACAATGTGTCATTGACACGATTCCGCGGCTGCGGCTGAGACGACTTCGTTTGCATCTTTAATGCGTTTTGCACAAAAGTTGTAAGCCGCCAAAAGGCGCAACAGCAAAACGCAATTATTTTGTGCAAAGTGCAGCTGATTTTCGCTTTCTGGTTGACAAATTGAATTTCACTCGCTGCACTCGACACGCACGAGCGGGCACGAGGGGTGGCCCGTCCAATGTGGCGTATACGTGCTATGGCCAGTTTGCGGCCAATTTCCATTTGCCTACCTGGCCATACACGAATCTGTGCATATGTGCCAGCTACTTTCGATGCACACAACATATTTGCTAATTAACAAAATAATTGATTAATTGGCGTATCTAACGACAGTTATATTATTTAAATTGCAGTTTTCAGCACATAATCAATGCGTCTTTCCCAAGTTGAGTCATATTTACGCATACCTGTTTGTTACAGGTGGGATTGTTGCAACAATTGAGTCATACAAGATTAATTCTTACTCAGAGGACGTCAATTCGAATTCCATTAACAATTGCTGTGACAAACTCTGTGCGCAATTTCGTGCATCATTCACAGAATTCATTATTATTCATTATTTATTTACATGGTTAACTTTTAGGATCAATTCTCTGTGGATTTCTCTATATTTATCACAGGATACATCTATATAACTTATCAGCGGGATTTGAACCAGTTTTGAGCCAGTTCATTTGAATCTAGTTCCTTAGATGACAAATTTATTAGCAACGATTCGTTGGCTCAACTCAATTTCTTTAAATTTCTCTTAATCCATGCCTCCCTCCCTCTCTCTCTCTCTCTTTCTATCCCTCTCTTTGGATGTTTATTAGAGCGATTTGAACCAGCTTTGAGCGAGTTCATTTGATTCTCGTTCTTTAGATGACAAATTGAACCATTAGCAACGATTCGTTGGCTCAACTCAATTGTTAAATTTCTCTTAATCCAAGCTTCCCTCTCTCTCTATCCCTCTCTTTGGATGATTATTAGAGGGATTTGAACCAGTTTTGAGCCAGTTCATTTGAACCTAGTTCTTTAGATGACAAATCGAACCATTCGAAACGATTCGTTGGCTCAACTCAATTGTTAAATTTCTCTTAATCCATGCCTCCCTCTCTCTCTCTCTCTCTAGCCCTCTCTTTGGATGATTATTAGAGGAAATTGAACCAGCTTTGATCAAGTTCATTTTAATCTAGTTCAAATTCCCTTCCTCTTTCTCTCTCTCTTTGATAAATAGTTAAATGCGTTTTTAATCTTTCGCTCAAATAATGCCGTCTAATTGAACTTGAACCCAATGTTAAGTGACAATTAAATTTGATGTCTTCATTTGCTACGAAAAAAAATTCGGCACAGTTCATTAAATATTTTAAAGTTTTGGCGCTCGAACTATTTGAATTGTAAATTCTTTTTGGTCATTCTAGCCATCAATTGGTTTAATAACCCAAAACCGTTTAGTGAGCCGTTCTTCACAGGTTGATGCAATATTTTTGAAAAGTTTTTAAGGCCTCAAGCAACACATACATAAGTGAATGCCATAAAGATATTGAAAACCAATTAGTGCAATGGAGCCCACCGACAGAGGCAGACACCAAGGCTTCCCCTACCATGATATACTGCCCCCACTGCGCACGTCTCCCCTCCCCTCTCTGTCTTGTGTTGAACGCATAATTTTTGTTTTGCAGAGGCCTTGAAAGCGCCACACTCCACGGCGAGTCGAAGCGAATGACAAAGTTTGTTTACTGCCACCGGCATTTGCAGTGGATATTCAGCAATTGGTCAGCTCAGTCTTCAGGCCCGAGTCTTTACTGTGGCCAGTTAGTCGCTCAACAAGTTGCCTTCAATTAGCGCCAATCGCTGCATAACAACGAAAACCAATTAAGTGACGTTTAGACGCGTCGTCTGCAACTCCAGAGCTGTGTGTGTGTGTCTGATTGTGTGTGTGTGTGTGTGCTTGTTCCCAGTGAAACTTGGAATATTTCTATATATTTTTATCTAGCATCTTTTATCAAATATAATTTTAATTGAAATTTATTATGAACTATGCCAATTTTTGTTATAGCTTTCCATTTTGGCATAATTGCAAACATGTTGGCCACACGGCTCACTTGTTTACGGCATTAATCATACGTCGTCTTGGCTTTTCATTGCTCATTTGCCTGGCCGTAAAGTTGTATTAATCACTGGGTCTATATACTATTTGGCGAGGCACAGTGATTCACTGGGACCACAAATACGAATGCTGCATGCAATTCGTGACCTTCGGCTAGGAAAATACACATGTTCCCGAACATAGTTAAACCATATTTTATATGCGAATTTATGACTGGCACGCATTTTGGCCAATTCGGCATGCACACAGTGCCGGGAAATGGAGCAAGCCGGAGATCGGATCAGCCGCCGGGACATGTGTTGTGTTGGCCAGTTTATTGCGGTTGGCGGCCAGTCGTGGGTGTGGGGCACACATAGGCATGTACTACTGTCTGTAGCGCGTTTTAGCAACAAGTGCAAGTTTGCGTATCCCATTAAATTTGATGCCAGCATGCATAGAAACTTGGTTTATTTATAATGCAGCCATTCGATGTTATGTTAGCTTTTCGTCTATTTGTTTAATACTATTCTATTTTCTTTTCATTTCTATTTTGTTTTTGGCTGCTGTACAAAGCAATATTAGCACTTAATTTAGCCCAGTTTCGTGGGGTGCGAGAAAGATTGTTTCTTGCTGGAGCAGAGCCCCGCAGTATGTAGCTGCGCGTAAATCCACATGTGGTTGGTGCTCATTTCTGGAATGTGCGAAAAATGGAAACCTTTTGGCACATCTGGCACACACACACAGACTTGGGAATCATAATACAATTGAACTATAATTGGCATAGCTTAGGGGGATAAAAGATTACAAAGTCTATTGTTCACGAATATATATTAAAATCTTGTATGAATACGGCGGGATGGGATGAACTTCTCAAATGCAAACTTTATTGCATTATTTAATGTGTCCGATTGATTACAGGGTAGCATTTAAATGATGGTTTTTGTGTGTATATAGCTCGACAGTTGACCTTTTGTTTGGCGCTAATGAATGAGAAATGAATAAAGAAACGTGTGGGGTCGACCCACAACATATTTAGATTGTAATAAATTAGCCAGCCAAGCACACGCGGCGGTTGCGCAAGTTCAAGAGCACGGTGCCAAAGAAACAATCTGTAAAATGATGCTAGACATTAATTGGCCAGCCCTTTGGGCTCATACAAATCAATGCCATCAGCCACATCAGCTCCATGATAAAAAAGAACACACCAAAATGCTCGGCCTCGGCACGGCACAGTAGCAGAAACTAAGAAACTAAGAAACTGGGAAACTCGGAAACTAAAAAACTATCAAATTGTAATTTGTTCTGCTCGTTTCGCTTTCGGTTGAACAAATGTTTGAATACATTAGAACATCGTGTAATGCTGTTGTTTATTCAAAAGTAGGCGCCATTTGTCCAATGCCAGCGCCTGGTGTCGGCCCACGCCCCAGATGGTGCTCTATGCGGTTCGCCTCCCCCGCATGGGCAACTGGTGGATTGACCACTTGTCGTCATCTGGCCACCGGTTTTGGGTTCTATTTCTGTGTATGCGCTTGATTATGATGACGTCGACTTGACTTTTATTGTTGTCATATTTATATTTAGCATAGCCAATCATTCACGCGCCTTATATGTAGCTTGTGACGAAGCGCACATCGATTTTTCACATCAGGAAATCAATGCCTCGATGTATTCGTTAATACGAATTGCCTGTCTGTAGTATCCTTCTAGGCGTCGACTTTACGAGTTCGGTATTATTCAGGACGATTCGGATAGATGGTGGCTACTTAGTATTGGGCCAAAATCTACCATGCTTGCTTAATACAACCCTAGAGAAGCTTGGCTTATATTCTTACATGATTCACGTACATTTCGGAAACACAAAGATTTTACAAGTAGGCATTGCTAACTTCCCAACGTATGAAGGCTACAGATAATTGGAATTTATTTAATCCAAAACACAACACCAAGACGGGAACCCAAAATTTACTTAATGCAAAGTCTCCATTTCACATAAAAGGCAAGCAGCATTTTCCTTACTATCCTTGCATTAATTACATTTCGAATTAACAGGCACGCGATAAAAACTGGCATCTAAAAGGTAGAAACTTAGTCGTCCACCCAGAAAACTAATGCTACTAGCTTATTAAAGAGACTAAGCTGTTATTACTGCTATCAAAGGCAAATCTAACACGAGTTGCCATCAGGATTCAAGCGAAGAGGATCTTTGATATTAAGACTATAACAAGAGCGAAAGGAAAGGACTTGGCTGCTTCACCAACACTTTCATTTATCCATGCGAAGATTTTACTGTGGCCTTCGATGCGGGTAGCAGAGATTCAATTTCTGCAAGGAAACCCAAAATGGATTTCTCCCCCAGAAGGGGACAAGCCTCGCCTTTGACTCTCGCGGCTGCCGACACTGGCTCAGTTTTTGACATTGGATTCTAAGTGGCGGCAAAAACTGCCTTTATCTAATCAAAGATCGAATAACGAAAGGTTGTTTAAAAATGGTGGCGCCACAGAAAAGAAAGTTGCCTTAAATCGACGCATTCTGCGTAACACTGCCCAGCAAAGTCCCAGCAACAAGATGTGTACATGGTCGAGACAGTTTTTAAAATGTGTTACCCGAGCTTACAATGTACAGAGTTTATCCATAGGCTCACAAACACATCTTAGGTTTATGCTTACGTTATGATTTAAATAAAGTTACCAATTATATGTATCAATTGTGTGTACTATTGCATTGTTAGTAGGGTATTGCACTGTCGCTAGTACCCGTCGTCTATTTTCGAACATGTTTCTCTTAATCTAATGCGGGGGAATAAATCTGCTTATTGGTCTCATTAGAATCCTCAAGCACATTCCATGCAAATTGGCTCGCAGTTGGGATCATATGCGTATGCTTCTCTTATTCTTGAGTTTAAGATATGTTACGTTCATAAAACAATGGGTTAAATATCGTTTTTGTACTCTGATCGCATGTCTCTTTGAACGAATCGAAACTTTAAAGTCAAATCACATTTTCCCGTAATCGATGAGCATCGATTTTCAATTAAGGATCTTAGCAACTAGGCCTTCTATGGAATACATAAATCTGGAATTGTACATCCGAATATCGAAGAAAAAGTAGATTTGGTGAAAATCGATGAATCGCTCTGTTCGATGTTTTCGTCGATAGAATTTGGCCCCTGTTTCTCCCAGTTGGAATTTTTATTTTTCATTCCTAATTTGCTCGTTTAAGAAAACTGTTTACTTTCAATTACGGGCCTGGTTGTCTGTGGCGCATGTGGGCCATCAATTGGCCACACTTCATTAATAATAACGTTCTCTCTTTACATTTCGTACAAAAATTCATAAAATTTCAACATGCCTTTGTCATTAGCAACATGCATGCGAGCAACATTGTTGCCATTTTTGTAACCCGAAAACAACACAATGTAAACATTTACATTTTCTTTATCGCCTCAAAATGCAGCAAATTAAATAAAAACTGTCTCAACAGTCGCCGAGCTCAAATGTCCAGTCTTTCCACTTATCTTTCTGTCCATACATCATCCACTTCAATGTCTCTGTCAATAAAGCTAAATGGGTCAGGCTCGAGCGGGCAATCGAAATTATTTTCTTGATGCTTTTAATTGCTTTATACGTTTTGTTTATAAAAGAAAAATTCAGAAACTTTCAAGCCTAGGACTTTATCGCCTTAATAAATATACTAATTTATATAGATTCAACTTTGTACTTACCCAGAAAGTAGCATAAACATGTCTATTGAGTGCATTGTAGATGGATTGTTCGCAAAACTGGTTAGTAAAATACCTAAAATGAAAGCATGAAAGTTTGTGAGTCTTACTTGACTTCATGAAAATCGCATAGAAAGGCAACAGTTTAAAATACGTTTATAATATTGTTTATAATAAACAATACTTGTTTAATCTTTATTAATTAATATACGAAATTCCAGGAGATTTCTAATGCTTAAAATGTTTGTTCATTTGGTGGCAGTGCCTACTGTGCCTTAAGCCCGTAAATAAGTTCTCGCTGTTCAACTCTGGCGCGCTTCAGCAACAAGTTGCCAAAGTTGTTAAAGCTTTTGTTTACATTGTTAAGTGAGAAACTTTGCAAAATGCAGCAATTAGTTGAGCTGAACTTAAAGCAAAGTTTGAGCTTTATTATGTTTACGGATGAAGTATAATTCTATAAAATTGAGAATGCACTTCAACAGCTACTCAACTACTCATCAAACTTGACAAGATAACAGAAAGTTCTCTGATAAAGTTAAATTTGGGTGATTCGCTATTTAGCTAACAGGAAATTCATTCGCAAATGCTTATAAATATACAACATTTACGGCGGCAGACAATTGCATCATTTTCTACGTATAAACTGAGCTGGCAAACTTTATTAGCCCAATTGCCTAATGCATGTAAACAAGTCGATCTGCTTAGCAACATTGTTGCTGTGCAAGTGTTGCTGTGTTGCGGGTGAAAGTAATTGGCAACATTTGTGGCCCTGAAACGGCTAATTTGAAAAGTGTTTGTTGTTTTAAGCATAAACTAGAACAAGCAGCACGACAACGTTGCCTGTGCAAACACATAAATAACTCGATGCTGATCTCATGCAAAAATCGGCCACAAATGGGCCGGCAACTATAAATTTTAATGTGTTTATAAATAAGCAGCAGACGCAACTAAAAAAAAACACACAAATCTATAAATTATAAATCACGCAGCCCCAATTAAAACACCAAACGAAAATTGCTACAAAACAAAAGCCACACAAAAATTGTTTGTTCCATTTCGAGCCCTGCAACTTTGTTTGAAAGCGCGCGCCAAAGACATGAGGGAGAAAAAAAGCGCAGCAACATGTTGATAAACATGGAGCCGGCAAATTTGAAGTCAAAAACAAACACACACATACGCACACAGGCACACGTACGGCCGCAAAGAGCGGGAGAGCGCGAGCGAGAGAGCGAGAGCACAGCATCAACAGCAGTGCGGCTGACGTCGACATTGAAGCCGGCTGGCTTTGCTCGGCTTTTGCCTTTGATGCCCTTGCCTTAGGTATTAAGACATTGTGACGAAATATGTAACACATTGGAAAAAAACATCTGCGTGTGCTCATTTACAACGCAGATTCTTGATTGAGCAGCAACAAGCTGTATTGATACTCTATCTGTTGGCTTATAAGCAATTGACTTTATACATTGCTTAGAATAAGTTTCTATGTTAAACGATCAATCTTAGCTGATCGGATCATAACATATATCGCTATATATTCCTTTGTTAGAGCAACAGAATGTTAAAATTTAAGTTCTAGTCACGATATAATATAACAAAATTACGAAATCTAAACTAAAAGCATTATTTATGTATATCATATTTAACCATATCTAGTATTTAAGCATACAATACTTATACACACTTATTCTCTCGCTCAACAATGTTAGAGTATTCGAACGCCGACATGCCGCTGTTGGCTCCAATTTCTGGTTGGCTTTGCGTTTGCGTTTACGTTTGCTGGGCGAACAGTCGCAATTTTACAGTCGCTGTGGCCGAACGTGCGCGCGGCCAACGAGCCAAACAGAATTATATCGAAACTCAAAATATCCGTTAAAAAACGACAAATTCTACTAACGAAACGCATGACAAGTGCATTTCACGACTGCAGGTGAAATTATCGGCGCCTCTGTGTTGGCCAACCAATCTACCCCGCTCTGCCCCCCGCCGCACACGAATTGGTGTCTTGTGTGGCTAATACACTAATTCGCGCCCAGTCAACGCTAATTGGCTAAATCTGTGCATTTGGCCAAAATAAATATCAAGTTTCAATATTTGCCGTGTGCCCGAGAATCGAGAATTTAGAATTGAGAATTGTGTTTGGCTCCATTTCAGCCGCAGTCTGTTGCCAATTTGCCAATTGCCGGCAAAATAGAAATCGAAAATTGTTCTGTGTAGTGCCAACAACAAAAAAAAAGAACAGCACTCAACTGTTTTGCTGTTGACTGTTTTCAAAATTTAGCTGTTGATTTAGAGAATTGGTATTGGAAATCCCAAAGGTAAGCGTCAATTATGCAATTGTTAATTACCTTAGCTAACTAAATGCCGTAAACAGAACCTCAGCTCAAAATACATACACTAAAGTATAAAACTGTCGCATAACTAAAATGATTTACTGCACAGTTGAAGCATAAAAACAAAATTAGTTAGAATATTCACAACTCAACAGCTATAAAACACGCAAGAGATTTGATAATTAACTAAATTAATATATGCTAAAAGTTGTGCATGTGCCAGATACTATGCCTAAAACATCGTTAGCCATATTTAAAATATATCAAAACAAAATTGTTTTCATTCTATGATTTGAATAAATTAAACCACGTGCCTTCTAATTAAATGTTTATAAATGCCAAAAAAAGAGAATGTTTCTTTTTTTAGTGATCAACTAGCGAAAATTATATAAAATGTTCTACTTAATTTGGAATATTAAGATAAATTTAGCTGAAATTCTAAATAGAAAGATTGTCGACAAATTCTGGCTGCAAATATTTCGAGCATTAGTTAGACTTGCCTTAAAATAAGTTAGCTTTAGCTTGAAATCCTTTCAAGCGTTAAAGTAACTATGCAAGTACTTATTTTAAGCCAAATACTTAACTTTAGTCATAAATCGAGCTCTGATTAGCTTGAAATTTGTCACTTGATTTCGACACTTTCTTTCAAAATGTTTGAGTAAATGTGCAAGTATTTGCAGTATATACACTCAACACCAAACTTTAGTCTAAATTTGAGCTCTTTTTAGCTCAGAAATTGTAAGTCGCTTTCCACACAAGTTTTGCTAAATTCACGTACTTCTCAAGTTGGCCCGAAAGCAACTCGCGAATCCGCTCTAATTAAAATTGCCAAATGTGCTACCCTTTTTGTGTGAGCGACCACTTGACAAAGACGCCACGCCGCCTGCCCAGGCTGAAGCCCGCACCCACGACACACTTACTCCACCTCCCGGCCGAGTGGCTGCTTGATTCGGGCCTTTGATTGCCTTGAAGTGGACTTAATAAGAGCGTAGATTTATGTACTAGATTAGCCGCGTCAACAAAAGGCCAGCGAAGGGAAGTCCCACAGTTTTCCGTTCAGCTTGTGGTATAGGTAAAAATCCGTTTATTAATGAGCTGTCAGCTGTGGACAAAGATGACACAACAGCAGTCGAATTGAAGCTCCAAGTGGATGCCCCAAATCCTTGCCCCATCCATTAACGTCGCCGGCTACAAAGGGCACTCTCAATAAGCCGTTGTCCTTGCCACAATTTTGTCAATCAAAAGCTGCTGCTTCAGCTGCTGCCTCCTGGTTAAGCAAATGCATTCCATATTCATAAGTAATCAGAGTGTGTCCAAAGCTGCGGCGGCTCGCAGGTAGACAAAAACAAAATCGTTAAAATCGATTTAAGTGACGCGGCCGGAAGGTGCTTGCCGGGGTACAACAGCTCCAAAACTCGAAGTGACCTTCAACAACGACAACGACAGCGTCAGCGGCAACTCCTCCAGCGCTCCAGCAGGGCTTGGGCTTGTGGCAAAGATTCGGGCGGAGGACCGTAGCCAAATGGCCGTCGCCGTCGCCGTCGCCGTCGCTTTTGTGGTGGCTCATAAATAAAAAAGTAGACGGCACATTTCTTGCCAGGCTCCGCGCGCGTTCAGGTGCTCGCCCCAGCGCGCATATATTTAGATATTTAGCAGCACACTAAAAATACATTCGAGTGTGTTTTATATTTTGTCTTGTTTTTATTTTATTTTTTTTTCGGCAAACAGGAAAATAAAGCCCTGCACAAATGTTGGAGGCATGCGAAGCACCAACACATACAAACAAAACACAAAAAAGCATTCGTCGGCAAATTTTGGCGCAACTTGGGATATCACAAGAATGCCAAATGCACAAGAAAAATGAAAGAACTCCAAATAAACGAATTTCAAATACACTTGCAAGACTTATCAAACTAACGTTTCCCAATGAGTCCATGAATAGCATAACCCAATGTCATGAGATTGCGATTGAGGTTAAGTTAAACTCTTGGAAATTCGATATTTCATCAGGGGAACTCTATTGCGGATGTCTAGACAATATTAAAAGCAAAATAGTTTCAAGTCCAGCGCAAAAAATTCGATCAATTTCCAGATTATTTATAACCCCGTTTATTTTGCTAAGCAAGATTTGACCCATGTAACTATCTTGCTGTGTTTGAGGTTAAGTAAAACTTTTAGACCATCTTTATTCCATCAGGGGAATTCCACCTTGACAATATCAAAGAAACATAGTTCCAAGTCGCTTTTCTTGTGCGTATAAAACGTGCTAGATCAATTATACCAAGTAGTATTCGATATTAAGTATGAGTTGAACCACCGACTAGCTGGCAATCATTGAGGTTAAGTACAGCTTTTAGAAATTGTATACTACAATTGCATAAAAAAGAACAAATTGTCGCAGGTCTCTTATTTGCTCGACATTTAAGTGTAGTTGAACTTTTTCTAAACAACTAACTGAAAGAGTATAAAAAGGCAAACAATACGAACTAAGCATAAACCAAAACAAAACAAAAACAAGAAGAAGACAATATGATAAACTTGTGTGTGCATGTGTATGTAGGGAGTGGAGGGCTGGGACGCAGGCAACATTTGGCAGAGAGCATAAAAACAAAAATGAAATAAGAAATGGCATAAAAAATGCAACAGCCCCGTGAAGAAGCAACAGGAAATGGCAGCGAGCTGCGATATGCGAAGCTGAGGCCAGGAATTTGCACACGGGCCACAACAAAATCGGGGGAGGGCGGTTGGAGTCTCGCTTGGATTCGGATGTGCCAGCAGCTTCATTTGGACGGCACTTTGGTTGGCAGTTGTCGAATTTTAAATGTTGGCCAGCTCGTAATGGGGCTGTTCTGTTCGGGGGTTCATGACGACGTCCGTGTCCAGCTTGGACGTTTGGCAAGGAGCACTGTGCTTTCGTGCTCCTCCATTTGTTCTGGCACTTGGCACGCTTTTAATGCTTTTGGGCCAAGGTTAACACGCAGCACACATATAATGATGGCCAAAGAAGTGGCAAGAAGCAGAGCCAGTAAATAGAAGAAAATGGCGAAATACAAATTGTATAAAAAAGCGGCTCGGCTCAAAGGGGGCGCTGGCCAAGAGGCAGCGGGCGCCCGAGTGGGGCACAGAGATAAAAGCGTAAATAGAAGCGAGGCACGAAATTTTCGTTTTATTTTAGATTGCCAGACTTGAGCTGTCCTTTGAGGGAGAGGTGTGTGTGTGTGTGTGTGCGTGGGTGTGCGAGTGGGTGTGTGTGTGCGAGTGTGTTTGCGAGTGTGTGTGCGTGTGGGTATTGAAAGTGTGACTGTGCACGGAAATAGGCAGGTCAACTTACCAACACGCACACAGTTAAATAAATTACATAAAGAGACCCAGTTGGAACTGAATGCATGGCAAATGTACTTCCAAAAGCCTGAATAAGCACATATGCAAACCTCGAAGAGCTCACGTTTCATGTAGTTTTAACATATGCAAAACACTTTCATTTACCGATAAATTTAATGAAAGCGCAAGGTCAACCTTTTGCTTGGAATTATGCTGTAAAATTTCGCTTATCCTCATTACGTTAAGCTCGGCTGGGTGGTCCGTGCTGCTTAGTGACCGCAGTTTAAACAAACTGTTGGCTAACTTACTTGGTTCGCGTCCTGGTGTCCTGGCCCCTGTCCATGTGAAGTTGTCACCAGCATTTGCCGACTCTCTCTCTCACCCACGTTGGCTGTCTCGCTCTTTTTGCTGACTTTGCGTGTGTGTAATGAATTTAAAGTTTGCTTCACATACATTTTTCATGCGCTTGCAAATTGTTATGGGGGGTTTTTTTTTTTTGCTACCCACGCAACCACCTCGCCCACCGCCCACCGCCCACCGCCCACCGCTCCATTACGCCCATTCTGCTAGCTGTGGCTCATTTCTATTAAGTGGGCCGCGCGTTTGTCAACGTTGCGTGGGTGTCGACTAATTCTGTGTGCGTGTGCGTGTGCGTGAGTCCTTGTTGTCCTTGGCAGTGCCGCACGAGACACGATTATTAATTTGCAATTGCTGCTAATTGCATGACATTCTCATCCCCCTCCTACCACCCTGCCACCCTTCACCATCATCTGTGTGTCATCTGCTTTTTCATCTTTTGCGCATAACGCATTCAACTAGTGTACACTAATTGCGCAAATGTTTAGTTAAAGATAACCAAGCTGCGATTAGATTACCAACAGCAGCATAAACGTGTTGATGCTGAGGCTAACAAAAATGAAAAAGGGAGCAAACTAAAAGAAACATGTGGAAATGAGCTAATCGCTTGAGCATCTTGGAATTTGCATTTTATGCTTCCACTTGAACTGATCCAGTTAAATTCTTTGATTCGTTGCTTGTGCTCTTTCTTTTTTTGGGCCAATAAACAAAAGTTTATATATAGATGAACTATTCAGATAGATGGAAGCACATAGGGCTAGTTGGCGCGAAAATATTTGCGTAAACAAAGCAAAAAGCCAAATTGAAATCAAATCAAAATCTAAATTATTCCAGCTTTATTGATCAATTTATTGTTATATTGAACTATTTCGAATTGGTCCGAATTTGGCATGGAAGAATGTTTAATACGGGTTGGAAATTTGTCTATAAATAGTTAGACAAACTAGGCACTAAATGCTAGGAGCATATTAGATTAGCTTATCGGAACTTTAAAAAGCGAAGTATTTGAGAGAACTTCTCAAGATCAGTTCGCAGCTTCTACTGTGTGCCAAGTCTTCATTCAGTTTGATGCATTTAACACTTCCGTATATTGGTTTTTTTATATATGCTGATGGTTTTTTTGCGTATTGCCGTAAATCACTTTAAATAATGCCATAAAAATTAATTTGAAACAAAGTGCCTGCCATTTGCAACGTGAAGCACGAAAAATGAGACGAGTTTCCATTTGCAGCTGGCAGCCGTTGGATGCGTCGTTTGATGCATTGCAAATTGCTGACATTACATTTGACATTAATATATATGTATATATGTATATATGTATATATATATGCACAAATATGTGAGGATCGGGCGATATGTTCATGTTGAAATGCGGCTGATTGACTGGCGGCAGGCGAGACGCTTGCAATAACAACAAGAATAACAACGAAAGTGATGCGTTTTATTTATAGCGAGAAATCAAATCGGTCCCCTTGGCATTTGATGCCATTTGATTAGCTACAGTATTTCCTGAATACTGTAGGCGGACTCTATGGAGCGTCCTTGACCTTTGATTCAAACGCCTGCGGCCCACGCGCCATTCAAATAAATCAAACCAAAGCACAAGCACAAAGGCGCCACGGGCAATGAAAAGACCAAAAAGCCATTGGACCAAGTGTTTACACTACAAATACACTACACTACAATTGGGCTCAAAAGTTGTATTTAGTTACTGCAAAGTATTTACATAGGCAGCGCTTTGGTCAGGTCAGGCACGTTCATCTGTCCTTAAACATATAGAGTGTATCTTTATACCACTTACCAGCAAAACCATCAATTAAGTTGCCATGGCAAAGTATTCGAAAGTCGTTGAAAGTCGATTTTAGCACGCGCGCCTTTCTTTTGCTTCTTGCCTGGCACAAGAGCTGCGCACATTGCGCATACGCCCCGCTGCCTGGCTGTAAACTTGAACTTGGCCGCTGTGCTGGCCTTTTTCTGTGCAAAAGTCGATTGTTAATTACGATTTTAAAGGCTTCATATGCAATTGCAACGAACTAACTTCGTTAGCCGGCAAAACCGCCAAACCAAATACTGTATACGCATCTGACATACCGCTTAATTTGGGCGGGCAATTTGCGTATAGAACTTTCTAATTAATGAACCGCTACGACGCGCCGACTCAATCGAAACACGAATGTTTTTGCGGTTGTTGGATTTTGTTTTGCCTTTAATTATATGTCATCTGGTGTAGACTCACTCGTTGGCCAAGTACTGAAGTACTTTATGAGGCCGTGCCCTTTTTAGGGCTTGTTTTTTTTTTTGCCTAATTGTGGCTGGGTTTTTGCTGAGTTTGACAGTTTTTTGTCTGGCTAAAAGACTGTCGCGTATCGCGAGTTCATTAAACCGAAGTGTCATTCGGGGAACTCAGTTCTTATTTCAGATTTTCCCCATTTTAGGTTTATTGCCAAACCAAAGTTCAAGCTCAAGGGGTATGTGTTGTAATAACAAATCAGTAAGCTGTGCATGATATGCGGCTTTTTTTGCCTAAGCAAGCAAATTGGGCATTACACTGACAAAAATATATGCTGGTTAAGAGTGTGTAAAGATCTAAATACTTGAATGGCCGCTCAGGATGATAACTTGATTAATTCGGTGCGATGAGTGTGACATCTATCTCTATCTCTATCTCTATCTCTATCTCTATCTCTATCTCTATCTCTATCTCTATCTCTATCTCTATCTCTATCTCTATCTCTATCTCTATCTCTATCTCTATCTCTATCTCTATCTCTATCTCTATCTCTATCTCTATCTCTATCTTTATCTCTATCTCTATCTCTATCTCTATCTGAACCTCTATTGCCATCTACCTCTATCTGAATCTCTAGAATTGTGTATCTCTCATAATATCTATATCTCATTATCTATCTCTTACAATATCTATATCTACATCTCTATTCCTTCCTCAATCTCTAGTATCCTTGACTTCCTCGCAAGTCCGTGGGTTAGCAAATAATCCTAAGCAATCGAGAGGTCGCAGTGCAAAGTTCATTCGTCCTAGCTGCTTAAAACAAGCTTCTAGTGTTTTAGCCATTTTTATTGTCTTATTTTGTTTTGCAGGCAAACTATCAACTAATTAATTGATTTACTTTTCTTGCTCTTTGGCGCTTTTTGCAACACTTAATTAAGTGTTACACTTGACTACTCGTAAATCTTTCTGGGTCATTGTTGCTCAGTTACGAGTATTCTGGACTAATTTATGTGACTTTTGTTGTATTTGTTGTTTGGCCAGATAACAGGCAAGTGGAGTCTGGCAAATAGATAAGATAAACGGGCTGATAGCAACGAATATCGTTGTACCAAAAGTTGCTCAGACATAAAAATAAAGTCAACTTGTTGACCAAGTTAGTCAATTCAATAAATACGGCAGCCGAACTGTTACGGAAGCATCATCATTATTAACATCCATCCGCGCCATTACGATTCTCATCGTTTTGCATATTTATAGAATTTGTCAGCGCCCAGCGCCTGTCATGCCATAGAATTTATAATGCGACCAGTCCGCCCGCCCGCCCGTCCGCCCGCCCGCCTTTGGGCGCCTTTGGCAATGGAGTATTACATCATTAATTCAATGAACCAAACTCATCAAGTGGCCCCACGCTGACAGTTGAGGAACAGTAAGACTCAGCGCTCTGCCTGTGATTAATTTCGGTTAAACTTTTTTCTCTTCGCTTTTTTTGGACGCTTTTATGGCCACTTCTAGGGATTAATTAACAACAAAAAATACTTTGACGCCTTGTAAACCATAAACCAAAATAAAAACTATAGCACTTTTAAGATTTAGGCAAAGACGTTTTTGGACATTTGACGTCAAAGCGCGAGTTGATTATAAATTGGGAAGCTGCCGAAAACCTGTCAGGCGACAGTTCTCAAGAAAGCCCAAAAACCAGAGGCAGAGAAAGCGTTAGAGTATTATGACTATATCAAGCGGCTTGTAACGCCTTAAGCATAAACCATTTTTATGACTGGAAATAATGAATAGCTAGCCGCCTTTTGCTGTGGTCCAAGCAGATCTGCGTTAAAACTAGTTCGCAATTCGACAATTTACTTTGTTTAAGTTTCTAATATAGTTTATTTCATTTATTGCTTTGCTGCATGTTTGTTAAGTATACAAAACTTCGACTGGTTTTTTTTTTTGTTATTTGGCTTCAGTTTTCATGCGTGATCGGTTATCACGACGTCGAGACAGTTCATCGGCGCGGCTTTGGTCTGGTTTCAGTTCTGGTTACCAAAAGTTGTCGCCTGCCATGGTTATGTTTGTTGTTTTAGTTTGTTTTTTGGCGTCGGAGCTGATCTTGAATTTCGCATGCCAGGCGCATAAAGTTTAAGGTTCTTTTTTTGTATGGCTTTTCGATTTAACTGTTGATGTCGTAAGATTGTTTACTGGTTTCTTGGTCTCTTTTTCTTATACCCTAAGCTCATTGACAAAGGGTATGATGGTTTCGAATATATGTTGAAATCCTGTTTTTTTTGAGGAAGTCCGCTTGATTTTAGTCTAGCAAGAATCTGAGTATAAGGATAGACAGATCGACTACCTTTCAGCTACCCCTCCCCCCCGCAGAAAGCTGCATTAGCTGTTGGTATGGGAGGATTCAGGGTATCGCCCAGTCGGGCAGCCCGCCTCTTATTTGTGTTTCTTTTGGCATTTATGGTCTTTTTCTTTCACGAACCGCATATTTGATTTAGGGCTCAGCTCGATTCTTTTTGCATTTTGAGCATGTTTCATTCAACTCTCTCTCGCTCTTTCTCTCTCTCTCTCTCTCTCCCTTTCTCTCTTGGCCTGTTCCTCGCTAGTTTTTGGCTCAAGCACACCCAAAACACACAACATTTTTATGGTTTAAAGGAATTTTTAAACAGCTTAATTGAATTTTTGGCAAGCTTTCGTTTGCATTGTGTGTGCTCGCAATTATAATGCCGCCAGCTTAGCTGGGTGCTCATAAAAACATATTTTATGATCTAAGTTTGGGTTTTTTCTTAAACACTTTCTGAAGGTGTGCTGCTGTGCAATAAATAATTGAATTTATGTACAACAAAGTGTGAACAATAATAAAAGAATTTGCTGAACAAATCAAGCCTGTGCATATTAAAAAGTCCCGCAATTAAATAACTATCCCAAGAGATTACCCAAAGCCCGAATACAAGCTACAAATGTAAGGCGTGGAGATTTGATTAAAGCTTAAGATATGCACATTACTCTGGACAAATATTCAATTTTTTATTGTTAAGGCTGCACATTATTAAAAAGCTTAATAGAATTGAAGAAAATGTCAGCTTTAAGCTAAAAATATGACAAACATTGCGGCTAACTTAAAGCTGTCGGGAGCTGTTGTTCATATAACAGCCAGGCCTGGCTGATTTCAATACAGAATTAAAGCCCGGCTGATTTCAATACAGAATTAATGTGCATTTAATATGTTTTAAATTTGCATTAGAAACAACAACAAAAAATAAAATACGCAACAAATTTGCGGCACATATTGGCGTCGTTTTCATGCCATAAATCTTTTGGCCAGCATTAGGGAAATGGTTTTATAGCCAATTCTTGGTTTGCCCCACCCCCGCCACACACAGTGTGTGGCTGTGTGTGCCACGCCCACCATCGAAACCAATATCCAATTGAAAATTCAATTTGGCGATATTTAGTTCTGCGGTCTTTTCGTTGTCATTCGCAATTAACATATTCTTTTTGCCTAATTTGATGTCAAATTTATTCGACTCGATTATTAAATTAACATTTGGAAATCGATTCACAACGCGCCAAATGGCAGGTTAATTGAATTGATATATATATGTATTTGGAAATTAGTCGAGAGGAAGGCAAGCTTAGCTTAAAGCCAAGTCAAACGCTCGCAGCTGCAGATTTGCATTTTTAATGCAATTTCTTAGGAGCGCGCCCTCGCACGAAAATTACAGTGAAATGTTGCTCTGAGAGGGAAAGTAACAAAGGCAGCAGGATATGCCACAAACGAGAAGCTACAATAGAAAATAGAAATGTTAAGAAACTGAAACTGAAATATGTGCGAGGGAATTTCACTTTTTCATTGTATGCCCTGTAAGCGCAGCGTGGAACGAGCATATTACTATTGTCTGTTTCAAATCGACATTTCGATTGCGAGCAGCATAGTTTTGGGTTGGGTTATCCTTTTTTTTTTGTTTCGTTTGCCTACAGGGTATTTGTGCAGCTTTCGCTTCTTTTTAAATTGTACTCTTCTTTTCGCTATTGTTGCGCGTTTATTTTTGTAAGTTTTACTTATTTGCTTTGTGCAGCTGCTACAGTAATCTAGCCTTTGTCTGGGCCCCCGCCCACTGCACTCTCCACGCCCTGAACTTACCCCTCTGCCTGGCCCCCGGTGACTGCAGGGGTAATCCTCTGCAAAAGTCGCGACATTTTCAAGTTGTACGCTGACTTGTCACAGATTTGCGCATTGTTTTGCGTTGCCAAAGTCATTTGTTGTCTGTTGCTGTGGGAACTTTGAGTGGAATACTTCTAGAACGGAACGAAATAGAATCTTCAGAGTGGCAGCGCTTAATTTGAATTTGTTTGGCAAAGTGACAGCCGAAAAGAACAAAAAAAAAAAAATTAATGCACATTTATTCAAGTTGAAGACATTGAACTGAAGCCACTTTGACTGAAAGTAAGAACTAATTGAAACAAAATGCATACGATTATCCAGCTGTCGATGGCTATACAAAGGCCATGGACCGTGTTGAACATAACTCTCTATTCTAAGAAACTGAAAATGTAACTTATTGTTAACATTAAACTGCATGTTAAAGTTTAAGACATTCGCATTCAGCTGAAAAACTAACCCAGTACAATTTATCTCTTTATTTTGTTCTCTTTATAGGTGAGCTTTAAAATATATCTCTGGGAACTTGGGTAACTGACCAAGCAAATACGCGTAATTCAACTCAATTTATCTGTGTGCATAAAAAACAAGCCCCAACTTACAGACAAATGGCACAATATTCCGTAGAACAGCAACAACAACAATTACAACTAAAACAAGCAGCCAGAAGCAACAAGAAAAATAGCCAACATTTTTGTCGGCTCGCAAAAAGCAAAAAAAAAAGGAACAAGAAATATATATAAATATATGTATATGTACATATAGATGAAAATTCCAACATTTGATACAAACAGAAATGTGCGCTGTACGCCTCGGCTGGCAAAATATTTGCTTGTTGATTTTTGATCCAACGCGCGGCACAACAGTGCGTATGTGTAATGCACAGCACATATAGCGCATACGCCGCGTGCAGCACGCGCAATTAAGCAAAACAAAATGCGAACGTTGAGCTTCAATAAAATTAAATCAAAACGAGAAAGTCAGGATAATTTCGGCACGCCAAATACTTAATACCCTTGTAGACATTTCCCTGACGGGTTTACAGATATGTGAGACAAGAGAAGCTCGTAAATGATGTGTTTGATGCAAAGAGTGTTCGACTGATCATTTCTACATGATATAGTGGTCCGATAAAGAGTATAAATACACTCTGGAGTCGAAGACGTCTTCTTCTATGCATTACACATTGCATGACAACATTTAACTACCCTTGGCTAGAGTATAAAAAACAAGCCCGAAAGCCAGCCAAAAATGAAAGACGCACGCAAAACGCAGTATTTAATTTGCCAGCCTCGACGACGGCGTGTGCATAATAAATAAATTTTAGAGTTGTGCGATAATTAATAAACAACAGCAACAAAATGCACATGTGCGCCCGGCGGGCTGGCACGCTGGCAAAATCAAACACTTGACCATAATCAGTCAATCAGCCGGCGAACGGGAACGCGCCGCCGGCGTATCGCTAATGAAGTTGTTGCGTTTATTTGTCGTGCGGCATCAGCCCACGCATATTAATAAATGTTGCAGTTGCAGCCGTTGTTGTTGCTGCAGTTGCTGCTGTTGATGAAGTTGAAATTACAGTCACCCGGCTGGCCAGAATTGGTCGGAGCCAATTAGGCGCATCGATTTGGTTCGCCTGCTTAGCTCAGACACAAGCCACATGTCGCACGGATAATTTGGTGCACGGGCCGAGCAAATAATCGGGCCATATAAATGCATGCGTGTGTGTGTGTGTGCACATGTGCAGCTAACAAGCTGTGAAAACAATTTATGCAGCTGAAATTTGCCATTTTTGAAGCTAACCAGACGATTGGCAAATAAATTTCAGCTAGTTTGGCGAACAGAATATTCGATTTACCATAGTTGACAGCTAAAATATGCTTAAATTAATATTATATTGCAATCAATTAGGACTCATTTAACATAAATTATTAGCTTGCATTTATATTTATCTATATCTCCCACCAGGCATTAGATATTGATTCTGTTTGCTTGATAGATTGGCACACTCAAGTTTTAGTGATAGTTAATGTACTTTCATACATTGGCACTAGATCATCTTTAATTTTGGAAGATTTCCTGTTGATAGCATTGCTTTCATGCGCTAGGCTAAGTATTTATAGTCTCAAGAGATGATCTAGACAATTGCTAATGGATGGCACAGATATCATGCATACAAATACCATATTAATATACAATCAACTATGTGCGGCTGACCCAGTTGGCGTAAGTGCTGTTGCTGGTCACAGTGGTGTGTATGTGAGTGTTTGTGAGTGTGTGTGTGTGTGTGTGTGTGTGTGGAGGGGTCAACAACGCCGTGGCACTCAATACACGAAGTGTGCGAGCCGCCGACGCACGCACCAAAAGCACTACAAAGTTATATGTTTGAATAAAAATAATATATATGCGCATATGTTTGCAGTCGCATACATTAATATGGAAAATTGTTGAAATGGCCGAACAGGTTGTCGAGTGCTTGCAGGTGCTTAAAGCCGCCGCCAATGCCACTTGGCGGCGACAAAGGTGGGCCGAAGAACGTGTTACAGGATGTGCGCCTGCCGCAAAGCTACACAATAAAACAACTCAAAGTGCTCCAGTTGGATGGGCTCAACTAACAGTTACCCTCAACCCTACACAACGTTCGAAACCCTTTTCCACACAAATATGTGTGTATGCTCCTGTAAACTGTATGCTATATGGAAAAGGAAAATGCTTTTCCAATTAACTTCATTGTTTATTGCTCGAGCCTGATGTAACATTCAGGTGTTAATATATATAGCAAAGCCCAAAGCTATACTTCCGGAAATGTACAGAAACTCTTATCGAAATGGACGAGCTATTGATTATTTTATATAAACTCCATTTGCAATCTGATGTCTGTTATAGTCTCTGAGGTAGACTCTGTCTGAGTTATAGAACCCGGCCAGGTCGACTTGGATATCCAAGCTGAACAAAAAGATGCTTTATTGTCTCGTAGATGCCTCCTGCTGCCTGTTACACACATATGCACGCAACTCTCATATACCCTTTTTACACATTTAAAATGCGTACAGGGTATAGAAAAACAACACAATACAAAGCAAACGAGAACAAGGATACGCTTGTTAGCAGCGGAAGTGGCAAGTAAAGACAATTCCTAATATTGTTGTTGCTGCTGTTGCTGTTGTTGTTGTTGTTGTTGTTGCTACTGTTGTTGTTGTTGCTGCTGCTGTTGTTGTTGCTGCTGTAGCACTTTGTAATTACAACGTTTAATGCGACTTTTGTTGCCGCTTTTGTTGCTGCAGCAGCTGCCACCTCCTTCGGCTCCGGTTAATTGGGTCACGTGTAACGCATTTTGGCGCTTATTCAAATTGCTGAAAGATGTTTTGCCTACGGCATTGCCTTTAGCCCTTTAATTGACTTCCACTGCCGCTGCTGCTGCTGTTGTTTTAGCTGCACCTGCAGCACGGGGCAACAACTCAATTAGGTTGCCCGCAGCAAAGTCTGGGCAAAGGCCATGCTGCAGCACATTCGCACTGTATAATTTGTGGGTCAAATTTTTAGATATAAATTGCATTCAAATGCAATTAAAACGGAGCTTTGTTTGCCAAGTTAACAAATAGACTGCATTGGCTGTCTTGCCATGGCCAACACAGAGCAGAGTTTAAAGTGGCTTAAGAAAGTTAAGCTCTTCACTTATTTTCGAGACAAAGCATTGAAGTAAATTGTTTATCCAAATTAAGCGTCAGTTCGGACTTTATTTGAGGCATTTCCTGTGTTTAAGTATAACAGAGCTCGTTTGACAGATATCCTGTAACATCCTGCAATATCTTATGCTTGCTTTTCGCAGCTTAACAGCCTACCCCTTGTCAGCATGGCTGCAGGGTATACTCCTAACTTAATAATCGAGGCAACAATTCCTTATTTCAGTTTTCATGCTCAATTGCCTGGCTGCTTGCTCAGCCTCCTTCCCCGACCCTCCCTCTCCCTCTCTCTTTCCCCCTCTCTCTCTCACTCTGCATCTCTGCCCTCTCTGTCTCCCAGCAAATTATCTGCCCAAAAAACAAAACGAACCGTGCAAAATGCTCAACGTTGTCGACGTTCCTTCAATTTGATTAAGTTCAATTTGGGCAACTTTCTCAGCTGCCACGCCCACCGGCTAGAGCAGAGAGCTCGCTTTATTTTCAACACAACTTTCGCAGTTAACTTGAACAACAAAAAATGAAAATAAATAAAAGAACAGAAATGTTGGCTTAACTTTGTCGCCGTGGTAGAAATTGTGATTCCATTAGGAAAACGTCTGCGACTCGACTCGAATGCCATTTAAGTTTTGGTGACATTTATTTGGTCTCAAATGTGTGTATGCTTGTGCGTGTGTGTGTGAGTGTGTGGGTGTGTGTGGGTGCTTGTTGGTGTGTGTTGGTGTGTGTGTGTTGGTATGTGTGTGTGTGTGTGGGTGCGTGTTGGTGTGTGCTGTGATTGAGACGTGTCAAAGACACTGCAAAAGCAGCAGAAGCAGGCAATGGGAACTGAGCTGATTTGCATTGACAATATAATTATAATAAGTAGAACTGCCGGCAAATACAAATTGTAATGGAAATGGAAATTGGAAATTTTATCAAACGTGCTGCTCACGAGGGTGGCAACACGGGTGGCACGTATTTTCATGAATTCTATTTTGAGCTATTTTGAAATTCATTAGATGCATGTGCAAAACATGTTCCATTGTAGAAAGTTTCTAAAGTTAGCCAGATTTCGAACATCTGAACTGCCGCTAAAAGTGGTTGCGAATTATAAACAAGAACAGGTTTCCTTAATAAATAAAAGATCAAATATGAAGTAAGCCCAAATCACGTGCCTATTATAGAATATTTGTTATTAAACTTAGAAACTTTTGGAACTGACCTCCAGGCACTTGGGGGAAAATAAATCATGGCACATTTTTGGACAAGCTACTTACACACCCACACACACACACACACACACACCCACACACAGATACACACAGACACACACCCACACACTCACAAGCACACACAGTCACACACAGGCACACACACAGTGGGACACGCCCTCGCATGGACGACCACAACTGAATGCATATGAATTTTGCATTTGCAATTGAATTGAAATCCATAGATATTTTGTGCCTGGCCTATTAAATCAATTAAATGCCATGAATATTTCAATTTGAGCAAAACCCTTTCACAATGCACATGAAATATTTTTGAGTGTAATAACGACAAATTGAACTCTGCCTGCAAATGGGAGTTCAATCCGCAACCGGCTGACCCACGGCCAGACAACAATTGCAGCACACTCAAACTAATCAGTTGTTTCAATATTTGCCCAAGGCTTGCTGGGCTTGCTGAGAGGTGAGGGTCAATGGATGCAGGCTTGAGTTGGTCAGGAAACGGAAACGGGCGGCAAGCGGAAGTGAAGCGTGCAACCAGTTATGAACTGATTTGTATCCCATGTACTGCGAATAAGGCAGAACAAGCGCTCGGCCCCATTTTCGCCAAGTTTAAGCTAATTGATTTTCTCACACTCTCCGCTAAAAATCTACGTCCTTTGGCAATTCAAGTGCGATTTTTCTTTAATGGCCTGTCGCAGTTGCTTTTGTTTAACGCTTGTTTTTTTTTACACTTGCAACGGGTATCATGATTTTGTGTCGACTTCTGTGACTTATCTATAGATATTGTATCAACATTTATGCACTATATCCTGCAGTTTTAAAGGACGAATCATTCAGAAATAAAGCTTCATATAAACCACTTTCAAAGTCACATGGTATACCATATATCAGAGTATTTAATCTTCGGCATGCCTGTTCCTGTTTTCGCTGTTGTTTTAAATGGATTCGCATAAAATGCGGCTAATTAAAACTTATGAAGCCCAACATTAACAAAAAAAAAAACAAAAAATCTGAGAAACGCGAAAAGTGCTGCAAAGGAAGTGTTTGCATTAAAAGGAAAATTCATTTGACTGCTGAGAAAAAGAAACGAAAAAACATATTGAATTTTCATGAGCCCAAACAAAAAAGTTAAGAACTTTTTCCAAAGGCAAAAAGTAAAACTAAAGACTGCATTGAGACAGATAGCAAATGGTCGCTTAATTTCTTTTCGCAGGATTTTCAGAGATTTTCTATTAGTTTTCATTATGTTTTCTGATAAGTTAAATTCTCAAGGCTGATTGCTTATTTAATGTAAAGAAGCTTTATGAAATTCAAGCCAAGTTCTCACATTTCCCATTTGAGCCATAAATACTCGCCTAATAACTGGCTTGAAAGCTTTTTGCCTTGCGTTTCTTGACCTTTTTAAAGTACATTCTTACTTCTTTTTTTTGCATTTTCTTATAGAGTATAAATAAAAATTTAAAACATGCTGAAATGAAATCCGCTACTCAGGACGCGGCTCTGCAAATGAGCAATAATAAAGCCAAAAACTCTTGGCTGTTAATGTTTGCGCATTAAAATAAAAAGCTCAACGTCCAAGCACACACAGACACACACAGCCACACACACACACCCACACACACGCGCACAAGAGCCCAAAAGGCAGCGAAGTAAAATGTGAAAAAAGTGAATTCATTAATTGGGACAGCAAAAATGTTGTGGGGTGTTAACCACTCCGGGGATGCTGTGGACGGCCCTCTGGGCACATGGTCCAGTAGCTTTTTTAGCCTGGCCATAAAGCATAATCAAGTTGCAGTGACGAGCACGGCTGCCAGCCAAATAAGCCCTAAGAGTACCCACCTTGACGGCGCTTATTCTCGCTTAATGTTTATTTCAAAAGGTTGTCCAAAATGCTTGCATTTGAAGGCATCCGCTCCACAGTTGAGATGTGAACATCTCCTTGGCTTCTCGGATTTGGCTGCGTGTGTGGCTTGAATGTCTTGGCTAGCCATTTACATAAACATGCTTGATACGCGGGCCCCCCGGCTGCCCGAGGAAGGGGGCCCGTCATGTACTCGACGCTATTTTGTATAGATTATAATGCGTATATACAAATTGCGGGCGTGCATAAATATCAAATACTTACGAGCTACCCCATAAAAATCAATTCAGATTGGCCAACATGCTGTTGGGCAAAGTGTTTTTGTGGCTGAGGGGGGGGCGGCGGCGGCGTCAGTGACTGTGGCCACAACCAGACTCTGACGTAGTCTCGCAGCGCTGCTTTTTGTTTATTTGCATTTCCTGCCCAAGCTACGGAAGTTCACATCTCAGTCCGTCCGTCAGACAGACAGCCAGAGATTCGGATGGGGTCGGGGGTTGTCATTAACCCAGCCGACTCTATGCCGCAGAGTTATTTATTTTACTGCTACCATGTGCCCCTCCCTCCACATTAAGACTTTCACGCACAGCGTTGGCAACGTTTGCCAGTGTTACCCAGTTTCTTTGCTACCCTGTAGCGCAAGCAAAAAGGGTATACTAGTTGTGGGCAAGTGTATGTAACAGGCAGAAGTATGCACTTTATGTGCTTATTATGGCCATCTTGAGAACTACGAGATGTAGAGAATTATATCCGAAAGTGTCCTTATACTCTCCTATATATCTATGTTTCTAGTATATCATTTCGGTATTCCCTCCCATTTTGATTATATCTAACATATCTCGAAGATGTAGCTTCCCTTCCAAGGAAGTTTACGCTAGAGACAGGGTAACTGCTGGCTGAGCACTCCCGTCTGTAGCACACTTACTTGTGATTTATTTATTTTGTTTTGTATTTTTTTGTTTGCTTCACTTTGAGCTAATCATCAAAGGTTGTTCCCATCATAGGGGCCTCATTAAATGCGCCGCTTTAATTTTCTTTCTCTTACATAAGTACTTGGCCCTGTCGCTCGCATAACTGGCCTATATGTAGATGGCTTTGACGGCCAACGTCGGGTGACTAGTTTGTATTTGTGATTTGGTCATCACAGGTTTTCCTTGTCATAAAGAAAAGTCATTAAAAACAGTCTAAATATATCGAAATATATCGCATGTGGCTGATGATATCAACATTGTTTATGAAACTATAATTTAGGAACAAGCATAAATAAATGGAAACAAATATACAAATTTTCGTCGGTTAATGCTCATGTTGACAATAAAAATGGCAAACGTAGCATTTAAATTGTATTTATACGAAATGTTTAAATATTCTTTTAGCTTGTTCCAACTTGACTTTATGCCATTTCGTCAGTTTCTATTTTGAACTTGTAAGAAATGCTTAGACCAAGCACTTGGCGCAATTCATTTACTTTTCCAAGATTCTTATATTTGGCAAATCAACTAGGAAATTGTCTGAGTGTATAGGTTCATGTATCTGGCTGCCATATAAAGTCGCTCGAACAGATAAGCTTGAGGCATTTTCATCATAATTCAGTCGGTTAATTGGTTCACACTCTCCGAGTCGGCGGCTAGAGAAACAGTTTCTCGTCTTTCCTTTCCTTTCGTTTCATTTTATTTGATTTTATTTCTGTTTGCGTATATGAAATAAGAAGCGTGCCAATTTTCTTGGCAATATTCCTAGGCTATTTTCTTAGCCTTTATTTTTAACACAAAATTAGTCATCCGCTGGCGCACAAAAGCAATTTGAGTATGTATTTTCGAATCTGTTCCATTGAAATTCAATTTAGTCAGAAGAAGCGACAGAGAAGAAAAACAGAATAACAAAGGGCAACCACTTGTTGCGACTGACAAAAGTTCAGAATTTGCTTTCATCTAATTGCTTATTAATTGTCTGTCTGACAAAACCCCAAAACAGAGCTCTTAAGCCCCGAAGGCCAGGTGTAGCATTATAGCAAGAATCTACAAAAGGTGACAGTGAATTATGTCACAATATAGACCAATATATATGTATATATATACCAAATACTTGGACCTATATTGTCTGAAGTCCATGAGCTAATTTATGTCTCATACGGCAGACGACTTTTTTTTCTATCTTTTTGGCATGTTGTTGATTTATTGGGAGCAGGCCGCACAGCAATTTAATTAGCTACATTTGAAAAGTAGGTTAAGCGTTTAAGCATTATATTTCCTTTAGTTTTGCTTTTTTATTTCGCCTCTCTGTGCCGTAATTTATATTTAATTTTTCATGCTATGTGTTGACACTCTAAAATAGGCCCATTTAACGATCGACTGACGAGCTGTTGAAGTTTGCGTGCATTTTATGCGAGTGTGTGTTAAAGGTTTTCGAATGTCGCACGAAAACAAATTACGTGTCGTATACGTAATTCGTTGGGCGTAATCTTGCTTTAAATTCAAACAACGCTCGGTTTTTATGCTTGACAATATTTTTGTACAACAATTGACTGCACATTTGAATGTCAGAATTCCCCGTCACCTGCTGGGAGATGTGCGTGGGAAAATGCATTAAGCATTTTCTGACAGACATCACAACAACTGTCACAAAATCCTCCAGTGCAACTGGCAGCTGGGAGTCCCGGCCATAAATTGGCCAGCTTGCAAGTGCAACTGATTGATGCGCTCTCCTCATATGTTCTGCACCCAATTAACTAGTTAGTTAGTTGAAATGTTTCCTTTAAGTTAAGAAAATGACAAATTTGAAGACAAAGCAAGATATGAAGCAAAGGCTGGGCTGAAGGATAAGCTAAACTAGCCTAAGGGCAGAGAGTTGATATGAACCAAAAGCTGGGCTGAAGGATGTGCTTAACTAGCCTAAGGGCAGAGAGTTGATCCGCAGCGAAATGTCGAGTCTTTGGAGCTATGCTAAGCGGATATCATAAATCAAAATGCCCTTCGTTTTGATTTGTAGCGCACTCAACATTGAAATACATTCACATTATTTTGATGCGTGAGTGCTTTGCTTAATTTCCGATATGTGCACAGGCCAGACACATAAAAAATGTGTAATAATTTGTATGCGTTTAATGAAACAATTTAACTATATTTTATGCAATTATTCAAAATTTAAATTGTTTAATATTTATAGCATTCCAATTGTGTTTATGCAATGCAATCGCAATAATAAAGCGTCTAAAACTAATAAAGTGTGCCAGATAATTCGGTTCAAAAATTGAAATGCATAATTTCACAATAATAATCATATCATGAAATATTGATAATTCCACATAAACGCAATTAACGAGATATTCACATTGCCGGAAAACTGTCAGCTGGAAAAATGGGACAGGTCATGTATAAATAACAGATTGCCCAGACACACATAGATAGATATAATAAAGTAACAAATTAAGCTGACAACTGACACAAGGCATAAAACAATTTCAAGTTCATTCTTTTCAACAAAATGCGATATAATATTGGATACAAAAATAGATATCCAAAAGGTCAAATGCAGGGTGGGTGACAAAACTGCGAGCGTGAAAGTCTCGATGACATCGTATGAACGTGTGCGAGTGTGTGTGTGCGAGAGTGTCAGTGTGTGTGTGTGACCATGTGAGTGCCTGGGGAGCAACTTAAATTGAATTCAAATTTGAGAACGTGCTGACTCTGGTGTGGTAAGCAGTTGAGAGACTAAATGTCCTGGCCAGCAGGAGAAGCCGTGCTGGTGCAGGGCAGGAGAATGATACCAAAACGAAACTCTGGCTGTGCAATGGGAATTTGGCTGCACATGCACACACGCATCATGTGTCTCGGTGGCATTGCGGTTTAAAAAAGAAAAACACAACTTATTTCATGCCACAATGCAATGGCAACAAGGGAACGGACTGACAGACACACGACACACAAACACACACAGCGAGTAAAAAATGTAAAAAATTGTATAGAAGTGAAAGACTTTAAGAGAAGCTAGCCAATAGACTAGCCCACTCACTCAATAAACTCATCGTTTGGCCGGCATTCGACGTTTTAATGATGATGCTGATGAAGATAATGATGATGATATAATTCGCAGAGCCAATGAACTGCACTGGGCTGGGCGCAGGTCATCGGCAAATCAAAATAAATACAAGAAACGGCACGCCTCAGATTAAATACCCTTGCAGACATTCTCTAATGCAAAAGCTTAACGTTTGACCGAATTTGGCTTATAAAAGTCATATGATATGATCTCAAGAAGTTCGCATATGTCGAATAAATCTCCGGAAAAACAATTAAGTTTTTCATGCAAAACCTGAGAGAGACGTGTTACAAATTTCTTTACAAAGTCATGATACCCTCTGCCAGCGTAAACAAATTCTTGTGCCAAGCGAAATGATATACAATGTTTGCATATAGGAAATCTGTCTACAAACTCATAAATATACTCGTATATATTCGGTTATATGTATATGAATTGGGGAAAATGCATTTGAAAATGGGTTTTCTCTTTTAGTTTTATTGGCTGCTCATGACCTGCGGCAATAAAAACTGATGGTTGCCTGCGCCTGGGCAAAAGGCTGGGCCCACTTGTGATTTATACATGATGCCGCCGAGCCGATGCGGCAACATGTTGCAGTGAAAAGTTGCTGCAACTTCTAAGCGATTTGTTGTCTGCCGTTGCCGCTGACAGACGCGACTGCGTCTAATCTCGACGAGATGAAGCGTTTGGCCATATGGAAAAATATTTTCAAAGAGATTGCCAAATGCTGATTAGCTAAAAAGCGGCGCACGACTCGAAAAAAAAAGAGCAGCGAGCAGCCATTTGAAATTGATTAGAGCAGCGGGCCACGAGAGAGGGGTTGGGTGGGGGCAAAGCGCGGTCTCGCATTATGACAGCGACTGGAGATAAGTGCAGCGATAGCGTCACAGCCCATTAGAGCAACCTACTTCTCCTGCAGCTCCTTTTGGCTGCATAGATCAGCGCCTGATTTGATTTGTTGTGTGCACCCCGCGCTCCTGGCTACTTTCCAAAGTGAACGCCAACACACACACACACACACACACACAATGAGAAGCTGCCACGAGTTGCATTGCGGAAATCAGCGTTGAATTGTTGCCATTTTCAAGTGGAGTTTGTCTGGCATTTGGTTGCTTTGCTCACCTTCAAGCGTTGCAATTCGAGCTGCTGCCAACTGCTGCTGTTACCAGATGCTTATCAGTTGCATTAGAGATGCAGCAGCAGAGGCAGCAATGCTTCCTTTTGTCTATGTTGCGCATGCGCTGCCCTTGTTCTCGATATCAGCTGTCTGAAGGCTGCTTTCACATCAAGATTATATACCCTATGTTGCGCTGCAGTTGTCGGGTATATGGGATTGGGTGCATAACTGTTTGGAAATCAACGTAAAGTCCTAAGGATTTTCTCAAACTGGGGAAATCTGACCTCAGCATAGCCAGGTAATGCCCGCAAGTTTTATAGAATATCATAAAAAATGTACTAGAAATGTCAAAGTTTTTATGATAAACACCAAACCTTATTACAGCCTACAAATTTCTTTTAAAAACGATTTTATTATATCACATGAATAAGGAAGCACCATTTCACTCATATATAGAGCATCTAGCAGTCGGTACACTTGACGGCCTGCCTGTGCACTTGTTCATTTGTGCTGTTAGGCGCCGCTTACACTATGCAACATGCCTTTGTTCTACTCACCTTACAGCTAGCAGCCTGCCAAGGCTGTCGCGTGAGATAACTGACTTAGCTGACTTCCTGCCACGACTTGGCCAAGGCATTGTTCCCCGACTGGCTGACGCAAATGGGCAGCTCAGTGGGCCAAAAGTAGTTGATGCCGCTGCAGTTGCTCTTTGCACTTGTTATGATTATGAAATGGGAAACTTGGTCTAAGCGACAAGGCAGCTCAGCTCTCAGCTCAGCTCAGCACAGCATAATCAAAAACATAATCATCATCATCATAATAGCTATTTATTATTGCAAGTGTTTGGTTTTGTGTTTGCTTTGACAAAAGATAAGAAACTGCTTGGAATGCGCACAATTGCAACGGGGCTAATGAGACAGGCCGCTGACGGAAGCAATGCTCGGACCCAGACACTGAATAGTATCTCGAGTTGGAGATGTAGTCATCTTAGCCGATCCTCAAGCGCATTGTAATTGTCAAAGCTCAACTTGTGCTGGTACTTTGAGCTGTATGAGAGGCAATTGCAGTTGAAGCTGCACGCTGCACGCTTTGGCATAATAAAGACATTAGGTATTCAAAACATTCTCCATAGATGCCAGTTCTCTCCTTCTCTCTCTTTTTCTCTGTCTCACTCTTTCTCGCTTGTTCTCAGGGTGCTTCGGCAGCTCATTAATTCAATTGCATTGCATTTTCGTGGAAATTGCCGGCTGTGTTTCGTCTTAGGCAAATTTGCATTTCACTTGAGCGAATTGCAGGCAAGACAGGTGAGCCGGCTACACAATTGGGCGTCCTGCCACAGACCCATGTTAGCTGTACTCCACGCGTAACTAATTGCTTTTGCCGTCGTCTATGAAATATGCAACAGGGCTGCAAGACAAAGTGCACAACATTTGCCAGATTGGCAACTCTGGACTCCGGGCAACAACAGCAACTCAGACAGCAATCAAATTCAATCAATTTAATCAAGCAGAACACACACACACACACGCCAAGGCAGGTGGCACACGCGGCGTATGCGCAACGTGGCAGCTGCTTGTGGCGCCTCGTGTTAATTTTAACACGTAACACGCGCCAACGATGCTAAAAATACATATCATGTACATGTATACAATAAATGTACTTTTATATAGCTGCCATAATATCGAGTAACAAACACACACCACACAACACACACAGGCACACGCACACACTTCAACACGCACAGGCATTTGATACACACACGCTTAACTAGAGGAGAAAACTTGGCTGGCAGCAAGTTGCCTCTGTGCAGGACGGGCAGAGAGTTAGAACTGGGTCTGGGTCTGGGTCTGAGCTACATAATAAAGCAGCCATAAAGCAGCAGCAAAACGTGCGAATAACACGTACAAATGAACAGTTGCAGGGACAAAATACAGGGAACAGTGCTGGGTTATGTACAACTATTGTGTGCCCAAAAACGATTTCGCCTCAACTTCAACAACTAACAACTTATGAAATTTATAAATTATTTTGCAAACAGGAGCAATTATTGCTGGTTAAATTGAATTTGCTTAAAAGGTGTGCAATCTGAGCACATATATTCGCAGATTTGATTTGACATACGTTTCACCTTCACATGTTGGCGAAATGTAGTCGAAAGGCTTTCTCTCGGCTCATTTGATTAGCTGAGTACAGCTGTTTGCTTGGCCATTTGGCCATTTGGGAGACAGCGCCAAAGAAATTTGTAATTCCCAAGCGAAAGACAGAAAGTCAATGGCAAATTCTTATGCTAAACACGCGCGTGTCTGACGAGCGATTTGCTGGCGTTTTTCTGCTGCTGCTGCTGCTGGTGCTTCGGCTTCATCTACATGCTGGCTGTATGCATTAAAAAGCATACAAAATAATAAAAATACATGCACATAAATAACATGAGGCAGCCGAAAAAAAAAGAAAGAAGAAAACCAACGCAGGCAAAATAAAAATCAAATAAACCAAAGGGCAACAACAGCTGAAAGGCAACTTTGGGCTCGCTTTGGCATTTCTGACGCGAGGAAAATGCCAACAAAAGCCAGTCACAAAAGAAAAGTAAAGCTGAAGTTAAAATTCGCACACGCCTCGCAATTCTCAAGCCGTTGAAAGACGCGTGAACTTGAATTGATTTGCTTAGAGACTTTTCCCGGCACACACAGATACTCAGACACACAGGCATGTACACACGCACACATGAACACATAATGCCGCTTGACAAGAGTTGAAACGACGTCATAATTATAACGAGCCGGCA
The DNA here is from genome assembly GCA_037075305.1 of Drosophila kanekoi. Classification (NCBI taxonomy): domain Eukaryota; kingdom Metazoa; phylum Arthropoda; class Insecta; order Diptera; family Drosophilidae; genus Drosophila; species Drosophila kanekoi. The sequence continues at coordinate 5,956,204 of JBAMCE010000141.1, read as the reverse complement.
ATTTGTATAGCTGGGCACACTGACAACGGGGCGTATGAGCAACCGAAACAACAAACAACATTTTTATGGCCAAACAACAGAGCGGTAAATTTTAAAGTGTATTTCGAGAGAAAAAGGTTAAATGCAACCGTAAAATGGCAACCGAAAGAGATGGAGAGAGCGAGAGAGAGAGAGAGAGAGAGAGAGAGGGAGAGAGATAGAGAGAGAGAAAGAGAGAGAGAGGGAGCGAGAAATAGAACAAGGGAAAGAGAACGAGTGCGCTATGAGTTGACAGGGGAATTGTGATAAGGGGCGGCAAGATGGGCGGGCGACTGTGCGGCTCGGGAAAGATTTATGAAAAATTGGCTTTTGTTTGGCCAAGCGGGTCACAAACAAACAAGATAACATACACACACACACACACACGTTCCTGTGAGTGTGTGTGAACCAAAATGAAAATGTAAAGTTTATGATGAAGTCGATTTTTTGCATACGAAAGGGTAAAAGCATAATAAATCCATTTGAATACAATCAAAATTTAAGCATTAATCGAATCAGCGAAGAAAATGATTGCTAATAAAATGATTAACTAAATGCACGTGTATTTTAAAGTGATGCAAGTTAATTCAAGTTGATTCAAGTTGATTTAAGTCAAAATGGGCCAGAAGATTAAAGCCAGAAAATGCCGTGTAATGATTCTCAGCTCTTGGCTAAAAGTTGTAGTTAACTTTACCTAAACTAGCTGTAGGGCATTTGGAAGTCGTCTTTTGAATAATATTTCTTTACTTTTTTAGTTGTTTGTTTGTTTGTTTTTTTGTGCTGTGTGCATGTTTCCACTTCCGCTGTTTGTGTGTTTGTTTTTTGTGCGTCTGTGCCTAAATAAGAGCACAACTAAAATAAATAAATGAAACTACATGGCCTAAGCCACGCCCACTGGCCTTGCCACAGAAAAAACGAAGCAGATTTTTGTGGAAAAATCAAACTTGTGTCATAATTTTCAATTTATCTCAACGGACCACAAAAGTTGACCATAAATAAACAAAAATGTTGCCGCTGGCGAACATGGGTTAAATTTGGGTTAAAATGACAACCGAAACGGGCACAAGCCGCAAAATAAAAAACATCTATATACATATACGCACATATAAATAGTAGAAAGAAGAAAAAGAAGAAGAATTTCTAATCTGGAGCAACAAATCATCGTCTAAACAAATTCGGAATTCATTTGTTGTTGGGCCAGTTATTGCATATTTCGAATTTGGCTTTGGCTTTTAATGTGCTCCAGTCTTTATGGGGCATGTAGAAATTGTATTTCTCGTTCTTGATTGTTTATGTTTATGCATTTTAATGCTGCAACAATAGGAACAACAACATTGAAATCGTTTTTGGCAAGTTTAACAAGAGGCGGCGCTTGGCAGCTGCCTCCTTTTGCATCATCAACTGCATTTGCAGCTGCAACTTGTGCCCTGGCACAATATCAAAGTCAAATAATGTCTGTGGTGTGCGTGTGTGTGCGTGTGTGTGTGTGTGAGATGCTTTCAGCTGTTGCCAAATCAAATAATCAACTGAAACGTGTTGCAATCAAACCAAAAATACACAAACGCTTGTGCCACAAAATGTTGCATAAATAAAATAAAGGAAAGCATTCGCCCAAAATAGACAATAATTAGCAACGATTTTTATGGTTATAATTATTTTAGCCAATTTATGTGACTTTTTGGTATTCCATTACCATTTCTTGTTATTATTATTTTGTCAGTTAGTCAGTTAAGGCCCTTTAGGCCTTTAAGACGACCACAGCATCTTGAGTCCGCGGCATCAAGTGCTCTAATCTCAAAATACTTGGCTCAAATAACTTGAGAGACACAAATAACTGCAACAGCTTGGGCACTTGCAAAAGTCGCGTGTAATCCAAACTCTTGAGTTCAAGCATAGACGGGGAATCCTTTAGCCCCCTTCCTGCCCCACCGCTCTGCCCCTTTCTAACGCCCTGCGCACCTGGCATTTAAGCTACGTGAGGCGAAGTTCAACTCAAACTTGTTGAAAAATTGCAAAACGTTAATCAAAGTTAAGCGGCACGACGGAGACGGAGGCGGAGACGCAGACGCAGACGACGTCGACGCCGACGTCAAAGTTAATTAAATTACAAAGTTATTTAATACTCTGGAATCGTTACCGTTAGCAGCCAGGAACAGGAGAGAACCAGGCAGGAACCAGGCAAGTGCTACAGTAAAGCACTTTGAACTTTGGCCACCACCTTACCTCACCTCACCTTTTGGCCCCTGATGCGAGGTGTTGGATGCGGCAATTGGAAACCCCTCGAAAACGTGTGTCAGTTTTTAACGAAATGTAATTGAAATAAATTAAATTGCTTGCACTGCAGAAGCTGCAGGGAACTGATATGAACTGGACACAAAAATGAATCAAGCGAGGCGCAAGCGGAAAGTTCACATTTATTAAGGACAGCTCGATCGATATCGATTCCAGCTAAAGAGTTTATGGTTTATCGTCTATCCATGCCAAATATGATCTTAAAAGTTATGCTAGCACATAAATATTTATCTTTTGCTTAAGTACTGACTATGCCTAACTAAAATACAGCTTCATAACTAAAATTGAGGTAATTTTTATCATGACGAGGATTCGTCATCGTCATTTAAGTTGGGCAGCTGCCAATCGTCCTCGTCATCGTATTCGTTATCCTCACGCTCACGCTCACGCTCACGCTCACCCTCGCGATTATGATCATGCTCCTGATCACGATCCTCATCGGCATCATAATCATTATCTTCTGATTCGTTTTCATTATTGTCTTCCTCGATGGATTGATTACACTCGCTTTTATCTCGCGGCTTCTTCATAAAGGGATTATTTCGTGCTACAATTATTGGAGAATATTCAATATAAACAAATTTCCAGCTTGAAATACACACTGCCCCCTCACCCATCTCATTGGGCGACTCATTGAACTCGTAGATATCCACATCGAACACCTCGTCACGCGGCATTAGGGCCGTCAAGTAGGCCGGCTTTTTGGGCACATCCACATTGAGCACTATCTGACCCGAACGGAATTGTTAGCATCTGTCGAGGATGAGCTGCTGCCGGTGACTCACCCATGAATTCTGTGCCGCGCTGTGGTTCAATAAATAGCGAAGTAGACGGCCGTGTGCGCAGGAAGTATCTATTGAGCGCCCTCTGGGTGCTCAGCTGCAGGTCGGCACGACGTTGCCGCTCCGAGACATAGCCACGATCCGTGACAATGTCCATCATGGTGTTCTTGTAGGTGTGCACACCGGGAAAGGGCGGCATATATTTGGGTATGTGGCGGCCGCTACGCTGGGCACGCGACTGATTGATATCCAGCTGCGGACTCAGGTGTATATCCTCGTCGCGCGTCTCCACCGGGCTAAAGCTGATGGGCGTAGGCTGCGTCTCAGCGCTGCTATCACGCAACTCCCGCAAGCCACGGACGTCAATGTTCAGCACACGGAACGTGCGCTCCACATCAAAGTAACAGGGCGTGGAGCGGCCCGCATGACAGGCGGCATTCGAGGTGGTCACCGCAATGTCACGCAGTCCTGCTGATAGGGAGCACTGGAGGGAACTGGAGGGCACTGGAATGCAGTTACTCACTGTAGCGCATCAGCACGACCAGCTTATCGTGCACCAGCTTGTTCTCCGTATTGCAGTCCTTTTGCATAAGTATTTGGTCCATCACTTGGCCTAGTATCTCCTCGTAGGGATTCATTTATCGAAACTGATTGAAGGCAAGCAAATCAATGGTTTTGACAAGCTGTCAGCTATTTTGCTGTCCTGTCATTTGACAGTGTTGAGTAACTTGTCAATTTCATTCATTTCCCACACTACTTTAGTTTTTCATTGGAATTTCCATAGACAGCCTTTGGCTTCTGTTGTCTGTTTAACCCCTTAACATGTTTGCATAATCTTTCCATAATGCTGCACACAATCAGCGCCCGTTTCGCTCGCTGAGCCAATGCCAACAATTAGCCAGCGATTCGAGACGTTTCCCCGCCCAAAAACTAATTAAAATATTTTCGCTTGACGATCGCGACAAACTGCACACAGACACACGCTCACACACACGCACAGATGCACACACTAACACACAAACACGCACATAATGAACTTATTTAACGTGTTTTCATTTACGTGAATGTTTGCGTTTACGTTTACGTATCTCGCAGCGCTCTTAATGAGTTATGCAAATATTTGCTGCTGAATCAATTTTCTGGAAAACAAACACAGCAACTGCTCCCAAGTAACATCATGTCCCGGGACGAGACAAGCGACAAGAGACATTCAACTTTAAAGAACCGAATCGGAAATACACTTAAATCTAGTTAAGAATCATTTTGAAAATATGGATGAAACTTTAGATTATGTCACACAGCAGCTTGCCCTATACACGTATATGCTTAAATCGTTTGGGAATTACAGATGCAGTATGTTGAAGATGAGAGTTAGTTTTGACAAACTTCAAGACATATTGCACATACCCTTAAACAGGTAGGGACATGGAAACAAACAAGTTGGCTTGTTAAGTCCAAGGCAGCTAGTAGGAGAATGTGCGAGTATTGTGCCTAATGACAAATTTCCACAAGCCACAAGCATACACACGAGAGGCATTCAAAGCCGTCGCCGGGGCAGACGGGCGCAGAGACAGCGCAATGCATCATAAAAGTTGTTGTTGTTGTTGCTGTGGCAACTGGAGGCGGTAATCATTCATGAGGCATGAAAAAAGCGACGAGGTTACTGTGTCAATTGAACTGAACCGCCGGGGCAGCTGGGGGAGTGTGGCATGTCGGCGGGCGAAGCCTTTTAGATGCAGACGTCGCAGATGCGAGATTCGCATTTGTGACGCCCAAGAGGCTGCCGCAATTGAACAAATTGCCTCCGCGCCTGTGCCCCAGCACGTTGATCGTGTATTGTGGGCGTGCGTGGCTGACATTTGTGCCGGGCCGGCTGCCTATCGGGAATGCGAAATCAGCTCAGTTCAAGTCTCAATCTGCGCGCCGATTCGCGGCGCAGGCGCAACTGCCCCAAGCTTGTAGCTTGTATCTAAGATAAAAACTAAATCATTTTGCAGCATGCAAATGTTATCGTTGAGTGTGTGTGTGTGTGTGTGTGTGTGTTTGTGGCTACTGCACCCATTGTTGCATAAATTTCATTCATAGTTAACAAGATGCGCAACTTGAGTTGCAAGTTGTTTGTTTTCAACAAAATAATTGCCACAATTTGTGTTGCAGCCACACACAGACACAAATTGAGCTGTCGCTGTCTTCTCTCTGCTGCTCAGTGCAGAACAGGCTAATTCAAACGATTAATTTGATAAGCTGGCAGCTTAACTCAGCATAGACAGTCGGCAAATGCGAACGACAGCTAAACAAACCTGCAACAAATTGATTGAGCGGCAGATTACTCTGCAAGTTGTTGCCGCCAGTCGACGCTGTCGATGCAGTCGATGTGGCTGCAACTGCAACTGGTGCAAATTGCGGCAACAAATTGTTCCAGTTTGCCCCGTTTGCAGATAAACCTATTGAGATACCAATTGGCTGCTACGCTCTGGGACCGTTAAGCCCACGCAGTTGGCCTGCCGCACTCAGTTAAAACTGTGGCACGATCTTCAATCTGGAGAAGGGCAGGTCAATGCTTTGCCTTTGTCTATGACAGGCTAATACCGGAACTGGAGCCAGGCTTAGCCTCAGCTGCCACAAGTCATTTGCAATTGGCTTGGAATTTGGCCCAACCAACAGGTCTTTATATAACGGAGCTGCAGCAGTTTCCAAGGCAGGTGTTTGAACTTGAGGTAACTTGAGTAAAAAACGTGCTGAGCTTGTGGCGAGTTTGGCAAATGAAATGGTTTGAGGAGTTTGATTGAGAAATTCAATATACAATACTGAAATCTAGTCGAAACTTCTCCAGCTATTATCTCGCCCAAGAAATGAGAATCGCATAGAAGAGCCATTTGCTTGTTTCTACATTTTTGGGTCATTTTATAGCTGCAAATCATGTTTGACATCTCTGTTTCATAAATTTTGCTTAAAATAGACTGCATTAATTCCCATGAAATACGCAAAGCCATTTTGGACTATTGAAGGCAACAAATAAAAACGCAATGCATGCAATTTGTTAATGCCAAAAACGAGTGCAGCAGCAACGTCTGCAAAATGTGCGCCCCAAAATAAATGCAACAACAGCAACAACTTTCGAACGATACAAAGTCCAATTGGGATGGGGCTCTTGGGACCTGGAGCGAATACAGCCAAATGGCAGCCACTCGAAAATGTCACAGAGTCTGACAAGGCCCATGCCATGCTTTTGCAGCCCGCCACCCTTCGCTGATATCGTCGAGTTCTAGAATTTCTTTCATAACTTGCGTCTGCATTTTCTCACATTGTTGTTTTAGTTGGCACTTCGTCTGCATCTTCTTCGCATTCGGTTATTTGCCTTTGCTGCCGGTTATACGCTTCCTCTTCGGCTACTTCAGCCTCTTTATCATACCTTAACATTGTCACGTTTATTTTGCTTGCTTTTGGGTCGTGTTTTTGTTTGTTTATTTGCCATGCGATATGTTTGTAGATGGTTTGGTATATGAAATATGGGATATGTTCGGCTTAAGTCTCCCACATTGTTGTTGCTTCTCCTCCACAAATGCTTCTTCCTCTTCAGCTTCTGGTTATGCCTGCGCAGCCATATTTCTGTTTTGCCTATGCAAGTGAACTTCGTAATTATGTTTCGAAAGGTTCTTTTTGTTTTTAGCACAAACTTTGCATTTCATTTGGAACATTCAAGAAGTAACGTGCCACATAAATCGAGTCTCTGACGTACAACTAGGAACTGAAATATCTCTGCATAAATTTGCGGGCTGCTTGGAAAGTTGATTTGAATTTAAATTTCAATCGAATATATTGCTCTGCCTCGCATTTGTATTGTTTTTTCTTTTCGTCTTTTTCTTTTTTTATTCATATTCCGATTTCGGGGCAGCCAAATTGAAATTGAATTAATAAATGCTCTTCTAAGTCAGGCCCCAGCACACGCTTCATACCATTTCATCAATATTCCGAATTTGGTTAAATTTTGTGTGTCCTCGTTTCTAATTGCCATTTTGCATAGATATAATAAAAGCTGAAGTTGTTAATAAACGCAGCATAATTGATAAATTATTCACTTTTATTTGACATAATTGCCTGCTGCTGGCGTCTGTTTTTTTTTCAATTATTGTTCCTAGTGCAAATAAAAGACCCGCCCAATCAAAACTAATGGAAATTGTGGGCGTTGTCACCTGCCACATTTCCTGGGCATGAACGCAACATATTTGGCATTAAATGAAGAGTTTCAAACAGAAAATATCTTCAATTTGATTGCCTAAATGTGCCACAAATGTACCCAATATCAAATAGCTACAAGAAACTGAACTGACGGTGCGGCAACTTGCGGCAAACTTTGTTGCAAATGTTGCAGCAGCAACAGCAAGAAAAAAACGCACCAAGTGCAAGAGCTTTAAAAATCTACCAACAAGTGCAGCACAGTGGTATAGAAACATTCTTCTAGTTATTAAAAAAAGGAAACTTCATTGCGATACAACAAAGTTCTTAAATAAAGTTCAGAGAAATTGTACTTAAGTTTCCTTTAATTTCTTTATATGAATTTAGTAATTCATAAATAAAACCAAGTTTTCTTTTATTCTCTGACAAAATGAACTTAGCCTTATGTTCATCCCACTGTCAGCTGTTGCTGCGAAATGTACTATTTTTAGCCAATGTACACAAGGAAAACATCTCGTCGGAAAAATCTTTAAGCAGCTTACATTGTGTTTTTATCAACCAACTTTTTGGTACCCTTTCCACGGATATCATCAGTTTGTCGGAAAATGTGTGGCACAAAGCAGGAAACTTCTACGAAACCATAAAGAAGAAGTATATCTATGTGCTTAGGGCAAAAGTTTCCTCTCTCTCTTTGAGTCGCGAGAGAAAAACTGTCGGAATCTGCGAAACTTAAAAACTATATCATATAGCGTAAGAAATCAGGTTGACGTCTAAAAAGTTAACTTGTTTGAATATATACTCTCTGCACATGGGCATATAGTTCTATAGAAAGAATTGGTCATAAAATTGGTTTTTGTATTGAAAACTTTCATTTAAGATATCTGGAATCGCAATTGCGAATTGCAGAATTCCTCTTCTTAAAGAGTATTAAATCTTCGGTGCGCCAAGCACAATCCTTCATTCCTATTTACTTTTCATCTGGTATATATTGAAACAGTTCGCTTCTTAGCTGAGAAGCCGCTTAAAGTTTTCGTACTCGCAGCTGACGCTTGATTTTATACTATAGTTGTGATTGAAATGTTGTTGGAGAATCGTTCGAATAGTTTTAATTATTTGACAGCGAATCGTTCAGTTATGCAGTTCACCTGTCGCTTTCGATTTTGCCTAAGCAGCAAATGTAAACTTGTTTACAACCCAGATAACTATTATTACAAGTTTATGTTGTGGTTGTTGTTATTGTTGTTGATGTTGTTGTTGTTGTTGTTGTTGTTGTCGCTATTGTTGTCATTTCGCACGATTTGACAGGTTGACAGCGCGCGCTTTTGTTGTCCAATTGGACATGGCTTCCGTGGTTACAGTGGTCCTCACAGCATTCACAGCTGTGGCTACAGTGGTCACAGTCTTTGTAGTCTTTGCTGCTCAGTGGCCACGGCATTTATTACGCAATTTTCGAGTGTTTAAAGTTGTTGTTGTTGTCGTCATTTACAATTGTCATTAACCATTAGCCGATCAGCTGGCGGAAAGTCGTGCAGCTGTAAATGTGTTAGTTAGCGCTGATTTTTCGGAATTGGTTTCGGTAATTGACATCTGTAATGAGCCTACTCATTACGGCCTGATTACACTGAAAGAAATATGTTGCATGTTGGCCAAACTTGGCAGAAATTATTGCTAATATACCTAAAAGCCTACAACCTTATTAAATAAAAGCCTATATTTCTTTACTTGCAGCCGAACCAGTTCTAAAAGAAATTTCCTGGAACTCAAGCTGCGTCTAAGCAAAAGGTAATTCAAGTAAATAAACTCAATTATGTAATTTAAAGTTAAGTCAAATGTGATACTAAACTTTGACTTTGTGAAATTGTTTGTAAAACCTCATTTCAGAAAGTGCATCAAAATGCCAGCGCATAATTCCAGGCGCTTGCGTTATTTCTAATAAATATTTGTGGAAAGCCACACGAACTGTGGCAAAGGCACCGCAGCTAAGCCAGCGCAGCATATCCCCGGCCCGTTGCGCTCCCTTCCCCTTTCACAAGCGAACCTTTGCAGCCAGAATCCGCATCTCTGGCTTACTTTTGCTTTACCTTGGTTTGGTCTTCCAATCAATATTTACCGCACACATTTAGCGCTATGCGAGGCGGCGATTTGCGTTTTCATCTGACGCTCTTCGAAGTTTTCCATTTTCATTTGCACTTATTTATATTTATTTTCGTCGGCTTTCTGGCCGCGACAGCGCCACATTTATTTATGTTTATTTTTAACACTATCGTCACGTGCTATATTTTAAGCGGCGCTTGCAGCATACGCTGACAAAAATTGCCCGCAAGCAACAATAATAACAGCAGAGTGTTAAAAGCCACAGGGCGGGCCCATTAACAAAAGTGGGCGTTACGGCCCAGTCATATAATTAAATAAAGTGCTTTGCTGTGGAGTGGCACAGCTCGAAGTGTTGAATAAATGGGGCACTCAGAAATCAATCGATAAATCTATCGATATGTAGTGTTGGAAAACACATTTCAACTGCTGCATAATTATCGCTAGTTTCTGTTAAGACAAGGGCAAGGGTTACGTTTTATGTCCAGTCGTGCTTGCTATGCAGTTCAACATACCCACCAACAGACCCATATTCCGTTTTCCAGGGTACACAAAACGCATTCAATATTCATTCACAGTCGTATAACAATTGCATTTATCGGTCGCTCTTATGCGGTGCACGTGGCGTATGCGTAATAATTTCCAATATTTCCATTTGTGGCTTTAAGTTTCAGCAACTTTAGCCGCAACATTTTCTGTTAAATGCCACACACACACACACACACACACACACACACACACGCACATGCAAATATTGATACAAACGAGCTGCTATCAAATATTTATACAATTTGCGATAGTCAAAGTCGCAGCTTTTATTAAATGTTATGCAAAGCAGGCACTTTTGAATGGCTCCCGGCTCTGGTCGCTCCATCAGCACTCACGTGGCCAACTGGCATGATAAGAGGCAGCTAGCTTACCGACTGATGATTCAGTCGGCGGCTGCGATCCACACACACACACACACACACCACCCCCCGAGGTGAACTATAAGTCAAATTGTATTAGTCACCTTTTATAATATGAAATTTGCATACAATTTGCACTCAAGTTTTAATGCTCGTTTACAAAGTGAAAAGGAGTATATCAGTTATGTTCAGTATGAAGTTAGCTACCATTAGATAAAATGACCGCCTCTGTGGGCGTGGCAACCGTCTCTAAAGGTTGATTCAAGCCATAATTTGTTTTTCTGTTATTGGACCGTGAGCGAGTATTATGCAGTCGTTTATTTTTTTGGCAATTTGTGTCTTACCAAATTGGTCGCTTGAAGCGTCAATTTGATTGCTTTGGATTTAGATTAAGAATTTTATGATTTGCGTTTAATTTGTGAGTGAGACGCGCCACAAACCTGATGCTCGCCTTGACATTTGAATCAACAAATTTAAACAAATGTATACATGGCCAAATTGGGCAGAGGAACGTACACTTATTAATCAGCCACGCCCACACATGCCAGTTGGTCAATAAATTGACGCAGACTTTGCATAGCCGTTAAGTCAACAAAATGTGGCAGGCACAGCGCGAAGCAGCTGCAGCACACACACAGAGAGAGGGAGAGAGAGTGGGAGAGCGGCACAGGACGAGGCATATAAATTACAGCTAAACGGAAATAATTTTCATGGCGAAGAAAAAAGTCGAGCAAATGCAAATGGAAATCAAACTGAATAATGTTTATGTTTGTGTTTGCGTCTGGCAAGCGGATTTTAAACATGTTGGCAAACAATTTGACGGCATGATTGAGTACGGAGTGCGCAGCCTCAAGGATTGAAGCAAATCCTTGCCATGCATCATACAGCTACACACACACTTATATATAAAACATGATGGGCGGCTAGCAAAATGTTTGTCATTATGATAGTGGCAGCAACAGCCACATAAGAACACAATGCAGCACAACGTCTAGAGTCAAGCGAAATTTGTTGGGACTGCAAATGATGGCATGAGGGCTGACGCAGTAATATGTCTGGCTATTTGGCTCCGGCTCTGGGCCTGACTCTTCGGGTCTTAGGGCACACAAACAAGATAAAACTTTTGATTTATTGTTGACACGAACGACAGGCAGGGCCAAAGCATGTCGAGCAACAGCAGCAAATCTAGCTACACAAATGCGTGTGTCCACCTACAACACACAAAGCCATGAGCCGCAGGAGCAGCAAGGAGCAACAGGACAGGCTGGGATATGCTGCATTTAAAGCAATTTGGCCAGCACCAAAGCTAACAAGCGTGGGCGGGCAGACGGAGCGGATGGGCAGTGAAAAAAGTGTCAACTGTGCCACAGACACGCGCCAAACATTTGCGTCAGCCCCAAAATTGTAAAGAAAAAACAATATTCGCTGCCCGAGGGCCAACTGGACGCTTCTGCACTCGACAAATAGCCGCTGTCCGTCTCAGGCATTTTCCTAATTTGCCTGGAGAAAATGTGAAAGCTAAATTTGCTGCGTGTTTGCTCTGTTATTAATTTGCCCAAATATTTGCGCAGAAATTAACAAAAACAAAAAATTGGTTTTTTTTTTCGAGCGATGCAAATAATTAATTGAAAATATTTCAACAATTCAAGTGACATTTTGATGTCAATGCAAACAGAAAAGCCATAAAAAATTCATAAAAAAAACTTAATATCTGGTCAAAAAATACAAGGAACCAATATGTGCGTGACGCCGAACATTAAATACTCTTTAAAGTGATTGTATGCCAAAGCTTTAACTATGATGCAAGGCATGAAGAAGGTTCTGGAGAAGGTCAGCCCAGGTCAGCCCAGTAATTCCTGAGGTCGGTCAAGATATCCTGAAGAACAGAAGAGTTTTTATATTGAGCTATATGAAATAGCAGTCCGATGCACATTCATTTAAGCATGAATCATACCTAAACTAACAAATGTAAAATGCGGTCAAGAACTTCATTTCCGACCTAAAACTTTCTATGACAGCTTCGTATATAAGATACATCCCATGGGTCGCAGAAGCGCCAACTTCTATGCGTTGCATGTTTTGTAACAAATTTATAATGCCCTCTAAAATGAAATCCACCAAAGAGCTGAGAGATTGTAATTGAAGCGTAGTTCGAGGCATTTTGACTGCGAAAAATATATTTACATCATCAGCGCTGAACGAATGGAGATTAAAGAGGCTGGGGCGCCGGTTCGGCATAAATTCAAATGCATGACATCACTTGAGAGCAAATTGTTGCTGTTGTTGTTGTTGTCGTTGTTGCTGTTGTTGTTGTTATCATATTTCCAGTATATTGGTGTCTGTTATTGTTATTTGTAGTTTCTGTAGTTGTAGTTCAAGTATAGCACCGCGTGTTATAGAGGCTGACGTCGTCGCTGGCGCCTGCGCCTCGTACGCAAATCCATTTGGTCGATGACGACGCCGAGCTGACAATTTAAAATGCACATAACAGCTCAAGAGGCTGGAGCGGGGCGATACGAAGTGGGGTATATCAGTCAGTCAGAGCGCATACTTGGGCGCTGAGTACGTGTTTTGAGTCAAAGTCAGAGCTAATGTGATTGATGCAGCTGATATTGAATCGAGTGAGGGGGGCGCGTGCGGGGCACCGAGTGTGGCGTAAAAGGTTATATCATACCTGGACTTGTGTGTTGCGAATAAAATATGGGACAGTTAGTTTTATTTTGGAGCGGAAATGATTGATAACCGACAAAATTTGATGAACACATGCATTAAATGACACAAAAATAACATCCAATTGGCATACAAAGCGTTGATTTTGTGAAGTGCTTAAGTTCCCAGAAAATGGGTTGGGCTTTATGTCTATGGAGATGAGTCAGTAAGTGAGTAAATGAGTTTTGACTGGTCTACCTAAGCAAATATACCCATTCATTGTGGCTTTAGGGTATTTCCTGCACTTACTTCACTTTACGACAATAGAGAGAGAGAGAGAGAAAGAGAGAGAGAGTAGAGGAGAGGCTATTCCCCACAGCACTTTGATTGTTAAAATTCATCGACTAAACTCATTAAACAACTTTTGTGAAAACTCAACTGGAAATTAATTTAAACTTTAAACGGCAACAAAAACAACTGCAGGCAAAACTTTCAATTCGCTCGAATTCAATTAAAACTGCAGCCTCATGCTAGCTGCGTATGCGTGATATTGCGCATACGACCCAAGGGCCGCAATGCGATCTGATAGTCGTTATAAACTGAACTGTCAAAGGATTGTGTCTACAGACAATGACATGCAACAACAACTACAGCCCCATGGAATGCACAACATTAACAAAATGACTTTCACTTTTTGTTTCTCTGGGCGACTGTTGCAAACAGAATTCGAAGAGAATATTGCCCCGCTATGATATATAAAATTGAAGGCAACTAAAAACAGTCCAAAGTCAGCTACATGACAAGGCTCCAGGGGCAATAAGATTACCACACTCACGAAAAACGTAAAGAAGAAGAGCAGGACAAACTGAACTGCCACAGCCAAACGGCATATTAGATACCAGATAGCTGGCATGTAAGTAGTACGTGCCGCGGCTCCTCCATGCCTCGTTGAATGACACCAGGTGAAGCATGTGAATGGCGCACTAAAACTGAGCTATCACGGGCCAAGATTGCGTTGCAGTTGTGTGGAAAAATGCGTTTAGAGCTGGTGGAAAAAATGAAAACTGTTTTTTTATTTCTCCTTTTGCTCAGCAGCTAAAGCGCTCAAAGGCAGCTCAGTGGATGGATGCCGATTGGCTTACTAGAGAGCAGTCCCAAAAAAAAACAACGCTTAAATCATGCCAAGACTTCAAAATCAAATAAAACCAAAGCAAACTGAAAGCAATGCGTTTATCTCCGAGGAGTAGAAAGTGCAGAGAGAACAGGATATGCAGAAAATCTGATTAAAAATAATATGAAAGATGTGCGAAATTATGTTTAGGTATATAGAAATGTTAGCTTCCACTCGGGAAGGGGGAAAATTCATTCAATCATTAAATTGTTGTTACTCCTCTGATCGACTTCCGAACTCACATTTATAAAGCTGTCTAAAATATCATTCGAGATGTGGAACTTAAGAATGAACAGGAGGATATAGAATTTGGCACACTGCCAAAATGCAAGGAAAAGACATGGCCCGAGCAAAGCCGGTTAACTTCCTTGACTCGAAACTGGTAACCAAATGATTGGATTAGTTGATTAGCTTGATTCTAGAAATCTTAAAGAGGTTAAGAACCATATGCCCAATAGATAATACGCCTCATAAAAACGATATTCATATGATGAGTTTGCCTTTTGGTTTACAGGGTATCTGCTAGCCTGCACAAATGTCTGTATTACATTGCCATTTGTGGTCATTTTCATTTGTTTGTCTTTTTCTTTTTGCACAAATATTTCAGTTGGCCTGTTGTGCGGTTTTGATACGCACATACACACGAGATCAATAAAATGCGCATAAATTAATTAAGAGCGGAAATACAGCTACAATGAATGTGTGTATCGGAATATTTATAAAGTTAATACTTTTTTGGTACATGATTGTTTCATGAAACCGCAAACCTGAATATCGTTTGCCATTTCTTGTCGTTTTGTTTATTTTATGCTGGAATTTATGCTAATTACACGCTAGCTCGCATTAGGAACTTCAATTAGTTGCCTGCAACTTAATTAACTATGCCCAGAACGGGTTCATTTAATTGGAGTTGATTGGAGCGCGGCTTGTGGGAGCAGAAGCTGCCAAATATTGGCTATTCTATTTGCTTTCCTGCTTTGATTTGTTTACGTTTTGCTTTATTAGTATATATATTGAATTTGTTATTTTGCGGTTCGTTTCGAATGTTGTAAGAATAATGTCGACAATTTGTTTGCCATCAACCGGTTTGCCAGCTTCCAAAATCGAGACCCAATAATCCAAAAGCATTCCGAAGATTTATGAGGCAGCTGTTCGCATTGAACCCGCCTCAAGAGGTTAAGACCAAATGATGCTGCATTTCGCTTTCAATTGGCTGATTGGCTGACTGATTGATTGATTGACTGGCTGATTGGTTGACTGAGTGAGAAGTGATGTGTGGGTGCTTAGCTCAATTAGGCAAACACTCGTCTAGCTTCCTAATTCTGTTGAGTGCTGATTGACTGATCTTTCAAAATTATTGTTAGCATTTGCAAGTAATTTGTAAATGCGATTTTATTGGCCATATTTCATTTTTCATTTCGTTGGACATTTATAAAGTTATCAAGACGAAAGATTGGCCACATATTCATGAGGTTTTTGAACTAAGCACACAATTTAGCATAAGTCTTAAGTGTGTTTCAAGGCTTATTCAAATTCAGAACGTTCCCCAAGACACAATCAACTGTTTAGTTTCCGTCTAAACACGCCCTTAACTCATTTATCAACATAAAAAGCCAGTTTTGGTCATTTCTCAACTTCATTTTGAAAAAAACGCGCGCGAATTTCAAATTAAAAACACGCCAAAGATCTTTCGATCTTTGCAGACAGCTATAAAAATAAAAATTGGATATTGTTGTAGATTGTGAGGATAAAGCTTGCCACATGTCATTTGTATACCCTGTAATGCTTAGCGAAAGGGTGTATATAGCTTTTACAACTTTAAAGTTCTTGAGCAATAAATATTGATAGATATATTCTAGTACATTCATTGTATGGCTTAAGCGAATCATGAGATACTCTCAATCAAATACTCATCAACTTCTTTGAGTCGCGAGTTCGTCTAATAGGTATCTAAGCCTCGAGCACACCCGCTTGCCGCATTCATTCAAGTCGCTCGTAAAACTTAAAGTTCCCTAAGCTTCTCGCCCTGTTGATTGATTTGTTTCGTGTGAATTTTTGTCATTTACTGCGTCTGTTTACGATTTCGCTTTCCGGGAACTGGTCGAATTTCGAAGATCAAATTAAGAACACATTTTCGTTAGGAACTAACCAAATAGAAAATAACAAAAGCATCAGCAAAAGTGACTTCATCGCAACTGCATGTCTGATGGATGCTACGTTCAGTGCTGCGATGCTGTAATAGATGCCTATAAAAACCAGCCCAGACACGCCCAACAAGTTCAAGATCAAGGTCAGCCCGACTCAGCAGTCAGACATTTGGATAAATATCTATAAATTGTCAACGAATGCCATTTGAATGTTGTCTGCTCCCACTGAGAAATGCATTCAAAGGCGGCCATAAATCACTCAAACGTCGCCCACTTCCACTCATATGGGCCAGCACAGTTTACGAGTGGATTTACGAGTAGTTGTGGGTGGCGTCTACTACTTATTGGCTCTACAAACAAATGTGCCGAGCCATGAAGGCCCATCAAGGCGGAGTACACACAATGTGTAGAGGGTGGTATTCAAAATAAACAAACAGACAGACAATTACAACAGTTACTGAGACATAGGCCCATGGCCAATGTCAGGCCATGTCTCCGACGTCATCGCTGCGGAATTTGTCGTCGACTCTTGGCTCAGCTGTGCGGCTGGCTGCCCATAGCTCCAAGCTGCGACAGTCGCAGTGTCTGCCAAAGCCGTCAAGCGGGTTGTGCGCGGCAATTGACTTGGGTTTTCAACCTGGGCCCGGCGGCACTTTTAATTTATGTGTGTATATGTATGTACACGGGCATGAATTATTTTACAACAAAAATTATATATGATTAGCAGCGATTGGCAATTCGAATGGCCAACAGCAAGGCGCTGCCTGAGGCGTTCAGTTAGCCATCAGCTAGGAGCAAAAGACTCCAATGGCTCAATTATGTGACACAAGCACAGTTTAGTCGATAAGATAATCGAAGAGCGAGCAAATATGACAGAAAGTGCGGAAGAGATTGAGAAAGTGTAGAACGAATAAGAATATATACATATATACAAGCTGAGCGAGCTGGGTAAATAAAATCTTGCATTTCGCATCTGATGCAACAACGTGAAGTCATCCGATGCAGAAATAACCCTTTTATCAACTCTTTGACTTTTCTGACTGTCTGACAGACATCTATCTTATCTCTTATCAACTATATAGCTGATTGTGATTTATAGCTCTCCGTCAGACTGTTGTCCACATTTCCGTATATATATATATATGATGACATCAGATGACTATAGAAATGCCCCTCAGTCGTCGGATACTTGTCCATGCTTTTCACAATTAACAGATTTGGATATCTCCAAATTCTCATATTTTGCAACTCAACTCAATGCTGTCGAAATTATGTTCATATTGTAAAATATTCAATTCCAAAGGCTTCACAAATCTTTTGTAGACTGAAGGAAATTTCGGGCACACGCCAATTTTGGATATATTCGCTGCGGCCAAAAAGTATGCAGCTAATTTTGTCGTTTTTCAGCGAATATGTTTGAAGACTAATATCATAAAAGAAGTTTGAAAGAAACTCGCTTGAAGCTGGCTTCAGTCTCCGCTTGAAGCCCAGCATGAAGCTAATTGTGTGCGTCTGTGACTATTGGAGGCGACGCCACTTCTACAATCGTCCAGTTCCAGACCGCATCCAACTGCTCTCCAGTGGAGAGGGCAACAACCAGGCTAAGATTAAAACCGTGCGACGTTTGCTATTGGAGCTGGACGCGGTTGGTGGCAACTATGTGCTGCGTGAAGTGTTACAGCAGCAGGTGCTGCACGATTGGCTGCTGCATGATCTAGGTGTCCAGCTGCTGTGGCTGGCATTCCGTCCGCCAGAGTGTTGTACCATCGACTACAAGTGGGCGGATATGTTGGCGCACACCATTTGGCAGCACATCGAGCTGGAGCAACTCATGTGCTGGCTGTCCACGCTGGGTGGCGGCTACTCGGCGCTCGGCGACCAGTTCGAAGGCTGCGCTAAGGCAGCGGGTCAGATTTCGCTCCAGCAACTGACAATCGGTTTGCGCCTGGGCAATCCTTTTGTGCAGGCGCGCTGCAAGCTCTACTACAGCATATCCCTTATACAAAGCGGTCAGCTGCGACGTGCCAAGCTTCTAATACGCGCACAATATCGTTTCGCATGTGGGGAGCACAAGAAGCACGACCGGCGTCTGGTGCACATGTGTCTGGGCATTTGGCAGCGCCTATGCTATGAGTATGAGCTGCGCCAGAGACGTCGTATAATTGGAAATAACAATTGATATTTATATAAAAGTAGTACTTAATTACTGTTGGAAGGGCGCTTTGGTTTAGGAATTAAATGTATTTAACTTTTGTGCCCCAAGTTTTCTGTGTCTTTAAAACATCGCCCTTCTTTGCGATTCTCAAGAACACAAGGCTTAAAATTTTGGTGTTTTTAGTCACTTGGAAAGCGAAAGCGAGAGGATGACTAAGAGTAAGAACTTCGCTCAGCGGATTAATCCAGCTGCCAAATGCCGTCTCATTGGATCTGACAAAATGTTAATAAGCCACACACACAAACTGCTTTGAATATGTATGCACTAAAAGTTATTATATTACAAACAGGCCTAAATGACAGCCAACAAATAATAGCTTGTTTAAGATTAAAGCTAGCTGCAATATGGCACGTGAAACGAACTAACAATTTACTATTCAACTGGAACTTAAAAGCCGTTTGATATTTACAGACAGCTTAAACTGTATGTGTCACGCCCAATGGGCCAAGGTAAATTACAAACACACAAGTCAACAAAATAAAAATAGAATGCAACACAGCAACAGTAGCTAGCCAATTTCATAAAGTGTTAAGTGGAAATCCACATAAACACACAGACAGCCATATGAGCCAAGTGCGCTGACAGACAACAGGCGTTGGCCCAAGACATGAGCTCTTGCTGGGCCAGTTGCGAATTGTTTTTTGGTCAGTTGAACGAGCGTCAAATTTGTTTATGAATGGCTCGTTAATAAATCACACAAATCCATTCAAGAATCTCACTCGCCAGCTCAATTTGTCTTTGCGCCGGCGTCGCCACATCCATTCGCGCACGCATTTGCCAGGGGTTATTTTTTTGTATTTTCCACAATTATGATAAACAGCATTAGATGAGTTCAGCGTATAATAAATGTTTTAACATTTATTTATGTTTTTCAGCACTTCAGCATTTCAAGTGCAATGTAAAAAGTTGCCCAGCGAGCAAGGAAAATAAATTGCCAACTCAGCAACGAGAACAACAACAACAAGAGCGACAGCAACAGCAACAACAGCAGCAACAATTGCAGCAAGGAATCGCCAACCGTGCAACATGAGCAGCAAACGCAGCCACATCATGTTGAGCTGCCTAGTAATTACCTTAGGTTTATGTAAGTAAATTGCGCATACGCCCCGTTGTACGGCCAACATCTAATGATTATCATATTCTCTACCCTAATGCCTCCTGCATCTTCTACAGTGGCGCACACAAGCCAGGCACAGTTACATATGAGCGCAGCCAGCGCCGGTGTCAGCTTTGCCAATGAGCCCGCTCCACAGGACGCGGCCGTGGCTGTGCCACCCACAAAGGCGCACAATCGCCGCATGTATGCCATGTGCCCACCACAATTCCAACGCGTAGGCACCGATTGCTATTCGCTGGTGCAGCAGCGCAGCAGCTGGCTGGAGGCGCACTTCTTCTGCAAGGATAAGAACGCCAATCTGGCCGAGCCCACCAAGTTTGCCGACCGTAAGCTGAGAATCTATTTGCAACGCGAGGACTCGTTATCGGGCGGTAAATTGAAATAATTGAAAAAAAAATAACTCAATATGAATATTAATACAAAACTTTCAAATTGGCAGAACACGATCCCATCTGGATTGGCGGCACCTACGATCATCACAACCACAACTGGCAATGGAGCATCAGTGGCCGCAATCTGACATACGATGCGTTTAGCCAAATGGATCCGACGTACGTATGAATCCGATTATGATTGAGTTTTGTGTAGTTTATTTTGCGGGTCGTTTAATGTTTAAGCAACAATTTTAGCTATGTGCAACTTATCTCCAACAGCAAGCCATTGGATAATAATTGCGCTGTCTACGATCCGAGCTTGAAATATCGTTGGTCGGCTCGTTCCTGTCCTGACAAATTGCGTTTCATATGCCAGCACAAGATGCCAAAAGTGAGTGAAGCGAATCGTTATAAGATCTACCACCGTTGGAATGTCACATATCCCAATTCGCTGGCCAATGAGGTCGTTTTGGAGGTAATCGACCGACGTGGCAAGGATCGCAGGTACGTAGCAAATAAACATAACAAAATAACATTCGACTCACCGTTCAACTGTAAGACACAAAAAAGCTTGTTATTTTGATATTTAATATGATAAAAGTGTCACGCACCTTAAGCAGTGTCATCTGAAGCCTGAGGACTGCCGCTCGGCGCCTCTTCTGCCTCCTGCTTGGAGGCTTCCTCGGCTGCCAAATACTCGTCCCATTTTGATAGACGCTCAGACGCCTCAGCGGCTGATTCATCAATTCTACAAACAAATACAGTTTAGATTTTCTGCTTTTATAACCCTTAACTGGGACTCACTTGTATTTAGTCTTGCCATCCCAGTGCTCTGCGCTCAGCTGTCGCTGTCCAAAGTACCGACCCTGCATCATTTGTATGACAACGTCGGCTTCCTCGGGTGTGGACATGTTGACCTGTGCAATGCCTTCAGGATGCCGCTGCAATGATATTATACTTAGTTAATATCAACATATAATAGCCTAAGAGTTCTTTGTACTCACATCATAGATGACCACTTTGCGGACCATGCCGCATTTACCGCATTCTTCGCGCAAACTGTTTTGATATTCCAAAATGAGCTCTACTTCCTTCTCAAAGAGCTCCGGCGTAAAGAGATTTTTGATGATGACCGTTTTCTCGTTCTTCGAACGTTCGCCACGCATTTTGTCGGGTCGCCAGTCAAACAATCTGTAAATATATATAAAAGTTAGCTGCTTTTTTTTAAGTGCATTGTCGGGTACTACTTACTTTTCCTTGATTTTCTGCAACTTTTCCTTGTCCTTCTTTTTGCGCTTGGGCTTCAGGGCCGGATTGTATTCGCCACGCATTTGGAACTGTGCACGCTGCACGCGTATCTTATGGCCACGCAGAATGTAATCATCCAAAATCTCCAGAGCCAAATTCACAGACTCCACCTGTGAAGCAAGAAAGAGGACATATTAAATTATAAATTTTTATATTTATAGATAATTAGCTATTAGTTATTTATTAGCATTAAAATCTCTCCCTTTGTTTGTGTGCAGATTTCATCGCCG
This sequence comes from Drosophila kanekoi, assembly GCA_037075305.1. Taxonomy (NCBI): domain Eukaryota; kingdom Metazoa; phylum Arthropoda; class Insecta; order Diptera; family Drosophilidae; genus Drosophila; species Drosophila kanekoi. The sequence continues at coordinate 5,934,726 of JBAMCE010000141.1, read as the reverse complement.
TGTTAAGGCCGAGGGCAGCGCTGAGGAAATGATCATTCCCGCCCGCAAGCGCGGACCCGGCAATCGTCGCTACCCACAACGCAATCGCCAGCAGCAGCAGCCAACGCACCCCAACGACGTCAACTATCCACATCAGCTGCAGCAGCAGCGGCCTCGCAAGCGGCCACGTGTGAGCACAACTCAACAGCCTCGAGTGATCAGCAATGAAGTGGCATCAACAAGTGCTGCCCAGCCCGGCACGCCCACTACGCAGCAGCAGATGACCTCCTACGACCGGAAGCTGCAGCGTGAGCGGCAGAAGGAGCGACGCCGTCAGCAGCGCAAGCGCGAGCGCCAGCAACGCATGCGCCAGGAGAAAATGGAGCGACGTCGCAAGCTGCTTGAGGAGCAGCGCCAACGCAAGCCAGCCGAGGAGCAGGAGCAGGAGCGTCCACAGCAGCAGCAACGGGAGCGAGAGCAACTGCAGCAACATGAGCCGCAAAGCGAGCCAGATGCATTGCGTCAGCGCGCCATGGAAGAGCAGCAGAAACAAGAGCGGGAGCAGCGAGAGCAGCGGGAGAAGCAGCAGATACAGGAACGCAAAGAGGAGCATGAGCGCGAATTGGAGAGATTAAAGGAGAAGCAGGAACAGGAAGAACGCCAACGTGCCGTAGACGATGAAGCGGAGCGTTTGCGCGAGAAGCGCCGGCAGATTCAGCGAGAGCGAGAGGCAGCGGAGAAGAAGGCTCGCGAGGAGCAGCTACGCAAACAGAAGAAGGAACAGGAGGAAGCCGATCGACGTTATGCTGAGGAACGTCTAGCCGAGGAGAAGCGTCTGCGTGAAGAGTATGAGAAGCAACTGCAGGAGGCCAAATCAGAGCAGGAGCGCAAATTAAAGGAGGCGCACGAGGCAAAGCGTCGCGAGCAGAAGGCCATACAGGAGCAGTTGGAGGAGCAGGAACGCCAGCGCCAGGAACAAATACGCCGCGAACAGCAGGAGGAGGAGAAGCGTCAGGAACTGGAGCGTATAGAGGCGGTGCGTCGCTTTGAGGAGAGCGAACTGAAGCGTCTGCACGAAGAAAATGCGCGCCGCGAGGAGATACAGCGCCAGCGAGAGGCGGAGATTGCCCAGCGCGAGGCCGATAAGCGTAAGCTGGACGAAGAGGAGGAGCGACTGCGTCAGGAGCTGCAGGAGGAGGAGAAGGCGCGCAATCGTCAGCTGGAAGCGGACATGCAACGCGCCGAACAGGAGCGCAAACAGCGCGAGGAAGCGGAACAAGCCGCTGCTGCCGCCAAAGCGGAACAGCAAAAGCAAAAGCTCGAGGCAGCCAAACAGATTGCCGACGCCGAGGTAGCTGCCCAATTGGAAGAGAAGCGTCGCAAATACGCCTCGCGCATTGCAGCGCTCAGCCCCGAGGATCAGCAGAAGTTCATCGAGATGCGCAAGAAGCGCAAGCAGCTGCGCGAGAAGCAGATGAAGGCCCAGGAGCAGAAGAAGCTCAAGCGGATACAGGAGGCCATTAGGCTAAACGACATGCAGTAAAGCACACACGCACACCCAAACACAAACACACACACACACACACACACGCAGACACACACAGACACACACAGAGAGACGCACACTAACCAACACTAATGCAAAGGCAAAGTAAACATATCGTCAACAAACTTTTGGGTGTAAACGTGTTTTCTTTCTTTTGTTGCTTATTTTGTTTTATGCGAACAACACGTAAAAGTATTATTTACAATAAAGGAAAACGCAAGAAAAAAGTTGAAATCAAACATAAGGAAACAAAAACAACATTTGCAATAATCGTGCACTTTTTTGAAAATATGCGATAAATGAAATATTTCCACGCAAAAGTTCACGCGCGCACTCAATATCGAGCTCTATATGGTAATGTACAGCTAATATATATACATTTATATATATATATACATATATAAATCTATGATATGATATACATATAATAAAACTAGCAGATAAACACACTCAAACACACACACGCACGCACACCCACATTGTTTCCTTAATAACCAAAATGGCAATTAGCAAAAGCATTTCAAAGTAATCAAACAAAAGAAGGAAGAAGCACAGAACAATGCGTAAATAGGGCAAAAGAATATATAATGCTTTTTTAATCTTAAGTGGATCGCATCTCTCCTCATTTTCGTCAGCCTAATGTGTCTACAATTTTACTCAGCAGGCCACGCCTCCTCAGCCGCCCCCACGCATGAGTTGTGCCGAGTGGCAATAATTTATAAGCCAAACATGAGAAACGTTTTTTTTTTGTTAACCACAACAAAATCTATCTGAAAAATTGCCTAAAAGAGAAGAAACCCATTGCGAAGGCTAAGCGTAACTATTGTACTAACATCTAACTAGGTTATATACATATATATATATATATTTTATATTTAATAATTATTGTATGTTTAAATGTAAATTTATTGTATTTTTTAATATGTACCTCAAAAGCGAAAGAGAGAAAAACAAATAACAAAGTGTCTTTCACGTGAAATACATTTTTCTTTCAAATTGTGTTTTCCGTTTTTTTTTCTTTTTTTTTTCGTTTTGTTTCCAATGAAAGAAAGCTGAGAAGTGAAAAGCAATTTTTAGTAGCCAAGTAAATGCATTTTAAAATTACCAAGTAAACAAAAACTAACCAATTTTAAAAACAAATATAAAACTATAAATATATATCAATATTATATAAAAAATGAAGTTGAGAAATAGTCAGCAGAAGTAAGGTGAATATTAAACACACGAATGAGAAGCAAAGAACACAAACTGAATACTATGAGCATATTATAATAAAAATTAAAATAACATTAATAATACACATTAAAATATCTATAAAATTAATGCAAGCAGTTTTAATTTAGTTAAACAAACAAATAAAGTTTCAAACACAACACTAAGAAACCAAAACAAAACCTATTTTATTTACTTCCAATATCTATAGCTATAGCTTCATGATAAAAGAGATCCAAACTTGGACCTTGTATATTCGCTTTGACATACTCTGAAGAGTATAGAATCTGATAAAACGAGCTGCCAGCGTAAATGTCAAAGGTTATCGAATCGAACCAATATATCATATAGTTGCCATTGCAAAGATCAGTTAAGAAAAGCTTATCTGGTTTTCAACTTGACCAAACTCTGTAATTACAATCTTCAAAAAGTTTCTAAACTATCTACAAAGCTGTGTCATATCGTTTTAGACCTTAGCTTAAAAGCACAACAACAGTTAAAAGCATAAAAACTGTTTAGAAGCTTTAGCCCTTAGCTCTTGCCCAGCTCACAGCCAATTGGAACTTACCTTAATATAATCACATAGGCCATCGCCTTTGATTTGTCCATCCGCTTCGGTATACAATTTCAGTTTAAATTTTTGGGTTTGCGGATCGCGCATAATCAGACCGCATTTGCCCATCAGCTCGGCGAACTCATCTATGGTAATGTCCAGAGGCAAATTGGAGACATAGACTTTGGTGTTCTGTGTGGGATCTACTTCGAACCATTCTGAAATGTTAAGCGCAAGATAAGTTAAAGAGGTATAAAAGCCAAGACCAGTGCACTTATACTTGGCGGCTCCTGTGCTTTGCGCTTGCCCGTAACAGAGGCAATTGGGGCACCGTCGTTGTCCAAAATGGGCGCATTCATGGCCGCTTGTGCCTCGGCTGTCATGCGCTTGAGTTCCTCCGCCTTGCGCTTGACTTCGGCTGCCTCACGTTCCTCCTTCTCGCGCTCGCCGGCGCTGGTGTTGTCTATGAAGCCATAATTCATCTGATAGCGCGCCATGAAATCATCATCGATCTTGGGAAACCAAGCGGATTTGCTGGCATCCCACAAGAAGACGACACCATCTTTGTCTGTGTAGATGCGATCGCCGTTCTCATCGATGCCATAGACCACATCCTGGCCAGGCGCTGCCTTTGGTTGCTTGGGCAACCATTTTTGCTGCTCCGCATCCCATTTGTAGTGCTCCGTTTCGGTGCTTGAGGCACTTGATTGTTTGGGCAGCCATTTCTGCGTCTCCGGGCACCACTTGTAATGCTCGTTCTCATAGAGATTGCCCGCCGTGGACGCCTCATCGGCCGTCAGCGGCTGCCAATTGTTTTCGGTATTGCACCATTTGTACTTTTGCTTGGTGCTGGGATCCGTGTAAATGGCGCCGCCGTCTGCCGCATAAGTCACATGCTGTTCATAGTCCGCAAAGTCCTGCTGCGCGGACTCTGGCTTGACCTGGTCAGGCAATGTATCGCCTGCTGTGAGGCAGCTTGTGGCACCAGCCACCTTCTCCTGGTTTTCAGTTTCGCTTTCTGTGGCAGCTGTTGTGGTTTGCTTTGCCAACGTTTCACTTTCCATTTCAGGCTCATCGGGTTGCTGCTCAGCTGGAGAGTAGGAGGCTGCTTCGATTTCCTTCGAAACGGTTTCCCTTTCACTGGCTGCTTCCTCAGGCTGCGCCTGCTCCTCGACAGCCTTTACCTGGCTTTCACTTTCCTCGCTCATTTGTGGGCTTCTGTAATTATAGAGCGTTGTCCAACGCAGAAAAGTAGACTATGTTTTAGTTCTTTGCAGCTAATTTCCAGCTAATTTCATATTTTTTTGTGTATTTCCTGCCCACATAATCATAAAGGCCACGCGAGACGGCTAAATAAATTGGAGAAACGTGCTCATGACGTTGACATTGTGCACCCTACCAAATATAACGGGAATTGTGGCCACAACAATCAAAATACACAAGAATACAAACATTTTTGCACCTTTTGCTTTGGTTTTTGTAAACACAATTCGCACGTTGATTGTGGCTCCCGTGTGGGTCAAGCCTGGGGGTTAACCCAATCAAATGCAAACGAAATGAAAAGCACACGAAACGCCCAAAACAAAAAAAACCAAATATAATCCCAAGAAAAGGCAAACAAAGTTCCGTTTTTATAGTGCAAGTAAGGCAGAATAACAAAATAGCTCAAAGATCAACAAAACACAACTTTAAGATGCGCTGTAAAAATAGTCAACAACATTATCTTGGGCATTTTTAAGAATATTGGAGTTTGGCAAGGAATAAAGCTGTATCAAATCAGAGAACTTTAAAGGTAAAGACAAAGATCTGAAAAGAAGAAAGGTAATTCGAATGATGTTTTATGCTCCATCGTAAACTTCTACGTTTCTTTTATGATCATATCTGAGAATTCTTCTTATATCAGACCCACCCATATGCAACATTCGGCTGACAACTGTAAAAACTGTATCGTAGATACGGCCTTTTCTACACATTTCATACAGCCCTTGTAGCCAGAAGTTTACAGGGTATTCAATGCTTGACAGCAGCTGCTGAAGGTCAGGCAAACAATTCTATTTATTTTTGGCTACCTAGCTTAACCCAAGGGCTCTCCATTTACCAGGTTCAAATCGATTGGTTTTAAGCCGCGCGCCGTAAGTTCAATCAACCGGTCATAGGTAGGAGCCGGTGACAACTTAACTTGGGTTCCCTAAATGCCGATTGATTTGTTAGGCTATTACGAGAGAGACTTGAGAGTTGTCACAGCTGTCTCCATTTACGTCAGCGGGAAAGACGTTCCAAAGGGTTCAATGTACTCGCCATTAATTGTAACAATTTGTTGGGTGTATTTGGTATATTATTATTGGTTTCGCTTTCGGATATTCCACTAAAAATACGTTAAGACCAAAAGCCGACCTACGTTCGAGTTCAATGGAACGCGTCAATTGTTCAAATTTGCATTTGCAGAAAATTTTGACGCAACCGCGAGGCAGGCTGGCAAAGGGCCAGTAACTGGCACATTGGCCGACAGTCGGCACACATATCGAAAATGGCGGCATGCAACACAGCCGTAACAGGCAACTGGCAACTGACACCACCTTCGGCAGTGGGCACATAACTGCAGCCAGTTGCAGTTAGCCAGTTGAATACACAAAGTCCTCAGACGATACTCGTAAATTACCCAGACAGGCAAGCATATATATAGTCATTATACAAGCTAAGCGTACATATATGAGTAGCCAGCGCTGTGGCTTCGTGTTGTACAAAACGCGGACACACCCCGTCATATGATATAGTCAGTTTTTTGTATTGGTTTGTAGATCATAAATAGTAAGTGGAGATAAGTACAAGTTGAGTTATTGTCTGAGATCGAATCTGTATTGGTTATTCTTTAAACAAATTGGGTTAAAGCAGGATAAAACTTCAAAATGTTGTTGCATATTAAGATATATAAGATATATTAAGATAAGTTAGGTAAAACTTATTCGCTCGAATCCCGATGCAATGCTCCCTCCTAGCCGACAAGTCGCGAATTAAGGAACACAAACTAAGACTTTAGGCTAAGACTAAATACTTGCTAAATAGTTTAGAATAGATGTCATTCGACGAGGAAGAGAAAACGCAGAATACTCTGCACTGCGATTAAAGAGTTTATTGCGTGTTGGTCTAGTAGGGATAAAGAAATTTAGTTGTCTAGTCGACCCAGAAAAGGGTCAATTTCACCCGTAGTAACAATTTTCAGTAATATATCTGGGATATGGCCATGGTTTATATGAGGGATCCCTCAAGTAATAGAAACCTATGCAAACTATGGAGATATACTATGAAGCCTCCTAAAGGAATTAACTGAAATATACGTGCATACTCTAGACAATTTGTAACTAAGAGCAAAATCTGCTGCAGGCTGCGAACTAACGACCCTTCACCCTGACAAAAAGCACATCGTCAGCTGCAAGCTACAAACAGTATGGCCAAAGTAAGTCGGGGGTTAACCCGGCATTAACCCAAACCTAACCTAGGACCTCCCGCAAACAACTTACTTAGCCAAGCCCAAGGCAATTGGTTAGCCAATCCGTTGACTTGCCAATATTAGCTATAGATTTCTTTAGCTACATTGTATAATTTTTTAATGTTCTATAATAGAAACATTAATGTCCAGCACGTAGCTGCTTGAATGGGAATCGCATGGCCTGGCAAATTGTGCTGGCATTTCAGGGCCAAGTCAGAAGAGGGGACGCACAGCAATTGCATAAGAATAGAAGGGAAAACTTTCTTACCCAGAGCAAGAAATCAATTAATTGACGCAAATTGTCTGCGAAAGCACAAGTGTCAGCCGTGATCAGGCTATTTAGTTTGCCAACCAAAGGAATTTATCAACTGGCGAGGCGCCTGAAAGGCCATAAAAACCCGAAACCCCAATTCGATGTAGGCTGCTTTACATATAAAGTAGACGAATTAATTAACTTTTTGAGAAGTGAAATCGGCAAAATTCCAGCAAATGTGCTTCTGGCGAACAAACGTCGACTATTTTATGCAAATGTCAACAGGTCACCGGGACTTACCAGTCCACATATAAATATATATTTGTTGTTATTTTTAACATTTGAACAGTTGAAGATTTGCGCACATTACTCACAAATGCCATTAACACAAGCCAAGTTTGAGGCCATTCGCACTTTGGAATAACTTAACTAAACACGAGCATTGCGCCACCCTAGTGCCATGGGTTAGGGTGACTCACTGTTGCAAAAAACGCGGCAGCTGTTGAGGCAAGCGGCCAAAGTCGAACAAGACGCCTAAGCAACCAGGCGTACAGCACAAAACATTTTCATAGCATAGTTATGGGGGCAAACCCAGCCAGTTAGCCAGGACCTAGCGCTAGCCAAGAAGGGCTGCAAGAGTGGGTGTGAATGTCTGTGTGTTACTCTGTTTGTGTGTGTGTGTGTGTGTACGAGTCCTGGCTAGAACGGGGCAGCTCTTGTGGCTGCTTGACCAGTACACGCCGAAACGTTCAACTGACCACAAGTGCCGATTGGGTTTACGGTCTAACGATACAAGTTCTATTGCTGCCGATATCAAAGTTGCGAGCACGCAACGACAAATTGTTTTCTGTTGTACACAAATATATATATAAATACATATGCATATATATGCACATATATGCACACACACGTATAGCTGGTGATAAAAATTTCAAATGAGTTTCAGTTTAAGTGCAGCCGGCAAATTATGCACAAGCCTAATGTCAAAATCGATAAAACCAACAACAAAATTTAAATAAAATACACAAATAAAAACACATTAAGAATCAAGAGTATATATATAGAGTATAAAATATAGACAAGATGGATATACCGAGCAGCGGAGCGATATTTACGCTGGGCAAATCGCATTTGGCGGAAAATACGCAAAGCTATTTCTATATCAAAAACGATCCGGTTAAACGTTTGATATCCGGTCCGCACCAGAGTGCGGTTATATGCGGTAAATGGCCTAAACACAGAAACTGACCCCGATCCATGCACAAAAATGTCCAACAAGCCGTCCAGTTAACTAACAAGACTGACTGCCTGCCCGCCCGCCCGCCCGTCCGTCTGTCTGCCCGTTTGTCTACCTGTCTGCCCATCTGTTCACCTGTCCCCTGACTGTCTGTCCATCAACTTGAGTTGGTCTAAACAACCCTTCCATTTTGTTAGAAGTCTCTGCATATTACAGCCCGGTCAAGACGCGGCGACTTGCCCAATTGTCTTTTGTGGTGTCTGTGGCACGCTTCGTGCCAGTTGCCGCCGTGTTGCATGTTGGCTGCAATTTTCTTTTAAATAATAAACACGCAGCGCACTTTCACTTTTATGCTAACCCCAACAGCTTGCACCAACTGAATGGCTAAATTATGGGCACAGAGGATAATTAGCGCCAACCTGGCCAAGATGGGGCATTCATTTGTAGGGATTACACTCGGCCCTATTACATAAGTTATTCTGCACAAACTGAAAGCCAGTTTGTAACTCCATAAACTGAACGTCTGTTTTAAAAGGCTGACCAAGCACTTCAAATCACAGCGAAATTGGCTTTCACAAATCCAACGACGTGGGCGGCATCTAATGAGGTCAGCCGCGGGGGTGAAAGGGGCGTGTTACCATAAATATGGGGCACACTCACGAAGCATGTTAAGGAAATAAATAGTGAACGGCGAGTCAAAAAGGCTAAAACCAAAACCGAAGCGCGTTACCAATTGAAACGTAAAGCGGGTCAGGTGAAAAAAAAGGAAACATGTGAAGGCAGTTTTGGGCAGTTGGACATTTTGGGGATTGGCAGTGACACGCGCACACACACACACACACACACACACACTTACATACACACACACACAATCAATAAACAAAAGTTGTAGTTAAACAAAAGCAACAGCCAAAAGTTGATGTCGAAATGTTCTTATCAATTACAGAATCGGGACGTCTTTTTGTTTGGGGCGAGAATCACTATGGTCAGCTGGGCATTGGCGGACATGGCAACAAAAATAACAACAACAATAATAATGGTGATATAGTCAGCAAACCGACATGCGTCAAGTCGCTTAAAACTTTGGGCTTAAAGATCAGCGATGCCGCCTTTGGCAACAATTGGGCCGTGATATTGACCCGTAAGTATTAACATGGAAAGGCAGCAAAACTTGGGGTTTATAAGAGGCATATTAGAGGCATATTACTAAAAAAGATTAAAATAATGTCAGCAGACCCGGATGAATGAAAGCACTTGAACTGGGCAGACAAACTCTTTTCCCAGTTGATTTCTCCTAGTAATTCAGTAAGGAAATGCCTTCCTTCGCCTTCCTTTAAGCAGAGCTTACACTCCGCGTCACTCTGGGAGAGGCGCATTTTGTGACTATTATATACGACTGTTCCACAGGCTAACTCAGCTTGTAGGCGTCAGTTGCTAGAATACCAAATGGTCTTTAACACGAAAGTAAGGGTATATCCGAAAAGCCGAAGGATAAATACCCTTGTTAACATATGCCGTTTAAAAGGTTTCTATGCAAAAGCCTTATTTTCGAAGGACTTTTTCTATAGGTGCCATTCGATATAGCAGACAAATGTGAAACAGCGAGTTTTCTAAAATAAACTTCATTTTTGGACACATTCTTCAATAGAGCTCAACCATAGTGTAGTCCGATGTAAATGAGATTTTGCTTCTATATAAAAAGCATAGAAAAGTGCGAAACTTGGGCACGAAATACCAAAAAAAAAAAAAAGAGGGCGGATCATTGCAATGACAACTATACCCAATAATGGTCCGATCCTGGTTTTGAACAGAGGATTATGACTATATTAAGTCGGCTTTCGTAACAAGATTCGCCTAAACAGGCTCAAGTTGCTTTAAAGAAGCTCTGTAAAAGTTTAACTTAATTCCTTATAACTACTAATTATATGACTTTTGACACAATTCGTTCACCCCGTGTTTGCAGTTTCGAATGAAATATTTTTTACGGGTCGCAACATATTCCCCTTGGACACGCACGTGGCGCAGCATTTTATAGATGCGGTTGTCGAACAGGAGCCATGTGCGATTATTAGAAAGCCTTTCCGCTTGGAGGAGTTTGATGATTATTTACCCAAGAGCGAGGAGACGGACAACTTTGTGGCTCTGCAGGCGGGAAATGAGCACTTTGTGGTCCTAACCAGTGAGTAGCCAGATAAGAGAAAGTAAGAGAAGTCAATTCAAGTTCCTATTGCTTGCAGCCATGGGTCGCTTGATTGGCTGCGGCTCGAATGAGAAGCAGCAGCTGGGAGATCTGGAGACAGACTATGACGGGCATCCCGTAGAGATACGCCTGGATGCTGCAGTGCAGCAGTTTGCCTGTGGACCAGAGTCCACACTGGTGCTGACAGGCAGTGGGAATTTATTTCTCACCGGTCGCCTCAATGAGTTTGTCTTTCCCAAGTTCACGGAACTGCAGAAGAATCTCTCCCAGACCGAGCAGATCATCTTCATGCACATAACCAAGGCGAGCGAGATCTTTATCGTGACCAATGTGGGCAGCATTTATCGCAGCTTCGAGTCGGTGCGCAACAAGAGTTTGGTCTTTCAGCGCTTCTATGACTACGATAGCGAGGAGAATGGACCTATTTGGAAGCTACTCAAGGGCTCCTCCTTCTATGCGGTGCTGAGCAAGGCCAACAAGTTCTTTACCACTTTTTCGGAGAGCGGCCATCATCTGAAAACCTTTCGCGAGATCTCCAAGTTCAAGAATCTGCGTCTGCTCGATATAGCCGTTGGCGACCAGCACATTCTGGTACAGGGCTTACCCAGATCATCCAATCTTTCGGCTACTGTCGGAACGCCAGTGGAGCCCCACAGCTATATGAGTCGCAGCTTTGTGCTGCAGCCAAAGGATCTGAATGGCAATGTGGAGATGCGCAGCGCCAGCGGCAGAAGTCTTTCCAAGCAAAAGGCCTTGAAGGAGACGGACACCGAAACGGACAGGGAACAAGGATTCAATGCAATGGGCGCAAGCGTAGCAGCAGTGGGTGCAGCTGTGGCCACACTGGAGGCAGTCAAGCATATTTCGGATGAGCAGGAAAATGGCACAGACAAGCAGGAGGCCAACACGGAAATAGAACAGAAGCAGGAGCCGGAGCAAAATGTAAAGATAGAAACAAAAAATGATGAAGCGAAAGAAGCGGAAGAAATGGCCGAGCCGAAAGTAGAGGAGTTGAATGGCAACAAGGAGCAGCCGGTGGTAGAACAAGACATAGAGAAGCTGGAGGCAACACAAACTGAAGATGCCACAAACGGAGCAACTACCCCAAAAGATAGCGAAGCAAGTGAATTGAAGCCGGAGCAAATAGAACCAACAGCACCTGAGGAAAGTCCAATTAATCAGCCCATAAACCAAACAGCAGCAGAAGCAGTGGAGACCATAGCAAAGCTGCCAACGCCACCTGCGGATACGCCCTCGCCTAAGAAATCGTCAACCGAATCGTTAGATTCGAGTGAATTTCCGTCCCAGGAGCTGGCCCCCCAGAGCAGCCAAGAGAAGCAGCTGCGTCCTCATACTCCCTATCCGGAGAGCAGCAATGCGAGCACACCACAAACTATTAAGAGAACGCCCATACGCAACTTCTCCTACGAGGCGGCTATGAAGCACGATGAAATCGAGAAAACCTCGCCCGAACTGGTGGACAGTCTGGACACAGTCGAGGAGAATACGCTGAAGGAAAATGCACCGCAAACAGAAATACAAATATCCACGCCCACGCCGCCAACTGAGGAGGACGAGCAACTGGCAGTTGAAATAACAACCACAGAGGATGCGATGGACAGCAATAAGGTAGTGAATGAGATACGTTTCATTAACAATGGCGTCGACGTGACAGCCAAGGTTGAGGAGCAAATGCCTGACACACCATTGGTTGACTCCGTGGAGGACCTGGAATCGGACGGTGAGCAAATGATACACGAACTTGAGCAGCATGTAGATAAAGTGGTCGCAGAACAAAAGACAGAGGCTATCAAGGCCACGGAAAGTGTGGGCAACGCTATCGAATCCAAGCTGCTTGAGACGCGCGACTCTGTGCAGATGGCTATGCATAATGCGGCGACAGGGGCACACGACACAGTTGAGGCTGCTGGCGAACGTGTGGTAAATGGTGCACGTCAAGCGGTCGATGCTGCTGGCAAAGGTGCCCAGCGTATAGCAGATGGGGCCAGAGATGCTGTCGATGCGGCCGGCAAGAGCGCACAACGCATGGCCAGCGATGCCAGACAGTCCATGGAGCAGGCGGGCAGCACAGCAGCTAAAGCAGCAGCAAACACAAAAGAATCCATGGGCAGGGCCATGGACTCAATGACCAGTAAGATATCCAGCGAAGTGCATGGCGCCAAGGAAAACATTTCCTCGCTGTTCCAAATCAAGGCGGCCAAGGAATCACGGCCTACGCCAACGCAAACTTCGACACCGGAAGAAGCTGGGCCACAGAGAAGTATTGAGACAGCTGGCTCTGGCGACGTAGGGGGCGAGGGGGAGGAGGACGAACGCACCACGGCCTCGGTAAACTCTAATCACAATTCCGCTGGGCATGGCAATGGCAATGGTAACGCCTTCGAGCCCATTAACAGCAACAGTCATGCCTTTGAGGAAGATCCACTCGATGCAGTAGTGGAGCGTGGCAAAAAGGCCATGCAGGAGGAGTTGCGTGCTTTAGAAGAGCAGCGCGCCCACTCACATGTCCATAACAATACCGAACAGCGGCGGCAGAGCACAGAAAGCAAGGGCATTGTCCAACAGTTTCTAGATGGCATGCGTCTCTCTTGTCGCAACGAGAAGGCCGTGCAAATTGAGGGTAAGTATATAAAACCAAATTGGACACATATAAAAGAAATACTAACCTGAAAACTTTTCTTTTTCGGCCCGCTACCGGCAGATGAGCTACCACCGCAGTCGCAGCCGTCGCACTACAGCAAGAACAAAGTCAACAGTGAGCTGAGCCTGCAGAATGGCCAAAATGGCGCACAGCAGTCGTCACGCGTGTGCACAATTTTATAAAAACGCACTATATATTAAGGGTAGCGAACACTTTTATAAGCAATTGCATTTGATTTAAAATAAACTTGCAGATTCAATTTCGCATTAGAAATGCATGTTTTAACCAAAAATCTATCGATGATTTGTAACAACTATCGATAATATGCGATATTGAGATACGTTCACACGCGAATGGCCACAGTGCTGCTAATTGGGTATTGAATAACCAAATGCCATCATCAGATCACGACAACAAATTCGCTTCAGGTTTCTTTATACAAAAATTGTGAGTTAAATCAATTATGAAGAATTATTTGAGTTTACCATGTTTTGAACATGTTTATAGATATAACTAAATGTTATCTGGCACCTGTCACAGGTGATGTGATCCTTGTGTGCACCTGTGACAAGTCGCAGGTAAGTTAACATCACATCTCTAAATTGCACCAGTTCAACGGGTCATTTGTACCAGTTCTTTCGCGTCTATTTGGTACGCAAACAGTAAAAGCAAAAAAAAAACAATTTTTAATATTTTTCTACGTTTTATAAATGAATACAAAACCATAAATAATGCTTTAAAGCATAGTTTCAACTGAATTGATAACAAAACGCGTGCTTGGTGCACACTTGCCTGGCCCGCGAAAAATCCAATCAGAAAACGAAAAGACCAGCACCAGCACAAAATGGAAAGGTAGGTCAAAGAGTGAGCGCGCCCAGCGTATAGAGTGTACATGCCCGAAATAAAAAAGGCACGTCTGAAGGGTATTAGTGTTATTAAACATGTGAAAAATAGTGAAAATTTCAGTTGGCCCATAACCTCAAAAGAGTTTTGGTTTTCGCTGCTGTTATAATGTGAGTGCCTATGTATGTGTGCCTATATGTGTTGGTTGTCTATGTGTGTATGCGTGTCCGAGTGGCGCGTTGTGAAGACGTCGACGTCGACTGAAAGTGGTTGTCGCTTGTCGGCGAAGGGGGCGACAAGAAGCAGAGCGGTGACAAGGTGAGAAGCGCGAGCGCGAACGTGAACGACAAGATCGAATGTGGAAAAACTACTTTAGAGCAGATTAAAGAAAAAGCCTAAAAATTACGTTCTGCATGTCGCCGCCAAAAATACAAATTCAAAAGGACGTCCATAGCAGGCAACCAGGCTCAGAAACTTTCGCAGCAGCATAAAAATCATCGAGTAATGCGGAAAAAAAACACATGTAATTCGCGAGAAAGTAACACGCTGTCAGTTCGCCCCAAAACGTGAATGTGTGTGCGTTTGATTGCGTGCATGTGTGTGTGTGAGCGTGTTTGTGTTTGTATGAGAGAGTATGGGGGAAACGGCGACACAGCAGCAGCGGCAGCAATTGGAACGTGGAACCTGTCGGCGCACGTAAAAACCAGAGCCAAAAATTCAAATTACATGCATTGGGCGCGTTTTCAAATGCATAATCACTAACACTTTTATAATTTATGTTAAACAGTCGTTAGAGAGCAGAACTTTTGCCATAACAAAGTCCCCAAAGCAGCAACCTGGGCCAGAGCCAATTCGATGAATAATTTAAATGGAATTATAATTTCTTAACATTTCGCAGTTAGTTTGGGAATTCCTCACATATTTTTGCATAATAAAAAAGCGAATAACATGTAAAGATGCCGCCAAACTATTCACTCACCATCTCTCGCTCTATTAGAGCTGAGCAATACCGAAATGTGATAGTCAACGTGACTGTTAAATTGAGTTGAATATCTAAACAGGTTCACAATTTGATACAGATATCACTATTTGCAGATAAAGTGCAAAGCTTTGATCATTTAATATTTACATTACTGTTACAATCAGCTGTTGCATCTAGTTGAATTTATCGATATCAGTCACTGTTGTTTGACAGTCGCAGTTTAAGAACTGTTGATGCCCAAAAATCACAACATTGCTCATCTCTAATCTCTTGTACTCTCTCTCTCCCTCTCTCTTACGCAGGCACTAACCAACACAACAACAAGAGCAGCAACAACAGCAGAAACCACAACCAGGCCAGCCAGCATGTCGTGGCATTTGTGAGCAGCGCGCCAAAAACTTGTCACGAAGTTTCTTGTCATAGACGTACGCGTCCGCGCTTAGTGCCACGCTTCCCCTCACCCCCACACTTACACCTACACACACACACACACACACACATACACATACACATACACATACACTCTCCTACACACATACACCCGCCCAGTGCTCACGTCCAGTCCTTAAGTGCTTAGGCAGCTTATGATGCATATCAAGAGCCTGCCACACGCACATCAGGCCGCCGCGGCAATGAGCAATTGCGACATAGTCATTGTTGCCGCGCAACCGCAGACCACCAGCGCCAACAACAACAACAATGACACTGTTACACAGGCAAGCCATGCTAGCCATGCGGCAGCTGTGGCGCATGCACAGCATCAGCAACAGCAGCAGCAACAACAACAGCAGCAACAACAACAGCAGCAACAACAACAGCAACAACAACAACAACAGCAGCAGCAACAACAACAGCAGCAACAACAACAGCAGCACAATCAACAGCAACAACAGCCGCCCGCGCCTACAGAAATCGCCCTACCCTTTAATATGCATTTGAGCGGAATTTCAGCGGAAGCACACAGTGCTGCTCAGGCGGCCGCAATGGCAGCTGCGCAGGCCGCGGCAGCGCAAGCCGCCGCCGCGGATCAACAGCCAACAGCACCTCCCGCGCCACCTTCGGCACACACGCTGGCTCACCTGGTGGCCAATGCTACGCATAGCCCGACGCTTGGAGAGTCTCACTATGTCAGCAACGGTCACTCCAACAACGAGCATTCGGGCGAGGGTAACGGCTCGAGCGGCAGCGGCGGCCGGGAGCCGGAGAAACCGTTCCATTGCACAGTGTGCGATCGACGATTTCGCCAGCTGAGCACATTGACCAACCATGTGAAGATCCATACCGGCGAGAAGCCCTACAAATGCAACGTTTGTGATAAGACGTTCCGTCAATCGTCAACACTGACGAATCATTTGAAAATTCATACCGGCGAAAAACCATACAATTGCAACTACTGTCCCAAGCATTTCCGTCAGCTGAGCACTTTGGCCAATCATGTCAAGATTCATACGGGTGAGCGTACATTATTTATGGCAATTAAGGTCGCAGCTAATCCTAGCCTCCTTTGCAGGTGAAAAGCCGTTCGAGTGCGTCATATGCAAGAAACAATTCCGCCAATCCAGCACGCTCAACAATCACATAAAGATCCATGTTATGGACAAGGTCTACGTTCCTGTCAAGATCAAAACGGAGGAGGACGAGGGGTGACTAGGACGCATGGCGTTGGCGCAACATCATCATCTCCATCATCAACAGCAGCAGCAGCAGCAACAACAACATCATCAACAGTCGTCAACGCCAACGCAGCAGCAGCAACAACAGCAGCAACAGCAACAACAACAACAGCAGCAGCAGCAACAACAACAACACCACATCGAACACCAACGTGGAGTTACCATTACGACGCTGCCATCCACAACGACAGTGGCACAGCATCAACAGCAGCAGCAATCGCATCTACAGCCCTCGCATGGCAATGGCAGCTCGCCGCATCCTCATTTCAATGTGGCCGCCTTGGGTGATTTGTCCAGCGCAATGCAATTGGGCGCCGTGACAGCCGATGGCAACTTTGTGACCATGGGCGGCGTTGTGGTCGGACGCATACAGCATCCGCGAAGCGAAGAGCTTCAGCATCTGGGCGTCATCAAGGTGGAATCGCCAACGAATGGCATAGCCGGCTCCGCGGCTGCCGCACAACGCGACGGATGAGTCTATAAGCCACTCCTCGAGCCCAGACTTAAGGAGACCGTTGACTCAAATGATATCGCGTATGTGCCGCTGGAGCAGCAGCAGCGACGACGGCGGCGCCGGTTTAACAAAAGATAGACCCCGGACCGTCGGGTTGTTGTTGCTGTATACGCTTACGTTGTTGTTAGTTGTTTAATTGTAGCGAAACATTGTTGTTGTTGTTGTTGTTAAGGTCTAACTTACCAAGCTGAATTATCAGGCTTGCCCTTGGTGATGCACACACACATTTCAAGTTCACATACTACGCATCAAGCTGTTTCCGCAATCTTCGAAATCTTAGCTATACTCAGATGCAATTCGAGGCGTATCTGAAAAAGTGTGAATGAACTTGAAATGTGTTTCGTAAACCAAACGAGCCTGAATGCAAAACGCTTCAATAGTAGCTAAAAGAAAGAGCAAGAACCGTCGCCAACGGCGAAATATGGCCTATATATGGCCTATAAAACGAAAGATCAGAGAAACACACTCATTATCACACACACACGCACACACACACATGCAGAGTCGTCAATAGCCACAATTACTTACGAGGCAATAGGTTTACAACAAGCTCCCCCGTCAACCTTCTACCTATACACATAATAACTAAAAACTGTAACTTTTAGCGCAAAATCCTAAGTACTAAAAACCAATCTTTTGATTAAGCAAAAAGTCATTTCGTTTAAGTTAAAAGTTGAAAGAAACAAAAAAAAAACACTAGAAATGTTTTAAAGATTTGTTATATATACTATACTATAACTATACGAAAAAGGCGAAAATGAATAATTTTTCAATTTCAAATTGTTCTTTAGCATTTAAAGTTTAAGAGATTGTTGTAAATTGCTTAGTGCGAGAATTCTGCTGCATTCGCTGAGACACTTGACATAGTCAACGTTGCCCATTGTTTTAAATACTTATATAACATATAAAAAGAAAAACAAAAGAAATTCTTATTTTCAGTAACAAATTGTAAATCATTGTAAAACAAAAAATTGTTAATCATTGTAAATGCAGCCATTTTAGTGAGCGACTTTGTTGGGGTCAAGGTCAACACAAATTCAATTTGTTTTTAACTAGACTAATTATTTAAATTTTGTTGTAAGCCACCCCCTCTTTCCCCCTTTTCCCCCTTTTTCCCTCCTCTTGCTCCAATCCAACACACACACACACACAGATCTAAACGAAATTTTAATTACCTTAAGCGGCAGCCAGAAGCAACCTAATTATATAGTCTACAATTCTATAAACATACTATAATTAGTTGATCCTTAGTTAGTAATTAACGGCCGAGCGCTTTGTTGTGGCACCTGAAAGTGAGTTTTGTTAATTTTAATTCTAGCCTTAGTCGTTTTAGTTTTATTTTCCAAATTGGCACAATTTGAAACGAAGCAATTACAAAAACAACAAACAACAAGAAAGCACGGCTTAACGCTAGTTATGGAGTAAGCACACAAACTAATACTAAATGCTAATATTAATCAGTTAATATTGTGCGATAGAAAGCAACAAGTTCTGTACAAAGCCCGACTCCAATTTTGTATGTATAAAAATGACAGCAGGAGAAAAACAAGAAATACGAAAATACTATTTTCTAAAAATATAAAATCTGCCTATTTTATTTTCAATATTTGTTTTTATTTCATTCTATTTTGTTCTCAGCTTAGCTTAAGTTTCGCAACCAAAAACAAAGCCGACTGAAAATTTCACTTTACACGGAAATTTTTAAAGAATTTTCAAGATTTCTCAAGAAAGTTCCTAAAGACTTTTGATAAACAATTTCAATTTCAGTTAATAACTGAATAGGAACAAAAATTTCCAATGTATACGAGAAGTTAAATTCAATTCGGGGCGATTCGATGCTAACATAAATTTAGTACACAAATGCATATAAATAAATAATAAATGTTGATAAATGTGTAGTAAAAACAAAGAAAAGAAAAACAATTGTAGCATTAAATGTAAGAGCTAAAAAATATTCTAAATAATGCTTAAAGAACGTTTTGCTAAAAAACAACAACAAAAAAATTGCCGGATTCCATATTTTCGTACGCAGCAGTAGAGAAAATGCTTTGCATTGCTTTTTTACGGCAAAAAAAAAAACAAGAAAAAACAAAAAAGAAGAGAAAAAGATAACTTTGGAGAAATATTTAAAAGCGAGTTAAAGATTCAAAATTGAGTGCATCATCAAAAAAAAGTTCAATTATAAGTTTATTGCACTTATTACATGATTTTTATTATTGATTTTTGTTGCATTTTCGAGAAGCATTTCAATTGGTTTTTATTTGTCTATACTTTTTATACATAGTCCCATTTTATTCATGTTTTTAGTTATTCAGAATTCTAATTGAAGAATTTGGTTCTTATGCTTCCTTATCAGAATCTGATTAGATTTGTAGCTCAGCATTAAACGGACCCTTCCTCCTCCTGCCCAGACATATGTATATTTTGAAGGAAAATAGGGGTCAAAATAGCAGTTATTCAGAATTTCAATTAGAATTTGGTTCTTATGTTCCCCTATCAGATTCTTATTAGATTAATAGATCAGCATTAACCGGCACCTTTCGCCCGTCACCCCTCCCGCCCAGACATATGTTTACTTTAAAGCAAAATAGGGGTCAAAATATCAGTTACTTATTCAGCATTTCAATTAGTATTTGGTTCTGATGCTTCCTTATACGATTCTGATTAGATTTGTAGCTCAGCATTAAACGGCACCCTCTGCTCCCCCGTCACCCCTCCCGCCCAGACATGTATATTTTCAAGCAAAATAGGGGTCGTAGTGAGATTAGAAGTTAAGCGCCTAATTAAAATAGTTGTGTGAGTGTAAAACAGCAAAGAATTTAGACATAAAATGAACAAAGCAAAGAATGCAGGAGATACGAGTAGAAACGAAAATTTACGGTAACAAAGCGACATGCTTAAAAACAATAAAAACAAAATATATATACGAAATAACGACTTGATAATATTGTATAATTATACACAAAAGCTATATATGTATGTATATGTATATATTTACATGTATATGTGTGTGTGCAGTAGCTGTATTTATATGTAAATGTGTATGTAACTGTGTATTTAGTTAAAAACATAAGTATATATATATATATATATTTGCAAAAACTGAACAAAAAAAGCCACGAAACAACAAAAATACAGAAGTATGAAAAGCAAACTTTTAAACGGGTTTTTAATGGAATATTGTAATTTGGTTTTGACTGATTTCGTTCTTTTGAAAATCCTAGGTCGATAAAATATTTAATTTGTGAATCCTTTTTAATCGCTTGCGCAGCTCAAAAGTTCGATATTTTATTTGGTGTTCATTTCTGGTGATTCAGTTATCGGTTCACAATATCGCTTATCGTTAGCGATTGTCTGACCGTTGCGTGCACCCTAATCAGCAGTAGCCGCTTACAAGGAAACGTTCTGTCAATTTCGCCAATAAGTTTAGATTTTAACAATGTTTCGTCTGCAACAGTCACAGCCCGACCCAGCGGAGGAACAGAAGCGAGTTGCCGCTGAGGTGCGAAACAATTTCATTATGTTTGGGGCCCTCGTTGCAGCTATTCGGCTGGGTAAGCAAAATACGTGTGAAAGCGTGCGAAGCTTATGTAAATACAGATGTTTGATTACATTCGGCTTTTCTTTTACAAAAATAGCGCCCATTGTTCTACAACACCTGAAAAATGCATAACAGCAACATATTTGGATCTAGATGGAAGGGAATACAATTTAAGCGCTAAAAACAACAAATAAAAATGCATTTATTTAAGAGCACGTGCATTCATTGCAGCTTTACGATTACTTTTCATAAGCAAAAAGAGAATGAATGTTATATACACTACGCACACACTGTATTCCTTTTGAGCTTATTGCACCTGTCATGTAAATAAATCGTTTTAAATAAATGCAATGAAAATTGCTAAATGGTGTATATGAATGTGTCTGTACACGATTCCTATTTGTATATATCGATATATCGCAAGCATCTCGCGGCGCTTTCCAACACAGTGGACAAGACGTCAACCTGGCTAACACAATAAAACAACAAACACTGTATAAACAGTTGGCAGCTAGCTTTTAGACGTATAAAGAGTGGCCAAGAGGCATAATGAAAACGTAAAATCATTCCCACCCGGCTGCTGACTCAGGCAAACGCTGAAGCAATCCATTAAGCTACTTAGATAACGTCAACGGGCCAACTTTACAAAGAGAAAAACAATAAAAGCTACAATACTAAAAGTGGAAACATATGGCACGGTGTCCGCGTCAGTAAAGTTGTAGATAACGGGCCAAGAGTCTCTCCCGGCTGCTGCCTTGTACATGTACATCGCAATAATTGCTTC
The DNA here is from genome assembly GCA_037075305.1 of Drosophila kanekoi. Lineage (NCBI taxonomy): Eukaryota > Metazoa > Arthropoda > Insecta > Diptera > Drosophilidae > Drosophila > Drosophila kanekoi. Next base: position 5,913,260 of record JBAMCE010000141.1, on the reverse strand, counting down.
CGTCGCCCGTCGGGCGTACTTGCATGTTATCTAGATAATGGTTTCCCCCAAGTATGAACGCCTCAACACCGGCGAAGTCGACGTCGGCAGCGACGCCGATGCCGCAAACAGCATTGAAGAGGTCGAACTAAGCCACGACTTGACTCATAAAAATGCTAGCGTTAGTCAAGAGCGCCGACAGCTGTCGTCGCATGCTAACTTTAAATACGCGCAGAGCAACAGCAGTGACAACGGGAATAACGGCAGCGACGCCACGTCCGCACAGCAGCACCACACGCACGACGGAATGACACGGCATGCGGATGCACGGTTCATGCAGATGGCCATTGGAACGCTGGCCACAATATTGCTATATCTATCGCTGTCGATAACGCTCACATTCTATCAGACGGACATCAATCGGGAGCTGCCGTTTCCGCTGACCATTGTCACGTATCATTTAATATTGAAGTTTCTGCTCGCTGCACTGGTGCGCAGCATCTATAAGATGCGTGTGGGCAAGACGCGCGTCCAGCTGGACTGGCGGGTGGCTGTGCGGAAAATGGCGCCAACTGGCGTTGCCAGCGGCATTGACATTGGTTTCTCGAATTGGGGCCTTGCACTGGTGCCTATATCGTTGTATACAATGACCAAATCATCGACCATTGTGTTTATACTGCTCTTTGCCATCTTGCTAGGACTGGAGCGCAAGGTGAGTCTGGCCAACATTATAAATATGATAATTACAGTTAAACCTATTGTTTTTCAGAGCTGGTCTTTGGTGCTCATAGTGGGTCTCATAGGCCTGGGCCTGTTTATGTTCACCTACAAGTCGACACAGTTCAATACGCTGGGCTTCTTCTTCATACTGTTCGCCTCACTGAGCAGCGGCCTGCGCTGGAGTTTTGCGCAGTTTATAATGCAAAAATCGAAGTTGGGTCTGCACAATCCCATTGACATGATATACCATATGCAACCCTGGATGATTGCATCGCTGTTTCCGCTGGTTTTGTTCATTGAAGGTGCAAACTGGATTTTGTATTCTTGGCTAAATCAACAAGTTAACTTATTTTACACTTTTGTTCGCAGGACCAAGGCTCTACAAAGTGCTAGAAAATCTGCATAATGTGTCCGAGGCAGATGTTATTTGGACGCTTGCCCGCATTACGCTGGGCGCATTCATAGCCTTTTTCATGGAGGTCAGCGAATTTCTGGTGCTCTGCAAAACGTCCAGCCTGACGCTGTCCATAGCGGGCATTTTCAAGGACATATGCCAGCTGGCTCTAGCTGTGGCGCTCAAGGGCGACCAGCTCAGTCCGATCAATCTGGTCGGCTTGGCGGTGTGTCTGGCGGGCATCGCCTGTCACCTGCTGCACAAATATTCCACCATGGCGAAGCTAAACAAGCAACAGCTAGCGCTGCAGCTAGAAGACGATGGCGAGGACATGTGCGCCGAGTATGACTTCAACAAAGGTAATACGATTGTTGGCGTTCATGGTAACACAGCTGGCACTCATGCAACACTCACTGCGCCGCTTCTGGAACAAACCGACTCCGAGGATGAGTCGGCAGCTGATTCTGCAAACAAGCAAAACGCATCGGATGTCATTTTCGATGTGCTCAAACGGCGCGACATGCAGCGATGAGTTGGTTGGTTTAAGTTTCCTGTTTGTTTGTTTATTGTTTCAAGGCTTCTGGGTAATACCCGGAAAATTGTGATTGCGGGTGTGAGTGTGCGTGTGTGTGTGTGTGTGTGGGTGTGGCAGCTGTCGGCATTTTGACACTCTTGTAAATGTTGTAAATTCGAAAGTTTTCTACTTAGTGCAACAATTGATCTACATCCGTGTTATAACCATATGTAAATTAATCAATGTCAGCTTATTTACACCTATATATATATACCCTTGCAGACGATATACTTTTGTATATATGTACATGACTATTCCATGGATCATCTGACTAGATCAGTTTGTCTGTTTGCTTCTATTCGGTTGAAAAGCCCAAGAATTGTAAGGCGATATAATTTTGTTATTCCGGCTAGATTCGGAACGCCATATGCGTTGCCATAAGAACAAATGTTCGATGGAAATAATTACTCCATGCCAAGTCTACTCTATGCTAAGCTAAGTCTGCAAGGGTAATTGAATTCGGTGTGCCGGAAATTGTTTTGAATATTTCAACATTCCCCGAAGTCATTTATATTAGTTTTGACTTAGTTTAATAATGAAATAGAATTATCATTTAGTTGTTAATTATATTGTTGATTGGGCATTTGTGCATATTTTTAAAAAATCTTAAGTTAATATTTGCTGAAAGTAATCCCCTCTACTATATGCCAATATTAACCCAATGAACTGGCAACTACTATACTTTTTATAATTATGATTTTACGAAATGCAAAGAACACTTTTAAGGCTCTTTATCAAAATGTATTTTAAAAAATATGAACTTTCAGGGTTCCAAATAAAGAATTGTACTCTATCAATTATGAGAATATGATAAAAGTGTATAAAGAAGCTTACCATCAAATTATTATCGGATCAACCCAAGATGTGGTTGCTTGTACGTGTGGCTAATGCATCCGCTTCGGCCAAATGCCAATTACATTTATCCACCTTCAGGCATGACTGGCTGCCGGCTATTAATTTTCGGTCTTGAGTGCCAGGTCTAACACCTTTCAATGTTGCGCATAGCTTTGTGTACCTGTGGAGTCGGCCTTGTCCTTCTATTGTTCAACTTTTGGCCTTCGCAGTCGACTCGGCGTACATCGACGCAGATATCGCCCAATGAGGAGAAACATTTCAATGCAACGCTTGCAAAGCTATTGATACCACGTTCGCCCGGCTCCCATGGACATTCGTTGGTGTGCGACTTTCTCGTCGAGGAACTGCGTACGCTTGGCTTTGAGGCAACTCGAGATGAGTTCTCAGACACCATTCCACTGACCAATGTGGTGGGAGTTCTGAATCCGAATGCAAATCAGTTTCTACTGCTCAGCTGCCACTACGATTCGAAGTATTTGGAAACAACCCACCGTTATGTGGGCGCCACGGATGGTGCTGTCTCCTGTGCCATATTGCTGAATATGGCCAAGAAACTGAATTCCCTTTTCCGCAATGAGTTTGGGCGCAATCATATCGGCTTGCTGGTAAGTAGCAGGATGTCTTTTATCTGGTTGTCATCATTATTATCGTTTCGCAGCTGGTTTTCTTTGACGCCCACGATTCTATAGAGGGCATTACCGATAATACCTATCCACTGATTGGATCCAAAAGCTTTGTGAGGGCGGAAACTATACCTCTAAATCGCATCGTAAGCTGCAATTCGTTGTTAATGAATTATTTAACGATAACCTTGCAATCCATAGAGTTTGGTCATCTCTTTTAACTTGATTGGCGCTCCGGATCAAATCTATATGAGCAGATATGAACGTACATATTATTTACACGAACGCCTGGCGGACATTGAGGAGGAGCTGCGGGCATCGGGACAACTTGATCCGTGCCATCGGCTGTTTTACAAGTTGAAGGATCATGACAGCGACATAGATGACGATCACTATTCGTTTCTAGAAAAGGGTTTGTTTTTACAATAATTATGTAAGGTAATTTATACAAAATTAAGTTAAATAGGCTTGCCTGTGATGCATGTGTTGCCCCACACTTATCCAGATGTGTGGCTCCAAGAATCGGATAATCTACAGAACTTGCATTGGCCGACGGTTCGCAATATGAACAAAATTATAACACGGTTTGTCTATGAATATTTAAATTAGCTGCAAGCTGAAGAAGGAGGTGTTAGATCTAGTTGAGTTCAAATAAAGGAACAGCAATATTACGATTTCTTAACTTCCCACAGCATTAGCTATTGAATTGAAACGATTAGAGCTATTCGATAAAGTTGGACAGCGGCAGAATGCAACGCTGCGCTACGCAGCTGCTGCAATCTGTGTTAACCGCCTTCCCGCGCATTTCATGCTGGATTAGCTATATTTGTCTCTATGATACAACCACCAAACAGTTTGGCTATTTGGTTTTTCACTCGTCCAAAAACCACTGTAGAAATCAGTCGCACCACGCACCAAGCCAAGAGCTCGCCAATTTAAATTCCATTGTGAGTAACCACACGCATCGGCATCGCTTTGGCGGTAACACCTAACCTTACATACAATCATACCACATACATGTATTTATGTATACATTCTTTCATTCACATATATATTTACATACATGTTGATATTTTTGTAGTTTTGTGAAAGAAAATTGTGAAATTTATCAGTTAACGGACAGCGAAAATGCCACGACGCAAGGTACTCACAAATAATAACAATGCCGAAGAGGAAAAGACGATGCAGCCCACAAAAGCAAAAAGGGCGCGAATGACATTCCATCTGGAACTGCCGGAGCGTCGTCAAATAATTGGCAACGTTTTAGTCTGCGGCACTGGCGATACCGGCCAGCTGGGCCTTGGCGAGGACGTCTTGGAGCGAAAGCGTCCAGCTCTGGTTGAGAGCATACCAAATCCAGTGGATGTCTGTGCTGGCGGCATGCACTGTTTGGTGCTGACAAAGACTGGCGACATCTACTCGTTTGGCTGCAATGACGAGGGTGCGCTTGGCCGTGACACTAGCGAAGAAGGCAGCGAATCGACGCCAGCTCTCATCGAATTGCCTGGCAAAGCGCTTTGCATTTCGGCAGGCGACTCGCACTCGGCTTGCCTGCTGGAGGATGGTCGTGTTTTTGCGTGGGGCTCGTTCCGGGACTCGCATGGCAACATGGGACTTACCATTGATGGTAACAAGCGCACGCCCATCAATCTGCTCGAGGGCATGGTTTGCTGCAGTATTGCATCTGGCGCCGACCACTTGGTAATCCTTACCACGGCAGGCAAAGTGTTCACCGTGGGCTGTGCCGAGCAAGGGCAGCTGGGTCGCATCGCTGAGCGTTCGGTTGGCGGCGAGGGTAAGTATTTTCACATAAATTATGGTTGTGTGCCATGTGCTAAACATTAAATATGTGCTATTTTGTAGGACGCCGGGGTAAGCGCGACTTATTGCGCCCCGACCAGCTAATCATAAAGCGCGCCAAGCCAATCGAAGCAATTTGGGCTACTAACTACTGCACATTCCTGCGGGAATCGCAGACTGAGGTCATTTGGGCCGTGGGCCTGAACAATTATAAGCAGCTGGCGCACGCAAAGGAAGCCGAACGCGTTCTTATACCCATCAAAACCGAGTTGAAGGATGTCAAGCAGATCGCTGGTGGTCAGCATCATACTCTGGTGCTGGACAATGCGATGCGCTGCTTTGCAATTGGGCGTCCCGACTACGGACGCTTGGGGGTGGGCGATGTCAAGGAAGTGGTGTCCGAGCTAACGCCAATCAAAGAGCTCAGCGGCAAGACCACATTTGTGGGTTGCGGTGAGGCTTGCTCCTATGCCATTACCACCGATGGTAAACTGTATTCCTGGGGCATGGGATCCAATCATCAGCTAGGTGTGGGTGATGGCGACGATGAGCTGGAACCGGTTGTGGTGAGCAGCAAGAATACACAAAACAAACGCATGCTGATGGCATGCGGCGGTGGTCAGCACAGTGTGTTTCTGGTCGAGTCCGATGAAAAGGAGAAGCAAAAGGAGAACGTGCCAGCCAGCAAGAAGCCAAAGGCAGCTGCTGTTGAAGCAGCCAAGGAGCAAACAGAGACAGATTTAAATGATGACGACACAGCTGCCGCAGCTATCGATACAATCGCCACAACGGGCGATGCCGGTAAGACGGTCAAAAAGACAGCAGCTAAACGTGGACGCAAGAAGGATTAATAGAAACGTCGATGAACGTTTCGTTTGTTTATTTTAGCCGCATTTCATATGCGCAGCTTCACTTACTACTTTAAGCCAATTGAATAAAATGTTTATTTAACTGATTTTGTTTTAGATATATAGTGAAATTGTATGTATTCGCAAAATAGCATCTAAAGCTATTGCAAAGCCGAAACAAAACGAACTAAAAGAACATTTATTTACAAACTAATCAACTTTTTAATTATTATATTAACTTTATAATTTACAAATATCATACATGAACTACAAATCCATTGTTTCAAGCGGCTACGAACGAAGATAAATCCACGGCTCAAGCATCCATCCCATGCAAATAGCAAATGTGTGAATCATATAAATGCAAACGGGGTGGAGGCTGCCCATTTACTCAATTTAAAATACGATACAAATTTATGTGCTCATCTATATAGTAATTTTGTGTAAGTATATGCATATGTATATATATATATATATATATATATATGTACACATATAGCAAGATTACATATATATATATATTTTCCGACTACATGGAGTATGATTATACTGGTTGATTGCCATTAACTGCTGCTGATGCCGCTGAATTGATGCTGGTTTCGACCAGAGACAGGTCGCTGGTAGTTGTTGTTATTGAGGAAGCGATGTGAGCACCGACTTCATTGTGGCCGTCATAGTTGCTACCCAAATAGAAGCTTAGGAATAGTATGCAGCACAGCAATGAGAGCGAAAGAAGTACGCGTGCTATTTTATGTGCGAATGCAACAAGACCAAGCAGATGACCACCATTGGCCACACCACCCATCTGACCGCCAACGCTTTGGCCACTGCGCAGGGACAATTGAAGGTGAGCCAGGAGTAACGCCTCTAAACAATCGAAATTGTCATCTGTATATTCTAGCTCTAGGCCTAAATCACATGCGCAGTTCTCTCTGTGCATATTGTAGTCGTCGTTATTCTGGTTGTTGTTGTTGTTGTTTTTGTTGTTATTGTTGCTGGGTTGGTTTTGGTCGTTGGCAGTGGCTTCGTCTTGCATGGTCAGATTGCATTGAGACAGTAAATATTATTTGCGCTTGGGACACGTATATGCTGTAGGTTTGTTGCAACTTCCTCCACTAGATGAATGATGCGGACGAGCCCCCGATGTTTTATGCAATTGCTCGAACATTAAAAAGCCGAAACCAATAAAGAGCAGCAATAATAAAGCCAATGTAGCGTATTGTAAATGTTTTGTAAAGTTCAATTGAGCTTCCATTTTCTGGGCCTGCATCTGCATCTGTTCGGGACCGAATTGCTGTGGGGGAAAAACGAAACATCGAATAGAAAAATGCAATCACAGGTCAATCAAGCTAAGCAAACGTACGCCACTCGTTTGGCCATCGCCCTTGACGCCATAATCCCCTTTCTCATCGAGACGACAAACAAGTCGATAGTTCTCCACATCCGAGTCATTTGCAGTCTTCTCTCTCCACAATTCAGTAACTTCCTGTGCGCCGGTTACTCCATCCGGCGAGCTAGTTGCCATCACAAGGAATTTGTCTTTCCCATCTGCGGTCAGCGTATGGTCCGGCTTGAGCCAAATGCTCACATCGGTGGTTTCATTCGGTAGGACCACGCCACAGCGTGGACGAACGCGAAACTTCTCTGGCGATGTAGTTTGAATCTATAACGATGCAATGTTGCGTTCAGATTTGATTAGCTGCAGCGGAGGAATGGGGCACATACCTTATAAGCGACCGGCTGACTGGAAATGTTCTTGAGGCTTAACTTTGCTTCCCCGCTTTGTGGGCAAATATTGACAAATTCTTTGGGCTCCAATTGCAACATAACTGTACAGCAGATACAATGTATATGTAGGTGGGAAAATAATAGTACGTTTTGATAATCAAACTATAAAAAATTTTTGTAATTTATGTTCAAACGAAATAACAAAGTTTCATTAAATCTTACCGAGATGTGACTGATTTTAAAAGCAATGTTGTATATGATTTGCAAATAGACGGCACATATATTGGACTTACCCTCATTATCGGGGGTTGTCTGCAGCTCGCCAAAACTTGAATCGTGCGGCGACATTTGAACGATCTTCGAGAAGTGTACCTGGCAAAGGGAGAGACACACAGACAATGAATGGATCCTATTTCAAAATGCGCCACTCGCTGGCAGCCCTTCTATGTCCATCAATCGATTCATGCTGAGCTCTGCGATTTTCGCAAGTGCCATTCATACACTCTTGGCCCCACTTGGGCACAGAATTGGAGGACGTTTGGCAAATTGATTTGATTTACTTTGAAACAACTTGCACGCCCATCATACGCCGCATATGTTGGTATTTGTGTTTTGCTTTTGTCGCATTAAACAGTGTTCCGACAGTTTGGTTTATAATATATAACAAGCTAGCTATACCTTTGTTATTAAGACCGACACTTTGAGGCAGAGAATAATAAACCTTTGATATTATTATTGTTGTTAAGATAAATCGCAACTTAAATAATTTGCTATTGCAAACTTAGCTGTCCGCTATGTTAAGCTGCTGTTATTAACAGCGCGACTGTTATACTCAAAGTAGCCCGTGAATATCGTAGCGTGCGACATGACATGTTCGAGCTATTTTATTTGAAAGAAAGGAATGACATTTGCATAGCTTTAAAGAGCATACGAAGTAATATTTAACAGTTTCTTTCAAGAGTAATTGATAAATTGCATACACATATTTTGCTAACACTGTGCGTTATCAGCGTACTAACAGATATATCGATAACATTTACTGTAATAGAAGCATTGTGACGTAGCAGCGAGCAATGGGCTAAGCACAGCATCTGCTCAAAGAGAGAAATCAAAACGGTTTCAAAAACAAATATGCAAATTTTGACAGAATTCAATTGAAATACAAATCATCAAATAGAAAACCAGAAGTGCTGCAAGTAGCTAAGCAAGGTTAAATTCACGTCTACACATCTTGAATATCAATAAGAATTCGTTTTCGTTCCATACACATTTGCCGATGTTGTTGTTATGCTTTGTTTAGCATAAGCAGCACAGCACACACATGATCACCAATACACCAGAACAGATACGCACACACACAGCTATATAAGTCGACACCACCTACCCTGGGCATGTTTGCTGAAGAGCTGTGTGTTCCGTCTCTTGATTTCTTTTGCTTTCTTTTTGGCCTTTCGGTCAATATATTTTGTAGCTACTTTAACAAGTCGCAGATTGTCCAGAAACGGAAGTATTTATATCAGATATTAAATGAATGCAATGATATTTCAGACAGCTGATGACGTCTTGCCGACGTACCGCGACAAACGTGGAAACACAACTAAAAGCACCGCAAAAGCAACAACACAAAAAGCAAAAGACAAACACACAAAAGCTCGCGCTGCCTAAGCAGAAAGCTTTCGGCTCTGCGATCAGACTCTCTGAACAGCTGTTCGGCCGATTGCATCGAATGTGCAATTGCGATTCATGTTAATTCAATTACGTTTACACACAATGCGGGCGGGCGAGCGATAAATGAATAAAGAGAAACTGAATATGAATAATTTGTTGGTCAGACGGGCAACGCAACGGCCGCTCGCAACGCCAAATGGGGTGCATTGGGGAATTATTTATAATGTATTCCACGAGTGTTCTATTTTCTATTTTTGTGTGTGTGGGTGTGTGTTTTTTCAGGTCAACGTCTCGCAACGCTTCACTAAACACACACTCTAGACTAGATAGCGCAAACGAAAGCGAAACTTTAGCAATATGTCAAAGAAATGGCCATAAATAGCAAATAACAGTGGACCCTACGGGTTTATTATGCACGCGCAGGACACGCAACCTGCAACGCACCCTAAATCAATACGCGCCTACAATGTAAATCAATTAGAGGAGCAGCAAATGTTGTTCGCGTGTCTGTTGGTCAGGTAAAGCAATTAATAGACAAACTTCCGGCTGGCCCAAAGCACAACAGCTCAAATGAAACACACCCAAACATAGAACTGCACACACACACCCACACACACATACAGACAATCATACGTAAATAGGTCTGGGTTATGGGTCACTTACCTTCTTATCCAAACCCATGTCCTCATGTGGGTGGTCGTCATCGCCGGCGTTTGCGGCCTTCGGCTTGGGTAACGGACGTTTGGACTCGGGCACAAATTGGAATTCGTAGCTGTCATTGCCACCCCAGCTGACCAGACAATTGTCCTTGGGCACATACTGCGTGACGTCCTTTTTCGATATCATTTTCAATATCTCGACCGCCTTGGGCGGCAGCAGCGCTTTGATAACCTTAAAGGCGGCTACAAACAGGTGCAAAATGTTGAGTGTCAAAGGTTAAAAGTGAAGAGCTGCTGAACCCACCATTCAGAACCCAGGCCAGCTCAAAAACCAGTATATAGTTGAGAGCGTTGGGATAGTAGAGCTTGAAAGTTTCCACAATACGCTTGACAAAGTCCAGATCCATTGTTGCCAGGCCCGTGCCGGCCATATCAAAGAATATGCTCAACTGTGTCAAGTGGCTCTCGCGCTGCTTGCGCTCTATCCAATAGACGACGATGCGTATCAGTTCATCCAGATTCTTAGATTTGCTGTGCAATTTGACCCGAAAGATGAGCAGCGGCTTGCCATCCACATCCACGCCGTGCACAAATACTGAGCCCTCAGTCAGATACGCCTGATTCAGTTTGTCCTCGGTCAAGTCATTGGCCCCATAAGATTTACGCCAAGTGCACGTTTCCCAGAGCTTATTGAAGGACGTCTCCATATCCAGATCGTGCATTTCCAGAAAACGTTGCAGCCAGACATGATCGTTGCGTATGCGATCAATGTCTATGGGATGAAAGGGTTCTAGAATAAAATCATCCAAAATAATGTAAATATTTATGAGCTTGGGTTTCTGTTAATAAAAATCATTACTGCTTATTGGTCAATGTTATTGGTCATTAGACATAATAGGGTTAATGAGGGAGGATTGAGAATCAGATGAAGAAGTTAGGAGAATTATTGAAAGAACTTTACCCTCTCCAAAACAATGTTAGTATTCGACCCTAAATGTCTTTTATTTACAATTCTAACCCCAAATATCTTTTATCTACAATCCTAAACCGTCTTCAGTTTAAGATAAGGGTTAATATAGTTGACAGCTCGATCTTGTAGAGATTTTAAAACAATTATTTAACCTAGGAAATACATATTTAAAGCTGAGCTTCAATATCCACAAAAGATCAGTAAAGATCACCTGAAGGTTGGAATTTTGTATATCTTTTATTTATACAGCCAGTCGCGACGTTTAGTTCCGTAATCAACAAAAAACGTATTGTATTCACAAAGTAAATAAGCAATCGATTGTAATAATATTTTATGACTACAAATGGCTTTCCACAAGCGATATGCGACTCCTATGCGGCTCATTTAAAATGTTCTGTAAATATGCATATAAGCCATAATGCGTATATACATAACACTTGATAGTCGAACGGCTCTGGGGCTTACACCTGAGTGAACGAGCTGCACCTGGAGGTCAACTGCACTCACCTGCAGGCGGCGAGGCGGCATATTTGGTGTTGAATTTTTGGCGCAGCTCCTCGATTTGCGCTGCGGTCGGATTTTTAACTGTAACGCCCATTGCGAACACTCGATGCCAGCGACAATTGTGCGCAGACTAAACATTGAACTGTGAAAACAGTTAAATTAAGTTTTGTTCTGTGCTTATCGCGTGCCACTCGTTAAATCGATAATCCACTTTCTCAGCAAGATAAAGCGATAAGATTTTAGTTTCCAATGTTTCCAGGCACAACAATCAACAACCAGCGACAAGCGACAATTAACGAATGCAAGTGCTTTACACGAGCTTCGGCGGCCAACTAACGGTTTTGCTCAGCGATCAGCGATCGGTAATTGGCATTCGATTGGTGTGCGAAGCGATGTGGAGCACCAATACACCCAATGGAACGCCTTGAAAAGGGCAGCTATCGCCCGCCTCTAGCGCTGCTTCTGCCGCTGCTGCAATAGAACGTGATCGCTTCCCTACGCCGACTGCATATCAATGAGTTTTGAGCATTGAGCGAAAGCTTGGCTGAGCGAAAGCTTGGCTGAGCGAGATTCGCAAAAACTTGCACTCAAGCTATGCAATTTGACACGCCACAAACTTAATACCCTTGCAACCTGTGGCTAAAAAGTATCTTAAGATTGTTCCCATATCAGCTATCAGCTGTGATAAAGTGGTGCATTTTTGAGAAGTAAATTGTACAACTACAACTATGGGAACTTTTTGATATAGTACTCCAATATAAAGCTCTTAAATGCTGCGTTTTGTTAAAGATAGAGATTTTCGAATAAATCTTCCGATAGAGCTAAACATCGAAGTTTTCCATTTCTGACCGATTATTCATATGAAAATTACAGAACATAAAGGTATGATTCCATGAAAGCTATGTATATGAAATAGGAGTCTAATCATGGCAAAAGCTTTAAAGCTGAGAGATCACACAGACAGACAGACATGGCTATGAAGACTCAACTGTTGCTATTGATCAAGAACACATATACCTTTTCCCCTTCTCTTTTTTTTTAGCATATTTCATGCCGAAATAGGAATACCTTCTGTGAGAATGTTAAAAAATGCCTGTTGGGTATTCAGAAAATAAACTATATATTATTACATAATATAAATATGTATGCATTGAAAGCCTGGAATTAGTTAGGTGTGAACTTGTAGGAGTATTCATCGGTGCCGCCCCAGATCTTCAGGCAGTTGTCCCTACTCACATACTCGTTAATGTCCTTTTTGGTGGTCACGCGCAGTATGTCCAAAGCCTCGGCGGGCATAAAGTTCTTAACAACTTTAAAAGCCGCTAAAATGGGAATTAACGAGTTTTAAACAAAATCAACTGTGGCTAAGAATGGACTCACCATTGAGCAGGAAGGGCAGCTCGTGCACCAGAATGTAGTTGGGCGCATTCGGATATTTGGTCTCGAATAGCTGGATAATACGCTTAATGAAGTCGATGTCCAAATTGCTGAGGCCCGATCCGGTCATGTCCATGAAGAGTGTAATTTTCTGTAGATAATTTTCACGCTGAGTGCGCTCCACCCAGTAGACGACCAGACGGATTAGATCGTCCTGGTTCTTGCTCTTCGAGTGCTTCGAGATGTTGACAATGAGCAAGGGCTTGCCCTCGTTATCCTGATTGTGCACATAGATTTCGCCATCGTGCAGATACTTCTGATTTACATTGGACTCGTTAATTTCGTTGGCTCCGAAACTCTGCCGCCATTCGCAGTTCTCCCACAAGCGCACGATTGTCTTCTCCACATCCAAATTGTAGGCCTCCAAAAGCTGTGAGATCCAGATATCGTTGTCATTAATACGCGCCAGATCGTTGGGATGAAAGGCAACTGATGACGACAGCGTTGACATGAGTCATTTATTTCAGGTAGAGTTTTTGGTCAGCTTATCTCACCTGCCGGCGGTTCGGACGCCAGTCTTGCCAGAAACCGGGTCTTCACCTCGGATATTTGCTCTGCGGTCGGCTGCACTCCCTTCGGCATCTTGTCTAGCGCTTTGCAATTTGAATGGCCAATGGGTTGTGTTATACGTCGAATTTATATCAAAAACTTCGGGCAATTATCGCCCCGCTACTGTGCACGGTCACTGATAAGTAATAAAGAGCCTCCGAGAGGGGGTCTCAGTCAGCCTAGGTGTGGGTCTTCACTCTCAAGCACTTGGATGAGTTGCCACCGCGCAGACCAATCAACAACTAACAGCTGCAGCCGGAGCAAACTGCGGGCTTCTGTGACGTTTGCAGTTACGCTCGTTACGCTCTCGCTTCTCCGATTCTCCGGTGCTGCTCGATCATGAAGGCGAGCAACTCGATGCGTAGGGCAGCCGAAACAGACCGTTCTTTAATCAAATCTGGAACTTGCACATTACCCAGCTCATTAGAGAGAGAATGTGAGAGACGCGGACACAGGAAGAGGAAGAGAGGCGGGGGTGGGGTAAGCCGACAATTGCGATAAGACGGGAGCGAGACCGAACCAGCCAGCGAACAGTCCGACCAACTGTTAGAACCGATTTGATTCCACCATGAAACTGTTTTTTAGGAATTGATTTTTTATTACTGCCGTCGCGCTTAGGTTTATTATTAATATTATTATTAATTGTGCATATGTTTGTGTAATGGTTACGTATAAGAATCTACAAATTTCATATATGATCATTTACTTACGTACGGCTATTCCAGAAAAATTCTAATGATTCTATACAATCTCGACTACTATGTTAGTTTTTGTTTAAGACATTCAATCAAATTGAGAATTTGCCGTGAGTTCTTATCGAGTTCTTATCTAAGTGGAGACAGCATAGATCTTCAATAGCTTTTGGCTGATTTCCTGGACAGATTCTTTGATTATACTTGTTTTTTGGCTAAATCATTAAAATTAGTTGCCGCCCTCGCTTTTCTATTAAATGCATCATTTCATCTATTAATTTGTTTTTCTACCAGCATTTTGGCAACTCATCTGGCGCTTTGTTTTTGTTGACATTGGTCGGTGTAGGACTAGGGCAGCATTTACATATTGAAAGCTCCTTGGCAGCCGCCCCGCTACACCCCCTTCCACCAGCCATGGCATTAGCTCGCATGGCATTCGGGCCATCATCGAAAACTTTCGCTTGCGTTGGCCCAGTTGTGTTGTTTACGTGAAAACGTGCGCGTGGAAAGGCATCTTCGTGATCGTCCGCCGTTTGGTCCAATGCGGATGCAGTGCAACAGCTGGAGCAGTGAGCTAAGCCGCCAGAGATGAAGTTCGCCGAGCATTTGACGGCGCATATAACGCCAGAATGGCGCAAGCAGTACATTAATTATGAGGTAAGCCATTCGAAAAGTGGGCGAAAAATACGCTGAAAAATATGTATCCCATAAAAATACAAGCGTGTGCTTTTCCTAGCTGTCAGTCCGTTGATGACGTCACGTGAAAAACGGCTGGCCAGCTGTCAAAAGTGTGAGAAAGCTTTTGGCGTTTGGCGCATTCGGCGCCTGCGCCTTCCGTTTCCATCTAGCGCGCTTTTTGTTTTGGTCGCCTCAAACGTAAACAGTGGGAAAAGAGTGTAGGCAACACAGTGTGTGATAAAACTAAATGCACACTTTCATACCCCGTTATTTATGACTAGTTTCGGTGTGCAACAACGCGTTAAATGTGGCGGGACTTTTGTATTAAGTAGTTTTCCAACACTTTGATTCATACTCCTGTGTATTTCAGGAAATGAAGGCTATGCTGTATGCAGCCATCGAGCAGGCACCCTCCGCGGAACTGGTGGATCGCGAGATGGTAACACGCTATTTTGCCAAGTTCGATGAGGAGTTTTTTCACTACTGCGACAAGGAGCTGGCCAAGATCAATACCTTCTACTCGGAGAAAATGGCGGAGGCAACGCGCAAATATGGCAGCCTGCGCAGCGAGCTGACAGAGGCATTGGAATTGGGCCACGTGAAGAAGCAGCCCGCCTGGAAGCGGCGCACACCGCTCGTAAAGAAGGATGCGCCCGCACGCAAGTTACAGGATCTCAAGTTGGCATTTAGCGAGTTCTATTTGGGTTTGATACTGCTGCAAAACTATCAGAACTTAAATTTTACGGGCTTCCGCAAGATACTCAAGAAGCACGACAAACTGCTCAGCGTGGACTTCGGAGCACGCTGGCGCACCGATCACGTGGAGGCGGCGCATTTCTATACAAACAAAGACATCGACAGGTTAATACAGGAAACGGAACAGGCCGTTACCCAGGACATTGAGGGCGGCGACCGACAACGTATGTGTTAAATTTATAAGTCCGATGATATATGATATTATATTTATCTATTGCATCTTGCAGGCGCCATGAAACGATTGCGAGTTCCACCGCTGGGCGAGCAGCAGAGTCCTTGGACCACATTCAAGGTGGGCCTGTTTTCCGGAGCGTTTGTCGTTCTCTTGCTGACCGTCATCATATCTGCCATGTTCTACGGCTTTGGTGAGAATTGGCGCGTTGGCCTGCGCATGTTCCGAGCCCCGTTTCTGATCACCGAATGCCTCTTTCTCTGGGGCGTCAATGTCTATGGCTGGCGTTCGTCCGGTGTCAATCATGTGCTCATCTTTGAGCTGGATCCGCGCAATCATCTATCCGAGCAGAACATTATGGAAATTGCCTCCGTATTTGGCGTCATTTGGGCCTGCTGCGTCCTCTGCTACATATTCTGCGAACCATTGGGCATTCCACAGTATGCAGCTCCGCTGTTTCTGTACACCTTGATGGTTACCTTCCTGCTGAATCCCACAAGGACGTTTCATCACGAGGCCCGCTATTGGGCGCTGCGCGTGCTCAGTCGCGTCATCATGGCTCCGTTTTGCTTTGTTAACTTTGCGGACTTCTGGCTGGCCGATCAGCTGAACAGCATGGTGCCCGCATTCCTGGATATACCCTTTCTGATGTGCTTCTTTGGTCGCAATCCCACGTGGCATAAGGCGGGCGAGGGTGAGTAACAGGCGCCGATATATTTATTATTTCAAAATAGATTCACCTTGACGAGAACAGGTACATGCTGAGGATCATATTGCAAGTGGAAGCTTAAGAATAACTTGTTCGACCTGATGGCTAGGCTAGGCTAAGGTTAGGTTCCTGCAACTGGTTTCTCACATCTATGAACTTAGATTTTGGCCCGACCTTCGAATTTTTTTAAAATTTTCCATTAAAACAGCTTGGTTAATTGTAATTGTAATTGTTTTTTTTATATTTTTTCTAATCGTACACGTACGAGCCCGATTTGCTGCCTTTCAAAGAAACCAATTCTTCAACTGTTAAAGCTAAAGTCAACCAATATCAATATCTGCGATGCATTCAGTCGTAATTTGGGATAGAAATAAAGCCTCTTTTTTTCCACTTTGTATTCTCACAAAACGCCGAATTTATATAAAATATTTATGTTAATTTATACAGCTTGTTCAGGCAAAAAACTGATTAAGGCAAAAACAACTTTTAGACTGGTTTTTCATGAGCTTTTTTTCTTCTTCTGAATATATGATTATAAAAAAGCCAATTTAATCAGTTGCAACAGTTAATTCTTTAGCTTAACTATATTTTATGTTGTTGTTTTAATTATGTTTTTGTCCTTTAAGCTGGCAACCACTGCGTGCAGTATGTATCCATCCTGCATCCGATTGTGGCCATTCTGCCCGCCTATTTTCGGTTTGCCCAATGCATACGACGCTATCGGGACACGAAGGAGGCATTCCCGCATCTGGTGAATGCTGCCAAATATGCGACATCTTTCTTTGTGGTTATCTTTGCGCATAAATACCATACGACAACAGGTAAGTGAGGGAGCGCACGTGTACTTCAGCTCCATTAGGAGACACCAGCAACTGGGGAGTTGATTATGCGTGTTGTTTATGTTGCGCTGCCAATTAGCGTTATTTTCATTGATGTTAATTTGATGTGCCCCAATTCGCAGATAGCTATCCGCTGTCGAAGGAGAATCCCTGGTTCTACTTGTGGATAACCGCGGCCCTCTTCTCATCATGTTACGCCTACACGTGGGACATCAAAATGGACTGGGGCCTGTTTGATTCCAAGGCGGGCGACAATCGATTTTTGCGTGAGGAAATCGTTTATTCATCGACGGTGAGTTGGGCTTGCGTCTTGGGTCCATGTGTGTGGGGCTAATGGTAGCCATAAATATTTGGCCAAGCGTATGGCACGTAAAACAATCATTCAACCAGCCATCCATTATTATGCTCTGCTCAGCTTTTCTCTTCTCTTCCACCACTTCTGGCATCTCTTGTTTCTTGCAGTGGTTCTATTACTTTGGCATAATTGAGGATTTAATATTGCGTTTCAGCTGGACGCTCTCGATGAGCCTCATTCAGGCCGGCTATATTGAGGGCGATGTTATGATGACCATACTCAGTCCGCTTGAGGTGTTCCGTCGCTTCATCTGGAACTATTTCCGTCTCGAGAACGAGCATCTCAACAATGTGGGCAAGTTTCGAGCGGTGCGTGATATATCAGTGGCGCCCATGGATTGCTCAGATCAGGTAACTGCACCCCCAACTAAATAACACTCCATATACAATTGGCTGTGCTTATGTTTGCACAACAGACCACAATACTGCGCATGATGGATGACACGGATGGTGTGCTTAATCGTAGGCGTGGCAAGGCCGCTGGCGGCTCTGGCGGCAAATCTGGCAACAAGAAGAACAAACATGAACAGCAGCGTTTACTCCTTCAAGGCGAATCCGTTGAGGATCTGTGTGCATAGTGCACAGACCTCAGTTAACATCCATCCCATTGTGCACAAATATTAAGTATACGTAAATATAAAACACACAACAAAACAAAACAACGCATTTGGGCTTCATTGCGGGGCACGTAAGTCACATTCAATTGAATTGCCAACTCTGTGGCCCCCAAAACGATGTGAATCAACTACTCTGATGAGCAGGACGTGCCAATGAGTTAATCGTGTGGCCCAGGCATAGCCCGAAGCTGCACGTTTCATGCGACATTATCCTCTGAACGTTGTAGTTTTAGATTTTCGCATTAAAAACCCGAGCCAGCATCAGTCGAGAGTGCGTGACCTGGAAATACTTCGAGCTTTTATCCATTCGTGTCCAGTTAATAATATTTTAATCTAGTTTTTTTAAAACACAGCAAACATTCATAAATTAATAATATCGCAAAGGCCCCACGTAATTTAATTAATAAATTTAATTGAATGAACGACATGCATTGCTTTTTTTTCTCCCTGATGTAAGCACGTACGACTACAAATTAAAGTACACAACTTATTGTGACCAACATGATATAAGCAAAAAATAAATGGAATTCGGGTCTGCATGACCTTCACATATATTTTTATATATAAATGTATTGGCACTTGCCCAGGAATTCACAATCACCAGAACGAGTATTTTATTACTAGTTATTACTAGGAGATAAACAGGCAACTCAATGCTATTAAAAAACGAAAACAGATTGGATTAGATTAAGAGCTGGAGAAAGAACAAAATGAAAAATTCAAAGAATTAGAAAGACTTGGGGGAGAGAAAGTGATAGGTAGACAGAGACAGAGACAGAGAGAGAGAGAGAAAGAGAGAGAATAAGAAATAGAAAGTGAGAAAGAGAAAGAGAGAGAGAGAGAGATAGAGAGAGAGAGAGAGAGATAGAAAGACGGAGTGTCCAGAGAGTAAGAGTACAATTGGGCATAAAGTATACTAGACTTACTGAAAAACACTTAGTCGACGCATAAAAACATGAAAGGCTTACTTGTATTCCTGAGAATCGCATAGTAGGGCGCCCTTTATAAAAACGGTTATTAAATTCGCAGCACAACGGGAAGTAAACTTGGGCTGCGTTTGGTATAAGAGAACATCCAAGCACACAAACAGACATATATATGTACATACATATACACACACACACACACACATTCACACACAAGTACACAGATTCATACATTAACGCACACACCTTTTAGAGTATATAAAATGAATATAAACTTTTATTAGATTGGCAAAATCACTTGTTAAACAAACACTTAGTGTCAAAATCATGACAACCGCAAGCCTTACTCGAATTAATGAGAATCGCATAGTGGGGTGCTATTTACGTTTGAATTTACAGCGCAGCGGGAAGCGCACTTGGTTTGCGTTTGTGCATATTTGTATGTATATACGTTGTATACATTGTAGTATGTGTATGCCATAATACGCTCGCCTACCGTATTGGGTATCAAACACAAAAATAAGCTGGCGCTTGTTTTAAGGTTTTTTTTTTAGCTCGTGAACTTTGCATGTTCGATTTTATTTACATTTAACGAATTTAGTGTCGTGTTTCTGTGCAATCTGTAGTATGTATAATTGTTGTACATTTGATTTTATCAGCAAAAACTGGAATCGTTATTGACCATTGCAGCTTATACGAGCTTAACAAGGTCCAGTGCAGTGCTATAGATAAGGTCTGGCCCCTACCCGCACTCATTCTATTTTCAGCTGTGTTAATCGTTAAGTTTTGTTGTACATTTGCTTGTACTCAATGACTGGAAGCATTAAATATTGAATGTTGAGCAAAGTTTGGCAACTAACGAGAATTCGAGAGCCGACTAACTAAATCCGTGCACTTGAAGGCCTCTTATACAACAGACTCGATATATATGTATATATGTATTTCGAATGCTACAAAGCTACTTTGGGGATTGTGCTGGGAGCCTTTGATGCGGGACTGTTACCGATTTTCAGTGCTTTCCCTTAAGCCTGGTCGCAGCTGCTTTCATTTGATGTTGATTGATGGATTTGTGTCGACTTGTGTTTGTTACGTTTACATTTGGCGAGATTATACTATATAATCATCAAAATTAAACACATTAGAAACGTTTTCAATTGCCATCATCAATGATTTATTTGCAGTTATGTCCTTGCTGGGCAGCCATACAACTTGGCTTGAACTCAATTAAGGGTTAATTATGGTACATGCAACGATTATAGATATTTATTCCATTTGAATATTGTGTGGTTTGGCTTAAATTCCATTAAGCTGCATATTATTAAGGATAATATCCTTTGTACAGCTGCCAGTACGGGCAATTGAAGTTTTTTAATTGCTGGCAAAAAAGTTTACTGCACATTTTCCGGAAGTTTCAAAGTTTTATTCCACTTTATATATTCATATATATACATGCCTTAAGACGACCAGAAGTTGATAACAAAATGCATTTTCAGTCTATGCTCGTACAGCGGGGCGTATGATTGATTTGTTATTGATTTATGGTCAATTAAATGGCTGTCATTTGCCTTAAAAGCGAACACATTAGAGCCATAAACTGCGTCAAATACGCATTTTAAATGGCTTTTAAATTGATGCCAAATTACACCCAAATGATTACTTGGCCCACATTTAAGATACACGTTTGCCAGCTTAAAACATTTTTATATCCTTCCTCAAATAGAGACCTATATTTTTTGGTAGCCTGCCAGGCTTCACTAGTGCGAATTTGAGCTCAGATTTACATTTCTACGTAAAAAAAGAGGTCCATAAACTGCATACCTGATTGCAAAATTTGTATGCGTTTGCGAGTTTTTACAATCTTTTCCAGTAACAACTGTGACCTTGTGCAAAAAGTTCGCTTTAAGAAAGTTTGGGAAACAAACATAATTCTCTTCTCGAAATGGGCATAAACTGATGCTAGTACCTTATCTGTACCTAACCAAATTGGGTGTATGCCAATTGTGGGCAAAGAATGGGAAATTGAATTGTTTTATTTAAATTTGAATTTGAATTAAATTCTGGCTTCATGCATGCAGGGGATCAGGTTCTCAACCTAAAGGCAGGAATCAAATAAACAAATGCTTTGCCTTAACTCTCTTAAAGAGTTGTTCGTATTGCGATAAATTTAATTACATTTGTAAGTCAACATTTGGCAAAACATGGGACCAAGTTGCTGACCAAGTTGTAACGAATCATAAGCAATGCTTGATTTTGTTTTCCTACTCATTTTTTGAAATACCCTGTAATAGCCATTGAAATGGCATGAGGTATGCATGTGTACAGAGATTGTGGAAGTCTTGTCCATTAAGAATATAAATGCACTCGGATGTAGAGACTAAAAGAGCATGAGCTCCAAGCTGAGCACAGGGTATTGTCTAGTCGGCTACTCTATAGACGGGAGAGGGGGAAAGGCTTTTTGTATTTCAGCTTTGCCTGGTCCTTGCATTGATGGCCACTCTGCTGCTTGCTTTAAGACCCTTTGGCGTGGACTCAAAAGCATTAGATAAAAAAGCAGCCATTTTTGAGTGTTTTTATTAGGCTGCCTCTGTGTGTGTATTTGCTGGGTGGGTGTGTGTTTGTGGGGTGTATTTCTTCTATATGGCCTTGTCATCATTTAACAACGTTTATAACTGAGCTGGCAGCCTGTTAGATGCGATCCGCTGATAAGCTTTTGCTTGAGGCGCTCAAAAAGGGTTGATTGGGCTTTAATTCTTGGGGATATTTTCTGCGCATTGTGTGTGTGTGTGCGTGCGTGTGAGCCCAAGTAAGCATGTGAATGTCACTTTTTTTGTCAATATAAGAAAAAAATAAGTTATAAGACATTTGTAGGCTATGCTGGACTAGAAGATGCCCTGTATGCTCAGAGCTAGCAATACATGTTAAGCAGAAATAAAAAAAAAATATTTGAATGGAAGGTAAGAAACATTCAGCGCAAGAAGAAGCTTTAGAAGGTGCTCCCATAAAGCATATATATTCTTGATCAGTGTCTGCTGCCGAGTCGATAAGCTTATTTTCATCTCTCGACTTGTAGTCTTCGTCATGGAGCCTTGCTAGTTTCTCCCTTGCCTCAGCAGGCATTCTGTGTGTAGGCTGGTTGCAGCTGTGTTATTGCGTTTTTCTTATATGCTTGGCATCAAGCTTTGACACGTACTTCTGGGGGTTCTTTGCTGCTGTCACAGCAGATTTTCACTGATTTGACAGACACACGCGCAGACTGTTCGCAGAAGTGCCAGCTTTTGATGTGTAAACAAAACAAGGAAACTCGGGCAAACAACAACAACAACATGCCACTGGCATCTGAGTACATATATGTGCTATATGTGTGTAGACACATACGTGCAATCATATTTAACTGGGCCCCAACAACAACAAGTCCATGCGGCATATGTGTATTTTGCGTGCAATAAAGTTTTGCTGGCGCACGTTGCGTATACGCACCGTTGCACTCGCAGGCTGATTGCAATGCACTCGACAAATCCCGACGCCAACGCACAATGCAATTGCCACTGCCAACTGCCAGGGAATGTTCTGATTAAATGCTATTTGTCTGTTGTTCGATGTACACAATGCTCTGAAAAATTCAATGCCGTCCACTTTTTGGTCTTGTATAATTGTCTTCAATTGGATTGCGGTGAGTGCGTGCGCTGCCACTGTCCCGGTGCATGTTTGCTTTTAAATGTAAAAACGTGCGGATCATCGTGTTTGTATTAATATTCCCAATTCGTTGTGAATGAATGCGTCTGGTAATTGGTACTGTATACATATTTTCGACCATTGTTATACATATCCAACAGCAAAGGGTTATTTCAAATAATGGTTATGTTTTATTTGCTTAAAAATGTGCAAAGCCTTAAATACTGCATTGCCGTGATATCGGATATGCAAACTTTGCCTTAATTACATTCCGATTTCCATTATTATTTCAACAGCAATCAACGAACGCAACAACATGTGCACACATTGTGCCCTGCCTGAGGATATATCATATGCAAATTGACTCCTTTGATTACCAGCTTGTAACAAGAGACAGCAAAGTATATTATGCATCAACAATCGAATGTGGCACGTTATTAAGACGTTACCCACAAAATGCGAGACGTTCTATATATAAAACTCATCGAAGTTGAAGTCAAGTAAATTGAACTTTGACTTAAGTGTGTGGGAATCACACAAATCGTTTAGATGTGGTGTACAATTTCTTGTTAGCATCTCATATGTTGCTTAACAAGATATAAATAAAACAAAAACTGCTGCCTCTCTATTCGATTCTCAAAATTGTACTCAAGGGCACGGCATTCCTTTGTAGTTTGATTTTGCAAGCTACTTTTGGGAAAAGTTTTAATTGCAAACCAGGTCAGACGTTTGTTTAGTTTATACCTGAAATATGCGTAAGACAGGTAAAGTTTCACGTCTTTAATTATGTAATTAAACTTTGTGGTCAGTGCACAGCGAAACAACATCGCCCGTAGCCTGTTCAAAACTGTTGGCACAGCAAGTCTTTCAGACACACTAAGCCACATACACAGGCCACATCCCTGGAACAGCATTTAGCTCTTAAGTGAACAACAACAGAAAGTTAATTAATTAATTTAGTTAAAACCACTGACGCTGGCCCATTACAGCACGACGAACGCAGTCCGTTTTCCGGCTCGACTCGGTAAATATGGAAATCAAATAGGCTTTTAATTAACCATGACAACGTTTTGACAGGCCCCAAACTGTGGGCAATGGGCAATTGTGGCAACAGCGTGTTTATGGGTCAACTTTTGAGAAACTTTGGCCTTTAATATGTATTTATAATATGGGTTGTAGCCCTTAAGCGACCAATTTGCTTGTTGTCAGGACCAACTAAATCTGTGTCCCTGCCAAAATGTGCTGAGTAATGCGCAGGGGCTTTAACCTTCTCCCGGGCATTGAGCATTCAGCATTGATTGATGGCAGACGCTGTGCGTGAACCTATTTATAATACTCGTATGTTTATTATTTACCATGCCAATGCCAATGTATTTATCCAATGTGGGTAAGCATACAATATTATGCGTGTTTGATGATCAAATTTGACTGAAACTAATGGATACCGAAAGAGCCAGAGTCCCAACGTGCAGCGCATTAGACATTCGCCAGGGCTATAAATTATAAGTAAAATTCGCTGAATCAATTGTATTCCAATCGGGGTTGCGACCAAAAAATGTCCATCAACGCGAAATTGAAAAGAAAACGCAGCGTCATATAAAACTCAAAGAAATTGCAAATAAGTACGAAATATATATATATTAGAATTCAGAAGAATGAATTTTATATAAATATTTTGTATACCCTTGTAGAGGGTATTAAAAATTGTCATTAAAGTGTAAAGGAGACATTTCCGACCTCTTAGGGTATATATATTCTTCCGCAGCTTCGTCAGCCGAGTTGGATACATGTACATATGTATGTCCGTCTGTCTGCCTGATTCTGAGTCTTAAAACTATTGTCGAGAAACGTTGCATAGGTCGCAAGAGGCCAGATCAACATCGAAACAATCGGTCGAAAGGTTGTTTCAGATATAAAAACCTTCTTTTATATTAAGATAACTTGATCTCACATATATGCAAAATCTTATCAACATCGGACCAACATATCACATAGCTGATATGGGTAAGATCGAGGGAAGTGTAGGATCTTATATTATGAAATATTATGTTTTCAAGGATATTTTCAAGAAACGAAGCATTTTAGCAGCTAGCAGTTGCATCATTCTCACATATCTGCAAAAGGAAATGTCTCAAAGAGTATTGAATATTCGGCGTGCCAAGGATAACTCCATTTTCATTGCATTGTTATACTAGCGAACGTTATCCGACTTTGACGGATCGAAAAATGATTTAAGGGAAAGGCTTTGGATTAAAATTTAAATTCGCGAAAACAAGCTTTGACGCCAATGTGCCGCGTATTAAATTCAACTTACGTAGATTCTGTGAAATGCGTTTTAAGCGAAAAACAGATTTATATAAACACAAACGCAAGTGGATTAGTGATTAAATAGAGCGGAAATTTTGGGGAAAATCATTGCACACAAGCACAGCCGCAAAGCTCGACTGACAGGTAAAGCATTTCGGATGAAACTCTTGACAAGTTGCACTTTTTCTGACAGCTAAGGACAACAAATGAATATTCATTTATAGACATATCAGACGGCAATGTTATTTAAGCTCAGCCAACGGATTTCGTCGCCCGAAAAGCCGATTTATCATTTTAAATATTTGCTGGAAATGTTGCCGCCAAATTGACAGCCACGCGTGAGCTTAACGTACAACGCGGCGTATACTTATTTTGTGCAACTGACTGAGCGTGTGTGTGTCTGACTGTGCGTGTGTGTGTGTGTGTCTGACTGTGTGTGTGTGTGTGTCTGACTGTGTGTGTGTGTGTCTGACTGTGAGTGTGTGTGCGACTGTGTGTGTATGTGTCTGATTGTGTGTGTGTCTGACTGTGTGTGTGTCTGACTGTGCATGTGTGTGTGTGTCTGACTGTGTGTGTGTGTCTGACTGTGTGTGTCTTTGCAGCAGTTACAATGTGAAGTGTATCTTCAGCAAGTTTTGACAGCATATTAAAACAAGCAACAGCGAAAATGACAATGAAAACATTCTAATGAAATATCAACAAACTGCGACACACACACACACACTTTTTGTTTGGCCCGAAGAGGCGGGCAAAGTGTGTGGCAAGGGCGTGGGCGTGGCGCAGCGAGTGAAATATATGAAATGCCTGCATTTCATTCGAATCGTCGAGCTAGCTGCTGTTGCAAACTCTGAATAAACTACTTTTGGCATCTCATAAACTCTGCTGCGAATATTATGAGAAACTACCGAGTAAACTATTTTGAATATTTTATTTTCATTTGATGTCTGCATTGTTATTGGAAAAATATGCTCGCTGCCCCAAAAAGTATGCTTTAAAATTGTTAACTGAGTTTTGAAGTTTTACTAATTGAGCGCCTCCTTCAAAGTAAATGCGATTGTTTTGATTGCTTTGATATATATGTTGGAGCACACAATTAAGACCACGCCCCCTCCGCCCATCGCCTACTTTTACTGGCCACTCTGGAATGCAGTTGCTTGTTTGTTAATCGTTCTCCTGGCAACGCGCTGAAAACAATTGCGTAAAGTTGTTCGTATTATAATTGACTAAAAAAAAATAACACAAACTTTCAATGAGCGGGCAGCTTGAACATTTTCACTTTGTTTGTTGTTGTTTGAACGAGGCTTAGAATACATAATAATAATTTATGTAGCAGAGGTCTTTGTTTAACTGGCACTTACGAGTCCGCAGAATTGTTCGAAATTCATTCTAATTTAAGGCGCTTTAAAGCAGCAGAAGGCAAATTGAAGTGAATGGAACCCTCATTTGTTTTGCCCAAAGGGATTAACATATGCTTTAACCTTTTTTTTTCGGGTAGGCCTTATGAATAGGGTCTAAGCAGGCCTTTGTTTTGACTGTGCGCACAGCTCCTGAAACGCAATGAATAACCTGGCAAATACAATAACAATAACGACATGTGCCACAAGCTCCCGACGGCCCTTGTTCAAGTTCCATGCGTAACATTTTTTCTGGCACAGCTTGCCCCAAGGTGTCATTCAGCTCTTGACAAGCCCGGGCTGGCTGGCATTGGCCGCCAAGATTGATGTTTTCACTTACCCACATAATTTCCGTCTGGAATTTATTGCTCTGCCCCCCCCCCCCCCGCCCCCTACCCATGAAGGGCTGATTAAATGCTCAGGCTAATGCCGCTGCGACTTAGGCCTAATTAGTCGGGCTTTTGAATTATGTGATTACTTTAATTTGCGGCATTTCAAGAATAATTTATATTTAAATATCTTTCGAGCAAATTCTGCCATTTTCTTCGCTTTCCTTTTCCCGCCAATGCCGAAAGCTGTTTATAGTTTATGTTTGTCATCAAAACAAAGATATTATTGCTGCTGGCAGTCCATTAAAGGTCAGCAAATAGCTTGCATTTCGTTTATGTTTATTATTTATGTAGTTAAATGTAATAAAATATTTATCAGCAGCTCGCAAGGCAGTTATTTCGTGCAAAATAAATATTTGCTTAGCTAAATTTTCATAACTTGTCAACTTCCTTGCAAACACATTTGACATTAGCTTTAATAATTCCATTATTCTTCTGCGTAAGAGGCTCTCTTGTATATGAGGCTTGTGTTTTCCTTGCAAACATGCAATAAATATTCATAAATTGCTGGCAATTTCGACGAACACTTAAGAAAATGAACATTAACAAATAAGCTTAAAGCGTTGACTGCTCAACTGGAGAATATATTGCACCCAGCTTGAGATTCGTTTGGTTTTATTAAGGTCTCAACAGGATGCCGAACCGCACTGGAACTCCAATTTATTTCTTACTCTGGCCAAATTGTGACCTCAATCAAACCACATTTTTCTAATAATAGAAGAAACTATCGAGTGAGACCCAGCCATGGCATTTGACCAACTATTTTTGGTATATGACAATGGAGACAGATTCAATTTAGCTGGCAAAGCTAGTCACAGTTTCAGTTCACAAATTGAATTGTTTCATTGAAATGAGAAACTGTGGGCTGGAACAAGTTTTGAACGGGCTCAAAGATGTGGGAGGCATATACATTTATGCGTAATATATAACCATTTAAGAATTTCACTTTGTTGTTCCTCCTTTCTGCATAGGATTTAAGTCCCAGCTCGACTAGATTCATTGCTAGCTCTTAAGTTTTAACTGACACGCATCTTCCATGTCATACTTTCAGTGTACTCAAGCCCCACCTTGACTAGATTCGTTCTACCTCTTGAGTTTGCTCTGACACATATAAATATAGTTTATTGATTCGCAGCTGCCTGCCTCTGAGTTACCCTCAAACAGTTTTCCGCTTTAGTCATGCTGACTATACACTCGCATTCATAATTCATCTTCGCATTGAGTGCAGTTCTCAGTCACTCTCGAGCCATTTGAAAGCTTGATTCATTCGCTTGATGTGCTAATCTG
Source organism: Drosophila kanekoi (assembly GCA_037075305.1). Classification (NCBI taxonomy): domain Eukaryota; kingdom Metazoa; phylum Arthropoda; class Insecta; order Diptera; family Drosophilidae; genus Drosophila; species Drosophila kanekoi. The sequence goes on along the minus strand of JBAMCE010000141.1, from coordinate 5,885,160 downwards.
TCTCGTTTTATATGCTAATTTTCCTATTGAGTGCCCGGCATCATATTTATATATGTGTGTATTTATGCGCCAATATACAAGCTCGTAAATCTGCTAGCTCGTAAATGTCCAAGTGCTGTAAACTTGTACTCGATTTGCTGGGCGCACGCCGCTTGCCACACGCTGCGTATACGCAATAAGGCAAGTGACAAACAGGCGTTGCTTGCCTCTTGGCCATGGCTTCAAATATATATAACTTTGTTCGCTTGTCATATACAATAAATCAAGCGGCGGACAACAGCTCGCATTTGATGTGTGGGCGCATTTAAAGCGGCTTTTAACAAAATTTGATAAAGTCTTGTGCCATTTAAGTATCAAATATTTTGCCGCACAAAATGCGTAGCCAAGTTTAATCAACTTATGTAAGTTCCGGGGCTGCTTTATTATTTATAGCACAGCAGCTATTTCTGAAACACAAAATTGTTTGGGGCCAAATATTTTGTATTATGTGGATATGTGCACAAAGTATGTGCCACAAGTGGCAAGACGAGCATTGTTCTTGCCGCTGTCAGTATTATGGCAAGTTTCTCAAAAAAAAACTTTGCAAAATGTGATGGCCACGCTTACACGCACAGTTCACAGCGGACAACAGCGTGTGTGTGTGTGTGTGTGCGTGTGTGAAAGGATACTTCATTTTGAGTTTAACGGTAATTGAATTTTCACTTAAGTAGTGGCTAATATAATGACTTGGTTAGCTGGTAAATATTGTCATTGCCGAAGGCACTTAAACACTAATGGAAACCTCATAACAACCGCAGAGTCGAGCTGACGCAGCAGCAATTAGACGCTGCCACATACATAGATATGGAACGTTGTGCTTGAGTGTTGCCACAATATGCGGCAACTATAAGTGTCCGTAATGCCAATTACTGCTGCTGGCGTGTGGCGAACGCAAGGCAAGCACCACGCGCCTTGTGGCAGCAACCAGTGTGGCATGCTACGCACAACTTTGATATGCAAATGCGGCTGTACCCAAACGGCAACACGATTGACAATGGCAATGTGAATGTGAATGTGGATGTGAATGTGAATGTGAATGTGGATGTGGATGTGACTGGAAGTGGAATGAGAAATCTCTGTTGATGGAGTCAAAAGTCATGCATATTATTTCATGTTTGCGGTTGCTAGTTTTCTGTTCACATTCTGATGCGCGTCTGAAATTTTTATGCAAATTTGTGGCACGCGTCAACAAATTCGTTGCACACCAATGCATAAATAAGAGCCCCTTGTAAGCCCCACTGCAAGCACATAAGGTTAAAATTTTTAATTGGAAAAGCCAGAAAATAAACTACTCTGCAAAGTTTTTCACCCCATTCCGATGGAGATACTCTCTAGTCTTAAATGTTAAGTTACGAAAAATGTCAAATATATCTTTTCGATCATCTTGGAACTTGTTTTCAAAGATCTTTTGTAAGAACTTATTGGAGTTGTGTTGCGCATTTATCGCATAATTTGAGCCTGGGTGAAAAATGTGGAACCTCTTTTTAAAATCTTATAAACATTTGTTTCCCCAATTGTAAAATTTCATTTGAATTCTGTTTCATTCTTTGTTCAAAATCAACTGCGCGAGGAGTAAATGAGGATTGAGAAAGCACGTAAGATTCTTATTATGCTTGAAAAGTTATGTTTAAATCCGAATCCGCGCAAAGCCGGATAATACACGCTCGTGTAACAACAACTCATACATATGTTAACACGTGTGTAAGTCCATTAATTGGATTGCATACTTTCGTGTGTGTGTGTGTGTGTGTGTGTGTGATGGAACATCAAAGGGTATTTTTTATACACATTCTCATAAATGCTCGTCACGTCAAATACAAAAACAAAAATATATGAATCAATAGATGTTATTTTTATACATATTGCAATAGAATTCCAATTGAGTTGGCAAACACACAAATGGACTATTTGCACAGGATTGCGAACATGTCCACTTAAAAAACCATTAAGTCCACTTTTGATGGACGTTATCATCTTTTCATTTAGATAACGCCGACAGCTGTGTTGATATTTGGCCACAAATTTCGACTTTTCAGCAGCTAATAACAGTGTGTGCTAAGTGGTGCAATGGGTAACTGGCTTTTGCTGTCTGTGTATTTCCGAGTGGTTGAGTGGGTGGTGCCCCTTTTGCAGCTTGGCAAACATGCTCTTTGGTCCTTATCCCTGTGCGCACAGCTGTGGCAACTGTTGCAGCACTGATAAGTACGCACACACACACACATACATGCCACACGCAGTGTGTGTGTTACAACGTCCGTCACATTCACAGTTTTGTGGTGCTGCAGGTGAATTGCACTACAGTTGCAATGAAGAGCGTCAATCCAAAAAGAGTGATTAAGTGGCATTTAATGACTCTAGTTTGCGACTGGAAAAGCAAGTGTTTGCTTCAGGCTGACAAGCAGCAACTCTTTGTTGTACTCCACTTAATTGCAACCTCTGCTGTAATTTGTCAGGCTTCCATTTAGTTTGTCGGATTAAAGAAGGGCATGTTGACAGCAGCAACGGCTTCAAGTAACTACTCTGCAGCAGACCTGGCCTTTGCTGCTTCAATTTAATTAGTAAATGTTTAAGTGTAGTCCAGTCCAGTTAAGTTAATTAAGTTTCAAAAGTCCTCTCGCTGCCCTGGGCCAACTATCTTTGACCAGTGGGAAAATAATACGTAATGCAAATTATGGTCTAACGTTTTGTTATTTAACAACATTTGCGCTTTCATTTATTTATATTACTCAATATTAGTTATTCAAATTAATATTTATTAATCCGATTTGAATTCTAGCATGAATACCTTAATTTGGCTTTGAAGTCAATCGCAAGGCAAACAAAAGAGCTTCGCACAATCACTTTCCGCTAATTTTCCACAACTACAAGTGGAATCTTACGAACCCTTTTTCTGTTCTTCACTTAAATCACAGGGTATAAACTTTTGCATATTTATTTATCGGATAAAGCACACATATCTTGAAAAAAGGGGCCTGTGTGCGAGTTGGTTGCAGTGTTTAATTGAAGTAATTGAAAAAATAGTTCAAGTAACATGATATTTGATATTTATTTTACGTTCTGTACAAACCTGATGTTGCTGGTTGATTGAATACGGCATTGTTTGAAGTTCATTTGAAAATAGAAACTCAATTGAAATACCAAAAGGTATTAAATGGAATTCTCGTGCCATGTTACTCATTGTCATTCGCAATTCGTTGCCTCCTCTGATGGGTGCTCCACGAGGCAACAACAAGTTGGCCTTCAGCTCGGCTCGGGCCTGGACACAGGAGGAATACGGAGTGAGACAGCTGCAAATGGTTGTGTCGTGCGATGCGTAGGAAATAAGAAAACTGGCTGTTCGATAGAATTCTGGAAATTTTACTATATCTTGCATGTAAAAATATGTCAACAGTATCCATTTCTTTGTCTGCCATGAATGCAACAAATAAACAACTGCATTATTGCAGCGAGTTCGGATCTAAAGTAATAATTGGTATATTCGCATTCAGGGGGTCTGTCGCATCGCTGGGCAGTTCCGGAATGTGACCGCTGTCGCTTGTGCCATTGCCAGCTGAAACGAGCAGAGCTTAGTTTACCATATGTCCTTAGGTGCCCCCTTTGACTTTGTATTACCTGCGGAAGCTGCTGCCTTGCTCTGCTGCTCCTCCTCCTCGGTGATGGTGGAGAAGTTGGTCGGCCGCTGTGATGTGATCAACGGACTGGCGGCCAGCAGGCGATGCGAATGCCGTTTGCTTTTGGCCGCGTTGGCAGCTGTTAGCGTCTGTCGCTTCGATTTGGTAAGCGTTTCGGGCGCCGTAAAGACCACCGTGGGCTGCAGTTGGCAGTAGGAGTAAGTAGGATAAGCTGGGAAGCACACATGAACTCACCGATTGAGCAGGATGCTGCTGCTGCTCGGCACGTTGCATTCGATAAGCCTGGTACTGTGATATGACACAGAGCAAACAGTAGAGCTTGAAATGGAATCAAATTGAAATTGATTAGGAAGCGGAAATTGCGAAACAGGTCCGTCCACTCACATTCAGGCAGAGGATGAAGAAATCAATGGTGAATATGAAACCAACAATGGGATCAAAAATGACGCGACGCGACAGCGTCAGGTGGACAAGATGGGCGACTTCGATAAGCAAATCGCAGAGCATTAAACCTATCCAGGGCAACAGCAATTGACGTTTGTTCTGCAAAGGTGTAAATTGGTTGCGAAATGTGTCAAAGGTCAACTCAGGTGGCCACACTCACATTCCGCAGTCCCACAATCAGCAGCAGCGAGGCCACAACCATCAGCATCGAGCAAAACAAAAACAATACGTTGAATATCACAGTTACTGCAATCACAAATCACGTCAATCAATTGCGTTGGATAACATTTTGCTATATGGCTTCCTGCCCTCACACCTCTCTCTCTCTCTCTCTATCTCTATCTCTCTCTTACCTACAGTTACATCACCCTTCTCCAAGATGCTTTCGCCCAGCGGTTGGTTTCTCTGGCCAAGCAGAAACGCCTGCTCCTCCTTCAGATAGAACGTAAACATAAACGTCGACAGGCCAAAGTAGATCTGCAATATTTTAAGTAAAACTAATCAAGATTAAGAGCTTCTAGTTTTAGAACATATTTCGATTATTGCATTTTCTCTAAATTTTCCTCTTCATTTTCGCAATCCTTTGCAACTCACAGTCTATTAAGCTAAGCATTTTATTGCAAATTCTGTGGCTTATTTTTAAATGCGATTTACGGCGAAAGATGCGCTTGATTTATAATTGGTTTGTCGATTGGTCTAAGTTGTTTTCTGCTCTCGTTGTATTCTCCTTTCTTCTATTCATATTTCGCATTTTGTCTGCCGCGCTTGTAACTCGAGTCCTTTACGAATTAATCTTTAGCGCATGACGAATTATAACAACAAACGGGGAGGAACTTGCTTTTGTCATAACTTCTCACTTAATTGTCGTTCCACGTTTTGCTTCTCGATAAGCTTCTCGCTTCGATGGTCGTTTTGTCATCCTTTCATTCGATTGACTTGTCGTTTTGTCTCACTCACTTTCGCTTCTTGCTTTTTTGCTTGCTTGGCTCCTTGCTTGATTTATAATTGTCTCAATTCATGCTCCACTTCACGCGCTGTCCTTTAGCAAAGTTTCTCTCCTCCCTTCTCTCAAGGTGTTACTATCTTGTCGCCTTTTTACTAACTTAACTTATCTATTGATTTATAATTGTTTTAATTCTCGCTGCACTTCACGCCTTTTCTTTTCATAATGTTTCTCTTCTTCCTCGCTTTGCTTCTTAGCTTGCTTCTCGCTTTGTTAAGTTTTCAAAGTGTTACTTAAGCTGGCGCTCTGCTAAGCTACACTTACTCCCATTCTACTTCTCACTTTGCTACTCGCTTTGTCTCGCCATATTTTACCACTTGCCTAAGTATATGCAGGAAGATAAGTTAAGCCCTTGTTTATCTTGCCTAAGTTTGTTTTTTCTTTTAACAAATCAAATCTATTGTAATTGATTACCCACCAGAGTGTAAAAGGCGCAGGCAAAGCTGCCTATACGCACGCTCCTCCAAAAGCAGCAGGACTCGAGGATGGCCATTTTGTGGGCTTTCTTATTTCACCAAACTTATATATATATATGTATATATGCACGTATCTACATGCTACATTGGGAAATCGTAAGTGAAAGTCTTTTGTATAACGGCAGCCGCCACTTTCACTTTACTTTTTGACACTTGCTCGGGGCACTGGGCAGACGGCAGTTTGTCTTAGGATGCCGCCAGTTTTTTTATTGGCCTTTTTGTGTTTTCTTAGGGTTTCTAGGATATTTTGTGGCCTGTCATTGGCCAGCTTATCTTTAAACACTGACACTTAATTTCATATACAACGCACGCAGATTTATGACACTGATTTATGTGCCGTATACGGCTATATATTTATATATGGCCGCCGACTGCATTTGCCGATTCAACCGTTCGCTTTGAAAGACGCGCCAGAACTAATTCGAATTGTGTTGTTCTGTAAACTCAGAACATGGCCAACAATTCGAACATTCGAACCGCATTTTATGAATGAAACTTCGAAAGGGCGTAAGTTGCTGTTGGGCCTCAGAAGGGTCGGCGGGGAGCTAACGCATGCGCCAGCCCGTGCTCTGGGCCAAAAAGCAACAGGCGGCTTTGGCATTGGCAGTGGCCGATTTGCATGTGAAGCGAAACGAAGCGAAATCTATGCAAAACTCAAGCAACGGGTGGTCGCACGCCACGCGGCGTATACGCAATGTCTATAGTTGGCACGAAAATAGCCAACTGTGCGCGCATTTAATTTATTTATAAGCCACAAATGTGCAGAATTGGCTCTGAAGCTGCCACGTGCATTCATTTTGATTAAAACAGTCCACGATAGATGAACAGGACGCGGATTCGAATCCCAGAAGAGAGTCTGAATAGATTATATTCAGTGGCAACTATATCGTTTATTTATCATAATTGTAATTTTTTTGATTATAGCCAGGACTTGGCACGAAACGCTGCCACTTAGTTGGGGCTGATGACTCGATGATTCCCTGTGTCGGCCATGACTAATGGTCATCAATGGCGTCGATAAGCCGCAGCTGATGGCCATGAGCGTCGACGGTTTTGGCGCCAGGAAGCGCAAGCAGTCAGCTGGAAAACTGATGAATCACATGAATTGAAATGAAGGACACAGAATTCGATTCGGAGCAGGCGTTGCAGCGACTTTTAGACATTATTGCCTTGTCAAAACCGACTGTTCCTGGCTACGGATAGAAAAGATAATGGATGAAGGGAGCCAAGTAAATCGTGCAGAATTGCGTGAGGGTAGTCAAACAAACAAGCCTGTGAAAAAGACGGTGGATAGAGGTCAACAGACAAGCAAGTATCCATCGAATATCAGAGATTTTCGTACGCACTCTGATAACGATGGCAGCTCTACCTCTCATGAGGAGATCAAATTTAAGGCCGGACGTCCCATTGTCGATGTGGAACCATATCTTGACTTTGATGATCTGTTGCCGAAAATTGGCGAGTTCGGATGCTTTCAGAAATTACTGTTCGTTTTGATGATACCATTTTGCTATATATCCGCCTTTGTGTATCTAAGCCAGATCTTCATGACGCTATCGCCAGTAAAGTATTACTGCTTCGTCAGCGAACTGTCGCTTATTGCCAGCGAGGAGGAGCGCAAGCAGCTTTCCATACCCAAGGAGGCGGATGGCAGCTACAGTCGCTGCCAGATGTACGATGTCAATTATACGGCCGTGTATAAGTCCAAGAATCGTAGCGAGCTAATTAATAGCTCGCTGCCGGTAATACCCTGCCGTGAGGGCTATGTCTTTGACCGGAGCGAGCCTTTTCGAACGGCAACCATGGAGTTCGGCTGGGTCTGCGAAAATGATCACTATGCCACATACGCCCAAGTAGTCTTCTTTGTGGGCTCCATCGCAGGTTGTCTGGCCTATGGACATTTCGCGGATCATTGCGGTCGCGTGGCTGCTTTGGTTAGCAGCTGCTCCTTGGCGTTTTTCGGCAGCATTTTTACATCAATGGCCAGCAATTTTTTAAGCTTTGCCTTTGTTCGCCTGATTGTCGGCACCTCCTTTGATACATGCTTCACCATGTTCTATATACTGGGTAGGCATCAGTTGAACTATAACGTTTAACCCGAACGCAGGCAGAATGAAGCATCTCTGAAACATCTAAATCTAGCCAAGCCCATCCCATTTGTCCGTCTGCATAAACGTGTCGAATTCGGATTGCTTGAATTGTGTTCGGGGTATCTGCTAGTCGGGCAGACTTCCGACCAGAGCACTCTTATTTGTGTTTATTTAGAATTCCAATTCTTATATTCGAATCCGCAGTACTCGAGTATGTTGGTCCCTCGTATCGCACCTTCATGGGCAACATGTCGCTGGCCATGTTCTATTCGCCGTTCACCATGCTGCTACCCTGGTTGGCCCTTTCGCTGCATACCTGGGGAACCTTTTCTATGGTCGGCTCGATACCCATTGCTTTTGCCTTATGTGCATATTGTTATTTGCCCGAATCGGCGCGCTGGCTGGTCTCTGTGGGCAAGATCGACGACGCAATTGTCATACTGAAGAACGTGGCAGCTAGAAATAAACGAAACATTCCGAAGATTTACTGGAAGAAATTCCACGAGAATTGCGAACAGTTCTATAAAGAGGAGATCGAGGGTCGCAACTTTACAGTATTATCAATTTTTAGACGTCGTCGCCTTGCTCGCTATATGGTGCTCATGATAATTATCTGGATGACTATGTCACTGATCTATGATGGTCACGTACGCGCCGCGTCTGTCCTGGACAAGGAGAATGTGGTTGTTGTTTTTACCATAGCCTGCGCCACGGAGCTGCCGGGCGATCTTCTGGTTATCGTGACCCTCGATCGCTTTGGACGTCGCTGGTGCGCGTTTACCTTTACCACGCTGAGCGGCGTTTTCAGTTTGTTGGCGGCTAACTTGCAGAATCCCACCCACACATTGGTGGCCGCCCTGGTGGGACGGTTCTTTGCCAATATATGCTACAACATTGGGCTGCAGTGGGCGGCCGAAGTGCTGCCGACGGTTGTGCGTGCCCAGGGCCTGGCCTTCATACATACTATGGGATTTGTGGCCATGTTACTCTCGCCACCGGTCATCTACCTGTCTAGCGTGTCTCAATCGCTGATGCTTGACATTCTTGGTTTGCTGGGTATTCTGGGTGGCATTCTATCCTTGTTCCTGCCGGAGACCTTGCACCAAGATCTGCCGCAAACGCTCAGCGATGGTGAAGACTTTGGCAAAGATCAACACATATGGCAACAACCTTGCTGCGGTGCGGGATCGAGGCGCACACAACGACCCAAACGGAACTGGCACGAGGGCTCCAGCTTGCGCACCCTTTCACGGGATGAGTTTCGGTCCAAAAAAATGCATCGCGTCGCAGTGGTTAGACCATATGGAAACAACATAGTCTCCAACAAGTCTTCTTTAATCAGTCAGGGCACAGAGGTTATTGAAAGGATACAAAAGTTTACAGCAGACGATGCAATAAAGCGAAACTCGAAATAAATCTAAATCTAGATTGTCCAGTACACCTGTCGACAGGTATAGTTCCGACCCAAATTGTTAAACTCGGCGAAGCGACTGCTTATCCAATTTACCAATAGCGTAAAGAAATTTTTGTATTCTAGTTTATTTTATAGTTGTTTCTTGTGTGTAAATGTACACTATTAAATAACCAAAATTTCAGTTGTTTAAATTTTTGGTCGCAACTCCAACTTCAAACATGCCACCGCCTTATAGCTCACTCTCATAGCGATAACAATCTATATAGACCTATATATACCTTATGTTTTCGCAGATGCTTCATTCTGCCTGTTACATACATTTGCCCAAAGCCATTATACCCTTGTTAGCCATTTGAAATGGGTTCTGAGTATAAAACTCAAATTAAATTCAACCATCTTAATTGCTGTACCGAACGCTTTCGTTCCAGTCATTTGCTGAGAGAAATTTCCAACCAAAACATGAGGTACATTTTTAGTATACAATCAAATAGAAAACGTGTAACATAAGTTATTAACTATGCTGCGAATAACTCGAACTGTATCGGGAGTGAAACTCCAGTCAGTGTTACGAGTAGCTCGTTTTGTATCGGGATTGAGCATTGTCCTTCTGCTCATCAACTATGCGCTTTTCATTCGAATTTGGCGGGAGCCCCTAACATTTATCAGCGATGAGAAGTACTTTAATAAGACACTTGCGAAAATCTTAAAACCACGCTGGTCGGGGAGTTTGGGTCATTCGCAGGTGGGCGACTTTCTGATCGAGGAGCTAAAGAACTTGGGTTTTATTGCGTTACGCGATGAATTATTTGACGAAAAGATTTTTACCAATTTTTTGGGCATTATGAATACGGATGCATCCAGTTTCTTATTGCTAACCTGTCATTATGACTCGAAGTTCTTGAAGAATGCTGAAAACTACGTGGGAGCCACGGATGGAGCCGTTTCCTGCGCCATTCTTCTCAACATGGCCAGGACGCTGGGTCCCTATTTACGCGGAGAGTTCTCCAAGCGCGATGACATTGGCTTGCTGGTGAGTGCCAGCTTGTGTACTAAAAATTAAAAAAACGTCTAGGATAATCGTCTTATTTATATTTTCAGCTGGTTTTCTTCGATGGACACGAGTCCCGCAACGAAGTGGAAGACGATTTTAATTCGCTTAATGGATCGCGACGCTTTGCCGAAGTGGAAACAATACCATTGAAAAATATTGTAAGTTTTCATAGCTAAGTAAAATGTACATATATTCAATCTGAGCTAAATTATTGTGTCTTAGGAGTTGGTTGTTACACTTAACCTAATTGGCGCACCCAACCATATCTACATGAGCCACTACGAGGACACATTTACATTGCACAAACGTCTGGCAGACATTGAACGCGAGCTGCAGAAGGCAGGCAAGCTGGCCAAGTGCCATAAGCTGTTCCACAGCCTAAAAGATCACGATAGCGATATTGAAGACGATCACTATCCGTTTCTTGAGGAGGGTTCGTATTCGTATATTGATTAAAATGTTGTCCACCTTAGACTATTTTTTGCTTTTCTAGGCGTGCCAGTTTTGCACATAGTGCCCCATACCTATCCAGACGCATGGCATACTGAAGGTGATAATTTTAAGAGCCTGCACTGGCCAACAATACGTAATATGAACGCAATTATTCCACGATTCGTTTATGAGTTTTTAAAAACTAACCGAGAAACAGTATAAAAGAATGATTAACTAATTAAATTTTCCCTTTCTTTGAGAGGTTAACTATGTTCTATGATTTAAATTCTTGGCGGTTTTTAAACGAGAGGTTTCTGAATAATTAAATTTTGAAATTTTATCTAGGACACAAACCATAAGAGTTGAATCGAACTCGGGAACCAAACGAAGTGCCAATTGATTTGAATTATAATTTATAATTAACTGAAAATGTATTTGACATCAAAGCGCAATCGGGTCGTTTAATTGAGCTTTGAAGCTAACGTATAAAAGCTAAAGTTTCTTTAAGCGTGCGAGCTTACGTTACGCTCTTTGCACGCACGCAAAGCTTTTCTCAAACTGTTTGCGGAGGTGGAAAGCTTTTGCTTATGTACACAAAGAGCTCACACACACACACGTATGTACTGTGCTTGCATGTGTGAGTGTTTAGTTTGCGCGCCATAAGCAGACGCAGAGCAGCTGCCCAGATCGTTAACAACAACAACTACTACAACGGCCATGGTAATTTTGTTAACATACCTTTCATAAAGAGATCTGTTCCAGTGCGTCGTAACACTTCAACCGTATCGGGACGGAGCTTGTTAATATGTCGCATTCGTGGTTTTTAATTTTCGTTTCGATTTGGCTGCTGGCAGCTGATAACGTAGGCGCACAACAGTCCAACGTAAGTTGGGATGAATCCCCCCGTGCGCTGAGTCACAAAGAGAGTAAATAAGTAAACTGATCTCTTTTAAGCGGCGGCAGACCAGGAACTGGGCTGACGATGAGGCTCATTTTAACAGCAGCCTGGCTTCAATATTGGTGCCACGCGTTGTTGGCAGCCGTGGCCATGCGCAGGTGCGCAACTACCTGGTGAATTCATTAAATGGGCTTGGCTTTCAGACGGAAGTGGATGAGTTTAAGCAACGTGTGCCTATTTTTGGTGAACTAACGTTTGCGAACGTCATTGGCTACATCAATCCGCAGGCGCAAAACTTCTTGGCACTTGCCTGCCACTACGACAGCAAGTATTTTCCAAATGATCCGGGTTTCGTGGGTGCCACGGACTCGGCTGTGCCCTGCGCCATACTCTTGAATACGGCCAAAACACTGAGCAGCTATTTGCTGCAACAGTTTCGCACTCGCAATGATCTCGGCTTGATGGTGCGTCTGAATGTGCTTAAAATTGCCCTTAATTACAATATTCACATTGTTTCTCTAGCTGATCTTCTTTGACGGCGAGGAAGCCTTCAGGGAGTGGACCAACAGTGACTCGGTTTATGGCTCGCGTCATTTGGCCAGCAAGCTGGCGCGCACGCGCATCCCGACTTCCACGTCTGATCAAGCCAATCTAGCCCCACGTCACATTGATCGCATTGTAAGTTGTTGTCTAAGCGGGTTATAAGGCTCTTCTAACCATTAATCTTGTATCCTGCTTAGGAAGTGCTCGTGTTGCTTGATCTGATTGGTGCTCGCAATCCGAAATTTTCTAGTTTCTATGAGAATACACACGGCTTGCATTCTAGTCTGGTGGAGATTGAGCAAACATTGCGGAATGCTGGCCAGCTGGAGGGCAATAACAAAATGTTTTTAAATCGACCAGCTGGTGGATTGGTTGACGACGATCATCGTCCGTTCCTGGAGGAGAATGTGCCCATATTGCATTTAATAGCGACACCTTTTCCGGATACTTGGCACACGCCAAGAGACAATGCTGCCAATCTGCATTGGCCATCGATGCGCAACTTCAATCGCGTCTTCCGCAACTTTGTCTATGAATATCTGAAACGGCACAGTGCGCCCGTAGATTTGCGGTTCCATCGCAAGTAGAGTTGTATAGGTTTGATGTGGCTTAAATATTATCATTGTATTTATCGTGTAAATTGTGTTTTTGTTAATAAAAAAGTCCTAGTTAATGCGGCCGTTTTCGGTTTAACGACGCTTGCGACCGGTCTGGCCCTTTTTGCCCGGTGCACGCTGACCTTGATGACCCTTAGGCTTCTTGCCCACTGCCTTGCGACTGCCTTTGCCCTTCTTTCCGCCTTTTTTCGCGGGTCTGTTGGCGCCCTCAGCCTCGCGTCTAGTAAAATATACAAATTAATAAATATGCGAATTTGGATTGTGCTAGCAGCATGACTTACTCTATCCGCTCGTCTTGTTTTTGCAGCGATATCGCCTTATCCACATCTATTTTGGGCTTTTTACTAAGAACACTCTTGATGAGATCCAAATTGGCCTCTCTCTCAGGCTGGGCTGTGATATGCGATGCTTTGCGTTTGCCGCCTGGTATCAGTTCCTTAACACCCAGACCACGTGCCTCCTTCTCTTTGGGCAATTTGCTTTGGAATTTGCCCACCGATGCTGTTGAAGATTTGGCTACCGTCACGGCAGTAAGCAGCTGGTTGGAAGACGCGGCCTCTGGGCCCAAATAGCCGCTGCGTGGCATGTCAATCTTTTTGGCGCGCACAATGTTCCGCATACGCTGGATCTCGTTCTTGGCAACCTTCTCGTTGCGCAAGTCCATCTTCTTTTGGAACATGTCTGTGTTGGGATCCGCATTCTGGGGCACCTCCAGCACCCAGTCCTTATCTTTCTCTGCCTCGGCCCGTTTGAAGCCATACGTAGGTACCCATTTCTATGTGGTCGCATGGTTAGATGTATTATCGCTTTAATTTCTTGAGTACTTACGTCAAGGACTTCATCGTAAGTTTTCTTGTCCTTCTTCTTCTTTGTGATGCCCTTCTCTTTGGCGAACTTCTCCCACTTCGTCAAAGGACGTGGACCTGGCGGTTTGCGTAGACGCGGCAGCACAGTTGTTGGCTCGGGCAATTTGGCCACAATACTCTCGTCCACACGTTCGGTAGGCAGTTCCCAAATAGCATTGACAAGCAGTTGTGTATTTTCCCGGGTCAGGGCAGCCAAATACTCCTCCTTGTTGTTGCTATATTCATTCAACATTTGATTTAAATGCCTACAACATATTTGCACATTTTACTTACGCGAGCTGCCGGTCATCAAAGTCATTGGGATCTGTGATGAGCAGTGTGCCTACATCTATACGGCATTCTAGATGTTTTTCTACCGTAATTGGTTTGTATTTATCCAATTCCTTTTGGTGTTTTTCTAAAACTGCTTTAACAACATCCATTTTGTACGAAAAAACAGCAATCCAATATCTTTAATATTTATACACGTGCGCTGCCAGTAGTGTTGGGTTGGACGTGAGAGAGTGAACAAAAAGGAACTGGTTCCCTGCTGCGTGCACAGCTGTGGCCGCTGAACATTTTTAACATTAGCTGAAATGTTATTAAAAGCGCGAACTAATGTGATTTTGCAACACCGTTGGTTTGTGAATTTTAAAATTTCAGAAGCAGCTGAAAATTGGAAAGATTTGTTTTAAACGGCTTCTTAGAAAAAAAATAGGGAATGACGCTCGAAATTAATAATAAAACCGTAGTTTTGTGTATACATATATTATCGACCACTTCAATTTATCGGCAAGCCACCATAATACAGTGCTGGAAAGTGCGCACTGCTTCAGCTGCAGTAAAAGTTCGTTCGCTCTTTAGTTCAAATGGCGCCAAAATTATAAATTTGGTGGCAAAAGTTGCGATTGTGTAAATTTATTTTAATTCGAAAACTATGGATGAATTGGCGCAGTTGCGCAAACGCATTACAACATCATTCAAGTTATGCGGTTTTCTGATTCGGTCCGAGAACAGCACCTACCTCGCCGAGCAACTGCTGCCCTTCGAGCCGGCCGAACGTGAGAAATGGCTGACGGTCATAACGGAGAATTTACAGGGACAGAAGCTAGCAACGCCGCATGTTGAGCGAGAAGCGTTGGAAAAGGCCATCAATGAACTAAACCGCGTTGGCTTGGATGAGGGCGAGACTATTTTTTCACTAATCGATGCATTTACCGTGCCACGCTACCGCTACAATACGCGAATCAAAAAGTTTGAGCCGGACACGCAGCCGCGACGCCTGCTGCCACAGCCCCGCATGAAGTCTGACTATCTGCAGCAGCGCTATGCAATGTTGCTGCAGAAAACACTACGGCATGATCTGTTTGCGCCCGCAGTCATCCAAGACGGTGTTGCAGCCGCAGCGCAGTCCAAAAAATTCAAATTGCAGTACGCAGAAAACTTGCTGGCGACATCCCACTTGAAAGAGGCTGTCGTGTTGGGTCTGCTCACTCAGCTCAAGGAGGGCAAATTCTTCGTGGAGGATCCAACGGGTTGTGTAGAGCTTGATTTAAGCGGTGCACGCTTCCATGCCGGCTTCTTCTGCGAGGGCTGCTTTGTACTCGCGGAGGGTAGCTATGCGAATGCGGTATTAAAAGGTGAGTGTTGCCCAAATGTCAAGCGCTGCGGTATGCTAACCACTTGCACTTTACGTTACAGTCGATGGTCTAGGCTTTCCGCCCGCTGAACCAGCCAGCAGCAGCCGCGCCTTCTTCGGCACTGGCAACAGTTGGGGCGGCGAGCCCACAAAACTACTAAAGTACTCGCCACGTTTGCAAGAAGTGGAGCGCACCAATACGGAGACGACGCTGGTATTCCTGTCTGATGTGCGTTTGGATCTGCCTGTTGTCATGGACAAATTGCGCCAGCTTTTTGTCGGCTATGATTCCTGTCCGCCCCAGGCCATTGTCCTGATGGGGCCCTTTACGGCCAGCACGCGCAATCCCCATGAGCTACGTCAGCATTTGGATGCTCTGGGCGCATTGGCCGCCGGCTGCGAGCAGCTTAAAAAGCAGACAGATTTAATTCTCGTGCCCTCCGCCGAGGATCCGACAGCACCGAACATTTTACCACGCGCTCCGCTGCCCGAGTGCCTGGCCGCTGGCCTACTAAAGGCTTGGCCGCGCACTCAGTTGGCCACGAACCCCTGCCGCTTGCAGTATTGCACACAACAGATTGTCGTCTGCCGTCTGGATCTTATGGCCAAATTCTGTCGCAATACGCTGCACTTTCCGCCAGACACAACGCACATTGAGCAGCACTTTGCACGCACGCTCGTCTGTCAGGGTCATCTGGTGCCCATACATCCAATAGCGATGCCTGTGCACTGGGACTACGACCCGGCGCTGTGGCTATACCCACTGCCTGATCTTATTGTGATGGGTGACTCCTGCCAGAGCTTTGCCAGCACTCAGCATGAATGCACGGTGCTGAACACCGGCTCCTTTGTCAAGTCCAAGTTCGCCTTTAAGGTTTACATACCCGCCACACGCACCATTGAGGACTCCGAGATACCCGGCGACATGGATACAAGCTAGGCCCACTTCTGCCCAAAAATGTATGTTGAAACATTTCCCCCACTCAATCCCAATTTATATATATATATATATGCATGTGTATTTATATGTATATTTGCTATATTCACTTTGGAGCCTCACATGTTGCTTAGTTCCCCGCCGCCCCAACCCACTTTCCATGCGTGTTTCACAGTTGATAAGCGCAGAGCGTCGCCCTCGTCAGCCATCATATGCGGCACAGCATGTGTTCCACAATCTTTTTGGCTGCTGACGCGCCTCGCAATCTGCTTTTTACTACTCGTCGGGGGTTGTCTATTATTTTTCATGACTTAAAGCCGATTTGGAAGAATATTGTTGCTCTGCTGGCGACGTCACTTAGCGCCGTGGAAATTCAATTTCCCAGCCGCACACACACACACACACTCAGATGGCTCCTCGCCAGCTGAAACGGCAATTTTGTTAATGCGTTTGACCTGAGGACATCAATTGCCCTCGTTTTGTGACATTGCTACTTTTTCGTTTCTCGATTTGGGCCACCCTGGGACCAAAATCGTTTTTTAAGACATCATTAGCCCTTGGACGGCAGAAGGATATAAGGGCGACGTTTCCGATTGCTGCCCTGCCTGGCAGCGTTCTGTATTGATTTATGATTTATTGCCAAATACTTTGATAGTTCCATAAAGTGTCCGGTGTCCGGTGTCCGGTGTCCCTTTCTATGTATCAATTTCCAAAATGTGTCCAGTGTGCAAATTCGATTGTCAGGGCGTTTCACTTAGCTGGGCGTGTCTTTGTTTTGGGCTGCCATTGTTTTTCATTTTGCGAGCGTCTGCTGGAGCCTGCAACCCCCCCAAAACTTTGAAATATTTGTGGCGGGGCGACAATCTTGCTTCTGCTTCATTTAACTGGTACATTTGCAACTTTTAAAATTTAAATATTGTTTGCGACTGCTCTGAAATTGGCGAAGTGGAGCAATAACATAAAAAAGCATTTTATCTCGGCTGGTCATTATTTTTTATGATGCCCACACAGTTGACACCATTTACATGACTTCAACGAACCGCAGCAGCCCCCATCCTGCCCCTGTGCCCGACCACAGAATTCGATTAAAGCAATCGCTGATGCGGAATCCTCCAAAAGCTGTTGATGAAGACACAATCGCCGGGCCCCTGGCTCATCAATCATTGTCACAGCTGCGCCTCAAGTGGTCGACGCAACTCCAATCAAGGATCAAAGCAACTGGACGGGGGCTAGCCAGCGACACATCATCAACCAGCTTCTAACTCTTCCACACATCCTGTTCCAATCACACACAGGATGCGGCCAAGTGCATGTCCTGTGGTTATTTGACAATTGTTCGACTTGTTAGCATATCCTTCACTGATTTTCCAATGCTGCCAAGTGGCCATATGTCAGGCGTCCCATATAATCACGTATTCCAGTCGCTTTTGTGGTGTGATTTCTTTTTTGTATTTTTAATTTTCAAGCTTTTCAAAGGGGGCGGGGCGAGGTCTTAAATATGTATTGTATACCCTTATGCCTGAGGTGAACGAGAAGGTTATGATGAATGCCAGTTATAGGGGTTGTTATCTGGCAAGCATGTTGATTTTCATTTTATACTAAAGCCCTTAAAGGATCAGTAGTTACAATTGTGAATAGCTCAAGATTATGCGGATCGTTTTTCATAAGTCCAGCATTAATTCTAGCAATGGGTATTAAAAATTGTATACTTTGAACAAAAACAAAACATAAGGAGCATTCAATAAATACTTTTACTCTAGGATTCGATATTACAATACTGTTTTTGGCATAAAGTCTAGTTGTTATTGTATTACTAATTTGTTTGAATCCATAGTTCTAAATATAAAAAAGCATTTTATTAGTATTAAAAATGTTAACATTTCGCCATTTAAAAAGGTTTGAGGATTTGAAGCCTAGTCTTAACCGAAGGAGATGTTGCTATTCTTAAGACTAGCTTCAGGTTTTCCTATAGATAACCTATTCTTTCAATTATAAGATAATAATAGTTGTATACTGATAATAAGCTCTTTAACTCTTTAACAAAATAAGCTCTAAACTGTGTTAAGTTGTTGCCCCATGGTAAAATACACATAAAATTGGCTTCTGTTAGGCTTGCTTTGGCATTATCACTGCTTGACGCTTGTAATTCTCAACAAGTTGAAGCTTCGAAACGATGACAAGAGTTCTAGAGTCTAGAGTCGACGGCAAAGCTTTCTGATGATAGATTTGATATGTTCCTTAAAGAGCTAAAAACACAAACTGCTTTTTTGATTATTGTTAATATTGATGTAAAGAATAATGAAACATTATTAAAGGGTATTTAAGGCATCAATACCCTTTCATTCTGCGTTCTTTTTGCTCGCATATGGTCAAAGGTTTTGTCGGGCACTTTGAAACCAGTTCATCAGCTGGAAAATCAAAAGCCGCCTTTGTTTATGTAAATTTCTTTGTTTCATTCATTGATATTTGGGGAAAGCTAATTTAACTTTTTATGCACCACGCAAATGGCGCATTTATGAGATATTTCGCATAGTGCATAAAATTTTGATAGGGCTATCATTGACTTTGTTGCTGACTGCAATGAAAACGCACACACGCAGCGAACTCATAAGCCCGAGTGGCAATTGTCGCAAACATAAACTCCACTTGGAGTCAGTTAAGAGGGCGACGACAATGTACCAAGATGGGCAGCGCTGTGCGGACGTGTGTCAACATTTACGCCTCAATTATCAGCCGCAGCAGCACAAACAATATCCGCATATAGAGTCGATAATTTGTTGTCCATAAGCTGCTCCCAATTCGCAGCCCATTCGCACGCACACACACATGCCGCAGACCACCCAGCGTGGACAGCTTGCCCAGGCCGAATCCCAAACCCAATCCCAATGGCCAGCCGCATCTTAATGCCCCAGCCAATCCGTAACAGAGTCGCTTTCTAGCTGTTCTCTTTGTGGCAGCGTCAAGGACACGTGCCGGCCATTAATTTACGCGATGGCTTTATCTGTGATTTGGTTGCGCACTGCCAGCCTGGCCTATCCAGACTCGTCCTGGCACGTGCCGCCTTTGGCAAATCAAATGTTTTTATTATTTAAAGCGACAAACGTTGTGGCGTTTTATTGTCTTCCTCATGACGATAACAACACAACAGTTGCTTCGACGCCAGGACAAATTACAGTTAAGCCACATCCTGACCGCCATTCTAAGCGAATTGATAACGAATTGCATCTTGGGGACAGCGTCGCTTGACTTTTCGCTCTTAATGAAAATAAAGTGATAAATTTTAATTGATTTAACTTTTGTCCTTGGCTCCAGACGAGGCTCCTTCAAGCGATAAGATCGCTGGACAAACGTCGGCTCATTAGCCAAGGATAATGCATCAAGATAATACTTGAATGTTTGACATAATTGAATTTTTTAATGCGATTTGTGTTTTTTTTTTTTTTTGTTAACTGTTGCTAATGTGCTTTTTGTGTTTAGACTTTTGAACTATAGGTTTATGTTAAGAGAAAAGAATTTTCCTATGTTTATATCAGAAACTTTGGACTGCAGAAAAGATGTCAAGCTATTGTTAGTATTCGATGTAGTTCATCTTCAGGAACAAAGTATTGTCGTTTAGTTCAGATCAAGTTCAATTGAACGGGTCATTTTTAAATAGTAAGTTTATTTATGTGGACACTTAATAGGTTAAAAAAGTTAACATATATGCTTTTTAAGCCAAAAGCAGGACAAATTACTGAACAGAACTGAAAAGCTAAGCAAAAAGAATCGTTTATAGTCAACTGAACTTAACGAATAGTTCATAACCGACTGAATAACTGCACAAATGAACTAATTGAGCGATTTAGTTCCGAAAATGAACGTTTGAACTAAATCGACATTGAACTAGAAGACCTCACTTGAATGAAGATTATTTGAAGTGCATTAAGGAATACCTCTAATGCACATACAGAAAGACTCGGATAGGCTTGAAGTTGGCTGCGCTTTATCATTAAGATTAAAGATTAGAAATTTAAATGAATTAAGTCTAATTTTCCAGAGCCTACTGAGCCACACTTGTTGCAACTGCAACATCTCAAGGCTTTAACATAAATTTTCGAATTAATATTTTCGCTCAGCTCCAGTTCCCATTCGCAGTCTCTTGAATTATTAACTTTCGTTTCATTTGTTATCTTCAATTTTCTTGCAGCTCGAAACTCTTTTTGGTTACATATTTCAAATTGATTGCTTTTAAATTAAAACTGGGCATAAATCACACAATGCCTGGCCGCACAGTTAGCCCGGTCGCCGCCTTCCTCCCGCTTGGCCATGGTTAAAACAAAAGCTCCTCCAGCATTGTCAGCACAATGCAGGCGACATAAGCCGATTTCAGATATCTGGTCCGTTGTCGTCCGACTCTCTGTCTGTTTCCAAAAATGTAAAAATTATCATCAACGCACAAGTGGCTTGTACTTGTCACAGCCACACCCAGCGCAAGGCCCAGCCCCTGCCCCTGCCACTGCCCCTTCCCCTGCCAATGCCATCCCCACCCAAATCCTTATGCAGAAGGCAAAATATTTTCATTGTGTTTCAGCAGATTTTCAACACGAAATTTCCACTGGGCAGGGGTTGAAAATTGGTTTGTTTTTGGGCGGCAGCAGAAGCAAACATTTTTGGGAAATGCGATTACCTGCGTTTGCCTATTTGTAGTCCGTTTTCGGGGCAGGAGTAACTGGCCCCGGGTGCTGCATGCTAATCGACTTTTGATTGTCTGTGTGTGTGTGTGTGCGTGTGGCAAACAAAAAGGTTCAAGTGCTCGACCATAAATATGAATTTATGTGGGATATTTTGGCACTGAGATTTATAGATTGTGCGTACCGAGTGGAGTGTTGATTGCATTTGCCCATCAGTCCATCAGGCCCGACGCCGCCCCGACTCCTGTTGCAGGTGACATATTCCTGTCTGTCGGCTGACAAGTGTTAACGCCTGTTTTTGTTATTATTTAACTGGCCCTCTCGCTCGCACAGCCCGCTTAGCTTGCTCGGCTGTTGCCAGCTCGTTCGCTCATAATTGCTAAAAAACTAAAGCTGCGTAAAATCCCAAGTTTCAATTTAACGCGTTTGTGATTCACACACACTGAGGATTTGTGGTCAGCCCGAGATGTGGCCCGCCCTCCCACTTGCACCCTTCTGGCAAGTGCAGTTGTCATGCCTGTTATCGTTATTGTGGCAAATCTTATCTAGTTTTGATTAAAAATCGAGCATCCGCCAGCCGCTTGGGCGGCTTCTCACATTTGACACTAAGCAGACAGCAGGTGCAGAGAATATTCCCTTATAAACAGTTGCTCGAAATTCGAACTCGAATCAAGTTTCGAGCTGGCGCTTTGAGCATGCGCCTGGCTCAACGATGGGCGTGTTCCCGGCCAGCGCCAATGGCAAAACCAAAATGGAGTCTCCACAGCGCCGCTCAACCGATTGGGGCTATGGGTGGGCTGCTGCACGATTGCACATATGTGCCGCTTGCGATTGCTGGCCAAGATTCGGAGGCAAGCGCTGCCAAAAAATGGCGCCACCGACGACGCTGACGTCGACGTGGACGTTGACGTTGACGCTATCGCTTGCAGGCAACATACGTGTGTACTCGGAACAACATGTGTGATGTGTGCCCCGCCGTATGGACGCCGCAACAACCGGACCAGCACTTGGCAGTGCCGCCGCCCCTGGCCCTGGAGGCGCCCATATGTAAGCTTCTACATACGATGCGGCGTAAATAAACAGACTGTCTTTGTATATGGCGCAGCCAGTGTGGGCCAGCTCTCAGCTTCCCAATTTCTTGGCCTTTTTGTGTGTCTTCTTCTAAGCATTTTGGTTTTATTACGCGTTTTACTTATTATGGCTTTTGGGTTGGGGCTTGCCAGTGCTTGCCAGCCGGAAGTGGCGCTTCAGTTGGACGACTGTTGCTCAATCAAAATGTTGTTCTTGTGCCCTGCCTAACATCCAACGGGCCAAAGAGTACGCGCCTGCTCTTACTCGCGTTTTTTTCCCCGATCCTTCTATAGGTTTTGACTCTTAGCTTGATTTATGTTCTGAGGCCTGGTGATTGATGAGCTGCTTCACTTGTTTGCTCATCAGTTTGAAAGAAACAACTCGGATTCCTAGCTGACCGTCCACGGCGCTGTTTACTTAGCTGCTTACAAATTATGCTCAGTTATCGACTGCAATAAGCAGATACAGCCGGCTGGATTCTTATATATATTTACCAAAAGCTTAAGTTTAGCATTTGCATTTGCTGTTATATTGTCAATTCTGTCAATCATGGGAACGGAAATAATCGGCTAATATTGATTGCTTATAGACTTATTCATTAGCTTCTTTTAATCGTGCTTATAAGACCGGAGTTTAGTAAGACATAATAACAAGAAAGTAGGCACGTCGGAAATTATATACCCTTGAAGAAATGTCCCTTTTGCAGATATGTGTGAATAATTCAGCTCGAAAATGCAGAGTTTGTTGTAAATATCTTTGAAAACATAAGATCCAACTATTCCACGCATCATTCCTATAAAGCTATGAAGGGAGATTGGTTAAACTTATAAATGCCGAGTTTGTGTAAGATATCAAGATTAACAAAAACGTTCCTCTGTCATATGGTGATTCGATGATATAGTGATCCGATGCGGACGGTTCCGACATAGACGATAGCTCTAAAAATTGAGAAACGACTTTGCATAGAAACAGACTGGCGGAAAAACGGAAAAATTGTTCGACTTTCTAAGACATCTATATGAGCAAAACCTTATTATGGGTAGCATACAAAACTCTTGTAGAAAAACTATTCTATAATACAAATTCTCAAGGTTTGGCTCTTAGTCGCGAATAGGATGCCATTTGCAGCAGTCGCCGTTTTAAAAAGTATCCTTTACGCCTTTTATTCAATTTTCTTTGCTTTAGTTTTTTGGCGCACGTTTTGGTAATTATTCAAACTGATTAGAAGTCGGCCATAAAACTGAATGCTCAACTCTTATCAGTTGGGCTTTAACGAGCGCGGTTTTCTCTTCTATTTTTTTTTATCAGCAAGTTTATAATTTAAACGTTTACTGCGTGACTTTGTGGCTGAGCAGCGACACGGCTTAGTCCTGTATATCAATTAGAGCATTTAAGGTGAACGCGAGAGGCGAGACGCACCCCCATTGAAAGTGAGCAACGCGCAAAGCCTTTAGTCAGTCAGGCAAAAAGTGATTTCAACAATATTTCGCTTAAAAGATTCAAATCGCGCGCAAAGCGCGAAGAGTCAGAGGGCTGGAGAAGACAGGCGGAGAAACGACAACAACAATAACAAAGCAGAACATGAGAAAATATAAATACGCATACGACAAGTGCGACCGAGAGCCTGGGCGAGGGGGTCGCATGGCCAGACGCACGCGACAGAAGGAAACGGATACGCTCGAAGGGGTTGCAAACAGATTCAAAATTTCCAACCACATATGACAATGCTCCACAGCGGCACCCGTCTGCACCACGCACCTCCCGCTCGCCCGCGGTCGCGGAGCAAAAAAGGAATCGCCAACGAAAATTCAAATTTACCCGCGCTGTCGGGAGCCGCCGGCAGTTGGGGCAAATGTTGGCCAACTAACTGTTTCTCTTTTTTTTTCCACTTGCAACGGAAGCTTTAGTGTGTGGATTTGGGGTTGGGGGTAAGGCGGGGATCGAGTATTGTCGTCCTTATGCCAAGGGTCGTCAAGCGCGAACATTTGCATAATCAAATAATAAAAATTTGCATAATTTTATTTTTTACGATTCGCATGCTCTGCGCTCTCCACGCTTTTTCAGCCAAAGAAAAAAGTTTCAGTTTCTAGTTTCCAGTTCCAGTTCCAATTTCGAGTTTCTGTTTTGTCTGCTTTATATAAATACATAATGTTACCGTTATCTGTCTGCCTCTGCCCCCTCCCAGGCTAGTTTCAGTCTTCCAACTGCTCCTTCGCATAAACACAAAATGGTGTCAATATTTATTGGCGAACCTGTTTGTTATCGCTGCCAAAGAAATTTGCAAATTTTAACTATTAAAAAGTTTGTTCTTGCCTCTATCAGAAAATGTTTGCATCGTAAATTTTCAGCAAATGTTTTGTGCAGTTAAATCTCGCAACTGTTTAAGATAACTGAAGTGTCTGCTTACATATTTGTAATTATCATTTTGGCTAGAAAAACGTTGGATAGATAGCTATACGAATGAAGAAATTTTAATGAGAATTGATTAAATACTAAGTAAAAGAAACTCTATTGACTCTATTACTCAATTTGAAAGTGTTGAGAGAGAAAAACCCGAACTCTATAAAAGCTAAGTAGAGAGAAAGAAAGAGAAAGAGAGAGATGGAGTATTCCAACTGAGATAGAGAGAGTGAGAGAGCGCGCAAGAGAGAGAGCGAGAGAGAGAGAGAGAGAGAGAGAGACAGAGAGAGAGTGAGTGAGATAGAGAAGAGAGAGAGAGAGAGAGAGGGAGAGACAAGAGAGAAACCAAGAGTGAGTGCAAGAGCGAAAGTAAGAGATCAAGTTTATGATATTGACAGCATCACTTGATACAAAAAAACGCACTTAAAGCATAAAAACCTGTGAGGCTTACTAGAAATCATGAGAATCGCATAGTAGGGTACGCATACGTTTATCTTTGCATTTGTTAATACGTTTATTTAACAACCAAACGCAAAGAATCCCATGCATACCACATACATTTCTACAGACTTACATACACATAAACATTATATCTGCTTTTCTTTTTTTCAGTAATGTGTTTAGTTCAAAGTCCTTCTCCCATCTAATGATAAATGTTGTTAATAATATTTAAGTGTGTGAATTTACAGGTGAGTTCATAAACAAATATATATTTACAGAAATACGAATACGAATATATATATCAGTTAATCAGTCAGGGTTTAGAGCTTTATTGCTTGATCTTATTCAGCATACATCGGAGAGAGTTGAAAACTCTTTACTTCCATTCACGTACCTATATCAGGGTTTATCACAATTCGTATTTACAAACATTCTGCAACACTATCAAAAAGACTATCAATTCTTTAAAAGGGACACGCATAAATATTCAGAACAACCGAAAAGCCATTTAATTAAGTTAACTTTTATGTGGCTCATAAATCAGGGCAACAACAAACGGTGGGCATCGAGAGAAAAAATAGCAGCGACAACATTCGCGATTTCACATGTTCCATATTCATGGGCTGTGTCCCTATTGTTACCAGCGAGGGGAGAGAGAGAGAGAGGAGGCGTGGCTTTACAGCCAAACGACTATTCATATTCATTGCAAGGTGGCTGGAGCAACAAAAACTCGCGCCAAATTAAATAAATGGCTCAGGCAGCGAACGACGCTGACCATGTTGTTCCCAGTGTGGCAACTACTCTACCCGCACCCCCATCCCCGCCACTCCTCCATTTTCATTTAGCGTAGTGTGGGCCAAGTGGGGCATCAGGCAGAGCTGCATATGCGTGGCACATTATGAAATTATGAGCATTATAAATATGAAGAATGACCACTTATCTAAATTACACCATGTGTGAGAGGACGGTCGGGAAAGATGGGACGGGGGTGTGTGCAGTGGGTTGTCATCGAACGATATGACACAATACCCTGGCTTTGTGGAGGATGATGACGCCTGTTGGCTGGGTTAAAGACACGCTCATATATCATGCGAGTGCTCTGGCCAGCAAATATGCTGAGTATATGGAAATTTCGAATGCTGCAAAGTGATAAATGAAGCACAAAACAGCAAAAATGGCGACAGCCAAGGCAAACAGTGAAGAGAGACGGCACGACACCCGCACACATATGCCTTAGCGAGCGGGCAGAAAGGGAGAGACGAGCTGAGTGTGTGGCTCATATCCTTGCTAGCTGCTGCCAAGGCACAAAAAAAGCCGCAAATATGTCATTTGACACGCTAAATATTTCGCGCGTGGCTTCAGCACTTGCCAGGTGGGCAACAAAAAAACAACTACAGGATGAATTGCGCATACGCCAAGTGCGCAATATATAGGCATATAGTAGGGTAAGGACTTAAAGACAGTTCTACAATTGTTGGGCTTAACAGGACACAGTCCTTTGAAAGTTAGAAACAATGTTTACTAAAATATACAAAAGATCCATTTCTTAGCTTCATATGGAGTTCAAATCACGTTTGCAAAGCCTTCAAATATTTTCGGCCTACGTCTCGAAACAATGTCTTACTGAGCTAGGTTCTCTAGATCTATCAACCCGAGTTTTCCTTCAAATCAGGGATAATTCATTTACAATGAAGCAATTCACTTTACTATACATTAAATTTGTGATAGTTACGCATCATCGATATATATTGATGAATGTCTGTGTTAAAATGAAAGATTCTAGATCTAGAAGCTATATGCCATTAAAACATAAGACTTAACTCAATAATCAAGATTTCGATATCTATATTTATCGATTGCTTGAGCTCTAACTGATTTGGTTCAAGCCCGATTTGATTAACTTTAAGTTCGATCTTATGCTTGTGGAAGAAACTCCCTTGAAGTCCTGTGAGCTGCGGCTGCTTAGTTTGCGGTCGTCACCCTGCACAAAATTTATTGCTGGAAGAAAGCAAGTTATGTTATATGAAATGCAAGGAAAACTTATTGCCGATTCTTCTACTCAACTTCAACTTGGCTGCGTTTCAAAAGCAGCATTAGCTTGAATGGATGTGGAATTCCAAGTGACTTAAGTCCAAAGTCTCTTAAAGCTGCGCTTTCAGCGCTTGGGTTGTAAATCAATTAGCAGCCGCAGCTGGTGTCCTGCGGCTTTGCGAAAATTAACTACCTGCTAAGTTAATTGAGCAAACAACTCCCGGACAAGCGGCCATAAAAGTTGCGCCGCACAAAACTAAAAATCCGCTCGCTGGTTTTACAACTATTAATTACGTGCGCAAAGTTATGACAGCAGAAAACAGGCGCAGAGCTCTGAAAAGTTTCGCAGAGCCAAAAAAAAAAGAAGAAAACTGGCAGCTGGGCGGGACGAGAGGGCAAAAAGGAAGCGCACATCATAAATTACAGGACAAACGGACATGGACACGCGGATGTTGTCCTGGCTGCTGCTGCTCCTGCTGCTGCTGTTCAGTCCTGGTTGTCCTGGTTGTCCTGGCTGCTGCTGTTCAGTCAGTAAGCCGGCTGTCTTGCGGCAAGCCAAACAGCTTCCATGCTTCCAAAAATCATTTCAATGGAGCTCCGAAAACCGACAACCGACAACCGACTGCGTCTCTGTCTTTGTCTCTGTCTCGGGATCCGGGCCATGGCACAACGGGCCACGGCAACGGTAAAGGTAGACAAACACACCCACACACACACACACTCCCACACACACACAAAATGGCTGCCGTAGCGCACAAAAAGTGTCATGGCGCATGAAAAACTTCCTGGCCATGGCCAGGACATCATCATGTGCCTTGGCCGCAAAACAATGGCGGCAGCTCCTCACATTGCGGCGGCAACCGCAACGGCAATCCACAGATCTACAATTTTTGGCCAAATGAAAGTCGCATTGTCGGGCTCAATGTTTCCGGCGGCTCATGGAGCCACAAGCCCAGCAATGGCACCGCAGAGCACAGCACAGCACGGCACGGTCCGGAGTGGCAGCCTCTTTGCCTGTGGCCTGAAACAAAGCGCATCCGTTGGCGAAAATTGAAATGACAAAGTTCAAAGTTTAAGCGGCTTGGCTGTCAGTTGCTCGCTTCACTATTTTTTTTTAATGGTTTGTTTGCTTTTAAGTCGACTTGCAGCCTGGGCAAGCTGCGCAGTCACCTGTCGTCCAATCTCGGCCTGTCCATAGCTAATCAGCATATTTAAAGGACATGCAAATTAAACGCAAATGAAATTGCCTGCAGTTAAACGCGTTTTACCAGGGGCTTAATAGCCCACAACAGCAAATGCACTGCAAAAGTCATAAAATGAAAGGCAGCCACGGCCACGCCCCCCTCCCTCAAACGACAACCCCTTTGCTGGAGCCAAACAAAAACATTTGCATACTTTTAAGCGCAGCTGAGAAAAATCACTCATACGCACACGTCTCCATTACAGAAGGGGGCGTAACAAGGCCCTGTGGGCGCTCAACCTTACCCAGCTGTCTGGTTTTTGGCCTTGTTGTTGTCGCTGTTGTTGTTCTCGTTGTTGTGGTTCTCGTTGTTGTTGTTGTGCTATTATAACGGTATTTGCATTGTGTTTAAACGTATTTGAACACGAGGTCGACGTCGCTCGTCGCCCGTCAGGGTAGCCCTGCTCCTGCTCTCGATTTGAAAGGAAACTGGTGGGAAATTCACTTTGAATTTAGCTGGTGGGGCAAGTGCTTACCAAATGAGCAGGCAATTTATTTACGGTCAAATTGCGAGGTTAGGCAAAGGCAAACAATGCGCAGGTCGCACGGCAAGCATGAAAACCACGCAGCCAGCCTTCTGGGCTGCGTGTGGGCGTAAAAATGTGATAAATATGAAATGTGATTATGGTCTGCTATTATATAGCCGCCGCCGCCGCCGCCGCCGCTATGATGAGGCTTATTATATGGAGTTGCCACTGCGGTTGCCCTAGGCGTCGTTTTGACTGAGTGGCTGCTCAGTCCGACGGGTGGCACACAGGGCGCTGCTAGCTTAAATGAGGAAATGTGATTTTGACGATGTGTTGGCTTAACGAGACGCAAACAAAACTCTGCGCGCCTGCCTCTCTGTGTGTGTGTGTGTGTGTAGAGGAAGTTGTAATTGTTTTTAAAGGAAGCTGAAATTGCTCATTGGGGAAATGTATAAAATAAATCAGTGGCAGGGCCAAGCTAGACGCCAAGTCCATTGTAAACTGCAATGATATAAGTCATGGCAAACTATTATAATAGTAAGGCAGGGCTTGGGGCATAGTTTAATGTTACGTGGGAGGATAAAAGACCAACGCGATTTATATACTACTCAAACCAACTGATTGTTTTTTATGTAAAATTTCAATTTAACTCACCTCTGCACAAATATTGATACAAGTAAAAACAAGGCTGGCGGGGAGCTTGCCTCGTGAACCTAGGATTTGGTTTCCAGCTTTGGTTAAAAATGGCTGTCACTTTTCTTTCGAACTTTTTAATTTATAATCTTAATGTATTAAACGGCTTGTTTTGACTGACTGACTGAATGATTGACTGAATGATTGATTTCTGATCAACGCACAGCCCAAAAGTGTAAGAGCTGGTAAGCTGAAATTTGTACCTAGTTACCTTATATGATGAAGGTGCTTGTTAATACTTGGGTTTCGGGTCAATTCTACCCTCAAGTGTGACTTACCATCCAATCGGCTTCAAACTCAATCTACCCTTACAGCGGGTATCATAATTTTGTCATGAAATGTGTAATACATAGAAGGGAACATCTCCGGACCCATAAAGTATATATATTCCTGATCAGTATCAACAGCCAAGTCGATATAGCCGTCCGTCTGTCTGTCTCTCTGTTTCCTTGCTATCATCATGAAACTTTGCATACGTCCCACTTTCTGTTGCAGTACATATGTCGAATTGGACCAATATATCATATGGATGCTATAGAAACGATTGGCAGAAAATGATGTTCTTGTATGAACAGCTTTTTGTTTATTAGATATTTTAGCTGGAAATAACTCCTATATCCATTCGCTTACATCTTGCATTTAACGTCTCGCATTAATCGCTTTCATCAATTTGCAAACCTTTTAACAACTAAGCTGACTTTTTGTCTTTCCCACACCTTCCATCTTCAAAGTCTTTATCAAGTGGCTGCGGCGGTGAACACAAGGCCATAAAACGCTAATCCCATCATGGGAACAATGCGAACAAGCCATGAGCCGTGGCTTGGGCGGAGGGAGGGGAGCTGCGTTTAGCCACGCCATCAATTGATACATCAGTTGATAAATCCAGAGATCCTGTGAGAATCGCGTGGCTCACTGGCACGGGCTAACAGGATTTGGCCACGCTAAATCAACGCGATTCGCTGTGGCTCATTTGAGTGCAGCAAACGAGGCATCCTCCACGGCACCCACCACCCAAGACATTCGTTGCGCTTTGTCGGAATTCGGCATGCTACAAATTCTTGGCTCATGGGAATCGCCACAGCCTCAAAGGAGGGTTGCCAGTTGAGTGTAGAATTATTGAAATTCGAAAATCATTTCTGTGCAAAGCACTTGAGCGAACTCCTTGTGCCAAAATAAGTTGCCAGCAGTATGCCACATTAGTTGCGGTGTCTATCGTCTGATTTTGTGTTTTTATTTTTTGTTCTGGCTTCCGACTACCCTTCATTTTTGTCTTGTTAACAGCTCTGTTCCCAGACCCAGTGTCAGCTCATTAGCGTCGCCAGCGCAGTTTTTGTTGCCGCATCTAATTGCTGCATACGCTGCTCGACTTTTGGGCTGCATGCGACCGACCCAACGGCTGCAGCCCCTCCCGCTATTTCATTTTGGCTTCATTGCGCTAACAAGGCCAACATATTCTCGGGCACTCATATGGCGTATGTTTCTCCAGAGCATGTGCCGCTTTTTCTGAGCCTGGGAACCTATGTTTTTTCGCGGCCTGACAACTGCTGGCACTTTGCGCTAAAGCGTTGTTGAATTTGAATTACTTAAAGGTCTACTTGAAAGTATAGCATTAAAAGGTATGTTTTTGTGATATCAAATAAAGCTTAGATTTGGGTTTTAAATATCAGCTCTTAACTAATTAAGTGCTCAATGTTCTTATAATAAGCTTAATTCCAATTTTTAATGTGACTAATCAAGGTGCGCACCTTTTTTTTTTACCTTTGTCGATACTTTGCTCGTAATCGTAACCTTAACACGTGTTCGACATCATCTTATTGTTCGATTTGAAGTTATATTTATCCAAGTACTCGATTTGGAAGATCGAGTTGGTCGCTTCCTTCTGCAAAGCCATCTTGCAGGTATATCAGGGTGAGCAAAAAGCTGGCCCACGTAGCTGGTGGACTGTTTTCGTCAAAGGTTGCCAACCATAGGAAACTTTTGATCTCTTATCAGGGCCAATTTGTGGATATACCAGGTTGCCTGCCAGTACTAGGTCTGAGAGAGCCTTGGCTTGGAAGACTTTCATTTTTGTCCAATGTCATTTTGCCACTGCTCCAAAGATTTGGCTTGCATAATGTCAAACTGGGGAGAGTAGGGTTTTGTAAAGCAGAACTTTGTTGTTCCAATAAACATAACTGTCTTTAGAGCCCACGCTTTGTGAGGTGCGCATCAAATCCCAAGTAAGAATTGAACCTTAAGGCCGGGTATTTGTTTAAGCTGCCAATTGAACTATCGAAAACATATGTTGGGCTTGCAGACTTCATCACTAAAACATCTAAAAACCTTATAAATAGTAATTGGGAAACTCAAATCAATCAATTTATTCAAGCCTAATATAGTTGTAATAGTCCGTTTACAAAATCATATAGTGAAATAATAAAGTTATGCCTAACTTGATAGAAATGGATACACAAGACAGGGACTAGATTGTATTCAACTTTTCAGATTTGACTAGGTAGGTAAGTAGGTAGGATAGAGAAGCCCCTTGACCATTTAAAAAGGTGTATATTTGCTTT
Source organism: Drosophila kanekoi (assembly GCA_037075305.1). Taxonomy (NCBI): domain Eukaryota; kingdom Metazoa; phylum Arthropoda; class Insecta; order Diptera; family Drosophilidae; genus Drosophila; species Drosophila kanekoi. Next base: position 5,853,532 of record JBAMCE010000141.1, on the reverse strand, counting down.
TAATAACAATCAGATATTTATTTAAACATTAAGTCACACATCAAATGTTAAATTGTTGGAGCATTAAACTTAGGTCTAGTATTTTACAAAGATAAATCGCGACAGCTCGAGTTGACGCTGCCTAGAGCTAATCCGATGGGGAATAACCAGATATATTTTAGATAGTGGACTTGACGATAAGAATTGCACTATATTTATGGCTAATGGTGAAACATAAATTGGGCTTGAACTAAACTTAATATCACAATGGAGAAACATTTCTGGATGTGGGGTGGGAGGGTTTGTGGGGGAGTGTTACGGACTAGACTAACAAAACACGCTGCAGCTTAAAAGTATCCGAAGAAATGTTTGGATCATTTGGAGCCACCGCCAGATCTGCGTCCTGGCGGCGTGCCGCCAACCACATTGATGATCTCATTGTCGTTGTTGGACTCCTCCGGCGTCGGCTGATGATCGCTGGCCTTGTCCTGATGCGCGGTCATGTGCCGGGTGAGATGATGACGCTCGCGAAATGTCTCCTGGCAGACGGGACAGCGCAGCTTCTCCTCGCGCTTGCGCCGATTCGGATCGCAGGCCACCTCGCTCTTGTGGTGGGAGCGCATGTGGTAGACCAGATCGCTAGTCATGCGGAAGCTAATGTTGCACTTGGCGCACACATTCTGTGCGGTCAGCGTGAAGGTGGAAGCCAGCGTCGGTGGTATGAGCGTGGAGAGAATCGCAGCTGCAGCGGGATTCTGCAGTGGCTGAGCCACCGCAAAGGGATGCGGAGGATGACCAAAGCCTGGATAAGCGGCATGCAGGAACTCCGGTGGCGGACCAGTTGGCGGCGACGAGGGATTCGATGAGCAGCCATTGGGACTGTGGCCATTGGGCGCCGTGGGCGGTCTGTAGAGCAGCTGCTGTTTGAGTCTATGCTGTGCCTGGAGCGCCTGCATGGGATTCACGGCCTGAAAGGCGCCATTGAACTGATACTCGGGTCGAAAGTTGTGATACATGATGGGATTGCTAGGCATGCCGTTCGGTAAAGTGTTGGGTGCTGTTGCATTATTGCCGCCACCTCCCCCGCCGCCGGCACTGCTAGTGCGCGGTGGGGGCGTGGCCACGACAGGTGGACTCATGGAATGACAGCTCAACTGATCCGGGCTGAGCGGTGGCGCGCTCACATCCACCGGCGACTCCAGCCGCGACACCGTTGACGGCGACGAAGAGCTGGACAGCGAGGAGGACACCTTGGTGAAGGCGCTGCGCAACGGCTGCGGTGGCGGCGACACTGTTGCCTCTGGCGAGTCCACCAGCGGTATGACCAGCGTGGGATCATCATAGACGCGCGGCGAGCGCATCATCAGCTGTGGATAGCGTTGGCGCGCCTCCAGCAGACTAATATACTCCAGAGCCGCTGGCGACGGTGGCTGTGATGCGGCAGCACGCGGCGACAGATCCGTGGGAAAGTGATGCAACTGCAGCGGCTGCTGTTGCTGCAGTGCCTCCTGCAGGCGTGCCTGTTTCTCGGCCTGCTTCTGCTTGATGCGCTCATCAGGCATCATCAGAAAGGCCACATCAAAGGAGCGCTTCAGTGTCGTCTTGACGCTGGGCGTTTCATTGTTGTTGTTGTTATTGTTAATGTTGTTGTTGACGTGTTGCTGATGTTGCTGTTGTTGTTGCTGCTGTGTCATTGTTGCTGCTGTTGCTGTGGGGCTGGTGGAGATGCGCAGCTCGGTCTGCTGTTGCGGCGGCGTTGTGCGACGCACGGCAGGATTCGCATGCGACGGCAGGCTATCCATGAGCAAGTTCATCGCACACTGGATTCGGACACTTGTATTATTTTTGGCGTAGTTTCTGGTTCTCTAGACTTTTATGCACTTGTCAACAAATGGATGCTGGTGGTTTTTGTGGCACCGTTCGATTCGAAGCTCTGTTTTCGACTGCTGCCCGCACGCAATCTGTTCCTCTTTAAGTACTCGCCATTGCCACCACCGGTGCAGCGAGTCCACTTGGAATTTTCATATTGTCCCATTCAAACGAAACTCTCCGCTCACTCGCGGCACTCGCACATCTGTCTCGATTCTGTTTGGACTCCCCGCCAGAGTCTGTTTCGACTGCTGCTGCAGAGAGTCAAATTCGAATCTGCACCCTTATGCTTATGCTCTGTGGTTGTTGTTGTTGTTGTTGTTGCTGCTGCTGCTGCTGGTTTCTGTGTCCATAGCAATGGCTATTGCTCTCCCGCTCTCTCGGCGACCCATCTGCTTTGCCAGTTGCCAACATATTCTGTGGTTTTATTGTTGCAACAGCGCCTGGGCTCGCCTCCTGGTTGGCTGGCTGGCCGACTGGCATCCCGCTGAGGCTTTTCTATTATATTTTTCCTACACTCGACATTGTATATCATATACTGCACAGTGGTTCAAGAGTGTACAATTTATGTAGAATGCATTTAGTCTTGACACAATGATAGAGCTGGAATACTTGCTTAAATTTTAGGTAATATTTTCAATATTGGTTATAAATAGCATCATTTAAATTAGCTTGTTTAATAAACTTTACATCAAATAAACTTTTCTTTATGGGCAACTTTATCGCCTACTTGCAACTCTTAACTCTCTGACTCTTCTTTTACTTAAATGCATTCAAACAAAAAGTAGAATATATGAAATTATGTTCAACTAATTATAGCAGAAGGTTGAATACTCTTTGTGATAGTTGACTGTAAAAGAGCTTAATTAGTTTCATATTTGTGTCCTATGCGATATGATGCTATAATCCAATTTAGTACGGTCTTGTAGATACTATCTTATATATCTTATGAATAACCAAACTTTACACCATCTCTGCACATTGAGATGTAGGTTTTAGTAGTCCGATTTTGATGCAATTCTTCTTATACATTATAGACCATGATAATGTTCTCCAATGTCTAGTTTATTCAACATATCATGAAACCCAGTTAACTTGTTCAGCAACAACTCCTATACTATACTAAACTATATTACCCTCTATAAACGCATCATTAATCAATATTTCAATGTACTTGCATGCATATATAATAGTTTTTTCATACTGAAACAATCATTGTTCGGCCCACTGTGCCATTTTGTTGGTGGCAAAGTTTCGAAAAGAGGCGGCGCTTAGATGCTGCCCGGACTCTCTAGCTCTCACTTCCAACCACCTTCGGATGGCAATCTGTTGTCTATCTCGTTTACCCTCTCTAGCTATTTCCCTCTCTCGAATTGTGCTGCACTGCTGTACGATATATCCTTGATGTCCTTGTTGCAAGTGTTTCCGAACAGGTTGTTTTTGTCGATTTTTTGGCAGCACCAGCGAGATTGTCTGAATATGTATTCATGTTTTGTGTTGTCCTCGTGGCTGTTGCTGCTGCTGCTGCTGCTCGTCCTCTTCTTGTTCTTGTTGTTGTTTGTATTTTGAATATATGCTGCGCGTAGCTTTTACATATTGTATGCGAGCACATAAACATACACACACACGCACACACACACAAATTTGAGTAGGGCCTCGTGTAGGCGACTGTTGAGCGCAAAAAGATTTTCCAAACTAAAATATTTATCCGTCTGCCTGTCGCTATATATGTTGGTATATATAAAAAAAAAGAAAAACCTCTTTGCTGTCAACCATTGTCCAGTAACAATACCCAACAACAATAAATTGTGCAATGTTTTCCGTTCACTTTTCCATCTCGCTCTGCCAGCCGCTTTTTGGCTTTTACACTGCACTCCGAGGTTCTGGGCAGGATGTGGCCACTGCTAGGGCGAAATATGTGCCTGTTATGGCCACGTTATGTTAGCCATGGACAATGTACATGTACACACACACACACACACACACACCACACACACACATATTAAACTTATTGAAATTCCACGCCTTTCATTGCAATTGTTGTTGTTGTTGTTGTTTGTCTGCAGTTGGCAATTTAATGTTTGCATATTTTCAGGTGCTAATTGCTCCGCTTGCCATATGAGCTGCATTTTTAATTAAAATTTATAGCTGCCACTATCTGCATTCTGCCCATGTGTGTGTGTGTGTGTGGTTGTGTGTGCCTGTGTGTTGTAGGCGCATGTGTGTATTTGTTGGAGCCTATAATTCGTCTGTTCGCCATGTTTTCTGTCGACACAAAATTAATATTTAACACATGATTGCCTTCGGCATTGGCATTTCATTAAAAATATTGTTTAGCTTATAATTAATTAATTACACGCACAACACAACAATAATTTCATTTTTATACAAACGAAATATCTTTCTCTGTCGGGTTTGAAGACTTTTATGTGAGGATATTTAAGGACCTGCTTGCTTTTCCTTTCCCCCCACAGCTCTTGCCACACACACACACCCACTCATGTGGCACGTGACTGCAATTTGAGCAGAGTGTAAATCCCAACACATTCGGCAAATTCACTCGAATATATTCAATGGAAATTAACGCAAATCTAGGATATACAAATCGAGCACAAAATTTGCTCGGGCCAAAGCAATTGCTAATCTACCCCTGAAGATCTGCTTGACGAAAACAATCTGATGAACTGTTTGCCATGTCAGTCTGAAGAGGGGGGTTGTTGCTGTCGATACATCAAACTGGCAAGTGACAAAGTGATTCCCAGGGCCCGAGCCTGGGTCTGTGTCTGGGCGCAGGCAACGCGCAAAAAGGCGTGAAATTGCCTTTGTGTGATTAAGTCAAGCCGCCAAGAGCAGGGGTTTTGGCTGGCAATGGGAAATACGACTGCGTCTTGGCAAAGCGAATTACAAAAAACTAAGATGACAATCTACGGACTAAGTTTCAGACAGAGCTACGTGCTCCTTATGCCGTGTCTTTGGCGGTTTTAATTACCGTGGCAGATAAGCAAAATGTAAATGGTAATTGTTTCTTGTTGGAAGTCCTCGCTGTGCCGCAGCCAGGTGGATGTTGTCCTGGAGACAGCCGACACCTTTTCTTACGGTTATTGTTAATGTTAATGCCTTGGCTGCTGTCTCGTAATCTGTGTTGTTCCGTTGTGGAGTTCCGTTTGTTCCAGTATGGAACAGCTTCTAGCTGCCTGCCTGATGGTGAAGTCGGATGTTGGCTGCTTGGAAAGTTTCCGGGCCGTGCATATTGCAGCTCGATCTGCACTTGCCCAGCCAACCCTTGTGCATGGCATGTCCCTGGAGTATGTGCTGGTTCGAATTTATGCCCTGGTCTCGGTTCAATCAAGTGCTTTTCGCGCATTATATAAAAATTCGAATTGGATTTCAGAGCAGCAGCACCTAATTTGATGGGGGTTGGAGGGTGGTTGGTTGTCTGTCCCTGTTGCTGTTTGTTTAAATACCGTGAATAACATGTGGTTTTTTCGAAGCATATGGCAAGGACTTTGTCACTATTTAGACGGCCGTCTGCTCTGTACTTGTTCTCGTTCAAATCCTCCAATTAGACTGTCATTCATTTAAACGGATTAAAAATCCCCGCACGAGGGTCGCTAACAAGGCCCGAGGGCCGTTCGCTGCTGCCGGTGGTGTTTGGTGGCATTGGTGGTGCTGGTGGTGGCGGCTCTTGTGGTTTAGTTGTAGTTGCTGCCCGCCTAAGCGGCTGAGCAATGCGGATTAGAGCCCTTGTTTTGGTTACCAAATCGCCTCATGACGACAATCTCTCCATGCCGTTTTGTGGCTGTCGATGTCGATGTCGATTGCTTCCATCGTGTGCATTCAATCAGCACGGAGCTCTAGTCACAATCAAGCTCGGCAAATTTTTATGCTGTCATATGCAAAATGCCAACGAAGCAATCGAATGATATCAGACTTCTGACTCGGCACCTGTCTGAAATGGAGCATTGAGAATGGTGCCCACCACGCGCGTTGGGCTTTATCTAAAATGCTTACGCTCGAAATGCTTTCAATCGAGTGGGGCATAAATATTTACGTTCAACGGCAGTTGGCGTGAATATATTTCCAAAAACTTGCCTGCATGAGTTCAAAATCCTTCTGTTGCAATAACAACAACCAATCCTTGCAACAGTTCCCAGTTGCCAAGTGTTGAATTCAACAGCGAAGCGAGGCCAACGTCCAGAATGTCAAGGACACTTCAGCTTGGCACTGGGATCAGGAACAGGAACAGGAACGGGAAGAGCAACTCCTGGCTACTTAAGCTCTTCAAGTGGCTATAATAATTCCATTGTGATTGTTTTTGCATGTAGGGCATAAATCTATATGCAACTCTCATAAATCTAGTGAACAATTGATGATTAAAAAAGGTTTCATTTGAGAATTGGAGTAACTTTTCAATTTAAATATCTGTCTTAAGTCCTTCGCGTATTTTCCTAAATAAAGTGAAGTGCTTTGCACTTACTTCTCTGCACACCCCTTTGCGACCTAGTTAGTTTCGAGGCTTTCGCATTTTATGCACCCCTGTAGGGTATTCATATTTCGGCATTTAATAAAATTCATTACATTGTCAAGCATATTTTTAGCGCGTGGGCAACATTTGTTAAGTGCAGGTCCTTCGGCTGTTTCCACTGCTGATGCGGATGTGCAGCGTATGCTCAGTGAAGCTGCACAAATGAAGCGACCGCCAAGTCACCACCAGAGCAGACACCATCATTACCACCAGTTGCCAGAGTGCGACTCAGAAACGGCTGACCCGCATTTAAAGTTGCTCAATACGTTTCCTGGTGCCATAAATTGTGACCCTGCAAACGAACCTGTTTCGTATCCTTGTTGCTGCGCTGTCTCTGCCGGCGCAATCAGTTTCAGATCTAATCAGAGTATTGCATAGTGGGACGCGGCCCGGTTCCAATTGCGCCGAGTTCCAACTGAGCGCGCGGAAATGATGAAAACTACCCTTTAATAAACCACGACTATGCCATCCAGTTGGATGCTTTGTCGAGTTGTCTTGTGCAATGCGCACACAACACAAACATCTGTGCAATTTTCGGGCTGGCGCAACAGCAACAGGGCAGCAGGAGTGGAGGGAGGGGGAACAGGATCGTGCAGCCCACACCCTCGGCATTTAAAAAGTGTTTAGTTTATGGTCCATTGATGGCTTTGTTAACTCGCCGAACAGTTTGCGTCCTCATGTCCTCATGAATCTCAATTCTCGATTCACATTTCACAATTCTCGATTGCAACCCCGCGCGCACCTTACGTTTTTCGACATTTTCGATCTGTCCGGGGCGGTACGGAAAGAGGGCTGGAACTGGGACTGGGACTGGGCTAGGGTTTGGGTTTGGGTTCGGGCTGGGCTGGGCTCTGGTTCGCTTTGCCAGTCTGGCTTTAATTATGCTGAAAACCACAAAATGCTGTTAGTGCAGCATTTTTCGTTTCCAATTCGAAAATGCTGACATATGCGTGGAAAAATGTGCGTCGCCGCGGGTTTCCCTCGTTCCGTACCCCACGGTTAGTGGGCCTGGGACTCACAGTTCCCGCGGGTGCCTTTCGCTCTTTGACTCTCTGATTGGAACTGGTCCACTGATAGGCGGCGTGCCCGGCTCGACAGCCTGACAAGTGAGTTGTACATCTAATGTGGCATCAACATATGCTGAATTCTGGGCCTGCCCTTGGCCCTCGGCGCTCTTAGCGACCGTGCATCTATCAGTTGCGGTTGCAACGATGAGACATTGTATTACTTTCTATCCCATGCAATTCTATTCGGTTCTATTCGAAATTGACTTCATTTTAGATTGGCATCTGCCCTTTGAAATAACACAAATTGTAGCATGCTGTGTCTTTGTCTAAAGAGAATTCCTTATGGAATAAAAAGAGAGAATTGAGAATATAACCAATGTGCTTAAAAGGAAGAAGTAGGGGGAGGTTCGTCCAATTAAAAACAGTACAAACTTATCAGCATATCAACTGAGTTTATCTAGCCATTCCATCCGCCTGCCTTCCTCTCTCGCCTACATGCCCTTTGTCACTCTCTCTCTCTCTCTCTCGGGTATATCCCGGCCTTGCCCGTGGTAAATAAATTCTCTCAAGGATCTTTGAAAATGAGTTTCAAACCAATCGGAAGGTGAACCTCAAACTTTCATACAACCGTTTTTGCCAAATGATCTATAGGCCAAACCATGTACAAAAAGCCAAACCCCGTGAAAACCAGATGTGATTTGACCGAGTTATGGGGCTGGGAAATTTTGACCTATGTCTATAAGAGATATTTGAGGGTACTAAAAATAATGAAGCCATTTTAAATGCCAAATTAATCTTAAGTCCAAACCATGAAGAAAAAGCCAAAGCTTGTGAGATTCGCATGAGATTTGACTGAGGTATGGGTATAGGATGAAAATCGCATAGAAAAGCGTTATTTTAAGCACGAATATAATTCCTATATATCTATAAATGTTGCCACGACTCTTGAAATAGATTCCTTGTCAATATAAATGCTCCCAACAGCCATTGAAATCATTTGAAGTCAACCTGTTGGGTCTACCTGCTGGGTCTCCAGGAGCATAAAAAGCTCAGCTTATTTCGCTTGGCAATCGATTTTCCTTTGATTTGCCTGGCATTGGGTGCTCATCAAATTTTCATATCATTAGTTTTCCGCTGCAATTGGTTTTGCCTTCATTTTCCAATTTGCTTTTTTTTCTTCCTCTTGTTCCTCTGTTGTTTTTGGGGGCATTATCATATGTAATGACTGCTGCTGATTTCGTTTGCCATTTGGCGCGCAAGTTCAAACACCTTGAACAAATATTTTACTTTATGGGGACTTGCTCGGCTCGCTCTAGCTGTTGATTTCTCGAAAATCGAATCTTGAATTAATCATGCGGAATAAATTTACTCTACATTTGCCACAAAAGTCTGTAAAAATGGAGAGAGTGTGAGATATATTTGAAAATGTGGCAAACACATTTCTCTTTGGGTTATTTTCGTATTTATCATGGCAACTTTTCTATTAATTGAATTAAAATTGCAATTTCATTAGCATTTGCGAGCATATAAATAATAATTCTATTTAATACCAATTCGAATACCAAATCGAACGCGAAAACAGCCAAATTTATGACAGCTCTCAAAGATTTACGTTCGTGGCATTTGGATTTGGCTTTCGACTGAGCGCAGTTCAATAACTTTGCTCGGGGTGGATTAAAGCATAATTCCATTGTCATGGTAATTTATGAGCTTAGTTCGGCATTGTTGTGGCTAGTCGGCTATTGTTGTTGCATTGGCATTGTGGCAGATATTTGCAACATTAGCGCAGAATTAGCAATTCACTTATGGCATCCATTACGGCCAAGGATTCGCGCATATGCGAGTGTCAGTCCGAAGGATATCATCCAATGAGCTGCGACTGCAAATGGACTTTTGCAATTACAGCAAATGTTTGGCACATCTTTCGGCGAAATGCCTTTTAAACTGGGTCAACATTTGAATGAAGTGTTAAATGCTATTTGAGAATGGCCCAAGAATTGCCCACGCATGGGGGTTGCTTGCCGTTTTGTCACATATGCGCATATTTTGTGGTGCAAAGTTTTTAATGGGCTTGCCTCAAGGGGCCTTATGTGGTTTGTTAGTTTAGTTCATGCGGCTTTGTGGGCATTAGGCTATGAAATCTTATTAAATGTATATTTTATGCTGTTTGTAATGTAATCAATTAATACCATTTGCTTAGATTCATTCGGTTCTCTCTTTAAACTATTTGCTAATTTCGATGGTACTCTACTTAATTCATGCATATCTGTCCGAATCTCATTCCGTTTGAGGAAAGCGTCCTTTTTAGAGACTATAAAGTTAGAGTCTTTAGATTGAATGTTGTTCTTCCTTTTGGCCTCAAGTTATTGGCCTTGCTTCCAAGAAATTATAAGTACAACTCATGTAGATCAATCGTCTGTCCGTCTGACTGTTTCTATGGGAACTTGTTCCTCAGCCTTAAAGCTATCGTCTTAAAAGTCTTCATAGCTCCGTCTTGTTGTTGCAGGCAGTGCATGAGTCGGAACCAACCATATAATACTAATATAATATATAGCAATAATGCATCGTCTCGATTATTTGTATATTAGTCAATATATCATGCTATATCAATAATCTATTATGATACTGTGGCTTATATTACGGATAGTTCTGCGTATGTTATGATATTCGTTAACTTCACGCAACTCATGACTCAAGATCATATTAATTACCAAGGCATAAGCGTCGTTCTTTGCTCCCACCCCTTGTTGGCCCTAATCAGATTGTGCGATTTAAGCCATGTCGTGTGCCCATAACAAACACTCAATAACAATATCGCAAATATTTGCGCAACCACCGAACCACCGAGCTCGGAAACAAGTGGATTAAGGGGTTGCGCCGGAGAGGGGGAGGGGGAGGGCATGAATTTGGCCTAACCCTAAGCAACGCCTGTGTCGAGTTGTTGGCTTTTGCGTTTTGCATTTGTTTTTATGATTATTGTCAAGATGATGTCCGCTGTCCTTGCCGCCCACCCCTTTGCTGCCGGCCTGCTCTCTGCTGCTTAATAAGTGAAATGTGTTTTTCGGCCTGTCCCAGCTATTGGTCAGGGTTGCCACCGCCCCCGGCCCCGGCAACACCCGCACCCTTCTCTGTTATAGTCAACTACATTTGTCAACACGCAGTCTGAACAGTTGTTGCCGATTATCATTTTGAGATTCGCTTCTCATTTCTCATTTCTTGTGCTTTTCCCCGCTTCCCTCCTTTGCTTTTAGCCAGTTCTTCTTCTTTTTTCCTTTGTTTTGTTTCAGTTCCCTTGGCTGCGTTTTACGTTTTGATTTATGCATTTTTAAGCGTTTCGCTTATTGTTTTTGCCCATAAATATGGCCGGGCGGCATAGAAGTGTATCTAAGTATCAAAGTATCTGCAAGATACGATGCAAACCCTTCCTGAGGCGACTGCTGCCACGCGTAATTTGTTGATTTATTGTGCATTCTGCTTTGATTTCATTCAGTTTACAGTTGCCTGACACTCGTACTTAAGAAAATCTTCGCCTTCTACGGACTGCCTTGTCGTATAATTCGCTTTACCGTTAGTGTTCATTATTATTATTATAATGCCCAGGCATTGTTGTTGTTGTTGTTGTTGTTGTTATCCTCGTTTGTCATGCTCTGTGCGTCTGCTTAAGTTTTTGCACGCATCGACGCCTAAGACTTCCTTGGCGCTCGGCCACGGTGTTCCCCCCTCTCTTTCTCTCTCTCACTCACTCTCTCTTGCTCTCGCATTCCATGCCCTGCTCCCACTTGGCAGCCTTGTGTAAATTGAATTGGAAACGTGCTGAAGCGTTAAATGCTCAGTGTCAACTGTTGCCAATCCTGACTGTCTGTCCCTCTCCCGCTCCCTGTCTCTGTGTCCCTGCCCTGACGACATATGAGAATTTGTAACCTCAGCACAAGCTGGTCGAACTTGGCGCCCAACTGCAGCTGGGGCAAGACGTGGGGCCCATGTTAAGCTGCCCGCAAAACTAACAAGTGGCCAGACGTAATTAATTCCAAATTGCATTTGCTCAGCGTTTCCATTACGAAACTGACCTGCTGCAAAAAAGTTATTCCGCATTCGTATGTGCATCACGTTTTAGAGTTTATCTAACAACGATTTGAGGAAAATCTGTTCATACACGAAAAACGTCCAGTTTAAATTTCTTTGTACATTACGTTATACGTTACGTGAGCTTGTTACTTACGTATATTTGGCTTGCGGCAAATGGCGCTGGTAACTGCCGCCAGCTGGCGGTAAACTAGCGCTCTAACGGCTAAGGGGTTGCGAGCTACATTGTGCGCATAAGCAGATGGCGCTAACAAGCAGCGACCTCTAGTGTTCAGCAGATAAAGTTGAAATAACGATAATTCAAATTTTTATCAATTTATTCTTACCATGAGACGGGCTTATAATAGAGGGCGCTAAATAAGAACGACATCTTGTGTTCAGCATGGAAAACAAAAGTAACGATAATTCAAATTGGAAAGGTTATTTTTACTATCGAAATGTATTTAATCAACCCTCATTTAATTGAAATTGAAATTCAGCGAAATTTGTATTTGAAAAATAGATATGTTAATCAACTCCAAAATTGATAAAACGTCGTGCAGTCTATTTAAAAAGAAACTGGACTAAAGTCGGTCTGGTTATCTTATTTTATTTCTTCTTACCGCGAAGTTTTTCTTTCCCAGTTTTTTTCTTTAGCCATAAAAATGTCAACCTGCGAATGTCTGTTGGTGGATGATTTTTAGCTTGCAAATAAAGTAAAGAACGGGCAAGGGGACACTGGGACAGAGACGAGGCGACAGGAAACAAATAGACAAAATGCAAACTTTATTTTTAGTAGTTTTTGGCGCCACAAAGCCTGAAAGGCGACAAAAGGCAAACGCACACAGACGCCGGAGAAATATTCTGTGATTTTTCTCTTGGCGCTGTTCCCTATTTCAATATGTATATGTATATGTGTGTGTGTGTGTGTTTTGTTGGGGATTGACTTGAGCCAAGTGCTTGGTTAAATGAAAATATCTTGGCAAAATATTTGCAGGCGCTTCAATGGCTACGATTTGCGTATTTCAGCAAGGCACAGATTGAAAATGTCTCGAATGTCAGCTGGAAATGCTCAGTGTCCACCTCGTCCTGTGTCTACGCTGAATGCAATTTGCTTGAAATTGAATTTGTAGCGCAGTTTGCGGCGCAATTAAAGCGGCCGCATTACGACCAAGTTCCGGGTCGCTGTTTTATGAGCTGTCCACAGAATGCAGCAGTAAATATGCCTGGCGAGCAGCCAGCAAGGCGACGGCGACGGCGATGGCGACTCCATCTGCAATGTCCTGCGATGTCCTGCAATGTCCTTTGGCTGCAGTATAACACACAAATGCTGCCTGTCAACGGCTGCGGCCAAATTGATTGCTTTCTGCGTTCTCTCAGCCCGTGTGGGCGGCAACTCGCGCGGATTGCTGCCAGCTCCCATCGGAGTTCACTGACATGGCAATTCCTGCTGCTGGCACACGTCTCCAGCTCGTGCCACTTCTCTGGCCAAGTTGCGTCATCCCAGTTTACATAATCGAATGTCTAGAGACTGTATTCAGTATGATAATGGAATTATAATTGTGCGTTTTCTATAAGCATGTAAATTATTGAACGCTTTGGCATATGAGCTGTCAACTGAGTAATGAGGTTCCCGGGCTGAGGCATAGATTGTCTATTTACAATAAGAAATTCTTCTAGTTTCTTCTGAATATCCTATAACTTTAATACTGCTAATACCCTGTAAAGGTAATGGATAGAAGGACATGTTTCGAGTCGTATATTCTCATATTCTTGATCTGTATTGACTGGAGATGTGTTTGTAAGTCTACATGCATATGTGCATCCACGCATGTTTGTATGTTTGCATGTAGTAGTGTCAGTATGCATGTGCATATGTATGTATGACTATTTATGTGTGAATGCATCTAAGTGTGTATGTAGGCAAGCACGCATATGAGCATATAACATACGTATGCATGTATGTGTGTATGTATGTACGTACTACGTATGGGAATGAAAATATATGCATATATATACATATGTATGCATGAATACAAGTGTGTATGCATGTAAGTATGTATTTGTGTATATATAGTTATGCATGTATATGTGTAAATATGTACGCATGTGTGTATGTAAATGTATACCTGTATGTAAATTCTTATGCCAAAATATGTATGCATGCATGTATGTCTATGTATACATGCATGCATGTATGTATGTATGTATACTCGTGTGCATAGATATGTGTATGCATTTATGTATTTTTGCATGTATGAATGCTAGTATGAATATATATATGTATGTTAACTATTTTTACCATAGATATATATATGTGTCTGTATTCTGATACATTGTTTCTATGATTTTGGCAGAAACATGCATGGACATATCTGTATGTGTGAATTTTCCCTAAAACCAACCGCAGATCCCAGTCCTATAAATTGATAGAGTATTAATAATCTTTCTCTATTTTGAGTTCCCTCTCTCTCTCCCACTTTCGCCCTCTCTCTCTTCCATTCTCGCCCTCTCACTCTCTCACTCTTATTTTATTGATCTTTCTTTATTCATATTGTAAACTAGAAAGCTCCTTATTTTCTTTTGTTCTTTCAGTGATATAAAAATTTATTGTATATGTAATAAAATACCCGCGTGTATAAATATTTTGGGTAAGTGCATATTAACATCATTATTTATTTATTATTATTTGTTATAAACTATAAGTTAAATCATCTTAGGCCTAGACACGCGTTATTTCCTAGCTTACATATAACTTTTATATTCTATATTATAAATACCTTACATTCGCATTTCCCGACGTAATTATCCCGTGCTGACCCATTTACTCTACTCGTCTATATGTATATCATCTCTCCTAAGGATCTCTCTGCCAATATTTACTCCTAGGTAGCTTCTACCATTTAAGAGGCAGCCTGCGGCTTGTTAGGCTTTGCATAAGCGTTAGCATTCCCATGCTCACATCAAGTGGGCGTGTCTTGGGAGGGCCATAAACAACCACTCAGAGTTCCCGGTAACAATCCGCGGCTAATCGCCAGGCAGCCACTTGAAGTAGCCGCAGCCGCTGCTGCTGCGGCTGCTGCGGCTGCTGCCAAAACAAAGTCAGAGGTTAAGCACGTGCGTTCCAACGGGCTGCCCACAGGTTGATGCTGGTCCATCGTCTAGCTGGGTCTGCTGTGCCCCGACTCTGGATTTGGCTGCGGCTGTGGCTGTGGCTGTGGTTGCCGCCTCTCGCTTGGGTTTTACGAGCTGCGCCTCTCGTTTGTCTCAGCGCCCGCTTTGGGCCAATTATAACCTTGGCCTGCTGCCGCCATATCTCACATTCTTTTTTTTTCTTGCTTTTGGTTTTTTTTTTAGTACGTGGTCGGCAAATGATGAAGATGATCATTTTGGGCTCGCACTGAGCGAACCATTGGGGCATATTGTGGAGTTGGGGGATTTTGAGTGCGGCCTTTGGCCTGGCGCTTGGCAAAATTTATAAACGCGCTGTGCGAACACCTCGCCACACGTTGGGGCGTCTCTGTCTGGTCTGCGTTTGGCCAACTCTCAACGACCTGGTAATTTATGATTAATGTTACGCAGTCGCCGACAACTGAGCCTGGGACTTGGCTCAAAAGATGTTGTTTGGAAAATCGGCGCGTACCATTTTTGGCAACCCTCCCGTTGTGTTTCAGATTGCAGTTTTTTGGTTGTATTCATTTCTTTTTCGCCTTTTTTTTGGCATGCCAGGGCTTGAGGGGCAGCAACAGCGGGGAGGTTGGGCGGGAGATCTTGTCAACGCTTCGCTGAGCTTGAGTTAGCCTTCTGGCAACTGTTTTCAGCATTTCGATTTTTCTGCTTTGTTTTCTTTTTCTTCACTTTTTCGATGGATACCCTGTACACAATGAGAATGGCTTTAAAAAGAAGGGGTATTATGTTTCATATATACTTTGCCAGCATGTTATCGATAACTCACTTAGTTTCAACGAAATCGATAAGAATCGACTTTTAGCTACGGTTTCATGGTCATATTTTGAAATTGATTAGAGTTTTAGACGCCAAATTCACAATGTAGATTCTCGTTGAATGTACGGAGATTCACCTTTCACCTTATGAATAACTCACCCTATGCCCCTGGGCTTTGATGTCAAACATATTTTGAATGATTTTGAATGTCATACATATTCCCTGAAAATGTTATATAGATCGTATGTTAAATACCAAAGTTATTTGAGAATATATTTCACATAATATGGGTAACTCAGAGAAAAGGAAGCCGGTTTGTAAGGGCAGCTCGTCGTTAGCTACAGGGTATCTCCCAGTCGAGCACACTCAACTAGAGCATTTGGTTTTTTTTGGTCACTTTGATGCACTTCCTGGCGGCGCTGGGCTTAATTAAAGAGAGCGCGACTGCGGCGCTCATTTGACTGCGATGCGGACTGCTTCCTGGAAATCAAAGAAACAAACTTGCTAAATATTTCAGTTAACGCTTTGGTGGTCTTGGCCTATAATTTGCCAGACGATTGCAATCGGGGCGCGCTTGGTATAGACATCTGCCGGCCAGCCGATCGTGCCGCAAACGCCGTGCCGTGTATAAACAAGTCTCAACCTGATCCCAGCTCTCTCAATCATAAATGAATCACGCGCAAATTATATGGCCACTGCGGCAGCTGGAGGAGCAGGCTGGATACCGCTGGACAGCAGCCAGGACACGCAGCAGCAACTTGACGCTGCTTAATAAACAATCATCAGCAGAAGCAGCAACAGTAACAACAGCAACAACAATTTGAAGTGATGAAGGGAGGCTGCAACAGCAACACCAACGCCGCCAACGCTGTACTCTCCCCGTCAGCCTCAGGCCCAGCCCCAGCCCCAGCCCCAGCTCGAGCCACAGGTTTAGCCTCATCTTTAGCCTCATCCTCTCAGCGTCTTGCATGTCCATGTGATAATGATGATTTCACAACCAATTAAGCGTTGAAAGCCAAACACCGCCAGCTGAAATTTGAGGTTAATCCTTTAGCTGCTGCAATTTTCGGGGCCCCCACTTGGAACGTGAGCAGAAGGCGGCAACAACAACAACGAACGAACGATGAAGATCTGAGATCTCCGATCTGCTGATGGCGTTGATGCAGGCGGCTTCAATCAGCGCGCCCGGTCACACACTTGGCGGCGTCTGTCGGCTAAGTGGAGTGTGTTGTTGTTGTTGTTGTTGTTGTTGTTGTTGCTGCTGCTGTTGTTGCTGGTGTTGTTGAAGTTGTCGGGTCGGCAAACGCCACGGGAAATTATGGTGGCCAAACTTCCCAGACCGCAACTAATTTAACCAAAGTGCGAATTGGAGGAGTCGCAATTCGGAGTCAAACTCAGAGTCAGACTCGAAAGCGAATCGAAATGGAGAGGCAGCAGCAGAGACGTCGGCAGCGACAGCAGCAGCGGCAGCGGCAGAGACACAAACTGAAAACAGACCGCAACAAAGCTGCCGATGACGCTTGTTAGGGACTGCAAATGGCCTGTACCAGGTCCAGTGCCAGTGCCAGTGCAACAGAGTTGGGGCACAGGGCTGGGACATGGCTGGGCACAGGGATTGGCAACTGCGGACTGGGATCTGCTGCTGAGAATTATGAGCGCTGCACAAGTTGCGAATTTGTGAAGCGTGATGAGTCGAGCCAGGGCAAGCCGGTGCGGTGCGCGCGGTGCGGCGCGGCGCAGGAATGGGTCTGCTTTACTGTAACTGCAACACGCGATCTTGACGACTCGAAATTAACTCATAAAATATACATTATCATAGCTGAAACGGTCTGCACTGTCTGCAATGGCAGCGCTTTTTCGTGTCTGTGTTTGTTCTGTCTGCCTTTTTGGCGCTTTCATGTGCCACCTGTCCTCCGCTGTGGCTGCCAGTGCCAACTGTCTGTCTGTCCGTCCGTCTATTTGTCTATCTGTTTTTCTGTCTGGCTGTCGTGTGCGCCTCGTTGGCTGATTGGCCTGGCCTAGCCTGGCCTGTGTATGATGACGACAACGAGCTGATCATCATCAACTGGTAGTTGCCTTAACAGATTTTGCGCAATTAGCCAAGCCAGCGCCCTGGCCATGGGGAGTACTCGTTGTACTCGATGCCATTGGGACTTTCGATACTTAAGTACCATCGTCTACAACTACATACTGCCCATTGCAGTCGTCATCAGCGTACCAGCTGCCACTGCGCACTCGAGCATGCTGCTATAAAGATATTCTCTGCTGATTGCGAGAATAAGTAGCTATACAAATGGAACAGAATCTGACGCCCGCTGATTAGATCAGATAGGCCAAATAATGCCAAGCATAGAGATGCACGACACTTATAAAAACCTATTACTGCAGAGGCTAATTAATTAAAAAAAAAATGAAATGAAAATGAAATGAAATTAATTAAAATCAAATAAAACATGAGGACTCCAGAACATGACAAGTGGCTTATAAAACTTAATTACTTCTGGACTCCGGTACTATAATAGACGTCAGCCAAGCATATATTCCAGATATGTAACTATTCTTGACTGAAGGGAGCATCTCTTATGTTTTAGAAACTCCCTTTATATATGAGATCTAAGGTATTTCTCGAAAACATTGTTGAATACTTCCTGAAGTTGACTGCGCTTGTCAACTTCGATAACTCTGTTCAAGGATCGCTTTGTGAAAGTTATCTGTTTGTTTCAATTCAAAGATTTTGTTATTAAACTTTGAATAGTTTGTCTTTTAGTTTTAAGCTTTCTAGATAAAAGTAAGAGTATCTTAAGAGGCGGGAGTGCCCAACAGCGACAGAGTATACACATACACACATATGTGTGTGTGAGTTTTTTCTTAAATCTTTCGTTACTTTCGCAACTCTTTTTCACTTTCATGTGCAGCTTTTGTTTTAGCCAATTTCGAGTCTTTAAGCTGTGGGAACTAAATTCGCTTCTGTGTTGCACAGCCGCAAGTAGCCCTCAATCCTTAGCTGTGTGTGTAGCTGGGTGTGTGTGTGTGTGTGTGCCGCACTTATGCACAATTATGGCTTTATTGTCTAAACTTGGGCACATCTATTTAAAGCCATCTCTGACGGCTCCACTTGGACTCGCCAGCAAACAAGATAGACCCAAAGCGTTGCATTTTCGGCTTGGCTTTCATTGCGCCGCCGTGTAGCATGCCTCCCCCGTCAACGTCCGCCCGCTACGCCCACCAGCTGCCCGGCCTGCTGCAAAGCAGCCCTAGCCAAGTTTTCATTGTTTCGTTGGCGGCCCTTCGTCATCGTCTAGAGACACAGCTCCATGCCGGGTACGCAGACTGCGGGCAGCGTCTGCTACTGCTCCAACCAACTACGAACTTCCAATTCCAATTGCGAGTTGGAGTCCCAGCTCCGACTGACGACGAATTAACTTGTTTTGGTATAAACGGCGGCTATTTTGTAAGTTCATAAAGGATAAATTGCCAATTTTGGGATTTGAACTGGCGAATGTTTTGCGTGTCTGCGCCCTCGCCCGCGCCCATCTACAGCTTCAGCCCCAACTCCAACTCCAGCTTCAGCTCCGTCTTCAACTTCATCTTTCATCTACTCTGCTTACCATTCGAGCGAACGAGCTCGTCTCCAGTCTTCACTCTTCAGTCTTCAAGTCCCGCTGATGCCCGGTGCTATATTGAGTTTTCAATCTTTTGTTGACTTGATGTGGCCACCGATCGACTGCAGCTCGAATATGGCTGCGGCGGCTGCTGTTGCTGCTGCGGCTGCGATCTGTGTGTCTGTGTCTTTAGGGAAAACTGGCAGCCAACCTTGAGTTCGCTTATTTAAGGCAGTCCGTCAATTTTTGCCTGGCTGCTGCCTTCTGCCTGACTGCTGCCAGAGACAATGCCCAATGGCCAATGCCAAAATGCTAGCCACTGTGGCGGGCATTGGGCTGTTGCCCCCCCCGTGTCCGACCCGCTGCCACCGCTGGCCGCCTCCTCAACTGGCGGCATCGGCGCAAAATGAAACAAAACCAATTAAAAATGTTTCGTTGCACCCAAAAACGAAGATGCGGCTGCGCTGGTGGGCATTGACTGACCACAAAGCGCCACTGGGTGTGTGAGTGTGTGCGAGTGTGTATGTGTGTGTAAGTGTGTGTGTGTGCGATTGTTGTTGCTGCCTGTTGACTGTGGCCCGTTGATTGTCTTG
Organism: Drosophila kanekoi; assembly: GCA_037075305.1. Lineage (NCBI taxonomy): Eukaryota > Metazoa > Arthropoda > Insecta > Diptera > Drosophilidae > Drosophila > Drosophila kanekoi. The sequence goes on along the minus strand of JBAMCE010000141.1, from coordinate 5,833,950 downwards.
GAGATATGCAAGCGCAGGCGCAACGCTGGCGCACTGCCTCCACGGTGGCAAGGTAACAAAAAGCGACAACAACAACAACAGTCAGCAGCAGCATTTTTTGGTCGCAGCTTGCTGTGTGTAGACACACACACACACACACACACGCACACATAGAGAGAGAGAGGGAGAAACATACATTCTTCTGGGTCTCAGGTCTTCATTTTTAATGAAATTCTTAACAAGGCGCACAAAATGCAAGCAGACGCTGGCAGCGCTGCGCTCAGCGAACGGCGGCAACGTCCACTAACTAACCAAATCGCAGTCACAACTCGCAATACTTGCAACTTGCAACAACGCGCAGCAAGTCGCTGCAAGTTAAGTAAAGTGCTCGCCCGCCCGTTTAGGGGCTGGGGCTGGGACTGGGACTGCGACCGCACACCGCGTTTGGACAACAGCCGAAGAAGCCGCTCATTGGAATTCATTAAAAATTCAACAGTGTGTGTGTGTGTCTCTGTGCCTGTGTGTGCGTGTGTGTGTGCGAGTGTGCCTGAGAGTCGCCTGCCCAAAAAGCCGGTTGAAAATCCAGCAACAACTGCAGCAGCGACACGAGAATGATAAAAAAAAAACAACAACAAAAAATACAAAATAAAATAAAAACATTGTGCATGGAATGAGAGCAGCTCGAAAAATTTACGAAATTAGTTCACAAGCCGACAACGGGCAATGGGCGCAGCGCAGTGCAGGGCAGGGCGGGGCAGGGCAGGGGGCGTGGCGATGCGGCAGTGCGGCGTGGGGTACACGGGCAGATGTTGCCCCAAAGCATACCAGCGCCACTTTAATTTAGTCATCAGGTGATTTTTCGCGAGCTTCAAGTGAAATCTTTAACGTGACGCTGGAGATTGTTATGCTATGCGATCCGCAGTCCGCGGACCGCAGACCACAGCGTCCGGGCCCAGGCCTGGGCCCAGAGACGCTACCAACACGAGCAGCTCCTCGAAATGCAGCACTTTCTGGCCAATACTGTGGACAGTAGCGTAGTGTGTGGGCAATTGGGTTGATTTGCTTGCTGTTGTTGTTGTTGTTGGTTTTTTGCTGTTTAAGTTGATTTTTCTTTTGGTTTTTTTGGCATCTTAAGAAACTGGAATGACATCGGTATTCCCATAGCGCGCCTGGCTTGTTTGATCTTAAGGGAATTTATAGAGAGCATGTCTAAGTACTTGCGAAACTAAAGATTGCCTCTTGTTGAGCTATGCATATAAGAGTTTGTCTGTAGAGTCTGTAGTCTAGCCTGATCTTAAATAGTTGCTGGTTGCCTTTAAATGCGAATATTATGAAAACAATTTGTCATAACTAAGATGAAGCACTATTAATTGCATATTTCATTTGTTCTTCTTTAAGTTTGATTTTCACCTATTTTCCACACCAAAGTATGAAATCTTAGTATTGAAATCTTTTTATAGATATATGTAGATGTAGATATAGATATAGATATAGATATAGATATAGATATAGATATAGATATAGATATAGATATAGATATAGATATAGATATAGATATAGATATAGATATAGATATAGATATAGATATAGATATAGATATAGATATAGATATAGATATAGATATAGATATAGATATAGATATAGATATAGATATAGATATAGATATAGATATAGATATAGATATAGATATAGATATAGATATAGATATAGATATAGATATAGATATAGATATAGATATAGATATAGATATAGATATAGATATAGATATAGATATAGATATAGATATAGATATAGATATAGATATAGATATTCATATAGATATAGATATAGATATAGATATAGATATAGATATAGATATAGATATAGATATAGATATAGATATAGATATAGATATAGATATAGATATAGATATAGATATAGATATAGATATAGATATAGATATAGATATAGATATAGATATAGATATAGATATAGATATAGATATAGATATAGATATAGATATAGATATAGATATAGATATAGATATAGATATAGATATAGATATAGATATAGATATAGATATAGATATAGATATAGATATAGATATAGATATAGATATAGATATAGATATAGATATAGATATAGATATAGATATAGATATAGATATAGATATAGATATAGATATAGATATAGATATAGATATAGATATAGATATAGATATAGATATAGATATAGATATAGATATAGATATAGATATAGATACAGATACAGATATAGATATATCTCCAATATTGACCATTCTTTTATTTTCCTTAAGATGTTTCTGGGGGAATGTGTCCGGCGGCAATTGTAATAGAAATAAATACAGTTTTCTTGGCAGGCATACTTATTAATCTGATTGAAGAAAATTGCTTTGAAGAGGCTCAGATGGCAGTGCTCGTAACAGTTTTTAGACAAATTCCTTTGGCTCTGGTTGATTAGCTTGAGTAATAAAAATATCTGATAGTTTTGCGGCCTCTTATTTAGTTTTTTTATTTTGTGTTTGTCGCAGCAATTGAAATAATTTGCTGGCACTTGAAGATCAGACAGCTGGCAGAGCTGCGCCTGACAGCAGTGACATTTCTCAGCTCGATCCGCATAAGATGTCAGGCCAGAAGTGGGAGCTGAGTGCTCGGACGCCGCGCAGTCTAGGAGCAATAATAACAGCAGCAGACGCAGCAGCAGCCGTAGCTCCATATTGCGTTGAAGGCTGTCTGGTCTGGGGGCAGCCTTCCCTGGCAGTGGCTGGCCCGGCTCTGTGGCATGCTTATCAACAAATGCCGCAGACAGATATTTAGAAGCGAACTGCGTTCGAGTCTAGCCGCCTGTCAACTTGACTAAGCACTGACTGCAGCCTGTGGCTGCTGCTGCTGCTGCTGCAACAGTTGCTGCTGCTGGTCCATGTCATGGCTGGCGAACGTTGAAATATTTGACCATAACAAGTTATTTACTATGACGATGATGATGGCTGGGCTGCAGTAAATGCAACTGCAACTGCAACAACAGCCTCAAGGACGGCCAGCCTGCCCGCATTCCGTGCGTGAAAATGGGAAAAGCTGTTCGCAAATTGTGAACTATTTTGTTTAGGAAGTGCGCGGCAAAAACTAGTAGCCAGCGGGAATAACAACGCCAGCAGCAGCAGCAGCAGGTTGCGCGCAATATGTTGCTGCAACATGATGCAGACAAATTTCAATAAGCCAGGTGGCTGGCGGCGTTGGCGGTCATGCAACTTGTGGCCACAGCTGAGGCAGCAACATCATTACGAGCTAAGTTTAATGACAAGATCAAGCGCAGATCAACCTGCCCGAACTGCTGCTCTGCCCAGGGCAACAAAGGTGTGTCTGTGTGTGTGTGTGTGTAGCAAATGTTGTTGCTGCTGCTGCTGTCTGATGATGATGAACGTAAAGTGGGAAAAAAAACCAGCTTCGGTGTGGCGCAGAAGCAAATACATCTCACCTGTTGTTGCTGCTGCTGTGGTTGTTGTTGCTGCTGCCGTGAGTAGTTCACAAGTCTAGTCGACCGCCGCCGTCGTCGTCGTCGCCGTCGTCGTCGTCGCCGTCGTCGTCGTCGTCGTCATCGTCTACGTCTACGTCGTCGCTGTGTCTGGGAAGTCACTGTGTACGTTGCGCCTTAGTGGCAGTCATGGGAATTATTGTTTATTGGCATTGGCCACGGTTAGCCACAACAGCAGCAACAAACAACACCAACAACAACAACAACAGCAGCAAGAAAAACATCACAAGACGTCGTCTTAGTTTCCCCTCAGCTGTGTAGACAAATATGAAATGAAATGGTATCTACACACAAAGGTTTGCCCCCTAAAGCATCGCCCAGGCCTATTAATAGCTAGATATATCACTTAGTTTAGCCATAAATTTTAACTACTTTATATACCCTGTCCGCTCTCCGGCTTTGACAACGTGTATTTAGCTGAAAACTCTGCTCAGGTCCATAATCAAGGCCTAGTCTAGACTTTCAAGATCCATAAATTTGCTGAAACTGAAGCGATCCACTTTGGTTTTATTTTATTTACAACTTTAATATTATTTATCAGCAGCGTAGTACATAAAGCTAAAGAAACCTGCCTAAGTTGTCACTTTTCGATACAGGCATAAGCTATGTGAGAGTCTGCCTTTAGCTGCCATAGGGAACTGCCCTGATCCACAGATAACAAAGCATATTGTTTATTGTTATCTGTCTCTCACCCTTTTGGCGATTCGGCCAATAGATACAGAACTAGTTTTTTTTTTGGCAAATCGCCTAACTAAATTAATGTCAAGTGAGCTTGCCCAAGGTGAACTAAGCCCAAGTTTGTGCAGATCCATGGTTAACCCTTGCGTGTCAATTCGCCCCAAATGCTGTCTCCGACAGCTGCGCAACTGTTAAATGCAGTTAGCTGGCGACAAGAAGGCGGACGCGATGTTCTTTTAAATTATAAAGCGGCTTTTTGAATAAATACAAATACGAGTGGAAGCATTCGCAACTTATTCACATTCGCAAAATGGTAACAAAAGTGCTAGACATGAAGATACCCTGAACTAAGCTGCCAAAATAAACAATCTACCTTTCTTCTTCACTTTGTCTTGCGCTATTTATAGAAAGTACATTCTCCATTAACTTCGGTGTGTATAGTCCGATCTTTTTGAAATCTACAGGGCTAAAACATGGCATACAAGTGTGTGACTTTACCGAAGCACAAGGCTCTACCTTTAAAAATATATATCGGAGTTATTCAAATAATGCAAATTTCCCAATCTGTGTACATACAACGACAAGCTTCACACCAAATTTTGTCAATATTTATCAATATTTTGAAAATAGAAAGAAGTATCGAAAAAATATTATAAACTACTTCTTCGTATAACATATATATTCTTTGGTCGATCGCCACGCTTTCACAGACTGAGAGACGGATGGACTTGGCGAGATCGCCTCAGCTTCGTCGTCCTGATGAAGTCGTTGTCGCTTCCTTCTGCGTGTTACATACATTGGCACAAAGCCATAACGCCTCTTTTACCCACCTTCAAAAGGTTGCAGGGTACAAAGCGAACAGCAAGTTGCAAGTTGCATAGCTATCGATCAGTGCGGCTAATGGGGCAGCTGCAGGTGCTGCAGGGGCTGCAGCTGCAGCGAAAAAACCAAAAACAAAAAACAAAAACTTGCGCACCACGTGCTAAAAAACTAAAATTAAAGGAGAGAACTTCGAACCAAGGGTTGCTGTTACTCAGATTGTGAGTCATGCGAGCAGTCAAAAGCCGACTGTGAGCCGAATTTGTGAAACCCAAGCAACGCTCGTGTGGTCCGGCGTCAGACATTTTGCTGATAAAGCGGCTACCTTCATTAATTAGCCGCACACCAACACGGCAACGGGCAACCGGACAGCGGGCAACGGGACAGCGGCCAGCGGGATCGGACACGGGTTAAGATAGCGCAGAAGGTAGATCAGGGTCCTAGTGGATGTGAGACAATGCCGGGGGGGCCAGAGCCTTCTATTTGTGGAGAGCTTGTTATTTTTGGCACCTTGTTGCCCATTTGTTGCCATGCGAGCGAGTGACATTCTCTGATTGAGAGCGGAGCACACGCCCCAAGCCGGCGAGAGCAGGTGCTACAGGTCGTCCCTAACAATACACACACATTTGCTCCGTGCAGGTCCTGTGGACTTCTTTTGCTTCTTTTGTCTGCCTCTGTGTGTGTGCAGCTGGCAGCTGTTGTGCCGTTCGGTTCCTTTCGCCTTTGCCTGTTACCTTGGCATTGGCAGGATCAACGACTTAGCACGTGGCGCATGTGGCGTTCACTCTGGACATGGCCACAGCTCCAGTCAGCCAGGCAGCTCAGGACTGCTTTGGCTCCTGCCAAAAAAGGTCATTTGGGAAGTGTGCCCTGCGCCGACGTCCTCCATTGTGCACAACAAATTGCGACAGCTGCTTCTTATGCCCTGTTACCTATTCCTTGGCTCTGCCTTTGTGCTGCAATTCCTTCTCTTTCTTTTTTGCCATATCCTGGCAGAGCGATCTTGGTTTTGTCATGAAATGTGTAACGCATATATAGAAGAAGTCATAACGATCCTAGAAGGTTTATAGTTATGTCCGAGTGTCTGTTATATAACTTTGCATATGTCAAAGTAAGACCAATCGGATCACAATATCATATAGCTGGCATAGGAAAGATGGATCGAGTTATCTAGAAGAAGAGAAAACTTAGGTTCCCTTCTCTTCACATATCGTAAGTGATATTTCGGCAAGCGTATTTAATATTCGGCGTCCCGAAGCTAGCTTTACTTTATTTTTTTCTACTTTTGTTTGTCATTATTTATTATTGTTTGTCCTTTGTTTGGATTTGGCTCATTTGTTGTGCGTTTTAATTTAATTACGATTACGAATGACGACTACGATTTATGCATGGAAATTTTCAATCTGCCCAAGCAACCCCTCTTTGGCTGAGGGCCGCTCTTCCGCTCAGTTCAATAATATTTGGACAGCGCACGCTTAATGAATTGGCAAAATAGTTTTTCAAAAATGATTCGATTGAGGGGTTGGAAAAGCGGAAAAACCGTTGCTGACAAAGCATTTGCCACACGATAATTCACACGGAATTCGAGACGAACCCCAACTCAAATTCCACATATATGGTATATATATATATATAAATATTGTGTTTACTGTGAGCCGAGTTAATTGAGACATCATTTCATCAAATTATCGCATCCCGGGGTGGCCTCTCTCAACGCTACTTAAGATAATTCGCGTCGAGGGGCTTAGCGCCCCAATTGGACATTGTCGGGGCAATGTTTTCAGATACTTTATCGCCGCGACGCGTTAAAATGTTTCGCGCTTTTTATTGCGCTTAACGTGATTTCTGTTTTGCTGCTTTTTAACGCCGCTCGCGTATAAATTGACAAACTTATTGGCCTGGCCCGGAGGATCTGCCCGTGTGTCCCTACCTCAATCCCAGCGAATGCTCCTCTCAGCTGCGTCAAGTGTTCGGCGTGTGCGGCGTCTCTTATTGATTTTATAATTAAGCGTTGTCATTAAATTTTATGAGCTTGCTGGCATGCAGAGCAACGAAAAGAGACAGGGAGAGACAGACAGAGAGAGAGAGAGGGAGAGAGAGGGAGCATGAGAGAATTGGCAACATGCTGCCTAATTGAGTTGTATACATTGTGGCCACAACGGGTTAAGTAACTATCTGCGATCATCGCCTAGTTCCTTCTATCTGATTGCCATAATAATAAGGTCTGCTTCATTTTCGATGCCATTTGGCCGGGCAGTCGATAATGGCCTCATCTACTGAGTCATTTGGCTCGTCTGCTGCTGCCGTTGATTTATGCATATAAATCATCTGCATAAATTTAGCGCACAAAACTTTGTCTGGAATTTCTTTTGTTTCGACTGCCAGCTACCAATTCGATTTCGCTTTCAATTGGATTAGCCGAGGGCAGTTCATCACGGTTTTGTCATGGGGCTGATTGAATGTCTGGTGGAACTGTCTGCGCATTTCTGAAATTTCACTTGATCATTGTGGAGCCCTGGCCTATAAATCTTCCGTGCAGCCGCCCTTTGGCGGCGCATTGTTAGAGCGTTAGCCGGAGCCGGGGGTCGGGTTTTCGTTTGTTATGTCTGCTCGCCTGCCTGACTTGGCTCGTTCTGGTCAGCTCTTGGGCTTCAATTAACCACGTTTGCTGCATAATTGCCGCATCATTCGGTAGTCGGGTAATGACTGCACATGCCACGCCCCTGTGTGTGCTGCATCATAATTTCATCTGGCCAAAAGATCAGCTGACAACTTTATCTAGCTGCTGTGTGTGTGGTGGTCGCTTCCGTTGCCGGAACACACACACACACACACACACATGCGCTTGGGTTGATATTAAGGGTGAGGCACAAAGCCGCTCGTCTGCATCTCAATCTCATTGTCCTCGCTAATTGTCTGACTGTGTGAGCGTCATAAGCCGACGTCGTCGTCGTCGTCGTCGTCGCTGCTGGCGCAATGGGCCTGGGTTTGGGCTTAGAGCCTGGCCCTGGTCTTTGGTCTTTGGTCTCTGACCATTGACGACGTTCATTGTGTGCCAAGCAGCAGGTCATTCTTCCTGTTTATCTGTGCGCAGGCACTCGCTCGCCCGCCCTTCCTTCCTGGCTCGCTCGCCCTCTCTTCCACGCTCGTCGTCTCTCTCTGCATTTCTGTGATATTTTCATGCCGCAACACGCACAATTTACCTCGGCGGCTGCCCAATACAAACACACAAACACACAATGCCAAGTCAGCTGACTCATGCTAGACGCTGGCAGCGCTGTCTGGAGCCTAGAAACCTGAGGGCCAAGGCTGCAATTCGCCTGGGGCGGTACGTTTAATGACCGGAACGGATTTCACCTCAACGCTACAGCCGTCAGCCGTTATCCTCGCGCTCTGCTCGCACACACACACGCACACACAGGCACAGCTTCCTCAAGTCTAAGGTCTTAGGCACAACTGTCTGTGTGTGTGTGTGTGTGTGTGTGTGCACTTAAAATCCTATTAGGCTCAATTATCCGCTGATATTGCGTACACGATCTGAGTTCTTTCATTTCGGTTTCTTTTTCTCTTCTTTTTTTTTCATATACATTTTTCATTCATTGAGTCTCAGTTTTGGCTGCTTCCTTTCTTCTGCCCGTCTGCTGTGTGTGTTCCTGGAATTAGTTGGTTGTTTGTTGTTGCTGTTGTTGTTGTTGTTGCTGCTGTTGTTGCTGTTGTTTGCATTCAATTTGTCTCACCGTGCCGCTTCGGTAGCCTAGCCACTGGCGTGTCCTGGCAGGACGCCCAGCAAGCTGGGTCTTTGTGCCGCACGCTCTGCCCTGACATTGATTCATATTTAGTGGATGTGAGAGTGTGTGGCTTGGGTTTGAGTTTCTCTGTTTGGGCATTTCTATTAGCCGGCTGACAGACGCTAGCCCCGAAGCAGACAGCCTAGCTGTTGGCTGTTAGCGGCTGGTGTTGATGTTGGTTTCCCCTGGCTGTTTCCCACTTGTAGGTCAGGGTCAAAGCAGCTGCTGGCAAACGTGAATGTGCGTGTCGTTTGTGTAAATGATCTGATTAACACCGTTTGCCGGTCATCAAGGGGTTAATACTGACAGAACGTCTCTCCGGCTTGGCAGCTGTCTGCCTGCCTGTTCGACGAGCTCAACTTTAATGTTCCGGCTGGGCTGGAATGCGTGCCAAAAGTCGATTGCCTGCAGTAATCATTCGATGCCACTTCAAAAGGCGCCTCTGCCTCGGCTTACCGTTAAATGAAATCACTTTTAATTTCAAAATCTCCAGGTCGACTGCTTCCCAAAAAATAAAGTGTCGTGTTTCAAATGCTTCATAAAGACATCAACTAAATCAAAAGCGACAACAGCACCTAAGGAGCCGCAGCCACAGTCATGGCCACAGTGGAGCTGCCGCAACAGCAACAACAGCAACAGCAACAACAACAACAACAACAACAACAACAAGAACGATAAACATTCAATAGCCCACAGCCAGGTTGCCGGTCGTTGAAAAATTAATAAAATTAGTAATCAGCGCTTTAAATCAACAGAAATCAAGAGGTAGCCAAAGCAAGCGCCAGCAGAGCCCCCGAAACCGCAGATTAGATAGCAACGTGCAGAGGCCGTCGCCTTCGATGCTGCTGCTAATGATTTCTATTGCCACAAGCTGAGGGGCAAGAGCTGCTGCGATGATGCTCAGTTGTGCCGGCTCCGACTGGTTGCCGGCCTGTCTGCCCGGCTGGCCAGTGGCCACTGTGGGGCTCGGCAACTTTTAATGACGCAACAACAACAACATGAGGCATATGGACGGGGCCAATTGTCGGAACACAGAAGCTTAGTTACCCTTTGTTTTGCTTGCCAAAGGGGCCAAGAAATCGATTTAATTCTATTTGAAATTGAATTAAATGTGATAGATCTCATCACAAAGAGTATTATAAGTGCTATCGACTAAAGTATTGCAAGCAATTTGTTCCATTGTTGTATTGTGCGGGTTTAACTTGTTGAGAATTGCAAGCGTCGAACAACAAGTTAAACAATTATGCAACAAAATGTTATCAACTTTCAGCTGGAGCTGTTCAGGCTTATATTAATAATACATTCCGTTATCTAAAATTTGAAAGAAACTTGAGTTCGAAACATCAACTTTAATTATTGATCGAACCTAATCCACACCCGGACTAAATATTTGTAAGAAAAAATGGACGTGGCTGTAAATATATATGTGTTCCATCAAATACTGATATAATCTATAGACGACTCATGAGTGCGAATCATCAACATAAACAGTAGCAAATCAGCTGATTGAAGTCTTTATGTAAGAGTCTTACAAATAATTGATTCAAGCCATTGAAATGTAATTCAATAAGCTGTTCGTTAAGCTTGCCAGGCACGTGTCGCGTCGCATAACACAAAGTAAATGTGCTCCTACTAGTAGAGCGTAGAATAGCCGGCCGAGGTCCGAGATTCTAAACGGCTCAAGGTCCCCAATGGGGGGAAAACTTGCTAACTGCGAACTGCGGCAACCAATTGGCTCGGCTCACACTTGGCGCTGGGCATGGAGATCGCCGGCATTAGATAAACTTGCCACCAGCATCGTTGTGGACTCGTCGAATCGAGTCGAGTGTGTGCGCCCGGCTCTCTGCGCGCGTGTGTGTGTGTGTGTGTGTGTGTGTGTGTGTGTGCGCCATGCTGCTGTGTGCTCGTCATCATTATAAAACGAATTGATGCGCGATTATCGCTTGAGGTTTTAGCGCCAGCTTGGAGGCTGGTCAGCCTGATTATGGCAGCTACCGCGGCAGGCGAAAAATACAAGAGAAAAAAAATATACATATAAAATTCACAAGAAGAAGCAGAAACACAGATATCGCTTCTCACTTCTGGGTGGATGGGTGCCGCGGCTGCTTAACCCGTCCCGCCACGCCACGCCACGCCCCCCACCCTCCCTGCTGGGCTGCTTGGCGTTGATCTGTGTGGGAATGCGGCCGGCTGTTTTGCAATTTTTGCTTGGGTTTTTTTTTCGGTGCGACTGCCAAAAACAATTGAATTCGATTGAATGCACCGGCATAAGGAGGCGACGGTCACATTCCAGACGGCAACAACAATGCAAGCCGCAGCCAAAGTCGCCGTTGCCGTTGCTGTTGCCGTTGCCAAAAGCCGCGCGGCCAAAACGGCAACAACAATCACAATCACAACAACTGTCAACGCGCCCGGGCGATGGCGGCGCCGCCGATGCCGTCTCTTAAAAGACAATCAGCGACACCTTTTTGGTCCAAAATACTCTCACTGCTGCAGTAGCAGTAGCAGCAGTAGCAGCAGCAGCAGCTACTGGCCAAGCAGCACAGTGCAAAGAAAAAAAAGCGAAAAAAGAGCCAAGTTCGTTGCTTAAGTCTTTTGTTTCGAATGCAGACGCAAAACCCAAATTGAACTCTATCCCTTTGTGAAGTGCGAAAGCGACAGTGCAAAGAACAATGCTCAGCTCCCTGGTCTCCTGACTCTGGCCAGGCTAGCTTCCCAGCTATACAGCTTACCAGCTCCCAGCTCTGCAGTTATGTCGCGCCATGTTTGGCGTATGATTTCAAAAATTGCCCTTTTTGGGGTTTCGACTTACAGCAGAGCGGGCCAAAAAGACTGCGACGGCAACTGAGTACGAGTACGAGAACCAGAGTCAGATTCAGACTCAGAGTCAGAGTCAGAGTCGGAGTCGGAGTCGAACTCGGAGTCAGATCCTGAGACGGCGCAACTGAGCCCTCAGGCTGTGGCTGTGGCCGCGGCCATGACATCATATTTGGGCGCTAAAAGCGAGCCGCCCTGCTGTAAATAGAGACTGCAAAAGCTGCCTGGCGCTGACAGCCAAGATGGTAGAGGTCTCGATCTTGAGCCTCAATTTCGTTCTGCTTCTCGTTCGCATTCACAATCGCAATCGCATTTCTGCTTCTTTTACTTCTTTTCTTCTCTGGTGTTTTTTCTTTTTTATTTTGTTTATTCCTGAGACGGTGTCGAAGTTCGCACATCAATTGCACAATCCGCAAACAGCAATAATCACTGTCAGAAGAGATTAAAGCGATAAGCCGAGGCGAGGACGAACAACAAAAACGAAGCCTGCAGACGCAGACGCAGTCGAACCTGAGGCTGAGACTGAGACTGAGACTGAGTCTGGGGATGAGGCTGAGTATGGGACCTGCGCATGCGCACAGGCGCAGATAACGAACGATCTGCGTGGCATGCCGAGGCAATTGGGTGGCCAAAAATGAAATCATTAACACCTAAGATAATAAAAGGCAGCCCCAATCAACAGAAACCCAGATAAAAACAGCTCTGAACGCAAGGAATGCGTGAGACGCACGCGGAGCGTGGCGAGGCGACTCGAGGCACGGCTCGATCCAGACGATCTCGATGTGCAACGATTCTAGCAGCTGCTGCAGCTGATTTCTATCTGGCCATGGCAGATATTGTACATTTTCAAATCCCAAAATCAAAAATAAATTACGAAAAAAAAAATTACACGCGACTTGGCAAAGCGGCGCCCTCCCCTTGCCTGCCTGCCAGCACCCCTCTGCCCCAAAAATGGAAAACGAGCCGAAGCCAAAGCCGACACAAAGCCAATTAATTTATTAAATTGAAGTATGAGATGGCCAATGATGAAAGAAAAAAAAAAACAAAGTAGGACGTGGCAGCTGGGGTGGGCAGGGGCTTGGGGGCAGGCAGGGTGGATATTTTGGACTGATGGGGAGATCTTGTCATGAAAGGAATTTTGGCGACAGACGCCTAAAAGCAAAATGGGCTTCGATGGTGACCGTTTTTGGTCAAGAGCAAAGCGGCGTGTTAATTTTTACCAATTTGCGGTCCAGCAATGGCCGTACAACATTTTGGCCGAATCGCCCGACCGAATTGGCGACAGCAGCGACGCTGCAACATGTTGCAAAGGTGCAAAACTAATGGATTTCATCGTCGTTCGCATCGTCGCCGCCGTCGTCGTCGTCGCCGCTGCCGCATTTGCCTGGTTGCCAGCCGCCAGCGTCGTCGCCCCCGCACCCGCCCCTGCAGCCGCTCGAGCTGAAGAGTTGAAGTTGAAGTTGAAGTCAATGTCCAGCTTCGGCTCCAGCTCCCAGCTCCAGTCCGAGCCATGAATGTGCTTTGCTTCCCAGGCGCTCATGGGCCAATCTTATGTGTGTGTACGAGTGTGTTCGTGTGTATGTGTGTGTTTGTATGCGTTTATATTGATATATTATGGCCACGGTTTCTTTGGGACAAAGATCTGCTTATTATATAAAAAACGAAAACAGCAACAAAAAGAGTCGCACCAGAGCCCGCGGCCTCCGCCCGAGTGCCCAGAGTCTGAGCCAGTGCCAGAGTCGGTGCCAGTGCCAGTGCCAGAGCTGCAGACCCCATCCACACACACACACACACACACACTGACTCAAACACACACACATAAAAGGCGCACAGCAGAAGGCATCGCTGCGGCAGATCTTGAGATCTGATAAGAAAATGATAAAAAGGTAGACGCCAGTTTTTAATTTGATTGGAATGGAATTTTCAGATGATTGCAATGTTGCTAAAACGGCAGCGCCGCTGAGGCAGAGAGGGGGACGAGCGGACAGAGGGACAGACGACTGCTGTGAGAGTGCAACAATAACAACAACAACAACAACACTCGAGAGGGAGGGGGTGGCTGTCTGCGGGAACAGGGCGGCCCCACCAGACCCAGAACCGAGTGTGCTGAAAGAGCTTCACGTTTGGTCAGTGCAAATGTGTTTTTCTTTTTATATAAAGCAATTCGGCTGCACCGACTCAAGGTGTGCGCTACACATGGGGAAGCTGATGGGAAGACGATTTGGAAATGTTCAAATAGAATATATTTCATGTGCAGATAGGGGCTTGGGAGACGAATCGCAGTCCAGATAAATAGATTCTTTGGCATAGAAGTTTCGTGGTTATGGAAATATTCCAAGCAGATTCTAAAACTAATTTCGTCTAGAGCTCATTTTGTGAATTAACTATATTCAAACTTAAGCACATCTTTCTAATAACAAGCTCATCTATTAACTTAATTAATTACATTTTTTAAAATTATGTTTACGTCTTATAATATTGCATAGTATTCAGACAAAGTTCCTTTTGAGCCAAGCAGAGTACTTAGTTAGAGCAGGCAAAGTTCCAATAGATCCATTTAATAGCTAATCTTCAGTCACTTCAGAAACTAATGAGCAACGTTTCCAAAACTTTGTTTAGATAAAACCTATATAGATGAACAGATTATATGTTGGAGTTGGCTAGTAATAAATGCACAGCAATCCGAGCAAGAGCTCGGAGAGAGACGCATAGATGCCTAAGACTGAGACTGCAGGGTGCTTCAGATACTTTATAGCCTGATCAGCATTCCATAGGTAAATTTGCATCTTGGGCTGTGTCTGTCATTTCATTTCACCAAAAGTACACACACCACAACAGGCAGCAGCAGCAGCAACAACAACAACAGGCAGCAGCAGCAACAACAACAACAGGCAGCAGCAGCAACAACATCAGCGGAGCAGCAGCAGACGATGACGACGTTGGCCACGTTGGGGAAGAGGACGTCGCCACTGGCGGCCTGAACGCCTGGCTGGAGAGGCCGTCGCCGTCGCCGTCGCCGTCGCCGTCGGCGCAAGGATGCGAGCAATAGGAAGCAATGTGAATAGTTTGGCTGGACTTTAGCTGCCGCCGCTGTCGCTGCTGCCGTTGCTGCCGCTGCTGCTGCTGCTGCTGTTGCTGTTGCTGCTGCAGTCGACGCCGCCACCTTAATTTATTTCATCTCATGCAATAATTTTTGTGGTTAACAAGTTTTGGCGGCATCGTTAGCGTCTTCACACGCTTCGCGGGATATCAACACCATTTATTGCCGTTTTGGTATTTTCCTTTTGCCTCTCTGTCTCAGCCACAGTCGCAGCCCCAGCCCCAGCCCCGAGCCCCATCCTCAGCCCCAGCTTCAGCCCCAGTCTCAGTGTCAGTCTCTGTGGCTCTGCTCTTCATTTTGCACTGTGTTGCCGCTGCCGCTGTCCCGCCTCGCTTTAGTGGTTTGTTGTTTTGTTGTTGTTTTTTTTTTCGCTGCTTGGGCAGCGATTTTATTGCTTGATTTTTGCGGTTTATCTGCGCGCTCTCATATAAAAATCGATTGGATTCCCGTGAAATTGATAAGTCAAGTCAACGCCGTTTGCTCAGCCGCTATATGTCGGTCCGCTGCACGGACGCCCCATCGCCCCCGCAGGCCGGGCTGGCCGTGATCCTTGGCAGACGCTGTCGTAAATTATGCGCCTCGACTAGTTTTCTACATTAAAAGGCAGACGCCAGCGCCAGAGATTGCCACTGTCTACTCGAGCATTCGAGTCTACCGCTGGAAGCTGGCCCACGGCGGCCTGTGCCCGGTAGTGTTAAAATATTCGACCACCTAGGGTCCCATGGAATTTATTTCGCCCCGGTCCGGCACATTTCTGCCGCTTTTTATTAACGTTGGGGCATGTCATCAGCTTGGCTATTGCTTTTAGATATTTTGATTTTTCTTCTTCATTTTTTTCTCGTATTCTCTCGCCCAGAGCGGTTGCCTAATTGAAATATTAGTCGGCGCAATTCCACAGTTGGTGAGTCAGTCAGCCGGCCGCAATCTATGCTATACGGCATGAGTTTTGGATTCGCGAAGTCTGGCTGCAATGTTGCTTCCCATTTCTGTGCAGTTCAGTCTGCGGGCTGCTTATTTATAGCCCATCCATCGCCTGTCGCGACTCGTGTCGTTTTTGGCTATTTTTGCTCCAGACGGTGTACAGCAACTGGAAACGAACATTTTGTCTCTAGTACAACAAATAATATATGCTCTAAGAAACGGATAGGCACACGGCATATATGCAATAGAGTCAGGCTGAAAAGTTCTTCATAGTAGCTCTCCGCTGGTTCAGATATCGCAGTCGAGCTTTATGGATCACATGTTCTGTCTATTGTTCTTCTTTTTATGCTTTCCGTCGAGAAAGTTGGAGGAAACTTATCTTCCAAGAACAGCTTACAACTCGTGCATTGCTACCTAAGCTTATGAGGATTGGCTCTTATAATTCTAGAATTTCTAAAAAAGATAACTGAGCATAGTTCAGATCGATCAGATGGAATATTCAATTGAAGTAGTAATCAATTCAAAAACAGCTTCAATCTGCCAATTCCTATTGAGGAATCCACAATCCATTCTTTACAAACCCAACACATCTTCAACAGATCTCTGCAGCTTCTGTTTTTCTTTTCACTTCTGCATTTTGCTTCACTTAGTCGTTATGCCTTTTGGCAAAAGTATAGGGTGTTGAGCCAACAACGCCGACACTCGACGGGGCTAATTACATGGAGTTTATTTTAAGGCCCTAGACACAACGCTGATTATCTGCAATGCACGTGTCGCCGTCTTGACTTCGGTTTGCCAGCCACAAAAAGTTTGCCAAAAATGTCAAAAATTTGACTCGTCAGACATTTCATTATCAGACTGAATTTATATTAGCACCGGGCTAATTCTAATTCAGCAACTGATTTATTAAACACTCGCAGCCATTAGTCACGACCGCACCACGCGCATTGACTCTTGCTGTGGGTCAGTGCCGGAAGCCACTGGCGTCACCTGCCTTTATCAGGTGATTGAAGGCGGCATTCGAATATCAACCGCCGACAAGCGATATGAAGATAAAACTTTGTTCGCAAATACACGCAATACACACCGCTTTGCCAAAAGGAAACAAGATTAACTTATCAAGAAGTTGTGCGGCATTTCTCTGAATATCACCTAAGACGTCACTTGACAATTAAGTACTTCCGAAAGCTGAAGAGTAATGTCACATCAAATTGTTTTGGGATGATTATTTCAAAGACCTTTGGCTGTTGTGTTTCAAGTGGAGGCTTTCCGGCTACTATTTTTGGGACTGGCTCAGATACGTTTCAGATACCTTTGTATACCCTGTACGTGTTGTAGCAGGCATCAGGAAGCTTCTCTAGACCAAGCCTAGCCTGTTGGTCCCGGATATTTTCAATTCAAAGGAATAACTTTTCTACCATCTCCTAATCCTCTTTTGGAGATATCGATGGAGTAATTAGCCGCCAAGTGGAAGCCTAGTGTACCCTATACTAGTTGTAGCAGGCAATAGGAAGCAGCTCCAAGCCCTAAATAGTGTACAAATTTTCTATCGGAAGGACAAGCAGTTCGACTTGTCAGTTAGTCCAATAGTTAGCAGCAGCTAGATACTTCCAATTCAAAGGAATAAGTATTCTTCCATTTCCTCATCTTTCCTTAGAATGCTTAGCTATCGCTTGACCCATGCATTTGTAGTTTCTATGGTTATGGCCTTTCATTTGTGCCTCATCGATGGGCTAATTAGACGCCAAGTCAACACTTAAAGACATGTGAAATTAGGTAAATACATTCATTAATTTATTTTGTGCTCAACCGCTCGACCCCCGAGCTGAGCTCGCCACAAATCATCAAAAGTCATTTAGCAAACATTTGAAGTTGAAAAATAGCCTTCAGTTTGCTTCAATGCACTTGAAGAGAGGCAACCGCAAGTGGACGTCAGCCGGGCAGACAAGAGAGAGAAGCGACGAGCGGCGGGGTGGCTGGGGTAAGTCGGGGTAAGCCGCTAAGAGGTAAGGGCCAAGGGGTTAGAGCCAAACGGCGGCAACTTTTTACGGAAGCGGCTCAGGTACAGGTACACAAAGTCAAACCAAAGAGTCACGTCACGCGTGGGTGCCCTGCACTTCCAGTCGCAGTCGCAGTCCCAGACCCAGACCCAGGTCCCACTCCCAGTGCCAGTCTCAGAGTCGGGCTCTGAGCGTACTTAGCACTGTTGAATAATTTCCACGACCACGAAACCCAATTGAAATTAGAGCCCGAGCTCAGTAACAGACCCAGTGTTAGTCTCAGGCCCAGTGCCAGAGCCAGAGACAGTGCCAGGCCGAGCCACATGTCGCCGCTAACAACCTGAATTGCCGGCCCCGCCCCTTGGCCCCGCTGCTGCTGCTTCTGGTGTAAGCCAAGTGCATTTTCATTTCCATTTCCTCGGCGAGCGAGTGAGAGAGTTGCTCGAATTGCTGCCACTGCCTGCTACTCATAATGCGGAAGATTGCACCGACCACGTTGGGCCCAGTTCGGCTTCGTTCCGATCCGTTCCATTCTCGCGCCCCTGCCGCAGAGCGTCGCCGGGCGTCGCTTATCTGTGCACTCAGATCTTGAGGTTTCTGCGTTCTGTAGTTTGGCTGGCAAGTTTTTAACACAATTTAGTGGCTGTGGCGGCTGATGATCGCAAGGGTGGCACCCGGAGACAGCCAAGAAAAAGTGACAGAGCCACCGAGAGCGGGGCAAGGGGGACGGGCACGGCAACGGCAGCAGAGGCCGGCAACTAGTAGCTATAACTATAACGGGCACTGTCTTGGGTTACCTGAGCTTCAGTTCGCCCGGTGCATGAAACAAGAACAAGTGCAGAAGAGAAACAAATTTGAATCTCAATTACTTTCATTCCAATTACACACAACAGAGATGGCGCGATCTCAAGAGACAGAGAGGGAAAATCATTGAGCTCCTGTTCCCTACCCAACCAATCACGCAGCCAGCGAGTGCCCCAGAACAAACATTGGTTTCTTTATCAAATCCAACCTAATTGATTGACAATAATACCTGAAAACCATAAATGCCTAAATAAATGTTTGCTCAAGGCACGTGTCATTCCATTACTAAGATTTCAAATGACATCATCGTTGGGGCAACCTTATCACGCTTCTGCTTGGTTGATCTAATAATACAAATGTTGAGTGGCGTTTAAGACATGATGAAATATAATCAAAAATTAAATAAAATCAAACACAAAGTCGGCTTAGATAAATTGCTATAAATGTCTATAAAATCAATCAAAGATAAATTAACATATATTTACTTTGGAGCTCAACATTCTTGTATATATAGCTAGTATAGCTGCCAGTATCCTAACGAGTCCTGCTCTTATATATATAGAAAGTCATTTGACGTAAGAAATCAATTTTGAAGAACTGAATCGATGCACTGATTCGCGCCGTGAACCCAATCACAGGACTCCTTTCTTTTAGTTTTATTTTGATTAATTTGTATTTATAAAAAGAGAACTCTTTGCTAAGATATCAACTTTCATTTATATCCAAGTCTCAATTTAGCCACCCCCCCAACCTACGCACCTTTGATCCAATTTTCTCTTTGTATGTGCGTGTGTGTGTGTGTGTGTTTGTGTGAAAAGTCATTTAGGAAAATTACACAATCATTTGTGTAGTTTTTGTATTTATTTTTGTTTTGCTTTCAAGTACTTAACAAAAATATGGCAGAGAACTTAACTTGTTGTTGCGGGGCTGTGGATTGTTGAGGGGCAGGTGTGGGGGCTGTGTTTGTGCTTTTAGCCATTTAATTTTCATTATATTTTCTTTACGTTGACGCTGGCAGCGCTGTTGGCGTTGACGTCGACGTTGCGCCTGCGCGCATTTCAAAATTGCTTCTGGAAAATTTGTTTTCGGCATGTTTGTTATTGTTGTGGGTTTTCAGTGGTGCGTTTTAACTGTTGTTATTGTTGTTCTACTTGGTGTGTGTGTGTGTGTGAGTGTGCGAGTGTGTATGTGTGTGTGCGTTTGTTGATGATGCAATGACGCTGCGCTTGGCAGCTGTTGTCTACTGCCGTCTGCTGTGTGCCAGGTTCTGTCTCGGTCTTCGTCTCGGTCTCAGTATCGGTCCCCGTTCCATTCCGGTCTCTGTCCCAGCCCCTGCCTCTGTCGGGATTCAGCAGTTTGTTTATGCGCGCACTTTGAGGTTGAGGTCCACGAGTTCGAGTATTTCCTGCACTTCCGCAACTCTTGGATGCAGAGCAGTTGATTCCCAGCCCCAGCGCCAAACAATGCTGTCTGATTGTTGCTGCCCACAGTTTGCAGCTTTTCAAACATTCATTCATTCGTTCGCTGTTTACCTGTTTAAATTCCGCCTGGCAACGACAGGTGCTGCTGCCCTGCTGCTCCCGCCCTGTTATCACGTCATGATTATATTTCCACATCTACTTCCACATCTACTTCCACTTCTACTTCCCTTCGCCAAATTGTGACATTAAATGTCCGATAAGATACACACAATTCGTGTCATATCGTGTGTGTTCGATTATATTTTGGCCTTATCGCTGCTAAACGTTATTTTAGCG
This sequence comes from Drosophila kanekoi, assembly GCA_037075305.1. NCBI lineage: Eukaryota > Metazoa > Arthropoda > Insecta > Diptera > Drosophilidae > Drosophila > Drosophila kanekoi. Next base: position 5,813,756 of record JBAMCE010000141.1, on the reverse strand, counting down.
TATCAAGAAAAAACGTAAATCTTGTGCACGTCATAATCTTATTAATATTCATTGAAAGGAAAGCTTCAATTCTGGCCGATTATATTGTAGTAGCTCACTTTGATAAGCCCCAGAGTTATACTATTATGAGAGGAATTAAAAACTGAAAAAGTCTCCAGCTAAAGAACTAGATACTAGAATAGTCGAATGTACCTCGGGAGCTGCGATTAAAATATGCTAAGCACTTTGAAAAACAAAGAGTAATTCCTCAGAATACTTAAAATTTGCCCAAACATTTCTATGGCAGCTATACGCTATAGTGTAGCATAAATTCTACCTTCAATTAAGGGGAATCCTCTGAAAGTTTTTTGCCGCTGGCCTTAAAATCGATAAGAAAAACTTGCAAAGAAACAGATAAGCAAATAGACGGACTATGACTAATTGGCATATGGTTTTTGATTGTAATCAAGATTATATGATAAGGACCTTAAATTCGTGAAATGACAAAGACCTGATAATCAGAGCACACTTATGATAAGCAATGATTGCCTATTACGAAAGACTTTCATTCATAAATAATAATTGATAACATATCTTGGAGATTATATTTAGATTAGCTTGGGTGTGTTGAGAGCCAGCTCAGCGTAGAGGTCAGTTAATAAATTTTTCAGTATTATTTTATGCTTTTTGTTACACCCAAAAGCCTGGCTTATGTCTGATGAAGCGCCAGCGTTGAGGTTCAGGTTTTACTTACAATTGCCGCACTTGTCGCCAGCTGGGACTGGAGCGAGGCAATCTTTTTGTGCTACGCTTTTTATTTGCCGCTTGCCTCCGCTGCTTTTATTGTTATGCGCGCTGCGTAGAACAAGTGGAAGCTTTGTTTGACAACAACAACAACAACAACAACAACAACAGCAACAACAACAAGAACAACAACAGTAGCAACAATAACAAAGGCAACTACAGCTACAACAATCATATTAACAACAATAACAACATTAGCAGCAAATGGTAAAAACGTTAAGTTTACACGACTTCCAACCGCCGACAGCTTCACCTGACGACTTGGTCTCCTTCTTCTGTTGTGGGCTTGACATTTGACAATAAAGCAAATAATCATGGGAAAAAGCTGGGCTCCCAACTCGCTTTAAGCACTTGTTTCCATGTGCCTTTGTCTGCCTGTGTTTGTGTTTGTGTTTGTGTTTGTGTTTGTTTTAGCCAAATGTGTTGTCGTTTTCGTTTAACAAAACAAAGTACAAATATATCAAAATCAACTATTCCTTAACCTGCTACGTCTGCCAACTGCCTTTAATCTAATCTCTCTAGTCAATATCAAATTTTTGCACGCATAAGTATCACTTTTGGCGCACTTTGATTCTCCAAATACTATGGAATAATTAAATAACGAGATCAACTTGAATAGCCAAAATCATTTATCCAAGTTTTATCCATGAAATAGAAACCAACGAAGTAAAAACTTTGGCTGATTCAGAAAGATTTGGATCATATCGACTAATTAGATGATCTTCTGTTTGGACTTCTCGAACGGATCTATCATAAATAGTAAAGATATATATCCAATATATATATATATATATATATATATAAAGGTAAAGGTATCCAAAATAAGTAACAGTCAATAAAATTTGTAGGATTTAGCTTCGCTGGCAAAACCTCTCATCGCCCTCTTATCGCGCTCTTATCGAACGCACTAAATTAGACACAATTAGATATTGGCAACAACCAATCAAATTTGTTGTCTTATCATTTTCGCGGCATGCCAACCAGACTTGGTTCGAATAAAAAGCGCCCATTCTCACGAACCTTTTCAATTGCGAAAGCAAAACCGATTCAAAGTGTTCTAATTCTAAACAAGTGAAATTAAGTCCTAAAAGTTAAAAAGTGTTTGTTTTTCCCCGTTTTCAAAAACGTTACTAATTACTCAATTGGCTGAGAGCCAGCGACATTTCGATTGCTTTAAGGTAAATCATACTGTTAATTTACTAACAAATCCTTTAGCTTTACTTTATATATAAGGATACATCTTATCCTGTTATTATCTGTTAAAATTATGAACACCTTGGCGAGCTGTTGGTCTGTATTGCACATTAATTACTTTATTTTCGTAAGTTTGCTGGCTGCCAATAAACATAAATAATAAAGGTAAGGATGAAGTCCTTCCGTAAGGAAAATGAATACCGTCGCGTGTAACGTAACGGCCTACGTCATAGTCGCTCCGTAAACGTTTCGATTTTGAACAATTTTTCTACTGTTTCTAATGTTCCAATTGGCAATCTATATTAAATAAATTTTATTTATTATGACATAATAATGTTTATTAATAGACACATACATAATATAACTATTTTTTAACCAACTAAGAAATAAGGTTGAGGAATTGAATATAAATACGTATTTTAATATCTTTTAATGTGGAAATATTAAGTTAAAGCCTTTTGCAAGGTAACATTTAACATAACAATTACTAAAATGCATATTAACGTATTTTCGCACATTTTAAATTAATTATTTAAATGCATTCGAAGTTTTGGCAGAGTTTTTTGGGTCTTATATGCTGAGAGCGCAACGTATAAGCATGCAACATCAAACTCAGACATCGAACTCGAGCCGAATGCATGTAACAGTGCCATTCGGAGCTTAACATAGCCATTTTGAGTACAACATACAACATTAACAGTTTATGTTAGCTTTAGTTTAAATCCCTCAATTTGTTAGAATTAATATTTGAACAATTTGCATTGTTTAGTTGACTTTAATCGCTATCAATTTTGCTTGGGAACATTTCAAAAATCAATTGTTTAGCCTAGGAGGCGAAAATCTAATAATTTACAATAACAGGGGTACCTGCTAACGATCTTGTATGTTCGGTTCGCTGACTGGTTACGATGCGTTGGCGGTTCGACTTGTGCAGCGCAACGTAAGCGTTTACGTGTCGAGTTACGTGTTGGTGTTAGTCCGCGGCAAACAGTCAAAGGCAACGGGTCAGATACGCGCGTGTCGGCAAACCGCAAACCAAAAAAAAAGTAAATCGGCGAAAGATACAAAAACATTTTAGAGACCGAACACCGAGAAGCATTGATAAAAATATTGAATCGATTCAACTGCAGACCGAAACTCTGAGTCTGCGTGTGTATGTGGATTTCAAATTCAATTTTATTCTGTGCGGAGTATAACAAAAAATATAAAAAAACAACAACATAAATTGATTAACGAAAATAAAAATTCATAAAATATACGATCGCGATATAAAGTCGAGCGGCTTTTTGAATGATACAATTTCATTCGCGAATTTGCGATCAATATCGGTTTGTCAGTGCAAGTTATCAAATTTCGAAATTTCGTCACTTGGCGTAAAACGCGATTATCGTGGAAGGACTTTCGATTTCCAACTAAAGTTAATTGATTGATAAGCCAGGCGACCGCACACAGTTTCGGCAAAAAAAGAAAAAACAAACTTTGCACAAACCACAACAATATCAACATCAACAGCAACAACAACAACTGCAATTGCCATAGGCAACATCATCTTCTCCGTCCAGCAAACAACTGACATCGTCTGTCTACGCCTGATACACAAATATACATGTATATACTTATATGCATATGTTGGTGTGTGTGCATATATAAAAAACGATCGGAATCGATTTTGAGTGTGTGCGTGTGAAATATACATACATATGCATGCTGCGACGATCCTGCTATATAATCGACTACACGCATAGAGTATATATATGAGCATATATATATATATATATCTAGGCAGAGTAGAAGATATATGCGTATGAGCTGAACGCGGCGCACTCTGCTCTGCTTTTTTCTTTTATAATTACTTTTGTCTAAAATTAGAAAACGTGTGTGTTGTCTTCGTCGGGTGTGTTGTACGTGCGTGTGTGTCTGTTTGACTCTGTGTCTGTGTGTCTGCTATATCAACAACATCATCATCATCGTCATCATCAGCGACAACAGAGACAGCGTGCGTGTATTAGTGTATGTGTATGTGTGCCAGAAAACACTCGACAGTGAATCAGGCAGCGACTACGGCTACGGCTACGGCTACGACTACGACTACGGCTACGTCTATATAGACAGATCGCGTATACGGCGAGACAAACATTAACATTATCGAAAATACAAAAAAGTGTATCTCCCAGATACGCGCGCGCAGCGAGGATTACAATTACAACAGCAGCAGCAGCAACAACAACAACAACAACAATAACAATAACAACAACACCGACACGAACGACGCGTCGCATCGCACGCACGAACACACGAAACAGCCAATCGGCTGCAGCCGACGGCAGCCGAAGAGCTAACGAGACGCGCACGAAACGCGCGCGCGTGAAAAACGTCGTGAAAAACGCGCAAAGCAACAACAAATGGCATAAAAAATCGCAACAAAAACATCACAAAAACTTAAAACCAAACGCCACGCGACGACCTTAAGTCTACGTCCATTCGAAGAGGGGGGGCGTGACCATAGCTCAGTGCGTCGACTCCAAGGCGCTCAAGTGAAACGCGAATAAAATCAAATCAAATAATTCTAAGCAAAATAAATGCAGCAGCAGCAGCAGCAACAACAACAATAACAAAAATAAACGAACGAACGAACGAACAAGCAAAGCAGCAGCAGCAGCAACAACAATAACAAATACAAGCAGCAATTTATTTATTTAAAGATATACATATACATTTTTTGCATTGCCAAAGCAGACGATCGGGCCAAAATGAGTCACCAGCAACAGCAGCAACAGCAACAACAGCAGCAACAGCAACAACAACAGCATCAGCAACAGCCAAAAAAGTTCTCAAAGTGCTCATAAATATTATGCTAGAAATTGTTAAACATTCACTGTCTCTAACACTCTCACTTAACGTGTCTCTCTTTCTCTGTGTCTCTCTCGCGTCGCGTCTCTCTGTTGCTGTCTCTCAAAATGCTACGAAACTATCGAAAGTATTTGCAGGATAAACGAAAATACGACAAGGCACAGCGACGACGCAGCGGCGGCAACATTTGCCAGCAATAGACAGACAAACAGCAGCAACAACAAATCGCAATCGCAACAAGCAAGCAGCGACAGCAGCAGCAGCAGCAACTAGCTAACGATAAGCGATAGACAGCAATCGATAGTTGATTTGTAAATAAAGCTAGGGCAACAGCAACAACAATTTTGGAGGACGCCATGTATGCGCAACATGTGCGCAAATGGAGTCTAAAAACGCAACTGCAACTAATGCCATTGATATCGCTAGCAATCTCCATGTTGCTATTGATCACATGTGCGCCGGCGACAACAGCAGCTGCAGCGTCAGCGGCAGCAGAAACAATCACACATCAGCTGCAAAGATCATGGGAATCAGAAGAAAGCAGCTACTATATTGCATTGCCACAGCAGCAGCAACAGCAGCAGCAGCAGCTGCTGGCGGACAATGGCAGCGGGAGCAGTGAAAGCGTCGACAGCAACATCGACATTAGCAACAGCAACAGCAACAATAATATTCAATTAAGTAGGCTGCCCAGCCGGCCCAGCAGTCTTAGTAGCTTTAAAAACATTAAGTTTAGGTCAGCAACAGTATTCGACGCAGGCAGCGATAGCGATGCGGCTGTTCTGCGACAGCAACAGCAACAGCAGCAACATATTGCTGCGGTGACAACGCAGCAGTCACAGCAACAAGTTCCAAATACGCTAATAAATAGTCAAATATATAAATTATTATACAATAATGGCTTGCCCACCCTGGCGGCGAGCAGCAGTAAAACGCGACGTCATGCACTGCAACAGCAACAACAGCTGCAGCAGCAGCTGCAGCAGCAGCAACTCAGCAACTCTGCGCGGCAGCCGCAGCAGCAGCAACTTATTGCTGCCTACAACTTCAGCATCAAAGCAGGAGCAATTGCAAGAGCGACACAACTCTGTTTTATTGAGTCCTACGAAGTGCCAGAGAGCAGCCAAGAGCAGACGGCGCGGAATCGCCGCGACTTTGGCAGCTCCGGCAACAGCAATGGCCAGCGGCAACATCGCGCCGGTGGCGGCCACCGACAGCAGCAGCAGGAGGCAAAGCGCGAGCATCGCCGCCAGCGGCAGCAACAGCGCCAACAGCAGCAGCATCACCAGCAGCAGCAGCAGCAGCAACAAAAGCAGCATCAGCATCAACACCAGCAGCATCGAAAACATCCACGAAAGCATCGGAACAGGCAGCGGGCGGGTCGTTACTGTTCAGCTCGGGATCCCGCTCAGCTGGCGTTTGCGGCGCCCACCGTGTTTATGGGCGTCTTTAAGTCCATGTCGGCCGATCGGCGGACGAACTTCTCGGCGACCATGAAGGTGCTGCAGGTGTACAAACAGCAGCAGAATCTGCAGCTGCCGCAGCTGGTCCGGCTACAGTTCGCGCTGCGCAACAACAGCGGCGAGTGCGACATCTACAGGGAGCGTCTGTTGCCGCGGGGTCTGGTGCGTGGCAACGATCTGGAGCAGGCCTCTGACATTACCTACATGATGTTTGTGCAGCAAACCAATTCCGGCAACTTCTCCATCCTGGGACAGCCCATGCGCGTTACGCCCGCCGTCTTCGAAGCAGTTCAAATGGCTGTGAACGAAACTTATGGTGAGTCCAATCAAAGCCCTAATATATCATAATGTAACAGCTGAGAATTACAAGTTTTCCATAAGGCCCCAAGAAATAACTTTAGTCTAAAGTTAGGATATTGTTTTCTAGAGCTTAAGATCCTTGCTGCGATCTGACTTAAATAGCCTTTTGTAGGCATTGCCCAATGTCTTATCGATGTCTTCCATCTCCCTCTAACCGAGTCTTATCGATGTCTTTCATCTCCCTCTAACTGAGTGGCAGCCGCCTCTTGCTACCAATTTTTTTGCGCATTTTTTTTTTTTTGTTTTCTTTGCTCTTTAATGAAAATTTACCTTTTTTATGCTGAATTTCTTATTTGCCAACTTCACGCTCTGCTAATATCCACCAGACCGAAATAATTTTATGCAACACACACACACGGGCACACACACACACATAGTTGGAGCCGTCGCACATGCGCCGACGATTGCAATTTTCCAGCCAGGTTCGCATCCAGGCGGCATGTTGCTGTTGCTGCTGCTTCTTCTTCTGTTTCCTCTACAATTTGGCGGCTGGGCAGCAACAAGAAAAGCTCAGCTCTAGAATTGATTGTTGTTGCTGGTGCTGCTGCTGCTGCTGTTGCTGCTGTTGCTAGTTGCACATTTTAATTAAATTCGCATTAATTTTGTGCTGCTCCTCAAGTTGGAAAAACTTTGAAAACTCATTTCTTCTTCTGGCCTTCGTCTTGTCGTCTTGGCATCTGCAGTCGACCTTTGCGGTTGGCGTACCCAGCCCTAAGTTGTTGTTGTTACTGCTGCTGTTGTTGTTGTTGTTATTGTTGTTGTAATTATTGTTGCGTTGCGGTTCATGACGTTTGCGTTTGCGTCTGTAACGCGACTAAGTGCGCCCAACAAGATCCCGACTTCAACAATATGCGAGTTTAAAGCTATGTACATGTATGTGTGTGAGTGTGTGTATGCTTGTGTGTGTGTGTGTATGTGTGTGTGTGTGGATACCCCGACACCGCCCTCGCTTGTCGCTTTTCATTTTTTTATTGTCTTTTGCTCGTCTTTGCTTTGTTTCAGCGCGGTCGCAATTAGATTTTTAATTCATTTTTTGCTGCTGCTGTTGCCTCTGTTGCTGCTGCGTCTTCTTTGGCTTCCGTCATGGCTGTCGCACACAACCAGCCCGGGCCCCGCAGCGGGCGGGAGCGAGGGCGAGGCAGTGGCAGCCCTTTTTGTTTGAAATCAGAAATCAGCTGCAATCAGCTGTTCTCTCTGCATAGCTCCCTAGCGGCCCCTCTCTCACACGCGCGCTCTCTCTCTCTCTCTCACTCTCTCTGTCTTTCTCTGGCCTGCGCTCCATTCTCAGCTTGTGTTTATTTACTTTTTGCTGCCCCCGCGTCTGTTCCTTTCAGCTTCATCAATGAATGGAACTGAAACTGGGCTGTGCAGCGTTTTGTGGCAGGGCGGCAGGGGCACACAGGATATTTACTTTTTCAGTTTGAGATTGATTTATTTTGCTTTGGGCTGCGGCTTTTGTTGGGCTCTTTGTTTGCAAACGCAGCGCAAAATTTGCATCTGCTTCCATGTACATATATAAATATATAAATTTTTTGACTGCTGATTGGCAAATGTCTAGCATTAAATGATGCTTAAATGCTGTCCATGCACCAGATGCATACTAATCCGCATAGAAATAACCACCCACGCCCCTCCGCCCCGCCGCAGCATTCACTTTTCGCCACCGAAATTTGCATATCAATGGCATAAATCAATCGCTGGCCGAAGATCGTCAGCGAAATAGCCATAAAATCGAGCCAATCAATGTCAGTCGCGATTCATCACCACACAAGAAATTATAAAGTTAAAAGAGAAAAAGCCCAATATGAAGAGCCATAAACAGTTTACAAGAAGCTCGACCAACTGTTGCCGCAAATACGCAGTTGCGAACCGGTTCAAGCCAAGTTAAGCATACGCACCGTGTACCGACGGCAACAACAGCCGGAACTGTGCCCTCTCCGCTCTGCTTAAAACTAATTGAAATGCTTTTTCTTGAACTTGAATGAATCGGTATTTTCATGAATTAACTGGTCCAATATTATTGTCCAATTTGCACCCACGCAACGGCTTCATTTCTCACACAACCGCAGCCAGAAATGTGACTTCAAATATAAAATTATAATAAAAAAGGCCATGTGAAAAATAAATAGAAGCAACACAAGAAAAAACTATATATATAAATGTTTTATTCTGTTGCTCGCTGGCTTCTATTGTTTTTTGGCATGGGCTATAATAGTTGAATTTTTTCTTTCTTTATCTTTATTTATGTGGTTGCTGTTGCTGCTGTTGTTGCTGAGGTGTTAAGTAAATTAGCTGCTCATAAAATATCATTTGCTTTTGTGTGCTCGTCGTTACCAGCAGCAGCAGCAGCAGCAACAGCAGCAACAGCATCGATTGTTGTTGTTGTTGCTGCTGCGGCTGCTGCTGCTGCTGGTTGTTTGTTTTGGTTAAAAGCGGAGACAAACTGGCAGTGCTCGAAATGCCGCCAAGCGTAGACCAGAAGCAATCGAAACAGCAGCAACAACAGCAACAACAACAGCTGTCACGGCAGCAACACCTTCAATCAGTGCAGCCCACAATGGCCCCGTCTTCTATCTATCTATTTACAATATTATATAATGCGATTGTGCCCAGTGCAACATTGAAAATCAATTTGCGGTTTTATGTTTTGTCACCGCGCCAAGCAGCTAGCTAGAGTATAAATTTCGTTAGTATATGTTAGCTGAGAATATTTGTAGTTATATCGAATGCAAGCGCTCAAACCTTGACTGTGAGTTTCCATTTACACCAGCCAAGTGGAAAACTCAGCTGCTTCATTTTCACTCTGCTCCGATAGCTGCTCCGGTTGCACTTGTCGCCGCAGAATGTTTAGCAAGCGATTGCACAAGCGGAAAGCGATTTAACAGCAGCAACAGCAGCAACAGCAGCAGCAGCAGCAGCAGCTATTTATTTAGGTCAACGCCTACGTTGCAGAGAGACAAACTTACTCAACGGCACCCACAATTCATCATTTGTGGCCTGGTGTCTGGCTACCTGGTCAGAAGATTTTTTGGCGCTGCTCATTTAGCGTCATGCCAGAGAAGATCCAACAGCAACAACAACAACAGCAACAACAACAACAACAGCGGCAGCAACAACGGACGACAACTGCGACGACTCTTCGACTTTTCGTTTTTGGTAATTAAGTATGAATGCCGGCGCTAGACGCAGCAAACCAAATGAACAACTAGTCACCATTGGGGGCACAGGGAATGGACTATGCCTCGGGGGTACCAGCTAAGGGGGTGGAGGGGTCGCTCAAGGGGCCCCATTGGTAGCGTTACCTAGGGGCCGTTTGGCATGCGGGAAATAGAAAATTATAACGAAATGAAATGAAATTTTCAAATGGCATCGCATGTTGTTGCCGCTGCTGCCACACGCCACCTGCCCCTCAACAAACCCAGCCAGCAGCCGCCAGCCGTTTATGAGTTTTACGCTATTTCTGGCCCCGGCTGTCGACAACAGCAGCAGCAACAACAGCAGCAGCAGCAACAGCAACAACAGCAGCAGCTGAAAAGCATTTCGAGAATAGGAAGACGTCGATGTCGTCGCCTTCGTCATCAACCCGCCGCCTTGCCAAAAATATTATGCTTGTTAGCCCAGCCTCGCCCAGCTCTGCCCATCTCCCACTCTGCCCCCGTTGACTTGGGCCTGTCTGTAATTCACATTTGGAAATCAGAGATCAGCAGCATCCCGCGGCACATCCGCACAACAACACCTAAGTTCGCCTCGAGTGGCGCTAATGGAGCCGCATTGCACTTGCAGTCCGCATCAATGGCAGCCACTGTGTTCTGGTCTCAAGTGCGCAGCCCACTCGATCTTAATGGCCAGGCACTCAAGCAACAACCACAACAGCAACAGCAGCAACAGCAACAAGCACAGTGAAGCATCCGTCTTGGGCTTCGGCAAGCGGATGTGACATAATCCGCCAGCGGCTATCCAATGCATCCAAAATGCATAAAACGCCTGCCATTCATAAGATCTAGTCGAGATTCAGATCTGTGTCGGCGATATCAAAGCCAAACGAGCGCCCCACAGGTGGCGCCTTCCCCCACCAAAGCTTTGGCAACATGAGTCGCACTCTGAATGCCCTATAAAATCAAATAGGAACTATTAGAGAAACTGAGAAGTTAGGCATTCAACAAACACATACATTTGACATCAAACTATTCACAGATGATTTCTTTAATTTAGCAGGTCTTTTCGAATCACAGCAAATCCCTTTTAACTTTGTTTGGACGGTTACAAGGCTTATTAACTATGCAGCATGCCCCATAAGCTAAGGTTTTGACATGAAGCTGAGCTTTTGGCCAAGAGCCGCGCTCAATTAGCCAGTCAAAAAAGTTTTTGCGTTAATTTTCGCGGCACTTGCGGCACATTCCAAATAAATAGCCAGAGCAGCTAAGATAAATGATAAGATGCGTGTTGCTGCTGTTGTTGTTGCTTGTTGATGTTGTTATTGTTGTTGTTGTTGTTGTTGTTGCTCGTGGTGTCCACTAATTGTTTTGCCTTGCTGTTAATTTCTGCCCGCATAAACGCATTGCCCTGGGCCAACTGCTGCTCCACTAAAGCAGCCCGCAACTTCCCCTGCCCCCAATCAAGCTGGCAAGGAAAAACGCTTCAACAGTTGCGCACGCGGCCAAAGATTAATGAATATTCAAATTGTTCGATATTTGAGCTGAGCGTTATATATAACATATTTGAGAAATCGTTTTCATTATTATTAGTTTCCCATGGCTTATTGTTTAATGGTCAAAACTAACCGTTCTTCTTGGCCAACAATTTCGACTCAGAGACTGCAATTTGCGTTGGCGGCTTTGGCACTTTGAACTTGTCTGCTGGTGGGCGTGGCTAACTATTTTTATTTTTTGGCCACCATTTAGCGGAAATGCTTTGGTGTGCGTTTGTGTGTGTGTGTGCATGTGTGTGTGTGTGTTTCTGGCATGTAACTGAGGCCAACTGAGAGCCGTGAAGCAGCTGCAACAAGTCTCTGTTGCTGGCCATCTTAATTACGCATTAATTACATCAAACATTAATAATACGACTTGCTCAGGAGCAGGCCGAGCTCCAGCCCGAGGTCCAGGCCCAGGCCCAGCCATGGGCCTCATCTATCTACTTCAGGCGCAGCAACACCTTCTTGGCTATCGCTTGTTCTGCTGCTGCCTTCTGTTGCCCGTTGCCTGCTGCCCCCTGCTTATTAAAGCTGCCTCTGGAACAACATCAACATTGTCGACATCGTCTGCGCCCTGCCAAGTTGAAAAATTTGCCTTTGATATCGCCTGAATGTTGCACGGATTCAAGTTCTGGCCATGCCACATATGCCGCTGCTGCTGCTGCTGCTGCTTGTGGCAGGCAATATTTTCTTTTTAGCTGACGATTTAGCCGATTTCACGATCATAATCGCATTGCGACTGCAACTGCTGCTGCTGCTGCAGCTGATGATGTTGTTGCCACTTAAATCGCTTAATCTGCGCAATTCAATTGAGTTCTTAACTTGTTAATGGAATTGATAGAAGCTCAGAGCCTGGCCGGCTGTTTGGTCAGCCAAGGGCTGCACACATACCCTACCTGCGTGGGAAAATGTCAATTGCACTCTCGGGCTAAGCTGTTTTGTTGGCGGGCACAGGTAACAGGCGGCAGGGCAACGGGGCAACCGGCAAATGTGTGGCTGTGCCACATGTTTGTGCCGGAAATTCCCCGTGCACGCCTTACCGCCTGCCTTTTTATGTTGAAAATTTTCCTGTCACTTGGCGGGTTTTTCCGGGCCACTGGCGGAAATTCCACAATGTCGCCACTGGCCACAGGCAGAAAGTGCAGCCAGACGCGCTTACAAAAATTATATAAAATATGTATTATTAAATGCCAAATTGCGTCCAATCATCCGCAGTTCTCTGCCGGCCGGCAATCTGACCGTGTGCTAAACAAAAACCAAAAACAAAAAAAACAGTCAAAATTGCCGCTGGCTGCTGCACAAACGAGCGAGCGCGCGCGGTCTCCAACTGGCCACTGGGGCAAGCTGAGCGCGTGTTTGTCTTTTCGGTTCCCATGCACACACACACCGCACACACACACACACTCACGCACAGCTTCAAGTTGAAGTTGCATTTTTAGCAGCATTTTTGTGCGGCATTTTATTCGTCGCCGCTGGCAGCAAATTTGCTGCCGCTGCTGTTGCTGCTGCTGTTGCTGCCACTGGCCACCGGCAACAGCTTCACCTTGTGCACCGAAAGCTATTTAAATGGTATTTAAATGTGTCTTAATGTAATTTTTGTGCTTTTAATTCGCGTTTTTGTTATGTTTTGTATATGCCAGCACTTAACAACATTTATAAATGAAAACAAACAGCAAATGCTTGACATAATTGTGACTATTTGCCACATTCAAGGACGCGGCAACATGTTGCCAAAACACAGACAACAGCTGGCACGGCAACATGTTGCTGTTGCGCTCGCCTCGCGCCCATTTCAAAATATTTTCACACACACAATTATTTCAACTTGCCACCAGCAGCAGCAATAACAAGTTGCCAGGCTGCTGTTGCTGCTGTTGCTGCTGCTGCTGCTACTGCTGTGTGTGGCATGCAGCAACTGCAAACAAACCCACAGCAACGGCAACTGTTTTTGCTGCTGCTGCGGCTGCTGCTGCCTCCTCCTGCAACACAGATGGGGCAAATAGCAAAGCAAGCAGCGACTAGCCACATGCTTGACCAGCCGTCCGGGCGAGCGCATAAAGCATAAGCATAAAAAGCGCAAGCCAACACAGTCCAAGTCGAAAAAGTCATTATATGCGACGGCGACGTCGGCTGCAACAGCGACGTCGACAGCGACAGCGGCAGAGACTTTGGCTTTGGCTGCGACACATTTGCTTAAATAACAACAACAGCAGCAACAGTTGCTGTAGTTGTTGCCGTTTGTTGCTCGTTTGGCCGCCGCCGCCGCCGCAGCGCACAATTTTTTTTATTGCCGCAGTTGGAAAATGCAAGCAGCCAGGCCGGTGCAGAGCAGGGCAGGGGAGGGTGGGAGTGCCAGTGGCCGGCTGCTGCAGAAAGAGCAAAAAAATTATATAGTCGCTGCGGTGTCTTGGGTGTCTTGGATTTCCAGTTTTCGGTTCCCACAATGCAAAATTAGGTACGAAGCGTCGTCCCCATGACGTAATTAGCATAGAGCAGTTCGCAGTCGTCGTCGTCGTCGTCGTCGTCGTCGGGAGCCCATAAAGCGAATTTACCGCACAGCGCGCCAGACGCACAACCAAGTGTAGAGGCGGCGGCTGGGGTTGCTGGCAAAGGGGCAAGGTGGTGCCGTGGCAGTGGCAAGCCAGTCAGATGAGCCATTGCCATTGCGCATGTGTGGCGTGCGAACGCGCAGCTGGACGAGCACGTCGTCATAACTCATGCGCCAGCCGTTGCAATTGTCCAAGTACTGCGACTGCGACTGTGACTGCTGCTGCTGCTGCAGCTGGCCGCGAAACATGCGTCGTCGTCGTCATCGGTCGAAAATAAAAACATTTCGGTTAACGATCTTTATCGTTGCGATTATTGATTGTCTGCTGTGTTGCTGCTGGAGCGCAGCCAGTGGTAACAATGACAACAGCAACACGATCAGCCTTAGCAACATGTTGCCAATGAATGCTGCACAGCTTGCAGGCATTGTTGGATGGAATGGAACTAGTTCCGAAATTTGAATTTATTCAATTAAGCGATTTGCGCACTTGCATTAAATTTAAACAGGGGGAAGGAGAGAGAGTTCACGTCAAGTTGACAACTGCTGACTAAAATTTACAAACAAAACCTAAAACAGCGACAAGTGAAAGATATGCAAAGATGGAATTTTACATGCACGCTTGCAAAAGGAACTAGTTAACTAAACTGGAACTAACTGGAACTGTTTATTAGTCACACGTGTCAAAGCTGAAAATTAAGCGGGCAACAAGTTTCTATGTTGGCCACAATGTTGCTCGCTGTCTGACTGACTGACTGACTGCCTGCCTGACTGGCTAACTGGCCAACTGGCTGGCCGTCTGTCTGTCTGGCAAACTAACAGACTTTTCACTTCTTCTTTGGCCAACACTCAGCGCGCGTTTTCATATGAAATTCTTGGCATAGTTTGGCTGACAGGCCAACTTCTGCTGCCTGCCTGCCTGGCTGACTGCCTGGCTGCCTGATGCCCCGATGCCTGTTGCCTCTTGCCTGGGCTCTGACTACGCTTGGCTCCTTGCTGCCTGCCTGGCTGCCTCGCTGCCTGGCTGCCAACCACTTATTACGTAATTATTTAGCCACGGCAGCATCGCCCTGGGCACGTGTTGCCAACTGACTGGCAACTGGGAACTCTTAACTACCAACTGGCACTTGGGCACCTGTTGGTCTTCGGCTTCAGCTATTTATGCTATAATTTCAGGCATGCAGCTCAGCTTCTCAGCTCTGTGGCAAGGGCAACGGCAGCGGCAGCAGCAGCAACAGGAACAGCTACGGCAGCAACATCAATTCAATTTGCATTGCATTCGCCTGCAGCTCCTCTGGCTGTTGTTGTTGTTGTTGTTCTTGTTAAATTGCAACTTGTGCAGTTGCTGTTGCTGCTGTTGTCGTAGTGCATTTTGATAACTTTCTGATAATGGGTCATATTTTGTGTTCTTTTGCCATTTAATCTATGTGAGCAGCCACAAACTCACCTGGTTGCACTTCAGCGCTTGCACGTGCCGTCGTCGGTATAAAAAGAAATGGTAAATGTGTCTGGCTCAGGTGAGTTAACGGCGCTTGCCAACTGTTTTACGGTTTCTGCCGTTGGCAATTAAGCCCAGAGCGTAGAAATTTTGATCGTTTCATAGACCATAAAGCGCTGCTCGCCACGCTCTCACTAGCCCACAAATGACGAGGCAGCCAAAAAGCAAACGGTGCGTATGAGCAATGTCTTTAAATATAAAACATGCCCCCTAACAGCGCACAAGTTCGCCAAGAACACACAGAATTGGCTCTGAACTATTGTTATTATTGTCATTTCTTGCATTGCCATAGTTAATCTTATTAAGAAATAGTTACATACTATCAAACTAACTGAACTAATTGGCCTTCAGCTAAGACAATAATTCATACACGAGCCTGGACTTCGAACTCTGACCCTAGTTGTTCATATAGTATAGAATATTCTTTAAACAATTTATCAACCGAGCCTTGTTTCCGCTTTCCAATTTGTTCAGCAATATTTGAATTGTTATTGCGAATAGAGCATTTGCTAGTTTTGTATTTCGCTTAGTTTTGATTTTTCTTGTGTTTATTTGGCAAAATGGCAAACTAAAATAAATAAAATAGATAGATTTTCGCTTGGCATTTTGTCAACTGTCACTGGCCACAAATTGAAACTCATGGGTTCCACTTATCAATGTTTTCTGTCTCATGTTGTTGCTCGTTTGCTGCTTTGCGACATTTATCGGCTGTTCGTCTTAGCAACAATTTTAATTGTTTATTTATGCGTCGCGGCGTCTTATAATTCCAACATTAGTTAATGCGTTTATAATGCGAAAAGTAACAACAAAAGCGACAAGAAGACGATATTCTCTGATTGTTGGCGCCTTTTAAACAATTGACGCCGCGATTCCCACGCTGCGTATGAAATAAATTTCAAAAATTGTGCGCTCCTCTGTACATTTTAATGATGCCACCTAAAAAATAACAAAAACATAGAAAGAAGAGGAAGAAAACCAAAAATACCAAAAACAGAAACAACTTTGAAGCCGCCGCATGGCCGACCAAGTAATTTTCTTGCCGAAGCTGTTGCTGCTGCGGCTGCTGTTGTTGTTGCTGCTGTTGTTGCTGCTGTTGTTGCTGCTGCTTTTGGGTTGTTAGGCGCCCCATTATAAATCTGCGCCAGTCTATGACAGTTTCTGGCCCAAAATGTGACGCCAAAGTTTGCGTTTGCGTTTGCCTTTCTGATTTCTGGGGGCCATTGCTCGGCGTCTGACGCCTGTCGCCTCTGACGTGACTGCAAATGAGCAGCGTGACAGCCAAAACGAAAGAGATCAACACAAACACAGAGCGAGAGAGAGCGAGAGAGAGAGAGAGGGAGAGAGCAGGGCGAAAGCTGTTCAAAGTGGGTGCTCAAAGATCTTGTGATAGACTTCGTTGGCCTTATCGGTGTGCATTGCTTAGATAAGCTGAGATTCTCAGAATTTCACTGCCGAACTTTACGCCGATGACGTATTTACGTGTCTTACGGCGATCCCATGCGGCGTATGCGTAATGTGCTTGTTTGTTAAAGCACCTAACGTTTGTCACGTAGTCCGTGCAAACAGGAAGGCTGTAGAACATTTATTAATAATCAATCAACTAGTTAACTAATCAAAACAATCAATAAGTATGATTCAATTGACTAACTAACAAATAAACTTTGCGGCGATTTTGAGGCGCCGTCTTTACGACTAGACTAATTGCAATTTCCACTCAACGATAACTATAGCGGACACATTCAGATAACGATTCCTAACCTAACTCAATAACTAAATATAGATTTTATGCCCGTTAGCTAGTATACAAGCGTGCTATTCGTATATAAATTGCGCAAGGTTTGCTGATGAATCAAAAATTGTATTTAAAAATCGATTACCTACTGCAAGTCATCGATTTACAAGTATCGGTACTTACTACTCACTACTCGGTATCGAGTACTCACTACCGGGTTGCCAGCCCGCCAAACAGGCTGTAACTGCAACCAAAAGTTGTTATTGTTATTGTTGTTATAGTTACTAGTTGTTGTTGTTGTTGTTGTTGTTGTTCGACGGCATCGCATCTTTATTTAGACACAAAAATGTTGCATGTTGCGCGCTTTTCACCAAATGCGCACCTTGTCCACATTATTATGCAAAGAGGGTTGCACTATTTACCCAAAAATGGCCGTGGCTAATGATGATGATTGCCAGGCACTGGCAGAGTGGCAGACTCTCAGACTGCCAGCCAGACATGCGAGCCAACTTTGTTGCCGCTGCTGCTGCTGCTGCTGTTGCACTTGGCCAAAACGGCTGTGCGAGCAACTTGTTGCCAGCGATTGTTTATATGTCATTGGCAATTAGTTGTTGTTATAAATACAAGTAGCTGACTGTGTGTGTGTGCCTCTGTATGTGTATGTGTGTGGGTGTGTTTTTGTTTATGGCAACAGGAAAACTATTGCGGGACTATCTAAATATTTTGCTGTGAAATATTTGGCTGCAGCTACAGTTTTACACAGAATCTATATGTACATATTTATGGATTGTACTCGGTGTATTTATATAGCACGTTCCAATCAGATGATGCTTGCCATGATTAGCAGACGGCAGACAGCAGAAATCCAACTCAAAAACTAATTAAATCGAAAGGCGGCAGAGGAGCGTGGGGGGAGGATTGGTTGGCTTGGCTTGACAAAATGACGAAATATTTATTTGAAATCTTTCATGTTTCATAAAATTATGTGCAATTTATTTTTAAACCAACAACAACGTCGCGACGACAACGCTGACAGACGGTCGCGTTAAGGCCGAAGGGGGAGCAGCACCCTACACCAGGCCCTGCCCCTGTATAAAGTGTGCCTAATTAGAGCTGCAACAACAACAGCAACAACAGCAACAACAGCAACAATAACAACAAACACCTTCATATGGCGCCATGTTTGTTGGCCAAAAAAGCAGCCAAGAGATCAAAGGGCCTGCAGCTCGTCGGCGCCGATTGCGCAAAAAGCAAACGCTAGGGGCCGCCACCCACAAAAAGATAAAAAAATAAAAAATTAAACAAAAAAAGAACAGAAAAATTTCCACCTATTTATTTGCTAAGGCCCGCAAGGGGGCGCTGCTGTTGCTTTTTGCATATCAATCAGTGGAAGCTGCAACAGTTGCTGCCGCTGCTGCTGCTGCTGCTGCTGCCGCTGCTTCTGTTGATAATTATCAGATGGAGATTGTGCGAAAGATGCCCCCGGGCCATTATAGGTGTTGAAAATACAAATTGTGAGAGCCGTTATCAGGATCGTGAATTGATATTGATATGAAAGCAATTAGCAGCAGCGACCTGGCTGCCAGCTGTGCTCGCCTCGCCTACTCTCTCTCTCTCTCTCTCTCTCTCGCTCTCTCTCTCCCTCTTTCTCTCTCACTCGCTTTCCATAGAATTTGTCAAGCTGTGACTTTGATCTGCGGAAATGTTTCGGCAGCAACAACTTTGAATTTGATTTGAAAATACGAGCAGTCTACCCCAGTCGAATGAAAAAAATACACACACACACACACGCACACATTGCCACAACACGCGCAACAAGAACTGTTCCTACAGGGTCTTATTTATAGCCATAGTTTTTATGCTCCATTTCAATGGGCCAACGTAGACGGCGCGCGCCACTGCCACCGCCGCCGCCGCCGCCGTCGTCGTCGTCGACGTCGTCATCATCGCCGTTTGCCCCTTTGAAGATTGCCCCCAGGCCTAACCCCCTTCGGTGCTGCTGGCACACAGCTAACCACTTGATTGCACTTTTCGCAGCATAAAATATAGATTTATGTCTGTGGCTACCGAACAACAAAAAAGCCCAAAGTTGTGGAAATACCCAAAAAAAAGAAGCATATAATAGAAGAAGAAAAAACGATATAAAATTGATTTCCCCAACCGCGCAATGGCCGACAATGAAGCGCCATTGAAGCGCAACCAAATTAATCTTTCAACGACAATTACAATTAATTATAAACGCCCCCGCCGGCGCGGCTGCAATGAAATCCAACAACTGAACCACAAAAGCCGCAGCTTGTCTCAAATGTGTGTGTGCGTGAGCGTGTCTGTGCATGTGTGTGCATGCGTGTATTGACAGCTGTTGGTCGTTGTCTGCGTCTCGTGTTGTAAAACTCGCAACAAACCAATCAGAGCGACGTTTTAATACCCTTTCGAAAATACTATTGGGTTATCTGGTGTGCTTTTCCTAACTAAATTATAGTTCCTACATCTTGTAAGCCTCCCTTAATAGTTGCGATATATCGATAAGTTTCAATTGTGAACCTGCCTTTAATAGCTATCGATAACTCACAGTTGCGATATATCGATCAAATTCAATTGTCAAGCTGCCTTTAACAGCTATCGATAACTTACAGTTATTGGGTCGCAAGCTGCCTGGCCGCATTGGCATGCCCGCCACGCCTGGCCTGTTGCCTGCTTGCTCCAGGCATTACAATATGTAAACATATCGTGGCTGCTGTTTTAATTTTCATCTTTCTTACACTTTGGCCCATATACGAGTGCATTTGTATTGTGCGTATTCAAAATCCAATCTGTATCTATCCATCGCGCCATCTATCAGTCTCTGCGCGCACCTAATTACAAAAAGATGAAAGCGCTGCTTGTGCCCCCCTCCCCACACCCCCCGACAGCGCTGTGGCCCACCCACCCAAGAAAAAAACACCTTGGCGGTTTTTTTTTTGTAAGTGTGTTTTGTGGCTTGTTATTGTTATTGTGGTTGTTGCGGTATTTGTTGTTGTTATTGTTAACGGTGGCTACTTAATTTCGTATTAATAAACATCACAAATGTTGTAATCTGTAGTTTGGCACCTTATTTATTTATTTTGCTTATGCTTTCGGCTCTCCGCAACAAACATTCTGATTTCGATATTCGGAATTCGAATTTCTTATTGATCGCAGCGATTTTTCGCAATAAATTTTCGGATTTCGGCGTCAGTTGATTGACGAACTGTTCCACAAGTTGTCTAAACAAATGCTGTGGCAGTTGTTGTTGTTGTGCAATTTGGTCGCAGCCAGCTGGCAACGCCGGCAACATTGTTTTTGTGGGTGTGGCAACGGGGCACGGCCAAACCCTTGCCTCAGCACATCCGAATCGAAGTCAGAAACGGGCAATCGGAATCGGAATCGAAGTTCGTTCAGGCGTAAAAGTCGCGCACATAACTGTCAATGTGAACCAATTTGAATTTTATTCGATTCTTTTGGGGAATCACATTTTCAACACATCGTTAATGAATTAAGCACACACACACACACAAACACAATAGCTAATGGAAGACAGTGAAAAACATATCGATTGAATGACAAAGCGACAAAAATCAAATCAAATATTAAGAACATATGTAGTGGAAAGACCCCTGATGAGAGCACTTTTGGTGCTTTCCAAGAAAAGCAGCGTGGAAAAAGTTCAGTTCATGTTAAACAAGTACAAAAAGATAAGAGATCAAATTGTTTTCAACAATTTAAACAAACTATTCAACGAAACAGAACATTTTGGCAAACCTTCCGGCACGATAAGAGTCGCAAATAATGGCAAAGATTTTAACGAAAGACTTTTTCTACATTTGACTTAAAAGAAATGTAGGTGCATTACATTACATACAACTATTATCATTTATTATACACTTAAGCGATTAAAAAGTCTTGTGGATAGAAAAGCAGCTAAAAATAGTCGAGATAAGAGCTGCTAATATATATTATTACAGCAGTTGCATGCGCCATTCTCTACCAAAAGTATCTACACATATACATTTTACAAGATAATAAATAAGAACAACAACAATTTAAAGGGAATACCCAGAAACAACAAATGGCTGACAGGCGCCTACCATATATACATATACTATATATGTGCGATAAACATTTCAGCAGCCAAAACAGACCAGACCAGAACCGAACCGAACCGAACCGAACAGTAAACAGTAATGGGCTTAAAGAAGAAGAAGCAGCGGCAGCAGCAGCAGCCGTAGACAAAACGGATGCATTAAGGGAGCCAAATAAATAATAATAAATAAGCGCAAGTGAATTAAAATTCAAAAGCGAAAATTGCGATTATTTTTTTTGGCAATGCAGTGTGTATGCCTGTGTGTGTGTGTGTGAGCCAAGTGCCAGCCATGTTGAGTGCCTGGGCACTGCGTCAGCTCAACTCCCGGCTACCAAGTGCCAGTTGCCGGCTTTTCATCTGGAATCCTCAGCTGAGTGGCGCGAGCATTTTATGTGGCGTGTCAAAGAAATTTATTTTTGCGCACATTGCCGCAATTTCCAAGAAGTCAACGCATTCAGCAATCTGTATGTGTGTGAGTTGTGTGTGTGTGTGTGAGTGTGTGTGTGTGTGTGTGTGTGTGTGTGTGTGTGTGTGTTACGCCTAGACTACACTCGGACAAGTCTCGATGAGTGCTTTTGAATTTTGTTGCAAAAATAAAAAGTGCACGAATCATGGCTAAAAAGGCCAACACTTTGATTGCGTCATCCGTTTAATGGGGCGTATGATTAATTTTTGCCATAGTGTTGCATGCCGAACTGTTCAGTGGCCGGAATAGTTTCCCATAGCAGAACTTGGCCAGCTGACTTTTCACTGCACATTTTCACATTTTCCACTCGCGGTTGCAGTTGCTGCCGTTGTTGTTGTTTCTCTTGTTTCTTGTTGTTGTTGTTGTTGCCCACTTTGGACATTTAAGCCGCTTTTGGCATGCGTACAACTGGCGGCTTTTTCCTGCTATCCAGCTCCAGCTCTAGCTCCAGCTTCAGCTCCAGCTCCAGCTCTGTCTCCGACTCCGTCTCTGTCTCAGGCCAGCAGCTGATTTATGCGCCTTCGTCGACGTCGCCGTCGTCGGTGTTGCTGTTTTGTTGTTGTTGTTGTTGTTGCTGCTGCTGCTGCTGTTGTTGCTGTTGCTGCTGCTGTTGTGTAGGCGCGTTTCATGTAATCTGGCGGGTAATCCAAGTGGCCAAGCGTGAGAATTTTACTCATTGGCTTAACTTGCCGCGGCTCAGTTTAGTTTGGTTTCGGTTTCGGCTCGGCTTGGCTTTGGCTTTGGCTTGACTTGGCGACCGACCGACCGACTTCCGTATCATTTGTGTTCAATCAGCGAACATGCACCAAATTTTATAGCTTGCCAGGTGCTGCAGCTGCAGCCGCAGCGCCACCTAGCGGTGCTTTTGCGGTGGGTGTGAACCGCACCAGTTGAAGGTCACATCACGTCTCTCACTCTCGCCGACTGCCGCAGCTCCGGAGATTGGTGCTCGGAACGTGCAGCTCTTTGTCGTGGGCGCGTCTCTTGATTTTCCCACGCTGATTACGAACAAAAGCGACAGAATTTGCTGTGCGCGCGGCTTTTGGCCAAAAGGATGCGCCACGCATAAGCCGGCTGACAAATGTCAGTCAGCCAGTCAGCCAGTCGTCAGGCTGTAGAAGCTGAAATCCCACAACGTGTCCAAGATGATCAGCTAGAGCAGCGTGTGAGACATTGCCGAAGACTTTTCACCAACTGTGTGCAGCTCGTTTCTTGTAATGTGCTCATTTTCCTTATGCGGCTCTGGCCGGGAAATTGGGTTAAGTTTGAGTTTGAGTTTGAGTTTGAGTTTGGCTTTTGGCTTTGGCTTTGGCTTTGCTTTTGTCTCTGACATTGGCAATGGACTTGCTCTAGATTGAAAACTCTTGATTATGATGATCATAATGTTGCTCAGCTGATGATGACGACGATGACGATGACGATGACGATGATGATGATCGTGATCGTGATGATCATGGTCGTATGGCAAAGTTAACAGCCTTGTGGCTATTTTTAGAGCCGCACTAACAAAAAGGGCGCGTCCCGATCTACAGCCGGGCGATAAGCTGCCAGGCTCGACTGCAACCGCGAGACTGAGAGAGCGCTTAGTCATTCCACTTGTTGGCAGCTCACCCACGTAACCCAAGCGCTGACTCAAGCTGGCCAAGACAGCGATTGTCGTCTGTGCAACTGTGCAACTGTGGAACTGTGGACTGTGAACTGTGGACTGGGGCTGGGCATGCAAAAATAATGTCGTCAGTGGAAATTGATCGATTTAAATGGAATTAAGATCATCGGCAAATGCAACAGCCCGTCTCTCTCTCTCTTTTGGCCTGACTCACTGACTTAGTGAACGACTAAGCCACCAACACAGGCCCCAGTCAACGGCCACAGTCACAGGCACAGTCACAGCCGAAGATCTCCACATCCGCAGGGACCAGTAGTAGTAGCTGCAGCTCTCTGCCTCTGCGGCTCGAGTGCAACTTAATTATGGCTTGTTTGCTTTACGGCCGTCTGGGAGGTGCGCTCTGTCATTGCCAAACAATTGCAATCGTCGTCATCG
This sequence comes from Drosophila kanekoi, assembly GCA_037075305.1. NCBI lineage: Eukaryota > Metazoa > Arthropoda > Insecta > Diptera > Drosophilidae > Drosophila > Drosophila kanekoi. Next base: position 5,790,032 of record JBAMCE010000141.1, on the reverse strand, counting down.
TCGTCGTCGGCGCTGTTGTTGTCCATGTTGCTCCTGCTCCTCCTGCTGCTGCTGCTGCTGCTGCTGCTGATGGCTATCAGCAATCAGGCGCTTTGTGCGCCAGCCACAACAACAACAACAACAACAACAAAGCCAGTCAAAGCTGATGAGCAGCAGACGCCGCAGACATTTAAATTGTGGCAAGCGATTGGCACAAAACGACTTTTGCCCAGTTGCATTTTGGCATTGCCAATGCAATCAAACAAAAACTCATGACAACAACAGCAACAACAACAGCAACAACAACAACAGCAACAATGCGAGATAAGCGCAACGCGCCTGCAGCTTGAGCGATGAAAATAATATCTGGACAGCTGCCTGGCCTTGGGCGAATCTCTTAACAAAAAATAAATAAAAGAACAAAAAGCCTTAAATATGAAAAATACAAAAAAAAAATAAAAATATTTTATCAAATGCATTTGTGTAGATTTTCACACGCTGTCGCCAGGGAAACAAGTGCGCGTCAGAGTGTGTGTGTGCTGTGTGCTGTGTGGGTGTGATTGTTGCTTGTGTGTGTGTATTGTATGTGTATGTGTGTGTGTGTGTGTGTGTGTGTGTGTGTGTGTGAGTGTGTGCTTGTATGCTTGTGTGTATGTGTATTCATTAACTCTAAAGCCATATGTAATTGTCTTCTGATGACGTAGTTAGAAGCCGTTCACTTTCAGGGCTGGCACATACCTTTAACAAAGATAGAGATAAAGATAAAGATAAAGTTAAAGCAAATAAAAGTTTAAATTTCTAAGTGACAAAAACATTTTCCAATTGATATAGGCATAATACTTAAATGTTTTTGGCTGTTTGGCAAACTTTCTCTTCTATAACTGAAACTTTCGGCTATGAAACTTGTATTTAATTAAATATAGTTAATTTTGCGCACTTTTTCCAATCGAAATCGAAAATATTCGAAAATTATTTCTGCACATGCCTTGGCAAATTGCAAAACTACTTTATCTTACACTGAATGATTAAAACTAAAAGATATATATATATATATATCTTAGCATTAGTTTAAAGAACTAACTCCCAGGCTAGTATATAGCTGACTTGTATTAGTTAATTATTTGTATTAGTTGTATTAGTTAATTAGCTAATTAATTAGGTCGTTGGCTGGCAACTAATTCCCATACCTTTAACATTGACCGAAATTATTATAATCTATTCTGCAGCCCTTGGCTCAAATCGAACGAGCTGAGCATTTGTTGTTGTAGTTGTGCGCTCTTATCAGCATTATCAGTGCCGCATTGTTTTCATTCACACGCCCCTCTACACACACACACACACACTCGCACAGCAAACAACAACTGAATAGTTAAAAAGATATTAACGCTTAATGTATGAAGTATACAAGCAGAAGTATCTACAGGATTTACATAAAATAACAACAAATATTTGCCTAACATTTTGACAGTTTTGTGGAAAAACATGCCAAGAGGTGGGCCCAAACAACAACAACAACAACAACAGCAGTAGCTGTAGCAGTAGCTGTAGCTGTAGCAGTAAAGGCAGCAGTAGCAATAGCGGTAAATGCTACTGCTGCTGCAGCTACGTCATCGACTCGGCACTTGGCGACTCTCGAAACACGTCACGGAAAATTTGTGATAAATTCTTCGCTTTTTTTTGTTTTGCTGTTTTGTTCTTTTATCAGAATGCGCTTACAGCAAACAGCTGGAATAAATCAATTGTTGGGTTTGTCAGTTTGTCAGTTTGTTTGTCACTTTGTCAGTTTGTCAGTTTGTTTGCTGCAGCGCCAGCGTCAGAGGCTCGTTGCCTTTTGATAAGAACATGCAACAAATTGCAAGAGTTAAGCTGAGTTCGCACGTGCCAAGCCAAATATGACAGACATATGTAAAACACATTCCAGCCAAATTTCATTTCATTTCAATTTGTGTTTTTCCAATGCCAGTTGACACTTGAAATGTATATTCAATTTGTGAGGTGTGTGCACGCAGCTTAAAGCCATAAACTGTTTGCCTCAGGCCGAGCACGTGCGAATTTCAAAGAGAAAAACAATTATAGTTTCTTAAACATTTTGTCAAGATTTCTTGGCAACCATTTTCACGCATTTCCTTCGAACGATTTCACTTTCAAAATATTTGAAAAGTTTTTCAAAGATGTATTGTATTTCACCCTCTTGTCGAGCAAGCATTTGAGTTCTTTCTTAAATGTATTAACACTTGAGATAGCAGAAGTGTGTGAATGATATGAATGATATGTTGCATAGCTGACGCGCTGCAATTCATGATTCACGGGCAGCTTGAGCTGCAGAGCTGGGCGGTTATCAGCTGCGCGGCGACCGCAAAACAGCTGCGATATTGATAAGCCACCTGCAGCGCTGGGCATTAGTCAGATGAACGTGAGAAACTATGCGCCAAGATAAGAAAATGCCGCTAGAAAAGCCAAGCACTAAACGTGCACGATGACGATGACGATGATGATGATGATGATGATGGGCTGCATATGGTTAGATAGATTCGGCTCTGGGTGGGTCCAACAGCTGGGCGCACAGATTCGCAAACTCACGGCAAAAATAGAGCGGAGCACGGAACGGGCGGCAATAACAAAAAGAAAGCAAATCGAAGTCAAATAAACAAAACAAATGCAAGACTTGCCGCAGCAGCAGCAGCACGTTCAAGGGGTAGACACAGAGGTGGGCGGTAGGTGTGGCAGCTGCGCTGAATTTCTTGGCATTTAGAAGGCAACCGCTCTCTCGCATGGCCCAGCCCGATCCTCACTCACTTGACTTAATTAAACGGGGCAGCCAGTGGTATAAATATATATATATATATATATGTATGTATGTATAAAGGCGTAAATATGGGGCCGTCTATAGAAGGCAAGGCGTAAAAAACGAGACGAAGTTCAAAGCGAGAAAATCAGCGCCAAGTGCCAGCAGCAACAGACAGAGAGAGAGAGAGAGAGAGAGAGAGAGAGGGGAGAAAGGGAGAGAGTTGGAGAGGGAGAGCGAGACATTTGCTACTTATCGCTTATCTGACGCTCAGCGAACATCTTCACTGATTAGATGGCAAACTTGGCTAATTGTAGCCACGATTTCCATTGCCGTTGCCAATTTGCATAATGCGACGCCCTCGGACAGCCCATACACATTTGGCCACAATTTGTCTCTATTTGAGCCTTGTCAGCAATCGGAGGCGAAACGGCGACAAGCTCAATGTGAAAGTAGCGCGCGTGCGGCCGTTGCTTCAAAGGAAATCACATTGCGTATACGCAACGTGCAAATAAACAAGCAAATGCGGCAAACAAACATGGAAAAATCGACAGATCTCAACGGGGCGACAATCAACGTGCATACATTAAGTTGTTACCGTTGTTGTTGTCGTTGTTGTTTCCCTTCTGCTGCTGTATTTCTATTTTATTAGTTCTGCCAGCGTCGCGTTCAAGACATTTTCATTGCGCACATTTTGGCCACACGTGCCGGCCATTCATTTGCCAGTCCCAGGCCCGGCCGGGCCATCCGACAGTCAACTAGAGAACTTGTTCAATTTGCCTGCCAGCCTCACTGACTGCCTGCCTGCCTGCCTGTCTGTCGGTCTGCCTGTCTGTTTGTCTGTCCATCTCTTCGTTTTTCCGGTTTTCTTTTGCTTTTGCTTTTGCTTTGGGCATTAGAACAACATAATTTGCTTGTTGATGTTGTTGCTGCTGTTGTCGTTGTGTTTGCTGTTGCTGCTGTTTCTATTGCTTATGCTTTGATTGGAGCACAGGAGTTCAACGCTAGTCAGCGGCAGGCTGCAGGTGCGTGTTTTTTGAGCTTTAACAAATTGCATGGGTCTCAATGAACCCTTCCCAAAAAGTGAGGTAGCATGCAGACAATGTTATCTAATCTATGTCAAACAGTTGCTGCTTTTTATACACCTGCCTGAATGGGCAGGCCAGCGAGGGGGCATCGAACTGAACTATGAATTAGTACGGCAGTCGAATTATTCTAATTGGTGTTTACACAGCTCAATTGCCGGTAAGAACAACAAGAACGGACCGTATGACAACAATGAGGTGTCATTTGTTTACATTGCGATTGGCCCCGCTGTCGTATACGTAATGTTCAATGCTCCCAAACAACAAACAGCTCTTCTGAGCAGCTATCATATAAATCTTATCTTGAGCAATTGCACAATCATAAAAAATAGCACAAATATGCAAATAGTATGATATTCTATGGGGAGGCCATCTCCCCTGCTCCCCTAGCTCCCCTAACTCCCCTAGCTCCCCTCTCGGGCAGCACAGCCGGCTAATGGGGCGCGTGCTAGACCCGCTGCCAGCAATTGTAGAAGATATCCGTTCAAACAAGATAATGTTCGCATGATACATACGTTTCTTCAATAAATCACTTGCTGAATTCTATTTAAAAGAATCGAGAAATGACACAATGTCGCCAGAGCGCCAATAAAAATGAATCAAAAATTATCAAATAAATAACGAGCGCTCGCAGTCGAATTCATAAATAAATGACAACAACAAAAATAACAAAAAATAGAAAACAAGCTGACAAAAAATATTAAGAAAATGCAGAAGAGCTGGCAAGTTGTTCGTTTTTCTTTTTGGAAAAACAACGTAAAATATTGGAGAACAACATGAAAAACTTCCGTTCGCTGTCGCAGTCGCTGGCGAATGTGGGTCAAGCAGCGAGCGAGAGAGAGAGAGAGAAGGAGAGAGAGAAGAGGGAGAGAGCGAGAGAGAGCGCGACACTGCCAAAATAAAATGTCTTTCAGCGCACGACGACAACGTTCCAAATTCATATTTTTAAGAGACAGCAAAAACAAAAAAGAAGAAAAAGAAAAACAACACGTCACATTGCACATTTCATTAATTTTGGCTCAAGTGAAATCATTGGGAATAACCCCAAGAGCCGAGAACAATGATAAATCCGTGATGCCTTGCTGTCGGTAAGTGTATGCAAATTGCATGCAATTTGGACGACAGATGGCGCCAGGCAGCGTGTCGCATGCAATTTGCTTATTAATTCAATAAAATCTTAATAAACGTAACGTTCCCAGCCAAACCCGCCTAACGTAACCGCCCCCCACCCCCCTCTCAGCTGGCAACGGACCATTGCTAAAACCACATGTTATCGCCGCTCTCCCTCTCTCTGCCCCTCTCTCCCTCTCTCTCTCTCTCTCTTCCGTTCTCGGTCGTTTTTGATGGATTTGCATGAATCATTGAGGCGTCACGCTCGAAGGAAAAGCGCCCAGAAATGAGTTGCAAAAAAACGAGCAAAATTTATTATATTTCATATAGTATGAAAAGTTATTTTAATGCGAGCACATCGCCTCCATCTCCTGTGCTAAAATCGGCGACAGGCAGCAGCCAAAACCGACGACGACGACGACGACGACGACAGTTTTCCTGCCATTGCTTTTGGCAGCGTTTCCTCTCTCCGTTTATTTTCTAGTTGTCGCAGTTGTTATGCCAGACTTTTCCGGAAGCGCGGCGCGACAGCAGCTGCGGCTTTGACGTAGTGTTGACGCACAAAAACACCAACAACAACAACCACGACAACAACAACAACAACAACAACCACGACAACAACATCTTCATAAGGGGCCAATGAGCTCTGGCAGCAAAACGTTTCTAAAAACTAACTGAGTGTATATCAAATTTCAGGGCCTCTCTCTGCAATTCTCTTGTTAGATTTAACATCATGCTAGAATTGCAAACGAACACAAAAAAACCAAGCAAATGATTTTCTCTTGTAATTCTCAAAGCGTTTAAACATCAGCTTGATAACCTAATGGGGGGAGGCATGATAAGTATATACTTATATTTTCGCTTGTAATTCTCAACGAGTTGAGGCATCAGCTTGATATAGTTAATACCCTAATGCATGACAAATACATTTGTATTTTCGTTTGTAATTCTCAACGCGTTTAGGCAACAGCTTAATATGGTGAATACGCTAATTGAGGGAGTTGTGATAGATATTGCCATCAACATTGGATTTCGCCCATTTACACAAAGCTTTTCAAGCGCTGTGATAATCATCTTTTAAGCGCATAATTAAGTCATAATAAGTAAGAATTGAAGCGAACTGAAATGATATGCCAAAAGCAACAACAAAGCAACAACAAATGACAAAAAGTATTAATAAATAATAATGAAGAGGAACGTATAAAATGTTCATCTTATTATTATGCCTCGAATTTCATTGTGAATCAAAGCAAGAAACTTGAAAAGGCTTCGACCGGCGCACAACTGCGTATTCAATTTGGGGCTCTCGCGGGCCACGAAGTGTGGACAGGCGGGGGACAGCACCCTCCCCCGCCGCCCCGCTCAGCCCGTTCGCATTGGGGCTTTGGGGCATGACAATTGTCAACTTGTTTGCGTGCTGCCTTCAATTCTTAATCGCCTTCTGTCCATAGCCACTTGTGAGTTGCCGTTTTATGATTTCTTCTCTCTTTCCCCTCATTTTTTTTTCTCATTATATTATATTTTATTTGGTACGGAGCTCCTGCACGGGGCCGGAGAGAAGGCAGCTTCTGGAAGAGAAGCGGGCAACGCCAACAATTTGGGAGCGTGAGAAAGTGACGCGCACAATTAAAAGGCTGTTTTATGGGCCGTCGCATTGGCCAAAGCGAACATAAATTATAGACAATAAATTATCTTTAAATATATGTAACAATATTTGATATTTATATTTCTTTTAACATTTTCCTTTGCGGCCGGGCCACGCGAGAGACGCATAAATTAACATTCGGTTAGCATTAAATCAAAAATTCGTATCTATATAAATAGCGTCTCGGGGATTTAAACACATCTATCTGCTATATATAGACGATTTTATAATTATCTCATTATTGTTATTATTATTCATTTGGCTTTCGATTCGCTGGAAAAATCGCGTGCGTAATGCCATTGCATAATCTGGCGAAAATTCACATGCAATTCTTAACTGCATTTCCCACTCGCCCAACCACCCGCCCACTCGACCACCCGCCCACCCACAGCCCCGCCCACTCGCTATCGTAAATAGATTATTTGGTAGTTCGAAAATCGCAAATAGAAAAAATACTTTAGAATCGACCAATTTGTCTCTCGACTTGTCGCAGATGATTCATTCATTCACGCAATTCGCAATTATCATGTGATGAACACAACACACCCGCCCCCGCCCCTCAACTGCGCCCCCTTTCGACACGCCCCCTCCCCCCTCTGCTAGACACGTGATATGCCGGCTAATTTAAGTAAATCGAACGGCTGACCAAATTGTGGGCGTGGCCGCGGCGCGCACTCGCATCCATTTCATTGCCAAACACTCGCGACTCACACATGACTCAGAGAAAGCCACGGCGAAGGAGACTTTTTGGCAACAGCCCGCGAATGATTGGCCAATGTGTAATTGGCCGTCTGCAAAATGCGTTAATTGGGCAACTTAAATATAATTCGAATGCTAAACTTAACCAAATTGTGAAATGTTTGTGCCTAGCCACGCAAGTGAAACGAGTTCGCTTTTCAATTTTTGGTTAAAGTTTTGGCCTTTGGCCTTTGTATAAACTTGCGAATTGATTGTCGATAATCGATTGGCAATCAAGAAATTATCAAATTCAAAGTTTTGAGTCCTTGAATTTCGAATCCTTTGATTTAGATGCCTGGGTTTGAACCGATTCGCTTTCGTTTCCGGTTCAGGCTATTCCCAGCTAGTTTTGGCGACTTTCCATTACTCGAATCTTTGTGAAAAGTAATTGGAAAACAATTTTGTTTCAATTTATAGTTTTCTGATATATTCTCAGGCTCTGAAACTTTCATAATTTTGTTTTTACTTTAAGTAAACGAATCTGTCGTCAGCTGCAATGGAAAGAAAACCTATAAATATTTCATCAGAAACTTTGTACAAAGTTCTTTAACAAAATCGAACACTTTTCTAGAAATAGTCGCCATCTATGCGATGGGTCCTTGAAAATCAGGTCATGTCATATGCCAGTTTTACGATCGCTGCAAAAGCAGAGTCCATAAACAACTTACGATTAGGTTTAACAATTTTCAGCAGACGCGAGACGCCTATAAAATGCAAATAAAAATTCAAAAAATAAACTTAAAATTTCAATAATTTCTAATCGTTGTTGTTGTTGTTGTTGTTTGTATGGCGCCGAGGCACAAACGATTTTCACATTTCGCATAAACAATGAAACATGCCCAAATTAATTAGAATTTAAGGCAAAGTCTGAACATTATGTAGATACATACAAACATATTAACGTGGATAATTGGGAGACTAATGCTTAAGCTTGTTGCTTTTTGCTGTTGTTGTTGTTCTTTTTACAGCACGGAACGCATCGATTACATCAATAACATCCATGCCGAGCAACGCGACGATGATCAACGGCAAGGAGCTGCGCATCATCTGTAAGACGGACGGCTGGCCGCCCCCGAAGGTGACCTGGTTCAAGGACGACAAGTCGATAAATCGCAAACGCAATGTTTACCAATTCAAGCATCACAAGTGAGCACCCAAAAAGAGTTCAATAATTGCATAGATCTAACAATTCCCTCTCTCTCTGTGTCTCTCTCCCTGATCTCTGCAGAAGACGCTCCGAGCTGATCGTGCGCTCCTTTAACAGTTCCTCAGATGCGGGCAAATACGAGTGTCGTGCCAAGAATAAAGTCAGCAACAACATCAACAAGCGCGGCATCATGATCAATGCCTATCCAGGTAAGACCTTCAAGATCATACACAGCCCACTCACCTGTCTATATCTGCCGTCTGTGTCGCACTTTGATGTGCGCCTGTCAAGCGGCCATGTTGAGAGCTCGCTCCAATTCATTTCTAATTTATGGCCACATTTGAAGGCAACTATCTAACCCAGTTGCATATGTATCTAATTATGAATTAATGTCGTGTTTTTCCTTTTTCTTTCATTTTCATATCTTGCAGTTCCGCTGACGCCGGATCCGGGCAGCGCGGGCTATCCGTGCAAGGTGAACCATTGCTTTCACGGCGGCTCCTGCATGTTGTTACCGGATCTGTCCTTATATTATTGCAAGTAAGTTGATTTCGAGCTACGCAAAAGGATTGCGCTAGACGCGTTATGTATTTGAGTCAGAAGTGTGTGTGTAGGATTGTGTGTGGCATTGGAATGTATTTTGGTCATGATACAGCTGCGCCTGCTGCCTCTTCAAGTCGAACCCCATGTCAAGTGGCTGCGCTGCGCGATAAAACCTGTGACAGCTGATAAAGTCGGCGAGTCCCGAAAGACAATCCTCCTCCTCCCCAACGCAAAATACCCAACTAGTGAGCCGAGCACTTGAGAAACTGTCGGGAAACTGTTCAATTTTGGCATCGCATTACACGATCGAGTGAAATTCCCAATTGTAGGATTTCGGAACTCCAACGAACTCACACTCGCACTCACACTCACACTCGCACTCACACTCACACTCACAGACATATACACTCACAGCAATGTGAATAATGTCTTTCGGCGCCTCGTTTCATACATTATCCACGTACTGTGCGTGTGTGTGTGTGTGTGTGTGTGTGCAAGACGCATATATCGACTCGTATATGTAAACCAATCCAATTCCATCCACTGGCAGCCCCCAAAAAGCGCATTGTACTTGTTTTTTTTTTTTATCTTTGCGCGTTTTGTTTTTCCTCTTATTCCTATTTTGTCTGTGAAAAACCATTTTCATTTTCGATTTGAGTTCTTGGCTGATGTGGTTTGCAAAAAGAAAAAAAAAAGTGAAAAGAGAGACAAATGAAAAAAAAAAATTGTTAATTAAATGTTGGGTTCGTTTGGGTTCGTTCTCCTGCCCTGCCTCTGCTCGCTGTTTACACTCAAGTATTCGGGTTTGTGCTGGAACACAGTTCATGGCCAGCTGAATGTCTGCTGTATACTCAATTTGCCGAAGATCTAAAGTGTTTGCATCGCATTTAAATACATACATTCAAACGCACAATATTTACTCATCTGAATCTTAATCTTTTGAAAATTTCAGTTGCCCGGAAGGATTCAATGGCCAGCGCTGCGAGTTTTCCGGCCCAGACAGTACGTACAGCAATAATCCCGAATGTGGCAACAAGTTTTATGGAGGGTATTACTGCTAAAATAGGCACTTCTATAGCATCGATTGTTTTACACGAAATCGATATGAATATCGAAAACAAATCTGATTCGAATCGATATCAATCAAATACGAAATCAATCAACCAAATTTATAAACTTTCAATAAACAGAATGAACATAGTATATCTGACAATAAATCAACATAAACATTAGAACGTCAAATAAACCAAATATAGTTGATAACAAAACACACACACACACACATACAGCCAAACACACACATACATACATACACAAACGCATAGTACAAATACAGTATACCGGCTACTCAGTGGCAACCGAAGCATGAAAATCGCACGTAATAAACGATATACGACCAAGCCTAAGATTCAGAAGTTCCCCCCCCCACTCGCTCTCCTCCACAGCCTCGTTCATGATTACTTGAATTTTATTTGAAAACACATTCCAAAAAGCAACAAAGCAAAGTCTTAACAAGATTATTCTATTTTAATACGCAACATACGTATGCATATGAAAACAAGAAATTAATCAACTAAAATGCAACAAAAAAAAATTATCAAATATAAAGATAAATTATGATAATGCGAATAAAAACAAATGGTGCTATAGAAGGTTTATTTTAAATAGTTACTACATAGGAAAAAACTATATTAATTTAAACAACAAATTCTCTATAAAGTAAATGTTAAAAAAAAGAATGAAAACAAAAAACACAAATTTTGATTTTCCATCTTCACGAAAAACAAAACAAAATTATGAATGCAACTCAACGACTCGAGACGGTCACAAAATTACGATACACGAGACACACAACACAACACAGAACAGAACAGAACAGAACAGAATACCAACCAAATACTGAATAACTTGTCGAACCATTCAATTGGCGAGGCCCTCACTCATTACGGATTACGCTCTACCTATAACGTTAGCGATTACGTTAGCGATAACGATAACGATAACAGTAACGATAACAGTAACAATAACAGTAAACAGAGGCTCTCATAAGTTAGATATTGTTTGCAACATATGGCAACCCCATCAGCAAAATAGCTGTCGCCAAAGTACAGTCACCACAAAAAAGCACTGACCACAAACCGAAATTTTGTTTTGTTTTCGAACACATGTTTATTTATTCTTTTTTTTTTGTAGTTTGCAATAATCAAAAAGAAAACAACAACAACAAAAAACAAATAAAAACAAACACAAACGATGTAACAACAACATGAATAATAATACTTCATTCAATAACTATAATTACTTCTTGCTAATTAATTTAGTTATTTAGCAAACGTACATTTTACATTTTATTATAGTTTCTTGTTATACTATGAAACATTATTAACACTTTGGCTGTAGATTTTGACAAACCAAAACAACAAGCCAAACAAATCGAAACAAAAAAAAAATAATAATAAAAAAAAGAAACAATTGCATACGCTCCTTATTATTTATCTGGTGGTTGTTTATCAATAGTTTGACTAATCTTTTGCGTTTCCCTCAACCCCCCTTCCATCATCTGTTTTCTCTCAATTGGTTAACTCTGTTCAACTATTTACCTTCTACTTTATTATTTCTCTTTTATTTCTTGTTTTGTTTTTCTTTAACGCAAAAGAGCATAAAGTAAAAAAAGCTGAAAACGGAAGTTCAGTTTCGAAAATCATGCATGAACAACTGCTGGTTCCGAACGGAACCTGTTTCGAGCGCTCCCCAATAACTAGTTCATTTTGTTTTTGTTTTTAACTTTTTGCTTGTAATAATTCCCTTTTGGAAATGGTATTAGGGCAGCTAGAAACAAAAAATTTAACTAAAATAAGAGCAAAACAAAAAAAAAAAAAACAACAAAAAACGAAAAAAACCAATTAATTTTAATTTTTATTTATGATTTAATCTCTTCACAGATATTTTGTTGCAATCTACGGCCAAATACATACCTTAAATAATGATTATCTTAATGCATAGAATTTTGATTTAAACAAAAGCAAAATAATAAATAATAAATAAAACGCAATCAAACGTACTCCCTGCACTCCAACGCCGACAAATGTAATTTTTTAGTATTATGTTTAAAAAATTCTACAATTTGTTGAAACACACGAAAAAAAATAGAAACAGAAACAGAAACAAGCCAATTGTGGGCGTTGTTTCCAAATTATTTGCAACTACAAAAAACAAAAAAAAAAGAAGAAAAATTAATAAATAATATTATTAATAAATGATAATAATGAAAGCAAATACATTAACCAGCTGCAGACTCACAATTCCCGTTGTTTTGGCGTTTGTGCACGGTGACAGAATTTTATCTATGAAAATTTAAACAAAATCTGAACTTTCTCGAATTGCCCCCCAAAAAAAGAAAAGAATAAGAGAAAGAGAAAGATAAGATATGATACCGATTGACCCTGACACTGACACTGTTGCGCTTTTGTTGTTGTACCATAGACATACACACATACATACACACACACATACATACATGCATATAGAGAACGAAAGCTTACGTAAAACTTGTAACAAACCATGTATATATACATACACATATATATATGTATATGTATGTATATATATATGTGCATATACTTACATACATAAGCATTATGATTCACGATAAGTTTTGTGTACATTTCAACTAAGTTATAAAAAAGAGAGCTTAAACATAATTTATTTTGTATTTTATGAATGATTAATTTAAGCTTTATGCTAAGAACACACACACACACACACACACACACACACACACATACACACACACTCTCACACACACACACACACACACACACTGACACACACACACACACACTCACACACACACACTGACACACACACACACACACGTACAGCTACTTAATTTCGAAATACTATTTTATTTCCCATTTATGTATCTTATTTTTTTTGCGTAATTTAGTATTTGTAACTAAACTAAATGCAAACTTGATTTTTATGTATATGTTGACAACAGTTTGTACTTATCTTAGGCGAAGAGATTATTCTTAGTTAAGTTAAGTCAAAATTTTTAATTTAATTATTGAAAGATTTATACCAAAAATACTATGTAAAGCTTAATTTTAATTTAAAAAAAAAAAAAAAAAAATCAACAAAAACGATGCGTAAGAAAAAAACTTCATTAAAAATTTGCAAATACTTCACATTTTACAAATTGTTTGCCTTTAATTATTAGTTGACTTTATTTTCATGCTCTTTTTAAATAATTTGTAGCTAAACATTTTGAGTCTTAGGAAAGAAAGGAAAGGCTTCTCTGAAAATGAAATGAAAATAATTTGAAGCCTTGCTAAATGAATGTTTATTTGGTTTTTTTCAACAGGTTCCACCTACAAACTGGCTTTTAGCAACAATAGCAATCGATGGATGAGAAGCAGTGGAAAATAAATGTCTATTAAATGCAAACACGTAGTAGGAACTATTAATGGATCTCATGATTATAAAAAGTTTAGAGATTGCTAATAAAAGTCATGTATTTGTAGCGAGAACTGCGCCTTGTTTCCATGTTAATAAATATATATTATAATAAACAGTCCAAAAAGTAAATAATACGCATACAACTAAAATTTAAACGCTTGGGAAAGTAACAAAAATGTCGAATACCCTCAACAACAATGGCAGAAGGGAAATTATTATTTTCGAATGCTGTTTGCTGTTGGCGCCAAAGCTTTTGGTAAGTTTGGTATTTGAGTATTTTTTGCCGTTTGTAGTTTTTTGGTATTTTTTTTAAGCCAAATCATTTTATCGACTGAGCTTGTTCACTCATTTTGCACAAAATCGAATCAATGAACTAGTTGAACGTGTTGCTTCGCGAGTGACTGTTCATTCAACCCTACTGGTTCGGACAGGAACGGAACTGCAAAGACAGCTTCAAAAACTAGCGGCTTAAATTTATAGAAAAGTTTTCTCTTGCCATTTTATTAAAAAAGCAGCTTAATATGTCCACGGCCCAAGCAACTAAAAACTGCATCACGCTAAAGGGCTCAGCACAAATCATTGTCGAGTACTTGAGTAAGTAAATACAAGTAGAACGGTGACGCTTATAAATCTCGCGCTCTAATTATGGCGTCCTGCCTTTGTTTACTTGCGAAATTAGAGTACGGCATCAATTCGATATTGTTCCAACGAGGTATTTATCCGGCGGAGAACTTTGATAACACACAACAATATGGACTGACCATACTCATGTCCAAGGATCCTAAGATTACAACATTTTTGCAAAACGTCTTGAAGCAAACCGAAGGTTAGTCAACTCTGCACACGCGTTACATCTGTTGCGTTCTATGTCCAACACCCCTCTCCCGCCTCGTACATACTTTGTCGTCCCTTTCAGAATGGCTTTCCAAGAACATGATTAACAAAATCTCCATGGTCATCACAAATGCTCACACCAAGGAAGTTCTCGAGTGTTGGGACTTCAAAATGCAAGCGGAGGGCGGCGATGGTGAATCTAACGATCCAACCAAGCAGACGTCCTCAAAGCAGCTAAGCCGCATACAAAACGAGATACGAGACGTTATGCGCCAGATATCGGCCACCGTTAGCTATTTGCCGCTGCTCGACTGCATTTGTACCTTTGATGTGATGATACATACACTTCAAAACACCGAGATACCAGCACAGTGGGACGAAACCGGCGCAGTCTTCATACAGAACGCTCAGGCGGTGCAGTTGCGTTCCTTCTCCACTGGCTTGCACAAGGTGGACACGGTGGTCAATTATAAAATGAGCTCTTAGGTGATATATATAATATTTATTCTGTTTCTATTTACATAAGATAAACGAGTCGCATATTTTTGCATATTACATAAAAAGCCAAATAATTGCCAAGTAGTTGACCTCCACCTCCGATTTAAAAGTCATCTAGAGCAGCAGAGAAAACGGAGAAGATTTAAATAAGAAACTATAAAACGTATTCAACATAACGTAGGTCAGTTGGTTTAAGTAGGATTTGGTTTGGATGCTTGGTAGGGTTATCTAACACACTACCTATCCTAAGCCGAGCTTAGTTGTCAAGTCGTGAAGGAGCCTTTGTTATGCTGCTGCTTCTTATTCAGTTTTGTGACTACCTATCTAGTCAGTACCAAAGTATTTCTGGCCAAAATGATTGGGCGCCACCGGATGCAGCTCGGAGGTGAGAATCTGCATTCTGGGAAACGCAGTGACTACGGTACGAGCGGCGACAGGCGTGCAGAACAGATTCGACAATATGATGCACTCTTCAGGCACTCCATGCTCTCGCAAAACATTCACTGCCTTTAACACAGTATTCCCAGTGGACATGATGGGATACATGAGCAGCACCTGGCGGCTACCAATGTCATCGGGAAAACGTGCATAGACCACACGAGCCTCGTGTGTATTGGCATCCGATTCGACCAAAATCTTTCCAATGCGTATGGAACGACAGCAATCGCGCAATCCTTGCTCCATGGCCTCTCCGGATCGTATGATGGAGACGCCGCAGTTGCCAGAGCGGTATTTCAGGCCCTGATAAATGGCACCCGTGGGAGTTTCCACGGCGCAATCGGAGTAGGGCAACTGATTTAGAGATTCCTCGATAACGAGCCGTATTAGCCGGTCAGCATAAAATTTAAAATCGCTTCGCGAGGTGTTTCTGTGTGGGAGGCAAAGATTAGTGGGAGTTTAAGCAAAAGACAATCACTTACTTGTCGCGAATGATGGTCAGGAGCTCGGCCACTTGAGAATTTAAAGTAAGCAATTTTAAATTTTTACCATATTCAGCAAGAATCTCTTCTGGAGTAGACGATCCAATAGCTGTTCTGAGCGCCTGTTCCCCTTGCTCCGTAGCTGCCTGTTCTTGTTCGTGCTCGTTGTTCTCTTCGGCTTGAGAGCCGTTGCTGCTGGGTGAGCCACCGGTGCACATAATTATAACTTATTTAAAATGTAATTTTATTTGGTTAGTTTTTTTTTTGATTTGTTGCCAGCTTTGTTTTGCTAGCGTGCCCGCAAAGTGTATCGATATATCGGTTCACTGCAGCGATTCTTATCGCAAAAAAACATTGATAGCATCGATAGTGCTGCTTGCACGACTGTCAGGTATCGATAAACGCGAATAGTGCAATCGCTGTCCTAACTTACCTCGTGTTCTGGTTGCAAACAAAGAAAAAGTGCATTTTAACTATTATTAAATTACATTTAATTTAATTTTACCATTAATAAGTGAGCGCGCGTGTGGGCTAGCGTCTTGCAGCAACTTACGTGCACCTCTATATGCGTCTCATGGTCGCGTAAACGTCTGTGTGCGTGCGTGTGTGTATTGGCATTGTGTGGCTGTGGCATTGGCGCTCCGCTGCTGCTGCTGCTGCGCCTCAGTTTCCATTCATATTCTATTAACTAATAAACAAATAACCTTCGGGGCCGTCCCGCGCCAGTGTTAGTAAGCCAAAACTAAAAATCAAATTGCAGCATTGACAAGGAAGTGCGTCTCCTTTCCGTCGCCGTCGCCGTCACCGTAACCGTGGGCTGTTTCCGTATTGCTTAGGTAGCAGGAGAAGCAGCAACAAATTCAATTGCGAACGTAAAAACAAAAAAAAGAAAAGAAAAAAAGGCAAAGCCAAAGTGTTTGCCTGTGTTTGCGCTTGTGTGCGTGTGCGTGTGCGTGCGTTCGTGTGTGTGACGACAAACACAACGACAAATGGCGGACGTAAGCGATACAAATGAACTCTTCGATCTCGAGCTGCACGAAGATGACAAAGCGCGAGACTCGGATGACGACAGGATCGAGTTGGATGATGTGAGTATATAACAAACTGCGCAGCAGCACAACGACCACCCCCCTCTTCCCCACCCTTTCAACATCCACTTACACATGTGCGGTACGCAAGTTTTTCCTCTTTGTTTACCTTTGCTTTGTCTGGCCCCCGCCTCCCAAAAAAAAAAAAATAGAAGAAAAAAAAACGCATTTTCTCTGTTTGGGCGCTGAACTCTCTGCGCTTATCTGCTGCGCAAAAGTCCACCTCTGTTTCGGAGTGTGGCGTCATCAGGTTATTCAACATCTTCAGTCATTGCAGCCTCCGCTGAAGCCGCAAGCACAGCTCGGCGCTACATGAAACACTTTTTCTTCTTCTATAATTATCGCTAAAGTTGATTTCAACATTAGGCAATTGAACCATACAAATGTCCTTCAAAATAATCAGTATCAATTACTCACACCCGTACCTACACACAGACACACACACACACAGGCCCGTCAGTATCAACTTGAGAATTACAACAACTACATATTGAGCACCCAGTCGCACCCAGTTCTGAATTACCCGTAGAAGGGCGTCTTTATTGATAAACTACCATCTTAATTCCTGGAAAATATATATATTGATAATGTCAAACAACAGGAAAGGGCATTTATCTTTTATTTGTCGAAGATTAGATACTTTTGCGTACATATAGCAGACGTACTATGAGATAATTCGCTTCTTAATCAAGTACAACCGAAATGTGTATACATTTGATACATATATGATTTAATACTGCGATTTTGATAACACTTTAAAAGAGCGTTTTGAACATAAATCAGTTTGTAATTGTGGAATTTGATCAAAATACCGAGGAAAACTATGCTAAAGATAATACAAATAACAATAAATCGTATAAAACTTGAAGTATTCATCGTTGCACCTGGTTGTCACGTGTTGCTCGCATTTGTGCTGAGATAGAATGTGGTTTGCAGTGCATTTTTCACGTCAAAGAATAACGCTGGGTCGCACACACACACACACACACTCGTGCTCAGTTGCTCTTCGCAGCAAGCTAAACTCCCACTTAAAGGGAACGAAAACTCTTATCAGTGTATAAAGCAAAATTAGAAAACGGAAAAAAAATTAACGGCAAAGTGCTCTGCTGATAAGAAGCAACAAAAATGATCGAAGAAAACGTCCAAATGGAAACCTGGAAATCGTGTCGATCGGCCGCGTGTGTAGCATTATTTGCTTTATTTTCCAGCAATTGAATAAATGCAATCGATTCAATTTTTTTCATTTCGCAATTGTCATTAAAGCTTGTGGGGCAGCAGGAGGGCGGACGCCCTCGGAATGTGGACATTAGAAATTATGATGGATTTGTTAATTGGAATTCGGCGCCAGCATTTGAGAAGGTTGAACCAGTTGCCGTTCAACCAAAACTGACTTCTGACACCCGCATATGTGTGCACACATGTGTATATTCGAAATGAAATTTCATAATTTCTGTACCCCTGCGAGTCCAAACTGAGAGGAGAAGTCTCCAAGTCGTCCCCCCGCTCCCCACCCCAACGAAGAGGCAAACGTCTCGGCAGCATCCGCAGCAGAATTGCCGGCAGAGTATTTGGCATTGTTCCGAGTTCTAATTTTAGTTTGTCATTAAAGAGAAGGTGTGTGCGTGCGTGCGTGTGTGTGCGTGTGTTTGTGGAGAAGTGTCTGGCTCTACAAGTATATATATTTAGTCATCTATATGTATAGTCGATCTACAGCAAACCCGAGGCAAAACGGAATTTTTGTGCGCCTCGTTCTGCGTCGGCGTTGCCGCTTTTAACGATTTCTCTCGGCCCCAAAGCACTTTCTCTCTGGCAAAGAGCGCATCACAATTTGTCTTTGTCATAAAGATACTTTGCCCAGTTCCAGGTAAACGCAACTTTCATCAAAGATCGTTTGGCGAATTCTATACCATTTTTTAATAGAGCCCAAAGATTGACTTCCATTAAATAACAGAGTTTTAGAGCTATGTGAAATGGGAGTCCGATTTGAATAGGATTTTCCTTTTAATGTATTCAGCCTTATTGCATTAATGCTATTGATGAAGTTCCTTGAAATATCTTGCAAAGGAACATGCTTTTACTTGGCAGCTATATGATATAGTCATCCGATCTGGACGTTACGATAAAAAAGTCTCATCTTGTTCGCATGGAATCAGAAGCACAGCTGTTATATAAAGTTTTGATAGAATCGGAATTATTTTGATTATAATACCCTCTACAAGTGAATGAAAATCTCAAATAGTGAAAATGTAAACTTGAGATTCCTTTTCTATTAATTTTAACCCTTGATTACCTGTTGAACGTCTAAGAGTTAGCAAAAGTCTTTATATATAATATTAAGTCTCAACAAGTTTTTGAGTATTATTTAGATTGAGTATCTTTACAATGTTTACAATGTAACTTGTGGGCTTTCAATAGGAGCTATTAATTGTTCAAGTTTGTTATTTCTGACTCATTTGCTTATCGTATATTCTCTTCTTATATTTGTCTCTCTGTCTTTGTCTCTCTTGCAGGTCGATCTAGAACCGGAATTGAGCATAAACCTACACCAAGAGTGAGTAATGCCCAAGTTATGTCGCTGGCAAATTATGAGACTGCGATTCCGAGGCTTTCGCAGGCGACGTACAGACGACGCGATTCTCTTCTGAGAAACTGAACTGAACGAATGTTGAGGGGGGAATTCCCATAAGTGTCGGGCGGATAATAATCGGCCTAAGGCTGGGGCAATAACGTATCAATTGCCACACACACACACGCACATTATGATCGCCGCCAGAAGGAGGGGTACACCTGTCGTTGGCGGCAGCTACCGGGACTGATAACGCGACTGGGTTTGTCATGTGGCGGCGTCAGAAGTGTTTACAACTGGCAATTGACTACCAACAAGCTGTTGTTGCCCCGTCTAGTGGGCAATATGCCAGCCAGCCGATGTGCAAACACTCGATATGCTGATGGAGTGGGCTGTTAGTTGGCTAGGCCGAGGGGTTGGGCAATGTTACGGGGTCTGGGGGGCGCCAAATGGCGCGTGTTTGCCAGCGAACTTATTTATAGAACGCGTGGGTTGTCCATTTCCCACGCCAGCAGCAATGCACACAAAATCTAAAACACATTTGCTAAACTAATCGTTTCTCTAAACTCTGCCCCTTTTCCTCTCTCTTCCACCTGCCCGAAGCAGCAATGAGGGCCAGGAAACCATACAGCTCTCCGAGGAGAATGTCAATCCAGGCAAAATCAAATTGGGCCCAACGGATTTTGAGCTTAAGAAAGTGCTTGGCAAAGGTGGCTACGGCAAAGTATTTCAGGTGAGTTGCCATCAAAAATCCATTTTAAACATGTCAATAATGGTCGACTTCTCTCCCCTAACAGGTGCGCAAGACCGCTGGACGTGATGCCAACAAATATTTTGCGATGAAGGTGCTCAAAAAGGCGTCCATAGTGACCAATCAAAAGGACACGGCGCACACTCGCGCCGAGCGAAATATACTCGAAGCAGTCAAGGTGAGATAAAGACCAAGCTCTGGCGTAGGAGAATATTAGTTGGCGAACAACAAGGTTATTCGTTTCTCGTTTTCATATGGCTAAAAGTATACATATGAAAACAAGAAATGCTAAACGTATAAACATTATGCTAAGAATCGAATCAATCATTTAGAATGCAATCGAAATCTATTTCTCTTCATATTCCTGCATTGTTTCACACAACTAAACCAACTATCTCAGTACCCCAATTAATTTATATTTCTATGTTCTATACATAATATTTAATTATTCCTATTTGTTACCCTTACAGCATCCGTTTATTGTGGAATTGGTGTATGCCTTTCAAACAGACGGTAAATTGTATCTGATACTCGAGTATCTGAGTGGCGGTGAGCTGTTTATGCATTTGGAGCGAGAGGGCATCTTTCTGGAGGATACCACATGGTAGGCTAGCCTGTTTATCTTCGTACAATGGAAATCTAATCAAGAATATATTGCTTGCAGCTTCTATTTGAGTGAAATCATATTGGCTTTAGGTCATTTACACAAACTGGGTATCATTTATCGCGATCTGAAGCCAGAGAACATACTGCTGGACGCACAGGGACATGTAAAGTTAACGGATTTTGGTCTGTGCAAGGAGCACATACAAGAGGGTATTGTCACCCACACCTTCTGCGGCACAATTGAGTACATGTGCGTGCGCGCCCGAAAGCCTTTCAATAATTGCTTAAGCTGTCGATGTTCAAAACTAAACGCAACTTCTTATATTTTATAGGGCACCAGAAATCTTAACCAGAAGTGGCCATGGCAAAGCCGTCGACTGGTGGTCCCTGGGCGCACTCATGTTTGATATGCTTACGGGCGTGGTAAGCGACATAACAAATATGACTCATCTTTCTGAAAACCTAATGCGTCATGCGCTTCATGTTGCAGCCGCCCTTCACCGCCGAGAATCGCAAGAAAACCATTGAGACCATACTTAAAGCGAAGCTTAATCTGCCAGCCTACCTCACACCCGAAGCCAGAGATCTGGTGCGGCGCCTGATGAAGCGACAGGAGCCACAGCGTCTGGGCAGCGGACCCGAGGATGCGGCGGCGGTTCAGTCACATCCATTCTTCAAGCATGTCAACTGGAACGACGTTGTGGCCCGACGCCTAGAGCCGCCCATTAAGCCGCTGCTGGTAAACCAACAACTCGATATTAATGCCGAGCAATTTACTCATCTGACTTTATACGATTTAAACAGCGAAGTGAGGATGATGTCTCCCAGTTTGATACGAGATTCACAAGACAAATTCCCGTGGATTCGCCGGATGATACAACGCTCAGCGAAAGTGCCAATTCAATTTTTCAAGTGAGTGCTAGCAGTAAGCTTATATTATGCCTTCCAAATGCGAGTTCAATCCTCATATTAGTTAGAATTTTTGCAGGATTAGGATAGATTTATGTCCCTGCTATTCAGAAGCAGGCTAGGTTTATTATCAGAATCTTTTAAGAGCAAAAAGCTTTTAGAAGAGATATAGGTGCATTGACGTCGATTCCGACTCGGAATATATTATTCCTATTTCCAATTTTCAAACTTTAAGTATATGTAAATTGTTAAGTACGTTTCTTAGGTCAGTTTTAATGCTTTTGGGAGCAACCAGCAGGTAGGGAATTTCACAATAAATACTTTTCTTAAGTTAAGCTAAGTTAAGTTAATGCTAGTCGGGACAATCGTAGAATCAGCGATAGTGGGCGCCGCATTCAAAGTGCGGCTCCTTCAGTGGTATGCCCGTGGGTCCGTCTGTGAACTCGCAGAAGTTGAGGCCAATGCGACGGAAGGGATGACACTTGCTCTTGGGATTGCCCCACTTGCCGCGATAGGTCAGCCAATCGGGCACCAAAGAGCGACCTGCTCCAAAAAAGACATACGATTAAATAAAGCCAAGAACATTGCTAATAGCATACACACCATAGGAGCGCAGATTCTTGTAGCTTATATCGACGGCCTTCCAGGTGTTCCAGGGAGTGCCAAAGCCATTTATGTCGTACAGTCGGGCCACCTTAACGAAACGATGCTTGCCGGGCGCCGTCCACAGACCATGCGAGCCCTTGGCGGCAAAGAGCACAGGATGATTCTTGAATGTAGTGACCGTTTTAGGAAAATTGGGACGCTGCAGGATGCCCTTGCGCGTCTCCTGGCGCCGAAACTCAAATGAGCCAGTCAGCCGATTGTAGCTGTAGTAGGCGCCCGCATCGTGAGCGGACACATACATGGCCTGTGGCTCGGCATCGCCGTTGAAGTACAAACTCATGTGCTCCCAGTCGCCCACATGGCTGCCAATGTCCCGGCGGTGACCCAGACAGTAGCCGTAGACAGCCGGAAAGGGTATGGGGCCCAGGGGCCCCAGGCTCAGCGTGCACATCGTCTTGCCCTGGCTGTAGGGATAGAACATCCAATAGGTGACATGGAAGCCAGGCAGCTGACCTTTGACCCGTTGCGTCTCCTGCGCTGGCGCATCGTTTATATTGTTATCCTCCAGATTGTCGTCCAGATCGACGCCTCCACTGAACTTGACATTGTCCGCCAAATTGGCTATAAAATTATTCACTGGGATCCCATTCTCCAACTCCGACTCCTGCGGCTGCTGCTGCTGCTGCTCTAACGTCGCGGGATCAGGAAGCGCTGCGCCCGCTAACTGTGTCTCACCCATGACCAGATCGTAGTCATTGAGCGGCCCATATTCTGGCATGCTGCCTGCCTCACGCCTTACGCGTTGAAACAGTGGAAAGAGTCGCGATGAACGTCGGACCGTCTCATTGCGTTCCTCCAGCGGATCAATGGACACCGGTATATAGGGACCCCGTGTGCTGGCCAATGGTGACGGCGGCACTGCTTCGGGCTCCCGTTTTGCGGGCCCTGGACACAGTGTGACCACGCCATAGATGGGCACTGGCGCCTCATTGGGATTACGCCCGTGGATGAACGATTGCTCGTTCTTGAGCAGATCCTCCATTTCGCCATTGGTCACCAGGTGCGATTTGGTGGAGTATTCGCTGAAGGGCACGCCCGGCGTAAAGCTTCGATCCTTGTCCATGGGATGCACATGCTGCAGAAACTCCTCGACGCCCAGTGGCATGAATTTTTCCTCCGGTGCCAGCCACACAATCGGTGCCCATTGCTTGATCAGGCGTTCAACTAGACGTAAGAGAGTGGAAAAACCAGATTAGCGCCATAAACTAAATTTTAATCAGCTCTCGGATGCTCTGGCAATTACTTAACCCAGCTGTAAGCACACACTCGCAACTCACACAGGCACACAGACGGTAGCTGCTCTACGTCTAGCTCTGAATTTGTTCGTTTTCCAAACTCAGGTGTAATAAATTTCACTTTCACACACTTGAAGCGGCCACCCAAAAAGTTACCGTACCGACAATTTGTCGCCCTTTCCCCACCCCCAGACCGGCCGTTAACCACCTCGCACTCAGTTGTTGTTTTTGTTGTTAGTGCAGAGGCTAATTTGCAATTTAAACACTTGCCAAAGCCTCTGTTTGTTATCGTTGTTTTGGGCTTTGGCTACAACCGTTCCATATAAATATAAATACGCGTTCGACGGGAGCCCCGCTAGCGTGAAGGCCCCACCGACATCGGTCATCTAAGTAAATCATGTCGAAAATTTCACTTCAATATCAACACAGAAAAAAATAGATAAGGCGACTTTTTGTTGCTCTAGAAAAAGTGTAGGCCTTAAAATTGTCTTTTACTTCCTCTATTTCATGGTGTTCTTCCTCTTTTCGCTCACTTGTTCTCTCTGCTAGTTTTTCTCTTGGTCAGTCCCCTTCACTTAGTTTCTCACTTCCATTTGCTATTCTACTTAGTAAACATTAAAACTTGTAAGCCTTACTTCACTTCATGAAAATCGCATAGAAAGGCAATGTCGGTGAGATAAATAAGAGATAGAGTTTATTATATAAATCACTCTTACTTTTGTTTACTCTATAATTTGCCGCCTTTCTATGCGTTTTGATAAGTAAATCTGATAAAATGTTGATGTTTATTTAGGATGAGGGCAGAGTTAAAGTGGGAAAGCTAATTAGAGTAAGAGAACAGGTGAGGGTAAAAGTATAAAAAGAGAGTGAGTAACAAAGTAATTGAGAAAGAAAGTAAGGGACAGACCACAACGAAACAATTGTTTATGGTTTCTTAAATCATTATCTTGTCTTGTTTTTACCTGACATGAGAATCCCATTGGGCGATCCCCATTAAAAAAGCAATTTTCAACACATATTTAAAATGATCAGCGAATGATCAGAACTAAAGCTTCCCCTTTCTTAAATAACAGAGCAAGCAAAATTGGCAATACCCAAACAGTTAGGGTATATGAAATACGCCTAACAGCTGATTAGCTGCGTCCATAGCTGTTGTTGTTGATTTCGTTGTTGTTGTTGTTGTTACTGCTAATAGATACCGTATGCATACCTACTTCTTTATCTAATGCCGTTATTTGAGCATATTGCAATGTTTGTTGTTGTTGTTGCTGCTGTTCATAGGCGACGGTGGAGGCCTCGTTGTTGTTGCTGCTATCGATGAAAGTGCCAGAGCCGTCGGTTGCATTTAAAAGTCTTGTTGTCGTTTTTGCAGTGCTAGTTGCAGCAACAGTCGCTGGCAGCAGTTGCTGTTGCTGCTGCTGTTGTTGGGGCAGCGCTGTCGCCATCAGCAGCAGCAACGAGAGTGAATTTATTTTCAACAGCTTGGACATTTTACAGTAAAAAACTGTTAGTTGTTACTGTCTGTTGTTGTTGTTGATTTTTTGCTTAAATACAATAATTGAACAAAACGTGGCTTTTATTTTTGCGGCTACCAGCTATTTGTTGTTGCTGCGGCTGTTTTCACACAATTCGATTGTTTGCCAATTTTTATTATAGATTTCTTGCACATGTTTTTTATTGTTGTTAGCAGTTTGTTATGTGTCTCTTTTTATTATTTAAAATTATGCAATTTCACACAGTCGCGCACAGTTTTAAAGCACTTCCGCACGCACTGTTTGCCAGCCCTAACAGTTTGACAAGCGCTGTGGCAACGTTGACGTCTGCTGCGGCTGCGACTGCGCTGCTGCCAAACGGTTCTTGTCCCAATTACAAGCACGCGACGCCGACGCCAACGTTGCTGCGCTCTCGCTTTCTGCACGTGCGCCTGCGCCTCGCGCTCGCTTGCTCGCTCTCTCTCTTTCTCTCAGCTGTTGTTGTTGTTGTTGTTGTGAATGCAAGCACTTGAACTGGTTTGATATTTGGACTCCGGCCCTTTTGTCTCACCGAACCCGATAGCCCTGAAAGCCAAATGATGCGTTTAGCCGCAAGGTCCAACCTCAACCTCATCCAAGTCCAAGAATGAATGTCAATGCGTTTGCATAGTGAAATTAAAGTTTAAGCTTTTTGCAAATCCCAGCTAAGCCTTTCTCCAAACGTCACGACTGCGCCTTATAAAAACGTATAAAATCGCAGGTGTTGGACAGTGGGGGGAAGGAGAGGGGGTCTGTGTAAAGCAGTGCGCTTGAAATTTTTTTAACACGACACGAAAGTTGGATTTTTCTTTTTGCTTCTACTTCTTCAGCCCGGCTATCGTGCGCACTGTTTGAGCGTTTCTTTGCGACTGGCCAACGAACGTAACTGAGAAATGGCCCTGGTTAAAGACGCAGAGAGTTACGCTAGCTGTTGTTGTTGCTGCTGCTGCTGTTGTCGCTGTCGCTGCCGCTGCTGGCTCTGGCCAACTAGCAGCTAATTGCAGCTCATGAGCAGCCAAAACTGTGTTGTTGTTTTTGCTCAGTTTATTTGTTTATAAAATGCGTTGCGCTTCGCTTTCGGCAGACCTTTGTGTTTGTTTTTGTATTGATAGTGAGGTTTGTTTTGGCCAATTGTTTAAAGAAGTGCTCAGAGTGCTGTAATTTTTAATTGCATTAATTTATATTTGCTATTGAAAGTGCAGTGGGACAATTTGATGTTTAGTGTATGAACATCCTCATAAGCATTGTTTACAGTTGCACATGCACTGCAAAGGCAATTAAACAGTTGCACCCTTCTGTAAGCAAAGCTTTAATTCACAGTGCAATAACTTGCAAACTGTATGTTTTGAAAGTAAATGCGTATCACTGTACAGTTTGATATTTATTGCCTACATGTCCTAATAAGCATTGTTAACAGTTACAATCGCACTGCAGCTCCGCGCGACATGCTTCATTCTCTTTCTTATAAGCAAAGCTTTGGGCAATGCCTCGCCAACTGTTGATAGCACCTGTCGCTTGCTAATTGAAAAATTCTTGTTACAATTAGAACCTCTTTATGGGTTATTATTGGGAGCTCTCTCATGGCACGCCCGCGACTTTAGTGGGTCACATGCGGGGGCTGGGGTGCAAGGCATTGTGATATGATCAGCTCCCAAATCGAGGCTTCAATTATTATTGCGCTCACGTACGGCTTTATTCCATTCCAATTCAACGCGTCACGCGTTTGTGCAGCCTCTGCCCCAAGCGCTGTGGCGTGCCGGATGAATTTACACGCCAGCCGACTGCGTGTTTAATTATTTTATTGCATTTGTAGTATAAAGTTGTTTCTTTCTTTTTGTTTATTATATTATGGTTTTGAGATTTCGTCAAATTTTAATTAGTGTCTCTCACGCTGGCTGCTAACCAAAATTATGCAAAATGTGTTACATAGGCAGCAGTTGGGTCAGTCCGTTGGCTGGCTTGCATAATCCGGGCCGTCCATAAGGCTGGGCATGATTAGTATGCGCCAGGGTAGTTCCTGGTACTGGCGGTTGGCGGGGTACTCAACCAGGGCAACGGGGCTGCTCCAAATTCAATGGCGCACGCGATCAGGCAAGTGGGTCGCATTGGAAACGGAAATGAAATTGGCAGCTGGAAAAGTCTACAGAATGCGGATAAATTTACTAATGGAAATATTTACAGGGTTTCACCTACGTAGCGCCATCGATACTGGAGGATATGCATCGGGCCAATCGGATGCCGGCGCGCTCGCCGCGACGCACACTGCGACAGCATCAGCTGCCAGATAACAGCTTTCGGCTACAGTTCCCGTCCGCGAATGCGAATGTGGGCGCCAATGTGCCCATGGCCATGCAGCGGTCAACGTTGTTTGCCCGTGCCACGCCCCCACATCAACAGCACCAGCATCCGCATCCGCATCATATGCAAACATTTGCGCCGCGCCCATCGCCAGCGCAGGACGAGATGATGGATGTGCAGCAGGGACTGCCCATGGTCTAAGGTTACTATTGGATGTGGTGTGGAGGAGTCAAGGAATCCTAAGTGAATGGAGTGAAAATTGTTTTTGTTATGGGAGAGTGACAGAGAGGGAGAGTGGTGAGAGAGAGAGAGAGAGTGGCGAGAGAGTGAGATGGGAGAGAAAGGAGGAGAAAGGAGAGATCGCGTGCTACGATGAACGTTTTGTTTGGATATACATAAATACTAAAGTTAGAGACATACGCAGATACTATACTATAACATAACATATGCTATTGCTATAGCCAACTATTAAGAATAACTATATGCATATAAAACATATACCTATATACATATACATATGCGTATATGTATATGTATATGTATGTGCATACGTCTGTAGATTGTGAGACACTGAGAGTAGCTAGCTGGAGCGAGTTCCGGATCGTGTATAAATATTTATCAATTACTGATTATGTTTTATACTTATATAGGTAAAAGGTTTACACAATTTAGTTCAAATGTACACTTTAAACTTTTTTGATTTTTTTATATATATACACATATGCATATATGTATGTACATGCTATACACGCAAAGAAACAATATAATAATATATGTTAGATACAAACACAACATACTTAACCAACAACAACAATAAGAACGATAAGAATAACAACAACTATTATTATTATTAATTATGTTGATTGCTTGAGTTCTATTATTTGTCTTAATTCAATGCTTAAATGGACACAGAGAGCCACAACAATTATGATTATGAGACAATTTCTGTTTAGATTCGAGCTTTAAATTCTTGTCTAGCCATTTAGTTATTTCGATGAACCTTTGTGTACAGTGACCACCTAGTATATAGGACGAGAAAGAAAGTAAAGGAAAGTAACAAAACCAAGAAAACACCATACAACAACTTAAACAATAATAATAATAATAATAATAATGATGATGATGATGATGTTAATGATACAAAACGTTTAATTGATAATAATAAAAAGGAATATATATGAAGCTAAAATTCAAATGAAAAGGTTTCCCAGCGTGAAAGTCGTAAATCGCATCTTGCATAGCCAAAACATTATTTTGTTTATTTGTCGTTTGTTTGTTTATTTGTTTGTGTTTTTTTGATAGTTTATCCTAATGAAGAAAACTCGCTTTCGGTTGCTGCAACTTTCTATGTTATTTCACTTAAGAGCGATTCGAACGTTTACAAATATTAGAAAATACAAATAAGGCATTTCTTAAAACAAAGCGGCTAACTAACTAAAAAGAAAGTCGAAGCGAAATCCTTGATGCTATCATAATTTGTAGAAAACCAATTACCGCGTACTGAGAAGCTAAACGCTGCCACAACAACAACAACAACAACAACAATAAAAAAGAAAAACAAACATAAACTAAGAGAAAAGTAAACTTTAATAAAAATTAATTATAGTAGATATATATATAGATATATATATATGTACGCTTAGAGTCGTGTACTTTGATTATATTTTCTTTGAATTGTTCTTATTTGTTTTTGTTGTTTTTTTTTTGTTTAAATATTGATATTTGCAAACATAAACAAAAGTAAAAGAGAGAAACATAATTGAAAACAAACAAAATGTCAAATATAATCAAAAGGTGCTTTGAATTGTTTAAAAAGACAAGACAACAACAATACAAAAACAAAACATAAACAAAAACAAAAACAAAAGAAAAACAAAATAAGAAACAAAAACAAACTATGGAAAAACGAGAACGACTAAAAAAACGAAATACTTATAAAATGGTTATATGTGTATAAAAAACATATTTATATAAACAAATGAAGAAAATACCTCAGAAGCAATTATTTTTGTTAAAAGAAGAAACAAAAGAAGAAAATAGAAGAAGAAGATGAAGAAGCAGCAAAAGCAACTAAATTATAAAACGAGCTAAATGAATAAGAAATAAGAAACAAATATTTGTATGCGATTTAAGAGAGAAACAAAAACAAGAAAAACAAACAAGAAAAACAACAAAAAAATGGATATATTAATAATATAACATAAATATACATATATATTTTTTGAATTGTAAAAACTTTTCTGTTTGTTTTATATGGTTTTCGCAATTCTTTTGTAATTTTGCATTATTTTTGTTTGAATTTTGTTATTCAGCAAAAACAAATGGAAAAAAGGAAGAAAAGAAGAAGAGTTTTCATTGTGGCGCCTGCAAATTGAATAAGAAATGTCTTATTTACTTTGTAAGTGTGTCGAAAGCAAAGGAAAAACCAAAAAGAAGAAGAAAGAGAAATTTAAATTGTGCTAAAACAAAAAAACTTAAGTAAACTATGATATGTATAAATAATATGAAATCGGATGTTAAGCAGCCGAAGATGTAAGAAACATGAGACCCAAGCAACACCCAAGAATGATGAAACACTGCCTACATAAAACGGAAACAACAACAACAACAAGTAACAAGAAACTAGCAACAAATTACAAACAATAAAACAAAGAGCAAATAAATGAATTTATAACAAAAACAAAAACAAATATGTTAGACACAAAAAGAAATGAAACTAAAGTCAAACAATTACAGTTTGTATTCGTAGATAGCCAAGTTAAACAATTGAGTAAAAAGCCCAGCCAACAAACAAGAGCAACAAACACATGCAGTTATAAACAAAACCTTATATACAAAAGCAAATAGATTCTTAAACATGCATACTAAACATAACGAAATTTCGGCTATTTGTACAGTTCAGAGAACACAACTAATTAAACGTTTGGTTGACTGGCTCGAAAAACAGTCGGAAAGCCATTTGCAAGTTAATTGTTAATGAAATTGTTTAAACAATTGCCGCAAACACGCGATCCCATTGGCTGGACTCTGGCCTAATAACAGTTATTTTGCAACTGCGCCCAGACATATTAGTAACTAATTAAGCGCGTTTAATTACTAGAACGAACGACAAGAAAACAAAAACAAAAACAAATGTTCTTGCAACTTGTGGCCATAGCTAGGAAGAGGAAGATGTTGGGGTACAAACTAATGGATTTGCCGCTGCCAAAACGGAAGACAACGCAGAAATCCAAAAAAAAAACAGAAACAAAAACAAAAATTAAATATTAAAAAAAGAAGGAAGGAAGAAGAAAACTGACAACTAATAATGCAAACAGCAACAGATCCTAGTTAATTAAATTGTACATTTTTATTATCATTAAGGTTTAAGTGCAGTGCATAATATATATATATATATATACATCAGACTACACACACACACACATATATATATATATATATGTACACGCATATATATGGTGGACAACAACAACAACAACAAGAACAACAAATGTATATCGTAATAAATTCAAACTAAATTTTACAAAAAACTAAAAACAAATCTTTAGTTAATCGAGGACTGTTGAATCCAACTCCTCTCCCTGAACCCATTCAAAATGGGCAATGTAAATGTATGTAACAGGCAGAAGGAAGCATTTCCGATCCCATAAAGTATATATATTCTTGATCAGCATCAACAGCCAAGTCGATCTAGCCATGTCCGCCCGTCTGTCCATCCATCCGTCTGTCCGTCCGCCTGTCTGTCCGTCCGTCCGACCGTCTATCCTTATGTATGAACGCAAGGATCTCAGAACCTATAAGAGCTAGAGAACTTGAAGTTTTAGCTGTAGGTCCTCCTAGTCCTGTTTCCGATAATCCATAACTTGCCCCGTTTCCAAGCAATCGATAAAAATCGATTTCTACATCCTGTTTTTTGAGCAATTTCGGTAAATAATAAGAGCTAGAGCCAACAAACTAGACATGTAGCTTCCAGAATAGTATATATATCTGCATTTGGTGTTGGAAGAAGAGGCTTCAGGGTATCCCCTAGTCGGAAGCTCCCGACTAGAACTTCCTACTTGTTTTTTCTATCTATCCCCATTTCACGAGCTTTAAAGGCAAGGTTTGATAAGGGCGGAGTTTGTTTAGCAAATATCTTAATGAGGCTTGATTAAATATTTTATATTATAATATTTTTCCTCAATTGTGTTTTCCTCTATATATGGAGGTCTTTCGAGAATATTTATATACAGCTGTTACATATATATACATATAAAGCTGAGAAAACTTTCCTGTTTCTTATGCAACTTTTACTTTGGTCTATAAAAATATATGTTGTTCAGCATTTGGAGCATGCATATTTAACAATAAGACACCATTCCACAATTATCCAAGCTTTATTCAAGCTTAGTTTGAGCTACAGCCAAATATTAATGGCATTTCCATGGAATAATATCTCTAAGCTCCGAACCCAACTTTTAATAACATCTGGCTGCTAAGGCCTTCAGCTGAAGCATCACTAGCCAAGGATTCGAACCAGCATGCTTCTTTTTCATTAGCTCCAACTTGGACAGCTACTCTACCAAGCAGACCGCTGCAAAGTTGATTTCTGCAATCGCTCCCAAACTGTAGTTCCGCATTTATATGGCGTCTTACATGGAGTCACACCCCGTGAAATCTTAGCGGCCCATTCAGACACGCAGCTGGCGTTGATTAGCATAAGCAAATGCCAAAAAAGTTTTGCACAGTTGCCAATAAAGCAAGGAAATGGAAAATAAAACAGGTAGAAAAGCGAAAGTATGTTAACATAAATCGATCGAGGTAGCTGCTTGAAAGTCAGGCACAGCTATTTTTAAGCCGTAAGGCGAAACCGCAAGGACGAGTCGCGCCTGCCACCGAATGCTGCAATGAAAGCGGAGCTGCCCGTGCGCTCCACCCATAGCCTGTGCCCAATTGGATTGCCAGGTGACATACACTCACACACACACACACACCCACACAGAGGCGCAGCTGCCCTGGCTACCACACACACATAGAAGTCCACATGGACATTGACATGGCAGCATAATAATAATAAATACCGCTAGGCAACCGTAAATTCCTTAGCATGAATCGATTTAACTAACCCACGCCACGCCTCAAGGAGCAGCCAGCAGCAGCAGCAGGAGCGGCAGCTGCAGTTCAGTAGCAGTTGAAGTCGTTACAGATTCGGACGGAGACAGCCAGGCCAGGTCAGGTACTCCATTCTCTAGCTCAATCGAAAGCAAAGTGTGCCAGGCGAAAGACTTTCTGAACGAAGGAGAAAGAAAAAACTCTCCCACTCACACACCTACACAGGTTGTGTATAAAGAACTGCATACGTAACAGTTAATTGCGCATACGATTAAATCTTACGCAACGTATATATTTTATATTTAACCAAGCGAAATACAGTGAGAGATTCAGTTTGAGAGGCAGTGCATCTGTATCTACCATGTTGCCTAATTTGAAGCCGCGTCGCATAACGGGCCTGCAGCTGGCCAGCAAGCATTTGGGTCCGGTGGCCAAATGCCCGCCCAGATACTCGGAGGAGGATTGGGACTACAACAACAAGATCAAGTTCCGGATCACCTGCGACCAGGAGAAGCTCGCCGAGCGGATTGTCGAGTGAGTATTGCAGCTGCAGCACCAGACCAACTGCATGGCTCTCTCTTTGTGGCTTTCAGGGAGTCGCGTCGCGTGGTCGATGAGACGAAGGACACCACCAAGAACTGGCAGCGCGAGGTGGAGCATCATATGCGCGAGCGCACCAGCGAGATACGCTTCCTGGTCGATGAGCTGAATCGTCAGAAGAAGACGGCCGCTCTGGAGGATGAGACGCTGAACACGTATCGCAATCGTGTGCTAAATTGCATCGAGTTTCTCAAGGAGAAGTCGCTGGCCATATGCAAGCAGTGCCTGATCCTGCGCGAGGGCCGCATTGGCGTCGATCTCTGCGACGATGAGGTGGATCGCTCGCTGCGCCGCGAGCTGAAGGTTATTAAGGGCTGCCAGGGCCTGGCCGATGCTGCACTCAAGGAGGCCGAGGAGCAGATACGCAAGCTGCGTGCGGCCATGTATCTGCTCGACCAGGATCTGGCAGCCAAGGACAAGTCACTGGCAATTGACGAGAAGAATCTGAAGCTAAAGGAGTTTCAGCAGGACCTTGGCAAAGGTCAGGATTTGTCCAAGCAGCACTGGTAGGTCAGCAGCTGTATTAACAACCATCAGGCCCTTAACTATTCCAACTCCCCAAGTCAATTCTCGCTGACCGAGTGGCAGGCGCAGACCTATGAGAATCTGGAGGCAAATGCAAAGGCTTTAGTGTCCGCCGGGCAGCTGCGCGCCTACATTGATCTGCTGCTGAAGCAGGTCTGTGAGGACATGCAGAACCAGACGGATCGCACCAACGAGGCCTTCGAGCGTCGCATCGCTGAGACGAAGCATGTGAAGCAGTGCCTGGAGAACAAGCACAAGGACACCATGGACCACATCCACCAGGTGCAGCGCAACATGAACGAACTGGAGCGCGAGATGTCCGACAAGCAGCGCGCCATCACACTATGCCAGACGCGCCTCAGCAATCGCGCCCATCGGCCAGGCCTGGAGCTGACCTGTGACATGGTCCAGGATGCGCTCTACAATGAGCTGCAGGCCCTCAAGGCCTCCGTCTGCAAGCTGAATCAGAAGCTGAACGAGAACAAGGCATCCATGCGCTATCTCATGCATGTCCAGGTCATGCAGGAGGAGGAGATCAACATCAAGGCGAACAGCTGCAAAATAGACGAGGTCGACTGCATGACCCTGCGCCAGGCACTCAAATACACATCGTTCTAGTCTACTAGCCCACTTCGACCAGTTCTCCACACACCATAACTTAATCAAATTCAAATTTAAATTGCATGTGCCTTACAAAATTATCAACATGTGCATGGTTAATAAATTGAAATTCACTCCAAGCTCCAAATATGCAAGCATTTCCCAAGGATTTTATTCGCATTTGACACGCTACTGAAATAATCGCAAATATGGGCCAAATTATAGACAACTTATAGAGTATGGATCGAGCCTTTTAATTCTTTTATGATATATTTCATTTAATCCTTAAATAAGTTATAAATAATATGTCTATTTGATTATTTAACTAACAAACGAGCATCATAGTATAGCATTAAAGATATTTTGCACGTTTTTTCTTACTTATAAACATCATTTAAAAATTCCTAAGATTTCGAAAAGACTTTACGAGATAACAATATTCCACCCATTTTCCGATCCTAGGGGTGATTTATACAACGCCCAGTCAGTAAATCAGGCAGCCAATTAAGTTAATATATATTTTAAATTATATATATCAGTTAAGTCTATATACACATATACATAATGAGATAATGGTACTAGGTACTACTACTACACAGATTTATCTTAGCCAATGAGAGTCTCTTTGCATACGTGATTTTTGAGAACAGTTTTAAAAATCATCGAGCAGTGTTGACAGCTATGATACTCTTTGGAAGCGTGACGCTTGATGTGGTTATTGAGATGGGGCTTCTGCATAAAGTCCATCGGGCAGTGGGGACACTTGAACGGACGTTCACCCGTATGACTGCGGATATGCTTCTGAGCATCTGAGTGATCTGTGAAAGCCATTGGGCAATAGGAACACTTGTAAGGACGTTCGCCTGTATGAATGCGAATATGCCTCCGAAGATTTGAACGTGTGCTAAAAACCTGCAGACAGTGGGGACACTCGTTCCTATGAGTACGCATATGTTTATTAAGGTTGACTTTTTCGTCAAAGGTCTTCCAGCATTGCA
Source organism: Drosophila kanekoi (assembly GCA_037075305.1). Taxonomy (NCBI): domain Eukaryota; kingdom Metazoa; phylum Arthropoda; class Insecta; order Diptera; family Drosophilidae; genus Drosophila; species Drosophila kanekoi. The sequence continues at coordinate 5,754,846 of JBAMCE010000141.1, read as the reverse complement.
TACACTCGTACGTAGTTTTATCGGTGGTCTGCATGTGGTCCGTAGCTTGTTCCCTTAACTCGCCTTGGGCAACTAAGCAGCTGTGAGGAACGGGGGGTTCTTTGGTCAGGTTGCGCATTTGCTCCTTGAATAAAGGATAGTTGCCTTGACTAGCATCTGTGACTTCTTGCACTATATCTGTTTGGCTGAGCTGCTCCTCTATCTTCGGGCCCTTCAACTCTGTGTCACACGCAAAATATACGTTAGTTTCTATTTTAACACAAGCATCTTTGTTCAACCGTTCCCAAAGCAGCTGGTGGCTCCTTTCACATTTGCGCTTGAATCTAAATGCATTCACAGTGTCGGAAATACAGGAGTGACAAATCATTTTAGGTAATGGATCATCTGGGCTGATCTCACAGTCGACACACTCGGTTAGCATTTCCGACAGGCTTGGTTCCTCCCTTGGCAGCTGACACTTGGAAAATATTTCTTCAAGTGGTTCATTGCTACTCATGCAAATTCTGCAGAGTTCTTCCATGTTTATTTACAATTAAAATGAGTACAAACTGACCAAATTTCCTGCTCTCGTATAAGCTTGATAAAATCGATTTATGGCTTGCAAGTATCGATACATAAGGAAAATTACTTTTACTGGTCACACTCTAAATCTTGCATTTTTTAAATACCTCATTTAACGGAAACCAAGCTTTTGATTGTTTACAAATGTTTATTTTGAAAATGTTCCCACCTCTTTCAGCAGCTGATATATTAACACATGCAATTATAAAAAGGTAATCGGTTAAAGAGTGCTTATAAAATATTGACAAGCACGCATTTCAACTTATATTATTAACGGTAGTTGATTGTTTTGAGCTGTATTCGGCTCACTTTAGGGGCTTTCGTCAGTGTGAACGAGAAGGTGAGCTTGGATATGCAGCATGCGGGCGAAGCTCTTCGGACAATGGGGACATTGGTATGGATGCGAACTTTCTTCTGCATGAAGGCGAACATGCCTTTGCAGGTTCGAGGGATGATTGAATGTCTTCGAGCAATAGGAACAATTAAATGGACGTTCGCCTGAGTGAACGCGTATATGCGACTGTAAATTCGAGTTATTTTTGAAGGCTTTCGGACAGTGCGGACACTCGTATGGACGTTTTCGGATGTGAGTAACCATGTGCTTCTTCAGTTGATAGCTTAGCATGAACACTTTTGGACAATCTTGACACTTGTAAGCACGCTCTCGGGTGTGAGAGCGCATGTGCGCTTGAAGACTCGCATGCCGCTTATATGATTTCGGACATTGCGTGCACACAAATCGACGATCTTCCGTACTATGGTAAACTGCGTGCTCGGTCAACAGGGTCATGTCAGCGAATACCCTGCCACAAATTCTACAGCGATGATTGCTTTCGGTGGCATCAGCTTCAGCAATGTCCAAAGTCCCCGGCGAAAGTTGTTCCTCCTTAAAACTAGTGCGTTGAGGCAGCTCGTTTTCTGCAAAGTTATCTTCCCAGCTATCCTGCATAGGTGTCTCCTGCTGCTCCTGCTTCACGCACGACAGTTCCATGCTTCCACATGCTGGCAGGTGCCAATCTTCAGATTTTATTGAATAATTGCCCCTACTGCTGAGCAGCAGACAAAACTGCTCATGGCTCTGTTCGCATGTGCGTTTAAATTTGAATGCGTTTTGGGTATCAAGAACGCAGGACAAGCAAATCTGTTTTGGGAATGGATCATCTGGCTTTACCTCACAGTCGACGCATGCATTCAGCATCTCAGCTAGGCTGGGCTCCTCCTCCGGCTGCTGTCGCTCGGCAAATATTTCAACAAGCGTGACACAGCTGCTCATGCAAACTCGACAAACTTGTTCCATTTTTATTTACAATTTAAGAGAATTAAACTCCCTCCTGCCGACTGAAAACATAGTTATAAACAATGTGTTGTATCGATAAGTCGATATACTTGTTGGATGCTGTCATGTAAAGTGAACTAGTTTTCACTGAACTAGTTTTACAACTATCGAGCCTGTTGGACGATTAGAATTAATCCCAAGTTATCGGTAAGCCGCCACAGTCTATCGTATAAAATGCAACTCTTTACACAGCTAGCAATTAGTAGAAAACTCCTTTAGATTTCTGCCGCTTTGTTGAGTTATAAATTAATGTTAAGCTAAAAAGTGTACAAACCAGAAATTAAGGTAATTAACATTGTCCGTCTGTCCATTTGGGTCGCCCCCTCTTACATCTGTGTGCCTCCTTGCAGCTGGCAGCGTCCGTCGAGCAGCACACAGCAAAATGGAGTACAGCCACAGCCACGAAACTTGAAAATCAATAATAGAGAAAAACGAAATTAATAGTTTGTTGCGATTTTTCTTGCTTTAATTGTCGTTGTAGTTTAGAAATTATGTCAAAACGCAGTGCTGACGATGCCAGCGGCACCGGCAGCGGTAGCAGCTGTTTGGTGGCTGCGGCGGCCGCTGGTCAGCCGCCCATCAAGAAGGTGCACTTCGAGCCACACTTAATTGGGCCGGTGTCGACGTTGGAGGAAATGGATATCAAGGTTTTGGAGTTTCAGAACAAGAAACTCGCCCAGAGAATAGAGCAGCGAATGCGCTGCGAGGCCGAGCTGCGGCATCGCATTGAGCAGCTGGAGAAGCGTCAGACACAGGATGATGCGGTTCTTAACGTAGTGAATAGGTATTGGAATCAGCTGAACGAGGACATACGGGTGCTGTTGCAAAGATTTGACGCCGAAACGGCCGATGAGCTGGAGAACAAGAACGAGAACGAGGTGACCACCTCGTTTCTTACACAGCTGTCCACCTGGGACAAGGAGGAGCTGGACGAAAAGCTGGCCAATCGTGTTCAGGTGTCAAAGCGCGCAGTGGCGAAGATCGTCCAGGTTATTGATAGGTTAATGCAACGTAACGAGAAGATAACGCATGTATTGAAAGGCGATGGTCTGGCCGGTACAGGTGCGCAGGGAACGACTGCTGGCGGTGACGAGGAGCAGCAGTCTACCTCCGGAGCGGAGTCAGACGCGGCATCAACGGGGATGGGGGTGCACGCGCTGGAAGAGACGTTAAAGAAGACTCATATTGAGATTATGACGGAGAATCACAACCTGCAAAACCTTAACACGTCGCTGCACGAGAAATTCCACACAATGTCGCTGAAGATGAAGGAGTATCAGGATGCGCTCACCGCAAAAGAGACGGAAAATGCTGAACTCAAAAACCAAATCGATGAGCTGCAATATGACCTGGAGAAGATACATTGTCGGAACGATAAGCTGGAGAACCATCTGGCTGAGGCCATTGAGAAGCTTAAGGCATATCATCAGATCTACGGGGATCCCAACAAAAGCAGCAACAGTGCCAAGACGCCCAGCAGTGGTGTGGGCACCGGCGGTGGAGGTAGTGCAACGACCAATGTGAATAGTCAACACTTGGAGGAGCTACAAAAGGAACTGGAGGAGCATCGCGAGCTGGCCAACAATCGGTTACAGGAGCTGGACAAGCTGCATGCCACACATCGCGAAACCCTCAAGGAAGTGGAGAAACTTAAAATGGATGTAAGGAGTCTCAACCAGATACACCCAGCCAAGAGCTAATCCTCTAATGCTTGCTTTTTTTGTAGATCCGCCAGCTGCCCGAATCGGTCATAGTGGAGACAACAGAGTACAAATGCTTGCAGTCGCAGTTCTCCGTGCTCTACAACGAGTCCATGCAGATCAAGACCATGCTGGACGAGACACGTAATCAGCTACAGACCAGCAAGAATCAACATCTGCGCCAGATCGAGGTGATGGAGAGCGAGGAGCTCATTGCTCAGAAGAAGGTGCGTAGCGAGATGATCCAGATGGAGGACGTGCTGGCGCTTATACGAAAAGAGTACGAGGCGTTGCGCATTGAGTTCGAGCAGAACATGGCCGCCAACGAGCAGACGGCCCCCATCAATCGCGAGATGCGGCATCTTATCACCTCGCTACAGAACCACAACGGTCAGCTGAAGGGCGAGGTACAACGCTACAAGCGCAAGTATAAGGACATCTCCACGGACAATGTGAAGCTGCGCAAGGAGCTGGACGAAGCGCAAGCCAAGCTCGAGGGCAACAAGCAGCAACAGCAATCGGCGGCCGCGGCGGCCGGTGAGGAAGTTAAACAGGAATCAGCAGCCAACGTCAAGGAGGAAAATGCTAACAACGCTTCAGCCGGCGGCGCGACGTCCATGAACACAGCCTCCAATGCAAGTGGCGACGTCAATATGGTCATCAAAGAGGAGAACTCCGCCTCTGCCGAAGATGACCTGGACGACGAAGCCGGCGGCAAAGATGTCAAGGATCCGAACATTAAGCAAGAAAAGCTGTCAGCCAGCGAAGCCGCAGCTGCTGAAAAAAAAGATTCACCCGGTCCGGCGAATACAACATCAGCAGCAGCTGGCACAGCAAATGCCGTTAAAGCTGAAAAGGATACCAAGGACGGCATTAAGGCAAAGGAACTGAAGGCTGTGGAGAGTGAAACCGTGCGGGATCTAAAAGCGCAACTCAAGTAGGAGCCAACATTAGGTTGAAGATTTTCCTTTATTACCATCTATTTTTTACAGAAAAGCGCTGAACGATCAGAAGGAAATGAAGCTATTACTGGACATGTACAAAGGAGTCTCGAAGGATCAGCGCGACAAGGTGCAGCTGATGGCCACCGAGAAGAAGCTGCGCTCTGAGATCGAAGAGCTGCGGCAACAGCTGAAAAAGCTGCAGGAGAGCAAGCGAGAAGAGCGCAAGAAACTGGCCGATGAGGAGGCACTGCGGAAAATCAAGCAGCTGGAGGAGCAAAAATACGAGCTGCAAAAGCAGGTGGCCAATCACAAACCCACCGAGAATACCTGGGGCGCTGCGCCGGGAGGTGGACCCGGCGGCCCGAACTACAGTCGTCCGTTTGTCGGCTCCCATGAGGAGGAGGCGTTGTTAAACGAGATGGAGGTGACTGGCCAGGCGTTCGAGGACATGCAAGAACAAAACTCAAGGCTTATCCAGCAGCTACGCGAAAAAGACGATGCGAATTTCAAGCTGATGTCCGAGCGGATCAAGGCTAACCAGCTGCACAAGCTGCTGCGCGAGGAGAAGACTGTGCTGGAAGATCAAATGACCACAGCGACAACACAGATCGAAGCCATGCACATTGTGTTGCGCAAACTGGAAGAGAAGGAGCGCAGCCTGCAGGCCACCGTCGCGTCTATTGAAAAGGAGCTGATGCTGCGCCAACAGGCCATGGAGATGCACAAGCGGAAGGCCATAGAATCGGCGCAATCGGCAGCGGACCTCAAGCTGCATCTGGAAAAGTATCATGCCCAAATGAAGGAGGCACAACAGGTTGTCGCTGAGAAGACAAGCTCGCTGGAGGCGGAGGCTTATAAAACAAAGCGGTTGCAGGAGGAGCTGGCACAGTTCAAACGGAAGGCAGAGCGCATGAAGAAGATGGAAATGTCGGGCACAACCATCGACGAGGTGATGATCGAGGAAATACGCGAATACAAGGAGACACTCACGTGTCCCTCGTGCAAGGTGAAGCGCAAGGACGCCGTTCTCTCCAAATGCTTCCATGTCTTCTGTTACGACTGTCTGCGGACGCGATACGAGACGAGGCAACGGAAGTGTCCCAAATGCAACTGCGCCTTTGGCGCCAACGATTACCATAGGCTTTACCTGCAATAGAGAGCAGGACAGATTATCGATCATGAACACCGAGCGTCTGCATACAAGCCAGCTAATCCATAACGAGCATATTATCTATGTACTATTAATATATATATATATATAATTGTTTTTAAGTGTCGCCCCTACGCGACTTCCCTTTGTATCCCTTGTATACCTTGCGGCAAATATTTGAATTTTTCATTGTGGCCCCAAGCATCTCATAAGTTATGAGTTCCGAGTGATATTCTCCCGGGTTTTTATGTAGCTTCTAGATTGAAACTAAATCGTACGAACTTTAATAAATGGCTATCAATTATTTTCAATAGCATTAATACAAGAATATTCAACACATTTGTGTTTTTGACGTCGTTTGAAGACGTCACGGGTCAGAATAGCTAATCGTACTTGTATATAAGCCGTTAAATTCTATAACATTTCTGTTTAATGTATTGCCTTTCCCATCGCGTTTAAATTTTCCTCCGATTTTTAGTTTTAAGCAAGCTTATACGTATCGCGTACGATTCTTCCAATCTTTTTCCTATTACAAAAAAAAAAAATTGAAAGCCTCAGCAAGGGATGAAGGAGGTACACAAATTGTTTTAAAACTAAAATCTTGTCCAACAGTTACACTGAATCAACTAAGAAAATAAAATAATTTAGTTACATTATTAGTTAATATCTTAACGTTTAATTTGAAGAAGATTTCAAAACTAATTGAAACTGATATTCAAAAACGACGAACTGGCGCGAAATAACTCATATTCGAGAGCTTATGGGCAACACTAGTGTTAAATTCAAAATATGCGGCAATTTAGTGCAAACGATACAAAGGTCACACTGTTCACCGGCTAGCCGGCGTCTGTAGTTTAACATACTGTAATTTAGACACTTAACATTATGTTAGCTGCAATAGCCAGCAGCAATACTGTAAACAGTCTCGTCGTTGTTGTTGGCCCGTGTGGGCGCGTTTCGGTATTGTCCTGTGCGTCGCGGCATTTTGACTGAACGGGTTTTCGCTTTGAAGCCTTTGAATGTGGCCCGAAATAAAAGTGCAACGTTTTCAAATTAATCGATGTGCCGTCCAATTTAAATTGTATTCGTTGCCGTTGCTGCTGCCTGCCTGAAAGTCGCTTGTGGCTAAGACAACAAATTTTTGCTCAAGCCATCGATTTTTCGCGCTGTTTAAACGCGTCTCCCTGCGTGTGTGTGTGTGCGTAAGTGTATTAGTGTGTGCGAGGACCTATTGAAATACATACATAATTATAAAACTCAGGCAGCACACAGGCTGACAAAGGTCCTGACGCAGCAGCGCGCCTTTGAAAAGTTCTGCCCAGCTGCTGCCTGTGCAGCTGCCAGGCTAAAACAACTACAACAACAATAGCAGCAACAATGCCCATTCACCTGGCCTTTTGAACAAGCGATCGTGCGTGCGTGTGTGTGTGTGCGTGTAATATTTGTGCATTCAATTTGCACAAAATTTAAGCGCTAATAGATTTTCGCAAATCCAGAGATCAGCCGTCCACAAACAACGCAATTTGCCATCCAATTTTTAGCGCGTCGTCCGCAAAGGGGAGCGCAATAATAGAACATAACAGACGTCCATTTGCTGCTCAACTCCGAAAACAAACAAAGTCAACAAGCGCGTGCGAGAGAGACAGCGAATTATGCCTTGGGGGAGCCGCTGACATTTTCATCAGCGCCAACAACTGCAGGAACCACCAACACGACAACAACAACAACTACAAAAACAACATTGACTGAGTGTCGTCGTCGTCGTCGTCGTCGCTGGCACAGTTTTTCCTGCTGCTCTCTGTGGGTGAGTAGCAATGTTTTTGTTGTTTTTAGTTTTACGGGTAGAAAGTAGTTATCGAATATGATGGAGGCTAAAAAATAGCGACTGGGATTGGGCAGGGAACTGGAACTGGGATTGGGTATGGAACTGGAACTGGGATTGGGTATGGAACTGGAACTGGGATTGGGCATGGAACGGGAACCGGGAATGGAACCAGTGGGTGGGCGTTCAGTTGTTATTGTTTTTGCGTCTAGCTTCAGCTGACAGACCGTTCCTAATGGCTTTCGTTGGGCTTGGCTTGGCTGGTTCAAAAGGTCGACGCGGCGCCTCGTGTTCGCTCCGTGCAGCTCCAGCTCCAGCTGGCACTTCATTTATGCGGCGTCAAAACTCATTTCGTATGTTGCATGACTTCAGCGATAATCGATTCGCAAACGGCGAAAAGCAAACGGCAGCAATCAGGAAGAGTGCAATTTCAGTCAATCAATCAGTCAAATCGTCCGTCAGTCAGTCAGTCAAACGTTCGCTCCGGTTATTGGACATATTTTTTTTCTTGCTATATTCATAAGCTAATGATCGGGCTAATGATGAGGAACGGATGCTCGAACCGTTTTAATTACGCATCCGCGACAATTTGCGGCGCCTTCTGGGCGATGGGCGGCGGGCGGAGGGCGGCGGGTTCAGCTGCCGGCCGGGGTGTGGCTGAGAGAGTTGCAGAAACTTCAGGAAAATACTAATTAAGCTTCATTAATCCGTTTGTCGTTTTGAATTGATAGAGAAAATCTCAAGTGGTTGTTAGTCAATTTATTAAGTGCTCAAACTGAAAATGAAAAGAAATTAAAGATTAGAGAGTTTCTTGTGGCCGCATTTACAGTTACGTCTGGGGATGTACACGAAAGAAATGATCATAAATTTCAAGTGTACCAAGTAACATAGTTGATCACTGGAACTGTGGAACTGTGGAACGAACACGGCATTGCAGAGGGTATTATACATCATCAGATGTGTTACGCATAGAAGGACTCATCTCTGACCCCATAAAAGTGGATTATAGCACAAAAGCCCCTGCGTCTGTCCGTACGTCAGTTTCTCTGCGAACTAGTCTCTCAGTCGTCTTGGTACTTTGCATAGGACTGTGTTTCTGGCAGGCAGTACACATGTTGGAACCGACCAGATCGGACCACTATATCATATAGCTGCCATAGGAATGATCGGCCGAAAAGTAGGCTCTTGTATGGTAAACTTATTTGTTTCCTTTTATGTGTCCTTAAGCTATCTTGACCTCAGCCTTTACTAGTCTATATATGCAAAATCTCAATAACTTCGGTCTACTATATCATGTAGGAACAATCGTTCGAAAGTAAGCTATAGTTAAACTTAGCTAATTGTAGCTAACTTTATAAAGTTACTTTAATGTTGAAATTGAACTGTTTACCCAGAAAAAGGTATTCATTTCTTCTCGAGCATAGCTAGAGATCTTTTTTATATCATAGTAGGAATATAATATAGTTCGAATATTAGTAAACTACCGAACATAAAACCTTTCTAAATTACAAAACGAGGAAGAAAGGCTATCTTAGGCACGCCGAAGATCTAATACCCTTGCAACATTTTAATGCCGAGGAAATGGTTAATGACGAGCTCGGTGAAGGTATCTTGATAAACAAAAAAGGCTTTTAATCAAAAACCTAGTTTTCGACCGATCGTTCCTATGGCAGCTATATGATATAGTGGTCCGATCTTAAAAGGATTTTGCATATATATGAGGAGCTTAGTAAAACTTATAAATGCCGAGGTTGGTCAAGATATCTTGAAAAACAAAATGTTTTTTCATACAAAATCTTAATTTTCGACCGATCGTTCCTATGGCAGCTATATGATATAATGGTCCGATCTTAATAGGATTTTGCATATATATGAGGAGCTTAGTAAAACTAATAAATGCCGAGGTTGGTGAAGATATCTTGAAAAACAAAATGTTTTTTCATACAAAATATTAATTTTTGATCGATCGTTCCTATGGCAGCTATATGATACAGTGGTCCGATCTTAATAGGATCTAGCATATATGTGAGGAGCTTATTAAAACTAATAAATGTCGAGTTTGGTCAAGATATCTTGAAACACAAAATGTTTTTTCATACAAAAGCTTAATTTTCGATCGATCTTTCCTATGGCAGCTATATGATATAGTAGTCAGATCCAGCTGGTTTTGACATATGTGCTGCGTGCAACAGAAAAAGGGACTTCTGCAAAGTTTCATTAAGATAGCTTTAAAACTGAGAGACTAGTTCGCATAGAAACAGACAGCCGGACAGACGGACAGACGGACAGACGGACATGGCTATATCGACTCGACTGTTGATGCTGATCAAGAATATATATACTTTATGGGGTCGGAGATGTCTCCTTCTCTGCGTTACACATTTCACGACAAAATTATAATACCCTCTGCAAGGGTATAACAAGCGATAAGAAAGTTTCTATTAACATAATATGAATTTCTATACCCTGTATAATATATCCCTATCAAATCCCTTTTATTACAGTTCATAGTTTACAAAGTTTAATCAGTTGAAACATATTACCAATCAAAGTAGAATTGGGCATATAAAAGTTCTTTGGCTCTTAACTCTCTCAAACAGCGTAAAGAGTGGGAAACAGCTTTAAAGAGGTCAAAAATGATATACATGATAATGATGCCATGATCTCACCTGCGTGGGATTAGTCGATTTGTCTGATTTATGGCGAAATACTTTTGGCTCGATCTATCATAGCTGTCGTCAGTAATCTATTTGCCAACTTTGGTGACTTTTATCGATTGCTTGGAAACGGGGCAAGTTATCGAATATCGGAAAGAGGACTAGAAGGACCTACAGCTAAAATTTCAAGTTCTCTAGCTCTTATAGGTTCTGAGATGCTTGCGTTCATACAGACGGACAGACGGACGGACGGACAGACAGACGGACGGACAGACAGACGGACATGGCTAGATCGACTCGGCTATTGATGCTGATCAAGAATATATATACTTTATGGGGTCGGAGATGCATCCTTCTGCCTGTTACATACATTTACATTTTGCACAAAACCAATATACCCCTTTTACTCATTTTTAATGGGTTCAGGGTATAAAAAACAGAAACTCTTGGCAGTGCAACTAGTCTTCACTGTACTTTGAGGCAAAACTTTTGCTCTGACACATTTTCATTTTCTAAATAATTAAATCTTATCAGAGCGCTGCGAAAATTTGACTTGTTTTTTGTTTTGTTTTATTTTTGGCCAATATCTGGTTGCATTCTAATGTGTGGCCTGTCGCCTTATCGGAGCCGATAACAGGTCTTATAAATACGCGTATACATATGTATATATGTATATATATATGCTTGAACGATTACCCTCGATTCTTGTGTATGTACACATGCTTAGTTGAATTGTATTCCCGGCGTCCCCCTTCCCCCTGCAACTCTTGACTTGTCGAGCAAATTGATTTTGATAAAACCTGCCATTGGAACTTGTTTTTTTTGAGAGTGTGCGAATTTTTAACAGCCGCGCGATTTCGCACCCTTGCCCTGCCCCCTCCCCCCGTCACGAACAGACTTGCAATCAAATCAGGCCCATTAACAAAAGCGAATAACTTGTCAACTTTTTGTTTTGTTTATGCCGAATATTTATGATATTTACATAAATTAACGCTGTGCTTTGGCTTTGGCTTTGTATTGCGTCGATTGCCAATTTCAAGGTCAACAGCGGAACCCAATCCAACCCGCTTAACTGGAGCAGATGCAGATGCACAGGCCAGACCCAGACCCTGAGAACTAAACTGAAGATTGATATATTATATCATTTAGCTTATCTTTTGTTGGGCCTCAGTTAACGTCGCACAAAAGGATTTCTGGCATTGCATTTCAAGATGGGTGGAGGCTCTCGGGCGAGACAAGTCGGCGTCTGGCGCTCCCCTCCCTCCAGAGGGCAAGAGGGGGAGGGCAAGTTTTTACTGTGCTTGTGGCCTCCAAAAATGCTTTTCTATTTTCGCTTTGCTGCTGTTTTATGAAGACTTCCAAGTCTGGTCAATGGTCAGCTGTAGACGTGGCTATTACACACGCCCCACCCCACGTACCCCAATGTGCCCCCTTTTGGTGGAGTGTCATGTGGCGCATGCCGCTAAAAAATAAACGAGAAACCCCTCCAAGCGTGAAGTGGGCTTCCCATAGTCGTTGCTGTCGTTGTTGTTGTTGTTGTTGTAGTTGCTGTGATTATATAGTTAGTTATATGTGAGCATGGGTATGAAAAGTAACCGAGTGCAAGCATCGTTATATATCGCAGTTTGTGTCATAAAGAGTTTTATATTTCTTGGCTCGCATTAAATGAAAAATGAAGCGGACCAAAGACTTTCTCTGCCATATGACAAACAATTTCGGCTGTTGCCGCAATTGCGCCAGCAATGAGCTGTTAATGAAACCAAATAGACAGACAGACAGATAGACAGACAGACTGTCAGACAGACAGACCGACAGGCAGATAGACAGAGTTAGAAAGAGGGAAGCACTAGTCATCATGCCAATATGATCCGTGGGCCAGGCCAATGAACGATCCGACGCCTCAGCAGCTTAAGAAAACTGAGGCAAGCAGAACTTTATATTTTTGCGGACTTCTTTTCACTTCTCTGCTTATTTTGGTCTAAAAACAACAACAGCTAAACAAACAGTACACTGTGCAACCAGTTTTTGGGTACCAGAAATTGTACAAAATAAAATTGAGCAGAATATCAAAACATTTGAGCTGAGAGCTAGACATATACAAGGAGACAAAATAGTGAGTTCTAGGGATATAGGATTATATTTTACTTGATATTAGATAAGTTATTGGATAAGTTACCATCGTTTCTGATCAAGTGTATATAAACTCTTTCAAATTGTACAGAATCAAACAAAGTATATTCTATGGCTAACATGTTTTAGAGCCCTCATATTGAAAGAATTTCGAACCAGTGAAGGATTTTCGACTTGGAACTTCGTTTCTTCCTACTCCTAAACTGAATCAAATTTCATATTAATTGTTTCTTTTAATTGGGCATATTTATCAAACAGCTTTAAAAGTCTCCATTTCCTTAGCCAACATTTGTTTATATTTGGCTTACAACAAGTTGTTAAAAACTTAATAAGTGTAGACAAAGCGTTTACAGTTTTGTTTGTGTATATTATTTACATGTCGCGTAGTATATTTCATAAACTGGAAAAACATGTGTGCTTGCACTTAGTTATTGTCGAATAAACAAAGCGCGATCTATTATTTCGTTAGGCATCGTTGAAAGGCATATAGGAAAAGGGTTTATAAAATTGCTTGATTTGCTTTCTTGCTGTGTTGCATGTTGCATGGTGTAATCTGTGGCACAGTTCATGATTCTATGACTCGGGACACGACTTCAACGCGGCTCTTTTTGCCTTTTTGCCTCGTGTTTCGCGTGGCTCGGTTGCTCAATCTTCGACTTTCAACAGATGCAAAACGAAACTTTTGCGTGCCGTTGCCGTTGACTGAGAAGCCGCCGAAAAATTGTTTATAGTTTATGGCACTGGGCAATAACAACACCAGCAGCAACAACAACAGCAACAACAACAACAGCAGCAACAACAACAACAACAACATTAACTTCAAAAAGCGCAGCGATTCAGTTGGTCGCTTCTTCCTGCTTGGTTTTGTTGTTGTTTAGTTCAGTTGCTTTTGTTGTTGTTGTTGTTGCTGTTGTTGTATTGCCCAATACCCAGAGCCAAACCCGCGTTCGTGACAGCCCAGCTGGCCATGCCAGACGCCCGCCCGCCCCCTTGCCACACGCCTCTGTCCCGTTTGCGTCGTCTGCGTTCTCTTTGATTCATTAAACACGCGGCCGCGTTGCGTCCCGCTCCGCCCACTCCGCCCTGCCCCCAGCTCCAGGCGTTGCGCACAGCATAACCAAAACAACCAGAAAGGGGCGGAGGAGGCGCGTCTAAAGTCAAAAAAAAAAAAAGAAGAAAATTAGAAATCATAGCTGGCCTGCAGGTGCAACGAAATGAAAACTCCAAAAGAAAGATAGACTGAGAGAGAGAGAGGGGGAGCCAGAGAGAGAGGGAGAGGAGCGTGAGTGGGGGGCAACAGAACCCGGAAGAGTGCGCCTCGTTTGCCTCGGCCCGGCCCGGCCCGGCCTGGCCCCAAACCGAACCGAACCGAAACTCTTTGCGCAGTTTTCAATAGCTGTCCCCAGCTACAGACACAAACGCAAGGCACAAAACTGGGCGCGCAACTTGCAACTGCAACTCATTATAACTGTGCAACGAGCAGGGGCAGGGCCAGGGGCCAGGGGCAGGGGTTGGCAGTGCCGCAACAAATGCGGGTCTGGGTACCGATTGTAATTCTCGGCACAAATGTTTCACTTCATTTGAGTTTCGTGGCTCGTCGTCCCTTGTCCGACGTCCACAGGAAGTGCTGCAGTCGAGCGGGCGTGTTTAATAAACCCGAACCGGGGGCGTGGCAGCTGCCCACACAAACACACACACACACACTCACACACAATAGCACAGCTGTCCACCTGTTTCGTAGCGTAGCGTGAGAATCGCCAGCGGATTTGTATTTCGGTATCAATTAAAATAGTCGCGACATTTGCGTTCAACAAGCCCAAAAAAACAACGAGAAGAACAAGAGAGAACGAAATCCAAACAAATTGCTTGCGTCTGTGGGCAGGGCAGAGCGAGAGAGAGAGGGGGGGGGGGGTGGCAGAGGGGGCGCTATAAACTGGCCCCTCGCTAGACGGCACAAAATAAATTGCCATAAATGCGAGGCATGGAAATAAATTGTTTTCAATGCAACTGCCGCAACAACAGCAACAACAAGAACGAGTCGAGAGAAATTTATGCAAGTGAACGTATTTCCCTCTTTCATATATATAAGCTGCCCCAACATATGGCACAGAACTTGTTGTGCCGCACAATGGATCTGAGAACCCATGAAATTGCGAGTGCATAAATATATATAAATATATATCTTTCGATATGCACAAAATGCTTTAGTAGAAGTATTTCAGTTGAGGCTCAACAATATCGTGAGATATCATTAAATGCGCCTTTGGCTGTTTGGGTTTTTATGTCTGATAAATATATATATATATGCTCTGTGCAGCCCAAGTCCGATAAGATTCTTATTGGGCATATTTCAAGGCAAAGCTAATGTGGAGTCTATAAATATAACTTTCAGTTTTTATGGGTTTAGGTTGCAGTGAGTAGGTTAAAGCAATGGTAGGAACATGCTCTAGGAAAGGACTCGAAATTTGACATATATATGATTGTATGTACATACATATATACAAATCCTGTATACATTCATCTACTCCAATTAGATTCCTGTTAAGCTAACACAATCCTCTAACTGTGAATGGAAAGGTTTTTAAGCATAATAGGGCTTTTAGTACGAAAAAAACATGTTTCAGCTCTTTGGCCATTGAGTATCTGTCATTAAAATACTGTTTATGGAAAAGCGTTAGCAACTGTTTTCCTGTTGCCTTGCATTGCCCATGATTACAAATCGTACTACGCTGCCTAATTAAAATTCTGTTTTAGTTACCCCTTATGATTAAGTTTAATCACGTCTACCAAATTACAACAGACTTTCAGTACGGAAGGGAACTGCTTTTCACGGGTTGGCACAGAATGCACTCTTAGATAATAAATCATATAAATCACATTCCATTTCCATGATAATATCCTATGTATAAATAGGTCGTAACTTGGTCAAATCTCATCCGATTAACACGAGCTTTGGCTCTTTGTTCATGGATTGGCCTCTAGATGAAACCGACTAACTTCCAACTTAGTTTTAAAGCTCTTTGAATAAGAACTTAATGAATTCGTGCTTTAAGTTGGGAAGTTTGTGAAAGATATCTATGAAAGTTTTTTGTTTAGATCGGACGGATCGGTCTGAAACTCATTTTCAAAGATCTTTGAGAGAATTTATTTTATGTTCATTTATTACTATTAGCAATAAATATTTAAGTTTTTTTGTTTTCAATGTATTCTCTTAATTAATACATATGAAAGTTGTCCTTTTGGCTTAAAATAGCTTTTTTTCATTTCAAAATAAGTTTTCACATCAATCTATGCGCATCATGAATTATGCTGCGTGCATTAACTGGGCGCTGAACTGGTCGAACTGGGAAGCCGATTCGCATTGCCGCAATGCGACTGACTGTCAACTGTCGCAGTGTCATTGCTATTTCCCCTCTCCCCCTGTAATCATCCCCCCTTGAGATTGCTCGACATGCGAATTAATGGGCAAAACACACGCAGCGCAGCATTTGTAACTCTTATTTGCACTCGCATCTACGCGCCTTTTCAAGCATGTTAAGCGCAGTTGTTGTTGTTGTTATACTCTGTTTTGAATGTGCAAAGAGTATATTGGTTTTGCTGGGCAGGCGTCTGCAAAGCCCTGAAACTTTTAAAAGATGAGCTTTCATGTATCAGAAAATGTCTTTTAATATATGGCCACGCCTATAAGGAGGCGGTTCCATTACGATTTTCTGTATATGCCTTAGTCTAAGAGTTGATCCCTGGGAGAGCTTGTCAAATGTATTGCTGTCATGCCCAATGCCGCCTCTCAAAATTTCAGTTATCAGTATTTCCTAGTTTGAAAGCAAACTCTTTTCGAGCTGCCTTTTTGCTATTATTGTGCTTCGAACAGAGTACTGTGCAGTCGGTTTTAGCCGACTTGCTTGCTGCTGTTCGCTGCTTTAATTAAGTTGGCTTTATTTTTGCGCTGCAAAGCGCCCTAATCGAATTAGGCGCATTGCGGCGTAGGAGCTCCGTGTTGACCCCGGCCGCAGCGCTCATTGATTGGAGTTAATGAGCCAAAACGACGACGACAGCAATGTGGCCCAGCTCTATCTCTGGAGCGGCCACCTGCCTCTGTGGGTGGCACTTTCGCCTTGAACCCGGCCAGCAAATGCAGCCGGAGTTCCGGTTTATGCAAAACAATCTGCTGCCTTGGCATAGAACCGAGACTCGAAACGAGTTTCAGACGTGGACGGCAACAAGAAAAAAAAAACGTCTCACATATCTCAATCTTTCATTGTCAGGGCCATGGGGATCGATGCGCAGCGACAACTTCATCAGCTTCAGTCGTGGCAGCCCAGACAACTGCAGAAGGGTTCGATGGCAAAATGTTGCCGCTCTGTCTGTGCCCAGCTTTGTATCTACAAGATACTTCTTCATGCTCAAACAATTGCGCTGCAGCATTGGTTGTGTGTGTGTGCGTGTGCGTGTGTGTTTGTCTGCTTTATGGGTATGGAAATTGCTTGGCTTTTCTTGCTTCGCTTCCTCCGCAATGCCTCTTGCTGGGGGCACAAAGTCGCCGCCTTGTGCGGCACTCAAAGTCTCAGCCCCATCCGCCTGGTTTGTCGCCTCCGCTCAGCGCGCTTGTAGTGCCCTTCATTAGACCGCTAACCACTCCAGCTGCCTGGCTGCCCAGCACCACTTCGTCAGCCACATGGCACAAACGAGCTTTAAGGCCTCCTTCAAGCCTGTACCAGCCTTTAACATGTTCTAGCCAAGGTCGTTCAACAGGATCCGTCTATGAAAAACTCGCTTGGCAAGTCAGCTTAGTCTCTTCTCGCATTCAATTTTTGCAACCACGCCCAACAAAAAATGTTTGTTCGTTTGCAATTAGCTACAAATGAAATTCCAATTAACTTCAAATTGGAGCAACTTCATTATGTGTTCGCTGTTGCTGATGAATGATGATGAAATCTTCAAATTTGGCCAAAATCTCTAACAGATCGCATAACAAACAAGACACTAATGATGCGGTTATTAAACTGGCAAAACAATAACATGTACCTCGAGATAGCTACAGTAAGACGAAGTCTTAATACCCTTTCTTAGACCTTACCTTTACTTCGTACAGCAAATATCTAGTTAATATTAATATGTTTAGCTATTTATATGGTTATTCTCAGCAGGAATTTCTTTTCACCCAGCTAACAGCTGGCCAACTTTGGAGTAGAGTCAACTACAGATAGTTCAAGCTCTGGCCTCATAAGCAATGTGGCCAAGTGGAAAATGCCACATATCAGATTTATAAATATTCTACAACAGATGATGATGCATGATGATGGGCTGAGAAACGAATCGCTGCGACAACAATGCGAATGCGAATGCGAATGTTAATGTGAATGTGAATACGAATCGGTAATTCAAAAAGGTGCCCCAAAATGTGGCATGCATTTGAGGCCAGCGACAAGTGCTGCGCGTAACTGTGTAGTTTGGGTCAGAGTCGGTTCAGATTTGGTTTGATGAGGGCTCGCTCATAACTTATGCAGTGTCCCAGTTGTTGTGTCAGGTGTGAACTAGTTTAAGTCAATCACAAGAGCCTGGCGCAGTCGTCAGCAGCTGTCCAGAGCCGTTAGAGCAGCTAGCAGAAGTGGACACAAACGTTGCATGTTGCGTGTGCGTCCAACTTGACCGCAAAAGGCTGCCCGAGGGGCAGCAACGAGTTCTGATTGATGCGGGACGAGGCGGGCCGGCCCGGTAGTAGGCATGTGGCATGTGGCATTCCCCATTTGCCAAAAGGTCGTTGGCGTGCGCAACTTGTTGTGGGGCAACGAGCAGGTGGAGCGGGGGTTGGCCAAGGGGGAATATGCAACTGAAATGCCAGCATCCCAAAAATACGCGCATGCAGCATACAAAATTTGGGTCGCCTCGACGTGAATCACTCGCACTAAATGCGCTCTCCCTCTCTCTCTCTCTCTCTCTCCCTCTCCCTCTCGGTAGTGAGCTGCCATGTCCGGCACGCTGTTCGAGATGGAGGATCCACAGCTACAGCTACAGCAGCAACTGGCAAGCGATGTCGAGCAGCAGATGGCGTTGTGCCTGGCCAGCTTAGATCTGGGTGAGGGCGAATCTATGACTGTGGTGGCCAGCAGCATGACCACGCAGAGCAACTGCGATGGCAGCGACAGCGGCCTGGATGTGCCCAGCAGCAGCTGTTGCCTGTCCCGGGTCACCTTGCAGCGTGGCCTGAGCAGTACCAGTGGCGGCTACACCAGCAGCAATGGCCTGGAGGAGATCTACGACAGCTGTGAGCTGCAGCTGATCAACAACGTGTCGCCCAGCGAGCAGAGCAGCGAGTGCTCGCAGAGGTCGCCGCCACGACAGCGCTTTAATGGCAGCGTCAAGAAGAAGGTGGCCATGTTTGAGCCGGATGCGGAGCAGCAGCAATCGCCATCGATGGCAGCAGGCAAAACGCAGGAGCAGCTGCGCGGACGTGTGGCCAATTTGAAGCGCGCAGCCAGCCTGCCCAGAAACGGAGCGCCCGCAACGCCGGGGGCCAGAGAAAAGCCCCGCACGATCAACTCCGGATCGTTCCGTGTGCCGACTAACACGGCCACGCCTGTGCGCACACCACGCCCACAGAAGCCTGACACCCTGCCCAGCGCGTTGAACCGCGCCCAATCCGTGCAGCGGCTGGCGCAGGTGCAGCGCACGCCCTCCCTGAGTCGCGCCCGCACGCCAGGCACGCCATCCTCGGACGACTCACGCTGGCCGGCTAATCGTGGCGCCGCCGGACAACGTCGCGGCATGTCCGTGACGCCGGATGTGCTGGCCAATCGCATGCGAGGCAGCCCGGCACCAGGTAAGCTCCACGTTTCACCTTAATCTTACATGCACTAAAAGTGTGCTCCATGCTTCTCCAGGCGGCACCCTGCCTCGCCGTCGCAAGCAGCAGTCCGTGGAGGATCTGACCGCGGGTCGACTGTCGCGCAGCAATTCCATCAGTCGTGCAGCCGTTGTGGATGCCAGGATGACGTCGTCGGTGATGCTGATGCCGACGAGTCGGCGCAGCCTGGCGCCGCCTATGGTCACCGCCAAGGTCAATTCGCTGCGTCGTCCACAGCAGCAGCAGCAGATGGCCACGCCCAGGACACGCATCTACCACGAGACGGCTGTGCAAACGGCGCTGACCAGCGAGGATCTAGAGCAGGTGCTGGGCGGTGGCCTACTGCAGACGCGTGCCTTGGACGCCGTGGAGCAGCTGGATCAGAGCACACAGGCGGAGCCGGATCTGCGCGATCATGAGCTGGAACAACTGCGCCAGGAGGTGCGTCAGCTCAGCGGCAAGCTGCAGCGCGAGCGCGAGGAGAAGCTGGCCATGCAGCAGGAGCTGCATCTGAACACGGAGCGGGTCATGAGCATGCTGGAGCTGGCGCGCGTGGTCAGCGCCAGTGCGGGCACGCCCACCTCTGAGGATAGCGGCGATGGCAGCGGGCATGACAGCCTGCTCATGCTGGAGTCACAGATCCAGATGAGCGGTCACGAACTGATCGAGCGCCAGCAGGAGATTGGACAGCTGCGCGAGCTGTGTCGCGCCCTGCAGCAGGAGATGCGCCGCTCGCTGGCCACGCAGCAGCTGCTGCTGCAGGAGAAGGCCGCCATTGAGCAGGAGTCCAGCGAGCTGCAGGACTTTCTCCAACACGAAAAGGCCGCCCAGTGCGATGCTCTGCGTGAGCTGGAGACAGAGTATCTGGCGGCCAAGGCGCAGCTGGCCAATCGCGAGGAGGAAGCGAAGGTGTTACGCGACGAGTGTCGGCATCTGGTGCGCCTCAACGAGCAGCGTCGCCAGGAGAACCGCCTACTGCAAACCAAGTACGCGGCGCTGGAGAACAAGTCCCGGGAGCTGATACATCAGCAGAATGCGGCTGTGGCGGGCGCCTCGACGGCCTTGTCGGGTCTGCATGCACGGCTGGACAGTCTGGTCGAGCAGCTGGTGTGCTCCTATAGCATTTCCGAGCAGGACTTGGAGGTGAGTTGTGCACACAATTTTGACCAGCACTTAAACTAACGTTTCGCCCGCAGGACACACGTTTCCAGGCGGAGTCGCTGGCTGCGGAAACGGAGCACGCCCAGAATGGCCACAAGCCCAACGGCTTGGATTTGCCTCTCAGTCCAGCGCTGGCTGGCGATGCGCTGCACACCTTGGTGCTGGCCAGCGACGGTTCGCTGTCGCCGCAACGCAATCAGTCCTTCATAGCCGCCGTCATTGGTGCCATACGCCAGGCCACCACCCACTCGGGCAAGCGTCTCTCGCTACGGCAGGCGGGCAAACGGCATGGCCAAGCGGCAGGCTCAGGAGCAGTCGCCGGCGCTGCACATGCCACGACAATGCTCAACAGCAACGAACAGGCCAATCTTAATGGCAATGGAGGTGAGCCGCTAATAACCATATGCAATCTGTATATTAACTAGCTTATATTCTGCTTCACAGACGATTCCGATTCCACGGAGATGCTAGACTCTGAAACGGAGGTAAGTGAAGCTGCAATCGATCTGAAAGTTTACTTGCTCACATATATTTATTGTTACTTGTAGCCTTGCCTGCTCATGATGGACAATGTGCTCGAGGATGTGGTGCAGCCGGATTCGCACTCACACAACATGGTCTCCTCCTGCACGGGCATGATCTCTCAAATCGAGCTGCCCACGGAGCTGGTCAGCCAGTGCAGCCAGCAACAGCCGGCTCCAGCTGCAACTCAAGGCGATGATTCACTGCAACAGCTGTCACAGGCCATCACCAACCGACAGCAGATGGAACTACACGTACACAAGCTCAGCGTGCTGCCCAACAGGTAAGTGGCACAGTTTACTATCTAAGACCTTTCACTTCTGCAACTGGTCCCGATGCAATGTACTGCTTCCGACCTCCCGCTCTACAGAGCGAGGGGCTCAGTGCCAAAACGAATACAAACTAAGATTTTGGGGGCTTAGACTATCTACTAGCTTTGAATGACTTTAGACAAGGAGGATAAGACTCTGCGCAGATTTCTCTGTAATGTTTGAATATAAATGTTGCCCATATGCAAGGCACAAGTTAAG
Source organism: Drosophila kanekoi (assembly GCA_037075305.1). Taxonomy (NCBI): domain Eukaryota; kingdom Metazoa; phylum Arthropoda; class Insecta; order Diptera; family Drosophilidae; genus Drosophila; species Drosophila kanekoi. The sequence goes on along the minus strand of JBAMCE010000141.1, from coordinate 5,733,489 downwards.
ATCACCGGCATACATTAGTGGGGGAGAGTGAGACCATATCGAGGAAGGGGAAAAGGATACGGAATGGAAAAGGTGACTACGTTGGAGGACCCCAGAAGTCACCTGCATACATAGAGAAACCAAATTTCGGAAAAGAACTTTTTTGGCTTAACTGCTCAAATACCCTGAGATCCAGCTCAGAAGGTTGGAAAGCAGAGTAGGAATAATTTGAGAAGCAGTAAGGAGTAAGGAGAAACGGACTTGTAAGGCTTACTAAAATCAGTATAGATGGCTGCAGTCTGCATTATTTTCTTAAAACCATCAATTAATAGGGAAGTAAACTAAGAAATTGGATGCAGATCTACGACTCACGAGCCCATGTTGCAGTTGAGACATAACGCTTCATTCAAAGGCTTTAGGATTAGGAATTCGGAAATAACTCTATAGTTTTTCTTATGGAGAGGACTAACGATTTTTTCCATATGGCCCAAGCAGCAATCGCGACCAGTGCAACACGGAGGAGCTCAGCTGTCATGACTCGTTGGCCGAGTTGCCCTCGTTGATGGAGTACAGCACAGCGCAGGCGGTGGTCGATCAAGTAATTGAGGTGGATACGCTGGTAACCAAGCTGCTGAAGGTGCTGCGACTCGTGCAGCTGGACAACGACAATTGCATACAGCAGCTGATCCTGGACAAGTGAGTGGAATACAATCGGATCCGAGGAGTTCGAGTCACGTTGGAATTTAATCCTCTTACAGAAACAAACTGCAACAGCATAAGGAGGATATGCTGGAGAAGCTAAAAGACTTGGAGGATGTCAATCTGAAGCTGCAGGACGAGCTCATGGACGCCACCCAGGAGCTGATGATAAAGGGCAGCGATCTGAGCGGCGCCAAGGCCGAAATGCAGCGCCATCGCAACGAAATCGACGTAAGGTTTTAGCCACGTTCTCTAGTAAACGAATTATTCTTGGACATTTTTTCTTGTTGTGTTGCGCACCCTTCGAAGACATTTCTATATATCGTTTATCGTTTAGTCGCCAGATATATAATCATATGTTAAGCACGCGCAGCCGATGCAGCCGATCTTATCTTATTTTAAACGTACTTTTAGTCACACCTATTATTTGATTTAGAATAAACAGAACTCTTGGCCTAATTTATATTATATTTGAGTTGCTGCATTCCGTCGATCTGATCAGATTTTGTCATCTATCTGTATAATTTCTTGTACTTTGTTTCTCATGCCAACCATTTGTACACCTCATTCGTATTCATCAACGGACAGTCACAAATCAAGTACAAAAACGCACTCTTTCGTTTCAATTGAAATCCGTTTAACTAATTGCCATAACGCCCCTGATCCTGCTCCTGCTCCTGCTGCTGTTGCTGGTGCTTCACCTGTTCCTGCTTCCATTCCTGCTTTTGCCTGCTGCTGTTTCTGACAGCGCCTCAATGAGGATATCTGCACGCTGAGCACACTCTGTAGCAGCTACAAGAAACTGTCGCCCACCACAGAGTTTCCGCCCATGCAGCTGCTGTCGCCCAACCAGGCGCCCGAGCAGGGCGACGTCTTGGGCATTCTGAATCTGTTGAAGATGTGGCATACGGACGGACAGCTGCAGGATGCGCGTGTCAGCAGCTATTTGCGCAACGTTTGCGGCAATCAGCTGACGGTGATTGGGACTTTCTCTTATTATTCATATCCAACATATAATCATCATCATTCATTCACCGACCAGGTCAACACTGTGCCGCATCAGGACAACAACTATGTGGAACGTCTGCGCATCTATGCCAACCAACTGGAGCATGTGACGCGCGTCCTGGACGACTGTCAACTGCTAGGGGATCATACGCTACTGCAGCAGCTTCGCCGGGACATGGAAATCGTGCGCCTCAATGCCAACTGGACGCAATTATTGGAGCTAAACGAGGAGCGAGATCACAATGCGAATGAAGCGGATGTGCCCACATCCAGATCTTGAATTGTGTCAAATTGTTGTTAATTATCAAGTTAACTATTAGTACTTAAAAGTTGTTCAATTCCACGTAGTTAGAAACGTTAGCGTCCAGCTCGAGGCAACTAAAGCCGCAGTTTATTTTGCTATTGGAAAGCTATTAATCAAATAGGAAAATCTAATTAGAAATATTTCAAATTTCAATTTTCTCTAAAAGATCTTAATGTTTTATGCTAGAATCATGCGAAAGCTAATTGGAAACAATATATATTTTCGGCATGTCGGATATTAAATGCCTTTGTAGATATGCTTTACATTCAAACGAGGACAGCCTAGATAAGTCAAAGGAGGAAGTATGGGAGAGGCATAGTATTATTCGTAGTTGCTGGGCTTAACTGAGACATCTTGACAGACATATTTTAGTTAATTCTTCTTGCCGAGCTGTATGATATACTGATTCGATCTTTATAAGATTTTGCTGATGTATCTAAAAGCACGCGGCTTCCAAGGCCAAGTTTGGGAAAGATATCTTGAATAACTACAAAATTCTTGATCAATCGATCCTATGTCAGTTATATGATATAGTAGTTCGATCCAGACATGGCTCTGTTGACTTGGATCTGATCTAGAATATATAAAAGCTTTCTGCGTTACACATTCTGTTGCAAAAGTACCCTGCTCTACAAGGGTATCAGAAGAGTTTAATTTGTGTCCAAATTCCCGCTGCATACTTTCGAGCGCTCTGTCAAATTTGTGTTGCATACATTTGGGCAACAGGCTGAATTTTTTGCCATGCATTTGAAAAGTATTATTAAAATTGTTAGAAGGCAGCATTTGGGGCGTGGCTAACTGATTAAAACACGATTTGTTTTTGATTTTGTTTCGATAGAAAGTTGTTTGTATAATACACGTACAATAAATAAGCATAAACTAAATGTAAAAAAAAGTTAACTAATTATGAAAAAACAATTTCGAACAATTTTTGTAAAATCCCTTGAAATGGTATGGTACTATATGCTAGATATAAGTCTATAAGTATGGGCATATATATATAGCATGTACTCGTATATGGTATATATGTATGTATGTATATATGTATGTATGTATGTATATATATAGACAGCTATAAGTTGCGGCCGCCGCGTTTGTCTTTTATGTGTGTGTTTGTGGTCTTTACAATTACAAATAATCTCACAATGTAGGTTCAGGTTGGGTGAGGGATCGGCATAGGCATAGGGATAGGGAAAGAGCATGGGATTCCTTCCCAGCTAAAAGGAGGGTTTGCTGCTGCCAATGCTGCGTGCGGGCAGGCTGTTTGTCTTCACCGTGGGATTGTCGCGCGCCTGCGAGTGGGCGACCACAATGCTGAGGCACTGCACCCATTCCTCGGCGTTTTTGCCATCCTTGGGCTTGAGTATTAGGGTCTGATCGGCCGTGAAGATCTCAAAGGCCTTCGGTATGTTGCGTGCGCCGCGTGATACCTTAACGGAGCGAATTTGATTGACATCGATGCTCTCGCCGCCGCTCTGAAAATTGCTCGGCAATTAGTTGGTTTTAATTTTGAAGGATTTGTTTGGGTCACTTACGGATCCCTTGCAGGACAGATGAGCGCCCGAGAGCGTAAAGTAGCGTGTGCGCCAGCGCCTGAATAGTCGCCACTTGCCCTTCTTCTCCTTCAGCTGACCCTCAATCATGGGCTGATTGCTGCCATTGAGAAAGCCCACCGCCTTGTCCGGATGATTGCACAGAAAGCAGCCCCACTGATACTCCAGCTCATTGCAATTGGGATTGGACTTGTCCGTTTTGGACACCTCGAACACATCCAGAAAGCCCGAGTGACGCAGCTCATTCACAAGTATCTCGCGGTCCTAGGGAAGCCAACAAATGAGCTGAGCCAAATACTAATATTTATATATATATTCTCAACCTACCTTGACCTGGGGAAACTGACTGGTGACCAGCTCGGTGAAGCTGCGATTCTCGCACTTGAGTATCTGCCAGATATTTTTAAGGTTGCTGATGCCCGGCTCTCGAGTGCTGAGCACACATTTCTCCTTGACCTAGAGGAAAGGAGAGAGCGTTGTTGAAAAGATCCATTGGATCGCGTTGTCACTTACAAAGTGTCGCACTTGAAAGTCAAGGAATATCATGTGAATCCAGGTCTTGGGATTGCGAGTTCGCATCGTAAAGCACGTCTTGGAGTATAGGCAATGAGGTCCACGTATCTGGCAGGCGAAATGTAGCTTGGCCACCTTCTTCCGGCGCTCTGCAAATTCATTGGAAACTGTGTGATGTGTGTGTGTGTGTGTGGGATGGATAAGTGATTGAGAGAACAGTTGTGTAGGTGAACAGGAGAGCACAGTGGAGAACGGCAGAGATAATAAGTAGTTGAAAGGAGAATAATTGAATGGACAGACTCACCCTCAATGCTGCAGCGCGTCGGTGGCGGCAGGTGCTGCGAGACCTCGTCCATATATGACTTGATCGAGATGAAGTTCTTCTCGCAGAACTGCTGCACGGGATCACGCATTATCTGATATGGCTCGAAGGTGCTCATGCGCTGATCCATCACGCTGTTGGCATTCAGCAGGGTGCGGCTGGTGTTGTCGCTGCGTCTCGGCGCCACATTGGTGGTGGTTGTTGGGCCGGAGACGATCACCTCGCTCTGCATGGGAAAGGAAAAGTTTTAAAACAGATGTGGAGACGAACTGATTTGGGTCTTAGGTACATTGCCATTTACAGGTAGCTTCATGACGGACTTGGCATTGCCATTGCTGGAGGATTGCGGCAGAGCTGGCGATGCATGATGCACGGAGACTGCGTTCGCAGCGCTCGCCGCCGCAGCCGCCGCTGCTGCTGCTGTCGATGCTGCCACGGATTGTGGTATGGATATGGAGCCCACGGATTGATTCAGTGCATCTGTGCTGTACTTCATCAGCACCGTGCTGGAGTTGAGCAGCGTGGAGGGTCCCTGCGAGTGCGGACGCACCTTGGACGGCGACGTGGTGACGGTGACACCGCCAGAGGTCACCGGTATGCCGTGCTTATTGTGCCCGGTGATGATCACATCGTTGCTCAGCGGCGGCACCGGCGTCACGGGTGGATTACTTGGCGATGTCGGCGTCTTGGGCATGGCGCCCGTCTGAACCACAACGTTACTGTTGGAGCTGCCGCCCGGCTGTTGATTGATTTGTGAGTTGCTCAGACGCGTCATACTCTTGTGCAGCCCTCCAACCGAGCCGCTGGCCACGTTGAGTCGAGTGACGCTTCTGTGTGTATTGCTCGCGGGATGCAGGCGTCCAGTGCTGCGGGAGTCGCCCAGCTTAACGCGTCGCGTGTAGCCCGTATGCGGAGGTGTGGGCGTAGCCGTGGCAACGGGCAGCACAGCTGCTGGCGTCGAGGTGGCCACCGGTGCGGGCGCCGCACTGGGCGTGGCGAGCGTGGCGTTAACCGCGCTCGGCTGCGGCACAATGTTGGAGCTGCTGCTGGCGGGCGTAGCAGTAGGAGCTGTAACATGCAGGGCATTCAATGAAGATCTAACTGAGGGGAGTATTTGGTGCACCTACCTGGCTTTATCTGCGTGCTTGTGCTGGTGCTGGGGCTGGAGCTGGGGCTGGTGCTGCTGTTGAGGCTAACGATGGTGACACCGCCAGAGATCTTGTTGCCCGCGGCAATGCCCACATCATGCTGGGAGCTGAGTGCGGCATTCTTCTGGCGCACACAGGCCAGCACCTTGTCCGTGAAGAGCACGGGATAGGCGGAGCAGAGCCGCGTTGCCTCCTGCTGCAGCAGCGCCTGGGCGGGCAGATGCTCGAGCACAAAATCCAGCGCTTGCTGCGCCGTCTCCTTGCTGCCAATGCCGGACGTGGTCAGTATCTGGGCGCACAGCGTTACGGTGCTAGGGTTAGTCTTTGCGGCCAGGCGCAGCTGCTCGAAGTGCTCGACCAGCAGGTGAGGAGCATGCTGCGACAGCTTGAGTAGGATCTGCATGGTGATGTTGGAGGTGTCGCTGTCTTGCAGGAAGTCACACAGCTGCGGCACACACGACTCCAGCACTGCCGGTGACTTCTGCACAATGAGCAAATAGAGCTGAAAGACGGCCATGCGCTCCTGGGCATCGCATTGGGGCAGCAATGGGATGAGTAGCGGGGCGTGCGGCGTTACCGTCTCCGGGGACACCTCGTATACCTGGGAGAGCACGCGCAGCAGGCCATAATTGCCGGAGAGTATAGAGTCCATGATGGGATCCATGAAGTCGATCAGCAAATAGGCATAGTCGATGGCGGCCAGGGACAGGTAGCTGGCTAGATTGCGCGACAGCTCCTTGTTGCCCTTGGGCAGGAACTGCACGGCAATGGGCAGCGCAATTTTCATCAGTTCTTTCTTATCATAGTTCTACAAAGGGCAGGAAACGAGTTAGAGAATGATTTCAATTTGGTTGATCATGTTGCGGACTCACTAAAAATATGCTAGATACAATGTCTGCGGCGATCTTGGCATGCGGCGGCTCCTCCTTGGTGGCAGCCACCGGCTGTAGATTCCACAGCAAACACGTCTTCAATAGATCCACCAGAGCTGCGCAATAACGCTCCGCGCTGCGTGTCTCCCGTATGCAGGAGAGGACCCGTGTGACACAGATCTCCACCACGCTCTGATCATTGTTGTTCTTCACGTAGTCCGCATGCGAGATGATGGGATTGATTTCGGAAAGCTGGAAAGGAATGCGGGATTAAAAGATTGGATAAGATTGCTTGGATCGGCCGGACTTACCACCTCCGTAATGTCATTGACAATGTCCGCATCGGGCACCGAGAACAAGTCGCCGGCTCGGGACAGATCGCGCTTGGCGAGCACTTTTGTAAACAGTTCGTGCATCTCGAAAGCGTCGTGGCCTCGTCTTCCACGGGTCTAGTCAATCATTGCCTTGGGCAGTCTGCAATGGGATGGCACTTTTGGAAATTAGCTTTTCACTCTGCTGTGTTTTTGTTTAGGCATTTCGATGGCAGCGCATTTTCATTGCCAGCTTCGCGTTTTGGCGCTGTGCCAGAGTTCAGGCGCCGCTCGCAGCGATTTTTTATCTTATCGCCTGGCACTGGGAATGGGAATGGGTGGGGTAAAGGGTGAGCAAAGGGAACTCGCCTAAACACAGCCAAGTCAAATGCAACCCAGCATTTCTCCACTTGACTAAATATTTGCTGCAATAACTTTTTGCATTCACTTGCCCTCTCTACTTCTGTCTCCTGTCTCTCTCACTCGCTCTCTTCTCTCCCGCTCGCACTTCCAGCCAAGCGTCTGACTAGAAGCAGTCTCCTCTGCTGACTATATGTTATTATATAAATAGATATACTTTGTGGCCACCAAATACTTGTTGCATTGTCTCCATGCGAGACACTCGACCAGCGCTTGTCTCGCCAAAAATTCCATTTACACTCGTTAACAAAACTCAAGCCGAGTATATTGGGTTTCTTCTATACATACGCTCCATTCAAATGGGAACGGGTATTACAAAGTCGGCTATACCCTTCTCTCCTCTTCTTGTTTTTTGCCATTTAATTGGATTTTCTATGTTGTGGTTGGGTTTCTCGACAAATTGGAGTATAAACCATTTATTGCCGCAAAAAAAAGACTCCATAACTATAAATGATATTAAACATCTGCAGCGGCCCACAAGTTCTTATCACAAATAGCGCTTATCAGCTCGGGGTTTATGGGCATTGTAACTGACCTTTTAGTGGGCTTCAAATAAACAAACTTTACACTTGCGCCGTCATACTAATGGGGTATATAGTATACATTTTGGTTGATATACATACGTATATATATATATTTCCCAACTCTTCGAAATCTCTCAAGAAGTTTATACTCCCGCTGTTGGTCAAGGCTAACTGTACTGACCATGCATACATACTCTATATATATATATACTCTATATGTACATGTATTGGCTTGTATATTCAACTGATTCGGCAGATTTTGCACATGCAGTAATTCCGCAGAAGGTAATGAAAATCGCGTTTTGAATATTTGTGTTCTGTTTCGTACGGGGATTCCCTGAGTGGCTGCTCAACTGGGCAACTGGGAACCAAGAAGTGAGAGCCGAGAACTGAGAGCTCTTTGCAAAAGTGTTCGGTGCAAATAAACACATGGCAATTGTTTGCTCTGATATGACAGACCTCTCGACGGCCGACACTCGTTTAAGGTGGAACGACAAAATGTTGAAGCCAAATGATTCTCGGCCAAGTGTGGAATGCACTTTGCTTGCCTGCGAATTAGATTTTGATTAGATGCGCAGAATTCCACAGCGAGGTGGCTTTTGCTTGGGCTGTTGGGATTAAGACTTAAGCCTTAAGACGGCTCACACAATGGAATTTGCTTTGTGGGCGCTGAAAAGCTTCACGTCATGATTGACGCTGTCTCACGCTCCGTCTCTTTCTCTATCTGTTTGTGAGCTATGGCTGCGGCCATCAAGGAAGCGACGCCAACGCGCTGCGGATTATTAAATTTTCAAATAAAAACCAAAAGTTGCATAATCCATAGAGGCCTGGGCATGACCAGTCAGCCAGCCAGCCAGCCAGTCAGCCAGCCAGTCGACCAGGCAACAGCGCCAACAGCCAAAGAGCTCTGCACGCGAATTGCAGACGCAGACGGCGACAAGCGGGACGGACATTCGCTTCCTGGAAACCGGGACAGCCGCAGCACTTTGTTGTTGTTGCTGTGGTTGTTGTTGTTATATTATTGTGTGTGTTTGTTGTTATTTATGGCTCATTCGCGCTCAGGTTGCAGCAAAGAAACTGGTTAAAAAATAAATAAAGAGGCAGCAACAAGTCGCAGCAACAACAACAACAACAACAACAACTTTGCGCGCGCTCGAGAGAAAATTAAAAGAGAAATAGAAATACACGTATATATAAGTATAAGTAATGGATGATGATGATGATGGCGTTGGCTAAAACATAAACCGAAACCGGTGCGGCAGGTTAATACACAAGCAGCCAGCACAGACAGCCAACCAGCCAGCCAACCAACCAGCCAGCCAGTTAGCCAGTCAGTCAGCCCGTACAAATACAAATACAGCAGGAAGAACGGCTAACTTTTGCACACCGAAGATGAAATACACTTTGAGACAACTGCATCAAAAGTGCTTTTATATAAAGGCTTTAATTTGAACGCCCAGTTCCTACAGAAACCATATTATATAGTAGCCAGATTTAATACTTATTATGTTTGGAGGAAGATGCAGCTTAAATTGAAGAACTTTTGAAAGAGAACAAGATATTGCTCCTCCTCCTAAAGAGCTATATGATATCGTAGTCACAAGCAAGAAGCATAGTTAACCTGCTTAATCCCAAGATGGGACAACAAATTTCGAAAAGCCACAAAGTTTATTATGCATAAACTTAACATTCGATCGATCACACGCACGGCAACTATATGCTAAATTTGTTAAATCTGCCAGAACTGAACGGAAACAGATATATGCAAAGGTTCAAGACCACGGCTTTAAGACTAAGAGACTGGTTTGCAAACTAACAAGCTGAAGAATACTTTCGATACTGATCAGCAACATATATAATTTACGCTCTCAGAGGCATCTTCTTCTATGCGTAACACATTTAGTGAGAAAATTATAATACCCTCTCAAAAGAGAGTGCAACATGGAGCAGGCGTAGAAACGGATTTTGTAGTGTTGCCTCGGAGAGAAGCTAAACAACAAATCACATAGATCGCTGGACACAAATTCTGAGTTTCGGTTTGCCTGGACCGAAATGACAGAGTTCAGCAGCGTGAGCAGCATGAGAACCAGTTGACATTTTTGGACCATGTGCAAATGACTCAATTTGCATGGATGATGCGATCCGAGCTGGAGATAGATATACAAGGAGGGAAAGAGACAGCTAGAGAGGGAGAGAGAGCGAAAGGGAGAGGGCGATGGTAACCCCAAACTGGCAAGTGGGCAGCGAAGTGACAAGGCTTTGGTTATACGATCGTCAGCTCAACTGCCCCCTCCACCTCTTCGCCCATACGCCGGCGCAGTTTCAGATGACGAACATAATAAACCATTCGACACACGGTGCGTATACGTATTGCAATTGCAATGCCAATATTTCGATTTGTACTCGCATTGCGTGCAAGGCAAGGCAAGGCAAGTGTTTTGTTCTTGTTTGCGCATTCCTGGTCACAGTTATTTGCAATTGTTGCTGTTGTTGCAAATACCTGGCCTTAGGGAGCGTCAAGTGTCGTGCAACTGGCCAAGATGCAAGTTGCAAGTTGCAAGTCGCCGTCTCCGAGCTGCCATTGAGCTGTTCGACTCGAGTCACAGTCATAGCTTAAGTTTTGTTCTTGTCTTAGCTTTAGTTAGGCGAGTTGTTGTTGTTGCTGCTGCTTTTGTTGTACTCTAAGTTGTAGTTGTTGTTGTTGTTTTGTCTGGCAGAAACTAGTTTTGCGGTCTGGCTTTGGTTTATGGCCACCCTACGCAGGCGCAGAGACTGTCATTGTCGCAGCTAGGTAATAGATTCTTCCAGAGAATCGAATATATGTAGGTTGCATTCGGTAAATTCAGCAGCTTTGTCAAACATACTCTAAGCTTCGTCAGGCATATCTACTTTTGGGATAAATGTGTATAAAATGTCACAGCTTGAATGGGTTTCTTTGTATATCTTTATATATGTACAGTCTTTTGTCTTAAGCCGAATCTGGGAAAATTCCACTCGCAAATGTGGAACAACTATCGAAAATAGTTAAATTCAGCTTTCTGGCTAAATCGAACTATTTTTCCAGGTATCTTTTTGAGATTCGATTGGGGATATATATAGAGAAGTCTGTGTGCCTTCAACTAATAGCTGGTAATATATTATGGACTCTTAAACAACTAAGATTGCTTTTACATTTGACCTTTAACATATCTCTATGGTCGTGTACTTAGTTTAACCATGTCGCCTACCTACACACAGCTGCCCATACGAATTGCTTGGCAAATTTATTAAGTCGCAGCGTGAGAACACAAAAAAGAAATTAGCATTAAAAAAAAAACACCGAATTTATGTTATCCACACATTTGGCGTGTCTTCACAGATATGCCCTTGTGTATGTGTGTGTGTGTGTATATGGACACGGTTGTACATAAGTAAATACAACATCAACACGGTAATCCGAGCCAGACACAAGCTTAGCAGGGGATAGGTACACGGCGGGGTCTTATGGGCTTTAAGGGGCGTGGGGACGACGTGTTGAAAAATGAGCGGCGCGTGAAACTTATTAATGAAAAGAGCCGCAAATAAAATGCTGCGAATTAGCGCAACAACAACAACAACAACAGCAAAAATCACAGCACATAAAAATGAAAAAAAAGGAGAGAAAAGAAAACGAGGTGTAGAAAAAAGTCGCACAACACAAATCCTAAAACACTTTGGCAAAAATGTATAATGCGCGCTTTTAATTAGCTGCGTCTCGCCTCCTGGGGCCAGCGAACAGGTAGATAAGCTGCGGCTTTGTGGGGTCTCTAAGCGGAGATCGCTTTAACGGTAAACGTTGGACTTACCAAAATTGCATACTCTGTCGTTCATATATATATAGATATATGTGTGTGTGTGAGTGTGTGTGTGTCTGTGCTTGTATTGCGGGCCCAGGCAGACACAGCTGGTTCATATCAGGGAGCTGAAACTGGTCGAAGCCGAGACTGAATACAGCGCCAAACCAGATACGCGCTCTCGCTCGCACACACTAACTCTCTCACTCTCTCTCCCTCTCGCTCGCTCGCTGGCTCTATGCTCTGCTGAGCGAGGGGGGGCAGCGCAGCTATGAAAAACACTTGAAAAGGCACGAAAAAGGTAGACGACGACTTTGGTTATTGTTGTTGTTGTTGCTGCTGCTGCTGCTGCTGCTGCTGTTGGTGAGCTGTCGGCCAAGTCAGCCGCACAGCCGCCGTTGCGCCGTTATTATTGTTGTTGTTGCTGTTGTTGCTGTTGTTGTTGTTGCCGTTGGCTTTTGGGTGTAGTTCAATATGAATTTTATTGTTGCTGCTGCCGTTGCCGATAAAGCAAAAAATTCAGCATTGCTGTTAACAATATATTTTGTACGGCTTTTATATGTATTTATGCAAATAACAAAAATATAAAATGAAGCGAAAATTGTATTGTTTTTTGTTGTTGTTATTTTTAACACACTTTTTGCGCTTTCTGTTCTTTTTGCCACAATGCTTTTATATTGCGTTGCCTTCTTTTCTTCTTTTGTATTTTTGCTAATCACATTTTGTTAACACGCACACACACTCACGCGCTCAAACACACACGCACACACATGCGGAGAGAGAGGGTAAACAGCGCAGACTAACCGACGGCTCATGCGCGCTGGCCAAGTCCAAGCAAACGCGTTTGGGCCAAAACGTAGACTGAACTGCCAGCACCAGTTGCCAGTTGCACAGAGCTAAGGCTGCCTGCTGCCTGCTGCCGAACGGGCCAGTCGGCTCTCTCTTGCACTCTCTCTCTCGCTCTCTCTCTCTCTCGCTCGCAGTCTACCACATTCTCGCTCTTTTTGGCTGACGATCTCGATCTGGCAACTTGTTGTTGCCCGATTTTGCTCGTGCACACACATTTATCATGGTTTACTTTTGCGCTTTTCATTCATAAACAAAAAGCGCAGCGCGCATTGTTGTTTTTTTTTGGTTCTGCTTCTCATTTTGCCGTCTGCCTCTCTCTCACCTGTGTGCTCACCTGTTGAGCAGCCGGCGCAACAGCGACGCGCGTTGCCAGCAGCAATTGAAATGAAAATGTTTGGATTTAACGAGTTTTTTGTAGAGTTGCCAATGTTGAATAAAAAGGGAAATTCGATTTAAATGAAGCAATTAATTATTATATAAAATCCGTTTATTTAAAGGTCTTTTTATCGAAAATACTTAAAAACTATTTTACAATATGAAGCTAGGTTTTTGATGACTTTCTCAGGTTTCTTTTAGTTTAGTTGCTTGTATTAAGACAACAATTAAGTGAAATCCGGAAATTGACAGTTAAATATGTATTTTAACTGAAATCTACTCCCCGCTCGTGCTCTATGCATATCGTAGATTCGGGTCTGTCAACAAAATAGTATTTAGGAAACGGGAAATAAGCCAAATCCATTATGTGTTGCACTTTTCGACTTTGATCAGCTGCACTTAAACGTAACTGGAACCTCAAGGTCGTTCGCAAAGCTAACAGTTGCGGTTAATTCTTACGGCCCTCGACATTGAAACTGTTTCGATGAGTCTATTAACAGTTGGACGCTAATGGACAGGTGAGCGTCCAAAGAACGCAGCACACGAATTGCAATCTCATTCGAATTATTCGTATTCGTATTCGTATGCGTATGCGTATTGGTTGGGTAACCTGGGACCGGTACCCAGCCCAGATTTTAAGTATATATTTGCCTTGCAAATAGCAAGCGCCGCGCACTCAAAGCTAAGCCCGGACCGATGTATGACTAAAGGTGACCAAGTGCGACCAGTAATACCAGATAGACAGCTCCACGGGAGCAGAGTGTAATGCACTCCGAGCACTCGCACCGAGGCAGTTGTGTGTAAAAGATAATCAAATTTTTATTAGGCATTATAAAGATCTGTTTCCGTATTGTCTACTATATATAAATAGCTTTAGTCTCTCTAGTTGTTGTTTAAAATCAATTCAGTTTGGCTGGAATTTGAGTTCAGCTGTGACAGCTTAGGCGTACTTGGCCACCAGACCCTCGACGAAGGCGATGTACTCCTTCTGTGCAGCCTCCGTGGACTTGCCCTTCTGCTTGCCCCAGGCCTCCCACTTGGCCTTGCCCTTCAGATCCAGAAGGCCGGGCTTGCTGGTCTCATTGTCGCCGACGGTGGCCTGCTTGAAGAGGGCATAGAGCTCGAGGAACTCATCATCGCTGGGGCGCTTGGTCAGAGACTTCACCTTCTCGGCGGCGGCATTGAATTGCTGCAAGATTCAACGATTAATTAATAAGCTGATTAGACGATTAACAGCCAGCGACAGGCTGCTGATAAGCTTTTGGGTTATCATCGAACCGAATTGATAAGGAATACACAATCTATTGGACTATCATAAATCAACAGGTATTTTCCTGCCACTTACCTCGGTGAGGGACATTTTAGATTTGGATTTTAATCTGCAAATAAAAGTTAAAAGTTTAATAGTTTATGATGCAACGTAAATTATAAATGGACTAACGAATGACAATGAACTTGATGGGAACTGCTGCTCTTGATGATACCGTGACAAAGCCAGTTTCCCAAAGCTACATTAATTGGCGGGCATGACAAATGGACTGCCGCCAAATTGTCTGGCCGGTTGAACTTTGGCACGCATCGCACGATTTTGAGAACTTTTGAGGTCGAAGCGTTTAGGAGACGCCGCTGAGCACAACTTTCACCTGGCAGCAGCAGCAGCCGTTGCCGCGGCATAAAAATAGAAATTAATTAATGAATATTATGGGACAGCGTATGCGGGTAGCAAAAGATACAAATGTATCTAACGAATTGCGTGGCTCATCGATTTTGGCCAGTCAGCAAGTCCCGCCAGAAATGGCATTGGGCGTGGGCCGTCTACGTGCCAATCATACATATCATGCCCCTTTTACGGATTAGTTGTTGGCCTCAAACACTTTGTCGTTATCTGCATGAGCTTTTGTTTAATGTCATTCTTCTTCACATTTATGCATATATAACATTGTATAATGTTTCTTTTATAAGTCTATTGATAATGCGGAAAACACTGGTCGAATTTCGAGTTCGTTTGTTCGTCTCGGACGGACTTACGCTGGATTTGTCGTCTGGGCGGTCACAGAACTCGGCACTGTCTGAATCCGAGTCTCGATTGGACTCTCAATTTAAGTCTTTTCGGTGCTCGCGATCGCGAGCGACGCCGTGCCAAAGCTCTCGCGATTCTCGAAACTGGGAGCGACCACTATCGCGCCAGCGCCATTCGCAAGCTTTCCCAAGTTCATCGAGTACCATCTGCTCACTCGCCGCTTTGAGCACTCTGGAGCACTGGTCAAATCTAGTTGGGATTTGGGTCTTAATCGCTTGGTGCGAAGTGCGACAGCGCTCCTCCTAATCGCCACTGCAGCTAAAAATACAAAATTGCCGCTGATTGCGAGCAAGTGGAGTCACGACTTCACACGGGTTGGCTGTCCAGAAGCTTCACTTATCAGACCCAACACCTGGTGATTACGCGGCGTATACACAATTTAATTGGCCCGACTTACGTACGGTCACGTATGTATGCGGATTAACGGATTAATGAGCACTCCTATGGACTTTGAACGATTACCTCTTCCTGTGGTCTCCCTGTACTTTCAACAAGGGCAAGCTCTAGGTAAAATAATGCTTCCCATTTTGAATCAACTTTCTATCCTTTTTTCGGTTCGTGTAGCCGGTTATCCACCTGCTTGACCAAGGCTTTTCTTGTAATCCTTGTCACTCATTTATTTTTACTTAAAACCAATTGCATTTATTATTTATCCCTGAAAATATTGTAAGCCATAGAGATTTCCATATGCGCTCTACAATTTGAACTCTTTCGCAGCCATTTTTCAGTTTCGGTTTGGCTTTCTTTTTGGGCAATTGGTTTGATTTAAAGTTCGTTTCATGGTCAAAATTATGTTGTTATTCTGGCTTAAAACTGTTTTGCTGACTTGCTCTTAATATGTTTACACAAAGAGTTTGTCGTCTTGAAATTGTTTTACATTTTTGCCATTTGAATAAGCTTTCCGTCAAACAAGACTAAATGCAAGATATCCATAAATTGTATCTCAATTTTGATAGAAGCTTCAATTAGACTGTAATATAACGAATATAACGAACATATACAAGCATTTAGATATGTTTAAATACATACGTAGCTTAAGGCGTTTGTCTGATAGGAATAGGAATAGCATATGAAGCTTGAGCAAGAGCTTTATATGCTTAAAATAATGCCCATAAATAGATTCATTACTCAATGACTCAATAATATTTGGATTTATAACTCAATGGCCCACGCATAAATCGTCTCTTATACTAGAAAGAGTTCTATAATTTAGCTGTAGCATACTTTGGGGGATTCGACTCTGTCAACTTCCAGCGGATGTGACTAAGCTCTCTTATCAGACATTTTGTTAAGCTGGAAACCCTCAAAGATCTGCTGACACTCACATTGATTCCATTTTACATATATATATATATAATTTTCCTTTTTTTTTATTAATATTTGAAGGAAGTAAGCTCTTCACGCGATAACTATGTTTGCTGATTTAAAGACAACACGCACTTGAGTTCTCATTAAATAGTTTTTTTTTATGGAGAACATAAAATCATTGAAAAGCTGATTTGGTTGATTGTTTTTAAATGATTACGGGTTTATTAACGTTAATATAAAAATACAATAAATACATTTGTTAACAACGGGCAATTGTGGCATGAATAGTTGTTTGCGTGATGGATTCACCAAAAGTCAACTAAGGCAAACTAATTGAAATGCACATTTTACTCGTATTTGGCGGCGTATTTCTTGTACACCTCGATGTAGTGGTTCTTGGCATCCTCGGCGGTCAGACCAGCCTTGCTCTTCCAGGCATTGTAGCGGGCCTTCTTGTCCTCCTCCTCGGGCTCCTCGATGTTGCAGTCGCCAACGGTGGCCTGCTTGTAGTAGCCATAGAACTCCAGGAAGTCCTCCTTGGTGACGTTCTTGCTGAAAGCCTTTGCCTTCTCAACGATTTCCTCAAACTGCAGCGAATGGGAAACGAGCAAAGTTAGTCCGGCGAAATCCTAGTTGAATTTATATATATTTTGTATTTCTACTCACGGTCAACATGTTGGTGTTTGGTGGTTTGTTATGTTTGGCGAACGAAAACAATGTGTGCCAATTCGCACCAACGCATAGGTATATATAATGGGCCCAAACATAGAGCCAATTGTTATTGGTTAATCTTATCAACACAGGAGACTCACTTTTTTTGTAGTTTCCATTGCCATTGCCATTGCCACTGACACTCTCAGTCCCATTCCCGATAAACCCAACACACACTCCAGACACATACATCATTCTATCTGATTGCCTATGCTGATTAGGCATAGGTGCTACTGGCTACTACCAGAGGAAACAAAATCGTACGAGTTTGCACTTGCAGTTTGCCCGAAATAATATTAGTAATACACATATTTGCAATCAGAGAGCTAAGTATATGCCATTGTACAGATATGAATATAGTCAACTTATGCACTCGAGCGATAAGATTAGCATGAATATTTTATGAGTGTTCGACGAATATACTTTATCGAAAAAAAAGTATGTATGAAACAAGTCAATCCTGTCAGTTACTAAAGATAAACTGGACGACTTAATTAATGAGTGGTGCTGGTGGTGGGGGTGGCGGGGCCACAGTTCACAGCCACGTCACCGCGACAGAACAACTTTCGATTAAAGGTTCAATGATTCACGCCCAACAACTATCTTAGATCGGACAAAAGTAAAAAGTAACAGGCCTTATCTATTGTGGTAGCTTTCCAGAATATTAATTAATAAATTTAGACCTCTGAAACAGCGCTCAGTGATAACCCAACTATATATAAACAATTGGGCATGCAGCTGGGCCCAAATTTAAATTAATTAAATTGCATAAGACCTACGAATGGATAACTATATATAAACGCTAGTTGGATAAAATGGCACAACATTCCGCATACCCCACTTGACGCGCAACATGGTCAACTTTGAACAAGCCGCCGAACTCGCCAAGAACTTCGCCAAGAAGCCAACTGACTCTGAGTTCCTCGAGTTCTACGGCCTCTACAAGCAGGCCACCGTCGGAGATGTTAACATCGAAAAGCCCGGAGTGTTGGATCTGAAAAAGAAGGCCATGTATGAGGCGTGGAGCGCGCACAAGGGCCTGTCCAAGGATGCAGCCAAGGAAGCATACATCAAGGTCTACGAGAAGTATGCGCCCAAATACGCCTAAACGATGAACAGCAGCAAGATTAACAGTCATTTTACATGCACAATAAATATTGAATCTTACCCAAAACAACCAATTTAAACTGTACGTTAAGAAGCTTTTAGAAAGCCGCCTCCGACTGTGGCATGGCCACAACGGCAGCAATTAGCGGCTTGGCCTGACCCGCTTTCAGCAGCATAACGCGTATTTGAGAATTGTCCGGCGAGAGGCTGGCCGGTGGCAGTTTGTCCATGGCATCCAGCATGGCCACAACTTCGAAATCCACACGCAGCGGTATGCCGGGCAGCACACTCGGCAGTCTGGCCACGGACTGCTGTATGGTGTAGTGGCGACGATCTGCGTGCAGCAGCACAGACAAATTGGAGGCCATCTTGAACGTGGACAGATTCTGCACGGTGAGGTAAAGCCGAAAAGCAGGTCCGCTGCCGCAGACCTCTGCTGAGAGCTTGACGGGCGCGTGTGTCAGATCACCCGAAATGGTGCTCTCTGATGAGTTAATGGCATCTATAGTGGCACGTGCCGCGGTGTGCCGCAGTCGCCACAGTTCCACCTGAAAGCTACCATAGCTGGCTGCAAAAGAGGCAGGATTAGATGTGCTCAGATTACAGATTACACACAACTTACATTTGGCCTGTTGTTTTTCACGCGCCGCCTGCTCTACGAATATGGAGCTCTTCTTGGACTTGTCCAGAATAGAGGCATCCACAATCTTGGGCGGCACCCTTGAGTCCTTATTGGCCAATGCTAACGCTTTGTGGTCGGGCTCAAACCGTGTGATACGTCGTAAAATCTTAATAATCATTTCGCCCGTTTGTGTAATCAGGGTGAGCACATGATCCTCCATGCCCATCCGACCATATATCATGCCAGCCACAGTCTGCGGTACTATAAATTCATCCACCTGATATCGATTAAGAAAGAAGATCACTTTGCCGCCTTGCAGGGCGACGGCCACCAGTGTAATGCCCAGGTGTGTGAGCATCAGGGGCAACATGCAAACGGGCGCCGCATCCAGTTGCATCTGGTAGAGCAGCTTACCGCGTTTCGAACAGCACAGGTAGCGATGCTCCATGGGGGTTATAACGATTGTCTGATCAATGGGCAGCAATTGCAGACCCGTCAACGGAGTCGACAACTTGAAGATCTCTTGCCCCTCGCTGCTGGACTTGCGCAGCAGATAGACGCCGCCATTGCGCGTGCCCACCACAATGCAAAAGTCCGTCTCGTAAGTGCCGTGCACGGAAATTAGACTCGGAACGGCTGTTTCATAGCTACATGTTTTGGCCTGGTAAATCAAATTGAAGCCCTGCGGTTCCAGCACAAATATGCGACCAGAGTCCGTGGCTAGAACCAAGTGCGATGGCGGATTCACGTTGCTAGAGACACGTTTCAGGCAACACATGGCCACAATATTGCCCGTGCGGCCCACGGGCGAATCCTTGTGGGTGCTGACAAACGCCTGAAGGGATATAGAGGTGTATATATAATACAATTTATAGGGAACTTGGCTTACGGGTCGCTCGTCTTCGGAAAGCTGCAGTAGCCGTTGCGTTTTACGCGACAGTTTGGCGTGGTCAACATCTTTGAGCAACTGCAGCAATGCGTCGTGTGCTTCTGGTTTCATGACGGGTAGTTTGCGCCACACCTCCAATTCCAGCTCATCGGCATCCGAGGCGGGTATGGTATACTTGAAGTAAGGCTTCAAATGACGATAGAACAGAACTGAGTCTGCAATGGCTACGGCTATCACTGTAGAATGATAAAACAAAAATGTTGCATTGTAATCGGATAATGACTGCAATCCACATGCACACCCGGCGTTTTGGGCTCCGATTCGTCTATATAGAGGCTTTCAATAGCCGTGGGAATGCCGGGCAACGGTTGCTCCTGCTTTAGTTGCAGGCCACGAAATACTTTGAGCTTAGCACTGGGCTCCTCGTTGTTTTCCAGTGAAATGTCAGCAGCCAGCAGCCGCACATAACCATCGCATTGTACGTCGCTGAGCGTCATGCAACTGGACAAAGTTGACAGGAGCTGGGGCGTTTCATCCCCGATGTCTACGTGCAGCCAATTTGGTGCCGATGCAGTAGCCATTGTATTAAAATTTGTATTTCTGGAGCAGGCTTAAGAAAAACACTTGCACGGGCAGTGTAAAAGTTTAAAGATGATTTATTGTCAGATTTGTTTTGGTTTTTCCTCCTTAGCAACGAGCTGGTTTCAAATTGCGCCAACAATTGTTATCGATTTCATGGGAATATCGTTACATGTTCATCACAGCGTTCGTTCACTAATGGGTCCGATATATTCGATATATATTTTTCCTACTGGCCGCATAACATCTGAAGTGAGCACAAAGTTCAATGAACAACCAAGCAAAACAAGAAAATTTAACAGCGGAACTGGAACTACTTTGCTCATTTACATAGCTTTTGCAGCCCTGGTACTTATTTTGTGTGAATGGCCAAAATAAGCAAAAACGCGAACGACGCGACGAATGTAAATTATAAATAATAATAATTTAGTGATAAGTTGATAGTTGGTGCCATATATGCAAAAGTGATGACGGCACATGAAAACGAAGACCAGCTTTTCAACCGGGGTGAGAAAGTCCTGTGCTACGAGCCCGACGAATCGAAGGCTAGGGTCTTGTACGACAGTAAGGTAACCCACGCACACACACAGCCAGACATTCATTCACGCACACAGCTGAAGCGCGCCGAAACGTCAAAGAAAAATGCCGAACACGAGGCGGCTGCTTCGATTTTTCACAACGAAAAACTGCTTTTTACTATAGGTTTTGGCCGTGTACGAGCGAAAGGACGCTGCAAATCGACGCTACTTTGATTACAAAATCCATTTTCAAGGCTGGAACTCATCCTGGGATCGAAATGTGCGTGCCGCCGGTCTGCTAAAAGACAACGAAGAAAATCGCAAGCTGCAGCGTGAGCTTGCAGAAGCCGCGCAGCTACAAAAGTGAGTAAAAATGCGAGTGTGTATGTGTTCGTATGTGTGTGTGTGACCGTTTGTTTACAATTTTCAGAACTGGCGGCTACTCGTACAAAGACTCTAAGACTCCGACGTTGCCCTCCAGCAAGAAGAAGCGCTTGGCCAGAGGTGGAAACGTAGAAGATCCCACATCCGATCCCCTAGACATATCGCTGGCACATTTGCCGGTGACACCAAAAACCGAACTGCCGGCACAACAGAAGAGAGGCGCCCGCTCGCGGGATGGCAGTGGCAACCGTTCGAGGGATGGCAGTGGCAATCGGTCGCGGGATGGCAGTGGAAACCGGTCGCGGGACAACAGTAGAGGCCGCAAAAAGCAGCGCGACAAGTCGAAAGGCGGTGATAAACACGATGATGGTGAGCGAAGATCTGCCAGATCTCAGTTTAGTCTGCATGTCTCACCTAAAGATACGCACACAACTGATGCAGAAAAGCGGATCCATCAGGAGGACCGTGTGATGCTGCGCATCAGCGAGCGGCTGCGCGAGTACATGGAATACGACTACAACATGATCTGTAAGCTTGAAAAGCAGCACGCATTGCCCGCTCGCACGCCCATTGTGACCATATTGGAGAACTTTGTGAAGCAGCGCGCCGTCGAGCTGGCCATTGGCATCAAGCAGGACAGTTCACGAGCCCGCAATACCCTGAGCCGTAATGCGCGAATGGAGCGTGAGTACGATCGTGTAATGTCCATGTGAGTATTCGGTGTTACTTGAAGAAAAAAATTCCCAACTTGGATACTGATTCCATTTGAGAGACATTTTATTTTATCATTTATTCCCTCTTCGCACATTTAATCCTTTATTATTGCTCTACAGCGTGTGCATGCTTAAGGAAGTTGTGGACGGGTTACGCATCTACTTTGAGTTCCACCTCGAGGACCACCTGCTTTACAGAGAGGAAAAGGATTATGCCTTGGGCTTCCTCACCGACAATAACATGAAGAACTGCAGCCTGTTGTTAAACAAATCCTACGAATTCATTAATCCCAGCGGTGATAATGAGCTCATATCCATGGCTGGTAATATAAATGGCACAAATGGAGTCGATGGCCCTCTTCTTGGCGACATTGAGTACGAGAATCAGCTGCAAAAGTGCCTTCGGTACATTGAGAAAAATAGTGCAAAGAATAATATTGCACTAGCCTATACCGCCGCCTACAAGCTGCCTATGGAAATGCGTGGCTTTCTCCGCGAGACCTTCAGCTGGAGTCTGCTGTCCGAGGAATCGCCGCCGGAGAAATCAATTATATTTGGAGCACCGCATTTGGCGCGCATGTTAGGTGAGTTGTGTCCCACACACATGCATTTTTGGCGATAATTATTAAAATGACCTCTCGTCCCGCAGTTTTATTACCCGAATGTCTCAATGCATCGCCCATATCAAATGAGAAGCTGGTGGATCTACTGCCACATCTCGACTCATTCATTAAGTAATTACATGTTTGTCCAAACATATGCTTTTGCCATGGTTACTAAACTTCCTTGTTTTTTTAGCTACCTGGAGAACCATAAAGAATGGTTTGACAAGCAGAACTATGTGGATCCTTTGATAGACCAGGGCGAGAATTATCTGTTTAAGAATTTTAAGGAACTAAGATCCCCGCTAAGCTGTAGGAAATAGTAGCACAACCAGGTAGTATATCTTCAATGCTGATCTGAACTTAATTTCGTATGAATTAAATTGTGGGCAGCATTAAGAGGCGGAAGGCAGCATCTCCGACCCCATTAAGTCAAGTCGTTCTAGCCATGTCCGTCCGAATGTACTAACGCGCCGATCTCGAAATCCGTGCGGTGCGAGTTTTTGTTCAACAGTATCAACATATAAACATCAAGTATATATAGTAAGGAAAACTATGTCCTTATTGAATTCAAAGCAAGCCAACTCGTAGCGCGAGCCGCAATTGGGTCTAGGGTATCACCTAGTCGGGAAGTGCCGGCTAGAGTCTCTTGTTTTATTTTGTTTTCATTTATTTATTATGCATTTTAAAGCTTGATTTTTTTTGTTTATATAAGAATTGTAGTTGTCATTTTTTCATCAGTACCAATATCAAAACATATATCAATTATGATTTTGGCTTTTAACTACACAATTGTAAATAACGCGCGTCTATAAAAAGAACTTTTCTACACATGTATAATCGAATAATGTCTAAAACTAGATGTTAATTTTAATATGAAAAAGACAATTTTTAACGTTTACTTCCTTTTAATGCTAAGTTAGAGTTGAGTAGTTTTACTAACTAGATTTTTTTTCGTTTTTTTTTTTGTGCTCAAATACATATATATTTAAGAATTTCAACAATATTTGTCATGCCTTAACAATTAAAATGTAAGAGGTCCTTGGAAACGATGAAAAGTGCAGAATAAGTGAAAAACCTTTTGGATTGAAACACATTTGTGACGAATCCACGACGCACCTGTTTCACCTGGTTTCTCAATCTGGAATATTTTACGCGTGTACTTTGGAATGTGCTGGAAATCGTCGGACCCATCGTTGGACCCACTCTAAACTAGTTGCTACTTGGTGTATAACTGCTCATAAATAACTCTGGGAGCGCCATGGATTGGGCTTGTGCTACTTTAACAATAATATGGAGTAGTTTGTGCAAAATCCTGCCTAGAAATTCGAAATGTTTTGTATTAATTTGTTGTTTGATGTCGTTTGCTTGGACGGCTTAGATTAGATGCGTTTGTAACTTGTTGTCTTTGTTCAATGAGTTTGTAAACTTGGGACGTTAACTTGGACGATGCCTCCTATTCCTACTCATCCGCGACTTCACTTCTGCCGCTTCGTGGCGCTGCTCGCCGTGGGACGCATAAAGCTGCTGACGGATCGATTGCGCTGCTGCTGTTGCTGCTGCGGCGGATTATTGTTATTGCTGCTCTTGGACTGTTGATTCGACACATTCTTCACCAGCATCGCACTGCGCGCCGCTGTCAGTCGGGAAGCGACAGCTGACGCTGTGGGCGCCGCCGTTTGATTCTCCTTAAAGCTGGTGCTGCTGCCCAATGGCTGTGCCTGGGCGCTGCGCTGGCCCGACGACAGCTTGCTGCGCACGAGTATTACGCTGGGACCCACGCTGGAGCCGCTGCTGCTGCTGCGACTGGCCGGCACGCCCCGCCCGGGTGTTGGACGTGTATTTTGTGCGGCCAGCGGCCGTTTGCTGGGCGATGAGTCTACGGATACGGTGGCGGTACGCTGCACTGCGGGCAGACGCCTAACCACGGTCTGTGTGGAGGCGCCGCTGTTGATGGAGGACCTCGAGGAACGTAAACTGTTGCGCGAGCTGCTGCGCTCCACGTCGCGTTGCCTGGGCGGCGCGCCCAAAGCATAATTGGGCGCAAAATGTGGCGGATCGTGTGGCGATCTTCGTACGCCCGCCGACGAGGATGATCGTGTACTAGTGGGAGTGGCACTCAGCAAGGGGCTGCCATTGGGCATGCGGAGCGGCCGGCTAGCGGAGAGACTGCGCTTGGGCAGCGCTGCAGTTGTCGTCGACGCCGTCGTAGTAGCTGGCATTTGGTTTTGTGACCTCTGGCTGGCTTGGCCTGGATTCGTTGAGCTGCCCCGTAGTCGCGTCTGCTGCAGTCGATCCACCAGGCGGCTGCCCATTGCGCTGATGCTGGTGGTGCTGGTCTTTTGCTTGGACAACGGCCGTGAGCGCTGCGTGGGTGCATCATTGGCCTCGTTGCAGGAGGAGTTCGTGCTCTCACCTTTGCCGTGCGAGGGCGTGTCCGAAACCAGGCTTTGCGTCTCCTCGAAGCCCTCGTCGTTGAGCTCATGATGTCCGCTGGCGCTAAGCTTGAGTTTGCTCGGAGTCAGTTCACGCGGCGGACTCCAGGGTCGCTCTGGGGTGCCCGTGGGCGATTTTAGATTGCGTATGGCCTCGCGCACATCCTCCTGGTTGATGGAACTAATGTGCCGCCCCACTTTTTCCAGCTTGGTTATGTTGCGTGCCTTCTCCGGTTGCGGTTCCTCCTTTTGCAGACGACGTATCTCACTGGCGCTGGCGGATTGTTTGATGTCCTGCGTGGGCGTAATCAGCTCCTCATTGCCGCTGCTGTAATCCGTGGGCCGCTTATAGCGACGTGTGCGTCGTGCCAGCGCATATCTATCGAAGTGACCCGGCGCATCCTGCTCGGTGGCTGCTGTGCTGGCATTGCTCTTCTCCTCTGGCGCATGCTTTGGCTTATCCGTCAGGCTGACCGTCACCACCGTGGTGTTGGGTGTGGCTATGACACGTCGCGTCACCGGCGGCGTCTCAATGTTGTCAGCATCAATCTCCTTGGAGTTAGCGGACGTGTACTGTGACTCGTTGTGACTCTTGTGATGATCCAGCAAGCTGGCAAAGGTGTCATCCTGCGTGGGCGACTTCTCTACCGGCTTGGGCTCCACTCTCATAACCGCCTCTGGCTGCAAGTCCATGCTGGACGGACGCCGCACATAGATCTTCAAGCGGTCTGTGTTGCCATCGCTACCGCCCAGCTTTTGTATAATGGACTTGCGGCGATCCTCTTCGGCAATGGATTGCAGCGGACTGGTACATTGTTGTGTCTGCTCCTGGGAGCGTTGCCGGCGATATTGACGCAGCTCCTCGGCGGTGGTCAGATGCGGCTGTGCCGACTGTGCCGCATCCGCTATGGCCTGTATAGTGCCCACCACGTCTGTGTGCTCTAGTGTCTGCGATGGCTTCCAGTCGGCATAGACGCGCTGATATCTGCTGCTGGAATGCGTTTTCTGCTTATCCTGCTCCAGATCCTTGCTCTGGCTGTTAGTTGGGTTAGTGCTCGTTGGAGTCGTCGTCGGCGTCGTTGTTGCTGGCATTATCTTCTCCTCTGGCAATGGATCCAGTTTTCGTTCGTTTTCTATGAGCATTGAGATGGGGATTAGCTAAACCAGAACTGCATCCAGCCGGCTGCTGCTTACCAGTTTCGTTTTCGAGCGATCGCCGATTCGCATTAACCAGGCGACGTTTCCGCTTGTATTCCTCGTTCTGTTTCTCATCGTTTTCGTTTGACTGCAGCCAGGTTTCGATTTTCTGGCGGAATTCACGGGATATTCTGTGGATCAATAACGATTTTAGTATTATATTCCCAAATTTCTTAAGCTTAACTGAAATAATCCTTAAATATTTAATTTTATTTACAAATATTTCTTTACCCTTGTATTACAATTGTGTTCTGAAATGCGTAATGCATAAAAGGAGGCTGCTCCTCTTCTACATGTCCGTCTCTCTGTCCTTCCGTCGGTCTCTCTGTCCTTCCGTCTGTCTCTCCGTCCGTCTATCTCTCTTTCTGTCAGTCTGCCAGTCCGTCCGTCCGTCTTTCTGTCTGTCTGTCTATTTCAATGCGAACTTGGCTTTCAGTTTTAAAGCTATCGTCTTGAAACTTGGCATTGACCCTTCTTTTTGTTACAGGCAGTACATTTGTCGGAACTGGTCTGATCGGACGACTATATTATATACAGCATACACCCACCTCGGTTTCGCATCCTCGTGCGCTGTGTGTGTTTGTTGCTGCTGGAGACTCGTTGGGCCATTGCTGATGGGCGTATTCGCCGCCGTTGTGGGCGTGGCTGTGCCGCTGCTGGCCAGTGGCGATTGCAGGCGTTCATGCGACAGCTGCTGCTGCTGCTGGAGCAGTGGAGCCGGAGAGCTGGCGCGCTCCCGGTCAATGCCAAAGTCAATATTTAGTAGATCTGGACGCTTGCGACTCGAGCTACCAGAGCGTGCGCGTCGTGCCCAGGAGCGATCTGTGAAATGGTTAAATTTAACGATGAGAAGCGGCAGCGACAGCTACATAATCCTGGAGCACTTACCCAGACTGCCGTAGGCGGCCTTGCGCTCGCGACTGATGTGGCCGGGACCATCGTGTGGTCCGGTGGAGCTGCGCAAATACTCCATGAGGTCGTCCTCGCCGGCGAGCACGCGACTGGGCCGCCGGCGTAGACTGCCATTGGGTGTGATGTCTGGCGAGGCGCTATACTCCTGCTCGAGCCGTATGAAGCCATTGCTAATCTCACCCGAGCCCAGCTGGCGTCTGCTGAGCGCGGGGCTGGCGCGCGGATCGAACAGGGCGTCGCCCAGAAATGAGTCGGAATCGGAAACGGGCGTGCCTGCTTGACCCACTGCAAAAGATGTGGATCATGGGATAAGAACAAGGCTCCATCAATATGGATTACAGATACGCACCCTGCCTGGTTCGTTTGGCCATTTGCTCCATCCGGATTCTGTTGCGCTCCTCCGCCAGTTTCTCCTGCTGCACTCGGCGCTCGTTCTCCTTGATGGCCTGCCTGAATTTATCACAGAAGCTCTGAAAGATCTTGAAGCACTCCTCCAGCTTAAAGGTTGCCGCATCCTCGCAGAAGAATTCGGCCAACTTGAGCCGCAACGCATCCACCTGCTTCATGCCCGCCTGGAGCACCGCCATCTCCGAGTCGGCGGCCAGCAGAAACTCGGACATCTGCTCCTTAATATCCGCATCCGTGGCGGGCAGTTCAATTTGCCTTGTTATCTTTCTGATGCGATTCTCCAGAGTGCCAATCTCGCTCTTGATTTGCTCCGAGGTGGTTCTGTGGAGAAAGGAGGTCGTCTTTTGAATGTGCCTCTCGAAGAGATGGTATTAACCCCACTTACTTGCTAGCATTTTCGAGGGTATTCAGCTGCGCAGTGAACTGCAGCAGCTCCGGATTGCAGCGCTCCACCTGAAGGGCCACAAAGTGTATGAGATTCATGCCCGGCTTGTTAGCCCGGATATCTGTTAGCTTCTGCAGGGAGGAGAGCTTAACGCCGGCCGCATTGCCCGCATAGCCGCCGGAGTTGAGGAAATTGCCAGCCACGACGACCATGTAGAGCACCTCCTGGAGCGCCTTATTGTTGAGCAGATTGTCGCCCGCATACAGCATGGCATTGATGCAGGGCTCCAGATAGGCCATATGGGCGGCAAACTCCTCCTTAAGCAGCATGCTCTCAATGCGCAGCTTGTAGCTGTGGGAAAAAGGGAAAGCTGATGAGGCCGAGGCTAGCATTACATTTTGGTTGAGCAACTCACTTGGGCACCTCGAGCAGCTGCAGCAAAAACTTTTCGGCACTGCCCAGACGTGTCCGGTCGCCATTGAAGCTCTTCAGCATGTCCAGCTCATCCACCTCGGGCAGTATTTTGAGCAATCCCAGCAGCCGCTCGGCGCCAATCTCCTCGTGCGCACCAAGCCGTATCAACTCGATGATGTCCGTGCTGTTGCTGCGGAACTGCCGCAGGAAGATGTTCACGTTCAGGCTGCGCTTGCCGTCCAGCAGCGTGATTTCTGTGCTCTCCTTCTTGCCCTTGCGGTCCAGTGTGTCCTTACCGTTAGCCGCCGACGATTTGCCGATCTTGGGGCTCGGCTTGGGTGAGCCCTCGCCGCTGGTGGGCTGCTGGCAGAAGAGGCCCTCCATCTCGTTGAAGTCAATGTCTGTTTGGTTGCTATCGCGGTGCATGTTGGCCATCTTGCTCCAGATGTTCTCCCTGCCCAGCACCTTATTGTCCGGTATCTTGCCCCAGTTGATGGTCTTCATTTTGGCCTTGGGCGCCGGCGTATCCTGCTGTGGCAGCAGCACAGCCGATGGCGTTTCAGGCAGCGGCGTGATCGGACGCAACGATGGAGGTGGCGGCGGCGGCGGCAGTGCGTTCCCATTCGGCACGGGCGGAGGCGGCGGCGGTGGTGCAGCGCCATTAACTGTTATCGTTGCGGGTGGCGGCGGCGGCGGCGGAGCTGGTGCCGGCGGTGGCTTTGCCGCCAGCACATGCGGCTGTGAGGGCTTCCTTGTGGGACTGCTGGCATCACCGGACCGACAGTTGGGGCAGGTGAACTTTTGTGTGCTCTGATGGCGCTGCAGGCGCACCGCATCGTCCGGATCCTCGAGCAGTGTGGCGCGATGCACTAGACGCTCGGTGGTGTCCCAAATAACGTCGCTCAGCGGATCCTTCGAATCGATGCGCAGCAAATGCTGCAATATACTAAGAAATGGCCCCTCCTGCGGCTTGTCGGCCACCTGGCAGCGAGAAAAAGCGTATTAGCGATCGTTTTGTAAGTCAAAATTGAATTAAATTAATCCAAAAAAATTATTTTTATATATGTCAAACTTTGTAGGAATATGAATGCTAGCAAAGCATGTCAAATGCTTGTGGAGTCGACTTATGGAAACAATTGAGAGTCTCAGTTCCGATCTTTTTGCCAAAACTGGTTGGTGATAGGCTCTAAAGCTATGTGAGTTGTCCCTACAATATAAATCCAAAAGCTATGCCACATGCCTCAGATCTGACCATATATACATATATGTAGCCCTTAACAAGACCTCATTTCCTAGCAGCTAGTTGAAGGCATTTCTTTGAAAAATACCTTCAAAATTCATTTAATTCTATATTTAATTGCCTTTGGTGCTTTTGGTAAAATTTAAAAAGATTTCATTATTTAATAAGCTCTCGATCTATGGGCCTGATACTTATTTCCTTTGGTATGACAGGTTGACATTTATTCCAGTTCGCGTGCAATGTCCGGGTTGGCATTTGGCATTGCCTAGCCTTGGCTTAGCACGCCCCTGCCCATTCCCCAACCCCTATCCACCCCTCCCCTTCGACACACACACACCCACACACACATACCTATAGCCATGAGGGCATATGGAACGTATACTTAATGAACAATTAAATGCATATATGCAAATGCATAAAAGTGTCATATAAATAATACGCAATACGTATACGCCGCATCTGACAGACGGAGTATAGATAGGGCGCAGAGGTGCTAATCGGAATTAACTTACCTGTCGCAGTATCGCGTAGAAGACATCAAGATGCGAGTTGAGGTTGATGCCATCGGGCGCCTGCAGGCTCTGGGCCTCGTCGCATTCCTGCTGCTCCACGAATACGTCCAATTGTACGATGATATCGGAGACACTCTGTGCGACTTTTCTGCAATGGGTAAATGGGTAAATGGGTAAATAATGGGTTAAATGGCTAAAATGCTAATTGCAATTCCGTCCGGTTCATTATTCAAGCGATTTGCAATTTGTATTGCCTGCGCGGTTTAATTGATTTGCGATTTATGAGTTGCTCATGTCCGATTTATGGCATAGCCGGGCGGCAAGTGGCAGCAGTTGCTGAAGCAACAGTCCAAGTGGGTGACCGCAGCAGGTTGCCAAAATAATACACAGATGTGCATCTGTGGCACACAGACTCACTTGAGATTCTGCACCAGTTGCAAGGCAGCGCCGCTGTAACGGGACAGCGCGCAGCAATACGTGACGCGGCGCTGCAGCTGCGGAGGCAGCGGCAATGTCGACGCGGACTCGACTTCGCACTGAAACTCGGACACGGACTCGGACTCGGATGATGACTCCACGTTGCAGCCTTGGCAATCACAAAGCGAGACGAGGCGAGGCGCCGTTTATAGGCAGCCGCCAGTGGCAACCATATTCGATAGTTGTTGTCGGGCCGTTGTGTCCTTGCGCCGTGTGTGTCTCGTCTGTCTGTTCAGATTTGCTCCTTTTATGGCTCTGTGTGTGTGTCAATTGATATCCATAAATCGAATGGCAGCTTTTTTAATTGCTTTTCAATTGTGCTGTTCTCTGCTGTTGCAAGCGAAACGCGACGAGTCAACAGCCAGCAGCAAGGCAAATGGCAATAACGAGGACGCGGCAGGACACGGCCTGACGGAGCAGAGACCAAGCGGAGCCAAAAAGACTCGAGAGAGAGCAGCTCGCTGCTGTTGTTGTTGTTCTTATTTTTGTTGTTGTTGTTCTTGTTGCCATTGTCCTTGCCACGTGCTGCGCGCGCATTGATTTCTCCATAGCCAAAAATGGAAAAGCTGACTTGGCAACTGGAGAGCCGTCGCGGCCAAAAACTTAGCCAACTCTTCTTTGGGTCTCTTTTATTTTGACGAGACACTTCGTCAACATCATCGGCTGTTCCAATGTTTTGTTTTTGTTTTGCCAGCGATTTCTATTTTGGCTCATCACGGAAGTTTCTTTATGCCGGGCTGCCACGAAATGTGGGTGCCAAAAGCGGAGGAAAAGCCACGCTAAACAGAAAACTAAGCAGCGCCCAGCTGAGGAAGTTAAACAAAGCAACACGGCAAATTAAAGACACGAAACTTAACCGAAATAACGCGGAGATTTTCCCAATTTAGGCAATCAAATTCTAAACAAGTCTTAGACATCTTGAAAAGCAAGACCTTATAAAGTCTCTCAGCTCTAACGATATTATCATAGGTCTAGCCTGGCTTCCTATATAAGTTGCAGGCAGATTTTATGTTGGAAGCTATGACAAATATAATCGGTCAATAGTTAATTTACATTATGAAAAACTACTTTTTATATATAGATCTCATTGACGAGTTTTCCCTGTTCCTCTTATATGAGAAAATCTTATCAAAGTCGTATCAATTGTTCTGTAGGAAGAATCTGTCATAATATTAGACTTTGTATGGAATAATTTTCTGGTTTTCAAAATATCTTCACCAAGCTCAAACTCTTCTAACAGATCTGAAAGGGCCGTAGAGTATCTAACTGTTTAGATATATAGGCCCGAATAGGAACAATCTGTCGGGAATAAAGCTTTGCCATCCCTTTCAAAGGGTATTTGCATTTCGGCGTGACAAGAACAGATTTTCTTGCTTGTTATTCTTGTACGCCTTAACGTAATTTTATATGCCCAGAGCATAGATTTTTGGCATTATAGAAAACCGATGTTATTTAATATTGCCTCAACTTAAGATTGATTAGAACTCATTCAGAGAGACAGCAATTAAAAGCCGCTTAAGTAAATACAGAAGCTTCCAAGCTACGCAGTCGAAAAAGCTCAAATGAATATCCGTTTATTTATAGCACCTCCGATAGACCATAGAAGGGGAAGGGAGGGAGGAGCGCTGAAATCAAAGCGCTGCTCGGCTCAATGAAAACGTTTAAAGCCATTTGATATTTGAAATAAATTAAAAAGCGCGAGAAACTACGCATTTCAAATTTTCATAACAATGGCACATGAGGGGGTAAAGGCATTAGGCGTTGTCAGCAGGGGGGGGAGGGGCGTGTCAACTGCCAGAAGACAAAATGGATGGGCTTCACTTGGCCTCAGACACAGCCGCAGCCCCAGCCGCAGCCCCAAGACAAATGGCATAGAACAATCAATTAGGCATTTTGTCTCAGACGAGAGCTGGAGAAGCTGCCTAGGCCAAGGGCAGAGGGGGTAGTGTGATGGGTAGGGGGGGTTGTGCCGTATTGTTATTGTACATTTTTGGAGCTAAACTATTTGAAAAATTAATTGAATTTGTTTTAGTTTTATACGTAGCAGCAAATGATTATTGTCAACTCGGGGCCCCAATTTCTAAAAACCAGTTTTGTCGGCATGAGCCAAGGGCGGGCCGGCGGCAAAGGGGGGTTGGGCTACAGCTAACTAATTGATTTATTGTTGACTAATTAAATATTGAATTAATTGCTTGACAGACTTCGAAAAATACAGAAAAAACCGGCGTAAATTATTTGCATAAGTCCCAAACAAACAAAAAGTAAAAAATCGTAAAATGTTTGGATCGTTGCCATTTTTGATGGATGTTTGACAAGCGTCCAAATCGTCCAAACTTGGCCACCACGCTTAAGCGGCCGTTAATGATGGCACCTGCCGCGACCCCTCGCACCCCAAGGGGTAGAGGGGAGGGAAAGAGGGGGCGCCACTTTGCATGCCCATGTGAATTTTTTTGCGCTTGGGCCTTGATCTTGTCTAGTTGAGCCGTTGCATGCAAATCAAAAAATGGGTATTCGACATCATAAATCGAATGCTGGGAACGAGTGTATTCACATCGGAATGGCAAAACGTTTCAAATTGTTTGTGATATTCATTTGGACTCGACTGCCAATCGTTGTTGCTGTTGTTGTCGTTTTTGTTGTTGTTGTCGTTGTAGTGGGTGTGTTTCAGGGTTTCAGTTAACAAACATTGCATAAATTGTCTCGATTCAGCACACACACACATGTCGCAAAATGCACAAGTTTTATAGTTAGTTGCGCTTGTATGGGTCTGGCATGGCCATGTCTTTGACTAACATTTGCCATCCTCCAGCTCTAATAGCAGCTATAAACCTTAAACTCACCTTAGAGTGTTGAGCAGCGGCAAAACTTTGAGACCTGCAAAGAAAACGACATATGAATAACAAGTTGATTCAGTGGAGTAAGCACACATATATAAATATATCACAATTATATATTACTAGTAGAGATTGACAATGTTTAATGGTAATTGGAAGTGTGGCGAAGAGAGAGACAAAAAGTTAGAGAGAGTCGCTTTTCGCTCTTCTATGCGATTCTCATTAAATAAAATCCTTAGTCAGCTTTGTATAATTGTCATGTTGTACAGAAATTTGGTCGATTTACAGCTTTTGCTAATATTGTCATTAGCTGCGCTTGGCAAGCAATTTGTGTCCGGTGAGGAGCGTGTGAGGCGTCTGGCCACACCAAGCTTTAGCATCGATGTCTATGACAGGCTGGCCAAATATGTAGTATCCATCAGATCGCGTACGCCGCGCATATTCTTTGGCGATAATCATTTCTGCGGCGGTTCCATAGTATCGCTGACATATGTGCTAACTACCGCGAAGTGTGTGATGGAGTGGGTAAATCGAATTTGGACTTATCAAAAGTAATCCCTGATCCAGCAGCAATTCTTTCCGTAAAGCAAGCGCAAGATCGTTCACCGAAGTCGATTGATACTGATTGTGGCTGGAACCCCCAATCGATTGAAAATCGCTCGTCGCCAGACTCTGCATGTGCCGGCCAAGAAGATATTTGTGCCCGACAACTATACCGTCCATAATACAAACAATATTGCGCTCATTAGGTTGAAACACAAGCTGCCCTCGGACAATCACCACATTGGGGTTTTGAATCTGCCCCGCGGGCCGCCCACATCTGGTATTTTCTACAAGGTCATGGGTTGGGGTCGCCTCTACGAGGTTAACTTAACTTGCGAAATTGGCCCGATCTTCAATTATGACTACCCTTGCTTGCAGGGCGGGATTCTCGCTTCCAGAATTCTCTTTATCGATGTCATGTTGCAGGAACGTGTCATATGCGAGCGATTGCTACATCCCTTCATGCCGGAAATGATGTGCGCCGGCAACTTGAATTCCACTCAAGACGAAGAACCCTGCCCGGGCGATGCCGGTGATCCGCTTATGGTTAATCTAACTGTTTATGGCGTGACTAGCTATCACGTCGGCTGCGGCCACAGTATGTTGCCTTCCGTCTATACGGATGTCTGGTATCACATGGAATGGATCGCTGAAATCATGAACAGCATTGGCTGCCGGATATATAACCCTCCGCCTGTCTACTTTTTTTGTCGCCTTGTTTTTGCTATATGTGTGGCGAATTCCATTTTAATCTGAAGCTGTAGCTACGTTTCTTTAAGACTAATATATATTTTATATTAAGGTAAATCCTGCTGTTCTTTGAACTTTGCTATAGAATGGCGACTTGGAACGGGCCAAAGATACAGCTAGTTAGTAGAAAGAATGCCAGGAAACCAACCAACAGTAGTGTGAATTTTCTCAAGGAACTTTCAAAATGAGGACAATAATAGTTTCAACTCGACTAGACTTTAAAACGTGAAGACATGGAAAACAGATTGGACGCAAGTTCGAAATATCTCTGAAACTCCTCAAATTCGCAAGTGTCTTTTGAATATAAACAACTCTTCTTTCTATTTATAACTCAAAATGAGTCAAAACTTCGAATGATATACCATTTCGAACTTGTTAGGAACTTCACTATCGATCGACAGCGCAACTCAATTTCCATAATATCTTGACCAAAGTTACAGTAAAATACTAAAAATAATTGATTCATTATTAAGCTAATATTATGTAGGATCTACTTCAGGCATATTCGATTGATATTCTCAAAGTTTGCGTGTTAAGACATGTGTTAAGAAGCTTGTTTTCTCGTGTAAACATTGCCCAGTTTACTTGTCATCAAGTTATCAAGATTTTCGTATCTGGTCTTAACTTGTGCCACCGGCCCAACTCCCACCGCTGACTGGTCACCGGGTACTGGTCACTGGGCACTGGGTATTGGGGACTCGGTCTGCCCGCCCAATGCGCCTCAAGTCTCACTTCCGGTCAAGCTTGTTTTTGTTGCTTTTCGCCTCCTGCTTTTATTTGCGCACAAACTTATATGTTTTATATCAAGTTGTTGTGAATGAATATAATAAAAAGTTAATTACAAAAATGCTTGTGAAAGTCGTTGTAGCTTCTGTGTTGCCCCGAACCCCATCCCTCTGCCCCACCTCCTATGATTACACCCGTTAGTCTGCCCACCCTGTGCTTGCCTTATTTGGCGCCTTGACGTTCATAATTTTATTTTACGACTTTGTTTCGTTGTCGTTTTATTTATTTGAAATTGAAAACCATAAAAGGCGCACAATTAATGTGTGTGTGTGTGTGTGTGTGTGTGTGTGTGTTGAAGTTTCTTTGTCCGGGGCATTGTTTCAGTTTTTCGGAAGTCGAGGTCTCGACTAGAGAAACGGGAGAAACGATCCTAAAGCACAGCTTCAGATTGTTTTTTGTGCCCTACAGCCAAGGAATTTGCAAACACGCCCAAGAATCCAAACTTAATTGTTTAATAACACGCCACACAACAAAGAGATAAATAATAAAATATAATAAAAAATAGTAGAATAAGAAACAAAGCAAAAGTTGAAATCAAAATCAATTCGATTTGAATATTTGTCTTTGGTTTTTTTTTGTTTCTGCTCGGCTATATGTAAATTGTTAAGCTGTTGACGCTTTATAAATCAATTGAAATTGAAATTTGCCAGCCAACTAAATGAGAAAATTGTTAAATAAATAAATTTATGGCGCGGTCACAACAGCAGCAGCAGCAGCAACAACAACGACAACAAACTATGAAAAACTTTGCGTGCCAATGTGGAAAATCATGGGGCATAAATCAATGAACGCCGCACAGCCGGCAGCGATGGACTTGACAGATGACATACAACAGATATGATGGCAATACTCTCGACCGGGTCGAGCACGGATTCCGTATCAAAGATCTCAAGATCTCTAGTTCTCAAGAGAGAGGGAACGTGTTTGAGCGAACGAGTTCGAGAGAGACTGATCCAATAATTGGACACTTAAGTGGCATTAGCAAATTTCACGGAATGAATCTTTGAATCGAATATATGCTAATATTTATCATGTTGTTGCGGCGTTCCTGGAAACTCAAAGATTGGTAAAATGCTGGCCGCGGCGGGCAGGGGCGGAGGCAGGGCGTGCCACGGGGGCCAACAGCCTTGAAACTGAATACATCATCTCATTGCCAAACAAAACGCGGCCGTTTCTTGTCAAATGTGTCGCTAAGGAATGTGTTCAAGTCGATATGCCAACAACTGCATGTGTGAAATGTTCCGGCAACCCGAACTCCCCTTTATCAAGAGCGAGCAGTGGTAGAGAGCGGGGGAGTAGGAGGAAAAGGGGGCTGGGTTTTGCCGCTGTAGGTGCAGTGCGTGACTTACATTTTGCTGTTGAGATTTTGTCGTTTTTGTCGCCGCTGCAGCACAACTGCTGCTTTATTATTTTCTTGTAATGCTGAAAAAGCGCAGCTCAATTTATTTTAATTAAGAACAATAAAAAGGCGATCCCCTCTGCCGCAGCCCGTGGCAAGTGCAGCCATCATTCAACGCATCAGCGAGTGCTCCCCACATTCGGCGTTCTGTCGCTGTCGCTGTAGCTGCGCCTGCGCACGCACGCACAACTGCGCTCAATCAAAGTCATAAGAAGCGGGTTGACGACTGCCTCCAGCTCAGCAGAAATGGGGCTGCAACTGTAGCCGGCTGGGTGGGGGGGGCACGGGCACAGTTCATGAACTTTGCACAGGCCTACGAATGGGAGCAGGGCCAGGGCCAGGGGCAGGAGCAGGGTACTGAGGCTGTCGGGCACAGGATGTGAGTGCGCCCCTTGTTTGTCAACAACTGGAAAAAGGCGACATTACATTTTAACTACGTGTCTATGTTGTTGATATAGCAGAGTTCTTAAATACAACTCGACAAGTCGGAATTAAATAACAATTTGTTGTCGTAATGCAGTGGGAACCCTTGCATCTTGGGGTTAGACCCAGGCATAACCCCAAAACACGCAGCAAGAGCATATAGACGTGTTGGAAATATTATGTTTATGAGCATGACAAGGAATTCTGTTATTAGAAAATTTCTTTGGCGTCTTTAACTGATTGGGAATTCTAAGAGTAAGCGTTATAAGTTCTATGTACTTTTCTTGAGTAGCCCTCGTCACGTCTTACAGTGAG
Source organism: Drosophila kanekoi (assembly GCA_037075305.1). Taxonomy (NCBI): domain Eukaryota; kingdom Metazoa; phylum Arthropoda; class Insecta; order Diptera; family Drosophilidae; genus Drosophila; species Drosophila kanekoi. Next base: position 5,696,257 of record JBAMCE010000141.1, on the reverse strand, counting down.
TTTTATTCTAATTATGGGCCATTCACGAGTCAATTTTTTGTTGCTAAGTCGACATTGTTCAGTCGAAAACTTTAAAGACGCACCTCTAATCGTTGGCACGTGCTAAGGTTACTCAATTGGATTGCGTCAAGAGACAAAGGCGATTTGGTGATTTGTTGTATGGCAAACCCGATGCCGAAACTATCATTATCCACGACCCCCAGAGCCAAAAGAGTCGCGAGAGCTCCGTGAGCCCCGAGGGTCGCTGGCGTGGCTGTGACATGCAGCTAACCAACTCCGTCCGGGCAATTGGTGTATGGTGTATATGGTCAAGGGCAGCGCCGATCAGCGGCGCCGTCAGCGGATCAGCGGGCACATCAATCAAATCAATGAAATCGAAGACAGCAGCCAAAGCAAAAGGGGCAAAACAGTTGACTCCAAAAAGGTGGGGGGAGACCTGGGGCAACAGGAGGTCGGCTGATGACTTTTTGTGGTTGGCCTAATGTGTTTATCGTTATGGCTTTTGGTTATCAGCATTGGCAGAAAGCAAAACAGAACCCAAACAAAATGTAAACAATAAAATGGTAAAGTTTAAGGGGTAGATGTGGAAAAGTTACCTATATATCATATATATTCATACTAAGAATAATGAAGAAGTTCATTGACTAATGAATGTTAGTTGACATTAGAGGTAAATGTATACCAAAGTTTAGAATTCTACGGATAGTTTGGCTACCGTAGTGTCAATACCGGTAAGACCCTATATGAAACTTTGAGAACTTGGGCTTCAGAACTTATCATCGATAACTTCTACTGTAGTATCTATAGGAGCAGTATCTATAGAGCCAAATAGGGGAGCTGCTTACCTATAAACTCGTTGCGTACGCGTATGCGTTCCTGCAGCTTTGGCTCCGAGATGATGACGCAGTTGATAAAGGCCAGCAGAGTTGCTTGATAGTCCAGCGGTGGGGCTGGAGCAGCACTGGACAGTTCCAGCTCATTGATGACAATTTTGAAGCGATAACGTTCCTTTTTGAGATTCTAGACAAGCATATGGTTATTAATAATATGAAGGTTGTGCATATTGCTAGTTTATACCTTGTAAAACTCGAGAGTTTCGATGGCACGGGCATAGCCGTCAGGGCTGTAGGCGCAGAGCGCGGACAGCAGCTCGAAGACCTGCTTCTTGACCGTCGCATTCTGCGTGTCTAGGGCAGAGCCCAACTTGGCAATGTAGTCACGATTTTCGACTATGTAATCCAGGCCGATGCGTGAGTCCATATTGCTCCTATAATCGGTGGGGTTGAGTTGTGTGGGGGGAGGGGTGAGGGGCTTGTTGATAGGGTACGATTGCTCGCAGTTTGTCACGCCGCTCGATGGATTGATTTGTTGCGGCCAGTTACAAAGGTTCTCAGTTCTTGGACTTGGACTTGGACTGGGGCTGGGACTGCGACTGAGACGGAGACTTGGGTGCCGATCGCCGCATTGAATACCTAAGCAGTTTCCGTCATGCCGAACGCCTCTCTCGTCGTGCGCTGAATCTGTAAAGTAGATGAAAAGCGTTGCCCATGAAAAATTGTATTCTGATTGCATTAGATACTTGGGGTGCACCCTTTGGTATTGGGGCAATCGATTGTGGGTCGAAAGCCTGGCCCCCAGCTGCCGGCCCCTGTCAGCGGGTGTCCCATATTTTGTCTATTTGAAATGCTGTCCGTGCTGCGCTCTTAATTAATTTATGATCTTGACTTCTGCTGGGCTTTATGCCCCAGCCCATATACGAATACCCCATAAATTGAGTTTGGTTAATGCGCCGCCAGAGGGCGCTGCTGGAGTGGAGACAATTGTTTTGATTTCTCGACTGCAATTTTGACGGTCAAAAAGACAAAAACAACAAAAAAAAACCAAAATGTGAGCCAAGATCAAAGCTGGCAGCCGCTGGAACGGGCCGTTCTCCAATCTAAGTCGGGGTTCCGCCTTCGAGATCGGCATCTCAATTATGGTAAATGATCTTGTTAATTTGTTTACACTTAAAGCATGCGACGACGCCTTCGATTAGTTGCCAAATGGAACCGTCGAAAAGTGCACAAATCGCCGACAAAGCCCGCCATTTAAGTTCTCGCATATTAAACAACAACAAAAGCAACAACAAACAGAAAAAGGCCGATAAAATGTTTAACATTTTTGTTAAAAGTCTCAAGTGGCACTTTGAGCTATTTGAAATTATAATTTGTATATGCGCTAAATGCTCATGTTTTAATTTATTATTATAACAATATTGTTCTGTTTTGTTTCTCTTCCCCGCTTCACGTTTGAAACTGCGTCGCTAATGGAATCGCATAAAATGTCATATAGAAATAAATGGACAGGTTTTATAGCTTGACATCCTTTAGATATGCCAATTTGATATCGCAAGTGCTCGGCTGCGAACGTTTCCGATAATCCCATACCTGACAATACCTTTGAAAATCAGATACAACATTCTGATACAAGAAAAAAACAAGTTCTCAATCAAAATGCGAATTTGCGATTTTTCTGACATATTCTTTGGCAGTCTGTCTAATTGAAATTCTAATGAATATTCAAAAGTGTACACTCTGCTACGCAATTAAGTTCAACTGAAGTGATTGGAAGCAACAAATTCAATTAGAAGTTGAATAGGATCTCATAAGTTTCCTTTGGCTCTAAGCATAAGCTTGTTTTTCTACAATCTTTGAACCTGGCCTGAGACTTGCTTTGTTAGTTAGTTCCGAAAGTTTTAGGGGAACAGTTCCGTCTTTTATTTACACTTGCGCGTTCTATAGCAAATATTGAAAGGCGAAGAACTCTTCATATATACATAAGCTCTTTATTCTTTGAAGCTAGTTTCTCATTTAAAGCTTTCTTATGTGCAGCTTATAGGGATATGTTTTTAATGTTGGTATATTTACAATGAAGGTGCTTTTAAACTTGGCAGTAAAACAGTTGCTAACACAATTCAAAACTCTGTTGGACAGTGTAGCTAAGCTGCTGCTTAAATTTTGTATCAACTAATAGGCACGTCAATTTAGCACAACACCCGCACAGCAGCTGATGCTCTCTCTCTCTCCCCCTCTCTCTCTCCTTTTCTCTCTCTACATATATAGAGCTATATATGCGCGTTTTATAGACCGATAAATAAAATGCTTATCGGTCAAACCGGTTCCATTAGGCCCGGAGACGTAGTTCACTAGTCGAATGTGGTAATATTGCAGGAATATTTATTGTCAATTTGTTTTATGCAAAGCAGAGCAACGAAAAATGCGAGTTTAATTGAATTGTAAACAGAGTTGGCAGCACGAACCCAAACGGAAACGGCTTGGGAAGAGTACACACACACACACACACACACACACACACACACACACACACATGTATACATATACACACACAGTCACAAAATGTCAACTAAAATGTTAATGAACTCTCGCGAGTGGCTAATTAGAATTTTGTCAAAGGTGCAAAGTTCTTTTCTTTTGTCGGTTCGGTTTTTGGATTGTTGCGGAGTTAGCTTTTTGGAGTTTTAGCCTCGGCTCATTTATCTTGGCTAAAGGCACGACCGGCGACAATTGCGGGGCGTTGACAGGCGCAAATGGCTTTGTCATATTGGAGTTGTCTCCTGCAACTCCGCCCCTGACCAACGAGCGGGCGACAGGTGGCGACTCGGTGTCGCCGTCGCCCGTCTATAAAATGTCAACCACACACACACTAACACACACACACTCGCACACACACATACAAATTGGCAGGCGCTGAGATTGTAAAATATTTTCATCGTCATCGACTCGCTCGCAGCCAAGTTAAAGTGCAAGTAATAATTCACGAATTTCAAAACTTTTCAATGCTCAACGAACATTTGTTGTATGTCTCACAGTCTGTCTGTCCCCCTGTCTGTCAATCCCCCTGCACCCCTGCCCCACAGTCTGTCCATCTGTCTCGCTGCTCGTGTGGCTGTTGTCGCTTTCAATGTCTAGCGACATTTTAATAATGAATGTTATGTATAAATTATGCTCGGGCTCTTTAACAAATTCACGGACTGCTGCTTAATGTGATTAAATGTTGTGCAAAGTGCACTCCGGAATGCCGCATATCATTTAACTAAATTTCATTATGAGTTTCGGCTCTTTTGGGCTTGTCCACAAATCAAGCATACGCCACGTGGGACACTAGACAACAGTTATGCGCATTAACCTTACACTATCTGGGTAAAACGCGTTAAAGAAAGAGCCGAAGATCAAAATACCCTTGTGAACAAATGTCCAAACTTTCTTTCTTGCCAACTGTTGCTATGATTTATAATTATATCTAATTTCTTGCCGTTTTTTGCAGATAAATCAGGAGAATGTTAAAGGAAAATTTCGTTGATATTGTTTGATATATCTGGGAATACAGGTAAGTTTGTTATGCACAAGTTTCTTTTTCAAATCATTCCCATTTTATTATGTATAGTCATATATATGATATATATCTAGTATATAGTCTTGATTGTTGATAAAGATTAAGAATTGATGTACTTAACGAGGTCAACGACCCCTCTTGCTAAGCTTTACACACTTTGTGGCTATATTATAATACCCTCTAGGAAGGGTATCAAAATGCTGATCAGATTTACAAATCTATAAACAGCAAACGCCAGCAGCGGCGCCAGCTTCAGCAGCGACGCTGGCAGAACTGTCGCAATAAGCGCAAGGTCGTTGCTGCTGTTTATGTTGCTGTTGTTGATGTTGTTGCTGTTGTTGTTTTCATTGTTGTTGTTTTTGTTGTTGCTGCCGCCCGCTTGCCACCTGTAACAAATTGTAGCAAATGGAAGCTGCAGCCTCTTCAAAGTGGCCGTCGCCCATTTTCTATTAATTTTCTACGGGTGTGTCCCAAGTTTTTTTTTATATTTTTCTTGAATTCAAAAACTCAGGTGTTGGTGTTGCCGCATTTGTTGTTGTTATGGTTATTGTTGTTGCTGTTGCTGCCGTTGCCTGCACAATTTTCATAATCTTTTATTGAATTTTTACGAGCTGCAGCCGGCAGCCGCAACGAATTTGCATTTTGATTTGTGCCCACAACAAATATGTGTATAAAACATTAAATAAATGCTCATTGAGCAAAGTGTTTGTACTTAACAATAGCCCATAACTGCCTGTTAACTGATAAATCCAAGTTTGTTGATTGAACAACACAAAAAACTGTTAAACGCAACATTGAGCGACAGAATGGAAAAAACTCGCACCCTCACAATAGGCTAGAAGGTCTACGAAGGGGTGGGGTCTAGGCACACAACAGCTCGCCGAGCTCCAAGTAATTATTTAAAATTACATCATATAGAAACAGGAGCTGAGAAAAGATAGACAAACATTTGGATTTGTTAAAAAAATCGAAAGATTATGTTTGTAATAATAAAGACTTTAAGGCAAGACGGTTAACCGGCTTTTAAGTGAACCGATTAAGTCCTAATATTGAACAAAATGAACTAGAAAAGAGCCTCAATTGAAACTGGTAAAACAAATAGCCAAGACTCAAACCAAAACTTGGGCTCTTGGATATTAGAAACCAGGTTCAAGAACCAAACCTAAAGGCGTGGCATTGGTTCGAGCTGAACATTTCGGTTGGGTTTGCAGCCTAGCTAACTGAGGCTAGTTTAGCCCAGCTTAAAAGAAACAAAAACTTTTGCTTAAGTCAACTAATTAGTAGCTTATAACTCCGATCAAATTATAACATATAGTCTGCGGCTTGTCTTAGTTTTTCCTGCCAAGTGCTGGGTAATTTTTCTTTGCTGTGAGAAGAACATTTGAATTACGCATAATCCATTTGGACATGCCATTTGTGAATGCATGTCTAATCTATGGGCAACTTCATGTTGATGTACATTTTCATTTCATAGCTGCATTGTGCTTGTTGTTGCTGGCTTATCAACAACAACAACGACGACGACAACCACAACAACAACAACAACTGCTGCGACGACAGCAACATTAATAAAGTGCTGGGATTTGTCTGGGAACCCACAAGCACAGAGAAGCCGCTTTGTTTGCTGCAGCTTTAAACTAACGCAGACAGATGGACAGGCGCAGTGGACGAGTCATAACACTTGACAACAGACGACGCCAGCAACAACAACAGCAACAACAACAACGGCAACAGCAACTTCTACAACAGCAACTGCAAACGGCAACAACAACGATGACAACGAAAACGAATCCCAATCAAAACACGATCTTGGCGCTTGGCGCACTCAGCATTGACCTTATGACTTCTAAAATCGGTAAAAACATCTTTACAGCTCCATGTGGCAGTTGTCGATAGTTGTTGTTGTTGTTGCTGTTGCTGTACGTTGTTCGTTTTGATATGTTTTCAATATGCGCTAAAAATACAAAAGCCGAGTCGAGATGTCGCGTACTTGAAATTGGGATACATTTTATTGCCTTTATATATTTTTATTTTATGCGATTGCCATACGCAATGCAATTCAATGCAGCTCCGATGCGACTCATTCATGGAACGAGTAGAAAAGACAACTCTGACCCCCGTCCCTCCCCTCGCCGCTGCCCCTCTGCCCCCTTGCACCACTCGCTAACCCACTCGATGCCACTCACTTGCACTTGAGTTGTTGACCATTTTTTTTTTTTGCTTTTGTTTTTTGAGGATAATTCCATGGCACAGTGAGATTGAGGTTGCACCGATTGAAGGTCAAGTTGCCTGGCAAATTGAGCAATTTGGGGCGTGGCAGTGTACGCCCCTTTGTGGCATTACGACGATTAATGCCTTAATTAACAGCTTACAGCTGGTCAAGCAGAGTCTCAACTCGAGTGTGGTTGCATCGTAGGCGTCTTCGACAGCTGCCAAACTGCCAAATACTTTAAGTTAAATGTTTTATTGTTGTTCAACAAAGAACATTTGACTGCACAAATTATACAGAAATATAATATAAACATATAAAACGCAACCCACGGACCTTAACTAGTGAGAGAGAAAAATAAATATAAATAAATTAAAAGGCGTGGGTTTTGCCTTTTGATGAGGCTGACTTTGTCGTCTGCTCCGACTGACCACAAAAACCTAACAAAGGCCAGCCACCACCAGCTCCACATGCAACGTATACGTGCTTTTATCTACAAACATATATACTTAGTAATATGCATTTAGATATGGGTTTCTGCTGGGGCCAATGCGCCAGCGATGAGCACGTGTCACGATCCTACTGAGTGGAAGCTGTCAAAAGGCAGCTCTTAACTTAGCTGATGCGAAGTAAAAAGTATTTGTTGATTTCATCATTGTTTGATATGCGATATATATATTTGCAATATCTTTCGATATATAAGTATATAAATCAATATATATTGCCATTTAATAAGCTGGAGAGTTGAATAGTTTTCTGCCCGTAGAATGGAAGTTTCTTTGAACAAGCTTCCAAAGTTCTAAAGACAAACCGAGCCATAAAGGTCGTATGTTAGAAAGAACAAGTATTAAGTTTAAATGTGTAAAACTGTAAGATAATAAGATAAGATACTTTCCAATTTTAACCTAAACTTTCAACTTAAATGAAAAGGAGACTAGGTTCAGGGATGTGATAAGGCAGGTTCGCGAACCGGAAATAAAGGCGCGCGCGGCATTGCTGCGAACCGGGAAACGAGCTAACAATAATTTATATATTTTTGGGTTTGCAGCCATGATAATTCATTCAATTGAAGAGAACATAAATAACTATGTCTGCGCAGCTATAATTAATCAATTTGTTGATTTACGCACAGTTTTATAATGTAGCCCAGCATAAAGTGAAAGAATATGCTTTCGTCACATTGTCATCTCTCTGACATGGAGCCACTCGCATGCATTGGAAACGCTTTAAAGGTTGTCCCTTTATGCACGACTTCTTCATTAGGGCTCATTCAGCGCGCCGCGTGGCGCTTGTTGACATTTGACTGCGCTGCGCGGGGCATGGGCGGTGGCAGTGGTGGAAGTGGCAGTGGCAGGGGCTGCTTGCAACTCCCTTCATGAGAATTTATGAATGGTCACATAGATGAGCTCACAGTTGGTTTAAATAGACTTGGCACTTGGAACATGGAACCGTTGAAAAACCCGTGAAATGTGTGAAAAGCAACTTCATTGAATCATTTCTTATTTATTTTCTTTTGTTTTTGTGTATTGTCTTTGGGGTTTTCTTGTGTCCGGGGAACTATGGGAATATTTGCGCAATCGTCGCCAAAGTGTGAAACGAAAAGTGGAACAGGTTCGGACTGTTGTGTGTCAGTAAGCCTATAAAAGATGAGGCGCTAATGGTCAATTTTCATGCACGTTTGCACAACGGAAAAGCGAAAGTTATATTCGACACAACCCAATCGGGTTTATAAAGATCTAGCCGTAGAGCTAAGGCGCAGCGGTACAGCTGCAATACGGCTGGCGACTTGTTCGAAATTCTTGTAAAGTGCATAAATATGTTTGGCTCTTATGACAGCTAACAAGCCAACAAATTGCGAACAGACACACACACACACACACACACCTGGCTAATGAAATATCGTGTGCCACAAAAATCTTGCGGTATGCCAAAATACAAATATCAAACGGTTTTCAGGGCCAAACGCGCACAATGAACGCTAATTATGCTCGGTTCAGATCGGTTCAGTTTTGCCTTTTTTTTTTTGGCCAACAAATTCAAACAAAAAATCTCAGGTTCAATGCACCGGCAAAAGCACACACAGTCCCACGCACTGCAGCATTTCAAATCCCTTGTTGACCTTAACTTTGAATTGTCAAAACACTAAAGTTCAACAAAAGCCCCCGCTACACCTCAACCCCCCCCCCACCTTAAGACTTAGATGTGCCCACATTTACTTTTGAATGTGATTCATATAATATTTGTCTATTATTATTAGTTATCTGAATCGCCGCTACAGGCCCATAGATGCCGCCACTGCGCTGACATTGACTTGTGGTTTCAGTTGCCGTTGCTTTTTTGTTTTTCATTTTCTGTACTGTGTGTGGGCTCCTCGGCAAATTATTTTCCTCACTTCATTCAGCTAAGAGATCAGGTCTCTGTTTCTGATTAGTCAGCATAGTTTTTTCTATGTTTATATATGTATGTATATATTTGGATTTGGGTGTGATTCTTGCCACAGTTTCTTGGTTTTTGTGCTTTTGCGTGGCACTCACGCTCAGCTATTTGTCCTTCAGATACATTTGTATCTTGTATCTTTGACTGCGGCGCATCCAAACTTGTACTTCCGCATGCGGCATTCATCATGTGTTAAAAGTTTATCTACTCCGAACATCTGTTGACTATATTTAGCAGCCAGATTAGGCGTGTTTAACGCCTACGCAACCGTTGAGTCATGCCTAGAACTTGGCGCTTGAACTGAGTTAAGCTGGGTCTTTGGGTCACACTCGAATAATACAGAGTGCCCAATGTCGAACTTTTGCTGCCATTGAAATGCACATGCTAGAACAAGTTGAGGCAAGTCGAGGCAGTGGGAAACAAGCTGCCATTTATGTAAGTTCAACATTTTGCAGATCTCTAGCACAGTCAAGATATTATAATAAGTAAATAAAAGCTGCACTTGCTGTTGTTTTAGACAAAGCACAAACAAACGCATAAATTAAATCTGAACAAAAAATGAGATATCAAATGACAAGCGTGAAAATTGCAAGCCAAATGGCAGCGAGTCAGAGATTAAAGGCCAGCAAGAGCAGGCGCTGCCAAAGGTCTGGAGCTGACTGTTGAGTAAGCAGGGAGTGTGTGTGTGTGTGCGTGTGTGTGATTGTGTGTGTTACTTTTACCTTTTGGCCTGGCTAACAGCTTGCGCAATGCGCGCACAGTGCCAACTCGAACTTGAACTACATGAGCTGCACATTGAAAATTAGCTGCGCAGATTGCTCCCATTTTCAGAGGGGCGCAGGCAGCGCCACGTGACATGCGAATTAGTTGGCCAACATTACATTGTTGTTGGCTTTTTGGGGCACACACCACACACACATACACACACACACAACGAAATGGGAGACAAAGACGAGGACAGCTGAGCGGCAATCTCCAGGCAGCCGAATCGCCCACAGCGCCACTCGCTTTGCTTTTGTTGTCTTTACAAAGTATCTTCAACTTTGTCGAGGGCATCGCAAGTCGTTCATGCAGCTTGCAAAATACGTTAACGAAAAGAATGCACAGCTCTTTCATTTGTTTAAAGAGCTTGAAAAGGGTTTATTAACAAAATTTAGTTATATGAATGTCTAATTCTTTTGCCTAGCGACTTGCAGAGCTCGCAGTTAAGAGCTCAGCATTGAGTGAACTTTGAACGGGCTAGCTTTAATAGTTATTTTCTTATAATTGTTTAAAATTGCAATTTTTTTTGTTAATTATCATAAGCTCTTAATGGGAATACGGAATATAGTAAGCATTGGCAGCTGTAAACAATTTCCTAAGATTTGTATATGATTTTCAACATTTTTGAAGATAGAAGGCTTCATACAAGACGTTGAATGTTTAAACTTTCATACAAATAATTTTCAATTTTCGTAGGGCATTCAAGTTTCGGCGAGGCGAGGCATTTCATTTTCCATTCATGTTTGTTGTTGGCTCGTGAACTTGTAAGCCAACTTGTAACTTAATATTTTTGTAGTCTTTTTTTTTTTTGCATTTTGTTGTTGTAATTTGTTGCTGTTTGTTGTTTGCATTGTTTGTTGCTTGGCTTTTGGTTGGTGTTTTGCGCTATTTATGAACAATGTGTTTTCTTAGCATATGACGATTGTCTTACAATTAAGATTTCATTGTGAGATTTCCTGGGCCACATGGCGTATGCGCAATGCGCGCAGGCGAAACGCTCACAATTTGCTAGCACTTGCTGCATAAACATGTAATAATTTGTTTAATTAGGCGTAAATGACGCTGACTGCGCAGCCGCCGCATCTAATGGAGCGTGGCTGAATTTAATAGCTTTGACGAGTTTTGCTTTAACCTTAACACGAGCTCTTGCCGCCACTCTGTGGCAAGTGAATCGCAATTGTCTGTCGATCTCTGTGTGTGTGTCTCTGCCACACCCAACCAACGATCGAATGTTGGTTCATTCAATCGATCGATCGGCTGGCCATATGAAATGCTAAACCATAAGAGAATTCTTGCAGCCCAAATGCCATAAAACGTGCCGCGCATAAGTCAGCCGAAGGGGTCCCAGGCCCGAGTCCGACCTGCCAATTGTTCGCTTGTGCAGAAAAACTGCACAGAGATTCCAGCGATCGTCGGTGGCTAATCAACATTTGATTGCACATCGTACAGCAAATCGTTTGGTCGCTGGCTGCCTTTGCCATTCACGACGATAATTCAATTAATTGCGAAAATGTCCTAGAGACAAATTCATATTCATATCGCAGCAGCGGCAGCAGCAGCGATTGCAACAAAGTGTAGACAAACGATCGGATCGTGTCTGTGATCGTGTAACTTTTCATTAAATTTCATTAAATTCTTTTATGCGATAGCAACTGGCAAAATGAGCTACAACAACAGCAATAAAAACAACTCTCAACAAATCGCTGATCTTCAAATCTTCAATCAACAGTCGACGATCTCGTCCGTCTGCTCCAGCTCCAGCTTCAGCTTGAGCTTGAGCTCCAGCTCCATGCGATTTTATGACTTTGATTTATTTGTGTAAATTATTTTTGTAGCTGTTACATGGCCAAACAGACAACTTGGCTGCTTGTTTGCTCGAGGAAGTGTTTGTGCATCTCGCTGAGAGCCAGCAAGAGAGTGTGATCAGTGATCGGTGATCAGTGATCTGTAGGCTCGGGCTTTGCTCACTGTTCGTCAAAGTTATTAGCCGTCTACAATTGTCAGCAGCGTCGTCGTTGATTCCCAATTCCATTCCCATTCCCATACCCAGACCCATTGCATAAGCGAGTGATCTCCAGCTCCAGCTGTCGAACTGTCTAGCTGTCGGTCTGTCGATCAGCTGTGCATAATTTCAATTTGATGAAGCACATACGAGCCGATAGATGGGCCTGTTGATAGGCGCCGTTAACTCGACTTACCCTGCGGCTAGTGGCGACTCCCACTACCTTCCCCCACCCCACACACGGCTTCTCGCCCGCTTAGCGTGTTTAATTACAATTGGGGGGATTTGGGATTCGGATTGAGCACGGATATCCGCGTACGTGTTGCGCATAGACAACCAACCGAACACTCAACACTTAACGTCAGCTGCAGCTGTCGCTTAACTGCCCGTTTTTGGATAGCGTGACCCATAAATGCCCGGCCAATAGCGCTAGAGGAGTCGTAGATGCTTTTGGACTCAGTCAATGGATTACTTCGAGCGAAGAGAGACTTAATGCTTATGGATATGCAATCTTTCGAAGTGAACTGATAAACGAGAGCAGCTTTTCAATACATATGTGTGCTTCTTCTTCTCTGTGCCTCGCACTAGGTTTGGGAATTGCATTCTTAAGTAACTCTGGGTTTTCTAGTCCGATCTTTTTTCTATGTTCAGAACTTGCTAATGACATAAGAAAGTGCATGTATACCAAAGCGCAAAGCTCTAGCTTTAAAAGTTTTCGAGGATTCGGGGAAGGTATACAAGAAGTGAAGTATTTGTAATATGCATATTCTTCTTCTTCCTTCTCACCCATACATCTCTCATCATTTTCGATTCATACCCAAGAAACCATCTCTCAAAATCGATATTTATCGATATTGTGAAAACGTGTTCTGCAAGTCATAAAAGTAGTTCTATTGGAATTTAATGATATATTATTTGAATATTCAAACAAATTCGAATTGCTGATTCTTATGATAACGATAAGTTAAAGCTGCACATAAAACTTAAATATGACTAAGTTTATGTTTTTAATGTACCTTTGCCTCCGCATTGCAAACGCATCGTATATTTATCCATCTAGTAGCCGTGTTTCCATTTTCATGTGTGCGTCTTTTATGGAATGGTTTTATTCATATTTGACACCTTTTCGTGTTAACAAACAATTAAATGGATCTACATAGTTATTGCCGAGCTTAAAGACACAGCGAATGTAGCCTTCAGTTCTGTTTTTATAGCTTGAAGACCCTTTTGCCTTATGCACAACACCCCGCCGCAGCCCCTTTGTTCAAATGCTTGACTTAATGAATGAAAAAATGAATTTATGAGTTTATGAGTTCTTCTTGTTGTTGTTGTTGTTGTTGTTGTTGTTAATGTTGTCGTCGTTGTCGTTGTCGCTGTCGTTGTTCGTCTTGTGACCAGACTTATCCCAGGCACGCACGAACACCTCTCGAAACGGCATTGGCTTTGCCAATTTCTGCTTTGTTTCTCACTCAACGATTTATGGGGAAACAACAAATACATAAGTAACAACAACAACAACAACAACAACAGCGGCAACAAATTTACGCACTTTTGAAGCCACAAGAGCTTTGTTTGCGCACAATTGTTGTTGTGAATTATTTAAACAGCACTTTGAATTATTGTAATTCGCATAAATAATTATTATTTATTGTTGTGTACCGTTGCAGCGGCCAGCGACATTGGAACTGTCCTCGTTCCCTACGGCTGGGCCGCATTGGGTGTGTGGGGCGATCGCTAATTGATCGATAACAATTCTAATGAGGCGCAAGTTTTTTGATCAGCTTCGTAGCATTAATCCGTCAGAACATTAAAGAGACTTTGGGCCCTGGTATCAAAGTTCAGTTGGCAGTCCGAACCTTGGACCTGTGGCCCGTACACTTTGGGCATGCTTCGATTGCGCATTTTCGAGCAGTGTATGCGAGCACAAGACTAAGATACAGATACACAGATACAGATACGTATGGCACTTGGAGCCAGCCGCACACGCAGCTGCGGAAACGAAAATAATGTAGGTGAAACAAGTTCGCCGCTTAAGTGCCTTGCCTGGCTCTATATAGATGCAAATCAATAGACGATCGATTTTTTCATACTTTTTTTGGGTTTAACAGAACAGTCGAGGCAGCCGTAGTCAAGCCGCAAGCTCAACCGCAAATCAGACAACGACAAACGGGCCCGGGCCCAGGCCCAAAGGCGCCGCCGCAAACGCTCGAAGAGCGCACTCGAGAGTTTGTCGAGAATCGGCGATCGGTTTGCATTGTAAACAAGTCGCTTTAACTAGCGCCGGCTTGCGATTAGCTGAGAATTTCCGTTTCTCTTGCTCATAAATTCTCCGCAAATTTAATAATGCGTCAAATGCAGCCAACGACAACACATTTGTAGCTGTTGCTTCGCCTGTTGCTGATCTTCCAAGAACTGAGTGTTTGACTGATCGCGACCTTGAGCACAAATTTGAGACATGTGTTGCTGCAGCAGCTACCTCCCCCCCTCCCCCCCTCTCTCTCTCTATCTTATTCTCCCTCCGTCTCTCTAGCGAATCATATAAATATTTATACGCCATAAAACCTCACAATTGGGCAATAAAGAACGAGCTGAATTAGCTATGCATGGCACAGCGATCATTTTTTTGGGAGCTCTCTCGAATTGATCATTTCGCAGATAATCTGTAGCCATGCACATAATTATGTAATTTAATGAGCCAACTTCTACGTGAATTGTTTGAATGGCCCACAGCAGGGAAGCGGACAATTAAAATTCTTCACTTGTGATCTAGACTCTCAAATCTCAAGTCATTTTCGTATTGATTAGGGCGCAGATAACATCATGATGATGGCATTCACCATAATTATGTAATTTAATGAGCTACTTAACGAGCACGTGAGCTGTCTAAATTGATTAAGTTAATCGTCAAAGAGAACTAAAATGTGATATGTGAAAGAATGAAATTAGTAAAATGTCGTAATATGTGATATTCATATGTCTCTCAATAGACATATGAATGTCAGCATACGTTTGCCATTACTTTTTATCTCTTTCTGACGAACAGATGGCCCTTCTATGCGATTCTCATGAATTCAAGTAGGTTAACAGGTTTCCATGCATTGACTTAGTGTTGCATATTTACGAGTTTAGTGTTGGCAAACGAATGAACTCTATTCTGGAACGTACTTTTACTCTGTTAACGAGCATTTTAATTCTTCTTCATAATAGTTTGTTTCAACATTCCTTAAATATATTATTATAGAAGCAACTCGTTAGCTCTCTTTCTGTCAAGTTTCCATTTCCATTTTATGCCAGCGAAATCCGCGTAGATCTCAATCTTTTGATCATTAGGGTTAACTTCGGATCGATTAGTTATTTGAATAGTTCTCTCCGCGTGCTTAAACGGAGTTATTTATGGACACTTGCAAATACTTTATTTTAATATTTTGATTTGTTTGTCTATGCGACGGCCGTAATAACATTAAATAAAAATCTGTTTTTTTCTTACCGATTTGTGCTCAATTGTCTGGGCAACCTTCGTCGCTCGTTTGACATAAGATTGAGGCATTATTTATTTTTCTTGTATATGTTTTGAGTTCTGTTTTTTTTTCTTTTTTCTGTGCTTTGTGGAGAATGCAAATCTGTGTGTGGAATATTGAAAAATTATGCAAAATGGCGAGTCAAGCAAATTAGGCGGGCGCATAAAAATTTCACCTGTTGACAAGGCGGGCCAAGGCAATCAACGCGAGACGGCAACATGGCCAAATCTGGCCAGAGCTGCCCTAGAAATTGATGGAAAACAAATTGGCAAAAGCTGCCTAGAAAGTTGGCAGTTGGAAAACAAAGCAAAAACCAAAGCCAACCGCATGGCGGAAGTGCAAAACTAAATAATGTGTATTTAGTTAGGCAAACTATTTGCAAGGCTGCCCGACCTGCTTATATACGATATATACATATAGATACATATATGTTTGCCATATGTCGGCATCGGACAAAGCCCGAGAAGACTAAGTCAATAATTAGCCAATGGCCAGAAGCGTGAAAAGCGCTTCCTATTATTAGTTTAATTTGTTTTGGGCGCGCAATTTCATTTATATAACATATAATCGTTTCTAAATGATAAATTAATATGGGAAACAATTTGCTGTATGGGCGGAATGCTCCTCTCAAGCTTCACCGAAAGGCGTCAAATCATCATCACCGGCAGCAGCAGCAGCAGCGGCTGCGTCAAGTGGCCAGCACGACAAGTTGCCAAAATTGGCAAGGCTTAAATGGACATGACAACAATTGAAACAGCTTTGTGAGCTGCTGACGTCTTGGCTTTTTGGCTATTTCCTATTGCCCGCCTCGGTTTTCGTGCGCTGTGTGGGCGTCAATGGGTCAGCATTTGAATTACGCATACGACGCGTTGTACGATTAGAATCTGTTGAACCTCGTTTGCCATAGAAGGCAGGCCCAGCTGACGATCTACATATTATGATTTCATTTGCCTAGATCGCCAGGGCTGCAAAACGGGTTTGAAGCGAACCGGTTCACAGTTAAAGCTCTATATCAAATATTAATATGAACCGAAACTAAAACCAAAGTAGAAATGGGACGAACCAGAAACCAAAAACTATCTATATAAGTATTATGTCTAAAATGATTTAGTTGGGATTAAGAAGTTTTATGGAAGAATTATATATCTTCCAAATATGGTTCTTTAATACATTTGTATGAAAAGCTCAAATTTAGGGCTTGGAACATTTGCTGAAGAGCATAAAATTCTAAATGAAAAATTGAATTTCTTAACTGTTGAATATTCATGTGCCACATTTCGAACGTTAACGAACCGAACCTAAAGGCAGGTAGCTGGTTCAAATCATCTACAGCTTGTTTTGAATACCTTTTCTTTATTAGCTTGCAGCCCTGCAAAGCTCTTTACTTAAGCGCTTAGTCATGTCGGTTAGTTAATCGTCGTTAGTTTCGAGTTGTTCTTCATTTCCGTGGCACAACTAAATGAATTTAATTCTTAAGTTTGTGGCTGCTGCTCAATTGTTATTTACGGGCATTTGCACCTTTCACCGAGGCGACAGTTGCAACTGGTTGCACGAGGCATACACACACACACACACACACACAGACACACACACGCACACACAAACACACACATGTATTTAAATGAGCTGATTTATGGGAATTTGATGGGCGCATTAACCAGAGCGCACCCCCGACTTGTAGCAGCTACTGCTCCAAAAAAGAACCTTAATATGTTTTGTATGCTGCAGCAACAACAACAACAGCAACAACAACAGCAACAACAACAGCAACAACAACAACAGCAGCAACAACAACAACAGCAGCAACAACAACAGAAATCAGCTTGACAACGAAAATTCTTACAACGAGGCGACGTCGCAGCTGCTGTTTCAGTGCCAACTCTTGTACTGTTGTTGTTGTTGTTGTTGCTTGTGCTGCGTACTTTATTATTAATTTTAAACGTGGGCACCACAACAACAACAACAACAACAACAACAACAGGAACGAACACTACACACAACACCCACAGCGTTTTGTCAAGTTGCTTGGATTTTTATTTCTTAAATGTTCTTTTCAGCGCGCTTTTTTTTCGCTGGCCGCATTTGTTATTACTTTTTGTGGTTTGCTGGCGGTGGTTGTTGTTGTTTTGCGATTAATTCTTGCAATTTGCACGCTTCAACAGACGCCGCAGTCGGCGTTGACGTCGGCGCTTACTTCTAATTGCACACACGCAAATTACTCATACGCCGCGTATGCGCTCGCATAATTATCGCTTATTGCCACATCAAAACAATGCTGCGTGGGCAGTTGGCAAAAACAAATGCAACAACAACAACAACAGCAACAGCAGCAACAACAACAACAACAAAGTGAACATCGGCTAACAATTCAGTTGCCAACAGCGCATCCTCCTCATCAGCAGCTGAATAACAATTATATACTTAAGCTTCTGTACGTGTGTGTGCGTGTGTCTGTGTTTATTTTTTTGCATTTGCCATTTTTATTTATTGTTTAACAAATAACTATGCCCCTCCCCCCCCCCGCTCCCTCTCTCTCTCTTCTAGTGCGCGCCCTGCCCCTGCAATGAATTGCTTTTATGCGCTCATTTGCATATTAAATAAGCGGCTGGCTTCTGGCAGAGGCTGACGCTGAGGCTGAGGCGCTGCAATTGTGTTGGTTGTTGTTGTTGCTTGTTGGTTGTTAGTTGTTAGCTGTAAGTTGTTGTTGTTGCTGCTGCTGCTATGTGGTTAGTTTCTAAGCGGCAGCAGCTGCCGCCAATGCAAAGAACGTCGCCATCGTCGTCGTCGTCGTCGTCGTCATTGTAGGTTGGACAGCGTATAGCGCGGGGCAGCTTTTTTATTTGCCATGTTGTTGTTGTTGTTGTTGGCATTTTTTCTTTTCTTTTTAAGTCGTATACTCGATTTGGTTTGTTGACGTAAAACAAAGACTGCAGCAGTGGGCAATCCATGGGGCATATTACTGCCAGCTCGGAATAGCAAGTGCAAAAATTCATATATCGAATGGAGTTGTGACGAGAATAGGCGTCACGCCGAACCTTAAATACCCTACTCTTACGATCTTGAAGATTATTAATCAGATTACAGATATCTATAAGATATGTAGTTTATATCTCCTCTCATATGCATAATCTTGAAAGACATTTCCTATGGTAGGTCCATTGTCGTGTGCTCGGATTTGATCAGACAAAGATATGCATACATATATGCATGTATGTCAAAGATATGCACACATATATGCATGCATGTGCTCCTTACTTCTTGGGAGATGTCCCCATTATAATACCCTCTACAAGGCTATATACAATCTATAATGTATACAGTGAAACCTGTCAGGTGTTGACAACAGATGTCTTGTGATTCATTGGCCAGTTGATTCATTAAGCATTTGACCAAGTTTTGCGGGTGCTGTTTTTACACCCATTTTAATTGATAATACCCAGCCATAATGATGTGCCATCCACAAAAAAGCTAGAAAAAAACATACAATACTGGACTGTTTTCATCAATCATTAACTTTATGAATGAGCCAGCCATTTACTTGCAAACTTTATTCAACTTAAAGAAAACAAACAAAAACTTCTACAAAAACTGTGTTCAGCAAAAAGCTAGAGGTTATTAGGAAAATTGCTTAAGTTTTTATAAAGTTGTGAGAGTTATGAGAGAGAAAGGGTAAATACCAAGGATTTGGATGTTTAACAATTCGAGTTTTTTTCGAGATTGAATTCTGAGGGAAAGTCTTATTATTTTGAACAATTTGTTAGCCTTGTGGGATGATTGAAGATTGAAATATTGAACCATCTGAGAATGCCTTGTGCTGAAAAGCATTTTACTGATCTAAACACTAGGAATAGATCATAAAATCTAGTAATTTTCTTTAGGAAACTGGGCTCTTTCGTCTGATGTAGCTTGTAAATGCATTAACTGCGAAGCTTATTGAGCTATCGGGCACAAATTAGTCAACAATTCAGCGAATTAGTCAGCGAACATTACAATTACAAAAATAAAATGAAAAAACTGAACAATTAGCTCTGACGCCAAATAGTTTGAATAGTTCTTAGCCCAGTTAAGACGAGATGCACACTCATGCTGCGGGCCTTATAAAGCGCAGGTTCTCAAAAAAAACAACAATTAGCAAATATAAATTTATGCGCCCAAAACTAACGCTTTGCGAATCTCAATCTCAAGCAACAATGGAGGAGAACAGAGGGTTAGATATTTATAAACAATATATCTACGAGTATTTATCGATGCGGGCAAAGCTCTGGTGACTATTTCTGCTGTCTTTTGGCGAAACGAGGTAGTTGAATTTCCTTTTTCAACAAAAAACTTGGCTATTGACAGACGGAGAGTTAAACTTGTGCAACTGAGAGTGTGTGTGTGTGTGTGCTGTGTGTGTGTGTGTGTGTGTGTGAGTGTGTGTGTGACATTAAGCCGCACACAAACAAGTGCGCCATATTTGGCAATTGACTTTGCAGCCAAGTCAGAAATATCTATTTGTGTGTGCTCGCGTTTGGACTCAGTATTTGCACACACACACACACACACACGCACACACACATATATATATATATATATATGTATATGTATGCGCATGTGCGTGTGTTTCTTAACTGTTTACGCTGCCCACTTGCGATGGCCAGCCAGCGGCTTGATAAATAATTTTAGTTTTATAAACACAAATTGACACTTTAAATTGTTTGCCAAAAAAAACCGAAAAAAAAAAAGAAAAAAATAGAGAGAGGGACAATCTGCGAATAAAAAATCTCGCATAAAGCATGAAATCAATTGGAATTAAGCCGGGCGACTTTGAAGCACAGCGCGTTGAGATTTCTTGCCCCCGGGTGCTTCAGTGCCTGGAACTCTGGAATATATCATAAACTTTAAGCACTTCGCGGAATCGCCCAGCCAGGTAGCTGTCCCCACCTGTTGTTGTTGTTGCTTTTGTTGTTGTTGGCGATTCTGATTTGTATCGGCAAAGATCTAAGAGCATATAGCTCCCAGCCCTCTAATGCCGCTGCGGGGCGTTGCGTATCGGGAACAAACCAAAAACGAATTTGTACGATCTTGAGAAGCGAAACCTTGCGAAGGGGCGAAGCGTGAGTTTCGCATTTTGTTTGCCAAACAGCCCGCGGCTGTCGCGTTAATTAATTGTTTGTCTTGCGATTACAGCCGATTTGCGCAATAACAATTGCTATATAAGCAGGCGCGAATCTCTGCTAATTATTGCTGACAGATTTGTTGAGGGAACGTATGATATATGAATGGAAATGGGCTAATTGGAGAACTCTTTCACAAATCTTCCCCAACTTTTATCTTTAACTAAAGATTAATTCTTTCTCTATGGAATTGAAGAGTGCAACAGTGCCACAAAAATTGAAATTCAATTAAAAACTGTCCCATATTTATTGATAAGAATATTAAGTTTTCCTCATGCCCCACATAATTCTAGCCTAACTCATAAACTCGATTGTAATGGCTTAAGCATTTAATGAACTGCACTTGCTGTGGTAAATGTCGGGTGGAGGGAGGTAGGAAGGGGGTCTGGTTTTCTTATCAGAATTATTGTTCCGCGTAATTGATCTAGTTTTAACGCGTCGCTGGTCTAATAAATATTAATTCAACTGGCGACTTATGCAAGCAGATGCTGACCGCTAATAAGAAGGCAAACAAGAATTTATTTATTTATTATGGGCCAGCGAGCTGATAGCACATTGATAAATATATTATTGGTTTTTGAAACTTACCATATGAAAAGCAAAAACAATAATTGTATAACACTGGCCGCCCAACACCTGTTGCACTTGTTGCTGTTGCAGTTGCAGTTGCAGTTGCTGCTCCAATTTGTGAATGAGCTTAATTGCATTTATCGATAGCACTTTGTTTGGCTTGCGTCAAAGTTATCGTTTCTCGTTTCTAGTTGTTATTGCAGTTGCAGTTGCTGTTGTTGTTGTTGTTTTAATTAGCAACACAAACACATTAACCAACACTAACACACACACAGAGACAGACGTGCGGCAGTCAGACGCATGGCAGGGGGCGCCCACGCAACGTGCCAAAAGAAAACGCGTTTATTGAAAATGCAACTGCGACAGGCGACGACGACTGCAGCAGCCGCGCAAAGAACTTTGTTGGCTGCGCCGCCAGCGTTTCCAGCGGCTACCAAACAACAAAAAATATGTAAGCGCAGTCAAGAGAAAAGCACAACAAATTGCAATGCTAAATTGCGAATTTGTTAATTTGCGACTTCCCCACAGCGCAGTAACCGTAACCGATTCGTTGGAGCGCTCGCGACTAACTGAAATCAGATAGAAATTCAAATTTACCCGTCGTTCGCTCAATTCGTATGCTTCTTCTTGCTGTTTTTCCCCCCGATTTGTGTGTCTGTGCAAGTGTGTGTGCAAGTGCTACGCGTGCGCACCACGACTGCTCGCCTCGAATATCTAAAAGCGACTGAAGTTAAGAGAGATCGTCGTTCCTCGCTTACAATCATAAAGAGCGCGAGTCTTTTGCCGCCGCGCCACGAGCAGCTCCACCACCAGCGCTCTCCCAGCGTGCGTGCGGCATGGCGCTGCGTATGATTAACTGTGATCAATAAATAAATAGGTGACCTGTATGCACATTTACATACATATATGAATGTATATTTCTGCACCTGCCCTTTACTTATTCGATAAGTTCAAGTGTAAGCTGTGCTTTTAACCAGTAATAGTCAATTAGCTGAATAATGAATTCAGTACTGAAAGTGTTTTACGAATTTAAGCATTGGCAATATTTCAAAAAATTAAGTTACTACATTTAAAAAAGGACAGGAAATTGCTTAACTTTTGACTAAAAGTTATTAAAGTTATGAGAGAGGACGGGCATTTACTTTGGATTTGGATATTTAACAGTTCGAGTTAATTTGAGATTAAATACAAGCAAACCATTTTTATTCTTCATTTCATACAATATAATTACATTATTTTGAATCGTTATTGTGAATCGGTATTGTGAAAGTGAGTTTTAAATACAAAAAGTAACCGCTGTCAATTGCGGTATTTACGGTATACGAAATACGGTATTTAAGTATTTACGAAGCAATCGTGTCACTGGAGTTAAGGAACAAAAACATATGTAGGAAAGAGGTTAAAAAGGAAAATCATTTGGTTGCTGGATTAGCACTCATAACACATAAACATTTCAAAAAAACAACAGGAAAAATTTTAACGTTTCAAAATTGAATTCGCTGCAAAAGTGCACCTAAAATTGACCAGAAACCAATAATTGTAACAGCCCTGGCACAAACAGATGTTTTGAAGTGACCATCTGTGAGAGAACGGAGCTGCCATATCTTTTAACTCGTCGAACGCGAATGCGTCAAATTATTACATTTATAAATTAAAGTGCAAGATGTTGGCCAAGCGAATGCAACTATGGAAAGCGAGTCATGCGGCGCTAATGATGAATTCCACAGCCAAAAAGTGTGCCACACAGGTAAGGAGCCGTTGACACTGCCGGCGACTGTCACCAGGGGAGCCCCTTATGACATAACCTGCAAAGCGCGGTTTATTATGAATGAAATGGAAGCCCATATTGAATAGAGGAACCTTTGCAGATGTTTCCAACAGGCGGCAGCAGTCGAGACATGCACTTGAGCAGCAGCTGGAGTAATCAGCTGACCACTCGTGTTATGCTAGCGCCTCCGTCACCATTGACCCCACTCTATACGTCTGCTCTAGCCGGTGGACCGCGATATGCCAGCTCCAATACAGATGTGCCGCCCAATTTGGAATCCGCCAAGGAGTTGGTGGACCTGCCTGCTATTCCAGATGCGCCTACACCACCAGAAATTGAAAATATTTCCGCGGACCCGGAAAGCCTTTTGGAAACTATTAACCAAGCTGGCGAACCAACATTTGCCTCCATTGGCCTGGGCGGCTGGTCGCCAGTGGGCATGGTACAAAACTGTATGGAGTTTCTGCACTGCACATGGGATATTCCCTGGTGGGGAACCATTGCAATAGGTACGATCGTCGTGCGTACCCTAATATTTCCCCTGGTCATCCTAGCACAACGAAACTCAGCCAAGATGAGCAACAACATGCCACAGATGCAGGTGCTGCAGCTAAAGATGACGGAGGCGCGTCAATCGGGCAATGCTATTGAATCGGCGCGGTATGCTCAGGAAATGATGTTGTTTATGAAAGAGAAGGGCGTTAATCCTCTGAAGAATATGATTGTGCCCTTGGCGCAAGCGCCGCTCTTCCTATCCTTCTTCATGGGTTTACGTCAGATGGCCAACACTCCCGTGGAGTCCATGCGTGACGGTGGCCTCTTCTGGTTCACGGATCTGACACTGGCGGATCCATATTACCTGTTGCCTGTAATTACCAGCGCCACGTTGTATCTGACCATTGAACTTGGCACGGATAGCGCGCGCCTGTCGGCTGCCAACATGAACACCATGAAGTATGTTCTGCGCGCCCTGCCGATTGTAATCTTTCCCTTTACCATGAACTTTCCCGCTGCCATTCTGACGTACTGGGCTTGCAGTAACTTTATCTCGCTGGGCCAGGTGGCAGTGTTGCGGATTCCCGCTGTGCGGGATTACTTTAAAATTGAAAAAATGGTGTCACATCCGCCCAGTTCACTGCCAGCCAAGAAGAAGGGCTTTGTGGGCGGCATGAAGGAATGTAAGTTTTACAGCCAGTCAAACGGAAACTATCTAATTCCGCTTGCATCTTGCAGCTTGGGACAACATGAAGATCACAAAGGAGATCGAGGAGCGACAGCAATTGGATGAAATTCGCTTTGCCAAGGCCGGCAAAGGACCCCTAGTAAAGACGTATAAGTACGATCCCACCAAGCCTCCAGTCCAAGAATCGCAACCGCCTACAGGAAACCTTAAGCCTCCCTCCAAGGAGCAATAGCCACCAGGCTGCTAGTCGAGGCCGATGAGCGTTTGTTAATGTTAGAACTATACCCTTTAGTTTCGCGATCCCACAAGATTGCTGCATATATCATATGTGCTAAAATTTAATATATTTTCTATTAACAAAAACAACACAGACACATTGAGCATATATAATATATATATAATGTGACGGTTAACCCTTTGCCGATATACACTGGTTTATGACCTCGGCCAGGTGTTTGTTCTCCAGCGCCGCGGCAACGCGTTCCTTATCCGCCAGCTGTTTGTTCACGGCCATCTCGGAGGCGTGTGTACCCGGCGTTATCTCTACGGTGACCTTAAACCGGGGTGGCAGGGATCGCAGCAACTTGACCCGTATGGAAAGACCAATCAGCGTGGCCATCGAACAGTGCGGAATCGTTGGAGTAAAGTTGATGTGCACCGAATTCTGTTTGTCGCTAATGGTTATGAGTTCCTCCTGTACTACGTGCAACTCCTCCAGTGTTAGCGGATGCTCGGGATCATTGATGTTTCGTATAAGATCTGCACTGGGCCCACGGGCATATATGTATATTGAGTAAAATAATTACATTGTGCGTGTTAATATGCTTACCAAAGATTTCTCGCTTATCAAATGGATCGGCAATGTTTTCATCCTCTTCGTTGGCTGTTACCGCACGCTCCTTGATCTTGCTATAGACGCTCGGATTTAAATTCTCAATTTCTGTGGGCATCCTTGCTGTTCCTACAGTTAATTTAATAAGCTATTTAACAACAGATTTTAACTTTGCTTGAGTTTAGCGAACAGTGTGTACACGCTACACGTGCACGAAATAAACTCATTTTGCCAGCGAATATTTAACCGCTGACTTTATGCACACACTGGCAGGTCTAGAACGTTTTTTCAATTTGAATTGATAATTTTAATTTCCGCAATTAAATTTGAATGCTACAATTAATCAATCAGGAATTTACAACTAAGCTCAGCTAGTACAGTTTCCAGCAAAAGCGTATTAAATCGCGCTAATATAAGCAAAAGTGTCATCTTACGTAAAGCCCGTAATTAAAGGCGTTTCACAATTATATTTATGTGCATTTTAATTAGCCTTCCTAGTATTTGCACCCATTTCCAGACAGATAGACGTGCGCAGATAGCTTTTTCGCAACAAGGTGCTAAATATAGATGACTAACTTACCGGGTTCCCAAGACCGAGCAATATCAACATGCACATACACAAACATACATATACATACGTACATTAGCTTATTCTGCCCACCTGACCCGGCGCACACAGCTCCGCCTTGAGCCACATTTAATGCTCATTCAAATCCGTATTCAATATTCATATATGTACATATGTCTATATAGCGAGTGGAAGGAGAAAAAGAAAATGGCATATGTCAAAAGATGCTGCGGTGATTTGTACAGCTTATAATTAGCTCGCATTATCATTTTAAAGATCAATAAGAAAAATAAATATATACAATAATATTGATATAGAAACTCGCTAGGTAAACAGCGTTAAGCTAGTCCGATAATTATCATCAATTTACGAAATGGTTAACAACAATGTCAAACATATCACTACATACTGTTCCCGTCCTGAGATCCGCTGCCCCATCGCAAACTTTCCATATAATGCGCCGACAATCCACAGACTCCAACAGTTCGCTGGAAATATCACTTCAGTACAGTCATCAGCTTCCGCCGGACAATGAGACAATTCGTAAGACCCGCTGGATTTTCTTCGCTAACACTTTTTGATAATATTATCCATTGTACATGCAGCTGATTTTTGTGGCCCTGTGCGCCGTGTGCACTGCGGCTCCAGCACCGGCTGATATCAAAGAAACTGAACTGGCTCGTCCCAGCCCTATTAATCCGGCTGTTTTAATTGATCCAAAGCCTGTCGAGAAGGTTGTGCTGCTGGGTGAGCCCGAGGTCAAGCACCGTCAGAAGCGTGATGAAGCTGCTCCTGCCAAGCCGCATTCTATCCAGGCTCACGAGCTCCTGCAGCATAATCCTCATAGTGACCAGACAGATAAACCTTCTGGACACGAAATCGCCCACCACGAAAGTCCAAAACCGAAACGCGAGTCACCAGCAAAGCCAGCTGAACATGAGGCTGAGCAGCATGATTCTCATGCCCACGATCATGCTTCTCCAATAAGCGATTTGACACACGCTGCTACACAACACGATCCCAAGAAGGTGAAGCGCGAGTCACACTCAAAGCCAGCTGGACATGAGGCTGAGGAGCACGATGCGCATGCCCACACTCATGATGCCGCACCAGCCGGAGTTTTGGGACACGATCGCGTACAGCACGAATCCACAAAACCGAAACGCGAGTCACCACCAAAGCCAGCTGGACATGAGCACGATGCTCATCATGATGCCGCACCAACCGGAGTTTTGGGACACGACCGCGTACAGCACGAATCTGGAAAACCGAAGCGCGAGTCACCACCAAAGCCAGCTGGACATGAGCACGATGCTCATCATGATGCCGCACCAACCGGTGTTTTGGGACACGACCGCGTACAGCACGAATCTGGAAAACCGAAGCGCGAGTCACCACCAAAGCCAGCTGGACATGAGGCTGAGCAGCACGATGCGCATGCCCACACTCATAATGGCCCACCCAAACCCCAGATCCTTCCTATATCCGCTGGACCGCATGATGGCCATTCGCGTCATCAGCGCGACATTCCTGTGCCCACAGAAATTAAGACCACAGCCGCCCCAATTGAGCATAAGGACAAGCCCCAAGTGGAGGATTTGAATGCCCAAGTGCCGGCTGCTATCAGCAGCACTCCTCACAGCCCACTGCGCCACCATCCAGTGCCGGTTTCGGAGCTTTTCAACAAGCCCAAGACCACCGTCTAGCTCTAAAGAGGGCAAGAAGAGCAAGGAAGCCAAGGCCTAAGTCACGACCTCAACTTTCCTGTTAATTGCTTCAGCATGTTATGAGGAAGAAAACAAACCGAAGTCGAAAAATAAATAAAAATTTACAATATGAACACACTCAAAAAAGCTATTTGCTAATTATTGACTAAATATCTAGTTAAATATTACGCACAGACCCTCCCCTCATCCGGGCTAAAGTATTTCCAAAGTATTCGTCCGACCTGTACCCCCGCATGGCGCAAAAATGTATAATCAACTCACCTGACCAGCTCCACCTTGAGCCACATTTAATTCGCATTCAATATTCATACATTTAGTATAGATTCCGAGTAACAACTTGTATATGTCAAAAAGATGCTGCGCTGATCTTTACAGCTTACAATTAGCCCTGTCTATCATTGGAAACATCAACTGGCAAATTAAATATACATACAATAATGTTGATACAGAAACTCGCCCGCTACACATCGTAAAGCTAGTGCGGCAATTATCACTACTGAATAGATTTACAAACTGGTTAACAGCCACATCCAACACAGCCCTGCAGTTCCCGTCTAGAGTCGTTTACGCTGCGGGCTTTCCATATAATGCCCCGACAATCCAGCAAGTCCAACAGTTCGCTAAAACTTTCATTTGAGTGCAGTCAAGTTGCCGCCAGAAAATGAGAAAATTCGTAAGACCCGCTGGATTTTCCTCGCTAACATTTTTTGATATCATTATCCATATAAATGCAGTTGATTTTTGTGGCCCTGTGCGCCGTGTGCACTGCGGCTCCAGCACCGGCTGATATTAAAGAAACTGAAGTTGCAACTGTCAGCGCTATTCCGCCAGTTTTAGAGGAGCTGCTGCAACCGAGAGCAATACCAATTGGACCCGAGGCCGTTCAGGACGAACCCACTAAACCGAAGCGCGAGGCACCAGCAAAACCAGCTCATGCCCACAATCATGATGAGCCAGCCGTACCCGAGGTAATAGTTCCACTCATTGAGCCGATTGACAACAAGACAGCGCGCCATCGGCGCGACATTCCTGTGCCCACGCAGATTAAGACCACAGCCGCACCAAATGGGGAACAGGAAAAGCCCCAAGAGGAGGACGTGAATGCGCACGTGCCAGAGGAAGGCAGCAGCACCCGTCGTAGTCCACTGCGTCATCATCCAGTGCCTATTTCTGAGGTTTTGAACAGGCCCAAGACCACCGAAGAGCCCAGCAGCAGCCACAGCCATGAAGCTCTCTGAAGACCTAAGTCATAAGCTCAACTTTCCTGTTAATTGCTTCAGCATGTTACGAAAAAGAAAACAGATCGAAGACGTAACAAATAATTAAAAAGTACAATTATATTAACACGCTCACAAAATTCATCTGCCAACTATTGACTAAACAGCTAGTTAGGCGTTATGCGCCGACATTCGTCGCACTCGTCTCATCCGCCCGGCTGCCAAAGTATTCGTCCGATTTGAATATGGGCACCGGCTGGAACTCGCCTTCGACCAGGTTACTTTTGGGCGGCGTTCCAGGCGTATCTGTGGCGGATAGCCTGGCCCTTAATGGTTTTAGTAGCAGACCCTTTATACTGTAGTCGGTTATATTGAGCTCCTGCTCAGCCACATCCACGGATCGCTCTACCTCGTTCAGGTTCTCGTTCACCGTGGCTACTAACTCTTCCAAGTTGTCGATTCGCTGGCGCAGCTCCCCAAAGTTTTCGCTAAAGCTGAGAATACTGCATACATGATTGGCCATGATACCGTTAGACTCCGCGCGCACCTAATACACGTTAATTAATTAAATTAATTAATTTATTTAGTGTATGTTTCCGCGACTTACGGAGGCCAGAACCGTTTCAAACTCGTCCAATCGGGCCAGCATGTCGTCTATGTTGGTACACAGCGGATTAATCTGTCATTGATGGACATTGTTATTAGCGATTGAAAGCATTGTTACTGATAAATAAGCACCTCCTTTTCCAAATCCGCGCTTTGTATAATTTTAGCATAATCCTTTGCAGTCTGTTCAACCATTTCTTTTAGTCATCTGTTGCTGTCAACAGACAAAATATCAACAAGACGAAATCGATAACCGATAAGTCAATAATCGACAGCAAATAGTATTTGACAGCACTGCTTGGCGTTAGGGCATAATAGATTGTTGAAAATGTAAGGCATTACGTTAAAACTTAATTAACAAATAAATTAAAACATTAACGTTAAATACATGCCGAAGCACAAGTGCATTTTGCTGATAAGCTTAAAATTTCGATTTGTTCGTCGTTAAACTATCGCAGTGCAGCTATCGTAGATATATCGTTAACTTCCAGACTACGCTCACTTCAGTGCTGGGCAACGACAACTCTGATTAGGTTGGCAACAATGCGCATCTTGCAAATTCTATTCTCACGTATGTTGTATTGATTTGTGCTTCGTTTTAAAAAGGAAGAGGAATTTTGTGCCCAACGCAGCCATGAGCAACTACCGCGGCATCGGAGGCGGCGGCTTTCCCTACAAGAAGCAGCCCAGCGGCGGCAACAACATGAGTGCAGTGCCCCCGCCGCCGGCTTTAACCAGCAGCCGTGGAGGCGGGGGATTTCGATTCAGCTTCAATCAGGCCAGAGGCGGTCTGGCATCTGGTGCTACAGCGAGCGGCAGCACATCGAAACACGGCTATTCGACGCTCGACTCGATTAGCCAGTACACGAATTCCACAAATTTTGTGGGCAAGCGCAAGCAGCACATGGACGACGATTATTTTGACGATGACGATGAGCCGCAGCAGCAGAAGGTCCAGCCGGAGCAGGCGTATATACCGGCGCCTGGATCGCCGGGCGCGATACCGACCGCCAAGGATGACACCGACTCCGATGAGGATCCGTTGGAGCAGTTTATGGCTGGCATCAAACAGCAGGTGGAGAAGGAAAAGGTGCGTGCGACAGATCCGCAGCAAAAGGCAACCGTTGCGCCGCTGGAGAAGAAGGGCGTGCGCCACGACATTGATGACGAGGACGACGAGGAGAGCTACTATCGCTACATGGAGGAGAATCCCAATGCGGGTCTGCGAGACGAGGGCTCTGATCAGGAAATCGACTACGACGAGGATGGTAATCCCATAGCACCGCCCAAGAAGAAGGATATTGATCCGCTGCCGCCCATCTATCACTCGGAGATTGACTATGAGCCCTTCGAGCGAAACTTTTATACGCCCCACGAGGACATCGCCCAGCTGGACGAGGAGCAGGTGCGCGAACTGCGCCGCACGCTGGGCGTCAAGGTGAGCGGCGCCCTGCCACCCAAACCGGTCAGCTCCTTCGGTCATTTTGGCTTCGACGAGCAACTGCTGAAGTCCGTGCGCAAGGCGGAATACACACAGCCCACACCCATACAGGCGCAGGCAGTGCCCGCGGCTCTGTCCGGGCGTGACATCATAGGCATTGCCAAAACGGGCTCCGGCAAGACGGCTGCGTTCATCTGGCCGCTGCTCACCCATCTGATGGATCAGCGCGAGCTGCGCCCGGGCGATGGACCCATTGGCCTGATCTTGGCGCCGACGCGTGAGCTCTCTCTACAGATCTACAACGAAGCCAAGAAATTTGGCAAGGTGTACAACATAAATGTGGTCTGCTGCTATGGCGGCGGCTCCAAGTGGGAGCAGAGCAAGGCGCTGGAGCAGGGCTGCGAAATTGTGGTGGCCACGCCCGGGCGCATGATCGACATGGTCAAAATGAAGGCCACCAACCTGAGGCGCGTCACATTTCTGGTGCTCGACGAGGCGGATCGCATGTTTCACATGGGCTTCGAGCCGCAAGTACGCTCCATATGCAACCATGTGCGCCCAGATCGCCAGACGCTGCTCTTCTCGGCCACGTTCAAAAAGCGCATCGAACGCCTGGCCCGCGACATTCTCACCGATCCGGTGCGCATTGTCCAGGGTGATCTGAACGAGGCCAATCAGGACATCACTCAGCATGTTTACGTATTTCCCAATCCGCTGCAGAAGTGGAACTGGCTGCTCTGTCATCTGGTGAAATTCCTGTCCGAGGGCGCCGTCCTGGTCTTCGTCACCAAGAAGGCGGACGCGGAAACGGTGGCAAACAATTTGATTGTCAAGGAGCACAACTGCCTGCTGCTGCACGGCGACATGGACCAGGCGGACCGCAACAAGGTCATCACGCAGTTCAAGCGAAAGGAGTGCGACATTTTGGTGGCCACCGATGTGGCCGCCCGCGGCCTGGACATCCCACACATACGCAACGTGGTCAACTATGACATTGCTCGGGACATTGACACGCACACGCATCGCATTGGACGAACGGGCCGTGCGGGTGAGAAGGGCAATGCCTACACTCTGGTCACCGATAAGGACAAGGAATTTGCTGGCCATCTTGTGCGCAATCTGGAGGGCGCCGATCAAACAGTGCCCGACGATCTCATGGAGCTGGCCATGAAGAGCTCCTGGTTTCGCAGCTCGCGCTTCAAGCAGGGCAAGGGCCGAAAGCCCGCCAACAATTTTATGGGCCTGGGCTATCGCGAGCGCTCTGGCAATGAAGGAAGCGGTGGAGGTGGTGGTGGTGGTGGTGGCGGCGGCGGCGGGGGTCTTGGCAAAGGTCCAGTTGCCGATTTGAACAAATCCGGCGCCGGACCCGCAACGGATCGCTATTCGGCCATGCGCCAGGCATTCCGTTCGCAATATAACTCACAATTTCGCGCTTCCAGCGATCGCACCTGGGAGCAAACGGTGCCGGAGACGGGCGTCTTTGCAGCGCCGCCGCCGCCGCCGCCACCACCAAGCGGCGGTGGCTCCTCCAACTCCAACTCCGGCAGCAACAGCAACAGCAATCAGGATGCGAAGCGTGCCAAGAAGAGTCGTTGGAACTGAAAACCTGAATCGAAAGCAATCCTCCTTTAATTTCATATTGTTTAATGTGTATTTGCTTTTGTTTCGTTTAAAATTACAACTTAAAGGCTACCATTAAATATATATATATATATATTTATATATATATATCCATTATGTATTATGTTAGGGAAATACTCGTATATACACGCTCCATTCACACTCAGCCAATGCCGATTCAATAAAAATGTCATTAATTGTAATTCTGTATCATTTATTTTTGTTTTTCGTTTTCGTTTTTGTTTTCTTTGTTTTTGTTTTTTATGTGTATTTTATTTTGAATAAAATCACATTTGCGCATATTCCATGGCCTTAACTGACCCCGAACCGGTTCCAATTTTGTTTTCTTTTTCTTTCTTGTCATTTTACTTAACCACTTTTTCTCGCAGTGCACAGTTCAATAACGGTTTCGATGCCCTCCAATCGAATCGAACCGATCTGGCAGCTCGCTAAAAAACAACCGTTAAAACTGTGCACTGCGAAAACAATGTGGCCGTGTTCTATATATATTTGTGTTTTCCAAGTATTTTTTAAGATTTTTAGCGTTTTTTTTTTTGGGTTTTTTTTTTCGTTTTGTTTTTTGTAGAAGCGAGAAAAATGTCGAAGCTATTCGTAAATTTATGAAATATTGTTTTACAATGAAACCACTACGATTTTTTTTTATATTTTTGTTTTTCCTTTTGTTATGTTTTTGTTTGTTGTTCAATAAGAGTACGACGATAAGCATTATATAATAATTTAGCATATGGCTTGATATAACATTGAGAGAAGTTGAGATTCATTTAACTAGCACATTGACACAAGATTTAGCATAATTGTTTTAAGCTTTTTGTGTTTTGTTTTCGTTTTTTTTTTTTTTGGTTTTCCTTTGACTTTTGAATAGCTTGAGAAGCAGTTAATTCGCTTTAAAATTTTTCTATGTTGTGTTAATTCTTTTAATCGTTTGCGTTTTCGTTTTGGATTTCGTTTAAATTTTGTTTCCGTTTGCTTCTGCTATATGCATAATTACAAGAAATTATTATATACTTGTTTTTCTCGGTGTATTATATATGTATAAAAATTGGTCCATGTTAACCACATCGTACAAAAACTGAATCAAAAACTGAAATGAGGTAAATAAAAAAGGGAACTCAATGAAAATAAGGCATAAGAAACTCAAAATTGTCTTTAAACAATACTCGTTTATATATGTATTTTTTATTTATATATATAGTTATATATATATATATTAGTTTTTGTTTTTTCTTCTTCTTTTTGTTGTTGTTGTTTTGATATATACAAGTTGATGTTTATTTAATAATATATTTTATATTTAATTTCTAGCGTTAAATTTGATTTAAATTTTTAATAGTTTGTTTGCGCTCTCTAGCCTGCCTTAAAATACAATTATATTCTGTTTTCTTTTGTTTTTTCATTTCTTTTGTTTATTTTACAATTAATATTTAATATTTTAACTTTATTCTGTTGCTGCGTTTTCTCTTTTTTTCTTTTTGTTTTCGGCGCTAAATCAATTAATTTTATGAAATAATTAAAATTATGCAACAATTAAAATGTAAATGTTTTCATTTTATAAATGTAATAAAATTGTTGGGATTTTGCTTTTGTTTGCTCATGCTTCCCCCCTTTCGCTTGTATTTTTATCCATTATCATTTACTGTGCTTTAATAGTTGTTGTTTTTGCTTTTACTTTCCTTTAATACTTTGTACAATAAACAAGAAACATTTCGCATACGAAAATGTCAATCAAATGTTTGAAGAACGAATGATTTTTTTTCTTCGATAAGCGAGAAAAGTGTTAGAAAACGTTCTACTTTTTTCTGTCTGTCTGGGCCAACACGAAAATGAAACATTTAAATTCGTTAATTTCATTGAAGGAATTTTTTGTTTTATGCTCTCAAAACTGAAATATTTATATGGTATAATGACTGTTTGTTGTTGTTGTTGTTATATTCTCTTGTTTTTTGCTTTAAATTAAATGCCAATTAATTTAATTAATTAATTTTTAAATCACATTTCATTGTTTTTCAACACTGCATATTCAAATTTTGCATTTTCTGCTACGATTTTGTGTTGTTTGTTGTTGTTGTTGTGTGTGTGTGTGTGCGTGTGTGCGTGAGGAAACGAAAATGTTTTTGTTTTTGTTTTTGTTGAATTACGCAACTCGCTATGGTGCACAATTCATTAAAATTAATAATACTATATACAAATATGGTTTAAGCCATTTTTAATTTTTGTTTTTCGCTTGCATTTTTTGTTAAGGAATTTCTCAAAACATTCGCTTCATATCTCAACTACAACCACAGGCGTTGTGCAACACTGGACCGGCGCCGTTTACAATCACTTCGCAACACAGCTTAGTCGAATAACGTGGCCAGCAAATCGTCGCTAGCATTGTTATTGCTACTGCCACTGGACGGTGGCGTATTCAAA
This sequence comes from Drosophila kanekoi, assembly GCA_037075305.1. Classification (NCBI taxonomy): domain Eukaryota; kingdom Metazoa; phylum Arthropoda; class Insecta; order Diptera; family Drosophilidae; genus Drosophila; species Drosophila kanekoi. The sequence goes on along the minus strand of JBAMCE010000141.1, from coordinate 5,661,820 downwards.
TCCGGCTGCGGATCCAGGTACGACAGGATTTCCATTGGATCCATATCCTGCAACAGCTGTAAGTACAATTAAATTTAGATTAATTCCTGTTTATGGGCTACTCGTTGCTTGGTTAAGCGCGCCGCGTTAACTCGTTACTTCGCACTCGTTACTTTTAAAACACGTTACTTACATTCAAATCGTGCCCGTTGTTATCGAGGCCGGCCGCGGAGGGATCAAAGTTCTGCAGCTCGGCGCTCAAATCGCTCTCAAACTTGAGCTGCGTCTGGCTGCTCATGAGCGAGTTGAGCAGCTGCTCCTGCTGCGACTGTTGCTGCTGGCTGTCCGCGTTCGACATGCTGGTGCTGCTGCCCAGGCTGCGGCTGGGCGTGCCCGGCGTCTGTGGTGAATTGTGTCCGGTGCTGTTGTTGTTGTTGCTGTTGTTGCCACCATTTGAGGCATTGGGCGTGCCGCCGCTAATGGGCTCATTGTGGGACGAGCTAACGCTGGGCGGACCACCAGGCGTCATCGGATGGCTGGCGGCACCAGGCGTGTGCGGCGTGTGTGGCATCTGTTGTAACAGAAACATCGAAGGATTAGATAGTGTTAAGACATGGTCGAGTTGAGCTAGAAGCTTACCTGATCGCTCAGCGATTTCTCCATGGCATTGAGCTGATCTAGCGAGTTGACGCCGTCGCTGTTGGCCAGGCTATTGGCGTCGCTGTGGCTGCCACTGAAGCTGTCATAGCTGCTGCGAGGGCCGCTGAGAAGGATGATGAGGATTAACTTTGGCTCGGTCAGAGAAAGAAGGTATTCTGGGATTACTTACAGCTGGGCGCCGTTGGGTGCATTGTTGTTGCCCATCATGTTGCCGTTGGCAATGGAATTCATGTCGTGCATGTTATATGGACTCATGGCCTGAGAGTTGTCCCATGTGGGCAGCTGTGTGGAGCCGGGTGACATGACCTTGGCAATGTCATCGCACAGCTCCTGCTTGATGGCGGGCAGGCCGTTGCCTACGCTGCCCACGCTGCCGACGCTGGTATTGCTGCTGCTGCTGCTGCCGCTGCCGTTGTTGTTGTTGCCGTTGTTGCTGCCGGCGGCGGCGGCAGCAGAGCTGCCATTTGGTGGCGCCACATTGGCGCCTGTCGGTGCGCCCGCCTGCGGCGGATTGGGCATGCCGCCGTTGTGCTGCAAGGCGCGCCAATTGGCCGACGAATCAATGATCACCTCATCCACGTCGGAGGTGCTCAGCGTGTTGAGTATGGCCCAAATGTACTGATCGATTTCCAGGGTATCGGTTATGGCCGACTTGCTGCACTCCGGACAGCGCCAGGAGCCGCGCTCGCTGTTGATCATCAGATAAGCCTCCAGATCAAAGCACTGGACATGCTTGCACTCGTGCCCGCGCGCCGGCAGGCGTATTCGACTCTTTGTGATGGGACACTTCAATGAGATCTTGGCGCACTGTTGCGCAGCATCCGGACTGCCGCCATTGGTGACAACACCGTCCGCACCGACGCTGGGCAGGCTCAGGTTGCGCTTGATCTTCTGCACGCTGTGCTCCAGCGGCAACAGATTCCGCTTGTGCAGCGTCTGCAGCACCTGGCGCACCGATGGCCGATGGACTAGTTGCAGCACAAACAGATGCGACTGCCGGAAAGAAGGGTGGGAGAGTACGTTATAGCGGGTCACACGGTATTGGTTATCTAGCTGGATACTTACACAACAACAGGAACTGGCGGTCAGCTGCAGCGTATTGCGTCCCGGCTGGCAGACAGCCTTCAGATAGAGCGGACGCAGCGCTGTGCTGTTCTTCTCGGATCGCTCGATATTGAGCGGGGTGGCATTCGCGGAGACGGTGACGGTGTGCGGCCAGTTGGTGTTCATCTGGCGATCGTCCTGATGGAAGCATTTCAGCTGCAGCTCCAGATCGGTGCTGTACGAGAAATGAAGATTAATTTCTAGCCGGGATTAGGGTGCAGCTGAGGGAGGGACTTACCGGCACATCAGCGTGTTGTAGACATTCTGCTTCAGATGGAACACATGATTGCTCACCGAGAGATTGTGGAGCAGGCGGAACGGTGGCAGAATGATGCCATCGCGCACCGGGAATGTCAGTCTCATCTCTTCGCCTGCACAAAAGAGCATTTGGTTAATGAATGAGGAGCCCCACTGGCTACTGGCGAGTACACTTACTGCTGTCCATTGGCGGCTTGATGTCCGGATTGGGGCTGACATAGGGCACGCTGCAGGCAGGCGTCAACGGCGGCGTCGGATTGCCAGGAACTGGACTGTGCTGATAGTTTTGCTGGAAACTGTAAATGGCAATGATTGGAGATGAGCAAGTGCCTCAATCGATTGTTAGGGTATTGTTGGCTTACCCTTGGTTCTGGTAGGGATTGCCGGTGCTGGCAACGGAACCCGGTCCCGCCGGGCACATGCCACCTTGGCCAGCGCCCACGCCCATACCGCCAGCACTGCCGCCGGGATAGAACTGGCCCTGATGTGCACCGGCAGCAGCGCCATAGCCGACGCCAGCGCCGCCCGCTTGCGGCACAAAACGCTGCTGGCCCATGCAGCCGGGACCGGGACCCATGCCAGCGACACCCATCGGCATCATGGGACCGCCACCCGGGCCCATTACCGGCCCGCCATTCGGTCCCATGCCATTGCCGGCTGATATGCGTCCGTAGGCGCCTGCGCCACCGCCGCCGCCGGCCATGGGAACGGCACGTCCATAGCCATTGCCGGCGCCCGCTTGCATGGGCAGGGGCACACCTGGCACACCGCCGCCGGCGGCGCCCGGATGCATCTGCTGGCCGCCGTACATCTGCGGCGGTTGCTGCTGTTGCTGTGCAGGATTCGGATACATGGCGCCGCCAACGCCAGCGCCGGCGCGCTTCTGTGCCATGTGCATCTGCGGATGTGGATAGGGCGCCATGCGGCGCTGCTGCTGCTGCGGCAGCTGTTGCTGCTGCTGCTGTTGCGGATAGCCGCCGTTGGCCATGCCCTGCATCTTGGCCATGGGATTCATGCCGGCCATTTGCTGGCCCATGCCGCCACCGGGGCCCATCGACATGTTCTGCATTTGGTTCATGGGCGTCATCTGCAACGGGACAAACGAGATATTTTTGTTATAGAATTTCCATGCTAAGCTCTAATCCAAATAGATGAACTCGCGGCACGTGCGAGTCGCCTTTGTGGCTTTGCGTAAGTGCAACACGCCAATTGTGGCTGCTAATTGCTCCAACGCGCTGTTGTTGTTGTCGCCGTTGTTGTTGTTTTCGTATGTCACACAGCTGCTTGGCAGTAATTAGCCACAGCCCCCTACCTCCCAACCGCTAGCCAGCCGCAGCTGGAGAGTTCCCTACCGCAACGTTTGCCCAGTTGCTGCACTTTGCCCACATCATGCAAACAATTAAATTTGTTATTGAAAGCGCATTCAAAGCCGCCAACTGCGCCGCAAACGGCCCAGTAGCCAAATGGAGCCAAATCCGAATCCAACCGAGCCTAACCTACCCGAGCCCGAGCCCCAGCCGAACCCAACAACCGCGCCGAGTCAAGCCGAACTGCGAACTGTACCAAGACCATAAAATCCGTTCCGAGATTTACCTGCTGTTCGTTAAGTCGTCACAGCTTGCGTAATTGTATTGCTCCCCGTCCCCTCTCCTCCTCCCTCTGCCCCTGCACCTCCCTTTGTCACATGTTTGCCATATTCTCGCATGACCTTGCCTATATGGAGGGTTTTATGGCAATGTTACGAACGCTCGTTAAACTGCGCACGCTGCCAGCAGACCAACTGATCTAAGCATATCAAATACTTAGGCTCAAGTTTAGATATTGCCATATAATCAATCTCGTAAATAGACTTGGGGACTGGTAATTACTTTTCGATAATGAACTCTCTCCTTAAGTTCCCATTTTGTTAATTTCTTTAATACTTTATAAAAGTGTTAAAAAATAATCTTAAAATCTTTCTATATTTGCAAGAGTTTACGAGTTTCTGAAAACCGTAAATATCGCGTTTGCCAACACTACATAAAAAATATCCCAAGCTAAGTACTTGTGCGAAATTTAGCTAAAATTCCCAAGCTAACAGCCCATATAAACCTTTAGCTTTTTTTAAGCTTAAAACCCGCTTTAACAAAGCTGACTTTCGCCCTTTTCCGCCAAATTGTCTTTGAGAAATTCATCAGAAATTCAATTTAGATTTCGATGCGATGTTCTGTTCCTTTCTTTCTTCCCTTTTTTTGTGGCTCGTTTGTACGTAAATGGGGGAGGCGTTCATTAAAAACAATCTGTTTATGGTCACAAATGAATTTGAAATGCCAACAGCTGGCCATAAGCCGGCTCTGAGGTGGGGAGTGTGGAGTGGGGAGATCTGCAGTTGCCGCTGCAGCTGCAGTCATCGGATGAAGTCATCAATTGGATTCGATTCTACTCACCTGATGATGCCTTTGTGCGGCCGCATTGCCATAGCCCATGCCGGCCATGCCCATGCCGCCCTGGCCGCCAGCGTAGCCGGCCTGGCCGCCGCCATTCATATACTGGCCATTGCCGTTGCCCATCATGCCGCCATTGGCAACCGGATGCATGCCGCCGCCCATCTGCAACATTGGAATCGAAGTGTTAAGGGGAGTCTGGGTCTCCAGGCACTTGTATATCCTACCTGACTGTAGCCGCTCATGCCATCCATATTGGACATGTGTTGCTGTTGTTGCTGCTGTTGCTGCTGGCTGGCTGCTGCTGCTGCGGCTGCTGCTGCCACCATATTAGGATAACCAGAGCCGACGCCCGTCTGGGCCTGTCCGCTTTGGCTGTTCGAGCTGCTCAGGCCGCTCAGTGAATTGGACGAGCTGTTGCTCCCGAGCGAGGTGAACTCCGAGTTGGGACCAAAGGTGTTGTTCAGGCTTCGCAGGCTGTCGCCGCCGACGAGCTCATTGCCTAGCATAAAGTTGCCGCCCACAGAGCGTGGATGTTGCTGCTGCTGCTGCTGATGTTGCTGCTGCTGCTGTTGTTGTTGGTGTTGCTGCTGTTGTTGCTGGTAGGCCAAGAAACTTTCGCGCTGTTGCTGCTGGTATTGTTGCTGTTGCTGTTGATTATAGTACTGTTGTTGCTGCTGCTGCTGCTGTTGATGTTGCTGCTGATGTTGCTGCTGCTGCTGCTGTGCATCCACGATGCTTGTGCTGCTGTTGGTGCTGCCACCTGGCGGTGAGATTTGGCCCCCTGTGGCTGGCGCCCTTGAGGAGCCTGCCTGCTGGTTCATTTCATCATTTTTTCTGTAATAATCATAGCGAACATAATAATACATATTAGTTGGCGTCATTCCATTGAGGGGCAAATATAGTGCAATGGGCGAGTTAGCGAAAGCCGTAACCTCCCGCCGCCACATAGTCGAAAAATAGATCAAAACCAAACGCAGATCAGTTTTCCAATTGAAGCGTGCTCTCAACGCGCAAGCCAATTTCACTACAATTAGTTTCGAGAAATTTGACAAATTTTGATAGTAAAAACCAAATAAAATGTGACATGCCGGCAAGGGCATGAACAAAGTGAAGATCAGTTAACAGATACATAGATGATATTTGGGTAAATAACATGACGATGTTATATGAACTCAATTACTTTATTTACAATCTATCTACAAATGAAAAGCAAATTAATATTAATACTCGCTTATGATTAACAAGTTTTCATTGATTATTTCAATAAGCAATTATGCTCTTTATTCCAAGTACCTCGCTGCACTTATCAACACTATGTATGTGCGTGATTATGTTCTGCTTAACTTTATAAATATCCCTGCGCATTTATCGTGTTCTATGAGTCAGTTAATACACTGTAAATACTTGATGTTTCTTTGGTCAGTTTTTCTCGAAGCGTGCCTCGAGACGCGGTACGTTTGCAATTGTCAAGTCGATTGTAATGGGCGCAGTTTTCTGCCTGGCTGTGGCTCATCGATGAGGTCAGCTTTATGCTCACGTTAACAACAACAACGACATCAAAATGATCGTCATTATCTTGATCATGTACGTCTTCTTCGTCATCAGCATGCACATTTCATCATTGTCAAACACTGTCATTCATTTAACTCGCAGCTGTTGTTGTTATATACGAATTGCATTTTGTTTGCTTCACTTGTCGCACAGTTGCGCTTCTTCTTCGACTTCTACTTCTCGCTCTTTCTCTCTCTCTCTTTCTTCTTCTGCTCGTCTCTTTGACATTTAAAGCCTAAAATGTCAAATGGGCTCAGGGCCTGAGCACCGCCAAGCACGCCGCCCTCATTGCCCGCTTTGCTTAAACCGCGCTGCGCAGCGTCTCTCGCGTCGCATCGCGTCGCGTCGCGTTTCGTTTTGTTGAAATTGTTTTCGCATTCGCGTTTTGATGAAGCGACTTTTAAGGTAAAAATAATTAAGCATATTTGCCAGACAACAGCAACAACAACAACAACAGCATTGAGCATATGAAGCATCGAGAACACAAACACAAAACGCAATGCGAATTGGAAAAGTACAAAATACAAAAAATAGAATGCAAAATAAATAAATAAAGAGAAAACAATACAGAAAATATAAAGTAACACGCTCACAATAATTGCGCATCTACAAAAAGCAGCGCCGCGCAACAAAAGCAAATACGAAAAAATACAGTAAGAAAAATGAAAAAAAGAGCAGAACACACACGCACATACACGCGCAACAACAACAAAAATGGCAAATGTAAATAAATAGCACACTAAGCGATTGGCTGATAATCGCATGACGAGCGCTTTGCCGGCAGCCGCTAGTTACGCGCGGGGGTACTTTCCGAGAGGTGTGCGGTTCGGTATTGGTTCGGCATTCAAGTGGATCTGTGATTGTGGCTGTGACGATAAATTTGCATTGAGTTCAACTAATCGGTTGGGCAAGTGGCGAAGAGAGCGAGTGAACAACAACAACAACATGAAAACGCAGCAATGAGCCAAGTGCTCCCAAGGCGCTCCGAATGCGGGTCAGCAGGTCAAGCAAAAGTCGCCGCAGTCGGACAGGATTTGGTGCGACACGATTCAAGGCTGACAAAGTAGCAAATTACAGTTGAAAAATTGACAGACTAATAGGCGTGGAGGGGGAGGCAAGAAGCGGACATGTTGATTAGAAACTGCGCAAAGCGCATTATTTGCCAGATTGGTTCATCTGGTGAACCGGTTCTTTTGAGGTAAGCATTACTTATTAAAACATTTGACATGGTTCGCTTTCTACGCTGCTTTATAAAAAGCTAAATATTCTATCTTTCATTACAGATTAAAAGTGTATGGAGATAAGATGGCAACGTGTTTGCCAGATGCTACCGGAGAAATTCCAATGAAGTGCTTGCTTGTGATTTATTTTGTTTGGTAAGTGCATTAAATTATGCTTATTGAATTCCCATGAAACAGTCGCTTTTGTTGCGTTTGTTTGCCTCGAACATTTAAATATTCTGTTTAATTTTGTGCTCATCGTTGTTGTTTTTATCTAATTATCTATCGAGTAACAGTTATGAGCAAGTTCCTGTTAATGTGTTGGCTGCTGCCTTATAAGCACAGCATAACCTTCATAGCCAGCCAGACAGATTTTACATACGAAGAGGGAGACAGAGAGAGAGAGAGAGATGGAGAGAGGTAGAGGTTGCAAAAAGTGCAAGGTGTAAAACAAATCAGCAGAAGAGAGCTGCCCGTTAGCTGCATGCTGGCTGAGCTGCTAAGAGAGAGAGGCAGAGAGGCATACATACATATTAGTTGTTGTATGGGTGAAGAGGGGGAGGGGGTTTGTCATATAATCGTCAAGTTTGCTTCTCGTTACGTTTTGTTATGCCTCATTATGTGAATGACAATTTGCATTACATGGGCGATGAGCGATTGAAAGCAAGCGAGAGAGTGAGTGGGAGAGAGAGGAAGAACTACGCTGTGCATGTGTGTGTGTGTGTATGTGTGTCCGATGACGCTGTTAGGCACTTGTTGTTGTTGCAGTTCAGTTTTTGTTTGTTGTACTTTGATTAGATATAAATTTCTTTATTGATTAGATAAAATGAACGTGAAAAAACAAAAAAAAAAACGAAAAAAAGGAAGACAAGGCAGACAAAGGAGTGCACAAGCAGATGGAAATCAGTTAATGATCTGACCCCGCTCTCTTCCTCTCTTTCGCTCGCTCTCTCTTACCGCTAGCTAACTGTAAGTTGCGCGCAAAATAGTTTTTTGAATGATTTCCGTGTTGATGTTTTTTTTTTGTATTTCATATAAAAAGCTAAAACTTTGCGTGTTTTCCGAGACGCAGTTTAAAAATAGTATTTGATTGTTTTGCCTTTTTTGGAATTTTGACTTTTTTACGCTCAGCGAATTTTCAGTATTTAATCCGAGTTTTTTCTTTTGTTTCATGGCGGGGCTGGGGGGCTTGTCTGAGCAGAGGGTTGATTATGTCAGCAGTCGAGTGAAATATGTGTTTTTTATATGTTCTTCACAGGGTTGGGGCTCAGATGAATTAGTGGTCGAGCAGGGTGCTGGGGCGGGGTCATAGGCGGGAGCGGGGGTCACACAATATTGCACAATATTTGGTCGTATATTGTGTCTGGTTCGAGTTCATGATTGGCAAATGTCTACGACAAAAACGCTTTGCGGCGGGGAAAAAACAAGACAAATAAGTGCAAAAGTTGTATTTATTATTATTATTTTTGTTACTGTTTTTTATTTTTCTTTTTTTTATCTTATGACTGTGATTTTGCGCTGTTGTCGTGCGCTTTTTATAGACGACATTTGCTGGCGCGCGGGGCGTAAGGCAAAGCGGAATGTAGAAGAAAAAACAACTGAGAGCCGTAAAAAATTGTCAGACACGTGAAACAACGAATGGGAAGCGGTAGGGAGGGGGGTACAGGGTGTAGCGGCAATATCCATAAGTTTTGACATCTATAGACTGGAGAACCTTCATTTTTTGTGTTTTTTCGATCAGGCAGCAGGTTGCATTTGGGCGATATTCAATAAATTTGGGATGAAACACGGCAGAAGAGCGACAGAGGAAATGCCATCAGAGGCGGCCGCTGGACAACTGTAAGGCAATTAAAAAAGCCAACACAGAGAGACACACAGATACACACACAAACACACACACACACACACACACACACACACACGTATATATAGAGATATGCTCTGTATTTTTGGTGTAAAAAGCAATCACATGCAAAATGTTGAACGACAGTCAACGGACACAAAGCGAGAGCGAGAGAGGGAGAAAGAGAGCTAGTGAGAGAAAGAGAGTGAGAGCGAGAGAGGCAGAGGGAGAGAGAGAGGGAGAGTGTGAGTGAGTTTCCTGTGCCATCAGTCTTTATACAATACCTCGTCGTACTGGTTCCACAATTCATAAACCATGTCCAACCCCCGCCCTCTACCCCTCGCGGCGGCGGCTGCTGCTGCTGCTGCTGCTGCATTCGATACCCTCTCGAAATGCGTTTGACAGTTGTTTTCAAGGGTGTTTAATGCTGAGCCGCCACCAAAACCGAACCGAACCAAACCGAACTGAACTGAACTGAGCTGAATCGCATTGTATGCCATGCCCAACCATGTCTGTCCGGAGCCCAAAGCCGGGCTCTCCGTGCGCCTCTATCCAATTGCATTTTGCTGAAATTTGTGCGCCACAGTTTTGTTTTTATACCCTATCGCGGGGTTACTTGTAACTCGGGCACAAAGTGTGTTCTTGGGCAGTATAAAGAGAAGAATTGATATAGCCATGCAAGCTAGACTCTCAGTATTGAAGATATTGTCGGTAAACGTTGCTTACTTTCGTCCAACTGTTAAAAGCGGAAGATCGATCGGATCGGAGCGCTAAATCATATACATTTATATTCATATATATATAGAACTCATTCTTCAAAAATTGAGTTTCCGCTTGAAAACCTTTTCTGTCTCTCAAGACATGTTGACCCAGCCTGGCAATAACAACATGCTTCAACATGCTGCTCCCAAATCTGCCAAATTTTTCACAGGGAGGGCATTTAATATTCGGCTTGTCTGACTTAGTCGTCCTTTCTAGTTTTTTTTTGTTCTTTGTCGTGTTGAAGTTCCTTTTTTGTCGTTTTGCGTCGCGGCAGCAAATTTTGCAATATTCGCATGTCACTGCGGCGCCGCATTGTTGAGGATTGCTTTCGGTTGCCTTGGCTGTTGCTTTGTGGCTCCTGTTTTCTCCTGTTTTTCTTTTTTTGTTAAAATTTGCCTGCGGCGCCTGCAGGTATGCAGCAGTTTTTATGTGGACTTAATGTTGAAATCGACTGCAAAGTTTTGGGGCACACACAGCATGACACCGAGCGGAGACGCCATAAAACTTGACGGCGCCTCAAGTTACACAGCACAGCCATGCCCCTTTCCTACCCCGCCCCCAACACACACACACACACACACACACACACTCGCACAACTGTTCCCTTTTATGGTTTCATTTTGACTGAATTACTTTTGGCGCCCAATCGCCCGCTGCGTGGAATATTTCGTATAAAGTTTCTCGTCCAAAGCATAAATATCGTCTTATGATTTATTTGCCAATGGATTCGACTCGAGAGCACACACACAGCAGAGCGGCTCATCATAAATTGCAATAAAAATCAAAATAAATCAGCATAATAGACTCGCAGCAACCACCGCAGGCCGGGCACACACAGCAACCCTCGAGAGCCAACCAGCCAACCAGCCCGTGTGGGTTTTATTTGTTGACTGGGGTAAATTTCGCGGCCCACTCGACAACCGAATAAAAATTGAACTGCAAAGGCAGCAACAAAAAAAAAAGAAACGAAAAAAACAAGCAGGAATTGTGGCAAAAGGCGCACAATTTTGATTAAAAATCCAATGCAAATAATGCAACAGCCCAACAACAAGTTGGAGAGGCACAGAGGCACGATGACTGATATGCTACCACGTCAGGCAGGGCAAAACATATTCATATTGTGGCATGCACCAAACCAAACACAAACACACACGCCCCGCCTCAGTCCTGCGCATGTTATGTGAAATATTGGTTCTAAATTTCGCTCGTTGTTGCATTTTCCTGTCGATTTTAAATTCATTTTTATAAATGTTTTGCCGGTTTGTGGTGTGTGCTTTTGTGTGTGTGTGTGTGTGTGTGTGTGTGTGTGTGTGTGTGTGTGTGTGTGTGTGAGTGTGTGTTGTTGCCTGTTGCCTTTGTTCAAAATTTAGCTGCATGTACCACATGTGGTATGAGTAATATTTGAATGGTTTGACCAGCTGCGCTGGCCCCCCACATGCCGCACTTTCGGCACCTGTAACTGTAGACGGCCAAAACAACAACAACAACAACTTCAGCTTAAACAATGAATATGCCAACAACAACAACAATCACGGCTGGCATATACACAGCTCATGTTGCTGTTGCACGCTGCGTATACGCAATGTGCGCTGCTTTCTATTATAGCCTGTCCACGACTGTATGCGAGTGTGTGTGTGTGTGTGTGTGTGTGTGTGTGTGTGCGTGCATGCACTAATTAGCATATTTAAGCGCTCACTTGATGTACATCTATATACATATACATATACAAAGCATACGCTGTGCACAGAGAGAAATTTTGACTATGTCAACTTGGACTAAGAGTTCGATTTTCCAGTTGGGCTTGCTATTACATTCGATATAAATAGATATTACTGATTCGTCAGCCGACAAAAGTTATAAACTATACATTGCTGAGCTATAGATATTCAATAAATATTATTAAAAGTAAACAAATATGCTGCATACTTCTGGGAGCCAAACGAAGTTTAACGCATTTAGATTGAAGCTAAGTCAAGTGCTTGAATTGTGTTGATTATAGTCATTAATTAATATATCAAAACTAAAATCAACATTTTGTATATGCTGGTTTATATTTATATAAAAGTAAAGCTTTTTTAAATATGTGACAGCAACTCGTATGAAATCTTTAATGGAATGTTTGCATAGTTCGCCTTTGGATTTTTGATTTCGAGCAACAGACTTTCTCTCTAATTTGAAGCCCTGCCAAATAGTGTTCGCTTTAAGCAATGTTTACTGTGCCACTTATATGTGATATATATGTATATACATGTATATATATATGTATATAGATACATATAAGCGAATCGCATTACAGAGTTCAAACGCGTAAATAAAACAAAACTGCATTTCGCAATTTTGTAATTGCACTTGGCTCTTGTTGCCGCTTTTGTTGCTGCTTTTGTTGTTGCTGCTGTTGTTGTTGCTGCTGCTGTTGTTGTTGCTGCTGCTTGTGTCTGCTGTCCTTGTGATGTAACCCCAAATGGTTTGCTGTCTGCTCGTGCCGCGATAAAAAGCGACTTGTAACACGCGCTAATCAACAGCCGCCATGGCTGTGCCGTCTAGTTTCATTTCCAGGTTGGACCCAAGCACAGTTACCCCGTAACCCTCCCCTCGCCTCCTCCTCCCCTCAGCCTGTGCAGACACCTCATGCCCCTCCCGTGCACCTATCAATCAGCGACAGTTTTGCGCACCTTACTTGACTGTTATTTTTATTTAGTTTTTTTCTAGTTATACGCTGCCTATCTTATCTGTCAGTTTTGCTGAAACAAAATTTATGCCAGCTCGCAGTTGTTGTTGTAGTTGCAGGGCAGGTGTGCGTGTGTGTGTGTGTGTGTGCGGTGTGCAACCTTGTGGCTTACGAAAAATTCTAAACGAATTGGATAATACGTCAACGTCATCAACAGCTAGATTTTGTATTTTGTAGTTTTATGTTTTTTATCTAATCGCCAATTAAATGCAATCGTCCCATCGAAATGGCCGAAAAAAACGCGCTTGAGTCGAAACGGGGCAAGTTTTCGTATTAAACAAAACACAGCGCAAGATGAGAAATAAAAAAATAGCAAATCATAAACAATTAGAGACACATAAACATTAAAAATAAATCGAAGGCTGGCTGTCAGCGACAAGCCAAATGGCAGCAACAACGACAACAACTAAAAAGAAGCTGCAATAATTTTGCTCAAGTATTTTGCACACAACAACAACAACAATAACAGCAAACACATAAACAATATACATAAATCACATTTTAAAATAAAACAAAGCGAGAATTGCAACAGCGCAAAATAAAACGACGAAAAACTCAACGCATAAATCGACGACGATGACGACGGCGACGTCGCTGCCGCGGCCGCTGCTGACGCCCGCGTCGTACTTGAAAACCAGTTTCAGGCAACAAAAATGTCTGCCGACGTACAGCTAAGCAGCAACAATAACAACAACAACAACAATCTGATACTGCAACAAAACAAACAAAACAAGCCCAAAATTATTTTTAACACAAAAAAAAGACAGCTCGAAATTGTGCCATAACCTCAAATTGTTGAGCATAACCACAAAATAGTTAAAGCAGCAGCGATAGACTGTGGCATGAGGAAACCAAGCTGATAAGCACATTTAAATAAACATGTTGAGAAGCGCCGAGAGCAGCGCACAGTTAGATAGCAGCCAACGGTGAGAAGCGCAAAGAGCGGCGCATAGACAGTTATGTGACTGTGAGAAGCGCAAAGAGAGGCGCAATGCGGAAGCGAAACGAATTGACAAAGCAAAGCTGTGAGAGTATGTACGTGAAAAACAGATCCAAATGAATAAGTTTCATTATGTTCATTCAATTTGCTGTCAATTCGTATTTAAAGTCGTAAGCTTAATCCCAATCTTTATTGTATGGCAACGTAATCGACTTGTCGTACATGGTTTACAGTTCTGAGTTCTTTGCGATTTTCATTCATTTCTGACCGTAAATCAGAATTCCGATTCGTACTCGATTCCATAATGTAATCGCCAGCAATAAATACTTGGCTCTACAAGAAACAAAAAAGAAATACCCATTCGACGCGCGAGTTCCATTCACAAAAACGTTGACAATCTCTGCCACAGCCATTCGCCATATTGAAGACTGGGCCAGCAATTCGTCAGCTATTGGTATGGGTGGGCGCTGCTGAAAACCCGTGATAAGAGCTGCGATAACGAAAATTTCTGCATACCTGGGCGAAAAAAACAACTACAACAAAAAAACGAAAATAAATAAATACAAAATATGTCGGCCGACAAGTATGGCTACAAGTTGAAAATGGGTTTCCATTCAGCATAGCTGAAGACGGGGGGTCGGGGTAGAGTGCAATGAAAATTTCCACTGTCTGTCAACAGAAAACGCAAACAACTAGAAGCGACAGCTAAAACCGACTGCAGATACCCTGTAATCTAGTTTGAATCTTTACTCTACGTTTGCCCCGTACAGCCTATAAAGATGTGGGACTAAAGTAGAATTTATAACAAAAATACATATATAAACCTTGGGAAATAGAATACAGGGTATTCAAACTATCTATAACTATCCAGTTTATTCCTCGTTTGCCCTGAATTACTCGACATGTAAAGATGTGAGTTCCAAGTGTACCACAAATCCAGAAATAAACCCCAAGAAATGTCATAGTAAGTTTCTGTTCCAAGCAAACCCATCTAAGAGTTTTGCGAGGTATACGAAAACACACTTTGCTCTATAATTTGTTGCTGTAGCTTGTTGTAGTTGTTCTTGTCGCTGATAAGAGTTGGTTACCTTTGATTTCTGTTGTGCGTAGCGTAGTCGGCGACGATATGGAACTGAAACTGGAACTGGGACTTGGACTGGGACTGGGACTGTGAGTGCTATCTATGGCTGACAAGTTAAAAGTTTGGTTTCGGTTTCTTTTTGTTTCTTTGTGTTGTTGTTGTTTTTTCCGTTTTAAGCATATATTTAACTAGAACTGTGTTCGGTTGTTCGGTTCGGTTCGCTTGGGCTGATATCAATGCTCGGTGGTGCTTTTAATTGGGTCGTTAAATGTGGTTTGTTGTTGGTTGTTGGTTGTTTTTGGGCGGTTTTATCATGTGACTTCTTCAAGGTGTTTTGAGGACAAGAATCTATGTATAGGTAGAGGTATAGGTAAACACGATAACGCGGGCCATTCAAAATGAAACCAAATGCACATCTCTCGCCTCTAATGTCGAGTCAAAAGTCAGACTCTTAACCCATTAATGCCCGCCCAATCAAAACCGAATTGCAATTAGATATGCGAGACAAGCGCGTTGACCTTCAGACAGTTCAGGGTATTTAATGCCACGGCCAAGCCCGACAAAGGGTGGTTTACTTAACACGTGTAACTATTGTTATGGCCACGAGTGTGTCTCTGTGTGTGTGTGCTTGAGGGGTTGATCGGGCTTCAGCCCCCGTACGCTGATGGGTTTATTAATATTGGGCCGCACTTATTAAAGGCACTTTTCTAAGTGCATGTGGACTCGATAAAGCAATAAACGCACCAAATGTTTGTTTCTTTGGGGTTAATGAGAATCAGAGAGAGAGACAGATAGAGAGCGAGAGAGAACGGGAGAGCGTGGCAATGGGAGAGTGAGCGCGCAACCGTCTCTCTTTGATCTTTTGCTCGTGTATGTGGTTGCACCTAACCTTATCCCAGGGGGGTTGTTTACACACACACTCGCACACACACATAAGTATGTATACTTTTTGCGATTTGCAAATGGTTTTCCGCGTTTAGGTTTTGTTTTTCTGCTATTTACTTATTGTATCGCATTTTTATTTCCCGTGTGAAAATTGCCAAAGGCTGCGGCCCTACAGAACAGGAAGTCGAAGGTAAAAACGGCTACTTCGTCCGTCCGTCCGTCTGTCCGTCCCTTTTGGGGTATGTCTCGTCTGGTGGTTGGTTGCTTCTGCATATTTTGATGTTGATGGGTTTTGATTTTTGGTCGCCTTGGTGGTTGATTGATGTGTCGCATAGTTGTTGTTGTTCATGTGTATTTGCTTATATTTAGTTCCTTGCGTCTTTTTTTCTTCGATTTTTGTTTGTTGTTGCTGGCGGGTGTGTGTATTAGGGTGTGTATCCGCGCGCGCGTGTGTGTGTGTGCGGCATTAACAGGGTGTTAATTGTTTTCTAAGATTTTTGCCAGATTTTACAAGCTTCAATTAAGTGCGTGACAAAATTTTAAAGCTCAATTTGCAGCGAATTCTTCAAATGTAAATCATAATATAGATTAAATAGATTAACTAAACTATATTTAGTTAATAAATGTAAGCGAAAGGTTTCTCAACTAGCCAGCAACTTTTCCACACAATATACAAATTTTTTTTTTGAAGGCATTTTCGAGCTAATTCTCGAGTATCTCAAGAATGTTCCAGTGCATTCCGGCGAATTAGTCAAGTGATTTATTTTTGTGCTACTTTTCAGGCAAGTTTTTCATTTTCCATTTTCTTCTATTGGCTACCTGTGCCCACAAATGGGTTAAGGTTTTTACCTGTACCGGCATTTGGCTTGCACTTTAAGATCTATGTAAGACCCTTTCCGATGATGAATTACAAACGAACCGCACACAAATATGCGCGTGTGTGCGTGTGCGTGTGTGTTCCATTGTTGTGCGGCAAAATATGCGTGGTATGTGAGACGAAGAAGAAAAAGAAGAAGAGGAGAGAGAAAAACGGCAAACGGCAGACGCAGAGAAAGGCGTAGGTAGAAGTAATGATGAAAGAGGGACAGACCCAGACCCAAACCCAGATGCGACGAGTTTGTAATGCTTCGTCGAGTGACCTTTTTCAAGGGGCTCCCCACCCCGCTTCTTACAAAAGATACAAGAAACTGAATTTGGGCAAAAACATTGTCGAGCTGACGAATCGCTTTGTTGCCGTTGTTGTTGTTGTTGTTGTTGTTGCTATTGTTGCAAGGGCTGGCAGGCAGGCAAGCGGATCGCGGCATCTTGGGAAAATTTCTAACTTGTGCGCCTTCTTTCTACGAAAATAGTTCAATGAAAAACTCCAAGAAAATGCTCGCCATGAAATAAGAAGAAGAACAACAACAGCAGCAGCAGCAGCAGCAGTAGGTCGCAACAAATTGTGCACTCAACGTCAAAGGCTGTGCGAGAGAGCGAGAGAGCGAGAGAGAGCGCACGAGTGAGCGAGCGAGAAAGCAGACGCGCTGCTCTGCCTGCTGGTTATGCTCTTTGGTCTACGTGCGAACTGAGGTGAGCGTGTGTGTGTGTGTGTTTTTGAGTCAATTATGGGTCAGCTGTGCGTGAGCCTGAGAGCGATAGCAGCAGCAGCAGCAGGCGCGGCGCGGCAAAGAGGCTGAGCGTAAGCTGCAGCCTGCGTGAGTGGGAGAGAGCGAGAGAGAGAGGGGCGGCAAGCAGAGCAATAGAAAATACACGCATAACGGCTGTCACAGCTGATGTAAACGTTGAGTGCGTGCCTGTGTGTGTGTGTGCATGTGTGTGAGTGTGTTTACGGTTTTTGTTTTGCTTTTAGGCAAATTGAACAGCAGCCAAAAAGGAAACAGCGAGAAGAAACACAGTTAAATTGCGAATTTCGTTTATCGTTTGTTTCGAATTGCGAATTTTGATAAATTGTTTGTCAAATATTGTGAAATTGTTTATGATAGCAATAATAATAATAATAATATTTGCTTTGCGCTTAAGACTAATTTTTTGTTTATGAGTTCTACAACAAACAAAGCAAAAGGTGATACAAAATTTACATAAAATATCTAAAAACAAAAGCACATTCCTTTCAAAGCACAACAATTAAATGATTTTTTTTTTTGTTTTTTTTGTTTCTATATAAAGAAATACATGTATTTTATTGAGCAATTATTTAAATGCACTACGTTTGGTTTTTTTTTCTTTTTTGTAAATTTATTTTTAGCTAAATTGAAAAATTCGTTTGGTATTTTTGTCTTTGCTCAACTTTTTTTCTCTTTTTTCGGTATTTTTGTTGTTTTAAATGGAATTTATTTTTAGATATTTTACCTAAGTTTTGCTTTATTGTGCGAATTGTTGTTGCGGCTGCTGCACTTGTTGTTGTTGTTGTTGTTGCTCTTTTTGGAGAACAGGTGCGCGATGGAAGTGCAAGAAGAAGCAGTTGCTTTGCTCTTCCTCTTCTTCGAGTTGTTCTTGTTGTTGTTGCTGCTGATAGTGTTTGTTGTTGTAGTTCCTCGTTTCACTTATGTTTCACTTTTCACTTGTTTCGGTGGAAAACTCAGCTTTAAATTGAGTTAAGTTTTAACTTTTTGATATGAATGAACCCTTCGTGGGGCGAGGGTCGTGTTGGGCTTGGGTATTTGTTTTGTTGAACTTACTTTTTGGAATTGCGCTTCGTTGTTTGTTTGGAATACATGGGAATTTTGTCAACAATCAATTGCATGGCATCAACAAATACATGGGCATCTAGACACACTGTCCACGGTGTGTTATTGTTGTTGTTGTTTGTTTATTTGTTTGTTTGTTTAATTTTCAAGTGTTTTCCTGTGGCTTTTCTTTTATTATGATTATTAATTTGCTCAAAGGTTCAGCGACATTTTGGCAAAGTTTATTTGTTTTTTGTTTTTGCTTTTATGTTAACTCTTTCTTTCACTTTTGATTTTTTGTTAATCTGGTTTTTGTTGTTTATTAACTTGTTTTTCTTTTGTTTTTTGTTAATACACTTTCACATTTCTGTTGTCTGTTATTGTTTATGATTTTGCACAAGTTTGTTTTCTTTTTGGTTGCTAGCAAAATTTTCTGTTTGATTCAACTTTTTGTAAAAACTTGTTGATTTTTGTTTGCAAAATTTTTTTTCAAAATTTTTTCTTGTTGTTGTTGCACTTGTTGCAATTTTATTTGTGCTAGTTGTTTTTGTTTAATAATACTGTTGTTGTAGTAATCCAAGTTGTTGTTGTTGTTGCTGCTGCTGTAGTTTGTTGTTGTTGTATTTGTTGTTGTTGTTTGCGGGCTTTTGCAACAGGAACTTTTTGTTTGAGCACTTAATCCAAAAAATGTGCTCTGGTTGTTGTTTTTGTTTATTTATTTGTTGTTTGCTCGACTTGAGCAACAATTTGTGTTCTAAATGTGTTTATGTCACTTTAACTGCAATTTGTTTTGTTTGTTGTTGTTTTTTTTTTTAAATATAACTTTTAATACACGTTCAAATACTACACAGTTAAAATTGTTGTTGAAAAAAACCGTATCGAGGGTTTAGCTAAAATTTCAACGATTTTAGACGTGATCTCTCTTGTAACGTTTGCGTTTGCCGCGTTTGATGCTTGCGCGTGTTTTAACCGAACGACGACAACATTCGACGGCAGCCAGAAAGGAACTGAAGCTGGCTGGCAACGCTGACCGTGGCACGACTCGAAACTGACTGAACGGGAAACTGTCGACTGCGATGGCCGCTGCTGCTGCTGCTGTTGCTGCTGCTGTTGCTGTTGCTGTCGCTGCTGCGATGGCGGCGCTACCTTCGCACCCACACACACACACACACACATACACACACGTTCACACGAGAGAGAGAGAATTGCTGCGAACATGTTTGTGAGCATTTGCGCGTGGTACAGTTGTCGGCTCTCCGGTTGTTCGCTCTCTCTCGCTCGCTCGCTCGCTGGCGCGCTTGATTTATTTCAGGTCGCTGTGTTTGGTATTCATTTGACTGTTAAGGGGCGACGACGCGCGAGCACTTAAGTAAAATAATAATTATACGTATGTCAATTTGTTTGACTTCTTTGCGTGCGTTTATTGCTACGTTTAGCGTAAAAGCGCAAAGCGTAGTAGAATCTACTACCTTTTTGCTTGACATTTATTGGGTTTGTTTTGAAAGCGTTCGTGAGTGCGAGCGTGCGTTTGTATTTGCGTGTGCGTGCGTGTGTGTTTATATCTGTGTATGTGGGTAGCGTTAAGTAGATTTTTCAGCACATTTGTCTTAATTGTTGTGATTTGTGGTTGATATTTGAATGATTTACGGCAGCCAGGGGCGCAATTTTTGCGAGCCTCGATATGCGGCTTACATATGCAAATGAAGTGTTGCCTGTCCATTACTTAAATGCAAATTAATTGTTTCTTAAACGTTAACACTGTATTTAACAATTGAGGAGCTTATTTGTAAGCGAACTTAGTTAATAAATTAAAAAAACAAATATATAAACATGCCATATGCTCAAATAGACAAACACTCTAATACAAGTACAAATATAAACACACACACACACACGCACGCATACACACACACATGCTCGCCCAATCGTTTCGTCGAGTGGCCGCAAAATTGAAATACTTTAATTACCCGAATAAAAAACATTTAACAATTTAATCTGAGCATATCAATTGCCGCACACAACACTCCACACACACACACACGCACGCACACAAAAGTATGTGCACTCTCTCTCACATTTACTCTCATTTCACGCGCTCACGCTCACGTCGCGCTCTCCGCAAAGTCGAATCATGCCCAAAATCCACTCCCAATTTATCACTCAATTAGCACAGAAAAATGTAGTAGTGTATTTACTACACTTCTCGCATCACACACACATACATTAACGCAAAGGGAGAGCAACAGCAGCTGCACAGCGTGAGAAATTCACTGCGAATTAAATGCATACCCAAGCAGCCGAGCTTCGGTTCGGCTACCGCTCGGCTTCGGTTTCGGCTGTCGGCCGTCGGCTGTCGGCTCAGCACTCGCCTTCGGCTTCAGCGTAGCCGTATCGGGTGTTCATCTCAATGAAATTGTAGCATATTTGTTGCCATATCGAGATTAAATTTTCAAAACACAAACGAGCGCAGCGCCGCTGTTGGAGGTGGCAAACAGACAGAGAAAGAGCGAGAGAGAGAGAGAGAAAGAGAGCGCGAATGTGTGCGAGAAAGAGAGGCAGCGAGGCAGAGAAGAGAGTAGGAGGGAGAGAGAGTGAGAGAGCGCTGCTTGTAAGCTTTTGTGTGTGCTGGGTGGGTGGGTTGGGTGGATTGCTGGGTCGTTCGCTTGGTTGGCCGTGCGATTTATTGATGACGTCGACGACGGCGTCGCTGCCGCTGGCAGTGTTAATGTGTTTGTTGCTTTGGCATAAAATTATGTTTTATTTTATTTAACATGGTGTATTTTTTTTTTTTAATTTTGTTGCTCTCTGCTGCCGTCGATATTTGGCAGTCCTTGTCATAATTTGAATGCGAGAAGGAAACGCAGCCGTCCTGGCGCAGGAAGTCTTTGTGAGTGTCAGGCAGCAGGAACAGCAGCAGCAGCAGCAACAACAACAACAACAACAACAACAACTACAGCAGCAACAGCGGCAACAACAATAAACGTCGACAGTTGTGCGATGATGGCAGCTTCATTGGGTTATGCTTATGGGTCTCGCTGTGTGTGTGTGTGTGTGGGTAGGGGTGTATGTGTGTGTGTAAAAGGAAGTGTATTGCGTTGTAGGCCGTCGTCGGCTTTATGCACGTGTGCGGGCGAGGGAGGTTCGAGTATCTGTATCCGTATCTGTGTAAATGCGTTGCTGTTGTTGTTGCTGCTGCTGCTGCTGGTTGTTGGCCTGTTCGTTCGCCCCTCTGTCATTGTGTATGTGTCATGGGCTGCTTATGCGTTGTGCTCTGTGTGTTCCTGTTGTGCCTTCCTGTCACTGTATGACTGTGCGAGCCGAGTCGAGCCGATGCGCGTACAGGGTGTTTAGGGCGACCACATACCACAGCTAAAACATTGCTTAGTTGGATTAAGTTCCTCAAACAGGGCACAGATTGATGTATACGGGGTGTCTTTGTGAGCATACAGGGTGCCTCTCAGCATGTTAGTGTTCATTAAGTATGTCAAACAGGGCTTAGATGGAAATTTACAGGGTGCATTCGGCAGGCTTAAGGCAAACGAGATGTCTGTAATCAAGTTTTTATTTAGGTTTTCAAACAGCACATAAATGAGAATATACAGGGTGTATTCAGTAGAGTAAGTGTTACAGGGTGTCCATATACAGACATGGTATTGCTTATCTACAGAAAAGTAACATGTATAATCAGTTAATACACGTGACTTGAATCATATATACTTAATTTGAGATGATAACAATTGAATAATCATCAAAGACAATTGAATGTTTATAATTTAAACGGGGTGCTCTGTTAGATTTTGTGTTAGTTTTAAGGCTTAACGTTGCATCACCCTGTATATAAAACGCGGCTGTAAAAACAATTTAATGCATAAAACGACAAAAATCTGGTTTTCACAAAACCAAACCCAGAGCCACCAACAAGCGACGAAAGCGCTAAAGAAGGAGGCAATGGGTGGCAAAGGAGGACGAAGGGGACGATGAGGAAGGGGCGGAGGAGGCATGGAGGTGTAGGAAAGGAAGAAGTTGCTGCTGGAAGAACACTCACAGGCCAAGCAATGACAGCAACAACAAGAACAGCAACAACAACAACAACAACAACAACAGCCGCAGCAGCAACTGTTGAGATTACACTAAAAGTAACTGCCAGCAGCAGCAGCAGCAACAACAACAACAAGCAACTGCAGCAGCAGCAGCAGCGGCACTGAGAGAGCGCAGCACTAAAATCAATTATGTAGCAAGAGCGGCAACAACAACAGCAACAACAACAACAACTACAATTGCAGTTGGTAGCAGCAGCGTGAAAATAGTAGTGAAAAAAATGGCAAAGTAAAATGAAAAAGCAGACAACGTTAGCGCTGACGCTGGCGCAGACGCTGGCAGAGGTAACAGCAGCAGGCGCAGGGTGGTGGTGGGTGGCAATGCCAGTCAGAGAGTCAGACAGTCAGCCAGCCAGCCTGACGCTCTCTACGTCGCGTCGGTCAGTCACAAATATGTTGCGCATTTTTGCCTCGGCAAAGAGAGAGAATGGGGAGAGAGAGAGAGAGAGCGCGAGCTGCTGTGTAACTGTTGTTTTTATTGCTGTGGGGTGGGCTGGTGGGTTTGCTAGTAAAATTCGTGAGAAGCGCGGAGAGAGGTGGCAGCCGCAATAGCAGCAGTAGCGGCAGCGGCAGCAGCAGCAGTAAACGATGAACTTTGCTTGACGATGCGACGATGCTTGTTGTTGTTCTTGTTGCCGTCCGTTGTTGGTGGGTTTGAGGCAAACACCTTTCCACGTGCAAGCCGAGAGCATCTCTGTTGTTGCTGCTGCTGCTGCTGCTGCTGCTGTTGACGTCAGCGTCGCTGCTGCCACGCAGATGTTTGGCAAAATAATCAGCGAGCGACGTTGGAGAAAAGAGCGTGCAAAAAATTATGCTGAGTGCTTTGGCTGCCTGCCCATACAAAGTGAAAGAAGCAGCAGCCACGACTCACTCACACTCTGTGTATATGCGTACGTGTATGTGTGTGTGTGTATGTCTGTGCAGCATAACACAAAAAAAAGGCATCGAAAGAAGAAAATCAACGAGCAGCAGCAGCAGCGGCAGGCGACGCGGCGCGGCGCGGCGACGCGCTGCCAGCGTTCGGTGGTTCGATGTTCGATGTTCGCTCAGTTTCAGTTACAGGGGCAGCGATGTCGACTTTGCGTCGGCAGATACTTTGAGATTTTTTTCTTTTGTACGCTTTATTTTGTACTTTTTGTACGTTATGTTGTTGTTGTTGTTTTCATACATTTTATCAGTTCGAGGCGGCGTCGGCGTCGTCGTCGACGTCAACGTAGCTGCCTGACGATTTTCTTGACGTTGTTGTTGTTGTTTTTTTTTTGTTTTTATTTGGGTGCCGTTTGGCGTTTAGCTGTTGTTCTTGTTGCTGTTTCGTTGTATCTGTATCTGTATCTCACGCACACACATACACGCGCACACATATTGAGACTCGTATCTTTGTATCTTTTAGCGCTGTTTTGAGTTAAGCAATTGATGGATATGGTTTATTTATAACGCTTGGCGACTATCGAATGAACACTTGGCCTGTGCGAGTCTCTGGCTATGAGTATCTGTAAGATACACGCTGCCGCCTCCCTGCCCCTTTGCCAGCTGGCTGCCCGCCTGCCTGCCTGACTGCCTGGCCTGTTCGATAAACGTAAGCGTAATAATATTTTATTGAAATTTGTTTTCTTTTCTTCTGCCTCTGAAGAAATGCTCAACAACATTTTGTACAATTTTTCTTTTTCGGCTGCCATACAAAAGCCACTGAGTGGGAGAGTGGCGGTGGGCTAGGGGATAGCGGGCTGGTGGGAGGGAGGAGGGGGGGGGGTGCTGGCCAATACGACGACTGCCTTCATTTCTTGCTGTTGCTTATGTTATTTTTTTTGTTTTGTTTTCTTTGTTTTTGTCGTCGTCGTAGTCGACGTCGTCGGTCGTCGGTCGTCGGTCGTCGTCAACGTTTTTTGCGCTATAAGTATCTGTTGGATAAATATGAGGTTAAAGCGTTGCCTTCTGTTGTCGGTTGATGTTGTTGCTTTTGTACATACCTACATACCTATAGATATGTATGTACATATGCAAGTATGTGGCTGCCTTATGTACCTGTGCGCCTTGTAGTTGTATCTGTATCTGTATCTGTATCTGTAGCTTGTAAATGTATCTGTAGCTTGTATCTGTATCTGCATTTGTGTGTGTGCCTGGTGAAGCGAAGTGCAGCGCATTTTGATTGTTGGCTGCCTTTTGATGAAAACATAAATATCACAACACAACAAAAACACGGCGAGTGAAGCCAAAAGCGAGGCAACTTCAGCTGAAGAAGTGAGTTTCAATGTGAAGCAGCAGGAATTCTCTGGCTCTCTCCCTCTCTCTCTCTCTCTATGGCTATCTCGCTCATTCGCTCTTTCTCTCTCGCTCGCAACGTTCTGGCTTTTTGGGATGAATGAATTGTTGTATGAATGTGTGTTTGTCGAAGATTTCCTCTGCTGTTGTTGCATTTGTCTTGTTGTTGTTTCCTTTTTAAACGGATTTTTGTGTGCTGGTAAATTGATATGGCAATGAATCGGAATTTGGCTTGTAAATTGAATATTGAAGGTGTGCTCTATTGATAAGTATAATTATTAATGAATGTGTTTGGCCACAAAAGGTTAAACGCTCGTTAAATTCAAATTCAATCATTTAAGCTAGTTGGGTGTGAAGATATTTGCATATGACAGGGGTTTGATGGACCCAGATACACCCTAGAATGATAGATAGAGATAAGATGCAAGATCTCTGGCACATTTGAACTTCACTATCAACAGATACATTTGTATCTTTATTTCTTAATAGTTAATTAAAGAACATAATTGGTTACCAATTCGTAGCTACTTCTCCTTAGAGAAAAACAACCTTAATTTCTAGGTTTCCATTCGAGATCTTGCTCAAAATTCTCTTCGGTTCCTTCCCAAAATAGACTTTTAAAACTCTTCAAACATTTCTCAGAGCGATCCTTGTCAATACCATCTAAAAATAATTTGTTTTAATTCATAAAAATGCTAAGAATAAAAGAGACACAAGCGAGTGTGAAACAAACAAACATGAACATGTTGAACAAACGACAATTGTGTTGAATTGTTGCACTGTCTTCGGATCACTTCCGCTTCCCCTCCCCGCAAGCTGGCTTGCCCCGTTGCCAGAGCTCGTACCCTCACTTTCCGCGCTCTTAATAATTATTCATGCAGCCGCCCTGTTGATGACGACGGCGACGCATTTACAACAAAGTGGATGCCACATGCCCACACACTCTCCAAAAGAGCAACAACTACAACAACAATAATGTTATGTACATATGTATTTAAATGAAATCGAAACGAAACGCATAATAAACGAAAAACGAACAACAACAACAACAACAAACGAGCGACAATGCTTTTTATATAGTTGAATGACTGAACTGAACTGAACAAACCCGTCAACTACAACAACAACAGCAGCAACAGCAGCAACAACAACAACAACAACAACAACAAAATTAACACACAAAAAATACTTATACGCAACAACAACAACAAAGTCGACGAGATTCAACAAAAAATTACCTTAAAAACACCAAACAAGCTGAACAAAAAAAAAATTGAAAAAAAAAATAAAAACAACAGCTGAGGAAGAAGCAGAGGCAGAAAAAAAATATGTACAAAAGCTGAAAATAAAAATACATTAAACGAAATAAGATGAATACCAAACAAATAAAAAATTTATGCGCTGCCCGATGTTGGGGCCATGGAGTGGAGAGCAGAGAGCAGAGAGAGAGAGAGGAAGAGAGCGAGAGCGAGGCGGGGGTAGATCGGGAGAGGGTGTGCGGGGAGCAGAGCGAGAAATTATGCCACAATCAAGTACAAGACAACAACAAACAGAGCGAGATACACAAGTACACAACAGCTCAGCGCAGATGCCACATGATGATCATGATCATCATCATGATCATGATGATGCTCAAGACGAACAACAAAACGAACATAATGAGCATGAGCCAATGCTTATCATTATGATCATTATCGGTCAATGATAATGGCGTTTTTGCGTTTGCATGTTGTGAGACACACGGCCAATGGACTTGCACTGAGTGCAGCAGCGAGATTCTCGCGCTCTCTCTCTCTCTCTCTCTTTCTCTATGTGTGTGTGTGTGTGTATCTGTAACCAAAACACGACCGTCAAGCAACAGCAGCAGTAGCAGTAAGAGCACCAGAAGATACTCGAATACCAGCAGTTCGCAGTTGCAGTCCGATTGCGAGTGCTGCCTGCCTCTGCCTCTGCCCTTGCCTTTGCTTTTGACTGCCTGCCTGCTGCATTCCATAGATACACAAAAATAAAAATGCGGCTATGATAAATAATAATACACACACACACAATCACACACACACATACACACACACAGAGACACATAGAGCACAGCCAGGCAGACAGTCAGACATTTAGTTGAGACGCTTGCACATCAGCACACGCCGCTTGCAGTGTATAAAATGTTGAGATACATTTGTATCTCAGTGCATCAAGCAGAGGAAAATAACACAAAATCTGATTTTGCTGCGGCTGCAGTTGCCGCAGACAGAAATAGGACAATGCAGCCAAGTAGGCAAAGCAGCAGCAACAACAACAACAAGGAGAATGGGAAAAGATCTTCCAGAACAAAGAACAGAGGAAATCTTGTACTACACACAAACGAACACACAGAGAGAGGGATGCAGATACATTCAACACTTTGATGCAAGCAATTTTACCAAAGCGAAATTCCATTTGCAATCTGTCGAGAGACGTTCGGCAAGAAATGCTGGAAAATCTATTTGCTGCCTGTGAATGTAACTCAATGTAAAGGAAAAGTACTGAATGATTCCATTTGGGATGAAGTTTTCATTGAATGTTTTACTTTGCTTGTCTAAGTAGCATATATCGATTATAGTTATCGATAAGCGATAGGTTGCCAGCAGTTCACATCGGGTAAAACAGTTACTTAGTCATTCGATGGTATCGAATCTATTTAAGTGTTGTATAAGACAAAAATATAACGAGATCTAATCCTTATACTGAATCTCAACTGACTGACTGATTGATTGACTGACTGACTGGCTGATTAGTGCTCAACGCATTTCAAAGATCTTTGTTCAAATTCATTCGGAAAACCATTCCCCATTGGTGGAAATGGGGGTCAATGTTTTGGTAGGTGATGTTTCGGGATAAAATCCATATTAAATAATTAGAAAATATAAGTAAAGATACAATATCAAGGTTCCAATTCGAGCCGATTAAGCCAATTAAGCTGAAGCGCGTAATTCCTGAACCATATTTAACCTGAACCAAAACAGAAGCATATTAAAAGAGTTAAAATCATTTGGTTCAACCCCCTGAAGCTTCGTTCGTGAATCTGTTTATCCTGCGCTTTGAACCCAGATTTAAGCTGAAGCCCTATTTTCACTTATATTTCATGTTTTAACCCCAGCCTGACATTCACTTCAAATTGCAAAGGGTCATTAACTTAGCTGACGCAGTGTACTCGCGTTTATTTGGCTCTTTGTTGACTTTATAAACCGCTCCGCGTTATTTTTACTTTTAAATAACTATAATAATGGCTAAGTACTCTCCGCCCTTCCCTAAGCCACGCCCATTTTGCTCATCAAAACAAACAAAGTGAACAACATCAAAGCAAGACACTTGTGACTGACTGACTGAGTTGCTGGATGGCTGGATGGCTTGTTGGCTGGTTGGCTTCATCCTCGTCAGTCATCCTCGGATTCATGCTCATTTCATTTAGCGCCATTCACACACAGAGTCATCCTTGAGTCATCGGGAGTGAGAGCGCATCATCGTCCACTTAGCGCTAGCAATTACCAATAGACAACACCTTGAGTTGTTCACAGAGGCTCTTCACTTTAGCGCCTAATTGCACAACAAAAGCTTCAATTAAACACTTCAAAGAGCTTATTACAAACCAATAAACCGCAGCCCAAAGTGCGTGCACAAACACAACGCCCCGAGGACCACGATGCCCAGATGCTCTGGCTACAAACAACATTGACAACAACAACAACAACAACAACAACCTCCTCGTTGGCAACCAGCGAAGCGAACCAAAGAATTTGCTCCCAATTTCAATAGAATCGAGGCAAACAGTTCTCAAAGGACAATGCCAACGATTTCAATTGAAAGCCAAAATACTGCAAAAGCAAAAAGCCTGAAACAAGTCGCATAGTCACCATATCACTTTACATGCGATAATTGTGCGTTGATAATGCCCTGATAATGTTGTTCTTCACGTTGTGGCTCTTCGAGCCTTCGCCTTGGGTTTTGTTTCCGTTCTCCTTCCTACCACCACCCTGAGTCTGATCTATCGCAGGCATTGTTTAGCGGGCATTTAGTGGTTCTTGTTCACATCCGGCTCAGTGTTGTCAAACGCCGCTTGCGAATAAATGGCTGAATCTAGTGTTGCAAACAGCTAAAAATAGCTGCAACGTTTAGCAGGCATTTAGTGGTTCGAGTCCACATCCGCTTCAGTGTTGCCAACTGTCTATTCGCATTAGATTGCCGAAAACAGCTTAAAAAAGCTAGAATAGCGTTTGCAACAGTTTCTGGCTGACTCACTCTGACACTAGCCAAATGCTAGCTAGAAAATAGCTGAATTGACAGCGCTGATCCTGTTGCGCTGCCTGCCCTACAGGGTGTACGCTACCTGAAGGACTTCCGGCTAAAAGACTTTGCATCTGTTTTTAGGTAGCAACTGCAGCAGGAAAGATCTCCGCACTCGGCACAACCCTTTTTTGCCAGTTCAAAGTTCAGCTCTAAACAATAATCATAATCATAATAATAATAAGACGAGACACACACACACAGAGAGACACTCACAGATACAAATACAAATGCATATGACTCACAAATCGTGTCTTGTGTGTAAGGGTTAAACATTGAACCTTTTGCCGGCTTGGGCACCCACACGGGCCCGGACCCAAGTAACCCCGCCAGGACAATATTAGAGTATAGTCTGTGTACATCAGGCATCGGGCATCGGGCGTCGTACATCGGGCAACGGGCATCAGGGTAGGTAGCTGCCTGGTAGCTGGGGCTGGGGCTGCCACTTGGGGTATAATTCCTTCCATTCTCTGGGCTGCTTTGAACTTTTCTGCGTCATCGTTTGTGATTAAATATGCCAACCATACGATGACTATATCGTGCCCACATACATATACCTACCTATATACATATATACATATATACATATATACATATATACATATATACATATATACATATATACATATATACATATATACATATATACATATATACATATATACATATATATGTATTTGTATGTATGTATACATATGTATACATATCGTTTCGTATTTACTTGTTCATGGGGCGAGCATTTTTATTTGAGCTCTTACTTTTCATCAGCTTCGCCTGTTGTTGTTATGAAATCCTTTTTATTTGCCGGGGCTGTTTCTCTGCGTAAACGCAAAATGCGAACCTTTTTCTTTATTTTATTTTTTTTTTTTTTAGATTTTTGCTCACTTTTCGCAGACAACACGTAGAACTGGCAAAGGCATTGCTGTCAGCCAAAGGCAGGAGGGCAGGGCGCGGGGCGAGTGTTGGGCGGCAAGGGGCAAGGGGGGGTGGTGGGTTGCAAATCCCAAAACACACGCCAAATGTAACCTCAAAGGGTTAAACACGCAAAACGCAAAAGCCGACACAACAAAAAAAAACGAACGAAAAAAATTGAAATAAAAATAAAAACCGAAGCCAAAAATATGAAAAGCAATAACTGAAACGCACGAACGGACTTAGAGCATATGCGGCTTTGGCTTAGGCCAGAACGACTAGAAAAGTGCCCTACAATCAAAAAATAATGTCAAAAGAGTTTGACTAAAAACCATGACAAGTTAAGTGACAGTTTTTGAGCGTATTCTTTAATCCAGTCTGAAATTTGAAGAGTTTCGCTTGCCTTAGCTTTTCCCTGTTGGATTAGACTTATGATTTATGATTGGAAACACATTTACTTTCGAATGGAATAAGTAGTTTGAAGTTCTGGATTCGAAGGGTTTTGTGTCAATTGCGGTTTGCTTGTAGCCTAGTCAGCTTACATACATGCAAAATCTCATCAACATCGGACTCTTATATCATATAGGATATTCAGTTTTTGTATGATCTTGAATGTGCAAGATCTGCTCAACATCGGGTCACTATAATATATAGCTGATATAAGAATGATCTGATCGGCCGAAAATGAAGACATTAACTCGTCATTTATACGTTATACATCGTTGAGCAATGCTGAAAGGAATTAACTTATAAACGGTCTCAAGAACTGATCGTGAGTCTTCCTTCTTTTATAAAATGTCCCAATTGCAGGGTATTCGGTTGTGTTTATGAGGAATTTCTTAAAATAACACACGCTCGGTAAAAAGTCAATTCGGCTTACTAGTTCTCAAGTGAACCCTACCCTATGCCAAGAGCCCTTCCTCTATTTGAAACTAGTTCTCGTAAACGCTGTTTGGAGGATCGCTTTATTATCGGCACTGGCGATCAGTGCTGGTAAAGGGCCCCTTTTTTTGTCTGTTCTGCTTTTGACAGGCAGCGTAACCGCAGTGTTGGTAATGTTTATCAGTTCGGCTCAAGTCGACGGATTTCCCCGACCGCAGCTATTTTGGTGCGTTGAGTGCTACGAATTTGTTTGCTAATAGAATCTGAAAAGAACATTTTCGTCGCTTTTGTTGTTGAGAAATACGCAACGCAACGGCTTTTGTTGTTTCTAGGGGGGGTTCTTTTTACTTTTTTCGTTTATTCGTTTTTTTTACCTTATATTTTATTTTTGGGTTTGTACTTGGGTCTTATGTATATTTATCGACAATTTGCCGGGTAGGCTGGGGCCGAGATTATCGCACGCTGGGGTTAAAAACTTCCAATTTAAATTCAATTTCCGTGCAAATGGTCAAAAGTCTCGACGACAAAAGCAAAAATACATAACAAATAAAAAAAAATGAAAGAAGAAGAAAGGAAAATAAAACCCACCACTTAAGTCGGGAATAAAAAAGGCGCTGCGACGGGCTCTGAACCGGATATCAAAGCGTAGACAAATACAAAGTTGAAGTAAGCAAGGATATAGCCACGTGTGTGTGTGTGTGTGTGCGAGTGAGTGTGTGTGAGTGTGTGTGTGTGTGTGTGTGGATATGAAGGATGCATGACCATGCAGGCAAAGTCACTTCATTATCGAGATTATCGGCGCAAGTTCAACCCTGCCGCACAGCAAATACACAACAAGGATAACAACAAGCAGCCTCTGCAGCTCGAACTCTACCACCCCGCCGCTCCTCGTCATCCTGCATCTAGCGCTCTCATCCTGTGCACACGTTCGCGCGTCAGCACAAATGTCAAACCACTCAGTTCCTGTGCTCAGTTCCCGTTCCCTGCTGCCCCGCTGCCCGCTGCCGGCTCCCTGTTTCCTGCTCCTGTCCTTTTGACCCGAGCAGCGTAGCTCGTCACGGCTGCTGTGCGCCTGTCTCTGGCTGTGTATCCTTGAGACCCCGACATGACTGCCAGCTCTGGCTGTCTTGTGTTTGTGTTGTTGCCTCCAGGACATGCTAATAAAATTGCCGAAAATCCTGCCAACAAAAAGTGTTGACGAATGTTTTTAGCCTGCGGCGCGCGATTTGTGCGCGATTTTGAAGCGATTTAGCGACTAAACAAATTAAAAGCGCGTCGAAAGTCAGCTCGGGGAATACTCAGATTTATAGAGTTATAGCAGTCAGGAAATTGAACAAAAAGGGTTTGCAAATGCAATTAATTGTTTTTCGTCTGTGTGTGTGTGTATGTGTGTGTGCTAGTTAGGGGGCGTGGCAGGTTGGCAATTAGGCAGCTCAGTTACGCGGCGGCTGTGGAATGTCTCGATGGGTAATTCGAATCGAAATGATGTCACACTGATTGAAATCGAAGCTAGGGCCAGCTATCGCATAACATTAAAACACGCACACACACAAACACACACACACACACACACACACACACAGATAGAGCAGCGTTTGGGGCACGCGCGAGTCTGAAAGATATTGTATCTGTAAGTTAAAATACTTGAAAAGTGGACAGAAAACAAAAAGCGCATAAAAGTTAATTAAATGCAATGCAAAGCAAACAAAAATAACTGAATGGAACACACCGAACATGGAAATGGAAGCGGAAAAGAGAACGACACGACATGGCATAACAAAAACAAAAATACACACACACACACACACACGCACAACCAACTGAAGGCAACAACGAGCTAATCGATTCATTTGAAATTCAATACACAAACACGAGGCGAGCGCCGAGAGACGCAGGCACGAAAATCAATATGAAAAGCATAACTGAAGCACAAAGT
Source organism: Drosophila kanekoi (assembly GCA_037075305.1). Classification (NCBI taxonomy): domain Eukaryota; kingdom Metazoa; phylum Arthropoda; class Insecta; order Diptera; family Drosophilidae; genus Drosophila; species Drosophila kanekoi. The sequence continues at coordinate 5,629,314 of JBAMCE010000141.1, read as the reverse complement.
GTCAAATAGACAAACGTCAGAATGTACGAGAAGGGGCAAGGGGAGCGGGTAGGGGGGTGTGTGTTTTGGGTTTAAGGGGGGTGGGGGTGGGGGCAAGGAGAGGCAACGGAAACGGTGCCAGGGCTTTGCCGCCCCTCAATTTGAATGTAACTGCAATTGCAAAGCTGTCTACCACCAGCCACTAAAAATGTTGACACACTCGGTCTGCAGCAGCAGCAGCAGCAGCAACAACACCAACAACAGCAACAGCAGCAACAGCAACGAACGTGCAACACGAACAACAACAACAACAATAACGCGCGAGCATGCCCTAGTCGGGTGTGCACAACTTTCAGTTACTCTGCAGCCAGCTGCCACGAGCTGTCCCTACAAATTTTCGAAGGTCCCCTGCTCTGCACACACTCACAACAACTTACACATACACTTATGCACACACACACTTATGTAGCGGTGCTTTTTCTTCTCTAAGCACCCTGCACTATTGCGAAATGCAATCTTATATAACTTCGGCGCTTATAGTCCGATCTTCATGATGTTCAAAGGGCTTAATAAAAACAGTCCAAATTGTGTATTTACCAAAGCGAAAGGCCTTACATTTTGAAGTATAGTTTTTTCAATTTATGGGTAAGAGTGGGAAGGGGGGGGGGGGGAGGGGGCGCATAAGCTCAGGTACATTCTGTTAAGGTACGAACTAGAAGGCGAGTGTGAAAGTTCGATATATAAGTCTCTAGTTCGCATAGTCTCAGGGATCATACAGACACGTCTAAATCGAGTTAGACTGATCGATTATAGATACTTGCTGATATCGCAGATGCCTTTTGGCTTTACAGCCAACCTTTATACCCTCCCTTGGCCATTCTCAATGAGTATTACAATCGACAGTCAGCAGTCAGCAGTCGGCAGTCGGCAGCATAGATACAAATACAATTGTGTAAGGGGCAGAGTGCTCGATGCGGACTGCTGGTTGCAAGTCTATTGCCGACTGCCACTGCGGCTGCCATTTTCAATTTATTGTTATTATTAATTTTGCTGCCAAAAAGGGATGCAACAGCAACCGAGCCGGGACTACAAACAGGGCTATGCACACAGACACACACAGGACTAGAACGAGGACTATCGAGCGACGAGTTTATTTGTGTGAAATTCAAATGTAAATACTTGAGGGCGCTTAAGGGTGTCTTTAGGGCTTTATTTGCCCTCATATTGCGACGCAATTTCGTTTTGGTGGTGGTGGTGTTGGTGGTGTCGGTTGTGTCGGTTGTGTCGGTGGTGCCAAGGTGTGGTGGTCGTAGCTGCCGTTGCAGTTGCACAGACCGAACCTGCCCCATCTTCAGCCAGCCGTTGCCTCCCCTCATCACATAAGGCTTGCAGTTTGACCGGTGGCATCCATGCAAAATCAATCGACATTATTGAAGGCGAACCATTCGCATATGGCTTAAGTCTATTTGAGTTTCTGATTGGGTTTGCCCTGCAAAAGGCAGCCCCCAAACGGCATGATGGGCTATGCAAGCCAAAGCGAAGTGCCTAAAGGGTTGAGTAATGCTCAACTCGACTAGGTAGATATTTAAATGTTATCATGTAAACAACTTTTACATATTGCGCTCAGAATTCCCAACTAGTTTAAGTTTAGTTTACTTGGCTAGCTATTTGGCTGCATCTTCAGCGCGAGTCTTGTCTGCACTTACAGGGTATTTGTCGGCGTACTACTCCAAAAACTGTTCACTCCAATAATCAGTTATGCCTTCAAGCTGTCAATTTCAAGTAATTAAAATCCTAAACTGACATACGACATGCATACAGGGCATTAGGCAATCAACTACCTAACTACCTGTCCTTTGCCCTTATAGGGTATTCGAGAGTCGAGCTGCATTAGGTTGAGATTTTTATTGATGTTGCTGGCATTTTTCTTGTCATGACGGCGACGACGCCAAAGATTAGTCATACAAAGTATTGTTGCCAGCCGGTGGGTGGATGTTGTCGAGGGGCAGGGGCCGGACTGCGGGACGCCTGGCGACATTCATTTCAATTGACACGTGCAGTGAAATATGCCTCCACCTATCTAGTATCTGCCTGCGTCCCGCACCGCACCCCTCGCGCTCTACCGCAGCCATCTTGAAGAGACAACGCAGCATTTTTGACGCATAAAAATGTTCAGAATCAAGCTGAGATAATGAGAACGCAACGAGCGTTGGTTGGGGCGGGCGTCAAGCTTTGCCTCATGAATATGAAAATGGTTGGCAAGAAAATAGCTGCCACTGTCTGAGAGATGACGCCTTCGTCGCCCCCGTTGCCGCTGCCCCCGTCGCCATCCTCACCTTCACAGCCGAGTCTCCATCCGAGTCGTTGTCTGCGCCTGAGTCTGTGTTTGGTGTATGAGGTGGCAACGCAGACGGATATGGAGCTGCATAGAGTGTCTATGAGTCGGAGCTTGACTTGCGTCAGCATTAGCCTGACCCCCCAGCCCCCCACGGCCACCCACCCACCCCGGCCCAGGCTGGCAGTGGCTCCTGCTGTCTTAACATTTACGCATTTGACATTTTTGTCACCCGAAATGGCAGCGGGTGGGCCCAAAACGGTGGCGGATCGTAGGGGCGGGGTCAGCATGGTCGTGTGCGAGTATTAAAAAATTATATGCCAAATCGAAATTGCATGTTTTACATAAACAACAACAAACGTTAACGACAGGAACAACAATAGCCGTCAGCAGCCATTTGAATTTATGTATTTCTAATGTGTTTCGCTTCTTTTTTTTTTGTCTCTCTCATTTTCGCTGACCACCCGCTGGGCCCCGCAATCTGCTCGCGAGTACGCAGCCCGGAACCACTCGGAACACACTCCGGCCATGCACAATAAATACACTCATGAGTTGGGTAAATTCTAACCCTTAAGTGCACATTTATTGCCATTTATGCGGTTCGTTTCGGGCTCTGTGTCTGGGTTACGCATATGATTCCCGTTAGCCTCCACCATTATTTATGGATTTTCTTTTTTTTTTTTGGACTGGCTGCGCTTTATGAACTGCTTGGCATTAAATAAATGCCATCGATTCATCCAGCAACAGGCCAACTGAATTTGATATGCCAATTATATGGTTGAGCCTATCGATTTGTTAATATCAATCCGGTGCTGATCTGTTCTATATATCATCGTTTGTGACACTTTTCAGCTTGTAAGTGGCATATTCTATTAGTCTTTCGACTTTTTAACAACCCTATGTACACAAGGGATCAGGGCTGTTTACATACTTAAATTAGTTTTATAACCATTTACACTTGCAGTGAGACATTTAATGAAAAACCGCCCTTCTTAGCGATTCTCATAGTTTTGAGCGGCAGCAATTGATTGTCTGATGCGTGTCCTTCTGTCATAGTTAAAACATTTCCCCTTTATATCATTTTGTTTACTTAACTGCACTCTCACGCATTTTCCCTGCCTCTCACTATCTCTCATTTGGCTTCAGTCTACCTCTTTTGCTCTAAATCTCTAATCGCTATTTGAATCCAAGTGATTCTTATAGAAGGGAGATTGAGTCACGTCGCCTTTCTATCTTAATTTTTGATTCTATTTCGTTTATCACATATATTTCTCACTTTCATTTACTCTGTTTTTCACTTCTTATCGCTCTCCCATAAGCTCTTTCCCTCCGCTTCTCTCTCCGCCCCTCTATGCGATTTTCAGTACTTCAACTAAGGCTACAGATATTCATGCTCAACACTTTCGAGTGAATCGCCTAATACCTATTCTAGTATTTATTGATTATACCCTCGTAAGCCCAGCTTTGCTTATCAGGTTGTTGCACATTTTAATGCAATTAGCTGATTGCCCCCTCCCGCGCCCTCTGCTGTAAACTCTATTGATCTTTAATTAAAGCGATTAATTAACATAATAAACACATAATTTGCACCATGGGCAAGTGGAGACCTCCAACTGGGCACTGGTAGGCCTCATAGCGGGTGACGCCATGCATATAAGAACTGACCCTGAGCTGTTGCCAATGCAATGTTCACAATGCACTCACAATGCACTCACAATGCATTCACAATGCACTCACACTCGTGCCGTGTGTCATACAGCCAATATTCAAGTTACTTTTAATGCGCGCTCTCGCTCCCCCTCCCGCTCTCTCTGTCTTTCTCTTTCTCCTTCTCTCGTTCTCGGTCTGTCCTCAACTGTTTTGTTTATGATTTTCTGCGGCCACTGGCCTCTCCGTCCCCCACCCCCACCCGCAGCTGTAGTCCTCTGCACTCCCCCTTTCTGTGAGTTTGCCGGCAAGTGCAGTTAATTCCAATTGGCGACGAGTCGTCGACTGGGTTTTCTTGGCTCGGGTGCCTTTGGCCACCTCGTGCACCGCCGCGTCTTGAGGTTTTTGTTTATTTGCCTTGTGATTTGCATAATTTGTTCTATAATTTATGGTATGCAAGCGTTTTTATTATTGTTCTTTTGCTTGTCAATTCACAAGTCTGATTTGTTGCTGCTGCTCTTGTTGCTGTTCCCCCCCCCCCGGCTTGTCACTCACTTGGGCCAGCTCAACGTCTCGCTGATTGAAATGACTTAATTAACTAAATTACGCGCCTGGAATTTAATTGAAATTAAACAGCAACAACAACAGCAACGAGAGCTCCGTCAAGCCGGAAGCAGCTTTTACTGAGGGTTTTCAGATGTTCGATGTTTCATGAGACCCGCTCGTTAATCACGACTTTTCCATATCCTGTACTCTAAACGACATTCCCCGGACTGAAACATATTCAATTGTGCCCACATCGGTATTCAATTCGAATAGACTATGTGTTGTATTTATTGTCTTGGCCGGGCTAACGATGCGTTAATGCCAGATGGCTTTAATTTATTTGTAAAATATTTTCCATATCAAAGCAAAGAAAATATATTCCTCTGTTTTGCCACATGCAAACTAGTTAAATTAAGTTAAGAAAAAAAGGAACACAACAAAAATGAAAGAGAACAAAAAATTAAAAACGAAGCGTCTGCAAGTAAATGTTCATAAACAAATTACTTGTGTTTTTTTTTTTTTTTTTTGATTGTGGAGGCCGCATCACAGGCAACAAATATTTCTAGAACCCAAAAGAATGCTCGTTCCGAGATAGAAAACTGCGGACGAGATGGGCCGGCGAAACAAATTAAATGCGTTAAGTAAACGAAAATTGTAAATAAAAATGGCCATAATATAGTGTACATATTGCAACAACAATGTGTTCAACAACAACAATCAAGCACACATCAAACAACAACAACAACAAGTGGCATTGGCCAATGAATATATATATGGCTTGTATGTGTGTGTATGTGTGTGCGAGTGTGTGTGTGAGTGTGTAGTAAAAATACTTAAGATTAACATAAATTTCTCATAATATATAAGTACGCAATAGAAGTGCGTAGAAACATTGCTGGGAAAGTGTTTTGCGGGATCCAGCAACAGTTCTTTTATGTGCAATTGCTTACAGAACTATTCACTTACAATTTGAGCGCATAGCGGGTATTACCCGGCTTTGCGCGGCGCACTCATTGCACTCGATTATGGGTTGAACTCTCTGCAATCGGCGAAATACGTATGCAATCTTTTTCAATGTGGAGCAATGAGAATGAGTGTGAAGGCGATAGGACGAAAACTAAACTTTTACCCAAATCGTTCAATTCTAAGCTTATATATCTTACACACAGAAGCAGCTGGAATTTTCAAAAACTGTGAAACACCTCTTAAATATACCTTAACAAAGATCTGTAAAAGTGATTTTGAGTTCTGATCGGCTTGTATTACAATCATTGTAAACATGCTTTGTACAACCATTTATCACTTTAGCGAGAGGAATATTCCAAATCCCCAAATTCGATTAGGAAACTATTGTGAAATATTCAGATGTCTAAGTTCTACCCTTTGGGAGGTGTGTTTTGATGGCCAACTAGTCAGTCAGTCAACGTTTGATTCCATAATTAAATTGATCAATTTGTCAATCATTCACTGAAGAGTTGGCCAGTAAATTAGACTGCTTACTCGTAAGTCAGTCAGTCAATCAATCCGTTAGTCAACCAGTCAGTCAAACAAACAGTTGATGTATAATTCCAGCTAGGCGTCAGTTAATAATTTTATCAATCATATTTGACAAATCTTTCACCACTAACTAAGTTAATTAGTCAGCCATTCAGTCAGTCAATCAATGTTAGATTCCAGCAATCAGTAAGCCAGTCGGTCACAAATTTTACTAATCAGTCAGTCATTAAGTAAGTCAATCAGTTAGTCAGTCAGTCAGTCAGTCAGTCAATCAGTCAATCAGTCACTTGTGTTGACTTCTATCAATCGGTCAGGCAGTCCTTCAGTAAATTATTAGTATAACTAATCGCTCAGTTAGTCAATCGGTCAATCAGTCAATCAGTCAATCAATCAATCGCTAAACATACACCTGTTTACATCCCCGATAAGATTATCTGATTAGCAGGAAATTAAAGTCAGAAGAAAGCTGTTCAAGATTATGGACATTAATGGCGAAAAGTCTAGAATTTGTGCGCGCCCCGAGGACAGTTTAGTGGCTTTTGGTGGGGTCGCTTAGCTTTGACAGGAATACCCTCCCCCCCTCCCCTTCCCCTCCTCCCCTCAACCTCCTCAAGCAGCACCCAATTGACGCTTATCCGTTTTGTCTTTGACCAGCGAAAGAAACAACAAAACCAAAAAAAAAAGAAAAACGAAAACAAAATAGAAAAAATAAAGAAATCTTTTAATTGTGGCGTTTGTTGTCGGGTGGGCAATCCAAAAGATTCTCGGAATAATTTTCCATTTTGTTGCTGTTTTTGTTGTTATTTTGCCTTTTAATTGAGTACACACAAGCGAAAAAAAAGAACCTAAATTTAAATTATGTGCTTATACAAAGAAGCAGACGAGGGCAGCCAAAAGAAGCGACCGTCCAACAAGAACAACAACAATAGCAAAGTGCGTGCCTTGCCACACCGCGCTGCCCCCCGTCTCTGGCCATGCCCCAGCAGCTTCACTGTACAGTCTGTACAAAAATTCAGCGCCTCTTTTCATTTGAATTTTACGCAAAAGCAAAACAATTATGAAATTATTTATTAAATATTGTGAAATCGCTCACTGTACATGGTCACAAGTCTCGTTTGTCTATATGCGCAACAGCTACAGATACACAGCAAGAGATACAGATACAGATACAGATACGGCTACGGCTACAGATACATAGCTAGAGATACAGATACGTTGGCATAGGCCGGGCACTGCGACTGCGATTGGGACTGGGCCAACCTTGAGCGTCTGTGCACGGGCCTTTGCCCGTTTCCACAATGAGTACACTCACACTCACACTCGCACTCGCACTCACACTCGCACTCACACTCACGTATTCGTACTCTATTCTAATTGCTGCCATCGCCCATTGTCGTCATTGTCGTCGTCGCCGCTTGCGGGTGTGAGATTTAAGTCACTTTATCGACAACGCGCCGATTTTGGTCGCGTATCGCGATGTCGCCGTAGCAGCTGCCTCCTATACCCTACCCAATACCCAATACCCAACAACAACGAATACCCTCCTGCCCCCCCCTCCACAATCCCCAATCCCGACGAGGCAAGCAGCTCTTCTGCTCGGCGAGTGCTTCATCATCTCTGGCGTTGGCTTTTTGCGCGCGTATTTCTTAATAAATTTTCAGTTTATTCGGTTTATTCGGTTTATTTATTTACTTATATTTGCTATTGCTGCCCGCCCCGCCCCGCCCCGTCGCGCCCCGCCCCGCCGTGCCGCACGCTTCACGACACAATTCCCTTTGCATTTAGCTTTTGTTTTGCAGCTCTGCTCAACGTTTATTTCTCTCAGTGTCTTTCGCCTCTCGTCTGGCGTCTTCGTAATTGAATTTCAACTTGTTTGCATTGTCGACGATAATTCGTCGAGCTATTTTGCGTATTGAGATCAGGGCCTCATCAATTAGTCGATTAATTTTATGCTCAACGCTCTATGGAATCTTCTGTTTAAGCAGCTCGGCTAAAGATTTGTGCAATTGCTTTGACTCGTATTCATATCCTCGACTACTTGCACATTAAATAAATTCAAATCGTTTCGGTTAAATATATTTTTATGAGTTTATGATAACTACTGCCAAGCCGCAAAAACTGCATTAAAAACTTATTTTGAATGTGGTAACAAAAAAAGCATCAACCGAATCATGTAAAAATATTAAAATGTTAAAAGCATTAGCGTTGACTTCTCTCTGCATAAATTTGATACCATTATCCGTTTTGCAAATTTGTTTGGTGTTTTGCATAAAATATTACATTGCCAGGACTTAATTAAATACACTTGCCACTTTTTTGATACCCTAAGTACATCAAAGGCAGTTGGCATATGGGTTCAAATGAACGAGAGATGACAATTTTGTGTGGAGCAAATGTATGGCAAACACAGATTTGAACTCAACAAGGATGTGGAAAGCTAGGTTTGAACGCAATAAGGATGTTCAAGACGAGGTTTGAACCCAATAAGTATGTAGAAAACCGGGTTTGAACCAAATAGGGATGTGGAAACTCAGGTTAATGAGCCGAACCTTAAGCACTTCGAGTCGTAAACCGAACCCGTTTTGTCTGGCATTTGAACTAGACTATCGCAAGTCTTCTAAGTTATTCGATTCGAACCAAGCACTTGCTCAGTTGTCAACAGCCTACACTGTTTACAGGGTATCTCTGGGGCCTGCCTGGCATTTTGTAGCCTTTCTGCGGCTGTAAATTGAAGTGAACAGCGCGCGGCAAAAAGTGCAACAAATTTATAATACAATAATTAAAGCGAAAAATGAAATATGCACACACTTGTACATGTATTTGCCAAACAAAAAACGCAAAACATAATTTCATGTATTTGCATAGAATGTGATAATTCAATCAAAATTTGAGATATTAAGGTATGTGTGGCTGTGTGTGTCTCTGTGTGTGTGTGTGTCGCTGTGTGTATGTGTTGGTGCAAGTGTGTGTGTGCCTATGTGTGTCTATCTGTGTGTGTGTGTGGGTGCAAGTGTGTCTCTGTATGTCTCTCTGTGTGTGTGTGTCTGTGTCTGTGTGTGTATCTCTGTGTGTGTGTGTGGGTGCAAGTGTGTGTGTAAGTGTGATTGTGTGTGTGGCTATCTGTGTGTGTGTGTGGGTGCAAGTGTGTGTGTGTATTTTTGTGTGTGTGTGTATGTGCGTGCGTGTCTGTGTGTGTGTGTGGGTGCAAGTGAGTGTGTAATCTTTATTATTTAATTTGTCGCTTGTTGAATTTATTTATTTAACGATTTTCCTTCTTTTTTTGTTTTGTTTTTTCCTGCTTTGTTTTTGGTATTTGTGGCCCCATTTCGCATATTTTGCATATGGCAAATTAATGCAAATGCGATTAAATGTTTTCATTTAAAATGCCACTGATTAACGCCACAATGTGACTATTTGTTTTATTTGTTTTGATTTTGTCGTTGTTGTTGTTGTTGTTGTTGGTTTTTTATGGCATTCTTTTTGTATGTGCAACAAACATGTGTGTGACAGTTGTTGCATGCGTGGCATGCACAAATGCTGGGCTCTTAAGGCTTTGATGCACGGCACACATGACGTATACTTGATTATTTAAATATGCCAAATTGAATGGAATTTCGAAAATCAAATATCTATGGCCAGCCGCATATAGTTATGAGGGGGACATGCATAAATTTGGCTATTTTGTTTGTTTGGAGTTGTTTTATTATTATGTCTTAAAATCAATAATGTATTAAAACATATTAAATAAACAGAAATTAATTATGCACAAGATGTTTTCAGTGTGCGGACCACTGAAGCAGCTTTATGCAATTGCCAATGGCAGACAGTCGAGGGCAGCCAAAGGAAATACGCACACACAAACGCACACACTCGCACACACACACACACTCGCATACACACGCACACACTCATTTTCAGTCTGTGCAACAGCTTGTGAAATGCCAACGTCATTGTTATTTATATCGGAATAACAAGGTAATAACTGCACACTTAAGTATGCAAATAGCCGAAAATCATAAATGCATAGTAAACACCTACACACACACACACACGTACTGCCAGTATGTGTGTGTGTGCTGACTGCACATGCAAATGTTATCATATGTGATTAGTTACAGTCTCGAAATGCTAATGCCAAAGGCAGCAGCAGCAGCAGCAGCCACAAGACGGCAGCTCGCTTGGTTTTCCTTGTGGTATCCGTGTATCTGTGTATCTGTGTGTGTGTGTGCTTGTGTGTGTGTGTGTGTGTCTGTGTGTGCCTGTTCACTTGGCAATTGGCAAAATTTTCATCTTTGAGTTGGCCTAATCCGTTCGCTCTTCGCCAGCTCTGCTCGTTATCTGGCATTTCCTGGCTGGCCGTAACCAAAAATTAAGTTTTTGTTTAAATAATTTATTGGCTCATTTGTTTGCCACTTGTTTTGTTGCATTTTGCAATTGACATGGCAACAATTAATTAATTATTCAACAAAAACCGTATCAACTTAGACAATATCATTAGGCTTATGTTTTGCTTACTTGCCATGGATACCTTTTAAGCGCTCTCCAGGGATGTAAACATTTGCATTTGCGCTTTAAAACTAAATTTAAGCCAAAGGAAAAGCGGCTTTGCTCGGCAGGAATTAGTATATGCAGGTGCTTTGCCTGTGGATCTCACAGGAGCCGTGATATAGAAGCACGATCTTCGACGGCTTAGAAGATATCCTACCTAAGCTCGTACGCGGAACATATCTTGAAAAATAGGCAAGCCTTTGTCCTCACTTGTCCGACATTCATGAGTGTTTGATCCAAGTGTGGCCAAGAAATCTTGAAAACTTAATCTTTGTCCAATCATTCCTATAGAGCTCATATGCTATCATAATCCGATTCTGATGAGCTTCTATTCATATGTAAGAAGCTTGGCAGAGTTCGTATATGGTAACTTTGTCCAAGATACTTTGAAAAACAAAAGGGAAGCTAATGCTCGATCGAATGTAGCTATGACAGGTACTTGATAAACAGTTCCAAATCAACCGAGAGCCTTAACTTTTAGACTAGAAACAGACAGACTCCGCTGTCAATCTCGAGGCTAAATACTTAAAGCATTTCGTGACCAAACTTTAATTCCTTCTACAAGGCTGTATAAATTAGTAAATAGACAAATAGCTTTGTGTATGATTCAGGATTGTGTCATCTTTGCCAGGCAGCAATCATTTTAAGAGAGAGAGCGAGAAACTTGTGCACTTACTTGCCAACTTTGAGCGCTTCCTGCAGCTGTTTGAGGCAACGATCGATCTTGCGCTCGCGCACCTGGGAGCCGTACTTGGAGGATGCATAGGGTTCCATCGGGAAGCTGAAGTACGGATGTGCATCAAAGGTGAACAAACAGGCCTCGTTCGAAGAGCTGGAACTGGAGCTCGAGCTCGAGCTGGAGCTGGAGCTGGAGCTTTTCGATGCTGTAGCTGTTGCTGCTTCTGTTGCTGCTGCTGCTGCTGCTTTCTCAGCTGTGGGCCTATTCATCATAATCTGCACTTGCACTTGAACGCGTTACGCATACGCCACGTTGTCTGCTGCCGCTGCCGCTACTGCTGCTGTAGTTTGTTGTGGAGCCAGCGATTTGCAGTAGCTCTTAACGCGATGACTTCGCGCTAACAACTGCAAGCTGGAAAATGGGCAACTGGCCATAAACGGCTTAATCGGGCGACTTCTTTGTCTAGCTTTGTTGGCCATGGCTTGTGATTATTTTATAATTTATATATGGCTATCGCTTTGGTGCCAGGTAGCAGTTATTACAGTTGGCCACCAACTACGTCATCAAGAGCAGCCGCTGCGGACATATTTTTAAGCGCTTCCAACTCTTGTTCAAGCCTTGGCATCAAATGATAAACAAAACTCTGCACCCGTCTGGTGGCACATTGCGTATACGTCATATTGCCGCCTCTCTGATTACATTTCTTCGTAATGTACGCCAAATTCTTTGTACTGCAATGCGATCCCTATGCAAATAAGCTCGTGCAGACATTGTTTTTACAGTTTCCCAACACTGCCATAATCCATATTGGAACACTTGCCAGTTTCGCTGGCCTTCGCCAGCCTAGCTAATGCACAGTTGGCCGAGTCTCAAGTCTAGCTTGTTTTTAGAGCTCTTGCGCCTGGAGACGACATTACGGATGGCCACAACTGTTTTCAAGGGCATTTAGACTTTGACTTTAACCGTGCCATCCACTCAAGTCGGATCCGCCTAATCGACGAGCGTCGAATCAGCCCTACAAAGTCAGCCAAAGGAGCAGCTAAGCGACTGAGGGGGTAAACGACTGACAGATACCCTATGATCAGCACTAACTTGGAGTGCTCTTGAATACATTTTGGAAGGGTGAGTGATGGCAGAAGGGAGGGTGGAGTCTATACATAAAACTGTTTGTCCTGACCGACTGTCTGACTAACTGATTGGTGAGCGGCTCCCACATCCACAGCTGGGTCAAAAATCAACTGATTTTCATAAAGTTTATACATTCCGTCTGCTTAAAGGGTATATTGCTTTAACGTATTTGCTAATATTCGCATAGATATAAATGTATTCAGTTAGCTTTCAGTTGATTTACTGGCCAGAGGTCATTCCGCAAATATTTCCATCTATCGCGTTTTCACCCCAGCTTAGCTCATGAGAAAAAGTGACCTCATTTTGGAGAAGCTCTCGGTTCTTCGTCTGTTTCAGTTTTCCATATTTAAGTGTCCGTTCGCATTGCGTTGCTGTCGTGCTGTCGTACCTGCCCCTGCCCCTGCCCCTGCTCCTGCTGTCTGCCCCTGCCTAACTTGCTTCCGCTGTTGTTTCTTGCTGTCCTGCCTTTATTTTGTTTTGTGTGCATGTAACTTGCTGGAAAATTAATAATAATAAAAAAGCAGCAAGAAGTAAACGAACGAAAACACCTACGCTGCCGGGTGTTGTATAGGTGGGCGGGAAACGGGCCGAAAATGGGTGGTTGGTCGGGTGGTCAGTGGGAGGGTAACAAATACACGCGTGACCCTATTAAATGTGTGCTAATAAAAGCTCGGGTCTCCAAATAAATGGCCATGACGACACTGAATGCTTGCTGCTCCAAAATATTCGAAGCCAAATTCACGTTTTAGGCGCTTAGTTCAACAAGGTCCGTGGGGGGGTGGCTGGAGTGGGCGCGGCCCGCCTCAGGAAATGTTGTGAAGTGGGCGTTGAAAACCAAGAAAAATTACTTAAAAATTCAAGACAATTCCTGCTGTTGCTGATAATCATAATAATCATGATGAAAACGATGATGAAGATGATGATGATGATGAAAAGAAAATCAACGCGCACAAAGCAATCGCAGAAGACTGAAGGATGCAGGACAAAGCTAAGGAGGAAGAGGGGCAGGGGGCAAGTTCAGGAGAGATTGTTGGCGGCTTCCTCTTCACGCGCTAAAGGTCAACTTTTTTCTTTTTTCATTTGCAACGTGGTCATTTATAAAATCTGCGAGCATTATTAACAACAAAAGCGAAAGAAAAGCGAAAGCAACCGGGAAAAGCGTTGACTGTACAATAAAACCAGGACTAGGACCTTATACATAAATATACTCTGTGTATATGTATGCTATATATATAAATATCATGGTACATGCACTCAGTTGTGCCCGCGATTTATCAAATTAATGAGTATCATTCTATTTTCATTTCATTTTCCATGCGCCATGCGAAGGACACCGAAAAATACGAAAGTTGGGAAAATATAGTAAACGGAAAATGACCCATCGAGTGGGCCATGCAAAAGTAGAGTGTGAGGCGGGCAGGCGTATTACCTAGAATTGGGTTAAATAGAAAAAGGAGTTGATAGTGCTTGAATTGCAGATACCCTATCGATCGAGCTTAATAAGTTTTGGGTATATCTAGATGTTTTAATTCTCGATGCTTAGAGAAACACTTCAAAATCGATAATTATCGATCCTTTTGGAAATGGCCAATATACTGATGAAGCTTGTTCTGGGATTCACATAGAAAAACATTTATGTCAAATCTCTCTAGCTTTAGATACTTTAAGGGACATAGCCTTGAAGCCCATTTACATGCGGTTCATTAAGGTAACTTTTCGGGGTGTTCCACTTGGCAGTTGAATAAAAATGAAAAGGATACGAATAAGCTGCCAGTTGCGAGTATAAATGAGCTGGGCGCCAGCTCAAATCTTTGGCCACCGAGCTCCATTGGCGTCGCCAAAGTGAGTGCAAATGTTGTAAGACCAACGCCGAGGCCTAACACATGGCAAACGGAGCTGTGTTGGCGTTGGAGAACTAATGTGGGCGATTACATAAACAGGACACACGAAAGGACGTACCGACAGTGGGACGCACGGACATTTGCCGTGTAAGCAAACACACCCAAAAGGCAAATAGAAACACACAACAACTGAGCATAAATCCCGGCCAAACCCATGCCAGGACATGGCCCCAAAAGGATACACCAAGCACTTTGCATGCCCCTGCCCATGCCCGGGCCCGTGCCCGTGTCCATGGATAGGTACAAATAAAGTGACCAACCCAGAAGGTCTACAAGAAAAAGGAAATACATATAATAATAAAATACTTTGGCGAGTAGAAGAAAAAAAAAAACAAAAAAATATATATACAGTTTGTCAAGTAATTGTTTGCAAAATGAAAAACAGCACACAAATTCATTTTTAAGCTTATATTTCACCGATTTAAACTATTTCTTCTTAATTTTTCTTTGCATATAATTATTCTCTTAAGTATTCTTCATAGATATAAGGCACAAACATAACAAAATTCAAAACGCAAATGTAAAAAAAACAGTGAAAACTAAAATTAGTCAATTTTTGCACTGTCAATTAATTCTTTGCAAAATGCAAACTATTACTATACACATAACTAAATCTAGGAAACTATAGCTATTGTGGTAACAATATTTGGTATATTGGCCATTAACATCCATTACAGCCCGCAGACGACGAGACATTGACTGAAAAAGGTTATGCTGGTCATATATTTCAGGGTTTTTATCCATTCTTCTTGAATGGCCTTGATGAGAGCGTTTTTATAAGTTGGGCTCCGTTTCCCCACGCGATTCTTAAGGAAACCCCACAAATTTTTAATTGGGTTTAAGTCAGGACTCTGGGCAGGGGATTCAATGACTTTGCTGCAATTATACAGCAGCTAAGTCCTGCACAAAAATGATTTGTGTTTGGGGTCGTTGCCCTGATAAAGGTTTTACCTCTGTTTATTGGGGTTTTGTGGGCTTACGAAGCCAAACCTTATTGCGCTCCTTGACAATTAATTCTTTAGAATGAACAAGTAAACTACTTTCGTCATCAGATCATTGAAAATGTGAAGCTCATCAACACCTTTCAACAATATGCAGCCTCAGACTATTACAGAAAGCTTGCCAAACTTTACTGTTGGTATTATATTCTCCGGTTCCAGAGCTGTATTGGGCTTTTTCGAAACTCTGATGGGTCCGTCATGATAATACAACATTATTTTTGTCTCGTCGCAATAAATAACGTCAACCCAGTACTCCGCGGGCTTGTAGAAATTGGCAATAGAAGAATTAAGCCGCCTCTGAATATTTACTGCAAACAGTAGTGGTTTCTTTCTAGCTATTTGCAAAGAGTTTTTATGCATTTTTAAAACCTTAGGACCTGTCTCGTAGCATTCTGTCTTATTGTAGTCAAATTTTAAGTCCGATGCCAACGGTCTAAGGCTAGTTTGAGGGTTATCGTTGATCTGTTTTAAAATTTTTCAGTGATCTTGTCAAGTGAGCTTCGCTGTTCTGCCCCCGGAGTGCTTTAATTCCAACCTGTTTTCCTTTTCGGTCCGGTTAATAATATTATAAATAGTTCTAAACTTAATTGAGAACATTTCCGCCAATTCCTTAGCTGATTTCCCCTTCTGGTAGTGGAAATAAACCACTTGAATTAGATTTTCATGAACTCTTTGGCCAGGCATTGCAAGAAGCTTTATATTAGGCAATATTTGCACTGTGCAAAACGAAAAATTCTTTAGAAGGCATTCGCACAATGCATAGCTTCAATTTTCTTCGAATTGGAAGTACCGTTAGGTAGCTTGGGCTCTTTTTCAAATTGTGTTTGCATTTTGCAAAGAATTAATTGACAGTGCAAAAATTGCCTCATTTTACTTTTTTCTGTTTTATTTCTTTTGTGTTTTGAATTTTGTTGTGTTTGTGCCCTATATCTAAGAAGAATACTTAAGAGAATAATTATATGCAAAAAAAAGTTAAAAGAAAATAGTTTAGATCGGTGAAATATAAGCTTAAATATGAATTTGTGTGCTGTTTTTCATTTTGCAAACAATTACTTGACAAACTGTATATATATGTATATAGCAGAAGAGTAGCCAGCGAAGGACTCGGAGACGGCACCGAGACCGAAAAAAGGAAGCCAAAGCGAATTGTTTTATATCCCTCATTTGTCCATTTAATGGCTGAAACGAGCCAACCCCGGACAGGAGCAGGAACTGAAACCAGGACTCGAAGGCAAACAGCAGAGCACACAGAGAGAATCGACAGACAGGCCAAAGGATGGCTGAGAAAAACGCAACCAAGCAAAGTGAAAAAGAATATTGAAACACTAATAAAAATAAGGATAAGCAGGGAATGCATTAAGTAAAATATAGAATAAGTGGGTAGCATTGGGGAACGGGCTAACGGGAAACGTGTGCTCACCCCCAACCCCCTTCGCTCTTGTTCAATGGTCGATGGGACGTATGAGATTGGTTTGCTTGACTTGGTGTTGGGTTAAAGATGGTCACGGCTGCGGGTACGGGTTAGCTACAGATTCGATTGGATTGTTTTCGGGCCTTCTGGGGGTTGCTGCGCACTCCGTACACCCCAACTCATAGTTTAATCATAACAATAATTCACCCTTTCCAGGGTATATTCTTGCTTAACCAACTATATTTGGGCTGTCGATTGGGGCTGTTACCGATTCCCCTCCCCACAACCTAGTTTGCAAAACTGACCATTACCCAGCTAACTATTAGACTTTAACATGGCCTGGGACTATTCAACTCTCGACATGGAAAGATTATTTAATTGAATGCTGCAGTGTTTCGATTTGCTAGTTTTATATATAAGCCATTTCCTACGCAAGGTCCCAAACTTAAGAGCATTACCATACTTGTGCTGAAGGTACAGACCAATTGCGACGTATTTTTAAAGGGCGAAGCCTTACTTTGCGATTCTCATGAGTTCAAGTAAGACTTCCTGGCTTGCTTTACACATTTTGTATGTTATTATGTATATGTAGTATGAGGATTAGTATATCTCTCGACTCTCATCTTCTTACCTTTCTTTGTTTCTTTTTTCAGTAAAGTGTTTATATAAAAGACAGCCTTTCACCTACAACTATATGATAGTTTAACGACCTTGCATGTGTATTGGAATCTTTGGGTAAGTGCACATTTTGATATATTTATCTTCGAAAGGGAATTCATATATGTAAAAACCATGGAGAAATGCATTTGGCTAATTTTCTGGTACTTTTATGGTCTGACCAAGTGTTTTTTATAAGCTTGACCTTTTCGAGTCTATGTTAGTTTGTTTAAAAAGTGAAGTGGAACCAGACTAAATTCTTTACGTTAATTAACAATTATTATTGGTCACACTTCAACAATTGTTACCTAAGACTTCAAGGCAGAGAAAGGGGCTTGAACCTAGAAAAAACTTTCGAGGGTTCGGGTTACGGTTCAAACCAATGAGCTTAAGGACTAGGTTCATTTGAGAGATTTTAAGAAAAATTGGAATACGTGGCTCGGGCTTGCAGTGCTCGATTGTACTCTATAAGATCACGTAATCGTTCCATGCTTTAACTGGAATAATTCAATTAGTTAAGCATATTAAAACTTATGTAACGCCACGAAGGTTTTTTCTGCATATAAAAGTATAGCAGAGACTGAGAAAAGCTCAATAGGATCCCAAACAACAGGCCAGATGCAGTTAAAAGCCTTCTTTCTTCTCACCTGCCTTGCATTCGTTGCCGACGAAATGTGCATTGAGCCGCCATGTCCCAGGTGGTAAATTAGCTGGCCAATCTATTAACTAAGGTTTGATTTTAGTTTCGCTTTTGAAGGAAATAAAAAACATGTGAACATTCATTTATTTTCCAATTTTATTCATTGTGCAGTTGAGTAAATACATTCAATTGTACTCAACCGCGTGTGAGTGTTTGTGAGTATATGATGTATTTACATGTCAAGTTGGTGAAAATATAAACTAAACTGCGAGCAAAATGCGGCAGGGTTGAATGCGAGGAGAGGTCAACTGTTGGGTCATTGCAGCCGCTGCAGTCCATGACCCATGCCACATGTCCTGCATGCACACACACACACCACACACACACAGACACACACACACACTGGCACACAGAAAAAAGTGTGGAAAATGGAAAAACAGAAAACATGAACGAGTACACAAAAAAATAAAAGAAAATATATACACAAACAGCGCAACTTTTGGCATGTTGTGGAGTTGGGGATAAAAAATAAATTTGAAATGAATTGAAATAAAAGGGATATGCAAATGCAAAATGGAAAATAATATGCAACATATTTTAGTTGCCATCAAAAATAGGATTGTGGCACAGAGTATTAAACCAAAAAATCAAATAAAACAGCCAGACACAGAGCGAGAGAGAGAGAGAGAGAGAGAGAGAGAGAGGGAGATGGAGAGGGAGAGGGAGAGAAATGCTGCCTGTGTAGCGAGTAGATGCCACAGTTTAGCTCATCGTGGCCACTGTGCCACACGGGCTGTGGCAACTCGGTGTGTCGTCTCGTCCTAGTTGGTAACTCCCTGCCACATGCAACATTCAATGCATACAAATGGCATTTAAGCCGGTTTTGGCTTACAAAACGGCACAGCAACGGGCTAAGCGCAGCTACACAGACACACACACACACACACACTTGGACACACACACACACACTTGGACACAGTAACAGCAACGCAATTTATATGCGTGGCAAATGCACACAGAACAGCAACAACCTCGCACAGTGGAGCGCTGAAATTTCAGCCGAGTCAAACAGGCGGCAAAAGCTACTAAACTAACGCACACACACAGGCACAGCGAAACACACGAGCAAACAGATACTCACACACACACACAAACAAACAAACACACACACTCACACACACACTTACATACACTTGAATACTCAAAGCGCCTGCAGCAACTCTTGGGCCTCCATGTTGCATAGTAGGCACGGCTGTGTATTATAGTTTGGACTCTCAGACAGCTTTAGTCGGCCGTTTGGTTGCCCGCCGGTTGGGCGCTTGGTTGGGCGGTTGACTGGTTGGGCGGTTGGGTGGTTGGGTGGTTGGGTGGTTGGTAGGGTCTGCGGGTGTTCGGTTATGGTCATAAAATAAACCAAACAAACAAGCCGGAACCATGTCAGAAGGCACCGCACACCCAGCACAAGCGCAATTGTGTGTGTGTGTGTGTGTGCAGGGTGGGGGCCAGAGCAAGGACGAAAATGAGTGAGCACAGTGGGGCAAGATATACGAAAAGTGTCTGGGATGAATTTAAACAAAAAGAAACACGTAGAGAATAGCTTGGAGTTGGGAAAAAATTTATTTATTCCTATAATAATTAATATAAAAATATATATGTATTTTATCGTGAACATTTGATTGCGCACCACTGTGCAGCAGTTAGCCCCACAATGATATGTGCTGTGTCGGGCGGGGGTGGGGTGGGGCTTAGGTGTGGATGTGGAAAGTTTTGGCGAGAAGGGACGCCACGCGAACGGTGCGAGCTGTTTCATAATTTTATACACTTGTGCTGAGCTGCGCTGTGGTTCGACATGGACACGACCAACAAACAAACACACACACGCACACACACGCACACACACGGACACACACACATGCCACGCCTCCGCTTGTGTAGTGTGTGTGCGCGTGCTGGTATGTCTGCGCGTTTATCAATAAAAATGTTGTGCGCTGTTGTTGTTGTTGTTGTTGTTGCTTTTGTTGTTGGCTTTGTGGTTTTTGTTTTTAATATTTTCACCGCTTTAAGTGTTAAAAGGATATCTGGCATTTAATGTCTGTGTGGGTGTGAGCCGCGAGTCTGTGTCATAAATATCAAGTTGACTGTGTGTGCGTGTGTGTGTTTGTGTGTGGGTAGTCGCATATTAAGCATACGCAGCGTAACGCGAGCTAACTCAAGGGTCTGGCTCGCTAAGGACCTTAGAATGAAAAACTGCATTAGTTCCGCTGCTCTTCTGCTTCGGTGCAACTCGATGGAGGAGCTGAACGTAGTGAACCCTCCCCCTGTCTCCCCCTCGTCGTTTTTATTTTATAATCTGTTAAAGTTTTCCCCACGAATTGCAGCTCCTGAGCACGCTTGAAAACTCCTTTTGAATGTGGGTCGCAACTTTTTTTATTGCTGATTACTTTTGTGTGATGTAATGCGGCACTCACAAGGACACACTCACTGAACATTTGAAAGAGTGAGAAGATAGACTAGAAGATACCCTTTAATTAGCTGCAAGTAGATGTAGTCGAACTGCTGTATATATATGTGCCAGGCGACAAAAGTGAAATATTCTGCCTGTTTGTGCAAGTCCCATATACCCATCTTATCACATCTCATTGGTTACAGGGTATGGCAATCCACCCTGCCCCAAACTACTGAGCAGAGTATTCAACAATTTTTGGTTTCTGTCGCTGCTTGGTCGCTTAAGGTGTCACTTCCGGTCGCTCTGGCTGCCACAGTAAAGCCCCCGTGAAACGACTCAAATGCAGCGTCCATTAACAAGGACCCAGCCACTGCGCCAGGTCTTGACATCGGCAGCAGTTGCTAGCTAACAAAATTAATTTCGTACAATCCAACAACAAAGCAAAGTAAACGCGAACGGTAAACGGTAAACGGTAAAAAAGGCGCACGTGCCACGCCCATTGACCGTAGAGCCCTGCAGCCCTGCAGCCCGCACCATCGTCCAGTCAAGCGCGGCAGCCGGCTCCTTGACTGGAGAGGAGAAGAACAATCGCTGCGTTTCCAACATTTACTAATTTTCCACTCCACGCCAAGAATAATCGCCCCAGCATACACACACACACACAAACACACACAGATGCGCAGACATAGACACGGACACGCACATGGTACGTGCAGACAAAGCCACGGCAAGAACTTGGACTTGACGCGTTTGGTCCTGGCACTACAAGGGATTAACCTCAAAAAATCTCATCAAAGTCAACGCCAAAGAGAAGGAGAACGAACAAAAACGGGAGTCCAAAAAGCACGCAGGATGCGGCCAGGCGATCCTTTTGTGGTGGGTGTGAGCCCAGCAAATAGCACAAAAATTCAACGACTCGTGAGAGACACCAAATGCCGAGTGGAGGGCGGTGCGGGCACGATATGGAGCCATAAAAATAAACCACCCAAAAAGTGGGCTAAAATGAAGTTCTGTGCAAAGAACAATAAAAATGGCAGGCAGAGGGCGCACGGATTGCAGGCTCAGATGCCGACATCGACGCTGAAGATGAAGATGATGACGAAGAGGTGGAGGGGGGTGGGGAGGAGAGAGAGGAGGAGGTG
Organism: Drosophila kanekoi; assembly: GCA_037075305.1. NCBI lineage: Eukaryota > Metazoa > Arthropoda > Insecta > Diptera > Drosophilidae > Drosophila > Drosophila kanekoi. The sequence continues at coordinate 5,607,757 of JBAMCE010000141.1, read as the reverse complement.
GCAAGGGAAGAGAAGTAGGAGCAAGAGGAGGCTAAGTGTGCGGCTGAGGAGCAGGAGGAGGCTGAGGTTGGCCGAAAGTTACAGCAGGGCATAAAGAAACAAGAAAGTGCGGCCATCCACGGCACACCGAAGTCCAAATACCCTGCCCTGCCCACCGATTTCTATCGAAAGCATGTGATATAGAGGCTTTAGAGAACTTTAGTCAAGATAGCCTGATAAATGAAAAGGACATATCCTTATGGACTTGGCTGTTGTTAGCGATCAAGAACATACATATATGTTTATATGGAGTGAAAGTTGTTAGACATTCAGTCACAAAATCAAAGTACCCTGAACGAGAGTAGAAAACACCAATGGAACATAAAAGACGCGCCGAGCTGCAGGAGAATGAAACAGAGTCGGGCAAACAATGGGCATTCGCTTTTCGCTCTGTGTTGCCCACTGTAAGGTGGCGGCATATTATGCCGGGGTACGGGAAGGCGACAGAAAAAATTATACAAATACAAAAGGAAAAATCGTACAAAAATACAAAAAAAAAGGCACAATGACAAAAGAAAATACAATGGAAGCGATTGGGCCGACTGAGGGATGTGCCATGAGTTGCAAAGTGCGAGGGGCAGGGGCGGGCAGCTCGCAGCCCAGCCAGGGGTTGCAATGCGGATGACAATGGCAGGGCTGGGTTTGCGCTCTCGAGATCTGTGCACATATGCAGCTCACACACACACACACACGTATATATACATATACAATACTGTTTTAAGCTACCCGTCAAAATCGCAGCAGCTTGTCAAGAGCTTGTCCTTTGGCTGCATATTGCCCCAACTGTAAAATAATATGCCAAATATGCGCAAATTCATTTTGTACCACACGCCATGCAAATGAGGCGCGCGGATGCGTTGGGTGGAAATGCTTATAACAAAAAGAAGGAGGCAAAATAAAAAACAAGCAATGAGCAGGAAACCACAGGAACTCACAGGAACTTACAGGAACTCACGAGTTCCAGCCACTTAGCAGCAGCAGCGGCGGCGGCAGCTTCGTCATCCTTTGCGCTCTCGTAATACGAGCTTTTCATTTTGGGGGTTGGCCAACTCGGTTGTGGCATGTAAGTTGACTATTATTTTGACATGACTACACAATCAAAACCTGAAAATTTCCGACGCCAGTCGACGCGCAGTCGACGCGCAGTCGACCCACAGACGACCCAGCCACCCACTTTTATCACTCACCCAGCCCGCGTCCGTAGGGCATAATCTGCTTCAGCCGCCCCCTCTAACCCCCTCATTGAATCTCTCGCTCTTCGCGTCTCTGTCAGATGCCGTCAAGTCATCAACGCTAAATGACCTTCGCTGTCAACGCACAGTGGTCGAAATGCAGCAAAATGCGTATAGATGGGAAAAAGCCTTTTGTTCGGGCAAGCAATAGTTTTTTGCCCACTGTGCAGCATTGTTGGCAGCGCTTCTCAGCTACAAGGAAAACATTGTGTTGACGGCTTTTAGGCATGTGCCTGGGTGTGGGTGTCGGTATCCTGTATATGTCTATGTGTGTGTGTGTCTCTCTCTTTGAGTGTGTGTGTGTGGGTGTGTGTAGGTGTGTGGGTGAGCTGCTTGGGTGTGCCATAGGGCTGTAATAACAATGACGAGGACGTTGATGCGTTGTCGTTTTCGTTCTGTTGCTCGTTGACAATATGCGCATAGCAGACGAGCGTCCCTTAAAGCTGCCGCCCACCCATACCACCCACAATCCGCCCAGTTCTTGTCCCGCCGCGTCTAACAACTCCCCCCAACTCTATGCTGCCCGCCCGCCCACACTTTCTGCTCATATTGCTGGCAATTTTCTATAATCCTTTTTGCTGGCTGCCTTTTTCAAACATTTCTACAAGTTGTTGCTGTTGTTTGAGTTTTCATTGTTGTTGTGGTTGTTGTTGTTGTGCTTGTGAAAGTTTATGAAAAGTGACTGCGTTAGCAGAAAATATTATGCTGCCAGCGGCAATGGCTGCACAAGCACAGCCCCTCCCCTCCCCTGCATACTCCCTAACCAGCTCCTGCCATGCTTCGGGTCCGACAGCAATAAACTCTTTTTATTTTTTTGAGGCCAAGTTTTGTTGTTGTTGTTGTTGTTGTTGCTGTTGGGTAAAACTTTTGGCTTTTGCTAGCAGCAGCCCAAAGTTGGGAAAATGTTTAAATTCAACAAATACGCAGCCACACACACACGCACACAGACACACTCGCACGCACACACACTCGCTACTCGCAGCTATCATGGCCACAGTGCGTATGCGTGATATACTCGAGTAGCGCACCCAAAAAGTTCCACAGCTTAAATCAAACTTTTTGGACTTGCCAGGCAAATTGTGGCCGGAATGGGAATGGTGGAGGAGTGTGCAGGGGCGGGGGATGGCGTCTGGGGTTATGGGTTCGGGTTCGGGGCATGGTTGGTGGTTGGTTTGTCTGTTGGTGCTTTTAGATCTGCACTTCAACTTTTGGGTCAACGTCTGTTTGTCTATTTGTTTGTTTGTTGCTCTCGATGTCTGTCGTCGTCAACGTCCTCGTCGACTGCCCAACACGCGACCCCTCTGCCCAACACTCCCCTCCGCAGCGGCCCACCCCAGTTACAGCTCGCATGTCTGCTCGATTTGTTTGTACATTTTCAACTTTGGGGCTGACCGTCGTCCAACATCCAATGTCCCGTGTCTGTTGTCCTGCTTTATATCTGTGTATTTGTGTGTACGACCTTTTTGTGAGTTTTCGCCTTGACTGTCTGCTCGTCTGTCCATTTGGCTGCTGCCAACAGTATGGCCCCATACTCTGGCACATTTCCATCCATAGTTGGCATTGCCTTGGCCCCACATTCTGTTGCTGTCGCTTCTGCTTTCTCTATTAACTTTTCGTTTTAGCTACTTTTTCTCTGTCCTTCTGTCCGTCTCTTCTGTCTGTCTGTCTGTCTGTCTGTCTGCCCGTCTGGCTGTCCCCACTGACGGTCCGACTCTGACCTGGTCGCCGAGAATGATGACCACCCTGTTGGGCATTTGCGGTGTTGCGCAGTGTGAGCAAAATGCCTGGAAAATTATATATATGTATGTAACTTTTTGGGTGTGTGTGAGTGAAAATGCTTTTGGGGGAAAACATTTGTGGATGATAGCCGAGTGCCACTCATCGCCGCTTGTTTGTATATTTAATTTTTGGCCAGTCGATAGAATGCTGATTACGACAGCACATTATGCTTCAATCCACACTCCTCTATCTAGATTTACTAGAGCTAAAAAATAGCCGATGAGTGCACAGAGAAGTCGTTTATGCCTTAACTTCGTGCTTAATCGTATCCATTTCTTGTATTAATATTTGTTATATTACTTTAAGAACTTATTATATTATATTTAGTCATCAATATAAAGACAATGTATACGTAAAAAGAAATGTTGATGCGTCGGTTGAAGTTCAATCAACTGTCTGTGTTCGGGCTCGGTTTATGATCCTTGTTTTCCACACTTATAAACGAAAGTATTGGTTTTGGTTCAAGCAAGTGATTTTATGATCCAACTATTGCAAGCAGCACATATTTTCATATGCTACAATTGAGCTCTACGTAGAATTGTTATCTAAAACATGTTATCTGTGTTGGATCTGCTTCAAGCGATAAATATGGTTTGCTTCGAAGCTCGATTGAGCTGCTTTTTATACAAATGCTTCAGTTACAGGTTCGTTGCATAACTTGTAATTTTGAGTTTGAACCAACCAACCAGTTCAAAGATAATTTTCCAAGTATTTTACTAATGTTTTTGGCCTTAATGATTACTTTTCATTATTTTCCCTCATGCATTCCAGTCTTAGCCAATAACAAACCGTTTAATCAAGATCTTTGCTCCAGCTTAGCATTAGGCAACGCACATTCCATCATCTGTCATCTTCTTATGTTTATCACATCTTATCCACTCATCTCGTCTCGACTCATCTGGTCTCAGCCCAACTCATTCCAAGAACATTCGCCAACATTTTCGTGGTTTCCATCGCCATTTCATTTAATTTCAATATCTACCTCTCTCTGTCTCCGCTTGCTACTAAATTTGCGCAAATTGTACGCTTTTTGGCTGCTCGATTCGATTAGATTTCAGCAGATGACAAACATTGTGCCACAGTCGGCATCAAGGCGACTCGTTTCGGCCAGGGTCCAGGACAGGGCCACAGACCGAGCCGCAGCCGGGCCAAGTCAAAGCGCAAGCGAGCCAACAACAATTTGCTCCTCCTACTGCCGCATGGCGCCTTCCTTCGCCTGTGGCCATCTAACCCACCCAGTTCTGTGGCCAAAAGCCATAGCAATGCTAGTCGAAAGGACATGCTATAATTTCCAGCAGAAACAACAAAAACAACAACAAAAAGAGCACAAAACCAACAAAAGTAACCGAAAAAAGCAACAATCCCCAACAGCAACAGCAACTACAAACAACTTAGCCATGTCTGTGCGTCCCAGGCGGCCAAAGCTCGGTCATAGTTGTCCTTTGCAAGGATCCAGCTACAGCTATGCATAGCTGTATATATCTCTCGCTCTCTGTGTGTGTCCTTGTGTGTTGGTATGCCAACACGCAAAATGTGCGCCTGGCTCTTAATGGGTGGCTTGACAGGGTTTAAGCTCTTTTACGGGGCAGATTGTGTTTCAGCAGGAGCAAAAATACAAAAATACAACGAAAACAAAAAAAGAATAGAAAATACACAAATAAAAACAAGTAGGAGTGCATCAGTCGGGAGTGCTCGACTAGAAGATACCTTAAGCTCAGCGCATAGATGTGGACGCAGCCTTCAGCCACATTTTGTGATTGGGAAATTTTGATGAACTTCGGTGCTTATAGTCCGATCGTGCTTGTGGCATAGAAAAGTATGTGCATACTATACTAAATACTAAACCATGGGACTCATATCGTAAAAAGAGTTCGTTCTGCTCTTTATGAACAAGAATGCACATATAAATCTCCAATTCTCTCTTCTCTCTCTTCTCTCTTCTAAGATCGAGTCGAGGAGTCGATCCGATTGAGAATATATATACCTTGAGGTCTTAGCCTTAGCATTAAACGGAAACATCACAACCGCTTTTACCCACTTTGCCTGTGCTTAGGGTACAGAAATAAAAGAGAAATACAAAAAAAAAGAAAAGTATAAAAAATAGTGGAGCGTGCAGCACATCTATGCGATGGTGCGGTTGATGGGTGCTTGGGAAGTTGGGAAGTTGGAGGAGGGGGCGTGGCTCAAGAAAAGTCTCGACGCAAAATGAAAATGGGCAAAAGAACAAAAAGGCAAAAGGCGTACCAGAAAATAAGCTTCGACTTGGCTTTGGGTAAAAACTTTGCCAGCATTCCTTACCGTCATTTATGCTCCTTGGCTTGGCGCACACTACTTGCCACCCCGCTGCCTCACCCTGCAACATCCGTGTGCCACCCCCCATACCCCCTCCGCTCTTCCCCCTGCTGTTGATGTTAGACTTTCTTTGCTTTTGCCTGCTGTTGCTTTTGTAAATTGGTAAAAGTTTGAGTTTAATTCAATTCGGAACGGTAGCTGTGAGTGCCGGCTTCCTATGGATAAGCAAAACTGCGCGCGGGTGGGATAAGTGTGGGCGATGATGGGGCGTTTGGGCGATGGGGTGGTGGGCGTGTCATGTGTCTGTGTAAAGGATATCACGCGTCGCCCAACAGTTGCTGTTTGCTGCTGCTTTTGTTGCTGTTGCGCGCAAATTGCGGTGCATGGACAGTCGGCGACATGCACTCTTGTGTGTGTGACGGAGAGTGGGAGGGGGTGGGGTGTGTGTGTGAGTGTGGGTGGGTATTATGAGGTGGTGCAGTGGCTATCGCAGCTGCGGGTGGCACAAACTGGCAACAAATTCATGCGCTTTGTTGTCGCTGCATATGTAGTAAATTGTTGGATAGAACCGGAGGATTGGGTGGATTGGGTGGATCGGTTGTTGGGTGGAGTAGGTGGGTTGGGTAGCTTGTTGTTTAGGGGACGAAGTTGCACATGAAACTTGGCACGTCGCCTAACGTGGCATGTTTATACGAACGCCAGAGGCAAGCGACAAAAACAAATGGCTAACAAACGCACACACACAAACAAACAGCTAACACACACACACAAACAAACAGCTAACACACACACACTCGCACAGCTAACACACACACTGACACAGCTAACACACATATCATACACATATAGCAATATAATTTCGTTTATACGACACTTTTTGAAATTTTCCTAATCTTTTCGAAGGTTTTATTTTCGACAGATTGACGATAGTCGGAAGACTTGTTAGGAGAATAGTAAAATTCTTAGGACTTCAAAAAAACTAAGGCTCCATACAATAACTAATTTTTGAACGATCCTTCCTTTGTAGTTATATGAATGATAAATTTTCCGATATTTGTAAAATATTTATTGCATGTGGAAAGTGTGTGTAATACACGTAAATGCGACATGTTTTCCACACAACTATCTAATTTGGAACTAGTTGCTCCTATGAAAGCCTCATGATATGGGAGATCAATCCGTCCAATGTAGACAAATTGCCTTTTTTCAAAGGAAAGATGGGTCAATATATAGTTTGATAATGTTATTTTTAAAGAAACGGGACTTGCCTGTGCTCGATTGTTGAACCTGATCAAGAATATATATATTTATATGCAAATGTATGAACTATATCTTCTATATCTATGTTATACCTTCTATGAAACTCTTTATAAAGATAACATTTACTGAAAACAGTTGATGTAATTAGATCAAATCTTTATTATAGAGTTGCCACTGATCTGCTAGAGTTGCCACTTTCCATTCAGCTGCAACATAATCGTGTATAAATGCGAGTAACCAGAGTTGCCACAAAACTCTTATTTTGTCTCATTTTGTCAGCATACTCACAATATACACAATGTCAGATATTAAGATATCTTGTTAACATTTCTAAAATATACTTATTTTATAATATATTTTTATATATATTAAATGTTGCCACAAACCAAGTGAAATACTCCTTCATATTGCTTTAAAATCTCTCAGCTTACCAGCCAGGAAACTTACATAAAAGTTTATATTTCAATTTTTTTTAGTTTGTTATTTCAATAAGGGCAACCGTATAAACGCATTTAATCTAAAAGTTTTGTGCCACAGTTCTTGTTGTTGTTGTGGTTGTTGTTGCATTACATATTTTGTAGTTTCTGCTAGAGTTTCATGTCAGAGCTCATAGTGAAGGCTCCGTTTGGCTGCCTGCTTTATATTAGCAACAAATCGGTAAACGCTTTAGACCCGACCCCAAACAACAGAAGCAACACTCCACACACCATTTGCCCTTGCCTCTGCTGCTGCTGCCCTTGCATTTGTTGGTTTTGTTGTCGCTGTGCATTAAGTGTTGCCAACTTTATTTAATGGTATAACAGTTGACTGCCAGTGTTGGCTGGCATTGCCCCACACTGCCCAGCAGCGGCTGTGGAAGTGGCAGTGGCTGTGGCAGTGTTGCTAAACGGCATGTGCGTGTGTTTGTGTTTGGATTTGTTGTAGCTGTTTGTGAAATTGTATTTCGTGCACTCATGTCTCTGGGCAATGGGTTAGGGTTATGGCTAGGGGGCTACGGACCCCGACATTTGTGGGGAGTGTCCTTGTCGCACAGTTCATTCAACGTTTCGTATTGTGTCCTGTCTTGACTTCTAGTTTGTTGCCGTTGTTGTTGTTGCTGTTGTTGCAGTTGTTGCCGCTGTGTGGGCGTAAATTGTCTATTAGTCAGTCGAGCAACATGAAATTGCTGTACATTTTTACGTTTTGGCTAAGGGATGAAATTTAATTAAGATACTTTGACGTTTCGCAGATACACACAGCACAGCACAGCACAAGACAATCCAAGACAACAGAAAGCACAACATGCCAACGCACAGACACCCAATTGACACCAACAACATCAGCAACAGCAACTACATCAGCAACAGCAGCAACAACAACAACAACATCGGCAACAACAACATTAACTGGGGCGGACACACACACCCACGCTCCACCAGGCTCTATTTGTTGGGGATAATTCAATTTGCGCTTACGTGCGTGTGTGTGTGTGTGTGGGTGTAAAAATTTCTCGATATTGACAATGAGGATAACGACCGTCGACAGTCGACAGTCGACGATGACCCAGCATCTTTGTCTTCTGCGTATGTGTGGGTGTGTGTGTGTGTGGGTCGACAGGAGTGGCAATTGTCCCCTTCGTTTGTCATTTCGATAATTATCGTTCGCTCTGTTGATTACTGATTTTCATTCCCGTGAATCCTTGCTGACAGCAGTTGTGCACCTTGATCTTTAGTTTTAGTTTATATATACTGAGAATTTAGTTACCTGTCAAAGTTGCTGATAGTTACAAGTTTATAGTGTATAACAAAGGCAACAAGCTATACGGAAGAAAATGTAACCAGGTCTGTTTACCTATTTCAAGAACCTTTCTGTTCTGTCTCGAGCAGCTTTTACTTGTTGGGAATTACAAGGGACAAGCAACGAACTCATTTAAGAGAAGAGAGTCGAGTCCACTTTCTGTGTAACTTTTGTTATTATAAGTCTGGAATATAGTTACAGGCATAGCCTGGAACTTAAGCCTGGATCTTAGTTATCCTTTTTGGGAGTTTGGGTACCTAGAAATATATATATAATGTTGAATACTCTCATAACTGAATATTGAATACCCCTAGACAAATAAAGCTTATATGCACCGGGCAGGGATTCAAAAACAGATCTCAAAATATATTATCAGTGCTGGCAAGAAAGGGTATAAGAAATGTCTCTTTGCGAAAAAACTTATAGTAAGTTAATTAACCCACGTCGCAATAAATGTCCCTTAAAAGGAAAGGTCAAAACATAATGATTATAATTATTCCTAGAATCACATCCCAGCCAATTAAGTACATTTTTTCAAGTTCAGTCACGCGTTTTATATGCGACAGAGTCCTCCACTTGCCTGTTGCCAAGTACATAATTCTACAATATACCAGAAACTCTATAGATTTGAGAAAATTCTCGGTAAATGGAAAATTGCATGACGCAATCCCGCAATTATCTGTGCCGTCGTCAACGTTTCTTTAGCTAATCTTGGTTTGGGGGGGTGCGGAGCGAGCGTCATTTGCTATTGGAAATTTAATTAGGTTTACATCATTTTCGTGAAGTTAACGCCAGATGGGCAAAAGCAGCGCCAGACAGAAAAACAACAAGAACAACAACAGTTGGCCAGGAAAAACTTTTACACTCATTGACAGAGCTGCTGCGGCTGCTGCTGCTGCGGCTGCTGGTGGAGTCGACGGGGGCTGGACTCAATTAGAGGCACATCTACAAGTCAAATATTTTGACTAGCGAGGAAAAACAATAAGAACACTTGGCACTCAGAGCCAGCAAGTCGATTAATTAAACACACACCCCCGCCCCGACGACGAGCCAAAAAGGCGAGCAAAAACAGTCCATAAATGTCCCGAAGCAACCACCCAATGAAATATTAATAGTAACAATTATGTGCTACGTGCCACAGCGGCAGCCGTGCCAGCCGTGGCAGTGGCAGTGGCAGTGGCAGTGGCAGTGTCTGCCACAGCCGGCGTTCCAACAAGGATAACACAATTACAACACAATCAAAGAATTTCTGGTCAGCAATTCGATAAGCAGCCCTCGCAGGAGCCGCACCAAAGGCACAAGTGCTAGCCCCTGGCTTGACAAAGGGGTTTGGGGGGGTTGGGTGGCGCGGCCTCCCACTGTGTGCGCTGAATAATTCGTAATGTATCTAACCTCGAAAACCTAATCAAGTCCAGTTAAGCAAACAGAGAGCCAAACAGGACAGCAACAACAATTACTTGCTCCTCTCTCGCTCTGCCGCTGTTAGCTCTGCTTTGCTCGCTCACTTTGGCATCGAGTGGCAACAAATAGGCAAAAGCAGAGGCGCCGGCATCGCAGTCAACGTCAATCAGTTGGTCGCACAGAACGTCACACACGAACGCAACACGCTGCCTGGAGATCAGGCGCTCAGCAGCAGTAAAACGCGTGTTTCTCTCACACGCGCGCACACACACACACACACCAATTGCTGTGTGCCTATGTGCGTGTGTGTGTGTGTGTGCGCACATGCAATGGCACGTGAAAAACATTGTCTGCCTGACCGAACCTCGCACTCAAACCGAACGCGAGTGCCGAACCAACGAGCAAATGCACGACAGCCATTCAATCCAAAACAGAGTGCTCGCCCTCGCCCTCGCATTCGCCCGCGCCCTTGCCCTGCGCTCGTTCGGTTCGATTGCGCGCTCTCCTTCTCTGTCGCTGTCGCTTAAGCTGACTTTGCCCACACTCACACTCTTGCAGTCGCTCTGCCAAGCTGCCTTGCTTTGCTTGATAGCTGTGCTGCCGGCTTCGACGTTGACGTCAACGTCGCTGCTGCCGTTCGCGTCGCACTGTTGAAATTATTCAGCTAGCAATTTCTTACTTGTTTGCCTTCCCTCTGCTGCACCTCCTGCACCACCACCAAGGCCCCAACCCAACCCAACCGCCCACCAGTGTCATTCTCGCTGCGTGCCTGACAACCGCACGGCGGAAAATTCACTTTTCGCCATCGCTGCGCACTTGTGCCGAAAGTCAGTCGGGCACGTCCACTGCGCGGGGTCAGAGAGGGTGCGACTTGCGACGGGTGTGCGGGTGTGCGGGTGTGCGGGTGTGTGTGCGGGGCGGCATGAATATAGTATGAATGAAGGGCGATTCATTCGGCGCGCACTCACTTACTCATTTGTTCGCTCATTCGATTTAATCGTTTAGTGCGCCCTTTTGCGCCTTATCAACGTTTCATTTAATTTGGCCCGAAAACCGCTCAGTTTCGATTTTGTGGGCGGCCTTCTGGACATGATGCGGCTGAACCGTTCTGCGGTTGATTAGGTGTTATCCTTATGATTAGTGGTCATTGCGCTGGGGTATTGAGCCAATGCATTGCCCACCAATTCAATTCAAACTCAAGTGCTTCAATTCAGCTTCAATTAGATTCGAATTTCGACCAATTATTTGTAGCACTCGAAAAAGCGAGAATTCTTGCACTTACCGCAAAATGTCACAGATGGACAACATTTATATTGGTTTATTCGATTTCCTTTGATAAGCTCATTGAAATAATGTGTGCTTTAGTCAATTGCGTTAAATGTAATCAACGAGCTGCTCGAATGAAAAGGCGATTGGCTGTAACGAACATTTCGTAGATTTTTTAACTAATGTTCGTTGAGGTTAGTCGTGTGATTTATTAAATTGCTATTAGTTATCAATGCTACACGCTTAACCAGCTCAGGCTTTCTTAGTCTACGTCCAAGCCAAGACACACACCAACCTGGGACACAAACCAGTATCCTAGTTAGTAAGAAGCTGGGTTACTTGGGCAGCTTCTCTCTCGAGGCGAGAATAGTCTTCATCAAGATTTATTTGATTAAATTAATAGCTTAGCATCTTAATAATGAAGAAAACTAAATTGTTAACTTAATATTATATTTATAATTATAAGTACAAGTAGTCTTTTTTATGGTTCTTATGGATGCACTCAGCTTTTGATTGTTTTTAGTTGCAAAGAAATCCTTTGATATAGACTAATTGATCTTATTAAAGTACTGAAAATATGTTGAGCGCAATATCAGAAGCTAACAGATATTGCCATAATATTTTCAAAGATTAAAAACAATTTCTTTTCTTTTAAGTGAACCAATCGGCTTTTTACTGCGATGTGGTTCAAGCTTCGCTTTTTCATTTTCTATTAAATGCTAATTCCCTTAAGCATCTTATCATGAAACATCTTAGCATTAACATAATAAGCATTTATAGTTTAGTCTAGTACTTTGTCTTAATTATTCACTTTTAACCTGTATCTAATGAAGAACCAAGTTTGACAGATCGATGGAATCGATTCTGCGAAGTCTACGTCGCTTTCTTCTGCAAAGCCTTGTTGCCAATCTATTCAAATCGTTTCGAATCAAAATATAGCTGCATGAATAAAACTTGTCTTAGATAATTTAACTCTGCTTTATCAAAAGATGCTAAGCTTCGTATATTTCCTTTCTCAATTCCAAAACTGGTTCCTAACAATTGAAACTTGTAGCTACTTTGGCCCTTTTGGCCGTTTTGTTTCATGCGCTTTTGCATATTATGCATACGCCATGTGCAACATGGCCACTTTGTGGCGCCCCCGAGCACTCTGCCGTGTGTCTAGTATCTGGTTGGCGTTCAGTAGCCAAGATTTATTAATATATATATGTATATATATATATATATATATATTTTACCCCAACGAGCTGTTATCCTGCAGCTCCTTGGCTGACTCCTCTGGAGTTCCATTCGCTTTGGCTTGCTCCTCTTTCAAATTTTGTAATTTCTTTGTGGCAGCTTCTGAGTGGAGCTCTTTGCTCTCTGTGCCCCACCTCTGCGCTGGTGCGCTTTTATTCATTCATTTATTTGCGCATTTTCCATGTTTTCCTTCGTTTTTTTTCTGTGTTTTTGTCTTTTTTCTCGCCATCTTTGGCAAGTTTTATGCGCTGCTCAGTCCTCAGTCCGCCCGCCTATGGCCCCTTTTTTATGCTTTCCTCCTTTTGCATTTTTGCTCGCACAAAGTTGCCGCTTTATTGTTTCGATTTAAGTTACTTTGTATGCTGTCAACGTTGGGTGGTTTGGGTGGTTTTCTGGGTGGCTTTGGGTGGTTCTGGGTGCTCTGCGCTCGGATCGAAACGCCAAACCCGCATTAAAATCGCCTGGGAGCCGCTTTGGGTTTCATTGTAGCCGTTGTCGGCTCTTGCCTGGTTTTATTTCACAGCTCTTGCGGCCTTAGGGAGTGTCAAAGCGGTAGCTGCGGGGCAGTCGGCCAGGCGGGGCGTGGAGTGAAGTGGGGTGGGGTTGGTTCATGGGGCTGTTTTGCTTGTACTTTGATTTGTCGGCCCCTCCGTGTTGTTGTTGCTGTGGCCCGAGCGGGCATTGAGTTTTATGCTCGTTTAATGGCTGCGAATTTACTCGCTTTATGCGTCTTCGATAAGCATTTATTAGCGCCAGGCGCGAGGTGGTTGGGCGGCATTGTGGGACGGGGCAATGGGCGAGGGGACGGCGGCTGAGTAATGGCTACGGTATTGGCCCGTTCCTGGGGCTGATGAGGCGTATGATTTATTTTTATGCTGTATTCTATTTCGTTTTTTGTTTCTTTTATTTATTCTTTTTTTGCTGTTCTTGTTGTTGTTCGAGCTGGGAAATATACTTATTGAGGGATTTTGACAAACATATGTTGCCAGCTCCCCAGAGAGCTGGCAGCGCGTGGTGTTGGGATGACGGCATCTTATTTAAGCCTTAATTTGTAAGTTGTTCTGCTAACGTTTCCCATCAGCATTGTCGAAGTTTACCCAACTCGTGCCAAGAAACGAAATCATTTTGTCTTTTTTCTCTGATACTTCTGCTTCTTCTTCTTCTTGGCCAGAGCCAGTTGTGGATGGCGGCGGGCGAGGCGAAAACGGGAAAGAGTTTGCCACAGTGCATGCCTCTGAGCTTATGTGCGGCTGCGGGGCTTGGGTGTTGGTATCAATCTATGTATATATAGAGTATAAGCCATGGGCGCAGGCTAATCGACTTTTGAAGAGGGATACCATTAAGAGCTTCACTTAGCTGCATGTGCTTAATAAGCCTCATTTGTTTTGGCCTGGGCTGCAGAGATCTGTTCGTATTGATTGACATACTGCATGGGAGTCTTTATCAGGAGTCAGGCTTCACTTAGGAAAGTTTCTTTCAGATGTGTTCATCCAAGATTCCTTGGTAGATCTTAGTCTAATTGAATCCTTTCTTTAATAAGCATTGTTCATCTAATGATTATCATAAATATTGAATCTTGCAACTCAAAGTTATACTGAAATTTAAGTAATGCCCGCTAGTATATAGATAATATGTATATATATATAGTATAATCAGCCAAGGATCACTCTAAGTTACTTGCAGCAAAGCCAGCTGTAGGCTTTATTGATTAAAGTTTGTTTCAGTTCAAACCCCTTTTGCTTGACTCATGCACGCCACTGTCCTTTGCCATTGCTTCTGCTGCTCCTGCTGCTGTTTCTTCTGTTGGTCTGGTTGTCAGTGGCTCGGCAGTGCCAACGCCATCAACATCAGCAACCTCATCACCTCACCAGCCCCGTACAGCAGGCCAGGCCAGGCCCGGCCCGGCCCAATCTCGCCGCACCCCCGCTGCCACAAGACAAGAGCACCCAACGCCCATGGCCAATCCACGTTAGGAGGGTCCTCGTCGTAGTCCTCGCTATGGTATATTGCAATTTTTGCTGCTGTTGCCCATAAAACTTTCCACTTTTTGTCGCTTCTCTTCACTTTTTTCTGCTGCTGGTGCTGTGCAATGCTGCTGTCCCAGCCCCGCCCACCGCCCACCACCCAACGCCCAGTTGCACAGTTTTTGCGACGTCTTTGGCATAAAATAGCAGACACGACAGCCTCGTCAGGAGCGGCAGCGGCAGAGGCAGCGGCAGCAGCAACAACAATAAGGACAACATTTACTCGTCTGCTTAACTGCAAAGACAAACCTAGGGACCGCACCGCCGCGCCGCCCCCGCTGCAGATAGCCCCGCCCACCGAGCACCGACCACCCCCTCCCAAGCACTTTGACTGTCATCTAAAATTCATTTTTATACTTGTATTTCGTACATTCTTTTTTCTTCTTGCTTTTTTGCTACACTTTTATTTTACTTTGCTTTATATTTTTGCGCTGTTTTCGTTTTGCTTTTCAGCTGCTTCGTTTCTTGAGCCATTTTTATTATTTTTGTCATAAGCTGTGTGAGCATGTGTGTGTGTGTGTGTGTGTGGGTGTGTTGTGTGTCTGTATGTGTATGCGGCTTCTTTATATATTTTTCATTGTGCCACACTGGCGCACATCCTGCTCATGTCCTCCATCTCCGCCCCCGTCTCCGACTCTGCTTCATCCGCAAACTCGCAGAAGTCAAATACGTTTTAATATCTTTTCTCTCTCTTGACATTTTCACTACAGTTATGTTGCCATTTTGTCCTGGCATGTGTGTGTGTGTGTCCGTGTGTCCGTGTGTGTGTGTATGTGTGCCTGCCTGTCTGTCTGTCTGACTGGCTTTTTCTTCTATCGCTTTGGCATGGATATGCCAAGCGTCGCAAGGCCCCCTCCAGTTGCCGCCCGTTGTGAAAAGCCGCGCAAGTTTCTTGCCAAGTTCTTTATGTGTGTGTGTGTGTGGGTGTGTGTGTGTGTGTGTGTGTGTGTGTGTGTGTGTGTGTGTGTGTGTGTGTGTGTGTGTGTGTGTGTGTGTGTGTGTGTGTGTGTGTGAAAGTGTGCCGCATGTGCTTGTGTGTGTGTGTGTGTATATATCTGTGCGTATTTCATGGCAAACGCATCCTTCGCCTCTGCTGCCCATAATGTCTGCCATCTGCGTGGGTGTAAGTGAGCGTATTCTTGTGGGTGTGCGTGTGCGTGTGTGTGTGTGTAGCAGTCTAATGCCTTCATCGTACTGCTGCTCCACATCCTCTAACGCTGCTGCCCCACCTGCTTCTCATCTTTGTCGTCCTTCGCCGGCTGTTGCTGCAGCACCTACAACAACAACAAGAACTCGCCTCGCTGCTGTCATTGTTGGAGCCACATGCTCTCAAACTGGCAGATACCAACACCAAACCAATTCCCCAAATACCCACAACAGCGCCCACCGCATCGCACCTCACCTCAGCTGTCCCATTCCCACTCTCCCCTGGCCCCTTCATCAGCCCCTCCCTATACCTTTGCCTGTGCTCAAATGCAAGCGTAACATTTTGCGCTAGAGTTTTCTTCTTTCCACTTTTCTTTTTTTATTATTTCTTTGCCTGCTTTTCATTTTTATTTCTGCTTGTCTCGTTGCTTGTCTTTTGCTCTCAAAGTTTCTATACTCTTACGCAACAGGATCATCGGGCATAGCCGAATATCAGATCAGCTTAACCATGAGCTTAAGAAACTCTTATATAAAACTTATTTAACAATTGATAATAATTGAACTTATAACATTTACATATTTTACTTATTTATTTTTATATCTTTTTAAGAGCCGAACATAGAGCATTTGGAAGTCGTCTTTTTGCTATGTTTCTCAGTTCTCTATGATTTTTTGTATAATTTTCTTTATTTTTCCTTTTCAACTTTGTCTTTGTCCTTTTTACTCTGTTTTCTTTTTCGTCTCTTTCTCTCGTTATTATTGCATCTCTTTCGCGCACTTGTGCTCGAGTGCAGTTTTTAGCTTAATGTCTGTGTTGCTGACTTGAGCTTTTAAAAATATTTTTGTTGAATTTTCCTACTCCCCGACACACACACACACACACACTCTGGCAGGCATGCAGTTAAAAAGTATATGAAAGTTTTCATTTATTCGGGAGTTACATATAGTCTGGGATATGTATGCAACTTTTCTGAGCGCTGAGTCCTTAAGCCTTTGCCTGCTTCTTGGTTTCCTTTTGGTTGCTTTGTGTGGCATGAAATGCTTAATCTGAAAGTTTTTCAAAACTCATCTGTACATATTAATTTGCAGGATCAGCCATTTAATCCTTAAGTCCTGCCAGCCTCTGGGGCTAGCCCAACATGGCACTACAATGCCGCATTACAGGCACCTGTCTGCATAATTAAATATGTCGATTTTCGTTTAATCTGCGTAAAGAAAAAACACAAAAACATCTCCCACCATCCCCCCCTCGCGCAGAACCGCACATAAATAATTAAACAGAAAATGCCACAAATGCAAAAAGGTCAGCGTATAAAAATTATAAAATCGAATATTAAATTACCAACAACACGGTCGCAGCGCAGTCGCTGCGACGTCGACAGCGGCGTCGACAGCGCGGCGCGCTCGACTTAACCCAACTTAACTACTTGACAGCAAATTTTGTAAAATGTAATTAACCAGCGTCAGGCGGCGCTAACAACAACAACAACAACAACAAAGGCAAATGGCAAATAACATCAGCATTAACAACAAAAACAAAGCGGAAAACAACAACAACAACAACAATGAGAACAACAACAACAGCAATAAGAGGTGGCAGCAGGAAGGAGGCTAAAAGGCTGGCAAAATGGAAAATCAACAGAGCTCGTTGACATAATTTTTGAAGCGATTGTTTGCGTGCGTGCGACAGAGACAGCACTAGAGCGAGCAGAGAGTCGTCCTGTGTCCTGTGTCCTGTGTGCCGAATTGCTGTGCGCCCAAAACCAGAAAACACCCAGAACCGACACCGCCCCCCTCCCACGACCCTGTACAGCGCACACAGTAAAGTCGAGCCTGAAAAATGATGCCACACGTTTTTATGCACACAGCCAGTGTCCACCCCTCCACCCACTCCTCCCGTCCCGCCCACGCACAGCTAGCCCATTACAACTTTGTGTCATTACTAAATAGTGGGTGGCGCTTGGGCGGTGGGTTTTCGGTTTTCGGCCTGAGCTGGAGTTTCGGTTACGGCTTCGGTTTTTGGTAGCGAGCCAAACCATTTGTTGAACCTTTTTCTTTTTTTTTGGTTGCTTGCCACAAAATTTGCGCCTCATTTTCAGCTAACACAGAGCTAGAGAGGGCGCGGGCGAGCGAGTGAAAGAGCGCAGCGAGTAACTGTGTGTGAGTGAGTGTGTGTGTGTGTGCTACGCTCGCTCTCTCACTGCGCACGTGGCAACGTCTAATGGCAGGAAACATGCTAAGCAGCGGCTGCCACATGCTGAAAGTCACCCAAAGCCAGCGTCAACCACCTACAAACACCCACACACCCACACACCCACAGGGCCAACCCTTCGGCCCAGCTCAAATCAATTTAACTTTCAACTTTAGCTCTCTCGCCCACTCGCCCTATCGCTCACACTCAAACGCTTGCTCTCATTTTCACGCTCTCTCTCTCTCTCTCGCCCGCTCTCGCCCCCTCGCTGTCATCCCTTGCTTCTCACTTTTTGCGCACATTGTGCATTTTTGTATTTCTTGCTGCTGGCATTGCTGGGCGCCCAGGCAACTCCCGCGTTTGTCGAGCCAAACAACGAGCAGACGACGGACGAGCCGGCCCAACAGCGAGTAAGTGAGTAAGTCAGCGAGTGCGACAGTTCGTTCGGCTCTCGTCTCTCGCCTCTCGTCTATCGTCTGTAAGCTTTCGGCTCTCGTCTGTCGTCCGTCGTCTCTCGCCCGTCGCATCTCGCTACTTATTGTTAGTGTTATTCGCAACGACTGCGCTTTTATCGTTTATTTGCGTTCCGGACATGAGTCGGGGATTTGGTTTCGTGTCGCGCAAGGGGTTGACTGTGAGCAAGTGGCTTCAAACCAGGAGCCAAGGCAAGCGACAGGCGGCAGGCGACGGGTTATGTGAGAAGTCAGAATTGTGTCAAAAGGAAACAAGTGTGGCCGGCGGGTTATGCGTTTACATCATATTGAATTCTCATTACTTAGCCCAAAATATATTAATATATTATTAAGCTTTGTACTTCCCTATGCAGACTGGGCTTTATATTTCTCAAGAAATCTTGGTGAAACTTAACTTGAACGAGGCTTATGAACGATAGGGAAGATTCAATCGGATAAGGGAAAACACTTTCTTTCAGAATATATATTGCGCTTCACTCTCTAGAAATCGATTGAGTAGGCTAGTGTAACTATTTCTCAACGCATCAACAGTCGATCTTCCAGTCAAGAATAGTAAGCTGCCTGTTTTTGTAGGCTTCAACCAGCCAGCTGTATTTATTTTGTAAAAGTAAGCCAACATGCTTGAATGGTTTGGCCAGACAACGACAACGATATACGGGCTGTTGCTAATCATATTGCCATTATTTTATATCGTGTGGAAGCTCTACAAGGTACGCAAGCAGAAGCTGCTGAAGGAGCACAAACTGAAGATTGAGGTAGCTGTACAAACCCCGGACACACCTCCCAACAAACTGATTGATGAATGCAGCAAGAGAATCGATGTCGAGGTCGATGAGATGAAGACAGCCGTCGACCTGATTAACTTTCAATTGATACTGATCGAGTCGAAAATATACAAGGACATCGAACCGGTGCCGCCTCTGTCCATGGGCGAGTTCACAGACGCGGTGCGGCACCTGGACTACATCAAGACCAAGACACTGCCCTTTGCCATAGGAGAAATCATGAACGATTGCAAGTAGCTGGATCGAGCCGATGACATTTTCACAAGTTGGATAGGTTTGCAATTGTACTTTGGTTTTAATTGCGCCTTGCGGGGAATAAATACTGTGTACATTTTGCTTAGACCTTTCGGAATTCAATTGCCACATCCGGCTGGGCGGAAACGTGGCCTGGGGTAGGAGGGTCGACAGGGTCGTCTCGTCTATGCTGATCCCGAGGGTTGTTGTTGTCATGGTCACTCGATTGCTGCAATTAATATTAAAAATAAAATCATTTTTCGGTGGATGCTCTACGGCCCGGGGTGTGATCAGAACCGGGCCACTGTCTGACGCTGGCAGCGACTAGCACGAGTGGGCGCCCCTTCCTTGTGGCTGGCTGGTTTGAGTGGGTGGTGGTGTGGGTGGTTTGGGTGGTGCTGTCGGTGGTGGCGGCGGTGTGTTAATGCATATTTCAGACACGTGCGCGATACGCTTCTTTGATTTGCAGACGTTGCCGTTCTGGGTGGAATTCAACTACGGACCGTGCAACTGGCCTGGGACCAAGGGATGGGGATGGGGATGGGTTGAGACCTGGGTTGGGTTCGAACTGGGTTTGCCTTGGCGAAAGGTTGCCGGCAAATGGAAGGAATAGCGCATAAGGCAATGATGAGCGGCTTAACATATTTGTAAAGACCTTTTTATTAAAAACAAAAAGCGGGTTTAAAGATTATTTGTCGGGCACAAGATGCCAAAACAGGGTGCCAAACCAGACCGTGGCGAGATTGCGGAGTGTGTGGGGTAGATTTGTCTGGCATTTGTTTGCATGAGTGTGATATTTTAATTACGACCTAATGCAGCCATGTAAATGATGTGTATGTGTTTTATTGTATGCCCCGATGCTTGACTTATGTGCCAAAAGCACAGGAAATTGTAAAGGAAAAAGGTGTTGTCGAAGCAGGAAGAGCTTAAGATTGATGAGACCTTCTTCTGGCCTGTGATGGACGCACCACCCAAGGGTGGATTTACATGTGTGCCAAAGGACTGCTACGAATAGTTTGAATACGAGTTGACAAATTCATTATACTCTTATAGAGGGTATTAAGGTTTCGTCATGAAATAAACCGAGACAACTCCGATTCCATAAAGTATATATTTTCTAGATCATCATCAAAAATTGAGTTGATATAGTCATATGCCTCTCAGTAGATTCTTGTTTGAATCTTCTTCTTCTATCTTGACCCAGCTCGGAACTTTTTACTTACACTATGCCCTTCATATATAGGCATATTCTTAACATCATCGTACGTCTATATTATACAGCTGCAATATGAAAGATCGGTAGAAATTTAAGTTCTTATATGACACCCCATTCCGTGTTCCAAGATATCTACTCAATATTTGCGAGCTTCACAATACTCACATTTCTGCTTAAGGGAACTGTTTAAAAGGGTATTAAATCTTCGGCGTGACAAGGATATCCTTATACTTATTACCAATAAAGAATATATATATATTTTCAGTGATATAAAATATCTAGCATAAGCTGCTCTTCTCCCTTTCTCTCTCTCTCTTTCTCTCTCTCTCTCTCGCTCGCCCCTTGTCTTTCTATCTAACTCCTTCGCTTTCCTTCACACCTCCTCCACTGACACGTGCTCCTTTGTCACATATGGTTTTTTGAGCTCTTTTCTTTCTCTGACCACCCACAGCATCTAGAGAATGGGAGTGAGAGACAACTGACCCTAGCCCCGTCCCCGATGCCCTTTTCCCCTGTCCCTGGGCCAACTATTGGCACTCTTGGGTGCATTTTTTATGCCATGTTAAAGCCACTTTATGCGCTTTTTATGAGCCCGCAGCCATAAAAAGTGCCTTACAAATAAAAAAAAGAAAAAATCACACGACAACATATTTTAATATACACACACACACACATACCTACATATATATTTTTATATTTATTGATTTTGTATTAAAAATGTAAGTGCTGGCTTTTAGTTTATTTTCTTTGGGCCAATGTCCACTTTTTTACGATATTGAAATAAAGCGATGCACACACATTCAATAAATATAAATAAATAACGAGCTGCGAGCGAAGCAAAGTTAAACACGCCCAGCAACAACAACAACAACAACAACGACAACAACAACAACGACAACAACAACAATAGCAACAACAACAACGAGAACAACTACAGCAACAACAACAACAGTTAAAATATTGAAAATAATTTTAGTGAAAATAATTTATTTTTCATTTTGGGTTCTGTTGTTATTTTTGTTTATTCTTTTCTTGATTTTTTCGTGCCAAACGGATTTCAAGTGAAAAGCGCCAAAGGGCTGGCGAAACACAAACAGGCGACGATTCCGACTCGATTATTTACAATTTGATTTTATTTATACACACACACACACACACGCACACAACATGCGGGTGTTTGTGAGTGCTGCCCAAAAGGCATTTTTCCTGTCAGTGAGAAAAATCAATCAAAATCGATTTAAAAGCACAACTTCCGTTGCGGATTTACGAAATGTGTGAGAGAGTGTGTGTGTTGTGTGTGCTCTGTGTGTTGTGTATGCCACGTGTGTGTGTGTGTGTGTGTGTGTGCGTGTGAGTGTGTTAACCAAATGTAACCAATTTATTTGCTTTTATGCGTTTCTGTTTTATTGTCTCTGTTGCTGCTTTTGTTGTAACGCCCACGTACCGCCCACTTTGCAAGCCTATTTTGTGCACCTTCCGACCAACGAATTGGTCAAATTTTCAATAAAGAAATTGAAACACACACAAATGCACACACACACACACACGCAGACGCACGCACGCACGCACACATAAGCAGGCGTTGGACGCATTTACAATTTGTTTTTCAGTATAGTTGCCGAGGGGCGGCGGGGTGCGGTGGAAAACTTTGGATAGCCTGGAAAATCGGACAAACAATGAAAGAGTGGAAATGGCATAAATGCTTAATTCGGGACATTTGAATATTTCATAAGGACATGACCCACATACAAAACAAAGCACAAGCCAGACCCAAAAAATTATTACAATGTGCGTGGGCGTGTGTGTGTGTGAGTGTGTGTGTGTGTGTGTGTGTGTGTGTGTGTGTGTGTGTGTGTGTGTGTGTGTGCGACTCTGATTAAATGTGTACGTGTGTGTGCACTTTATGAATCTTTCAACAAATTTGTGCAAAGTGCAATTAAAGGAATTATCCAAATGCATGCCGCCCGGGCCCACAGAGATTTTCAGTGTTGGTAAACACTCTGAAAGTTGAAGAATTTGCAATTTTTTACTTCACTTGCGAAATTCGATGTATTTCTGATAGAGTATATTGATAAGACTGTAGATGGGCATGGCAAACAGGCTGAATAGGTTAGGCAGGATCTAAAAATTAAAGGATTTCAGATAAAAGAAGATCCTGGAAAGGTTTGTCTTTGAATACAACTAATTTTGCATCAAACTAGCTTGTCACATACTTAGAAAGACTAAGAAAACCTCATATTAACCAAGTCCTCGCTTTAAGTTTTGTTTTCGAAACTAGGTTTCGACATCCTTGAGCCGATATCTCGAAGTGCAGCTGACTCTACAAGCTTCATATTCTCCTTCTTCATATTCTTCAAATCGTAAATACTTTCTTTTAATTAAAAGAAATTCTTTCGAATCGTATAAACAACTATCAGAAAAATATGCCTGTGTTTTTTTTGCTATTCATTCCTTCCTGATACAACATACAGGCATACATCATACAGGCATACATCATACAGGCATACATCATACAGGCATACATGATACAGGCATACATCATACAGGCATACATCTTGATGTGTGCCTCATCATTAAAGGCGTTGACACAGCTTGCACACCAAATCGAACATGGCATCAAGCATCTTGACAAATTGATTTGTGAATCAATTAAGAACCCAATTTAAGGCCAGTTGAAAAAAGTGCCCTTTTAGCAAGCACTTTTTGGTCAGTTGATTTGTTTACGAACCATTTCCTTAAACAATCGATTTCCTTTCCTGCTTTCACCCTCAAATTTATCGCAGTGTAGTTAATTTGGTGTCTGGCAGTTGGCACCGCCAACGACCACCTGACAACAACAGCAACCACAACAACAACAACAACGACAAGGAAAGTCCCAAGAATCGGTCAGCCATATCATTTACAACTGATTGGCATTGACAGACGCCGCTGTCGCTGTCGCTGTCGCCGTCAACGTCAGCGTCGACGCACTTCAAATTAGTATAATGATAAATTACTTATGACTTGATGTGCAGCCGAGCCGCAGCCGCAGCCGCAGCCACAGCCGCAGCAGCAGCGCAAGAATCGCGCAGCGGGCACCTGAAAGCATTTAACGATAAACGAAAACAAAACAAATGCAACAAAAAGCTCGCACGCAAATGAATTGCAATAAGCAATAAGCGATTGAGGGAGAGTGAGACGCAAGGCTTGGTGTGTGGGCTGATGCAATGCAAAAGTGCAAGGCAAGAGTGCGAGTGAGAGAGAGAAAGAGAGAGGGAGAGAAAACGAGAGACGGCGTCGCGGCGACGCGTCGCTAGTGGGCGACAGCGCGACAGAAGCAAAGGGTGCATTGAACAAAATAACAAAATGAATTAGTAATAATATTTTGTTTGTGCTTTTGCGCTCATTTTAGTCTCGTGCATATTTTGCCAACTTTTTCTTTGGCTTACTTGCCTTTGTGTGTGAGTGTGTGTGTGTGTGTGTGCTTTGGTGTTGTGAGTACTTGGCGACAAACATGCAGAGTCGAAGACGACGACGCCCAATCGATGAGGGTACGTCGCGTCGTTAATGGCGTCGACTGCGACGCACGTCTGGCGCTGCCAGTGTCGTCGACCAGACGTAATGGCTCTACGGCTACAGACGACGACGATATGACGCCAATAACAACAACAGCAACAGCAACTGTTGCCAACTTAAGGCAGGCCACACTGCATGTTGGTTGTCAAACTGTTGGACGCTCCTTTAAGTTCGACAACAACCGCTTGGAGCATGTTTGACAACATGCACAGTGCAAACGGCTCGGTCAGTCATGTTGCACATCAAACATCTCTCTCAAACTGCAACACGTGTGCAGCTGGTGTGTACGAAGTGTGTGTTTGCAGGTACAGAGAGCATCAAACATGGAAAAGAGCGCATTTATAGCGTTCTCTCGGTCTGTGGCAGTTTTAGTGTGCTTCAAGCCGTCAAACTAAAATGAGTGCCATACCGCAAACGGATCTCTGGCTCGAGTTTTTCGATGCCTACCGCCAGCTACCTGCACTATGGCGGATAACGGACGAGGTATACAAGAACCACCGAATGAAGAAGGCTGCCTATGAGAGATTATTGGAATGCTATCGGAAAATCGACCCAAAGGCCACCGTGGAGGTCATGCGGCGCAGGATCAACGGCATTCGGACTTGTTTCAGACGCGAACTTCGCAAAGTAGAGCAGAGCGAACAAATTGCCCACAAAACGGATGATGTCTACGTGCCGCATTTGTGGTACTTCAATGAATTGTCCTTTCTCCGTGCTGATGATAGCAGGATAACTCGTGTCTCACATCTTTCCGATGTGTCGGATAAATTCTGGAATGATACAGATCCAGATCAAAACGCAGACGAGGAAGAGTCCAACAATGATATAAAGGATGATGAAGAAATGGACGACATCTCTGATCGCGAAGTCAAAGTTGTGAGTGCTATATGAGAAAATCTTTAGATGATTTGTATGTGTGTTAATTGGAAATTCGTTTACTTTTGCTCAGTTTGAGCCTGCGTTACCAGTATCCAATGGGTCACCTGTAAACCAGTCTCCCGTGGATCCCTTGCCGCTACCCGTGGAGCCGTCAATCAACGTTGCAACACAGTTCCAGCCGCAGGTTGCGCCCAATCTCAAACACAGCTCACGTGATGAGGCTGACATCTTTGCGGAGGGCTGGGCCGTAACCTATCGCAAGCTGGATGGAAGGAACAAGCTGCTGGCCAAGAAGGCCATTGAGGAGATTTTGTTTCTGGGACAGATAAATAAATTGGAGTTTAACTCGGTGAAGATGCCAAAATAAATATGTAAATCTGAAAATACAATTTTAAGCCAATTATAATTGATTTTTATTGAAATTATATATATTAATGGGGCAAAGTTTATCAATTGAGATTTTAGCATATCTTCGATAATACTTCGAATCAAATGAAAAATTCAAAAATGGATTAAACCCTTTGCTGCGCTTTTCCCACTAGGGTTGTGAAGTTCCCAAAAAAGAATGGCAAAGTATCGCCAGGTATACAAAAAAAAAGGGTTAATGCAGATGTTTTCCAGAAACCTTCCATATTCTGGGTGGAGTTTCCCAAGATCCTTTGTTAACATACACATACACAAACGCACGTGCGTTGAGCTGATAGTAAGTTGACGAATTCACTGACCAGTTAGTCAATAAATGCAGGCATCAGTCAGTCAATATATTGAGACATTCAATCAGCTTATAATAAGTAGCAATAAGTTTATCAGTCAGTCAGCCCTTCAGTGAATTGTCAGTCAATCAATCAGTCAGTCTAACAGTCAATCAGTTTGTTGGCTAATCTCTCTGTCAGTCAATCAGTAGCTAAGTTAATCAACAAGTCAATAAGTTTTCAATCAGTCAGTCAATCAGTCAGTTAGTAAATTAATCAATCAGACAGTCAATCAGTCAGTCAACTAGTCAATCAATTAGGCAGACAATCAGTTTGTCATTCAATGAATCAGTCAGTTGGTCAATCAATCGGTCAGTCAACTGATTTGACAGTTAGTCAGTCAGTAAGTAAATCAATCAATCAGTTTGCCAGTCAATCAGTTTGTCAAACAATCAATTATAAAGTCAATCAGTTTTGCCATCAATCGGTCAGTCCCTTAAGACAAACAATTAATTGAATTTAGATAAATTTTAGACTTTGAAGCCACTCGAAATTAATTCTTTCATCTGTCTGTCAACTCAGATAAATCTAAATTGCATAATGATAAGTGCTTCGAGTTGCCGCATGCCGCGAGGGTTGGTTGCCAGGAGGACGGGGCGGGGCGGGGCGGGGTTTAGCGGGGAACGAGGGTCGCGTAAACTGTTTGCATTTGCCTCATTGAGTGTGTTGTCGATGCTGCCGCTCCACACGCGCCCACAGTCAACACACTCAGCACTCAGCACACACACACAGACACACTCGAGCACACACACACACACACACACACAGAGATATACTGTGTCAATAAGGCGCCCCAGAAAGGAGTCCCGCGAACAACTTAACTTTGGCTTAACGGCGTTCTCGTATTTGTTGTTGTTGTTTGGCAAACACGCAATTTTCCACATTTCTGGCGCTGCACGTGCAACGGGCAATAACAAAAAACAACAACAACAAAAGCATCAATCAACAAAATTAAAATTAAAATAATAACAAATTTGAAAGAAGCAGCGCAGAAATAATCGCCCCGGCCCGGCCACAGATCCGCGAAGGCGAAGCTGCGAAAATTTCAGTTATTGGTGAAAATTTTCCATAAACTCATCAAAAATAATTTCAATTTGGCATTTCATTTGTGTTATTTCTGTTTAACAGATTCTTGGATCGTACGACTCTATGTGTTTATATATAGAAATGCGAATATTAAGTAATTTGTGTGCGGGGTTCGTTGTATTTACGGTTCGCTTGTGTTTGTGTTTGTGTTTGTTTATCCGGCGCAACAAGTTGATGTCTGGACGGGATCTGTGGCGGGCATCGATCGCCCGTTTAATTATTGCCTTCTTTTTTATTTGGCCAATTTTCTCGAGAATATCCAAAATCAAATTTGCGCAATAGTCCCAAAATAATATTCACTCACAGCGCACTTCCTGCTGGCCATCAATAAATAAATCAATATCGAAACCAACATGATGAGCCGCTACCGCTACCCCGACCCGCTCCCGCTCCCCCTCCCGCGCAGCCAAATCTTGTGGAGCCAACGCCTGACGCGACAACAACAAATTGGATTTGCTGCGCCTTCCCTTTTGGCTCTCTCTCTATTATTTCTATGTAAGTATTTATTTGGAAAGCGTTAAGGAAACCGAAAAGTCGTCGGGCTATACATATATGCCCACTTTCCGTGCCTGCTATACCCTGCCAGGGGCTACACACAAGGGCTACACCCGTGTTGAGCAGCTGTTTGCGACAGGTAGCAGAAAGCCCTGCTCTATGCCAAGCTGTCTGCCTGTCTCTACATCTTTCGCTTTCTCTGTCTAATGTCTTTATGGTTAGGTAATTATCCGCCAATTTCCATGAAAGTATCATGTATTTAACAAGGGATTTATGTGTCTAACTCTCAGTTTAAAGTCTCTGAACAGATCTAGAATAAGAACGGACTTTGATCAGCCGAGTTAAGCAGGCGTGTTTGGGGGGGAATACTGGAAGAATAACAGCAGCTTTTGCATAGAGCGCTTCGCTTGCAGCATGCTTGTGTATGTATGCGTGTGTGTGTGTGTGTGTCTATAGAAGGAACTTCGAATGCTTGAGAATGCAACTCATCGCAAGTTAGCTACAGGGTATTCTCCTGTCGAGAGTACTCGACACCCTACTTGTAGCTACTGTTGTAACTCTTGTTGGCGTCGTCGCATTGTCGTTCTGCCGTCGCCAACCCCTCCCCGCCCCCGCCCCCGCCCCCGACCCCCCTCTGTCCAGGCACCCGGCAATTTGCACACTTTGGGCGCCTAATCAAGTAACCCGAACACGTTCTTTGTTAGATTTATATGGAAAATATTTTTATACAAGAGAAAAGCGATGCGCGCCCCCCGTCGCCGAGGCCCGCTGTGCGGCAGTGGAAAAGCTTTTTCTTGCACTTTTGGCCTTTTCGGCGGCAAGTCTGAGTATCCTCGGTATCCTTGGTATCCTTGATATCCTTGGCTGCCTGGCTCGGTTCTCGGTGGGCTGGCGACGCGTCGCCGCCTCAAAGTGATATTTTACATATTTCTATTTTTATTTTATTTCTATTTTTCTACGTTTTCTTTTTTTTCTTTTTGATTATATTCGTTTTTGTGTGCTTCTTCTTATTTCGCCCACTTTTTCTCTTTTGGATTTTGCCTTTTTTCGACATTTTTTGGTTGCTTGAATTTTATTACTTTACGCTTAAGTGTGTTTTTTAGCAGAGATATAGATGGGGTGAGAAAGAGAGAGGAGGAGAGAGTGAGGGAGAGAGAGAGAGAGAGAGAGAGAGAGAGAGAGGGAAAGGAGCTTGAAGTTTTCGTTCTTTCTCTTTTTTGTTTTCAACTCTCAAATGCAGTTTTTTTTTTTGTGGTGCCTTAAATGGAAAAGTTTGAGACGATTTTTCGCGTCTCCACCCAAACCCGAAACCCAACCAGCTGAAGGAAAATATCGATTGTGGAAATTATAAGGACTTTTATTCAACAAATAAGGCGAGCAACAAAACAACAAGTAAATGAAATGAGCATGAGATGAGGCAGAGATGAGGCAGAATGAGACTTGAGCTTATCACGAGCTGTGGAAACTTTTTACCAGCTGCCGCCGCCCTGCGAGGACCAGCCGCCGCCGCCGCCGCTGCCGCCCTGAGAGGACCAGCCATCGCTGGCAGGACCACCCGCAGACCAACCACCGCCCGATGAAACGCCAGATGACCAGCCGCCACCGTCGCCTGCACCGCCAGCAGACCAACCGCCACCGCCTGCGCCACCAGCGGAATAGCCGCCGCCGCCTGAACCACCAGCGGACCAACCGGAGGCATCACCAGAGCCAGCGTCTGAGCTGGTTTCCGATATGATTTTGATGATTTTGACAGCTGCGGTGGCATCGCTGCCGCCAGATGACCAGCCCGAAGATCCTGAACCGCCAGCGGACCAGCCAGAGCCGCCGCCGCCACCTGCTGACCAGCCACCACCTGCGCCAGCTCCGTAGCCACCATCTGAAGGCTGCTGCGAGATAATCTTGATAATCTTGACCTCTTGCCCTTGAGAGCCGCCATAGCCGCCGCCAGAGGCGCCAGCATAGCCGCCACCGCCTCCTGCTGACCAACCGCCGCCACCGCCGCCTCCTGCTGACCAACCGCCGCCGCCACCACCTCCGCCTGCTTGCCAGCCGCCCTGAGCAGGTGCCGATTCATGAATCACTTTGATGACTTTGACCTCGGGTGCAGGGCCGGAGTCGCCATGTCCATGTCCGTGTCCACCGCCGCCGCCGCCGCCACCACCACCGCCAATGTAACCCGCATTGGCCACTGCGCCCAGCGCCAGCAAACAGAGGAAGACTTTCATATTGAGCGTGTATCTGGTTGAAATGAGCTAAAGAGCTGAACTGATGCCATTGCCAGGTGAATCGACAGCTTTTATAGAGCGTGTGACTATGCGTTCCTCTGGCCTTGGCGCAACACCTCCAGCCGCCCCCTAAACGCCAGCCGCCGCCGGAAACAAGCGAGCCAAGTGCAGCCACCAACAACAACAACCGCCGGCGGCGTCATCGTGGTGTTTGCCAACTGGGCGCTCAAGTGGCCACCAGGCATTGGCAAAGCGAAAGCGTCGCCCTCGGAGAGATGCTCTTGATGATTATGTAGTCACATCCATAAAGAGTCAATTGTTGTGGCTCCATTTGCACGAATTGTTACGATTTTACGGATTTGATAGTGGGCTTGGGGCCAGAGTTTGGGTCTGCTTGATTATGTCATTCAATTGGTCCAAAATCGCTGAGAAGATGCGAGCAGCTGAGCTGGATTACTCAGGTAATGTGAGTAGTTGGTCTATGTTGAATGAGGGAATGAGACCAAGCTGCCTTACAGGAACACCAAAATATAGGCTAGATTTTCAAATATGACAAAAGAAACTTTTTCAAAGCAGACCATTCGCTTTTCCCCTGTATTATGTTTGACTACAGATTCGATTCTTAGTTAACTAAAAGCTTTTTCGATTTGCAGAGGAGAGGAATCAAGCATTTGATACTCCTTTCTGGCCGGTTCCAGCTCTAATCACTAATGTGAACCCCTTTACAAACTCTTAAGATCCTTAACCTTGTGAGGATTTAGTTTCGTGTTCCACTTGGGGAGAGTGTATCAACACATTCGTTATGTTTTGCTCAGTTGGTTTGCTTTCTTGTGGGTTGCTGACGATTATGTAATACGAAAACAATCACTTTTGGCGCATGGACAGCACTTGAATGAAGCTGACTCCGGCGCAGACTCCGTTTCAGCTGCAGTTGCGGCGATCATTGAGGAACTCGTTCAGTTCGCTT
Source organism: Drosophila kanekoi (assembly GCA_037075305.1). Lineage (NCBI taxonomy): Eukaryota > Metazoa > Arthropoda > Insecta > Diptera > Drosophilidae > Drosophila > Drosophila kanekoi. The sequence goes on along the minus strand of JBAMCE010000141.1, from coordinate 5,577,445 downwards.
GGGCAGATGATTAATGAGTGTTTGCTCAACTAAGCTTGCCAGAGGGAGCGGGGCTCGCGTTCAAACGTCGTCACTTTCGACTGGCCCTGACATCAATATTGCAGCCAACGCGCGGCTACTGCAGAGAGTTACGCAGCATTCGGTTGGGCTTTGGGCTCTGGGGTATATGGGCTCGGGGCCCATTTCGTGTCCTTGCACATTGCGCATACGCAGCGTGCAACCGCGGGCCCCTTTCAGAGCTGGGAAAGTTCTCCTGGAGATCTGATCGAAGCTGAATCAATTAATCAATTTGTTTTGCCAATACATTTGACTAAATATGGCAACAAGATTATTTAAATACAAATGATAAATCGTTTTGGCTTTTTGCATTTTCATTCAAGCGAATAAATTTAATTAAACAATATTTCGCAAGACACGCACAATAACTAAAATCGTAAAAAATATAACTAAACGTGGGAATTTGTGCGCTTTTGGTGTTTGCCCGGCATGACAAATATGTGTGTGTGTATGCGTGTGTGTGTGTGTGTGTGCGTGTGTGTGTTTTGTGTGTGGGTGTGTATGTGTATGCGTGTGTGTGTGTGTTTTGTGTGTGTGTATGTGTGTGTGTTTGTGTGTGTGTTCGTGTGTGTGTGTGTTGTGTGTGTGTGTGTCTGTGTGTGTGTGTGTGTTGTGTGTGTGTTTGTGTGCCACACACACCCTGCATCCTTTTTTGGGGCGGCTCACAAATTGGGAATGTGCTGCAAAAATGCAACAAAAATCAGAGCAGCGACGCGTGCAACATATTTTCGTTGTCAGTTCGCCTGCTTTTTTCTTTTTGCATTTATATATTTTTCGTTTTTATTTGTAGTTTTTGTTGTACTTTATGCAACATGTTGGCAACACGCGTCGCTAAAAAGTTGCCGCTGTCTGTTGCTGTTGCTGTTTATTAAATTTTGCCACGCTGACATTTTGACGACGTTCAAATATTTTGTGCTGTTTGTGTTGTGTTGTGCTGTGTTGTGTTGTTGTGGCTCGAACAGCGAGCAAAATAAAGTTGCAATTGCCGCAAAATGTTGCTGGGCTCGGCGGCAATCGGCATCAACCTGCGGCAACCAAACTGTGCCAGCCGAACGGCTCCCAGTTTCCCATATGAATGAAGTCTGCGATATGACAGGCCCGAGAGTCTGTCTGTCCATTCTCAAGCTGGGCTCCTACTTTGTGGTTAGTTTTATAGCCAAACAATTTCGACAGTCGTCGCGCTTTTCGCGCTGCTCATTTGTGGCGATTTTCCAGCAATTGCTGCTGCCCATTGTTGTCCCCATACCCTGTACTTAAGACACGACTCTCGAGCGTAACTACCCAATGCAGTTCAAACAACTTTTCCCTTTTGGCCTTTCTTGTTGCATATTACCTAAGTCTAGAGCATCTCTTGGTCGAGCATGCCGGTTGTTTTTCGGCACATATATGCGCACATAGCCATAACCATAACTCTGCACCTTTGGCTCACATGTGAGGCAGCTTTTCAAAACGTTTCATTTGTCTGTCTGCCTGTCTGCCAGTTTGGGCTCTCTGTGATTTCTGGGCGCTGGGATCGTGACACGTAGCTGTTGCAACAATTTGCCGCCGACGATTCACTTGCCGCGATAACTTGGCCCTAAATATGCACTGCTCAAAAACTTGTACTTATGTCATGAATACGATCTAAGCTATAGTTTATATAGGGTTCAAACTTGGAACAGTTGGCATTTAAAGACAACACAATGTTGTTGACCTATTAACACCTAACAACAACAACAACAGCAGCAACAACAACAACGAATAAAAGTGAATGTGTCAATAATGGCACTAAATGATGCTCTGTAACAAGCACGCGATTAACTTCAAGCTCTTTATGAACTAAGAGTTTGAGCCAGAAACTTTATCCGAAGAATCTTTGAACCATATTCTAGCCAGAACGCGTGGATTTTTAGGATAGATCTTTCAAAATGTGTTCAAAGCTGATCGGATAGTATAATAAATTTTCACTTATTTCCCACAGTTGTTTGCGGAATTCGCAGATGAATCCATCAAAGCTATATGCATCAAATAAGGTAATCAGTCAATCAGTCAATCAGTCAATCAATCAATCAGTCAGTTAGTCAGGAAAATAAGACACAAGCCATATATTTCGCATGAAAATCACTGCAAGCGAGTGTGCAAGGGTGAGGGCGCATTTGCCTTAGAGTCTCTGATACCCTGCAAGTGCAGATTTCTTCAAAATTACAGGGTATTCAAGCAGCAGAAACTGTTAACACATGTAAGTCATGCGGCAAACGGCAAACTCATTACGCAGTTGTCTGCAGTTCGATTAGCATAGAAAACGAATAACTTTATATAGACCTATAGCTGATTGTTGTTGTTGATGTTGTTGTTGTTGTTGTTGTTGTTGCTGTTAAGATTGTTGTTGTTGTTGCTGAGATTGTTGTTGTTGTTGCTGTTGAGATTGTTACTGCTGTGTGTTGTTGTGCTTGCTTGAGCGTCTGGCGTGGCAGTTGCCAGTTGATCGCCAAAATGCGTTCGGCCAATGCACAAATGGTTAAACCGGCTGCCCAATTGCCTGCCCGAACCTAAATTTGCATGTCATGTGAAAAATTATTTGCTTATTGTTTAACATTTGTTTGGCTTTGTCAATTGTCAACACACAATGCGATTAACCCATTGAGATTTGCCTTGCACAAATAGTCATTGCATATTCTTGACAGTCATTTTTGTGGTGAGCATTAAGCTTGTAAGATCCAATTGAATAGAGCAAAATCTGATTAAAGACAAGATTTATTTGCTTAAATAGAAGTAAAAGCTAAGGCAAAGTGACCTTCAGCTAGCATGTTTATGGATAATAATTAGTTTGGGCTTCAATTTGCCCGGTGAGTATCTATGAAGTCTTATGAAGTGCAAGGGAAAGATATATTCAAATATATTTCGACTGTTGATCGCCCTCCTATGTGATTCTCACGTATTCAAGTAAGCCTCACAGGTTTTCATGCTTTGATGATAAGTCTAAGCTTTAGTATACTTCATTTCTCTCTCTCTCTCTCTATCTCTCTCTCTCTCTCTCTCTCTTCCTCTCTCTCTCCCTCCATGTCTCGATTTCAATAAGTTACTTCAAATCGGTTAACAGCCTTGATAAAAATATATATAATAATGAAAGCAGCTCGACTACCAACATTTCAAGTTTCTCTCTCCAACTCATTTATGGAATATTCTTTAATTGCAGTGGGTTAATATCCAAGCTCTTAGCCATGAGAGCGACTGTTTTTGTTGTAATTGTGATTGTGAATTGTCGCATGTTCGCGCTGGCTGCATTCCTGAGTCGATTGTCGATAGTCGATTGGCGTTTCGATACGATACGATGCGATTTGATTCGCGTGCCCAGAGCTCGTAACTCGCCAACTTATTAAATGTGCCGGCGCACGCGGCGTATGCGCGTTTTTGTGTGAGTAGTCTGTGTGTTTGTGTTGTTTAACTGGCGGCCTCTCGTCGCATTCTCAGTTCGATGTCACATTCGCTTTCCGTCTCAATTGTGCAGACAAATTGCGCATTTTGGACAGTTGGAATTTGACTTTTTGATTGACAACTGCGCCGATCAACTCTCCTCTGACCAACTTCTGTGCCCCATGGCGCAACTCTAAAGTTCAGTTTATTAGGTGCTCGGTGCATGCAAATGCCGCTGCTTTGTTGTGGCAGCCTCGACAACAAATTCAATTATACGAGAGAAACGGGCAAACACCGCCAGAGAGCTAGAGAAAACGCCGAGCGCCTACGCGAAGTCAAAGCGACTGCAAAACTATTGCCAAAAAAAAATTGCTTAGCAATAAACAGCGACAAATATCAGAGTGTGACGCCCCCTTCCCAGCAATACGTCAATGCCAAAGCGAAAAACGGCAACAACCAAACAAAAATTGGCAAAGTGAGCGACGTGCAACAGCAGCAGCAGCAGCAACAACAACAACAATGGGGCATGTGAGCGAAGCAGGCAACAAAACGGGGCATGGCTTTTATGTGTACACAAACTTTTATATACATATGGTTAGCAGATCTTAGCTGAATAGCTGTGCGAACTGTAGATGGCCAAAACGGTGGATTGATTCCAGGTGAAAATCAAAAGCAGCAGCAAGCAGAAGTCTGAAGGGGCAGTGGAGGAGGGGGGGAGGGGGGAGGCGTGACACAGTCAAGAAAAGAGAGCGCTTTGATTGCAATTCCTCAGCTGTTTCTTCGGGCAATACGCTCCGCTCCGACTACGACTGCGACTCCAGCTCTGTAGCCAGCTGACGTTACAGGTTTTCAAATCTGGCACATTAATTTCAAAGACAAATCAAACGAAAAGACAATAGGCAAAATAATAGAAAAAGAGCCATCATCGGCTCGCCGAAGATTGAATGCCCTGTTGGAGCTTAAATTCCGATCGATTGCTCCCATAGGAGCTTTAGTTCGATTCGATACGGTTAGGAGGAGTCAAGCTTCTAATTGCCGAGCTTGGTCAAGATATCTTGAAAAACAGAAGGTTATCTAAACTAATACTCATTATCCAAATAATTCTCCCTAAAGCTATATGGTTATAGTTGTCTTATAATGTTAAAATGTAATCTAATCTCTGGTTAAACTTGTAAATGTTAAGTTTGGTTGCATTATCTGAAGATTATTAAGCTGCATATTCATGGCAGGTAGATTTGACTTAGATTTGCAAGGCCCTATCCTCAGTTCGAAGCCATAACCAGTTAGGAATTATAAGCAACGAAACGGCGCCAAGGCTTAAGCCTACTCTGCCCAGCTAACTTATGCAGTTTATCAAAAGTTATCTACAGTTAGAGTTATCTATACACGTATAACCCGCCCATTTATAGTCTCCAAGTTTCACCTAATTGTATATTAAGCTAGGTTTTGGAACAGTGCGTTCCATGTCTATACACATGTTCGTATCAAGTTTTTGGTTTTGTCATAGTCATTGCATCGCATCTATCCTTCCATGTGCAAAGACCCCTCAGATATACTTCTGTCTATGAATTCCATTGGCATCGATACTGGTATTGGCATCGGTATTTTGGGCATTCGCTTCAAACGACGCACTACGTCCCTCATCTGCTGGGCTGCCGCGATGTACTCATCGTTGGTCAGATGCGGCTTGGGATTGAGATCCTTGTAGATGCTGGACTCGATCAGGGACAGCCGATAGGTTATCAGATCCACTGTGCCCCTCATCAGCTGCAGCTGCTCGGCATCGATAAAACAGCCGGTCTGTATTGGCGGCGGCGGCGGCTTTTCTGGCGATTCGTCGTTTGGTTCCGCTCGGAGCCGTGTGCGCAACACACCTCTCAGAGATGCGCGGAGCTTGAGGCCCCGCTTCTGTTTCTGCAGCCGGATTGCCTTACGAAAAACATACACCAATGGCAGCAAAGCGAATAACAGACCAAAGATCGCCGACGAAAAAAGCCAATCAAACATTTTCGGACAGCTAAATAGAGAGAAATGATGTACAAAATATGAATTTATAGGCACGTCTACAATTTGTATAGAACTATACTAAGAGAACTGTTAGCTAGATATGAAACCGGTTCAAAAATCGAACTCACACAAAGATACATTTATTCAGAATCTGTTTGACACTTGCTACAAATTTTGGTGTGAGCTATCAAAAAGCCAAAGTACCCGCAGTGAGTGTATGCGCGAAACCAACTCGGCTCAGCTCGGACCACCTTGTGCGACCTTCTTTTCTGATGCCGCCCCGTCAAGCAAAAAGCGGCAACAACAACAATTACCAGCAACAACAACAAATACAACAATAATTATGCCAAACGCCAATAGCTTTAAGACCCTGTTCGAGTTGGCCAAAACAAAGCGACTCAAATGCTCAACTAATGCTCAAATATACTCGATGCTCGATACTCGATACTCGAATTTCGTAGCCCAACGATCGCTCGCGCAGCCATTTGAAAGTTGTGCGAAACGAGCGTCAAACTGGGGCTGATGGGGGGCTAGGCTAGGTGGGGGGCAGCTGGGCAGGAGGACAGGTGGGCAGCTGCAGCTTTGCGGAGGGGCCTTTCCTTTCCTTTTTTTAATTTTCTTGTTTTGATTTTATTTCTTACCACTGACTGTGTGTGTGTGTGTGTCACTGGCTGCGAAAGTCCGGCAAGTTGAAAGTTGAACAGTAAATTGAACAACGGGTCGCAGTATTTCACACAGAAAATGCCCCAAAGGCATTGGCATATCATCATTAGCAATGCCCAAATCCCTAGGAGGTCTCCAAAGACATCAACAATTAGCTGGCCAGAAGTGAATGGCTGGGAAAATAGTAATATATATGCGCTGTAGAACAGGAGAAAATATGAAGTTAACAGGGAATTACTTATAAAGTGGAGAAATGTGGCTGAGCTTTACTCAATTAATTTGTCACAAATTCTGATTTAGATTGAAGAGATTCGATTCCAGTCAGGAAGCTAGAGAATAGGAGAAGAAGAAAGAGGATTATACTATATTCAAAATAATAATATGAGATCCTTAATGGGGTAATGTTGGGAATCATAAAGAAGAATTGTGTAATTGAAACCCAATTAGATTTATGCAAATTCAGTCTACATTCACATATTCTGATTGGATCCAACATGTCTGCAATTCTAATGAGGGAAAATTCTAATCAGCTCTACAAACTTGGCTTCATAAAAGGCTTAGTCAACAACTAAGATCACATTAAAGAGTTAAGAACTTCTTTTCGAGCATATTCTAAAGGCGTTCACATTTTTCGCTCAGTGTAGCTGGGCCTGAGAATCTACTCGCTGCACACAAAGGCTTATCCATGAGGCATCAACTTGTAGCTTGTAACTGGCCAGCAACAACAACAACAACGGGCATCAAACACTTTGCTTCACTTCGAGCTTGAAAAAGATACTCGGCACAGATAATTTGCCAGCAGTGCCAAATGTAATCCGCCATATAACCGTCTAACGGTAAGTCAAAGCAAACATAAATATGCGCGCAGCAACAACAACAACAACAACAACAACAACAACAACAACAACAACAGCAACAACAACAAACAATCAGGCACACAAACATTTTCCTCCTTTTCGTTAACTGTTTCCACTATTTTTCATCCAAGTGCAGCAGCAACAATGATCAGCGGGCGGAGGGTGGGAAGGGGGCATGGCGGGTAATGGGGTATGATGCCAAGCAAACAAACAACTTCATGGGCGACGTGCAAAAATTCAATTGCTACAAGTCAACGTCGACGTTGACGTCGTCGTCGACGTCGTCGTCGTTGTTGCTGTCGTCATCATCATTCGTAGCTGTTGTTGTTGCTGTTGTTGTCAGGCCGCGAGACGCCGCTGCATATTTGCTGTGATAGAGCCTGCGGCTTCCACTGGCAGTTGCCAACTTCCAACTTCCAACTTCCAGCTGCAGCGACAGCGACAGCGTCAAGTCTTATGCATTTGTCAGGCTACACTTCGGGCGCCTTTTGCGTTTCAGTCAAAAAAATAAAAATAAGAAGAAGACGATGAAAAATGCCATAAAATGTCAGTCAGTCAACAGCGACTGCGCAGTTGTGCTCCGTGCGCACCCCTTTCCACAGATTTGTTTTCCCTGTGCGCTTTCTTCCAACACATTTGTCTGTTTGCCACACACACACACACACACACACACACGCAAGTTTGAAGTGGATTTTCATTTTTGACAAGAGTTGAAATGTATCTTTCACCAGGTAAGATCTTGCGCTTCTCTCGCACTCGCTCTCTCACTCACGCTCTCCCTCTCTCTTTCTCTCTTGCTCGCTCGCTCATGTGAACTCAGATCAGTCTCAGAATGTGCACTCGGCGCTTAGCCGCAGTTCATTTGCAACTGCAATTGCAGCTCTGTGCACGCCTGCCTGCCCGCCCCTCCCCTCGAGCACTCCCTCTGCCAAGGCATTTTCTCTGCTTGCTCCAATCGACGCTCCACTTTTTAGAGTCAGCCAACAGCAGTTTTTTTTCCCCATTTTTTTTGTTATGCCTCAACTAAACAATCAACTTTTCAAACTGTTGTTTTTTTCTATTCGCTTTTCTTCTATTCGCTTCATGTTGTTGCGCTTTGTTTTTGTTGCTCTGCTGCCTTCTCTCTCGCTCTGGCTCTCGCTCTCGCTCTCTTCTATTTGTTATTGTTGCCATGTTGGCTGCACTTTTTGACGGCTTTTATTGTTTGCCAATTTCTGGATCCGCGCAGCGAAGCATTCCACCACGCATCGACCGTCAACTGATACCGGCGTCCGTCTCTGTCTCGCTCGCCAGCGCTAGCGCTGTCTCCCTCGCACGCCCAATTCAAACGCCTAACTGGTTAGCCTCCGCTCTCCCCACCGCTTCCTCCCCTTCTCTGCACAAGCAGGCAATGCGCATCCATTGTAAATCCGCTAGGCCAAACGGCGGCGATGAGGAAGCATTTTGTTTAGCTTGTTGCCGATCTCTGGACGTGTGGGGACGCCTGCTATGACTGGCGGGGTTTTAGGTGGATAAGCGAGGGGAGGGGGAGGGAGGTGGGTAGGTATCAGGCGTTCTCTCCTTTGCTTTTGTTAGCAACAAACAACTGTGTTTTTATGCTGCAATTTCTCTTCTATTTATTATTGCCAATGCAATTGACTTATTGTTGTTGTTGTTGTTGCTGTCGTCGTTGTTGTTGTTGCTCTTCTTCTTCCTCCTCTTGCTGTTGTTGTTGTTGCCATTTCATCGATCTGACGAGCAACAACGGTTCAAGCTGGCTTTTGGTGTTGCTTTGCTTTTGTTTCGGCTGCAGCATCTGACGATGTTGTCGACACAAATTGCCGCTAACCTTCATGCATTGACCTCCTTGTTTAGCCGAGCCAACACTCGACCTGTCCCCCTCCCCTCCTCTCCCCCACCCAATCACCATACGCTGCCTATGTATAATAGCTCTAACTGGAGTTTCTGTGAGTGCGCCAGCCAATGTGTGTCTTGTGTCCATATATGTGAGGTACCTACGACTATATATAGATATCATTTAGTTCTCTCTCGGCTGTCACGCCAAATGTCAAAGTCAGTTCAGGTAAATTACGATTATGCTAGTATATCAATAGAGTTGTGATACACATAAGACCTCGATTACTAGAATCAATTATCTCAGCCAGATAAATGTGCAAACTCGAATTTCAAATGTTGATTTGTCCATAATTTGTGCTATCACCTTTTTGTTAAGAGAATAACTTTAACTTTTGGCATTTAAGAATTTTAGTGGCAATAAACTGTCAAAACATGCGCTCAAATTAACAAATGCGATAATGTCAACACTTGGAGATTTATTCGATACATTTAAGAGAAATATTCGTACACCATGTAAACATAAATACAACTCAAGTGGGTATACGTCTTTTGTAAGAGTGTTTGCCATGAATTGTAGATATATACACAAATGTGAACAGACAGATGTAGAGAAATATTCTCAATTATTCAAGTACTTGTGCTCTGTTTCTTATTTAGTACAGGGCATGGGCTAGTCGAGCACTCTCATCGAACTTCTTGTTTACGTTTAGCGAAGTTTATTAATTAACAAGTGAGCAAATATGCAAATTTCGCATATGCCAAATGCGATTTGGTGTTCGATCGAAACAACTTTGAATATGTTTAGACCAATTCTCAAGGGGTGTCCAGAGGCGTCGGTGGGAGGGGTCGGCAGGCGAACAACAAGCCGAGGCAGAGGCAATCGCAAGTTGTAGAAAATAGAAAATTATAACGCGTTGCTGTCTGTCAATTGGTCGCTCCGTCTGTCTGTCTCTTCGTCTCTCTGTCTGTCCGTCTGTCAGTTCGTCCGTTCATAAGCAAAACTGGCACACAGCAGCGTCCAAAACAAAAAGCAACAGAAACTGATGGAAGTGGAAGACGATGAAGAAGAAGCAGAAATAAAAACTATTTACAGTTAGTTGATTGTACCCATTTCATTTGTGAGCTTTTGGATTGTTTTCCCCCACGAACACAGCGCAGACGAACAAAAGAAGCCAACGAACGCATTGCCGCTGTCTCCAAAAACAAAAAAAAAAAACAAAAAAAAAAACATAAGCACAGCAAGAAAACAACACAAAAAGTTGTATATACAAAATGACTTTAGCTAAAATTCTTGGATCTTCAGCTGTAACTGTAGAGAGCTGTGCGGGGGCGGGAGCGGGGGCGGGTGCGGGTGCTTGGTGAGCTGCGCTGATGAAACCGAATTATGAACCAATTTACAAATTACCAGCGCACGCGGACAGCCCCCGAGAACCAGAACCGAAAAGAGAACCAAAAGAGAAGCCACTTAGTCTGCCGGCTCGTCCCTCCCTCCCTCTTACCGACCCTCCGTCGCTTCGTTTCTCAGAGCTTCTCGCTTGGAGTCTGGGTGTAGCGACCCGATCCGCAGCTGAGCCGCGTTTTTTTCGACTACGCCCCTTTCTAGGCGGGCCATTGACCAAATAACGAACCTCGAACCCGTTGCCGGATCCATTTGCACTTGCCGCGTTTATCGAGACTACGTTTATTTTTTTATTACTCTGTTTTACTGCGGCCGTGCGTCATGTGCTTGGCTCAATGGGTTTCGATCGTTTGGGCTAAGATAGAAAAGGCTTAAGGCCATTTTATCGACTATTAAGCAACCCTTTATTAGATAGGTTACGTAAAGATATAATTCTTAAGAAAGTTTTTATTAATTGAAAAGCTCGAAGTTCTTACGAAGGGTACATTAGTTATATGCAGGTGCATGTAAAAGACATAAAGTTTATTGATACTTGATTAAAAGTATATAGAATCAAGATTTCTCTCTTTCCCAGTCTCTCTCTCTCCCTCTCTCTCTCTCTCTCTCTCTCTCTCTCTCTCTCTCTCTCCCTCTCTCATTTCCAACTAGCTCACTGTCACCTGCTTTAACTCAGTTTAAATGCTGCCCTTTGTTAAGCTGAATACAGGGTATTCGTTTGCTGTCAAATATCAATCATACGCACCGTTTTACCAGAGTTTTATCTCTCGGTCAACTGGCAGATCGCTAATTTTCTGGATAAGCTGCTGTTGCAGCTGTCCCTGCGGCATGTTTACCGCAGTTCCACAGGAATTTCGAGCACATTTGAAAGATCCCAACTCCAAGCTGTGGACTCTGCCACGCCACTTGCTGTTCGAGTCTTTATTTACATTTGCTTAATGCTTTATTTATATGTATAACAAATGTATATATATAATGTATTTATGCATCTGTGTGTGTGTGTGTGTGTGTGTGTGTGTGCGTGTGTGCGTGTGCTTGCAACTGTGGCGAGTTCTTGGAAATTGTGTTCTCTGCCTTTTCTCCACAGCTGTTGGATCTTTCCTCTGTTGCTCCGTTCGCCTCGCGAATTCAATTATAATGCCGCTCCGATTGGACTTCAATCCGGCTGCTGTTGAACTCGGCCGCGGACTCTACTTGCCAGTACGTTCTGCACTTGGCTACCATTTCAAGTATTATTAATTTGTGAAAGTTCAGCCACGCCCACAGGCAACACAAGCAACAACATCGCCGACACCGACACCGACACCTGCTGTGACCGCGGTCTGCGCACTTTGCTCTGCGTTCGCCGACTCCGTGTCCAAAGTCAAATCGTTTTGTTTACTTAGTTGCCGCAGCAGCAGCAGCAGCAGCAGCAAAGTTGCCACGTTCAGCTTGCAACCTGCCACATTTGAATTTCAAAACGAGCTGCGAGCCGCGAGCTGCGAGTTGCGAGTTGCGAGCTGCCGAATTCGAATACGATTTTGTCACGCTGATAAGCTAATTGGCTCCATCTCACGCTTTTATTATCGCTGAGCAGCGGCTCGAGGTGTTTGCCTGTCAATTTGCATTTCTGCCTGGCGGTGGCAGCTGTCCAGCTCCCCTCTTCTACGGGCTGCCCCACAAGTCTGTCAATCATAGCGCTGCATTGTGCAACATTTGAGCAATTACTCATCCAAATTTCTATCGAAATGCATATCGGGCTTATCGCACCCTCCGCTGATAAGGTTCAATTGCTGTGACTCAACATCTCGCTGAATATTCTGCTCGATTCACACATACTTGTTATTTTTGGGGCAAGCTTGTCGTTGTTGTTGTTGTTGTTGTTGTTGTTGCATTGCATAAGCCTGTGCCACAAACAAACAAACAAACAAACAAACGAAACTTGTTTCGCTCTTTGTTGCCCATTTGTTGTGCCTCATTTAATAATTTTTTATTTTTTCTCCAAAATTAATTCGCTTAACAAAAACCAAATAGCAAAAGGCCCACGAAAAGTGTAGCTGTTGCCGTTGCGGCTGCTGCTGCTGCTGCTGTTGCTTTGGTTTTCAGATGCCAAACAAAGATACAAAGGCGCAGATACAGATACAGCAGCACAGATACAGATACACATATACACAGATACATGTGCGTGCCAGTCTGTCTGTCTGTCCGTCCGTCCGTCCGTCCGTCCGTTTGGCTGTCCGTCTGTCACTCTGTCTGCGGCTCATTGCGCAGTTAATTTGTTCATGCGCTCAATGCGTCAATACAATTTGACTTTCACTTATTTTATGCGACCCATTGCAGCTAACCCCGCCACCCGCTCGCCCCCTCCGCACTCTAACAGAGTTGAAGCTGGAGGACTATCAGCTTAAGTCGGAGCCGGAGTTCGCATACAAAAGTCGTCAACTTGCCAGCTCATTATGCAATTGAGTGTGCAAATGTTTACAAATCAGACAGCTTCAGTTGCAAATGCAGTTGCGCACTTTCCCAGCTAAAATGTATCTTAAAGGCGAGAAAGAATGAAAACTTAGATACCTTTAGATATATATACCGATATATGGCTATATCATAACATGGAAATCCGATGTTTGTAAGGCTTTCCAGATATGTTGGGCTGTGGTTCAGTTAACTTGAAAGAGAGATACATTTTCCAAACGAAAACTCATTTTCCGACAGATATCTCATATAGAGCTATATGATATATCCAAAATGTATCTTTGACTTGATATTTATAACTAAATTGGATATTAGCTGAAGAATGAGTTATCATGAAAACCAAAGAATTGTCCCACACATGAGCACACTTTTCGATCGATTCTTCCTACATCTAAAATGTCTATTTTCGAGTGATTTATTGTCGTATGTATCTAAATTTGTTTCCCTAAGAAACAACTAACAGTTCAGGTCTGCCAAGTTAAAGATATTTGAAAGAATTTAATTCAAGGTAAACAACTTGTTTCTGTCAAGATGCATGGGAATCTATCGATCGCACTTTCTATTTCAAATGATAAGCAAAAGGTATATATATATATATAATTCTTCGTGATGACTTTTGCTAACTTCTATCGTGGAGTTTCTGGGTTTGAACCACGCCAACTTCCCATTTTGATGTGGTTTCCTATGCAGATTTGCAAATGTCAAGAGTTGCAGAGTTTGTTTTTTATACCACCGACCAATTAATTCCAGTACCTAATTCAATAAGCAGCTCGGCTCAGCGCCCGAGCGAATGATTCAGCGCCGTTTTTTTTGTTTGCCGCAGATATTTAGCCTAAACAGTTGCGGCAGTTGCGGCGCAACCAGCTACAGATACAAACACAATCTTTCAGATACGATTTCTTTTAGGTTTCGGCTTTGGTTGCGGGTCGCAGTTGCTGTCGCTGCTGCTGCTGCTGCTGCTGTTGTTGTTGTTGTTGTTGTTGTTGTTTGGCGCGCGCAATTGATGTTGTAACATGGCTACCACGAGTGCAACATTGCCCCCCGCCCGCCCACCTCTGCCACCCTCCTCTCTGCCACTCGCGGCAGCTGTGCAACCTCCTGCTCCTCTACACTCCCCCAAAATACACAAAATGTGTGACATAATCTGTGCAGCCTTCGATGGCAACAGCAGCAGCAGCAGCAACAGTGGAGCTCTTATTGTTGTTGTTGTTGTTGTTGTTGTTGTTGTTGTTGCTGCTGGGGCTGCAGTTGCTCAGACTCAGTCATTCAATAAGTCAGTCAGAGTCAGCGCCGAACGGTTCAATGAACCGACGCCGCGTCGCTTTGCCTTTATGTACAATAACCAAAAACAACGCATCGAACAACAGCAGCAACAACAACGCGAACAACAACAACATGAACAACTTAAATATTTTGCTGCCGAATATGTTACAAATTTTGCACAGCATTTGTTAGTTTTTGCTCCATGGCGATGCCAGCCAGCTTCGACTTGGACACAGACTCCGACTCCGACTCGGACTCGAGCTCAGGCTCGGACTCAGACTCGGACTCGGTCTTGGCGTGCGACTCCGGTTGCGACTCTCTTGCGGCGTTGGCTGTGAAATCACTTACTGGTTTTTATGCGACCGACAACAACAGCAACAACAACAACAGCAACAACAACAACAACAGCTGCAAATTTGTTGCCCTCGTGTTGCTCATTTGGCAGCTTCGCACCTTCGCGAGTCGACAGCGCGCGGCCCATTGTCAAATTGGGGACAATTTCAGCAATATTCGAATAAGATTTAAAAAAAGGCAAAAACTACTCAGTATTTCGAGTGAGTAATCGCTTGAATAATGCCAAAGTTATTTGGGATTAGCTGCACATTGAATTGTGCATAAATAATGCACACAGATCAATTATAGATTTAAGACTGACAATTCAAATATTTAATGCCACAAATGGCTTTGGGTTTTCATGCTCTTCCAGAGGGTATTATAAATCTGTAATGCATGGGGGAAGATGTCTCCAACAAGGTATATATATATACGTGAGCAGTATCTTCATAGCCATGTCTGTGCGTCTTTAGGTTTCAGTTGATATAAAGATTCATCTTGATCAAACTCTGATCTTATATTAACTAAACTATATCATATAGTTCTGTAGGAGGAATAGTTTGAAAAATAAGCTTATTTTGGTAAGCTCTTCTGTTTTTCTAGATATCTTAACCATGCTCAGGAATTGCACACCTCGTTCTTCTCCAAGCAAAGCTGGAAATGCCTATCAACTCGGACCCAATATCATCTGTCTCCTATAGGAAACATCGGTAAGTCATATCAATCCTTTGAAACCAGTTTTAAGACTTATATCAAGCAGGGTATTGAAGCTTCGAGATTGCCATTCCGTCCCGTCAATTTGTGTTGATAGTTACCAAGTATAAACCAGGCTACATAATACTAACAATAGATCGTAAACGTATTACAGTCCAAGTTTTTGACGTCTGTTGATCAACGTCTTTTCGAATCTTATTGACTTTTATGTGTTGTCTCAATAATTGCTTTACAATAAACCCAATGTCGGGCCAATGAAGCGAACCTACACAGGCATTCACAGAACCCACAACAACTGCAACAACAACTGCAACAACAACAACAACTGCAACAACAACTGCAAC
Source organism: Drosophila kanekoi (assembly GCA_037075305.1). NCBI lineage: Eukaryota > Metazoa > Arthropoda > Insecta > Diptera > Drosophilidae > Drosophila > Drosophila kanekoi. The sequence continues at coordinate 5,562,131 of JBAMCE010000141.1, read as the reverse complement.
AATCTTGAATGCAGCAATCATAATTATAAAATTTGCCTCGAGTCGGTTTCAAGCGGCGGTTTATGGAAAAACTAATCCAAGTCGCGGCAATATCAACGTGCTTGTTGTTGTTGTTGTCGTCGTTGTTGTTGTTGTAGATTGAAAAACATTTCAAAATAATTGTTGAGAAATTCGTCTGGCCAGCAGAGTTGATCGAATGCATTGTGCTGTGAGGCAGGGCGGGAGTGAGGCGCACATAGAGCAATTACCAGGCTTACACTGAGAGAAAATGTTTCAAAAGAAACCAATTTCAGAAAGTTATTCTCAGAAAATATTCCCTTAAGAGGAAGCTGTTTAGAATCTTTAAGTTTATCATTGTAACCTTTACTTTGAAAGTTTTGCAAAGCAAACATTATTTTTTTGAGTGCAGCCTGGACGAGCAGCCGCAGCAGCTGATGGCTCTCACCTCTGTCGGTGGCCCTGTGCCCCGCCCCTGACTCAGTTGTTGCCCCCGCCCGTCCGCTCGCCCGTCCGTCCGCTTAATGACCCTATTTTAATTTCAAGACTCGCTTGTCCATCGCACTTTGCGGAATTTACATTATACGCCGCATACGCACACATTTCTACATATTTCTTCAGTTGTTTGGCTTTTGAAAAGCCGCCGACAGGCGACGTTGACTTTTGGACGCTAATATGACGACGATCTTGGCCTTTGGGGTGCCAGCCACAACAACAACGGCAACAAGTGTGCTCTAGTCGGGAGTGCACGACTAGGAGTTACCCTGTAACCAGCGCAAAGCTACACTACGAACATGCAAGATTTCTTCTAAACATACAAGTTTCCTTTTGATTTGTAGTATGGGAAATGCATTCTTGATGAACTTTAGTGGAGGAATGTATCCACAAAGCGAATTGTTTCGCATCTGTAATCCTCGAGTTATTTATCGATGTTAGGGAAATGGAAAGAGATTTCGACCAAAACATACTCAGCTTGTTGTCTTGATAAGGCATACATAAATTGTAGCCCTCCTTTTGGCTGTTACGTACATTTAGACAAAAACATTATACCCTCTTTCCACCTTTACAGGGCATAACAACAGCAGCAGCAACAACAAGTCGAGTAGCCTGAAACTTAAGACAATGGAAATTCATTTGTTGTTGTGGCTTCTGGCAAGGTTGTTGCGTTGTTTCGTTGTTTCGTTTCTCTTATGCTGAGAAATTAGCTGCTTCAGTTATTATTTTTATCGTTGTTGTTGCTGTTGCTGTTTAAGTTGTTGTTGCTGTTTAAGTTGTTGTTGTTGCTGCTGCTGCTGGACAGGCGTATCTATTTGCGATCGTCACTCGCCCTGGCACTTCATGTTCAGCTTTCAGCTTGTCGCTTGTTTTTTCTGTTTTTTGCATCCGCTTCCGCAGAGCTTCTTCTGCTTCTCAGCAGCAACAACAACAGCAACAACAACAACAACAACAGCAACAGCAATTATTGTATTAGCAACAAAAATGTTGCTGCTGGCCTGGCTGGGGCGTTTTCTTCAGTTTGACCTCAAAACTAAAAGAGTTGAAAAAATATTTAATCTAATGTGAAAATCGCTGAAGCGTCTTCAACATTGACTTTGTTTTAATTCACGCTGTTGTTGTTGATCTTGTTGTTGTTGTTGTTGTTGTTGCCAGTCGCTGATAATGACGACGACGACGACAACATTTCGACTTGCTGTCAGACTTTTGGGAATCGAAAATTGACTTAAAGCGTCTGCGTTGGGGTTGGGTGGCGGGCTGAGGGGGGCAAATGGGAAAATTCCAAGCTTCTCTCCATTGTGCGCGTTGCAATGACACTGGCTGATCGTGGCACTCACACGATTCAGCTCGTCAGCCTATCACAAAATGATTGTTTAGGGCGAATAAATCAAGATTAAAATACTCTGCTTAAAAGTGAACTGGGGTATATTGGCTTGCTGTCCGTACATTGTCTTACCTGAGTTTAATAAAATGTTGAGAGCACGGCAACGCAAGTCTCGCAAGGTGAAGTTAACAAATTTGGCAGGTCGGCAGGTCAGTTTACCTAAAAGCCAAAAGGCTTTTATCGACGGACTCGTGCATCATAAACAGAGTATTCTCAAGTCGTTGAGAAGTTTCCTGCCAAGTTTCCGTACTTGCTACTAGTTAAATTACACAAATTTTCAATACTTAATCCTTAGCTTAATTTTCGACTAGTGTCATTCGTGTTAGGTGAAATATTTAAAGCTGTTCTACGTTGCCGACTTCTGCTCAGGCTTCTAGCAGCCGTGTGAGTGCGAAGTTGGGGAAGTATATATATATATACATATATATATATATGTATTTATATGCATATATAAATAATGCCCATTTGTCGTCGGTCACACACAAGTGTGGAACTTTCCGGATCGTGAGCATTCCGATTCCAATTTCGAACTTGCACATAAATCACAATCATGCATACCAAAACTGGCCAGCAAATGTCTCGCGAAACAAAAACACAATCAAAAAATTAACCAAAATGATATAAAACAAAACGAAATGCTATTTACGGCACGCCGAAGATTTAATACACTTTAAGGCATAAAGCGAATATAGTTTGGTTGGAGTGAAGCTCGAATTTGCTGAGTTTGTTTCAGATATCTCGAAAATCTATCGATTCTTGTTGAGTTTCATTGAAATATCTTGAATAGTTATTCATTCGGGATCATGATCCTTTATGATATAGTCTTCAGATCCTGCCTATTCCCACATGGGCACAGCCTGCATCAAAGAGACTTGCCTTGATCAACTCGGCTCTTGATATTGATTGAGTAATAATATATATATACTTCATGGGTTCAGATAAATCTCCTTCTGTTCGTTACGAATTTAGTCGAAAAACTATAACACTCTCCAGTAGAAGGGTATTTAAGTAATAATAAAGCGAATGCCAAACGCGAAGATGGCAACGTTTTGTGTCAGTTTCGTGTTTCGATTACTCATACGCATAAATATTTTTGCATCGGGCGATAATCAGAGTCGGGCCGCAGAGGGGGCGGGACAAGGGCAGGGGCAGCGGCTGCTGCAACTGCGAGTTATGAGCTGCACGATTGCCCGGCTTGCCCGGCTGACGGTCACATGATGTGATCCGAGCCCGAGGCTTATTTCATCATCCTCATCGCTAGATTATTTGAGTGCGATTCTTCCAAGATGTGTGATCGGTGGGTGGTCGGTGGGTGGTTGCTGGGCTGGGTAGTATTTTGGGCACTGCGCTTAGCATCTGCGCAATTTTAATAAATATTTACATTTGCTGCAAACCAATTTGCGCAATTTGTGCAACTGCTTTGCGGTGCCACAGGCAAAGGCTGCAACTGCGGCTGCGGCGGCGTCTGGTGGAGGCGGCGGCAGTCAACAAAACTGTGCGAAGTATTTAACAACAATAGACGCGGGTTGCTCGAGCACTTAAAGACTTAGAGAAGAAAGGAATTGCTTTTAAAAGGAATTCGATGCAATTCCAAAGCAGATTCCATGGCTGCAAGTCCAACTATAACTCATGAGGGTTCAAAGATTCAGATAGGCTTTCCATATCTATGATACCAGGAGCAGAGCAGAATATTTTGGAAAACTTCAAGCATAACGCCAGGCAACGACGGGTAATTTCTTTATGCTAAGCTAAGCGTAAAAGCTAGAAATTGTTGCAAAATGTAGAAAAATATTCGACAAAGCTTGCTAGAACTTAAGATAATTTGTTTATAGAACATGACTTGGTTCTAGCTTAGTCTTGGCTATGTTTTGGATAACTGATTCGATTCAAGCTAACATTTAGCAGCACGAACCGTTTGCAGCCCTGGCAGTATGAGCTCTCAGTTCTATTCGAACTGTTTAGTCAGCCCTCGCAGGCATGCATCTATTTGTTTTTGTCATCGCTTTGATTTGGCGCGCGCTGCTCATTTCGCTTGCAATTTATGACATTTGTAAGGTTGTGAAGGGGGTATGGGGTAGGAGGGAGGGGGCGTATGCATTGCAAAATTGCTCGTCTATTAAATGTTGTTGCCTGCTCGGTTGCTGTCAATGCTAAATGCAGCTACTTAAGGCCAAACTCGGCCTCGGAACTGGCATCGGCCTCGGCACACGTGGCAGCTGCCTGTGACTCAGGCCACCCCTCCACAGCAGGGGCCCCCATCACCCATCACCCATCCCCTATACCCACCCCGAGCCGGCTGCCCTCGAGCAGTGCTCATGTGACAAGCAGATGTGCCGATTAACAGATAAGTTTCAATTCGCGCAGCTCCAGATTCAGATCCAGATCCATTTCCATTTCCATTTCCATTGACATCGTATGAGAGTTGGGGGATAGTCGACTAGTCGAGTATGGGTCTATATTTATCAATGGCTGGCTGTATGGCATACCAAAATTGGAGCAATAAAAGCAAAGCGGCAGCCCGCAGTTGCCCCGGCGAGCGGGGCCCCCGAAATAGTCAAGAATGCGACTAAATTTAGGCTAGAGAAAAACCAAAGCACCAAAGAACTCTTCAAGTTTACAACGTATCGAAACTTGGCAGCAACAGGAGGGGAGGGTGGGACTGAGGAGCAGGGAGGGGCAGAGAAACACGCACTTACACATGTTCCAGACAAATGGGAGATGCCAGCGAGAGAAAGAGAGAGCCCGAGAGAGAGGGGCGCCCGAGGGTGAGACAATGTTGGGGAAACTTCTCGACTGCTCAACTCGTGTGCACTTCTCCTCACTTCTCGAGTGCGTATTAATAAAAGAAAGTGCAATGAATTCCCAAATATGTTAAATTGTCTACCAAACAAAGAAACGAATCGCAACGTGTAGCCCGGAGCGGGGGCAAGCCGAGGCGACGGCCCCAACATGTGTGCAACAGATACGCGCATGGAAATGGAAGCGGGCCGACACTGAAATCTGTTTTCGAAAGAAGGGAGGGGACGGGGCTACGATGGGAGCGGGGGAGTCGGTCTGCTGTTGCTGCTGCGGCTGCTGCTGCTGGTGCTGTTGCTTCTGTTGGGGGTGATGCAGTTGCTCCGGTCTGGGCCGGTCGCGCATTCAACAATGCCCGTAATTAAAATTGAAGTGGAGGCACTAAATTTAACAGCCCTCAATGAGCCGGCAGCAGGATGATGCGAGAGGGGGTGGAGGGAGGCACAGACGTAGACGTAGGCGAAGGCTGTGGCTGTTCCTCTTGATATTATTATTGCTAATGTTGCTGTTGCTGTTGTTGTTGCTGCTGTTGTTGTTGCTGCTGCTGCTGTTATCGTTGAGGCCAATGCTTGCCACAAGTCGCACGAGTCCATTTGCCCAGCATTGTGGGGCAAGCAGAGGGTGCGCATCAAGCGAGGGTGCACTGTACACAAATAGAGCGCGAGCGAGAATCAAATTTAATAATATTCTCCTACAGAAACTATTTAAGAGTCGACAGCTAAATGTGAACTTGGGTCTGCTCTGACTCTATGATAAATGGTTGGCCATTAAGCATTATGATATAACCAGGAATCATATGCAAAACAGAAACTTTGAGTTGCAGCAAGATGAATATATTTCATATAGTTTATTAATTAATATTGTATTATGATTTTGGGTCTCATTTAAGGTTTATTATTTCTGCTATTGATAAGTATTTATCAATTTAGACCTGAGCGATAGGGTCGCATTCTTAGTTCTGGCTTTGACTTTAAACGGATGCGAAAGAAATCAGTTTATATAGTTAAATATATATTGTTGCATTGAATCATTGATGAATCTCTTCTTTTCAATACTGATCCGAATCTAATCTAATCTCATCCCTATATATATCTATATATCTCTCTATATACAACTTTTGATCCCAAATGACTGACTGACTGATTAACTGACCGACTGACTAACTGATTAACAGATTGACTGACTGACTGCTTAACTAATTGACAGATTGATCAACGAACTGTCTAAACTGTTATAACTAAGAGGCTTAACTTTTAACTGTAGTCACCTTATGAGGTGAAGGTGCACGTTAAGACGGGGCTTTTGGGTAATTCCACCCGCAAGTGTGGAAAAATCGTGAAAATCGAATGTATGATACTTTTTGCTTACCATCCGATTGGTCTCAAACTTATTTCAAAGATCCTTATGTATTTTACAGTCTGCATTCGCTTAAAATGATCTTTAATCTTTCATATTCAATTCCCAGCTAGAAATATCATCAACAGCGATTGTTGTCATTGTATATTTTTATGTGCAGCTTTAAGACAAATTGCCATTCTTAACATTCATTAACATATTCGTTTAATTTGCTGCTGCCAATTTTCTCTATACGCCTGAGAACTTTATAAACTCTTCGCTTCTTTTTGTGTAAATCCCTCGGGTTCCGCCTCAAGGTCATTTATCGGGTGGTCGACTGCATAAATATGCATGCTTATAAGTAAGTATTATTACACGTATGCTTATCTCAAGAAATAACCGCCCCGGCACTCGCATTCACATTCACGCCTACGAGAATGAGTGCTAGTTGAAGTGAATAAGCGTGAGTGCGAGAGTGAGTGTGAGTGCGAGTGCGAGTAGTGCAAGACGTATTCGTAAATAGTTCATTGCTCCGCTTAGAGCGTGACTTTGGTGCGGGGTGGAGTTCGGGAAGTTGTTGCTGAGAGGGGAGTGGAGGGAGGGACGACTATGAGACGACTACGAGACGCATTCACATTCACATTCACACACTCACATTCACACACTCACAGTCGCACACTCACATTCACACACGCGCCTCGATGAGTGCAGTTCATAAATCTTGGCCCTTTGTACTTGGCTGCTCGGCTTCGAGTTTGTTTGAGTTGTTGTTGCTGCTGTTGAAGTTGTTCTCGTTCTCCTTCTCGTTGTTGTTGTTGTTGTTCTTCTCGTTGTTGTTGTTGCTGCTGCTGCTGCTTCAGTTGTACATTGTTTCACTTGGCGCACAAGTAACAGACTTTTATCTACAATTTTTATTATGACTATTTTAATATTAAACTAATGAATGCGTCGCGGCCACGCCGACTGTGACTGAGCCCCCTCCCCCTGCCCCCGCCCTTGCCGAAGCACTTGCTATGCGGTGCGACTTCGCGCCCTCCAAGATACATTTATAGAGCTGTTGACGACCCTTTCGAAATTACAGACCATTGCTAATTTATGCGCCTTTTGTATGATTTTCAGCTACTCTTCCTTTTCCTTTCTCTACCCGTTCGCCAAGCTAAAACGAGTATATTAGTTTCCTTAAAGTCTAGCTCTTCATTTACTTCCTATTTGGACTGTGAGCGAGTGTAACGCAGTCGATTACACCCGATGGCAAAGTTCTTATTTACCCTTTTTGTGTTTTTCGGTCCAGTCGTGCGTCCATCCTTTGCTTATGGCCAAAACCAATTAACTCAATTGGGGTCAGCCAAATTGGGCTAGAGCTCAGACAGTGGGCGTGGCACATCGCATAATGTGTACATATTGTTGAATGTCACGAATATGAATTTGATTATATGCATCTAATCAAAAGAATACAACAAAGAATCAAATGGAAAATATCTGAAGACATCTTTGAATCTGTTTTAGGCTTGTAGCTAGAGTATTTGCAGTTCGTTGCAGCAATAATTATGCTACCCTGTAATTACGCTTGTTTGCATTTCAAACCAAACAAAAAAAAAAGAGTTAATAAAACAATTAAAACGTGCAAAATGCTATTAAGTAAAGCTGCTGGCATAGAAATTGTTAAGGCGGCTGAGCACTGGGTAAAATAGTTCAATTGAGTGCATTGAGAGCTGGGCCAGGTGAGAAACCTCTGTGAGAGAGGAAGGGAGAGAGAATGGCTGAGGGGAGTTCCCCGCAGCTGTTGTCGCTGCCAGTTTGTGTTCAGACGCTTAAAATTTACCCAGACAACGTCAAATCTTGTGCTTGACTTTCAGGCTGTCAGTTGTTAACCTGGCTAAGAGGCTAGCCTGTCCCGCTCCCCTGCCCACCCCCCTGCCCAGCCCCCTGCCCGTCCCATCACACCGTCACACTCCTGGGACCGTTTTCTTTTCTTGCTCCAGTGAATTTTTCTGCTGCCTTGGCTCTGGCAGCTTCGACTTGGACTTGGGCCCGCTTTTCACCTGTCCATCGTGTGGAAATCATGTGAAAACATGTGGCCGCCAGTCAGCCAGTCAGTCAGCCAGTCAGCCAGGCAGTCAACTAGTCAGCTAGTCAGCTAGTCAGTCAGGCATTCATTTAGCCAAGTTTCAGCAAGAGCAACAACAACAACAGCAACAACAATGGGAGCAACAAATTAAAGTAATTTCCTACCGCAACGTTTTCAAACTTCATTTTATATATTTTTCTTTTTTTGTGTAATTTTTTCCTTAGCATTTCTTCAAACGCTGCGAATAACGTTTCATTTTAGTTTGTTTTTCATCGCGTTAATTGCGACTTTTCATATGCCAAGTGCATTTTACAAACTATCAACCCGAATCTGAAGCTGAATCTGAAGCTGAATCTGAAGCTGAATCTGTATCTGAATCTGAATCCAATTCCAAATGGCCAAAGACAGCAGCTGTGAATGTAGCTTTTACCGCTCATCAGCTTTGTTTTTATTGTTTTTAAGCTTCTTTCTGTTTTTGAGCAATTGTTTTAATTAGCCTCGCCGCGTATGAATGTGACACGCAAAATGCGACAGCTTTGGGTAGATCTCTGGTGGCGTCATCTTTGACTAGACTCTGGAGCTGCAGCTGCTCGTTGGAGCAAATGGTGTCAGAGTCTCACGACGAGTCGACAAGGCGGCCAGCGACTGGGGCGCAAGTATCTCACAGATACATTTGCTCATAAGCATCAATAATGCGCTCTAATGGAAATTGTTGACTTTGTCAACGTTTTTCATCTTTATCTCTTTTTTGTTATGCGTCAGTCAGGGTGAGAGGACGGAGCAGGGTGGCGGGTGGAGGGAGGGTGTGGCCGGCAACGCCACTTGACTGACATTTATCGCTGGTTTGGGCCGCTGTTGCAACAGAGTCGCCGCCGCCTGCTGCTGGTGTCAGCGACGCGATGACGGCGACGGCGACGGCAGCGGCAGCGGCGTTCAACGTTTTGGAAAATTTAGCACAAGGTTGCAACAGCCAGCAAAATGAGCAATTGTGGCAACAACAACAAAAACGCCAAAGCTGCTGCAACGCCAATAGTTGATGTTGTTGTTGCTGCTGTTGTTGTTGTTGTTGCTGTTGCTGTTGTTGCTGTTGCATTCAAATTGCTGCCGCTGCTGCTGCAGTTGTTGTTGTTGTCGCTGTCATTGCCCAAAATTGTAAATAAATAAATACTTAATTATGTTGTTTGGCCGCACCGCTTTTGGTTATCCAAAGAACTGGCTAAGCACAACAACAGCAACAACAACAGCGCTTAGCGCATTGCGCATACGCCACGTTGACCAAGCGCTATGAGAATCAATCTGTGGCCAAAGCAACAGCCTAAGTGTGTGTGTACACAATTTCACTTAATTGACTTCCAAGCAAGACATTTCCAAATATCACGTATACGGCATGTGCGCAGCCGAAGCGAGAGTTAAACAAATTGCGGCTGTCAACAGCCAAAAGTTAGTTCAGAGCAGCTCGCAATTATGACTAGTAGAAGCCAAGTTAACAGCTCAATATAATCACAGAGATCACCGCTGCAGTTGCAGTTGCAGGCGGCCACAAATTGAGGCAAGCGATCTGTCCAGATACTGTCAACATATCAATGCAAAGCACTTTGCCGGGCTGACTAAGCAAATTGTTAATTATCTTAACAGATCTCTGTCGTTCGATATCGTTTTGAAATTTATGCAAAACTCTGTTGGAAATCGATGCAGCTTTTAGTGGGTATCAAGAGGTGTGACAGATCAGGCATATATCTGATAACATATTTTATGGGTGTTAATATAGATACTAGCTAATAGCTCGACCTCAAAAAAGACACTAGTCTCGACTTGAATAGTAAGTCAACTTTCGAGCCTAGGACTTGAGTCGGCATCCTTCTTGACAATTCATCTACTGAGCTGCGTACACTGAATGGAAGTAGTAGAGAAAACGAGCAAAGAAAGTATTATCAATTTCATAAGAAGCTGCCCCTCCTGCTCCTGCTGCTGCACACAAAAGAAGCGCTGGCCTGGCTGCAATCTAAGTCCAAGCAGGCAGCTTAAAGTTGCCCCATCGGCAATCTTTTCAGCTCAATTTCATGCTGTTTCCCCTGCCCAAGTGCCCGCTCCTGGTGCACACACACACACACATCTCTGACTTGTGTGCGAACTGTTGGGATAAGTTCTAGCAGGAACTCAATCAGCACTTTCGCAGTTATGAAACGAGGCGGCAGCAGTTGCACATAAGCAGACGCACCGAAGGGGGTGTTGGATGCGCGGCTCAGACAGTTGCAGCTACTCCAGCCAAGCCACCCACGGACCACAGCATCCGTGAGTACGAGAGATAGACCAGCTGTGGGGCGGGTGGGCAGCGGGTGGTGCCACCGAAGGCAAGCGCTGTAAGCACAGAACAAACTGCAAAAACGAAACGAAAACTGCGACGAAGCTGAAGCCAACGACCGCAAACTTGCAGCAGCGCGCTCCAAAAATGCAGCAGCCAAACAAACCACTCGACTGGGTATATGCCACATGCCACCAGCCGCCACCCGCGCCCGACCAAGCCAGCCTGGCAGTTGCCACGAACCGGAAGTAAAACGCAAATGCGAAGGTTGCTTGGCTGCTGCTGCTGCTGCTGATGTTGCTGCTGTTGCTGCTGCTGCTGCTGCCGTTGCCGTTGCTGCATCTGCATCTGCGGCGCTCGAAGCAGCAGGGCAACAGCAGCAACTGCAGGTCGATTTGCAAGCTGCTGCTGCGTCTCAGTCTCTCTGTATTCTCGACTGGGCTGCCTGCCTGCCTGACTGCTCGGTAGGTGGCAGGTTCTTGGCTGCCGACAGATGTTGCTTGTCGTCATTGTTGCAATCAAAATGGCGTTTACAAACCTCATCCGCATCTTCCAGACTCTCCCCCTCCCGTCCCCTGCCCCCATCACTATCTTGCTCTGTCTAAATATAAGCAGAGCTCAGGTCTTGCTCAGCATTTTCAATAAGTTGTCGCTGGTCGCACTACAAATTTGCCTGGCCCCAAAAATAAACGCAGCCCAGCCTCGCATCGCAGTCGTAGTCGCAGTCGCAGAGCTCAGAACATTTCCAGCAAACATCGGGCATTCGGCATACATGCATATACACAGACACATACACACACTCACACACACACACACACACACACACACACATATGCATATGAGAATTCGCTGGGCTTCCGTTTCTGAACGCCTGTTCGAATTTTAAGCTATTTTTATTGAAAATGAGCGATATTCTCAGTGCCCCAAAAACATGCGACACAAAGCCGCTGAGAGCGACAGATGGCAAGAGCTAAGTGGCGAGAGCGCAACAGTGAATGACAACGATTGAGTGAGAGAGACCCAAGCAAAGAGAGACAAGATATGTATGTACGTGTGTGTGCGTACATGTGCCATGTAAAACTGTGTTAAGTGCATGCTGTGTGTGGACTGGGCAGCGGCTCAGCTCCATTGGGGGTTGCAATTGATGTGATGCACAGGCAGCCAACAATGATGGCTTCATTGTCAGTGCTCCGGCTTGACGCCACCCGACACCCGCCACCTAGCCGCCTACCCGCCTACCCCCCACTACCAACACAATTGTACACCCACTCAACGAGTGACAAATGGCCACGACGAAACACGATTACTCTTCACCTTTTCTCTGATGAAGTTTAAAGAGTTGAAGAATTAGCTTTTATATTTGTATAATGAAGTTTCTGGTTTGAATTCCGGTTTTAAGTATTGTCTTAGGCGATAGCTTTAGATGACAGTTCACGGGTTCAAGGGTTCACGGTTTCATGGGTTCACGAGCATACATTTTGGGCTCTTAAACATACCTGTACATTTTATTTTTGCTTTCATTCTATTTTGCTGCTAAAGCTGATGACTATTTCATGATACCGTATAAATATTGTAGGGTATAAACAAGCGCATTTTGCCTTTTTATTCTCGCACAAAGTGCAATCAACACTGCACACACTACCCGGCTTCCAGTTCTTCCGCCTGCCCCTACCCTCTGCTCTAGCGAGCCGGCAGAGCACTCTCCTCCGTCTCCTCTCATTTCCTCATCTGTCCCTGTTCAGTCTTTGACTCTCTTGTTTTTCATATTTTGTCATATTATTCTTTATTTTTTTTTTATATGCAAAAAGCAAACAGAAACTGCGCTTATTTTGCACCTCTCCCCATTCCCTCCTTGCCCACACGTGCGCCGGCAGAACCCATTAGAAGCGAGCTTTGAGCATGTTAGAGCTGGCGAGTCGGGAGAAGGGGACACGTAAGGGCGCAGCAAGTGGCAGGCGGCGCATCGCTTTCAAGCTGCCAAGTGCCAGCTTTGGGCATGGCTATAGTTATGACTACGACTATGAATATGGCTGTGGCTCTGGCTCTGGCTCTGGCTCTTGGCTGTTGACTGTTGGCTGCGACTGCGACTGCATTTCGCCTCATTTCGATTCATTTGCGCTCTCCGAGCTCACATTCTCGATGGCTGTGTTCTAAGCGTTGCCTCGCCGTCTCGCCGCATCTCCTCTTCGCCGCTTCGCTGCCTCGCTCCTGTCGCTTTTGTGCTCTGTAGTTTTGTAAGTGTGTGTGTGTGCGTGTGTGTGCTTTCCATGTCTTCTTTAGCTCCTCCATTTCCAGTTCTGTGCCTCTGTCGCTGCTGCTGCTGCTGCCGCAGCCGCCGCTGCTGCCTGTCTCTGTTCTCTGTTGGTTTTCGCACATTTCGCCCATTGTGTATATTTGGCAAGTTGTGCGCACTCAGCCCCCGTCAACGAGTCCGACTCGCTGCTGTGTACCCTGCGCCCGGCCGAGACCGAGTCCGCAGTCCGAGCAGTTGCCGTTGCTGCTGCTGAGTGGAGTGCTCTCTGCCATTTGCTGTGCGCCTGTTCTGAAACGACTCAAACTGAGAGAGAGATAAAAGCATCTTGTGCTAGATGATGCTTCTGTGTTGATAAGACCCAGGCCCCGCCGCAGCTCGGTCTCTGTCTCGTATGTGCGTGTGCGTGTGTGTGTGTGTGTGTGTGTGCGCGCGTGTGCATATCTGTGACTTTTGCGTGAAAATTGAGCACAATTTCTAGATGCACACAAAAGTATTGCACGAGTACAACCACAACTGCTATAATAAAGCTCTCACACACACGCACACACTTACACTCAAACCGCCGCCTGAGGTTAAGTTGGACTTCAGTTCTCTGCTCTGTTTGATTTGAGTGAGTTATGAAGTTGCAATCGCGTTGCGTGGGCGTCTCAGACTTAGCTCCAGTTGTCAGTTTGTGCTCTTTAAGCGGCGATTTATTGTTGTACTTACTTGTGGCAGAGAGACTGCAGCTCTTCCAAAACTGGGCGACACATTGTGCTGCAATCGGTGAAGAGTTTCTATTATTGGGGCGTGGAAAAATGCGTTTACCGTTAGCTTTATGGCCACGGCCATAAAAACCCAAATGCGATATAGACGGCAGCTTTGAAATGCTTTTCATATACATACATGTATCTAGCTGTAAATGCAACTGCCACACACGAGTCCAATAGATGCACGCAGACGGCCAACAGATACAAATGCGTGGATACAGCTCAAATGTAAATGCATTCTTGTGCACTCATCAGTCGTTCAATCTCATCATGAGCTCCATCATTACGATCTCGATAATGATGATGATAATGATATTGTTGTTGTTTTTGTTGCCCCTTAATGCAGGTCAATCCTGGCGTTGGTTGCCCAGTTGATACACTCAGCAAAATACTCATCGATATTAATTGACTAAAGTTTGTCAACTTATATTTATTATATTCTTATTCATTTGTATATTTATATAATAAAAGTCGATCGGATAAGGCCAAATAACAACTTCCAAGTCGACTTTTGATCTCCAATGTCCCATCTAGAATAGTACGATTTTGTAAAACATGTCTTCAATGAATTTTTGCGAAGATCTTCAAAGAGAGATCTCTATGAGACCAAAACACACGTATATACAAGCCCTTTTCACTTATTTTCCACAGTTAAGAGTGGAATTATGTAACATATCGCACATCAACTAACTTTCAACTTCTGCCAGTTCTTTAGAAATTCCTGCCATAAGTATTCGCTTTATTGCACTTTGAACTAGTTACATGGCCTTTAAATTCTTTCAGTGTACTGCAGCTTAGCTGTCCTTTGACATATGCCACTTGATTGGACAATTTGCATGCACCGAATACCGATTTAGATGCTGTGGCACTTTCACTTGGCCAGCAACTGGCAACTGCAACTGCAACTGAAGCTTCATGCAGGCAGCCATATTTGCTCTAGTCATAAATTATGCCTAATTATGCGGCATCTTGGCCAAGATTGGCCAGCTCCTGAGCGCAGAGAGCACTATGCAATTTGTCCACTCGGCCTACCCATGTGGGTTTTGGGGCAGCTTGTGGCCCAAAGCAGGCAGATCTTAGCTGTGGCTGCAGTTGATGCTGCAGTTGCCGCAGTTGCAGTTGCAGTTGCTGCGGCTGCGGCTGCTCTGTGCGGCAGGCGGGGGCGCCAGGGTGACCATTACGAAATTTTTGCAACTAAATTTGTGTCTACTTTCATTTTTTGTTTGTTTCTTTCTTTTTTTTCTGCTGCTTTTGTTGTTGCGGACCATGGCTTATAATTGTTACCTAGGCTCGGCTGCATTTAATGGCCGCATCTCGAAATTAGCCGCAACTTTCAACTGCGGCAAAAGAAAGTTGATTTGGCCGAAACTTGCAGTTGTTGTTGTTGTTGCCGTTGTTGTTGCTGTTGTTGCTGGGCACTTCAAGGTCATTTGGCAGGGCAAACAATAGTAAATTGTAAATTGCCATCGCAGTCGTCCCAGTCGACCCACTCGTCTGGCATTCCATGAATTTTTGTTCACTTTGTGTTCAACTTAATTAAAAGGCAAACAAAACGCAACCTCACACACAAGAACTGATAAAAAATGCTTTTATCAGCAGAACGAACAAAAAATAAAAACACAAAAAACAGAAATATACAAAATAAAACAACTAAGAGCGCTCTAGCCGGGCGTGCACTACTAGCTGATACCCTGTACCCAGCACCAAGTTGTCATTACACGCAGTCTAGCTTTCTAATACACATGCATGCAGAGAAAAAGACACACACACACACACACACAGAAATAATATGCCCACGCTGAGGCTGCGCTTCTTCTTCTCCTTCACTGTACTTCTTCTTCTCATTCACTGTGCTCCTTCTTTTCTGCGCCCCACACTTAAAGAATTTCATTCTTGAGTAACTTATGTGTTTATTGACAGACTTTTAAGACATTTTTGGAGCATGATAATTTCATGTTAATATGTATAAATAGCATTCGATATACTATACGATATCGATATTTATCGATTTCAAGAAAACGATCACAGTAACGAAAACTTGATCTTCGTTTGCAATAGGTAGAGCTACATTCAATTTTCGACGTCTTCACCTCTTGTAGTCCCTAGATCAACTCGGCTGAGCAAGGATATCAATGTACTTTGTGGTGTCAAAGATGTCTCTGGCTGCCCGTTGCATACATATGCGTCAAGCCAACATACCCTTTCATGCATTTTCAAGGGTATAAAACCACTGTCGAGACACTAACCACGATAATTATACAAAACATGTGGCTCGTTTTTGTGTTGTATTGTGTGCCTGGCCACAAGACTTGGGAGCGAAACCCCAAAGTTACCTACGAATACAATTGATAAGCATTTAGAATAGATACACGAATATACGACTAGCTAGTGATTGCTGGCAAGAGGAAGCATCACACACTCACACACACACACTCACACACACGTGCATGCGAGTGTACATATTTAATTTCCAAGCAAAAGTTTTAGATACATTTCAATGAAATTAACAAATGCTCGCAGTTTCTGGAAGTTGAGATAAAATTCAAGAATTTTATAGGGCTCGAGGGAAATACGCAGCGTTTGCCATTTAATTTAAATTCTTATCAGATTAAACGCAGATAAAAACCAAAATTGATAACCTTTTAAATAATAATGTGAACGATCTTTATGTTTGTATTCCTGTCAGGCCCCAAAGGCTTATCAATTTCCAGCGTTTATCTCTGACTCGACGCGCTTGCGAAAGCCTGGCAAACAAATATATAAATGTTGGCAATCATTTGCCTAATTATAATTCATTTTATGATCGCGAATATTTGCTTTCATTTAATGGCGTGCCATAAAAGACAATGCACAAACCTTAAAGAATGAATAGACGCTGGGCTGAGAATGCCCAGTTCAAGTTTAATAAACCTTCATAAACCAAAACCCTTTATTAACCCCTTGAGTTGGTCACAAGATACTGATGGATACTCGATCAATATGATGATCAATACGTGTTTTAATCCAACGCCAAGCTCGGAAAGTTCATTTTAAACTTTTGCTTTGCATCCGCTTCAATTTGCTTTGAACTCATTTTTGATAAGACAGAGATAAGACAGGGAATTTATCGAACCCTTCCCTGAGGGAACAAAGACTATTTGTGGGAAAGCATTCAAAACCGCACATTATAAAACAAAGCATTCGCGTTCCATAGATTTTAAAAGCATTTTTAAAGATCGCCTTTCTATGCGATTCTCATGGATATAACTTATATGAACTCTTCTGCATTCTTTCTTCCACTCTAGTGAGATGCACTCTTAAAGGACTTCCACCCTACATCTCATTGATGCCAATAATATATATTGTGTAAAATTTGGGGTGAGTTCAGATTTACATATACATATATATATATTTGTTTATAACTAAGAAACGATATGCCAAAGAAGTTCAGTACAGGTCTTAATAGTCCACAATTCGTATGGAAAATGAAAACGTTTCGGGCTATTTTATCAGAGTTATTTGAAAAACAATTTTCAACTCTAAAAGTGTTTCAGTTCTCTTGAGAGCTGACCAGAACTTTAATGGGTTAACAGTTGAGCCAACTGGGCCTTATCGATGCTGCCCACATACAGATGCATCCATTGCATCGCATCGCATCGCTTCTGTCACCATCACATCGAATGCCTTTGGGCAGGGCAGGGCTGGGCACCGGCTCCGACGCCGAGTGTGACTCCGTCTCTGGTTCTGGTTCTGAATGTGGCTCTGACTGGGTGTCGGTGTGTCTGTGTGTGTCTCCGTGCCTCATCAACAATGTCCAATCGACGTGTGTGGCCTGGGGAACGGGAACGGGAACGGGCACGGGAACGACTGGTGGCACTTGGGCCGAGAGCGGAGCATGTGGTAGGCCTGACAACGACAACGACCACGACGACGGCGACGGCGCCGTCGATGGAATGTTGTTAGTTATAAAATGGCCACAAAATCATAACGCGGGCGTGGGCTCAACTCAGTGCCACTGAGCACTTTCCTGGACCTAAAACCGAACCTGATATTGACGATGACGAGCCACGAGTTACGAGCTGTGAGCCGTGAGCTGTGAGCTGTGAGCTGTGAGTGCCCCATGCCGCCGTCTCTCGTCTGGGTCAGCCGGTGGTGGCCGATGTTGCCATCAAAAGGTTGGTCCAGAGTGTGAATTAAAATGTATTTTTTTTCTTCTGTTTTTGTTCTCTTTGCCCGTTTTTACATGTGTTCTGTGTGTTCCGATTGGGGATCTACAACTGGCAGCCGGCAACTGGCAATAACTAAGCGAACGGGCTAAAAATCGAAATCAAAACTCGTCGCAGTTGTTTTATGAGTTTTAGAAATTCTTTTTCACAGCATACACACGTACACACACACACACACGCACACGCACACGCACATATTTCTTTTTTCCACATGCACTCGTCGGAGTCGCCCACAAAAACAAAAAAACTTGTTTTGTTTTTCTCGTTTCTGTTTGCCATTCTTGTTATTATTATTAGTTTTCTATTTCAATGGCAGCGACGTCGGCGGCGTTGGTGGCTAGCTTTGAATAATGATGATAAGCAGAGCTCCAGCCATCCGTCCAGCCATCCGTCCAGCCATCCGTCCAGCCATCCGTCCATCCGACCATCTATCCAACCAGTCAACCATCCAGTCTGGGCCAAACCGAACCGAACGAGCACAAATATATCTGAATACAAACGTATTTGTATAAACTCGCATCCATCCATCTGGCTGTCGTTCTCTTTTTGATTATTGACTTATTGTGGCATTTATTTTGTGTGTATATCTTTTATTTTGCTCGAAATCGTCGCCAGGTACACGAGAAATCGTCACGGTCAGCAAAAGATACTCTGGGTGCCCGAAAGTATCTCAGCCTATGCAGATACATTTGAAGCGCACGCTTGTCCGTTTTGATGTTGTTGTCATCAATTTAACAGCAACAACAGCAGCAACAGCAACAACAATGTGAGAAACAAGAACAAAACCAGACATTCTTCGAGACTCGGTCGTTGTTCGTTCTCATAATTTGTTTGCCTCGTTTGGCCCCGTCGCTGCCCCTTACCCCAGCTTCGAAGCCCGTTCCCAATTCTTTTCTTTCTCGCGCCATCGTCGCCGACTGTGAGAAAGATTTTATTTCGTTCAAGTGGTTTTTGATTTAACACCAAACAACAGCAGCAACAACAACAACAACAGCAACAACGGCAACGGCAATGGAAAATATTTTAATGATGCGTCGTCAATGCAATTCGGAAAAATGAAAAAGAGATTTCCAACTTGTTTGGTGGCCACGCTCTTTGCTTTCCACTTTATCTTGTGCTGTGGTTGTGTTTTTCATAGCCATCGATTGATTAGCTCTGGGGAAAGTCGATAGCAAGTCCGTTGCAGCAACGACAACTGCCGCAGAACCCACCCCAAGGCATCTACAGAAAAGGGGTAGCTCGCCAAGAGAATGAGAGAGAGAGAGAGAGAGAGAGGGAGAGAGGGAGAGAGAGGAGAGTGGGCAGACGATCGACAGACCGAGAAACCACTCGACAAGCTGCCAATGCGCTTCGATGCGGTAACATCTGTCACGGCTGCTTCCTGGACACTGCACCACACAGCAACCACATTTCAAGCAGCTTATTGGTATTTAAAGGAGCTTGCGTCGGGCATAAACGCATTGCGATACAGTTTGCAACGGTTCAATTAGCTCTCGATAAATACAGGGTGCTTCAAGTGGGTCAAACATATTTGCTGTGCCTGAAAACAAGCCTTACCGAACCTTAAAGGGCATGGACTGAGAATAGACGAACTTAAGCCGGAATCGAAGCAAGGATTCTTGCTCAATTTTGGGAATGTCTTAACAAACCATCTACATACATCGATATTTATCGATATTCCGATAATGAAAAAGGATAAGAAGATAAAAATGATGTACAAGTTCTGAGAATGTATATTTCAAATGTTAGGAGTCGAGCTCCTGAAGTTTCCGAACTGGACTCGTTCATTTAGACGGACAGACGGACGGATATGGCTAGATCGATTCAGCTCATCGTCCTGGTCATCACTCATGGGATCGGGATGCTCCCTCTTATACAAATTAACTTATACAGTAGGTAAATCTATATTTAATCCAATGAAACGACAAACAACTGACAGAAAATGTGTCGAGGCGAGGTTTCTTTACGAACCGGAACCTTTCGAGCCGCATCAGCCAACATTTGTTTGTTTGGCTCGCAGTCAGGTTAACCACATTACATAAATGATGTGACAATTCAATTTGAACTCCATTTAAATATGCCCGAGAGCATTTAAACTTCTTTGTGCGAAATTCTGTATAATTTTTGCTTGCGTTTCGTCTTCGGTATTCCTTTCAAGTCCTGGGTATTATTTCATTATGAAAATATGCAATATATATTTGCCGCTTTTTGCTTTGAACTGTGCGTGTTGCCGCCACAAACGGAACCGCAGCTGATGTCAAGGACTACGTGGCCGGCCGGCATGGACTCATTAATGTGACACTAATCATGTGACCTCGAGTGTTTGGCCGCCTGCTATGACCTGACCGCTTGTGCGCGGCAATCGGAAAAGTTTTCCCTGCCACTCATGGAACAACGGCGAATGAGTCGAACCATTCATAAAAATGCCATTCTATTGCTTTCTTCTCTTTGTGGCACCTTTCTTTCAGTCTGCTGTGTCTGTTGATTGGAAGCGCTTAGGAAAATCAACACACACAAGAAATGAAAACTGGCAACTGGGAACTGTGTACCAAATGGGCGACTGGTAACTGGGAAAGGCTGTGCCCAGACACAGATAAAGCGGGCCTAGGAAGCGGTTCTTGCGTAGGTAGCTTCGCCAACTGGGCCAAACAAAAGAAAACACACAAGTTACTCAAAAGAGAGAGTGAGCGAGAGAGAGAGAGAGAGGGGGAGAGAGAGAGAGAGGGAGAGTGATATACATTTTCACCTTTCGCAGTTGCAGTTGCTGCCCGCCTTTGAGAGCATGACGCGTGTCAGGGGCAACCAATTAGCAGAGAGGCTCTGCGGTATCTGTGCAGTCTTTTGTGTTCACGACATAGGGGTTGCTGATAGCTGCACAACAAGCATGTACACTCAACAAAATCTTCATTCCTAAATATAGCTATATCCCAGCGAAGTGCATTTTTTAGACAGTTCTGGATGTTTCTTCTTAACAAGGCTCCAAACGGAACCGCATTGAGCCTGGAATTGAACTTGTTTCTTAGCAATGATCTTAACCAAGAAACGAACTTTCCATCGGATTAGTTGGATACAGATTAGCTGAACCCTTTGTATATTACTCAATGAGCTGTAAAAAGCCGACTGCATAAACCAATACCTTAATGCGAGGCATGAGTTTGACCTGTGAACCGAACCAGTGTAAACGGTTATGGAGCTGTTTCTTAGAAAATATGTCTCCAATACTTCTGACGGCTTGCAACGCCATGCAGTATTTGTTGCAGTGTATTCAGATCCCTGAGCGTTGCCGTGTGGCTGACGCTGATGAGCCGCAAACTGCGCAGGAAGCTTCATCCAATTGACAAGCGGCATTTAAGGGATAATTTTCGGGGCATGTGTAGCAGTTGCCCCCCCAAAAGAAAACAAAAAAGTGGAAAGGACAAACTGCGCAGGCGCAAAGGCAGACGACACAGCGTGTAGGCAGCCAAAGTGCGCAGGACGTCGAAAAGGACGCGCTCCAACAGTTTTTTGTGCGAGTCACTGTAACATCTGCTTGTGCCTCATCATCGTCATCATCATCATCATGATGATGAATATGGCCGCTGTCCTGTGCTGTCCCGACAGGACATGTGCGTTTTTAGTTATTGAAATTTTTACTTGTTTTGTCCTGCGCGCTATGCTCTGTGCATTGAGTATTTAATTGCAGATAATATCGACAACAAACAGCAGGCAATTCAGTTCGACTGAAAGCCAGTCCCGACTTAAGGATCAAGCAACAAAAAGGTACCAAAACACGGCTGAATCAACAGCTGAAGTTGCCGGAAATGCATCTGTGGCCAGGTCCCCGCTTCTGCTGCTGCTGCTCCGCAGGACATTTGTCCTGCCTTCTGCGTTCTGTGGAGGCGCGCACGTGTCAATAATTGTTCAGTTGTGGAGCTCGAGAATCAGCTGTCGTTTCGGACCCCTTTCTGAGACATAAGTGCCATTCGGCATGGGCATACAACTGTTATTTGTGTGGGCTTTAGGTGTTATTCCATAGAAAATTGGACAGCTATTTACCATATCCGAATAATGATAATTGGGAGTTAAACATTAGTTGCCCCTTAATGAGTGCATAAATGAGGGAATACAGAAATTATTGGTTCTAGCGAATGTTGTACTATATTATGATGTAGAGCTGGACTAAAGGGTATTATATAAACTTTAACTGGAAATCTAACATATATATTCCCTGATTCGGCTCACAATTGGAACTAATGCCTCGAGTTTGTTGAATCTGGTTCGAGAACAGAAATAGATTCGGTTCATTATCGATATTTAAAGTTTCTTGAGCTTACTTTTACTTTTCAATTGGATAAATATTACTTAATTATATCCACATATTTCTCTAGTATCAGATTGGGAGATGAAATCTAATTTTGAAACCAGTTCAGATCATAACAAGTCCTCGCATCTATCATTAGCCACAATTCTATCTGAGTATCTGATCTCTATCTCTAGCTGATTTTCTTGTAATATCGTAATATTATAACAAATTTCATTCAACTAACTTTGTCAGCAACCTTCAGCCTTGGCATATGGAATCCATCTGCAAGCTGTCTTGTTTTACGTTTTGAAGCATGTTCAATTGTTTCCGACTGTTGTGTAAGCATTCTACAAATAAGCTACACTTCTTGGCCAGGTATTTAGCATCCGCATTGTATCTGAAACTCTTGTAGCGTAACAGCTCAAGCATCCCAATTGTTATTTTTGTTGGCCATTGAATTGCGTTTAGCCCAACAAAATGCAAATTAGTTGCGCACTTGGCCAACAGTTAACTGTGAGCGCACTCATCTGTCTCTCTCTCTCTCTCACTCGCTCGCTCTCTCTCTCTCGTCGCACACAACTCACAGCAATTGCAAAAGTAACGGCAAACCTAATGCCAAAGAAGCCAACAGCAACAACAATAACATCAACGACAACAACAACAACTTGACTGTGCTGCTAATGTAATTGTATTTGTAAATGCCATAAAGTTGGCAACACTTGCTGTGCCAACAGCAGCAGCAGCAGCAGCAATACAAATGAATTATGTTGGCTGCCCAGCAGCCGCTCCATTCACCTCACCTCAGCTCGGCTTAGCAGCCCACCACCCTACTCTCCACACCGCCTGCTGCTGCTTAAGCCACACAAATGTTGCTCCAACGTTTGCAAATGAAGTTCACGAGATGGTCAAGACGATAATGTTGGCGAGCGCATTTGCCAAGTCATGAGGCGAATACGTTGTTGTTGCTCCTGCCCTGACACCGCAGCAACACTGGCAACGGCAACGGCAACACTGGCAACAACAACAACACAATTCAGTTAGTCAATGCGCGTCACAGCGAACGAGTTTTTTTGTGCTTTGCTGTTGTTGTTACTGTTGTTGGTGTCCATTTTGTCGCCGTCGCTGCCCTCAAATAGTTGGAAATCAAATCAACAACAACATCAACTACAACGACAAAACTACAACAACAACAACAACTACAAGTCTAAAACTAAAATCTATGTATGTAAAACTCAATTGAAGCGCAGCGAGCGTTGCCCCAAACCCGTCTCCCCGTCGCTCCACATTTTTTCTCTTTCTTTCTTTTTTTGCTGTTTGCCTTTTGTTTGATTTAGTTGATGCAGCTCGCAACCCGCAGCCCGCAACCCTGCCCGCCGCGCCCCTGGCTTATGCATACGAGCTCCGCTGTCGCCGACTTGAAGTTCCAAGCCCAAAGCTGACTGCAGTTCCCCCTGCCCATTCACCAATACTCGCGCACACACACACACATGCACATACTTACACACTGCATAACTGAATCTGAATCTCTGCCAGCGTCGCTGCTGTCGCCGTCGTCGCAGTCGTCGCCAGCGTCATACAAATATTTAGTAGAGTATGAAGTAGTTCGGGTTCGGTACATAAAATGTGTTGACCTCAGTTGACCTCGTTTCAGTTTCTTTTGCTGTTGCTGCTGCTGCTGCTGCTGTCGCTGCCGCTGCCGCTACTCTTTTTTCTGCTTTTTGCAGCACTTATTTTATTTGTGCAAACGTTTTAATGAAATTTCGTTTCATTTTTTTCTGCTTTTTATTTTATTTTTTTTTTTGTGTGTTTCTCGTTGTTTCTTTGTACTCCCAACGTCTTCGTTTTCTCTCCCTCGTCTGGACACATTTGAGCGCGCCGCTGAGTTTTTCAATTAGAAATCATCATAATCGTATCTCTTTGTGGTTCTTCAACCTTCCTGCTGCCACCGCTGAAGGGAGCGGGGATGGAGTGGGGAGACAGCTGCAGCTACCACACAGCCGAGCTGCCCCAGAGCTGCCGTTTTGTCTATCGACTCCGGAACGGTGCCCGGTGCCCATTCTGGGCCCCGGTCAAAGTCTCGCAGCTCAAATAGACTTTTGGCGAGTGTAACTCTTTTTCTATTTATTTATTTCTTCTTTTTTTTTGTAGTTTGTAGTTTGTTTACCTCGCTTAATGTTGTTGATGATTACTTTCACCGGACAGCAACAGCAACCAAAGTCTGAGCACAACAAAACACAGTTATGACAACAACAACAACAACAACGGGGGCAACAACAACGGCAATAGCCAAGCGATTGCTGAGGAAGCAACAACTATAACAACAGCAACAACAACAACTGCTAGCAACAAAAAACGTAGCAACGTTGCTTTGCTTATTCGTTGTTGTTGTTGTTGTTGTTGTTGTTGCTATTGTTGTTATTGCTTTGGCATATGAAATATGTTTGAACATAATGAGGCCAACAGAGCTCTTGTTGTTGTTGTTGTTGCTGCTGTCCACTGACGAACTGACTCCAACTCTGACTGCAATGATTGCAGGTTGCTGCTGTTGCTGTTGCTATTGCTGCCGCTGGCATCAGCAACATTCGCTCTAATAACAACAGCAACAACAACTAGCTCAGTCTTAGTACGTAATCTGTATCTAAATCAAAATGAAAATTTGATACAATTAGCAAGGCACAAAAAGTCTTGTGATTGTTATTGTTGTTGCTGCTGTCGTTGCTGCTGCTGTTGTTGCTGCTGTTGTTGCTGCTGTTGATGCTGTTGTTGCTGTTACCAGCTTGCAATAAATTGTCGGCATATTTGTTGCAGCTCTATATCTGCTTTAAGCTACTCACTTTAGTTCAAGCCATAAATGGGTTCAGATATTGCAGTCCAATTACAATTCTACAAATATTCAAAGAATATTATTGAATGTCCAGTTCCGGGCACTCCTCAAGCCACAAAGCACCTTTCTATAATACTTCAAAACACACCCAAAAACTTTTATATTTAGGCAAGTTATCTTAAACCAGTCTCTTGATCTCTCTATACGTTAGAGTATATTTATGTCCTGATTGATCGATCGCTGATCAATAGACAGCTCAAGCCGTAAGAGCTAGTTAGACATCTGCATGACATTTGCACTAGTTACTCTTTTCCACCCGCAAATGAAGAATATGCGTGGAAAGCGGATTTGTGCTTTGTTTCTGTTTCTGTTTGATTACCATCCGATTTGTTGCAACATGTTTGTAAATATAATAAAATTTCTCACGAGCGGGTTATATTTAGGAAAAGAATGTCTAAAATTTGTTGGAGGAATGCTTAACCTGGAAAAAGTTGTGAAATGTCTGCTAGTAATATGTATATTATACCAATTTCCACTTGTATTATATCTCATTATTAAAGCTGGGTAAAATTCGCAGGTATTATATGTATGTATATATATATATCCAATTTCCAGTTGTCTTATTTCTCGCAGCTTGTTTTCTTATTATCGCCCTCATGCTCCATGTACTTTCTATTTCCTTGGCACGCATTTGGGTAAAAAGTAAAAAACGGCAGCAGCAAAAATATAATAAAAACCGTTAGGTAAATGAATTTCGGTGGCAGCTACCAAAAAGTTGACATGCATCTCATATAACGCGTAGCCAACAAAAAGAGAAGAAGAAGAAGAAAAACATTCAACGAAAAAACGAGTCAAAACCAGCGACGTCTTTCGGTTCACGTTCACGTCCACGTCCACGTCCAAAATTTCATTGTACCCACGCCGACGTCTGCGAAGCGACAAGCGGAAATGGTAAACATTACCTTTACCTACACTTGCAACACGGTCTGGTTGGGCTGTGGCAGGGGGAGGGGCTGACGGGCTGGGGAGGGGCAGGGGGAACTGAGAAACAAAAAACGGTTAGTTATGAAACCAAAGCATCACTCAAAGGCAGCCGCCAAAGCCGCCCGCGCTGCTCAAGAGAAGAAGGGGTATAGTTACGAAGGGGTGGGGGGGGGCCGTTGGGGCAGAGTAAAAGCCGCATAGAGGTGACAGCCGCTAGAGAAGCTCAGCGGGCAATGCGGACTCGGCTCGTACAGCAGCAACTTTCCAATGTCTACACACAACAGACACACAACAACACACACACAACCACAATTGTACATTATTTTATTATTGTTTCGCTTAGTTTTGAACCAAAAGGCGGCTACAACAGCCACAAAAGTAACAGTTGCATGTAAATGTCGGGGTGTGGACAAATTTGATGTCAACGGCAACAGCGAAAGACTCGAAAATGATTTATTCATAAATTTATTAGTGTATCTGCAGAGCATATTGTACTTTCATGAATCAAAACTAACTTTCATTGGCGCTTAATCAACACTGGCACTTAATCAACACTGACTACTTTATCAACACTGCACAATTTAATAATATATTTATTAGTGTTTACTTCCGGATTCACTAGATCATTATTTTTAGGGCACATCTCCAATGTGTTAATCAACACTTATAAATAAAGTTGTTATTTACCAACACTGGCCAACAGCAGGGCTCGATTCAGTGTCTAACCAACACTTGCATTTGAATAGTATAACAAATCTCTCTTCCGATCATATTTGCCAACACTGGCAACTTTGCGATTCCAGTTGCTCAACACTGGCCAAGCAAAGCTGTGCGCACGCTTAATATTTAAGCCAACGAAGAAATAAAACATGAAAACTATTTAAATTTATTTGTGCAAAACACGTTTATTTAAATAAGTTGATTTATTTAAATTCACATGCAATTTTAGTCAGCTAAACTGTTGCACAGTTAAAAACAATTCAATAGCAAGTGGATGCGGATTGTGCAAACGGAATGGCGAATGGGTAAACAAGGCGGACTGCGGACTGCGGACTGGGCAGTAGACAAAACCCCAAACGAAGCCCGAGTCCATGCCCCAGCTACATGGGCATGCCAGGCTGCCACGCATTGCACCCGAATGCTGGCATGTTAAATGGAAATGCATTTGGTGGCAGGCGAGGCAACGACAAACATGGAGCAGCATTCAGCGGGATGTTTGGACGTGCGGGAGTCGTGTGGGCTAAAATAAAACCAAATAGACGGAAAATAGGGAAAAATGCACAACGACAACGACTGACTGTGCAGGGGCAGGTGTAGGGGCAGGGACGATGGAGCAGGAGCACAAAATACACACACAAACACACACACACATCCTTGACAGTCCCGATTGCGAGTTCATTGCATTTTATGCGAAGCGACGTTGCAGGTAAAATGCAAACAACAACAACAACAACAACATCAGCAATATGGCTGGGCCGGAGCTGAGTCTGGCTTTGGTAACTGGCTAATGCGCCACGCACCCAACAGCCAGCTGTATGTAGGGTCTTGCGGGGGCCAAAAGGGGCCAGCCACAGTTGTACAAGTGTGTGTGTGTGTGTGTGTGAGTGAGTGTGTATAGCCAGGCGACCCTTCGCAACCAAAATGCCACAACACAACACAATTTTCTCACCAGCAGCAGCTGCAGCAGACGGTGACAGGGAAGCAGGAAGTGGGAACTGGGAGCAGGAGCTGGGAGCTGGGATTGGAGTAACGGGAAATCGGTAACCAACACCCGCCGAACAAAAGCCAACTCATTGAGTTTTGAGTTTTAGGAGGATTGTGGTGCAGTTGCTGCTGCTGGTGCTGCTGCTGGTGCTGGACACTGGGTGGTGCCAGTTGCATTTACAGTTGCACGCAAGTGACAGGTTAACAGTCAGGCCGGGGGCACCGGAGGCACTCTCTGGCAGTCATGGGCCACCAATAACAAATCCCGGCATTGATCGAGGCAATCGCAATAAGCGGCAAACGTTGACAGTGGACAGGTCGGGCCGGGCCGAGGAGCACATCAGTTAAGCATCTAGTTGGGCCTAGGACAACTACAGCCCCCCCCCCTCCACCTCACGGGGGCAGGGCAGGACAGAGCCAATGCCTGTGGCCAGAGCAGCAGCAACAGCAGCAGCAGCAGCAGCAGCAGCAGAGGCAGCCACAGTACAGTTTACTGGCAGAAATCATAAAACGAAAACGAGTTACAAAACTGCTGAATTCCGCCAGAGAACATCCATGGGAGAACAGGTAGAGGCAACTGGCGACGCCGTTTTGGAATGCAAAAACTAAAAATAGGAAAAAGCCAGGCCAAAAACCGAAACCAGCCCCATGGCCAGGGATATGCCCCGCCAGCGGCAGCCAGCTCTATTTATGTGCCCGTGCCTGTACCCAGTCCGCATATCCCATGCCCATGCCCATGCCCATGCCCACTGCCAAAGGCTGTCGAGCAACAACAATTGCAGTTGCAGTTGCAGTCGCTTCTAATGTCTGGCCATGCTCGTTGCCATTATATCGTTAGAGGTGGCACTCAGCCCAAACCCAGGCCCAATACAAATAGCAGATCCAACCTTTTAGCCGTTCCCGTCTCCATCCCCGTCTCCGTCTCGGTTTCGGTCTCGTTCTTCTGGCACCGGCGTCGCCAGTTTGCCGTTGACTTTGATTGCAAAGTTTACATGGCACCAAAGTGCATTTTCAATAAAAGGAAATATCAAATACACACACACACACACACACATACACGCTGATGTATATAGTGTTTATATGGCATGTCGTATATCGTGGCATGCCTTCAGTTTTTGCACTTGTTCTGCTTCTTTTGCTGCCGCTGCCATCACTCTACCTCCTGCCTACTGCCTGGTCAGGACTCTGCGACCTCGACACGGCGCTCTTAAGCTATGAAAAGTTGTCACAAGTCAAACACCCAGCACCGCCAACCGCTGCCCCTTGCCGCCCGCACAAGGATGCGCCAAGTGAACTTTGAATGTAGTCTATGCAAGGACAACAACTGGAACAGCAGCGAAAACAAGAGACTAAAATTGTCTTAAATAAGACTATGAGATACCCTACAATCTGTTGGTAGTCATAAAACGGGTAATCTTTTATTATTAATTCGATGGAACAGCATAAACAGATCTATTGGAAGATTTATTCAAAAGAACCTAACTACCTATATTATGGTAGGATCATTTATGTATCCAGGCTGTGGTTTAGGACTAGTTAAAAGTTTTTCCAACACTGCTTCCAAGCTGATTTTAACAAGGTTCAACGCAGTTTTTGAGCATCCTTCAAGCTGGTTCAATGCGGGTTAAAACAGTTTTCCTGCTGGTTCAAATCTTTTCCAGCTAGTTCAACGCAGATTCCCAGCTAGTTAAAAGCTTGTTCAAAGCAGTTTCAGCTGGTTCAACGCTGTTCGTTGGTTCAAACCAGCCTTAAAGCTATCAAGCAGCCAGTTGAAAGCTAATTCAAAGCTGTTAAACAAATGCTTAACTAACCAGCTTTTGCGAAATACCCAAAACCCAAGAAGAATATATTTGAATAGTTTTGAAACAACAACAACAACAACAACAGTTGCTGCATGAGCACAAAAAGTTGTCGTGAAAACTTTTTGACACTTTCAAATGTGCCGGGCTATTGAAAATTTAACGCTGTCACAGTCGACTTTTCAAATTACAGAATGAAAACTTCTGCAGCTGCTTCTTGCCATTTTCACCACTTTGCCACGCCCACTGCCACCTTTTGCTAATGTTATCAAAGAAAATTTGTTCTAAATCTTGTTGTTGTAGTTGTTGACTATCTTTTGGCGCAATTATTGATCTGAAATTGTAAGTCAAGACTTATTCTAAAATCCATTTAAACACTTTTCTTTTGTTAAGTTGTATTTATTTTGGTGTGCAATTTAGAAGCTGAACCGTTCTGATCCAGAAACTCAAATTCCCTTAACTGTGAACCGAATCCCAGTCGTAACTAGGCACATGGTGGCCACCTGCACATTTCCTCGGCAGCCATTGCGATGCAGGTGAGCAGAAGAAAGGTTTTAAGCAGCATCTTCTTTGTAGATTCAAAACCAAATGACTTTTTCTCAGTCTCCTTTCCACTATTATATGCAGGAAAAACATTTGTAGCGTGACAAAAGTTCTAAAACGCCTAACCAATCGAATTACACCCATTAAAGCATAGAAGGATTACGTGTTCTTAAAAGAGTTTAACTCAAGTCTACGAGTTTGAATTCCAATTATTGTCAAACTGTGAACTGTACCAGTTACAAACAATTTATTTGCTTTATGCATAATAATCACTAAATTTAAAGAGAATGTGAAGAAATTCGGCTCAAACCGAATCAATGAAGAAATGAACCATGAACCGAACCAGTAACAAGCCATGCTCAAAGTATGCAACTCTGCCTCTCTCTTGCTCTCTCGCTGTCTCTTCATAAAGCAATTCCTTATTTGCGTTTCTTTGTAAAAGACAATTCAAATACTTTAAGTGGCAGTTGCAGCTTGAGCCATTTGCCTGGCTGCTTAAAGAATTGCAATGATCCGCGCTGCAGTTGTCAGCTTGGAGTCTCGAGTGGCGGCCAAGCAGTTGCCCGGATGTCCGGAGCAGTTGGTCGCTGCCAACTGGCAACTGGCAACTGGCAACAGGCAACTCCCTTTGTCGACTGTCCACTTTTGTGTTGTGTGCTGTGTTGTGTTTGCGCTCTTCGGGCCACGCCTCGTCGGCATATTCATCAAAATTCACTTTAACTTCATTATCATCGTTATTGTTTTATTTATTCCACCTTCTGTTTCGCCTCAAGACACTTGATCGCTCAATTGATTTTGCGGGCTCAGCGCGGCTTGGTTCGGCTCGGCTTGGTCGCGACTTGCCTTGACTTGACGGCCACAGTTCTGCAGAGGGGCTCGCGACGCTGCCCCCCCTTGCCCTGCCTTTGCGAAATACGAATGCGCAGCCGAACCCGAAGACGAACCCGAACCGAAAGCCCGACAACCTCTCGGTCGCTGGGTCTTGCTTCATGGCGTGGCCTGCCTGCTGCTTTTTGACGGTTTCGCTGTTGGTTTTGTTCTCGCTTCTTCTTCTTCTTCTTGTTGTTTGTTGTTGTTGCTGTTGTTGTTGTTGTTGCTGTTGCTGTTGTGCGCATTGTCGACACTTTATTGACTACTTTTCTGGATGAATTTGTTGGTTTCTTAATTTCACTGCACCGCACCAATTCCTTCGCCATCGCTTTCGCCCTCGCCCTCGCCCTCGCCATCGTCCTGTTCATTGTACTCATTGCCTCGCTCTCCTCTCTCTGATATCACTCATACGCCCCGCGGCCGCAGCGTTCTGCTCTCCTTCGTCTGCGCTTTGCACTGCGCTTCTTTTGCCGGCTGCTGCTGCTGCATCGATTTGGCTGCTGCTTCTTTTTTATATAATTTTATTGTGTTTTTTTTTTCGTTACTTATGTGTTTAATTTTTTATTTTACTTTTTTGTTCTTTTTTTATTGCGCTGCGGCCCAGACACAAAGACAAAACCAAAGGCAGACGCAGACACAGACAACAGCGTCGGCGTCGTCGTCGGCGACGGTGACGACGTCAGCGTCATCCACGTCGCTTTGGGTGACTTTGGAAGCGACTGGAAGTTACACACACACACACGCACACGCACAGACACTGATTTAGCCGGCCTTAAATATGAGTTGAGGTGTTGTCCTCGCTTAAATTAGCCCGTCTCTGCGTCTGGCCCCACCCCTCAGGCCCCCCTTAGGCCCAGCCAGACCCATGTACGTTGCCCGTCTGCCTGCTTATATGCACACAGCTATGCATATATCTGTTTACATAAGAGAGTATATATTTATATATATATATTCGTATATACATAATTTGCCTGCTCAGTTGAATCTTATGTATATTGGGTACACTTATCGCTTTTGTCTTTGGCATCTTTGTTTAATTTATGTTCCAGTTTTTAACGGCTTTGTCTTGGGCTTATAAAACCCTTTTTGGATCAACGCCATAAATCAGCTAAATATTTCTTGACATAACGGTTAATGCTGCACGCGCCTTTTATGGCCACTCGAACTACCCGAAACGATCAGAGTTTTTGTTGATTCCGATCAGCTATCAAATTGCACGCAGCCCCAAAATCAAAGTGTGAATAAAAACATAAACATTTAATTGCCAATCGGTTAGTTGTTTACACGACGTTGCCGATCGCATATAAAACCGACCACAAATTGTCATTTGGCGCCTCCAAAGGGGTGAGGGGGTTATCGGCCAGTTAAGCCGGCTGTGCGGGGGGAATCTGAGACCAAATTGGCAGCCATATAGTTTTATAGACCCAACAACTTGTTGTATGTACAAAACTGCAGCCAACAGCATGTATACAGAGTTATAAAGAACGGATCTGACGAGCAGTCCATTGAAATCGTTTAAATGCTTTTAGATTGCATAATAAAGCAATCATTAATACTATAAAAGTGTAAAACGCTTTGGATTACTTAAAGTTATCGAGACAAGAAGGCGCAATTACATGAAAGTGCATTTGGGAGAACTCTTTTGATGAGCTCAGCAAGAAGAGTGACCCATGAGTGGCCAGCGGATTGAGCCAAGAAGGCAAAGGATTGAGTTCGAACCTTAAACTAGAGCAAGGATATAGTGTTATCTTAGCTAAAGCGAACCAATAGGGCAACGATGACAGAGAGGATCTGGCTTAAACCCCGAGCTAGTGCAAGGATGTCGTCTAATCTTAGCTAAAGTGACCCAACAGGGCAATTAAGCAACGAGGAAGGGGCTCAAACCCCTTTATCATAGCTAAAGTGACCCAATAAGGCAATTGAACTACGTGGATTGGGTTCGAACCCCAGACTAGTGCAGACTAGGGATGAATTATTACCCTAGCCTCAGGCCATAGATGCCGGTGCCAGTGAGAACTATAATAACAAGAAGAATCATCAACATTCATCAGTTTGTCAGTGGAATGCACAACATTTCGAATGACGTTTAATTTCTGGCAAGTTTTCCAGT
Organism: Drosophila kanekoi; assembly: GCA_037075305.1. Classification (NCBI taxonomy): domain Eukaryota; kingdom Metazoa; phylum Arthropoda; class Insecta; order Diptera; family Drosophilidae; genus Drosophila; species Drosophila kanekoi. Next base: position 5,529,430 of record JBAMCE010000141.1, on the reverse strand, counting down.
CGAAAGATTTCCGGCTACAAATACGCATTGAGCTGATGATATTTTGATCTCTTGAGATGTTGTTGAAGCCCCACAAAGACAAGGAGCATGCGAGGCATCATCAATTTAAATGGCAATGGCGCCACTTGGCAAGGGCTTCCGGTACAAGAAGCCCCCAAACCGAAACTGTCTCCACCTGCAGAGGTCCGAAAACTGCTGAGAGAGGAGCGACAATGTGCAGAGGGAGGTCTGAATACGATATGGGGCCGGCCACCTCGGCTGGGCATTGAATCATGTGCTGCGATTTGACATTGGAATTCAATACGGGTGGAGCTGAGCCAATGCGATACTCGGGCCAATCTTGCAGCGATCCTCAGCAATGCGCCACGATCCTCGTCTCGTTTGCTTTGTCTGTTTATTTTCTCATATTGTCGTGTTCTTGAGTTCTTATTTTATTTATATACCCTTTTTTAAGGCTTCGCTGGCTATGGGCCAGCAGAAGCCCTCGCTTGATCAGTCGCGATCAATTTCGCGTCAAGTCATAAATCCGCACTCGAGTCTTATGCATAGCAAGTTAACAAATTATAAAGAATGTTATGCGATAGAACCTCGCTAAGAAGCGCGCGCCAATGTCAGGGCTGCGACTGGGCGGACAGACGGACGGGCAGAGCCTTGGCAATGACAACGCACCCAGAGAGGCTCGATACCAGCAGCAGTCAAAACAACAACAACAACAACAACAACAACAATGACAACGCACTGGTTTACCTTCGGGACGGTCAGAAGTAGCAGCAGCAGCAGCAGCAGCAGCAGCAGCAGCAGCAGCAGCAGCGATGTTGCTGACTCTTTGGGCCCCCGGCAACAGCAACAGCAACAGCAACAGCAGCAACTGCAACACGTTGCACGCTCAGACCCTCCCCAAAAAGACAAAGACACACAGCACTAGATACTTGCGACTGTCCCAGGGCAGCGGGCATGTGTGTATCTATGCAACTGCACTCGTATCTGTATCTGTATCTGTATCTGTATCCGTAGCTGTTGCTGTTGCTTTGGCTGTCGCTGTGGCAATGCTGCCAACGAGGCAACTGCTGTAAATTAACGCGGGCGTTAAAATTGCAATTTTTCACTTAATGCCCGGCAACAAAATTGCGTGGTGGCAGCCAGAGATGAACGCCACTAGACACTGGGCTGCCATGCATACCTCATGCCGCATGCCACAAGCCGGGCTCAAGCTCAGACTCAGACTCAGACTCAGACTCAGACTTCATTTAAGCATGGCCAGCACGTAGCCCCATCAAGTGGCTGCGAGGTGGTTTTTGGGCCGGCAAACCCGTTTCACGTTAATGCCACAGCCGGTCTCTATGTAAAGTGTCCTTGAAATAATTGTAAATTATGTCTACTCAATGGCAATGCCCAACGCCTTGATGGCCCGGCCTGGCCAGAGTCTGGCGTGTCTAGTGGAGTCGAGTGATGCCTTCTCTTGCGTGGGTGGCTGTCTATTAATAAATTTCAATAACTCGCATTCAATGGACTCTCTCGTACTGCCTCAGCTCGCTGTGGCATATTTGCGGCGTATATGTCAACGTGCCACCCTCCCTTGCCCCACATAGTCGGCGGCGGCTGCTGCTTAATTGAAAATCGCAAATATACAAATTATGAACGTTCAGCAAAATTACAAAAACTGCGCTGGCAATCAAACAAATAAACAGACACACGACGCTGCAACAGAGCCCGACTGCCTGCCCGTCCGCCCCACAGCCCACCCACCCACTCGCCCACTCGTCCACTCGCCCAGCGCCCAGCCGAATGCCTGCATTCTCGGCCAACCTGTTTAATTTCAACGCTGCTCATTTCGATAATTTATTTTGCCAACTATTCGACGACGGCGTTGCACGCGGCGAGCGGGCGCAACTCTGATTAGCTGCGCCACATGGCACAGAAACAACAACAACAACAACAACAACAACAACAACAACAACAACAACAACATGGATTGCCACTGGGCCTCATCCGAGAGATGTTTACCCAACAGAACGATTTTCGCTCAAGCTGCAAACTTTGCGATCGGTTTTGCCCCAAGAGCCAAATTATTTGGCGAATAATCTGCCGCGGCTGCTCCCGCTGCCGCTGCCTCTGCTGCTGCTGCTGCTGCTGCTGCTGCTGCTGCTGCTGCTGCTGCTGCTGCTGCTTTCAGCTCGCAATTAAAAACTTATTTTTAAGAAAAGCAAAATAAACAAAACACACACACACACAGAGCACACAGAGCATAAATTGCTGCCCATAGTGCGCTCGAGCATCGCCAAGACTGAGGTCCAGGGAAGGTGAGGCAAATTAAATGCATATCAAATGAAGGCGGATCGACCAAAAGTAGCCCACACTGTGGGCCACACTCGGGGGCACTCGCCTCAAAGGCGACCGCAGCAACTACAAGCCACAACAAAAACAACAACAACAACAACAGCAACAACAACAACCCGCTGCCGCTGCCGATTGAGTCGCAAATTTATATGCGACGGGCCAACGCGGCGTATGCGCAACGAGGCAGAGGAGCGCACCGAAATGTGAGAGGGGGGATGGGGAAGGGGGGATGCGCTGCTCTGGCGATGCGTTGACGCCTGAAATTGTTGAAATTTGCGTTTTAAATTGCAAAATTTATAAATGCCAAATTAATATTAAGATATACAATGTGTGCCTGTGTGTGTGCATGTGTGTGTGCCTGTGTGTGTGTGTGTGTGTCTGATTTTTATATAGATATGTACTTTTGTGGTGCTTGTTCGTTTGCTTTTATTTTGGCTAGATCTAGATTTTTAAGGCTAACACTTTATATGGGAAATGGCCGGGGACGATAATATTTTATAATATTGAACATATTCAACATAAACCTGACACTTAAAAGTGGTTCAAAGCAGGTTTAAAGCTTGGTTTAAGGTCTGGAAGTTGATTTAAAGTTTATCTAGGTTTTTCTCAAAACTCTTTTTCAATTAGTTCAAATATAGTTTCCAATAGGTTTAAACTTATTCAAAGCTTGTTTTAAGCAGGCTAGCTTAAGACTAGCTTTCAATTAGTTCAAAGATGGTTAAAAATTGCTGTTGAATTGGTTCAAAGCTGCCTTACAAAAGGTTTATAGATGGCTTCAAACTAGTTTATAATTAGTTCACAGCTAGTTTACAGCTGCCTTAAAGTTAACTTGAGACTAGATTACATAGCTGGTTTAGAGCTAGGCTCATGGAGGACTCAAAACGGAGTTAAAGTTAGTTCAAAGCCAGTTGGATCTTGTTTAAAGGCTGTTGCAAAGCTAACTTATGGCTTATGTATGGATTAGGCTCTTCTTTAAGCAAACAAACAGTTCCAAAGCTGGTTCAAAGCGGGTTTAAACTTGGTTTAAAACTGGTTTCAAATTGGTTCAAAGCTTGCTCACAATGGGTTAAAGGATAGCTTAAAATTGGTTTAAAGCTACTTCAAAGCTAGTTTTAAGCTGTTTGAAAGCTAGTTTAAGGCTGATTGAAAGCTAGTTTAAAGCTGATTGAAAGCTGGTTTGCAACAGCTTTACAATTGTTTGAAAGCTGCTTCACAGCTGCTTCACAGTTAGCTTAAAGCTGGCTCAAACCCTATTTTCAGCTGCTTTCAAATCATTTTCTTCTTCTCTTCCGATTGATTGGCAAATATTAATGTTAAATTATTATGTTAAATATGAGGCATAATTATGTGCCTTCAGTTCATTCCAGTTTGTGTTTTATATCGAATTGTGTCGCTTCAATTATTTACCTATAATTATTATTTATAATTATTTAAAATGCAATATTTTTCTGTTTTTGCACAGTTTTGTTTGTGTGTTGCGCGGCCCAGCAACAAATTTGTTCTCCCCCCGCACACACACACACATTAAAGGTCTATATATACGCCTATGTGTATTTAAATATATGCAAGCACATACATATATATATATATAAATGTATACGTATATGTGTTTGTTCGATGTGTACTTTTTATATATGGCTTGCATACATTTGGCCACTTGCAAACAGAAAAGTAGTTCATTGAATATTTTCAACTTGATTTTATTTTGTGGCCGCTTAAATGATTTATACAAAATGCGAAATACAAAGCGCAAATACAAATGCAAATGCAGATACATGTGTGAACTCGCTGTCAGTCATTCAATTGCAGCAGCTACCGATACAGATACAGATACAGATACAGATACACAGATACAGATACAGGTACACACAGCTACAGATACATTCACAGAGCTATGCATAAGCAATGTACAATATATTGATTGTACTTTTGCTTATACATAAATACCTATATTTGTACATCAATCTGTGTGTGTGTGTGTGTTCGCGTGTGTGTGTGCGTGTGTGTGTGCGTTTGTATTGCCGCACATTTGCGGCTAATAATAACTTTAAAAACGAACTATTTTGTTGCCTTTAGAGATTTTTTTCATAGTTGATGTTGATTTTAATATGATTATTGCATTTCAAGTGTGTGTGTTCGCATGTGTGTGTGCGTGTGTGTGTGTGTGTCCACTTGTCTATTTGTTGCTGCACATTTTTGGGCCGTGTGTGTTTTGATATTTTATTGAAAATGTACATTGCATTATATTTGATGTGCGGCTATTTTGCATTTTGCACCCTCGACTCGACCCATTCAAGCTGATCCACATCTGCACACACATACATATACATATACATATACATATGTATATATATGTGTATATTTATATTATAGTAGGTGTTTGTGGAGGTCCGGCAATAGATTTGCCATTTTTATGATGCATATTTGTGTGTGCATTGATTGCTTGGCAAATTTGAAGGCAATTGAAATTGCAAAACAGATCAAAAATTATGGCCAGATAATCCAATTGCATTTTTGCTTTCAATGCCCTGCAATGGGTATTACTCTAATGTCATGAATTGTGCACGCAATTAAGTCTCTAAACTCTTTATCAGTTCGATAAAGCTTTATGCTGCGGACAGTCTGTCTGGCTTCTTGGTCTAGACAAGTCTCTCAGTTTGCTGTAGCTTGGCCCAGATGCAGCTTATGATGAGGCAGGTGAGTTCTCTATAGAGTAGAGCTCTCTCAGAGCTCTCATTAGATACGAGAGTTTGTTTCTCAAGTTATCTGAGATAGATCTAAGCCCAGCTTATTCCGACTGCCATCTCATAAAGTTCCCAGAAAACGAAGTCTCTGCTAGAAAGTGCCTTTATAGCCCATCTATCATATTGCCGCTAGGGTATTCAGACTTCGGTTTGCCACTGTTAATTATCTTCTTTTTAGTTATGCATTTCAGGCATTTGGCAATCGTTTGGCCATATTTAATCGGCTCAGTGATTAGCGTGGCACACATGGCGTATGATTGTTATTATATTTCTGGCTATATAAATTAAATGTTAAATAGGCGCCAATAGGGCTACAATCTATAAACAATTATGTTCGTCATGAAAAACATTTGCCAAGTCTAAAGAAAATGTGAAACTCAAACTTTGCAATAGCCAGAAATGCTTTGCGCAGCTCAACTTGAATTGGGTTTAAATATCCTCATTACACTTATATTCTCTCTCTCTCTCTCTCTCTCTCTCTCTCTCTCTCTCTCTCTCTCTCTCTCTCTCTCTCTCTCATTGAATTCCATATAAGTTTGGCAATATCTGAAGCTTCTTTTCTGTGTTTAAATGTGAAAACATTTCTCTTAATTCATTTAACTTTTCCATTACAATTATCGGTTGGCTCTTTAAAAGCTGCTGCATCAATTGCCTTATAATTGTTGTTGTTTTGGTATTTATTGTTGGCATGCAGCCATAAACACAGACACAGAGAGAGAGAGAGACTCACACACACACGCACAACAACACACACAACACCACAGGGAGATCAATGCACCGTCACAGTGGGTTACAAATGATGCGAGTGTTTTTCCGCTCTGGCATCTTATTTATGTTATTACAAGTACTCACACACACACACACACCCACACACACACTCACACACACACACACACTCACCCAGTTGGTCTCATGTTCGGCAATTGACAGCAAATTAGCCATACATATGTATCTAGATACATTTATTGCAAATGCATTTGCCTCGGCCCAGGCATAATTTCATGTTTTTTTCGGGAGTTCGTCCGAGATTTCCGTGTGTGGCAAGCGGCTGCAATGTGCCACAAAATGTGTTGCATGCAAAACGTTTTCGTTCCCTCTCGATATTTTGCACTTGTCTTTCGGCTGGCAGTTGGTGGCGCCCACTTGAGTTGATCAAATCCGCGCCGTGTTGCAAATTGATTCGATGCGGCTGCGGGGCGGCAACTTGTTGACGTCATTGTTAGCCACGCCCCATTTGGTGGGCAATTAAACGCCTGCCGGCCGTCGAATAGATATGCAAAAGCGTTGTGCCAAATTTATGCTGCGCATTAATTGTAGATACTGTATCTGGCAGATACAGCACCCGACCCGCCCCGCCCCGCCCCGACCACTTAAACTATTAAATATTCATTTTGACGGCGCCAAAAGGCGAAGAGAAATATAATTTATTAATTTGTTAATTCGTTGTTTGTCATTTTGCGGCTTAAACGTTTCGTTCTGCCACAAACCACATCAAATTTATGGCCCCCAAACGGGAGAGCGATTCGTTCAGAGAGCCAAAAGCCCAAGTTTCTCCTCTCTCGCTCGCTCCTCTCGCCTCTCTCCTCTCTCGCTGCTCGCTTCGATTCGCTGGGGATCTCTTTGGGGTCTCCGTCTTCGATGCTGGCAATTAACACGCCAAATTAGCGAGCAGCTCAGTCGACGTCGACGTCGACGCTGACTGCGACGGCGACTGCGACTGCGCTGCACGATCGTTTTGCCGATTTTGTTATGATAAATGTTAATTTTTCTATGCGCGGCCACGCAAATAAAACTTGTTGAGCATTTTTATTGATACATTTTGATATATACGAAAATTTATTTTATTTATTTACAGATTTATGAGCTCGTTGCTTTGCCGCCCCAGCCAAATATTTGTATAGTTTATTTATGGCGAGAGCGAGAAATAAATAGGGGTATGTATCTGTATCTGTATCTATATCTATATATCTATATATCTATATACATGTGCGTGTGTGTAAATTTATTAGCTGACTTGAACTTTTTGTTGTTGTTGTTGATTCTCTCCAAGATTTGTTGTGTGGCCGTGCAGCCGGCAAGGTGACTGATCTTCTGGCCAAATGTGTCAAGTGGCCGAGAGCTGAGTTGAGTTGAGTTGAGTTAATAAACAACAAGGCAGCCCGTGATTTAGGGCTGGCAAATTGGTCCAGCAGCGAGCTGAGCTTCTATAATGTGGGCCAAGTGGTAATTGAGTGGCAAAACGTGTGAATTCCAAGCTCAGCTTAAGGCTTTAAGCAAGATATGTTACGTAACATAACAATATACCTTGTGTATATACTTTATATTTATATTATACATATTAATATGCATGAATTAACTTTAAGCACAGACAGCGGGGAGACTCTCAGCAGCAGGACTTGTCAGTGTCGGCATCGGCATCGATACGTATACGTAATCTGACAATCACTTTGCCGTGCCCCCTGTCCCCAGTCGCTTGCCCCTTGCCCCGCTGGCTGTCAGACACGCGTGGCAACTTTGTTTGGCATGCCCGCAGCCCGTCGTGGCGGCAAAGTCTTTTGCCTGCTGCCGCTTCAATTGCTTCAGCTTCTTGGACAATTTTATTACGCTTTGCATTGCATTTTGTTGACAGTTTTGTCAACAAGCGTTGAAAATTGGCTAAATATAAATATATTTGTGCATGTCGCTCTTGCCCGTCTCCCAGTCTCCCAGTCTCGCAGTCTCCCATCTCGCAGTCTTCAAGTCTCCCATCTCCCATCTCGCAGTCTCGCAGTCTCTCAGTCTCGCGGTCTCGCAGTCGCTGGCTGTCGGTTTGTTTGTCGCAATATTTATTACAACGACAACTCGTTCACGTTGTTTATTTATAAATGCGTTTATAAATAGGTGGAAGATGCAGAAAACCAAAAAACAAAAAAAAAAACCAACAGATTTTGGCTGCTCAACGCTTAGCTGAGACGGCGGCCCATCATCATCCTCATCAGGAGCATCAACAGCATGAACGGCCAGCCGAGTCGACGAAATCTCAACCGGGGCGCGTATCCACCTATCTTTCTCTCACCCCCCCTCTCCCCCTCTCACTCTCTCTCTCTCTCCCTTTCTCTCACTCTGTGCACACTCAAGCGAATTCGCAGCAAGCATGACTTGTAAATAACTGCAAGTTAAGTATCTGGCAAAGTGCAAAGTAGTTGCCAAGCAGCAGCCAAGCAACCGACTAGTCCCCTTCCCTCCCCATCCCACCCCACCCAAATGCCAGCCCGCATTGCCCATATTGCCATGTGCTCCTAATGAACTGGGCACGCACTTGGCGCGCTCAGCCATGGCATGATATATGGCATCCACTTGCATGGGGATGCTCCGTTGTCTGTCTGCCTGCCTGTCTGTCTGGCTGGCTGGCTGGCTGGCTGGGATGCTTCCTCCATAAGACGCACCAAATTGCCACAGCCGGTGCACATTCTAGGTGCTATATGGGAGTTTATCGCTTTTCCAAGAAGTCAACGCCGTATTCAATGCTTCCGCATCAATTGAAGCTGCCAAGCAGCAGGAAAATTCGCAAAGTTACACGAAATTGAAACTATTTTCGGTTAGCTGCAATTCCAAAACTGATGAAAGCCACAGCATATGCTGAGAGTTGATCCAAACGCTGGGTTGAATTTGAATAAGCACAGGCATGCTCGACGGAGAGATGCCCTGTGCTCTGTCTTTAACAGCATGAGGATTGTCCTTCAAGTTCCAAGGACCCAAAATCCTTGCTAAGCTGTCTTTACTTTTATGTTTTCGACTTAACGAGGGATCGGAGGTTATCTGTGCTGTCTATGATCTATCCTCTTTCCAACAAGTTTCTTACCCTTACCTAGAACTTATTGATTAACTCTTTATATTATCTATGTTTATCCATATTATAGTTATATGTAGAATAGTTAATATGTAGAGTTTATTGATTAGCTCTTAAGCTTAAATTTGCATATGCCATAAAGTCCAAAGCGGACTTAAATCATATAAACTTTGATGTTGTCTGCTTCTTGGCAACTTTATCCGCAAGTTTGTTAATCAAAAGTATCTGCCTTCGGGCGGCTCGGTTATTACATCATAGAGATCAGAGCTTAGTTCACTCATTAAATGCTTAAAAATAGAAGTTGTTAATCCGCTGAGAACCCTGTCACCAGGCACATGTATATGTGTATGTATGTATGTATGTGTGGCTGCCAAATCAGTTAAGTGCGCCGATTCGCCGCCGACTCAACGTCGGATCAACGACCAGCCAAAGAGGGACAAAAAAACGGTGGATTGTACTTTTCATTTTTTTACATGCGAATATACATACATACATATATACATACATATATATATTTATACTGGAGCTGCTTGTCTTCTATGTGATGGGGCATAAAAAACGAAAGACAACTTTCAGCTGAAGCACCAACAACAACAACAACACACAAACAGCAAAAACGTCGCAAAACAAAAAATATATATAAAGGTGAGCAACAACAATTTAAATATTTTAAGAGCGATGACCCAGAAGCAGAACCAACCAACAACCGACAACAACCGACAACAACAAACAACTCAAACACCTTCTGTGCTGGCCAAGCAAAAACAAAGCCAACAAAATAATAATATAAAAAATTTAAAAATTACACAAAAAATAAAAGCTAAATGAAGAATTCGCGCCAAAGCCAAATTTCATTTGTGAAAATGAAGAAACGAGCAGCAACAACAACAACAACAACAACAACAGCAACAACAAGAGCAAGAACAACAACAACAGCAACAACAACATTTCCATAAGCCCAGTTAGCACAGTTTCAGCTGAGCTTCATTCAAGACTTTTGCGCTGATTCTGCCCGATTGACGCATTGGCACATGGACTCATTGTCAAACTGACAGCATTATGAAATGAAATAGCAACAAGAGGAAGAAGGGGAAAACAATTAAGCATTTGTAAACAGATTTGATGCTGCTCCAAATTGCATGTTGCCAGCAACATGTTTCCAATTAAGCGCAACATGTTGAGCTGGCGCCGCCTTGAGCCTCTCCGTGAGCCTCTCCGTGAGCCTCTCCGTGAGCCTCTCCGTGAGCCGCCGTCGAGTGGGTGTCATAAATCTTTTGGGGCGGCTTTTGTTGTTGGTGGAAACGTAGCGAACACTAATTGGTATTAGCCCGGCCCGCCGACAAGTTCTAAAGCCAAACTCGATTCAAGCCAAAAGGGGGCAACGGCCAATGGATCAAACGTAGCTCTTGTTGCCTTTTTTGGCCTTTGACTTTGGCCGTGCGGATGCCGCCAGCAGCAGCAGCAGCCACAGCAACAGCAGCAGCCACAGGTGGGCGTGTCGAATTCGCTGTTCGGCTGTCCGGAGAAACGTTCGTTTTTTTTGTGTGTGTCCGGCAATAGATCAGCTTAAGTGCCGATGCCGGCCAACTGACAGCAGAGAGATTCGAGCAAGCGCCTGTTTTAGAGTTCGCGCATAAGAATAGATGTGCGCGGTTACCGTTTCAGGTGCTTAAATAGATGAACTGCCTGGCAGACAGAGAAACGCGGCGAAAACCAGTTGATATTATGACAGACAAGAAATCTAAGTGAAAAGGTTCAAAGTTCAAGTCTAGCTACGCGTTTAACAAACGTTTTGGCTCGGTTCTTGATTGAAAGGTGGGATTCGAGCCATGATTGATTAACCTTAACGCTTTTGATGTACATCTTTCGGTGGGCTTCAACCAATCGAGACATTTTAAATATTAAATATTAATAATCAACTTCAACAAGAGTATTTGAAGTTCGGCTTGCGTGAAGCTTCTCTCTCTATATTCTCTCTGCTGTTTGCATTTCGCTTAACTTGTTTTGATGCGTTTTTGAAACGACAACAATGCTTGGCATATGGTCATAATGTTACCTCAAATCCGCTGCTGGGCATACAAAAGTATAGCTATATAGTATATATATATATTTATATATATATTTTTTAGTCGTTTTGCAGCTGGCAACGAACCCGTCAACGACGTGCAAAGTGCAATTTATTGCCGTAGCGAAAACGAAGCGAAACAAAATTGTAACTCAAATACAAATACAAATACAAATATAGAGGCAGGCGGGAGGGGCGCACGCGGCGATGGGGAGGCGCATGCAAATGCCCAGCTATGGCAACAGCAAAAGATACAGATACAGCTACAGCTACAGATACAGATACATACGTCAATTGCGTCGCCACAACGACGACGACGACGACGCTAAAAATGAAAAATTGCTTTTCAAAATTAAATCAACATTTAATTTTCTCGTAATTTGCTACCGCAACCGCGGCCGGTGGCACCCGTGCACCCGTGGAGCCGTGCCGCCGTGGCAAGCAGCTCACGCATTTTTCTACAAATTAATTTTAGCACAAAGATCGCCAGATACACACCGAAATGTATCTAGATACAGCAGCAGATACAGATACAGCAGCAGATACAGATACAGATACATGGCTATGGATACAGCGGCTGATATATAGACATGTCGTATTGGTTAGCCATTAAATGACGCCAGCAACAACAACAACAACAACAACAACAACAACAACGAGAACAGAAATCGTTGGCAGGCAAGTGCCAAATAAAACTTATTACTTATACGCCGTGTGTGTCGAGGCAGAAATTCGACTGAATGCGGCGCACAGCGCATGAATCTATTATGAATTAGACTTTGAATGTCAGAACAGAGTGAAGCACACACACCAACACACACACACACTCGCACACCAGCACACACACACATGCGCATATTGGGGGCATAAATAAATATCGTAGCATGTTTTCCATATGCCGCCTGGAGGGCATTTTCCGAGTGATTTTCGGATTGAAATTTAGATTTACGTGCGATTTATTGTATTGAAATATTGACTGGGATTTATTGGAATTGAAGTGGCACAAGGCTTACAATAAGACCTTTGATTATTGTTTGCCCAATTATGTATTAATTATGTATTAGCTGAACCCCTTAGTCGAGCCGAACGTTATCTTATGGATCTTCTAGAGCCTTCTAGAGCATACGTATCTCATATGCCCGATATACGTTGATAATCCATCATAAAAGTGATTCTATATCAATCGCAATGTCGTGGCAAATCACACGCGCCATAACTCTAAATAGAACGCATTTGTCACCGAAATTAAACAAATATTCAAATATTTTTAGCTCTTCAAGGTGCGAAAGAGACAGAGACACGCGAGGCGAGATGGCAACAGTGAAGCATAGGACATGACAAACAGTGTTGGGCGAAGATTTGTTTAGAAGCTGTGAAATTGTTAAACTGCCATTTTATTAATAATGCCATCATTTTCCAAATGCGCAGATACAAAGCGAGTGCACACACAGATACAGATACAGCCACAGATACAGCTACAGATACAGCCACAGCTACAGCTACAGCTACAGCTACAGATACAGCTACAGCTACAGCTACAGCTACAGATACGGATACGTGCCAAGGTATAGATAGCGCATAGATATAAAACTTAAGAACGCGACGCTTTCATTTTTAGTTCTTTATTGTCTCAAGTTCTTTTGATTTGAAATATTTTGACGTGTCCCAATTTCCCGTCTGCGGCACAAATGTGCTGCGCAGATAGATTTTTCATCTTTTCATCTGTTGCCTTCGGATGTATCTCGAGCTGTTCCAAATGCTGCTCTGCCTTTAGCTGGGCATTTATTTATTATTAACTCTATTTGTGTGTGACAAGCGAGAAATGTGTCAAAATAACATTTCGTATCGTTTGTGGTTGCTGTTGAAGGTTTCCTCCTCCAAGACGATCGCCTGAAACAATGTCTAAACACATCCGAGCTGCATTCGGAGCTGGCGAATGAATGCGATTTCAATGCTAATGAGCGCATATCTGACAGATACAATTTATAAAGCTGACAACAAAAACAACATAAAACAATACAAGATGCGGCCCAACAACTCGCAGCCAGCCAAATGGAAAATCCAACCAAACGAGAGTATTCGACTGCAATATACCCCTTGCAGTTATACAAATGCGCAACTATGCCATCCCCTTTTCCCCTCCATTACAGGGTATCTGGCACAACATCATTTGCATTGACCGCAACACGAACAAAGCAAATTGTTTGGCTTTATTAAATTGTTGACAAATTATGATTTAGTGCTGACCGCATTAACATATTCCGCGCATATATTTTTGTTTCCATTTATTTGTTTTGGCCATTTATTTGCATTCATTAAATAATTAAACACCTTTTACAACTCGGGCGTTGTTGTGGGCGTGGCAGCTGATGGGCTAATGTGCGTTAATCTCTTTAACTTCTGACATGTCCATACTATCATTTGCATAATACGCTTGCCACGCCCACATACCGACGCCTCCAATGACCAGCTCGCGGGGGGGGGGGGGGGTTCTGCCTGCTAATTTCCGTAGGCCCCAACCTGGCGGCTATTTACTTTGCTTCAATCTTTGATATTGTCGCCGTTCCCCATTTGTCATGCACATTTGCCACACGCTTCACTCTTTGCTGATAATAACAAATTTCGCGGCGACTCGCAAATAAGTCGAACCGCATTTGTTGTTCTTTTTCTTGTTCTTGTTATTCTTATTGTTATTGCAAATTGAGAATTGTTGTGAATACATGTTTGACATTTGGTTGACGTTGTTTGCAGCCATTTGGCTTTGTTTGCAAGTTGTTTTCAATTTATTCTAAGGTGATCGATGGATCTCAGTTATTATGGAAGAGCGAGTGACATGAACTTTGTTAACATATATTTGCTACGTTATTATGCTATTTTTGTTAAATTTATCTATTTTTTACTATTGTCCATTTGTTACAAAGCAAACGTAATATGCAAAGTGCACTTTGGTTTGGCTTGCTTTGCTGTTTTTCGTAGCCTGTCGCGCTATAATTCACAACAAGTTTAAGCCTCGAGCGAGTTAAGAAGCCTGTCAACCTGATGTTGATAGCATAGAAAAAGAAGGTTCATTGTAGACTTCTCAGAGAAAAACTATTTAACAATAGTTGAATGTTCTTCCAGTCCACTTCACTTAAACTGAGATACTTCTATTTCTGTTTAGTAGATCAAATAGTCTGAATAGTAATTCACTTGTGTTAACATTATAAAATAAAACTAATATTCTTGAAAACTAAGACACGCGATGACAAACTTTGTCCGTAAATCTGAAAGAATGGTTTATAATACACACACACGCACACACTCAAACCAAGTACTCTGATTGATGGATTGATCTGGCTTGTGAGGTTAAAGTTCTATATCTCATTGACTCCCTTCCTCCCTATCTCTTTCTCTCTCTCTCTCTCTTCCTCACTCTTACTATATCTGTTTAGGATCAATCTTCGCAGCATTCAACTCGTTCGCCTTTGCGCCTCGTCATCAATCAACGAATGAAAATATTGAAATCAAATCTGAGCGCGAGATGTCAGCGCCTTGTCATAGCGCAATCGGCAAGTATTTTCAAGGATGATGAGAGCGTAAGCTCGCTCTCTCCCTCTCTCGCTCTCTATTCGACATGCCGATGCAGTCGTCAAAGTCTTGTATGTGTGTGTGCACACATATTTATATCCATAAAGTGAACAAAATCTGACACATGGCGACGTCTCGTATAATTTATGACTCAATTTCAGACAATTATTGTTAAATATTATTAAGCATTCGGCGGGCTGTCAAAACACACAGCAAATTCAATGATTTACAAGGCGGCGACCAAGACAATGACAATGACAATGACAACAACAACAACAATAACAACGACAAGAACAGCAACAATTGTCGCCTGGGGTGGACAGCACTTAAGTGGATAATCGCGGGGCCTGACATGCATAAGAAACAGCCGCCGACTGATGAATGGCTGGCAAAAAGGGAATCGTCCACTCAAATTGATGTCAAAACTGATTAAGGAACGCAGCCTGCAGCAGCAGCAGCAGCGGCTCTAGCGATAACGATTGCGAGCAGCGACGCTGGCAGCGCGGCGCGTGGCTGCCAATTAGAAAGACAAAGACAGATCATCAGATGATCAGTGTCAGGCGGCAATTTGTCATTTGAGACGAGCCGCAAACCTGTTGCAGCGCGGCCATTAGAAAAGCGTTCTCCGCTCGACGCAGATCAAAACAGATTGAGCAAAAACTTGCAGAGAGCGACAAATAGAAAGAGAGAGAGAGAGAGGGAGAGCCAGAGCGCGCGCTCACACAAATTAAGACAATGAAACGCGCTACGCCTGCGATAAAATCAACGTAAACACCAGCAAACAAGAAGCCTGCAAGCGACTGCGCTGCCAGCAGCTGCGTTGGCAGCGGCAGCGACGGCGACAGCGACAGCAGCAGCGGCAGCTCAAGCAAATGTGTGAACAATATCGGCGGCTGATCTCGCCCAACAGCAGCCCCGGGTGAATCGGGGGTGGGAGGCAGAGCGAGCGAGCGCAATGAAGACCTGGGAGACCTGTTTAAAAACCTGTTGGCCCAGCCACAAGCAGAGCGCGAGAGCGAGAGCGAGTGCGAGAGAGAGAGCGAGCCAGAGCGAATGACTGCAATGATGGCAAGTGGAGCGCCAAGCTGTGCTTAAGAGCCTGTACTTTTTTTGCGCTTCAGCCAACCAATTGATCAATAAACAGTTCACAAAGCTTTAAGCACAACACATACACATAAATACGTACTTATGGATGTGTTTGTGTGTGTGTATTCAGACGAAATTGATAGCAACAACACAAAATGACCCACAAAAACCAACGAAATGAATGCCACCCAACCCCAACATGAACCACCCCAAACGCCCATCCTCACACACACACAGAATCACACTTATACACACCCACATGCCGCCCAGTTGTTTTGTCCGCCCCCTTTGGAATCCAATCAGCCACGCGTTGGCGATAAAATGCGTTAACAATACGTGGAAAGCTTTGCTAACAGTTTTTTTTTTTGCGGTATCTGACAGATTTTTGTGGGTTAGGTTGGATTGGGGCAACTGAGCTGTCACTGGGGCTGCGGATAGTAGAGTTGGGGGTGGCAATGGGGGTTGGGGTCGGTCGGTGAATTGCGTGCTGGTGAAATAGCCAATGTGTGTATACACACGGCTTGTGCTTGGGGAGCATTACATGCCGCATCACACCTGATTTGAGTTCGCATACAGGGTGTTCGTTAAAGGGCTAGCACTTAATTGAGCTTAACCAAAATATTTATAACATGTCTGTTAACAATTATACATAGACATTGTTGGTAAGCGTGTGAAAACCGAAAAAAACTATTAACATAATGTTAAGAATGTGAAAAATACAGGGTGTACCTAAAAATTATAAGCATGGCATTATAATTTTGCGGTATGGCATAGTAGTAGTCGGTTAATTACGCATCAATAATTAAGCATAAATAACAATGGGTAATAACATTGTTGAGTGTTATAAATATACTTACAAATTGCTCAAATTACAGGATGGCTGATATCTTAATTTACATACTACAAACGCTTCAATCTAAAAGCTTTTGTCATAATAAATTGCCTAACAATCAAAATATTAGCAAATATTCAAGCCCCCAACACGCACACACACACAAATGTACATATATACGCACACTTACATATGTGCGCACATTCTTGCATATGCTCCCTGTATACAAAGCCAAATTGTCGACCGGCCGCTGCACCCGACAGCGCTGCCGTCGCTGCCGGCAACCGACAGAAACGCAAAACGCAAACAAACAAAGCAAACGCAGGGCACAACTCCCATTTGCGCATATCGAGAAAAAAAAAACGCGAAGAAAAAAAAACTTATAAGCAAAATCAAATTCACAAGCAAACCAGCAACAACAACAACAACGACAACAACAAGAACAACAACAGCAAACAAGCGCACACGCAGCCAACGCAGTCAACATCAACGACGCCGCTGCCCTGCAGCTTTGACAGGCGCAGCAGCAGCCGGCAGAGCGGGCAAAGCGGGCAGCGCGGCGAGCATGACGAAAGGACTTTCGCACATTACCACATTTTTTGTAGCCAACCAAGCGACCCGGCCAACACACAAAGCAGTTAAACAGCCAAACAGCCACCCAGTCAGTAACAACAGCAACAACAACAAGTACAACAACTACAACAACATCGAGAGGCAACACGAAAGACAAAAGCTGAAAGCGACAAATGAAATAATAAGAGAGCTTAAATAACTCCACACGAGAGCGTGCATACACATACAGCTTTGTGCAAGCGTGAGAGTGTGTGTGCGTGTGTGCGAGTGTTTGCATGTTTGTTGTTACATTGACTTCCGATGACTGCCATCGGGCCACCCGCCCCGCTCACCACCCACTCAGCCCCACTGCCGCTTCCATTGCCAGCCCCTGTCCCAAACATCGCTCAGAAGCTGCGAACTTGTTTGCTCAATATGTTTCACATACACAGACACAAACACACGACGCAGCCGACGACTGCGACACGAAGCTTTTATGGTGCCCCCTCTCGACTGCAGCTCCTTCTCTCGCCACCCACTCTTGTACGCTAAATAATGACTGACAGTATGTTGGTGCTTCGCCATGCCTCTCTGTAGGTACATATATATGCCTGTGTGTGTGTCTGTGTGTGTATATGTGTGTGACCCCCAATTGCTCGCTCCCTCAAACAAACAAACAAACAAACAACTAGAAATTATGAAGCAACACGCGACCAGCGAACCGAGCGTACCAAGAGTAACGAGAGCGCAACAAATTGAGACAGGCTGAGAGAGGGAGAGAGAGAAAAAGAGAGAGAGAGGGAGAGAAAAAAAGACAGCTATAGAGCGAGAGCTTGACGTCGCAGCAGGTTGCATCGAACTTGTTGCGTGTCGAACGCTGCTGCCACCTTGCGCGTCGCTGCTGCTGCCGCCGCCTTTGCTGCTGCTGCTGCTGATGTTGTTGTTGCTCTTTCTGCTCCCAATTACTTTTTGCATGCTACCTTGCGCCCCCACTTCACCTCAAACAGTCGCCTGGTCATTCGGCAGTGGCAACGCAATCGTCATCGTTGTGTTGATGTTGTTCTTGTTGTTGTTGCTGTTGTCGTTGTCATGCTTAATCCCTGTAGCGACAGCGGCGCCGTCGACGACGACGACGACGTCGACCCACAATGAGAGAGTGGGTATTGATGTGTTTGTGTTCATGCCTGATATGCTCCACGTTTACGCCGACCGCCCCCATCGCCTAACAACACCGTTCGACCGCAAAGCGCTGGATTCATGTTTTTCACACAGAGCTTACAATGCGCGCAAGTACGCGTATGTGTGCGCATGTTTGTGTGTGCCTGTGTGCGCTTGTGTGTGCTTGTGTGTGTGTGCATGCACATTTGTACACATTAACATATCAAACCGAACACGAGCGAAACGTTCTCATTTTGCAAATTGACTTTAATATTTTTTGCTGTTTTCTTTGATTCCGTTCGGCTCTTTTGACTTTGGAGTCGGTTTTGCGTTTTACATTTATTAATAATTGTGGGTAAATAAATTAATTAAATTAATTGTGATGTGTGATTTAGTGAATATTAACAAGTAAACATTTTTGTCTCCATTACGCATTAATTAAATTTATAAATATTTAAAATGCCTAAGTAAATGTGAGATATGTATCTAAAAATATCATAGATTTAAAAACATTTCAAATATTGAAATAATATCTTAATTTAGATCTCGCTAATTAGCGAAAAATCGCGTCAAAAGCTCTCACATAGTACGTAGATTAACAATTTGGAAGCTGTCAAAACTATTTAATCTAAATACAAAACCGCAGTCGAACCGCTGCCGTCGCTGCAGCAACAACAACATCAATCAAGAGCGTTGGGAGGAGAGCAACACAAAAGCGCACACACAACACACAACAGCAAAACAGCAAAACAGCAACAACAACAACAGCGACATCGACATCGACATCGGCATCGGCAGCAACAAGAGCGCAAACACCGCAAAATAATAAACCAGCTCGACAAGTCTAAATCACACTCATTAGCAAAAGCCCCCCAAAAACAACGCACAGCAACAGCGCGCGTTGCCGCCGCTGCCTCTGTCGCTGCGACGACGGTCCGCAACAGCAGCAGAACAAAAATCAAAATCAAAACCACAGGCACAGGCACAGGCAAACGCACACATACAAACGCAATCAAAAGCAGCGACGTCGCTGCCGGCGCAGCTCCCATCATATCTCAAATTGTTAAACGATGAGAACGAGATGAGAACCTAATAAGAAACCGAATACAAAAGATAAACACAAGCGTAAACATTTAAGTAACAAAATTGGCTTTTTGTTATGCGTTGAGTTTATTGCGGGGATGCCGGGCGACACGAATGAGTGAGAGCCCAGCAGAGAGCGGCAGCGAGAGCAAGCTAGAGAGCGGTTTTGCGTGAGTGTGTGTTTGACAGAGAGAGAGAGAGAGAGTGAGCAAGCCAGCTGCAGCACGGCAACATTGCTGTTGGCAGCACTGCAACACTGAAATAGAGCGGCACTCTCGTACGCTCACCAGTAACGGCGCACGTGAGTGTGTTTGTGAGTGTGTCTGTGCAATTGTTTTTTCAGTGGGACAGATTGCCAATTGATTGTTGTTGCTGCTGTCGTGTTGTTATTGTTGTTACTGCTGCTGCTAGCGTCGCTGTCGTCGCGTTACGCTTTTTGTGCTTTTCATTTTGTGTTTTTATTTTGTTGTTGTATTTTCTGCCTTGCTCTGCCGGCAGCGCTGCCGCTGGCATAAATGCTCAGCCGCTGCCTGCCCTACAAGTGCGATGGGGCGACGACGCTTATGCATGCATACATACATACATACATATGTACTTGTGCATGGGTGTGTGCGTATTTACATACATACGAACAGTGTGAGGCTGCAGTGGCGCGACGTCGCATTTCCATTTCCATATGTTGGCTGTGCTTTTTTGCCTGCGGTTCTTGTTGTTATTGTAGTTATTGTAGCTGTTAATATATTTGTTAAATAAAATTCATTTCGGAATTACTGTTTGTTGTGCTGCTTCTTCTTCGTCTTCCACTTCGTCCGTTGTTTCCTCTACGGATTTGGTGGCAACTTTGGTTTAGTTTTTCTAACTGAGCTGCAGTTGCAACTGTTACTCTTTTTGTACCTGTATATGTCTATGTGTATATGTATTTGCGTATGTATCTGTGTTTGTATCTTTATATTTATCTGTTTATGTACCTGTATCTGTATCAATATCTGTATCTGAATATGTATCTGTTTCTGTATCTGTATCTGTATCTGTATCTGTATCTGTATCTGTATATGTATCTGTATCTGTATCTGAATCTGTATCTGTATCTGTATCTATCTATATATGTATCTGTATCTGTAATTGTATCTGTATATGCATCTGTATACGCACTTGTATTTGTATCTGTGTACCTGTGTCTGTATCTGAATACATATTTGTATTTGTATCTGTATTTATGTCTGTATCTGTATCTGAATGTCAGCTTATTATATTGTAACTGTTATGTCATTTTGCTTGCATAAATTATGATGTTCTGTGGCAAAGGTAACGGATGTACATACATATGTATGTATGTGTAACCGTGTTGGCATACAGAGGCAGCAGCAGCACAAGTACAACAACAATAACAACAACAACAACACCGAAACATAATCGATACAGTGGCTGCCCGATGGGGCGCATTATGCTGTGCACCCACACATACACAGTCATAAATTGATATGCGTGTGTATGTGTGTGGCACGTAAACGGAAACCGAACGACAATCGCACATTTCCCAATAATTATATTTCAATGCATCAGAATTTCAGCATGACAGTTGTCTGGTTTCCGTCCACGCATGCAGCAACAGCAACAGCAACAGCAGCAGCAGCAGTCATCCCAACATCATTATCATCATCCACATTATTCACATAGTCATCATCCTTATCATCCT
This sequence comes from Drosophila kanekoi, assembly GCA_037075305.1. Taxonomy (NCBI): domain Eukaryota; kingdom Metazoa; phylum Arthropoda; class Insecta; order Diptera; family Drosophilidae; genus Drosophila; species Drosophila kanekoi. The sequence continues at coordinate 5,508,481 of JBAMCE010000141.1, read as the reverse complement.
ACAGCTTTGGCCAATACAGACCATGGCCATGTCCATGTGGCATGCCCCACGCCCGGTCATTATCTGTTTAACAGTTCCACATTAACGATGTTGCCTGGTCATGGATATGGCAACCCCCGCACAGACTGACAGACTGACTGAATGACTGACAGATTGACTGACTGACTGACGCCATATTGTGCCACACATACGCACAATCAACGGAAAGCCGTTGGGCCAATAAGTTTATTACTTGCCTCAATGCATTGACCATCAATTCATGATGTGTGTGTGTCTGTGTGTGTGTGTGTGCCTCGAGTGTGTTTGTGCTGGTTGTATTTTGTTTCCTGCTCAAGGACTTCCACGCATATTCATATTGAATACGAGTTTATCGTCCTGACAGCCACACACCCACACACCCACACATACATACACCCGCACACACATGCCGCAGCACTTTGCTGTATAATTTATGAAATGCACATCATTCCCACAACCTCAATTATGACTGCCATTCAGCAATGTGTCCGTTGGCACACCAAAGGTTGAAGGCGATAATAATACGTATACGAATATACAAATAAATATATGCTATCTATATATGAAAGTATCAAGACCATAATTGGTAATAAGAGCATATGCAAAGAATTTACGTAACTTTCCAAATATTTTAAATTGATCTCAGTTGACAGAACTTGATACAATCCAAAGGTTTTGCACTTGAACTTGTCAAATCGATAAACTGACTGTCAAGCTAACTGGCAGTCAGATTGAACTTAAATTTTGAATGGAATGTTGTGAGTCAAGAAATAGTAATTGATAATGCAACACGTTTTGAATCACAGATCAAACTGAGTAAAGTTTACACAACATTTCCATAGAGTTTGACGTTATTTTATTTTAGCATAACTTAAATTAAACTTACATTAAATTAGTACTAATAAAACTTATTTTACAGATAAGTCGAATGGACGAGGATGAACAAAATTAGATTGGGCAACCGATCGGAGACATCGACTAGATGAAACTTCCGCAATCTCCTCTGCAGTCGGACTTCTCCAACTGCTCCACGTCTCTTTACAAGGAGCCTGGGAAGTCAATTGGTATGATTTCCAAGCCGAAAGACATAGTTTGCGGCCTGACCCGACTTTAGGCACGCATGTCGCAGGAAGCACCAGACAGCTTGCGAAGTGGTTTGGCTTGCAGGACCCTGATCTGCACAGCCTTCTTGTACACTTGGATTCCATAATGCCACACAAGAGCTTGGCAGGTTATTATAATCATTTTCATTTCATTCTGTTTCCCCTGGGATTGAAAGTCCTTCGCAAATCCGTTGGGATTTGACCGAGCCATGTCTATTTTTTCTGAAAATAATAAGTTATAAATTTATCATTTAATGGACAGCTTTTGGGGTAAATAACGTATTATTTTGAAAAGTTTTCGTACATTTTTGAATTCGTACGTTTCTGTCGGTTACATATTGTCTGATTTTAAAAAGGATAAGGATATAACCGAGCTATGTTTATATTTCTGAAAAGGATATTAATCACCATAACTTGGCTATCCCAATGTCCTTTGGCCGACAGATTGTCCTCATGGCCTTATGGAGAATGTTCAAAAAGAAGACTGAAAGTCCTTTAAACTGCAAAGATATAGGGACATTGGCTTAGTAAATTGATAAGCCTATGACTCAGCCTTATCCTTGCGGATCCTGGAAAGTCATGTGTCTAACAATTCCTCTGATCAGGAACCATAAACTGGCCAAAGGACACCCAAATCGTCCTTGTGGTTGCCGAAATATGGCTACTTTTCTAAAAAGGGCATTCATGCAGTTGGTCTCCACGATCCTAACGCACCGTGTCCTTTCAAATTCTGCTAAGATATGGCCGAGTTATGGCCTTTTTTTCCATTTTTCGACCACAACGTTTTTCAACCCTTCGATATTTCATTTGTTTGAATGCCAATTGATAGAAGGGATCCTTACGAATTCAAAAAGGTATAAAATCTCAAAATCAGACGATATTTACACGAGATATTAGACGAAAAATCATCAAAAAAGTTGTATTTTCGGACCTACCCCGATTTTGAGAAAAAACGTGATGTAACCCCTTGATTTTTTGTCGATTTGGGTCAAAATTTGGATTTTGATTTTCTTAATACCAATCGATAGTAGCGATTCTTACGAGTCCAAAATGGTATAAAATTCCAAAATCGGACATTACTGGGCCGAGATATTCCAAAAAATCATCCAGATAGGTTTACTATACAAACGAATCGGTTTTTGGTCCACAACTTTTTTCAACCCATCGATATTTCATTTGCTTGAATGCCAATTGATAGAAGGGATCCGTACGAATTCAAAAAGGTATAAAATCTCAAAATCAGACGATATTTACACGAGATATTAGACGAAAAATCATCAAAAAAGTTGTGTTTTCGGACCAACCCCGATTTTGAGAAAAAACGTGATGTAACCCCTTGCTTTTTTGTCGATTTGGGTCAAAATTTGGATTTTGATTTTCTTAATACCAATCGATAGTAGCGATTCTTACGAGTCCAAAATGGTATAAAATTCCAAAATCGGACATTATTTGGCCGAGATATTCCAAAAAATCATCCAGATAGGTTGACTTGATATTCCAAAAATCATCCAGATAGGTTTACTATACAAACGAATCGGTTTTTGGTCCACAACTTTTTTCAACCCATCGATATTTCATTTGCTTGAATGCCAATTGATAGAAGGGATCCGTACGAATTCAAAAAGGTATAAAATCTCAAAATCAGACGATATTTACACGAGATATTAGACGAAAAATCATCAAAAAAGTTGTGTTTTCGGACCAACCCCGATTTTGAGAAAAAACGTGATGTAACCCCTTGCTTTTTTGTCGATTTGGGTCAAAATTTAGATTTTGATTTTCTTAATACCAATCGATAGTAGCGATTCTTACGAGTCCAAAATGGTATAAAATTCCAAAATCGGACATTATTTGGCCGAGATATTCCAAAAAATTATCCAGATAGGTTTACTATACAAACGAATCGGTTTTTGGTCCACAACTTTTTTCAACCCATCGATATTTCATTTGTTTGAATGCCAATTGATAGAAGGGATCCGTACGAATTCAAAAAGGTATAAAATCTCAAAATCAGACGATATTTACACGAGATATTAGACGAAAAATCATCAAAAAAGTTGTATTTTCGGACCTACCCCGATTTTGAGAAAAAACGTGATGTAACCCCTTGCTTTATTGTCGATTTGGGTCAAAATTTGGATTTTGATTTTCTTAATACCAATCGATAGTAGCGATTCTTACGAGTCCAAAATGGTATAAAATTCCAAAATCGGACATTATTTGGCCGAGATATTCCAATAAATCATCCAGATAGGTTGACTTGATATTCCAAAAATCATCCAGATAGGTTTACTATACAAACGAATCGGTTTTTGGTCCACAACTTTTTTCAACCCATCGATATTTCATTTGCTTGAATGCCAATTGATAGAAGGGATCCGTACGAATTCAAAAAGGTATAAAATCTCAAAATCAGACGATATTTACACGAGATATTAGACGAAAAATCATCAAAAAAGTTGTATTTTCGGACCTACCCCGATTTTGAGCAAAAACGTGATGTAACCCCTTGCTTTATTGTCGATTTGGGTCAAAATTTGGATTTTGATTTTCTTAATACCAATCGATAGTAGCGATTCTTACGAGTCCAAAATGGTATAAAATTCCAAAATCGGACATTATTTAGCCGAGATATTCCAAAAAATCATCCAGATAGGTTTACTATACAAACGAATCGGTTTTTGGTCCACAACTTTTTTCAGCCCATCGATATTTCATTTGCTTGAATGCCAATTGATAGAAGGGATCCGTACGAATTCAAAAAGGTATAAAATCTCAAAATCAGACGATATTTACACGAGATATTAGACGAAAAATCATCAAAAAAGTTGTGTTTTCGGACCAACCCCGATTTTGAGAAAAAACGTGATGTAACCCCTTGCTTTTTTGTCGATTTGGGTCAAAATTTGGATTTTGATTTTCTTAATACCAATCGATAGTAGCGATTCTTACGAGTCCAAAATGGTATAAAATTCCAAAATCGGACATTATTTGGCCGAGATATTCCAATAAATCATCCAGATAGGTTGACTTGATATTCCAAAAATCATCCAGATAGGTTTACTATACAAACGAATCGGTTTTTGGTCCACAACTTTTTTCAACCCATCGATATTTCATTTGCTTGAATGCCAATTGATAGAAGGGATCCGTACGAATTCAAAAAGGTATAAAATCTCAAAATCAGACGATATTTACACGAGATATTAGACGAAAAATCATCAAAAAAGTTGTATTTTCGGACCTACCCCGATTTTGAGCAAAAACGTGATGTAACCCCTTGCTTTATTGTCGATTTGGGTCAAAATTTGGATTTTGATTTTCTTAATACCAATCGATAGTAGCGATTCTTACGAGTCCAAAATGGTATAAAATTCCAAAATCGGACATTATTTAGCCGAGATATTCCAAAAAATCATCCAGATAGGTTTACTATACAAACGAATCGGTTTTTGGTCCACAACTTTTTTCAACCCATCGATATTTCATTTGCTTGAATGCCAATTGATAGAAGGGATCCGTACGAATTCAAAAAGGTATAAAATCTCAAAATCAGACGATATTTACACGAGATATTAGACGAAAAATCATCAAAAAAGTTGTGTTTTCGGACCAACCCCGATTTTGAGAAAAAACGTGATGTAACCCCTTGCTTTTTTGTCGATTTGGGTCAAAATTTGGATTTTGATTTTCTTAATACCAATCGATAGTAGCGATTCTTACGAGTCCAAAATGGTATAAAATTCCAAAATCGGACATTATTTGGCCGAGATATTCCAATAAATCATCCAGATAGGTTGACTTGATATTCCAAAAATCATCCAGATAGGTTTACTATACAAACGAATCGGTTTTTGGTCCACAACTTTTTTCAACCCATCGATATTTCATTTGTTTGAATGCCAATTGATAGAAGGGATCCGTACGAATTCAAAAAGGTATAAAATCTCAAAATCAGACGATATTTACACGAGATATTAGACGAAAAATCATCAAAAAAGTTGTATTTTCGGACCTACCCCGATTTTGAGAAAAAACGTGATGTAACCCCTTGCTTTATTGTCGATTTGGGTCAAAATTTGGATTTTGATTTTCTTAATACCAATCGATAGTAGCGATTCTTACGAGTCCAAAATGGTATAAAATTCCAAAATCTGACATTATTTGGCCGAGATATTCCAAAAAATCATCCAGATAGGTTTACTATACAAACGAATCGGTTTTTGGTCCACAACTTTTTTCAACCCATCGATATTTCATTTGCTTGAATGCCAATTGATAGAAGGGATCCGTACGAATTCAAAAAGGTATAAAATCTCAAAATCAGACGATATTTACACGAGATATTAGACGAAAAATCATCAAAAAAGTTGTATTTTCGGACCTACCCCGATTTTGAGCAAAAACGTGATGTAACCCCTTGCTTTATTGTCGATTTGGGTCAAAATTTGGATTTTGATTTTCTTAATACCAATCGATAGTAGCGATTCTTACGAGTCCAAAATGGTATAAAATTCCAAAATCTGACATTATTTGGCCGAGATATTCCAAAAAATCATCCAGATAGGTTTACTATACAAACGAATCGGTTTTTGGTCCACAACTTTTTTCAACCCATCGATATTTCATTTGCTTGAATGCCAATTGATAGAAGGGATCCGTACGAATTCAAAAAGGTATAAAATCTCAAAATCAGACGATATTTACACGAGATATTAGACGAAAAATCATCAAAAAAGTTGTATTTTCGGACCTACCCCGATTTTGAGCAAAAACGTGATGTAACCCCTTGCTTTATTGTCGATTTGGGTCAAAATTTGGATTTTGATTTTCTTAATACCAATCGATAGTAGCGATTCTTACGAGTCCAAAATGGTATAAAATTCCAAAATCGGACATTATTTAGCCGAGATATTCCAAAAAATCATCCAGATAGGTTTACTATACAAACGAATCGGTTTTTGGTCCACAACTTTTTTCAACCCATCGATATTTCATTTGCTTGAATGCCAATTGATAGAAGGGATCCGTACGAATTCAAAAATTACACGAGATATTAGACGAAAAATCATCAAAAAAGTTGTATTTTCGGACCTACCCCGATTTTGAGAAAAAACGTGATGTAACCCCTTGATGTTTTGTCGATTTGGGTCAAAATTTAGATATTTAGTTTTTTTATTATTATTATATTTATTATTATTATTAATATATTTTTTCGTTTTTTTATTTATGAAATACCAAAAACTGTAATTCCGCGCGGACATTTGTCGTCTTTGGCCATGGACAACATTTCATCAGCAAATGATCGCAATTCATGGTACCTAGTTGACCTATATATCCTTGGTTATTCCATATCATGGATGTAGTCCTAGCGAACCTAGAGGACAAAATATGTATGCTTTTCTTTTGAACCCGCCCCTACCAACAGTCCCGCCCCCTGCATGGTTTCTAGTTGACTAGCATATCCTTGGTTATACCATACCATCGATATAGTCCTTGTGAACCTAAAGGATCAGATCCATGCAAAATGTGCATTGCGGCGGTCCAAAAACATGTATGATTTTTCTTTCAGGAGCCCTTTTACATTAGCTGCAGCTGCAGCTGTTATTTAACATTGTCTGTTACTTTACAGTACTCATATTAATTGAGTTACATTTTTGCCCCTTAATGCTATGCAATGAAAATTTTTATTCAAACCACTCGTCGACCTTCTGGGCATTTCTGTTCGCCTGGTACTTGAGTGGAATTTTAGTGCAAATTTGGGCCCGGCGAAGCGGCTGCACTTTCTGTGACGTCATTTTTCGGTCGCAAAAATATTGTACGTCGACCTTCTGAGCATTTCTGTTCGCCTGGTACTTTTGGGAAATTTTAGCTCAAATTTGGGACCCAGCCGGCGACGAGGGCGCCCCTTTCGGGTATGCAATGAAATTTTTTCGGCAGCTAAAAATATTTTCTGTCGACCTTCTGAGCGTTTCTGTTCGCCTGGTATTTTGGCAGATTTTAAGAAAAATCTCGGCAGCCAGCGGTTGCCAACAGGCGCCCCTGACGGGTATGCAATGGAATCCGAAAGACCGTTGATTTTTTAATTTTTAAATAAAAAAACAGGAATTTCTCTTTGTTAATTGAAATAATTGATTTATTTATGTTTCAATTACAAAATTGTTGTTTCTTATGCAAATTTTCTTAAATATTTTTCTAAGAATTATACAAGATGAGCGTAAATTATAATTTTGGCTTATTGAAACTTAAAATAACTATATTTGGCTTAATTAAAGTCCGATCCTGCAAGAATCTGTTTTGTCACTCGTGAAGGTCCTTGGAGCTCATTGTGGTCCTTAATTTGTCAGTCTGAAAAGAAAAAAGCACATTTAAATTAAACATGTAAATTATTATATGAAAGCGGAAAATAGGACATAACTTGGGCATGTCCTTGCAGATTTTCAAAGGACATGGTGCGTTAGCATCGTATAGACCCCCTGCATCGATTTGCATCACAAAAATATGGGGTCATCTAAGAATCCCAGGACTTGTATTTTCACTTGTCAAATTTCTGTCGCGGAGCGCACGAAAGTTGTCCGAAAACACAAATCCTTAAATATCTCCAAAACTTCAAGGACGATCTCAATGAAAGTTGGCCAGTTGGTAGTCCTGATCAATACAATTATTTTGACATATGACTCGACAGGACACGCAAGGATATGGTCGAGTTATAGCTTATTTTCTTTAAACAAAATCGTCCTTAAAACTTTTTTGTCTGAAGGACTTTCGTCCTTTGGGTTGTCAATTCTTCAATAGGAGGGTAAGAACTACTTGCTGGCCAAAGGACATCCCGATAGTCCTTCAAATGGCAAAGTTAGCCCGGAATTTTTCGATTTTGGCCAATTTTCCGACTAACCCCCTAGGAAAAATTTCGACGAAATTTTTTGTCGAATCATGCAAATCCTTGAATGCCAATCGATAGTCCTGTTCACCACGAGATTAAAAATGTATATCCTTCCGATATCCTTCAGGATTTGGCGGAGTTATGGCTAATTCAAAAATGTCCTTTTTAGAAAATTGGCTATATATCGGAAACGACAAGGACGATTTGGATGTCCTTTGGCCAGTATATGGTTCTTGTCCAGAGGAATTGTTTGACACATGACTTTCCAGGAACCGCAAGGATACGGCTGAGTAATAGGCTTGTAAATTTACAAAGCGAATGTCCATATATCTTTGCAGTTTAAAGGACTTTCAGTCTTCTTTTTGGACATTCTCAATAGGAAGGATGAGGACAATCTGTCGGCCAAAGGATATTGGGATAGTTGTTGAAATAGTCTAGTTATGGGCGATCTAGTGTATATCCTTAGTATCCTTATCCTTAAGTCTTGGGGGAAACAATGAAATGAAACCTTTGATTAAATCCTTGATTAAATCCTGATTTAATGCCAGCTTATGGTGAACGGTACATATTCAGAAAGGACGAACATTTCATTATCAGATGTATTTACGCGATATTTAAAAAACAAAAATTATGAAATGTTCGAATCGACACGATTTTTCGTATAAATAACCTGATTTATCTTGATTTTTTTATGGTGCTGATCCTTGCGAGTCCAAAATTGTATATCATACCAAAATCGGACATTATTCGTATCTTATATCTCAGAAACTTAAAGAACAATGCAGAACTTGGCCAGTTAAGAGTCCTGACTAAAACGGATATTTCGACAGAGAACTAACCGGGATACCCAATGCGAGCTTAAGACTTTTAAATTTTTGGTGATTAGAATCAATCGAAACTACGCAATCTCATAATTCGAATTGAAATAAATGTTCGATTAAACATTTGCGAGTCTCAGTTTGAATGCCAATCAAAGTTGCGCATACGCCGGGTAGGCCAATTTAGTAATTTTCTTCTGGCATTTATTGTCGCAATTTATTGCAAGAGAATCAACAAATTGTTATTTGTTTAATGCCAAATGCATTTTAATTGAGTTATTGTTGAGTTAAATACGCCTACAATTAGAGAATGTGCCTGGACATGCCACAAGAGGCAAGCAAGCAGAGGCTGCAACAATGCCCAGCATGTTGCTGGCAACGAGTGTAAATGACGCACTGTGGCTTATCCTTGTTGTTGCTAGCACTCAAAACTCGTACTCACGTACATACGCACACACGCACACAGGCACACTTAAAGCGTCATTATTAGCACAACACACACACACAGGCACACACACAGCTGCACAGGTCAACCATTATGACCACTTGCTGTGAGCTCATCGTTGGCCGGACGTCGTGTTGACATACTTCTGCCAACAGTTGATCTTGTGGCCAACCGCAGGCATGCGGATTTAATCCATAAAGGATACGCACACAACACAAGCGCACGCATTACAAATGCCCATGAATATGCGTGTGCGTGTGTGCGTGTGTGCCTGTGTGTGAGCTTGTGAAATTTTAAGCACGTCCGTTCGGGTCTAACGAGCCACGTTTCATGCTCCGCATTCCCTTGTTCCTGTTGTTGTTGTTGTTGTTGCTGCTGCTGTCTCGACTCGCCCGAAAGTAGGAAAATCTGTTGAAAATTGTGCAGCCCACAAATAAAGACACACACACACACACACAGACACACACATAAGCACACAAAGAGGCACAGCTGAGCCGTTATATTAGTTTACAAATCACACGTAATAACAATTGACACACAGACACGCCCAGCAGCCCACTTTGCCCCGCCCACACTTTGCTGTCACACGTTGTGCGACATTTGTTTGGCTTTTGGGTTAATTAAAATATACGCACACACACACACACACACACACGCATGCCTGAAATGAATTCTGATGCAAACTCAACTTGCAATTAGATGAGGCATAAAATGTGGTCAGCTGTGCGCGTGTGTGTGCGTATGTGTGTGTGTGCGTGTGTGTGTTAATTGTAAACATTGCAAACTCTCTTTTTGCATAAAATTCATTTTTAATTTCATTTTATTTCGCCAATGAAAATGATTAACGCTGACTGCACTCGTTTGCGTACGTGTCTGTGTGCCTCTATTGATGTGTGTGTGTGTGCGTGTGTGTGCGTGCGTGTGTGTGTGTGTGCGTGTGTGTGTGTATGTGCGTGTGTTTGTGTGTGTGTAAAAGTGTTGCATAAATAAAGTAAAATCAATGAAAAAAATAAGAAATGACCACAAAAGCGCAGCTGTGTGTGTATGTGTGTGTGTGTGTGTGTGTGTGTGTGTGTGTGTGTGTGTGTGTGTGTGTGTGTGTGTGTGTATGTGTGTGTGTGTGTGTGTGTGTGTGTGTGATATAAATTGGCCATTTTAACATGCGCATTATTACAATTAAAATTAATTTAATAATAAATTTCAAAATAATTACAATGCACTCGCTTAAATAAACGTTTGCTCGAATTTAACGGGTGCGTGCTCGAGTGGGGAGTGCCCGCCCAGGAGATACCCTAATACCTTTCCACCGAAACTTTAACTGCGCGGTTATGAATCTTGGAGTGCATAAATCTGTCATGCATCTGTTTGTATATAGCAAAAGAAAGCCCTAAGCTTTAGCTCCAAATATATGATTCTCTTACAATTTAAGTTGTTTTAGAGGAGTTTTTCATAAGGCTTAATATTCTATATCATTAATCTAGATGAGAGTCTACATACTTCATATAACACATTGTGCCTCTTATAAGATTCGATCTAAAGCTCAGAAAAAGGCATTCTGACAACGATTTAGATTTTCGTGGAAATGGGACAAGATATCTACTATGATCAGACATCTTGATTAGATCAGAAGCCAAATGATAATATATAGTCTTTAGTTCTTATAATGCCTGAGATCGGAGCGTGTTTTACATGCACATAGATTGATCTAGACATCTAGACCAGACAGACAGACAGACAAATAGACAAAACAAGGACATGTCTAGTTCGAGTCGGCTTTTAAAGCTGATCAGGAATATGGAAACTAAATGAGTTCGAAAGTACATTCTACAGCCTGTTACACACATTTGCAGAAAGCCAATATACCCTTTCTATTCATTTTGAATGTGAACAGGGTATAACGAAATGAAATAAAAAACAATGAAATATATGTAAATAAAAGTATCTCAATCAAGTGTACATATGTTCATATACATGCCATAGTCATCTATATATTTATACACACGGGGGCAGGCTGAAAAGTACTCGAAGGAAATACCTTTGTGTCCAGATTTATCCCTTAAATGTATGCTCTATAATTTCGGAGGGTCCTCATAGTAGGCATTCTTTTTGAAGTCTAGCTGCTTATTCAGCTGCAATTGTCTTCCTGCATGTCATTTGCTCTAGTCTGCAAATAAGAGAAATACAATTTGTGGACTTAGTTCGTCAGCTTAACTACTTTTAAGCCTGCCCTCGTGTGCACACACCTCTCCACTTGGCAATCTGCTGCAACTGGTTGGCAGCCCAGGTAGAAGTCAACGATTCGCAAAGTTCTTACAGCTTCAACGGGAGTCTTTTAGCTTTCGCGTGGAGCTTGTGATGTAAATAAATGTATTTTCAATATCTATCTGCAATTGATATTTAACATTTATTTGACTAATTGACCTAATGACTGATTGATAATCAAGGCAAAGCCAAAGAGATGAATGCCAGTTCACATTATTTAAAAGATGCGATGTAAGTGCATATTAAAAAGAAGCTTTAAAAGAATCCATTCGCAAAGGTGAGGGCATGAGATTGTCAGGACTACAATTAAGGATTTCTCTGAATCAAGGATTTCTCTGAATCATGTTGGAAAACGACTTTCTTCGGGCCACGCCGTATAAAAGTTACATTTATGGCATATGAAATACAGAATGTATAGAAAAAGTGTTCATTATGTATACATAAATCTGTACTTCTTATAAAAGTCTCTTTATATCTGCATCGCTTTTCAACTTGAATATATATCCTGCTCAAAATCACATTATATTTTTCCTACTCTATCATAAAGTTTCGGTTAGAGCATTCAGAGACCGATATGCTCTACTTATATACCCAACGTATAAAACAATGCAACATTTTCTCTGCATTTTCCACAATTTTCACGAAAATAAATGCAGCACAGATTCGAGTGTGTGTGTGTGTGTGTGTGTGTGTGTGTGTGTGTGTGTGTGTGTGTGTGTGTGTGTGTGTGTGTGGAGTGTGAGTGTGTGTCTCCCCCTGCCCTCGCTCTTTCGCACCTTTTGTTTATATTTTTTTTATTTTTTGTTAATTTGTATGGAAAATCACTTTTTGCGAAAAATCCATTTAAAAATTACGCTGTTTTTATAAGGTAACAATGCATACAACAATTTACACACGCGCACGCTGCAAATTTGCATAACATTTGCCCGGGCAAACACACGAGAGCAAAGGATGTCACACCCATACACCCACACACACTCATGCACACACACAAACACACACACACACACACAAACACACGGTGTTGCCCAAGCGTATAAATTCACATAATAAGTCTGTGTCGGTGTCGGCAGATCTCTCTGAATAATGTGGATGCTGCGGCTGATGATGATGCGCCGCGTTGCACGTTGTTGTTGTTGTTGCGCCCTCTCTTATTGTTGTTGTTAACAGAATTGATTCGCGACAACAACAACAACAAGCACAACAGCTACGACAACGATATCATCCGCCTGCCTCAACGCCCACACACATATTGCTGCTGAAGTTTGGCTATGGTTGATGATTGGAGCTCTTTTTAAGGTGTGCGTGTGTGTGTGTGTCAGTGCAGAAAGGGAGGGGGTGGGCGGTTTTCACTGAGGGTTGCTCTGTAATGGCCAGTGTAATGACATGTGCAGCCCGGGCCAGACCACCGTCTACATCACAACATGCCCCAGACATCAGTCGGTTGCCGGCTGCGGTTTCAAATATTGCAAAATTGTAAATGTTTTACTCGTATTTATTGTTGTTGTTCCTGTTGTTGTTGCTGCTGTTGTTGCTGCTGTTGTTGTTGTGCCTGTTGTTGTTGTTGTTGTTCCTGTTGTTGTTCGTGTTGTTGTTGTTGTTGCTGTGACATCTGGCGGCTATGTGTTGTTGCCTGTTGGTTTATTGTAAATTACTGGCTATAAATTAAAATAACACACTCGCTAAATGCGTAATCAAAGGTTGGGCTTCCCTTTTCAGCAGCATACAATTTGTTTGTTTATAGATTGGCTTATTTTGCTAATAAATTAAATAATGAACTAGCTAAATGAAAAGCGCAGCTGCCAGTTGAAGCACGATGAAGTCAATTAGCATTTGGAAGCTCGGCTCGGCTAATATATCCTGTACATGAATCCTGTACCCGAAAAAGGTCCAAGCTAATAATTTCTAAGGATATTCTACTCACTCACTTCGTCTGCATCTCTTCCTCTACTACTCCTTTATTTCTCTCTTGCTCTTCCGCTTTCTCTTCTTCTCGCTTATTTGTTGTGAATCTCTCTTTCTCAGTCTTCCTCTTTCAATCCCAACCTGTCTTCTACGCTCGCTCACACTCATGTTTTTACTCTGAGGTTTGTTTTTATCTCTATTGATACTCACTCTCATTCTCTCACTCGCTTTTTTTAGTAATACTTTCTCTACGTCACCTTTTCTATTATTTTCTCTGTCTTTCTCCCCCTCTCTTTCGCCCGGTCTTCCTTTTTCTCTACCGTTTTCTAATTTTCTCTCGTTCGATATTATTCTTTTTGTGTTTTTTTCAGTCTCTCCACCGCAGCCCCCACTGCTACTCTCTGTGTAGTTTTTTTTCTCATGCTAATGCAACACACTTTCAAGTCGCCTTTCTACGCGATTTTCAAAACTGCAAGTAATGCTTCAATGTTTGCTGCTTATTGTGTTCTAAATATACTGGCGATATTTTGTGCAAGTAAATATATTTACTGCTCTGAGCCGAGACACTGAAGTTAAGAAATTCTTGTCTAAGTTTTCAGTGCCTTAGTTTAGGAGCTTTAGCTGCGTCGAGCTTAAAGCAGACAATGGGACCAGGAGCACAATCAGGAACATGTACAGGCCCAACCAGCTACAATAGACTCGCTGCTGGCGGCTTTCATTGGTTTTTGTTTCATGTTGTTGTTGTCGGCGAAATTGCGTTGAATGCTACCTGCCATTTGGCGGCACATGCAACAGCAGCAGCAGGTGAATGGGGTGGCATGCAGCATGGAGCCGCACATTAAGTAAATGCCTGCCTATGTGCTATATACAGGACTATATGTGCATATGCAAGGGAACGTTATATAAGCCAACAGGCAGCAGGCAACAGACAAGAGACGGCAGATGGAAGATAGGTGACGGTAAACGGGGGACAACGTGCTAAAGGTGCTCGCTGCTCGTTGTTCGTTGAGTGTTGCTCGTTGCTGGTTGTTCCTTTGGCGTTTATTTGTAGCCAGAGTTTGGTTTGGTTCGTTTGTTTGCCTGCCAGTCAGCGCTGGATCCTAGCTGCATCCTCTGGCAGCCGCAACAGAAGCAACTTTTCCATTAAATCTTCTGTCCGTTTGTCGGCGTCGTCTCGTCTCGTCTCGCCCTGTCCTGTCCTGCTCTCAACGTTTTCAGTGTGCTTGTGTTTGTGTGTGAGGTTTAAGCGCTGCCTTTAACTGTGTTGTCTGCTGTTTGCCATTGTCATTGTCTAGACTCTCGACTCCTGTCTCTAGTTTCTGCTATTGGCATGGCCCAAGCTGCGTATGCGCAATATTTGGCCATGGCAAACTTAAAATAATCATACGCACCGTTGTGCAATATACAAAAAACGCCAGCTTTTGCTTTTTTGTTTTGCTTTGCCGAGTTCAAAGTCCGCAAAGTCCAAATAGCTTTAACGATACTCGAATGCCGAAATGCCAAAGCAGCTCCTTTGTATTTATATTTGTATTTGTCTATAAATAAACGAGCTGCCCTTGTTGTCCTCGTTGTCGTCCTGTCTGCCGTATTTGTTGACATGTAATTGCAACTAAATATTTTAAATTGCTTTAAAATAAAGCGTTCGCTTCCCTCACTCCCACACGTTGTGCTGGGCTATCTCATCGAAAAGGTTATGCAAATGACAAAGTTTCCTCTTGGCTCGGCGCAGGTTGCGCATCCACCAGGCACACTGCACACAGTTGTGGTGCTGGATGCCGCCTGCACCGTTTGAGTAAATAACATACATAAAACTCGTATTTGTACACAGCATACGTGTAAACACTGTGCAGCAGTTGCTGCAGGAGGCGCTGGGGGTGTGGCAGTCGGGGTCCTGCAGCAGCAGAGAGCATCATGCCATTTCTGTTTGCATTTTACATTCAGCTGCGTGTCGGTATCGGGATACCTGGGTCCTTGTGTGGGTGACTGCCTCCCTGCATGCATATACATATGCATATGCGTGTGTAAGTGTGTGTGTGTGTGGCAATATGTGCAAATGCTTTTATCAACGGCATTCGTTAAACAACAAATAATCACATAAAAGCTCACCAAACTAACGACTTACAAATGCTCTGCAATTCATATTCAATTCAACCAAATTAATGCTTAAGTCTGGCATTTAAAGTCAGCTTGAACTTACTGTTTATTATATTTACTGTGGTTGCTATACTCTATGCCTAAGTATTTTCCTTTCAAGTTCTCTTTAACAGTTTCGGCTGTGTGTTGATCATCAATCATTCAGCGATTCAGTTAATCAGTCAGTCAATCAGTCGTTCCTTTAACCGTTTGAGCTGCGTGTTAATCACCGCTGATTGTGTTACTTTCTTCTTTAGTCGCTCCATCAATCAGTTAATCAGTCAGCTAATCAGTCAGTGCGTGATGATCACCAATCACTACATTACTTAGTTTGCCAGTCACTCGGTCCGTCAACCAAGCAGTCAATCAATCAGTTAATCAATCAGTCAGTCAACAGGTTGGTCTTTTTACCATTTGGGCTGCGTGTTGAAGGCCAATCGTTCTGCTACATAGTCAGTCAGTCAGTCAAGCAAGCAAGCAATCAATCAGTCCATCAGTCTCTTCCTCCATTAGGCGCCAATTAATCGGTCACTTTGTTAGTCAGTCAGTCCGTCATCCAACCAGCTTTTAATCAATCACCCAACTATTTTATAAATCAGTCAATCAATCAATTTCTCTGTCAATCGGTCAGGCACTTAGTCAATCAGTTAGAACAGTTTTTTAAATGTATTCCTTATGAATAATAATGAAGCTCTATAAATAGTCTGTTCTAGCGAGCTTTTATCTTATCTATTACCTAAGACTATTTGCTCCTACGCTCTTTATGCTTTCCTGATTGTTAGAATACGATTACTTTTAAGAACAAACAAAGTTTATATTGACGGACTAGAAGCGGGGGATGGACTGGCTGCAGGTCAAAAGACTTAAGAGTTGTTGTTGTTGGGCTGAGTGTGAGTGACAGTTGTGCGACGATTAGTTGCAGTTAAATGCACATATTTAAGCAGTTTATTTGCTTACTTATTTATGCACAATTTATGCCTAATTGATGTCAGCTATGCGCAGTGGCAGTTGCCGAGTTGGCGCTGTAATTAACACCAAAACACCCAGCGAACATGTCGGCAGTCACTTAAAGTGAATTCAAAATGCCCGCAACGCAGCCAAGACCTTCAATCATCAATCAGTCAAGTAATCAATCATTCAATTGCATACTTTTTTTTCAATGTAATACCAAGTCTCGCTGGGGGGAAAACTCGTTTGGCGGCGATGACAACGACATTGGCCACATTCTCCAGGTAACTCGCTGCACGCTCCACGCTCCACGCTCCGCACTCGACGCTCCACACTCCACACTCCACGTCCCAGTGGCTGTGAGAATATGCAACGGCGAGTCGTTTAAGTCATAAATAGTTACACTCAATGACAGTTATGTGTGCAAATATGAGCCAGGCACATATGCGAACGGGTATTCACGGCCGGCACTCACCCATCTGATGCACGCTCATCCTAATCAGCCACGATTTGGAGTAGGACGGCAAAAAAAAAGAAGAAGAGAAGCTGCTGCTGGCTTAATTAATTAGGCGCGTGCGCTAATTGCTTAGTGTCCTGTTTGATGTTGTTGTTGTTTTTGTTGTAGTTTTTGCTGTTTGCAATTAGCCGGAACATGCGCTTTGGCGCCTGCGCCATGGAAACCTGTTGGCCAGCAGTGAAAGCAAGTGCTGCAGATAGAAGGAAAGAGACGAATAGAGCGAAGGAGAGCGAGAGGTAGAGCGGGAGAGAGAGAGAGAGAGGGAGAGCGCGTACGCTTTGACATTTATCAACGCTCAATGGCATAAAATTAATTAACAAAATTAATAAAACATTTTTTTAACAACCTAAACTCGAGCAACCAGTAAAAATATTAATTAACTCAAATACTTTCAGTGGCTGCTGCCGCGGATACCGCATCAACAGCAGCAGCAGCAGCAGCAGCAGCCACGTCCTCCATGCACCGTCCTCCATGCTGCATCCTCCAACTGGCCAAGTCGTGCATTATACAATAATTAAGTTTTCAGCACCTGCGTGCGCGCTGACTTGGAGCTGCAGCTGCCTCAACATGGGCTTCGCAAAAGCCGGTCGCAGCCGTTGAGACAAGGCCGCTTTACGGTTCGGGCGCCAGCTGTAATGGGGCGCTGTGCTCGATCGTTTCATTTCTTAAATTCAGCTCTTAGTTTTCCGATTTCTTAGAATGTTTAATAATGATGTTATACTCATAATTAATAAATTAGCTGCCAACCCCTAAAAGCATTGGCGATGGTTCGCTGCACGTTTGAAAACATTATCTAAAGCACATTCAGTACGGGTTGGGATTCAAATATTTTAAGGTCTACCAGTTCGATTGAAGGTTAGTGCAATTTTTAACGGGAGACTAGTTCAGTTCATGTATTGGTTCACGGTTTAAATACCGGACTCTTACTGGTTTGCAGTGTTGGTTAACGTGGGCCTATTTAAGACCTCGCTGCGCTCCTGTTGCGTTATCCAAAAACTGTCGCTTGATCAGTTGGCTTGCCACTGTGTTGGCAACTGTGGCGCATGTTTGGGCCATTTTACAAGCATAGCCAGTTTCAAATTTCATTCCGGCTGCCAGTGTCCCGCTCCACCATACCCCCGCCCATCCCCTGGGCCAACTTCTCTGCTGGCAACCGCTGGATTCTCGGCAACGCAGGCGACTCTGCAACTGCCGCTCGCACTGGGTGCGTGTGTCCGTTGACGTGTTGTTGCACATGCGCATTAACCCGGCCACAAATTGTAATTACAACAACGCATTACAACATAATTCCCAATTGAGTCCTTGCTCCCCTTCGCTCCTACCCATATTTCGGGTGTGAATTTAATGATACGGAACAACAGCATCCAGTTGGGCCAGAAGAAAGTTCGCCCCAATTGCCGAGACCAAGTGAAGGGCATCGAGATGTTGGAACGCGCCGATCTTTGGTAATAACATAATAGCCCAAAATATTGTGTATTGGCATTGGAATTCAATTAGCAGACGGCAGTTAACTCATGTGAAGGGATGCCGCCTGTCCGCATCCTCCATGCTGCTGCTCCTGCTGCTGCTGCTGGTCTGCTGCTGTCCAGTGGCCACTTCCACTTTGAGGTCAATAGTTTTTGCAAATTGCTGTTTGTTGTTTGTCGTTTTTAGCAACCGGCTCAGGTTCGGGCCGGCACGGCGCGGCTGTCCCTAACCCTGTCCCTGGCCCTGCACTTGAGCTCTCGACCAGTTTAGAAGCTCTTTCTTCTCCTTCTCTCTCTCGCTCTCTCTCTCTCTCTCTCTCTCTCTCTCTCTCTCGGAGCACACGTGCAGGCGACCAGTTTGGTAAGCTCTAGACAAATTGCTTGGACCACGTCCAACTGGGCACTGTGGCTATTCGCATACGAAGAAGATGCCATCAGGTGTCGAGTGTTTTGTCAGCAATATTTGCGTTTGGCCTCACTAAATGGCAATGAGCTGCACCGAGAGACTCAATAGAACCGAGCGTAATTGTCAAAATAAAAGGAATCCGGTTGGGTTTGTAACGAACCTGGCTTAAAAATTGTTCAGATCCCAGTGAATGCAAGTTGCAATGCGCCCATGTTTACTGCAATGGGCAGCCTTGCCTTTACATAATACATTCCATACATTAAAATTCGTCTAACTAATCAAGATGTTATGCCATAGCTGACATAGTGAACACTACGAGATAAGAGAAAATTCCACTCACAAGTGTGGAAGATAGGTGGAAAACGTTTCCATGAAACTATTTTGCTTGCTATCCACTTCCAACAACCTTGTGACAATTCATTACATACGTATTTTGCGTTACAAATTAAATAAATATCGGTCTTCTTTGCGATTCTCATGAATTCAGATAATTAGAGACTTCCAAGCATTGACAATAAGTGTTGTAATAAAGAGTTCTATCGGCTAAGAATAAACAACATGCTCAAAGTTGCAAATGAAATGATCTTTTTGAATCGCGTAGCTTACTTGTTTTATCTTATTTAAATATAATACATGTATAGCAGCTGGTTCAGCTTGAAGACTGGAACTGAATCGCTACCTTTGGCCAGCTTGTGACCAGTTTCGTTGGCTCTGGCAACTGTGGGAGTTTGGTTTGGGCAAACTTGACCCAGGTCTAGGCGCAGAGTCTGGGACATGGACTACGTTTAGTTGAAGACTGTCTGAAACTCGTTTCAATTAAAATTCTTCGTGCAAGCAACGACAGAAGAAAAAGAAAAGCGAGCCACAAAAGCGGCAGCCAAAGACAAATTAAAGTGGATTATGAGGAGCGCGATTGTACATATACAAATACACAAACAAATACAAATATATATGTATCCATATACATATATATATAGTATATATGGTCATATGAAAGGTATATATGAGCGTACATGCATGTAGATACATATGTATCTTTGTATCTTTGTATCTCTGTGCATGGCCAGAACGTTCGCTGCAGTTGGTTTTGTTGTGCCTGCCGCCTGCTCGTTTGCGGCTCCAGTTGCGTGTGTGCGTGCGCGTGTGCGTGTGTGTGTATCTGGCGCATTTAAGTAAATTTTGCAGAAATTGGTGCAAAAGACAAAAGAAAAGCACATAAAAATAATAACAGACGCAATCTGACGTCGTCGCCGGGCGACTTCAACCGGCCGCCGGGCCAATGACTAAATGACTGACTAAGTGCCAAAGGGTACCAAGGGACATACAAGAAGAGGGACAAGGGACAAGACCGGGTCGGGTCGGGGGACTGGGACAGAGCTTTGGCTGCGGTTCTCCTGGGCCTCCAAATGCGAAATCGAAACGAAAAATCGAGAGGCAAAAATATAAAATACGAGTGCGGCCGCCGCCGTCGCCGTCGTCGTCGTCGTCGCTCATTATAAATTTTTTTAATCGGCAGTGCAGGAAAAAACATCAAAGATCCGTCGACATGGACTTGGACTTGGTTTCGGCTCGAGACGAGTCAAGACGAGTCGAGACGCAGATCCTGCAGCAAGTTTAAATATTTAAAACAAAGTCTTGAGCTCTTGCGGCCTGTGTATGGCTTTAGGCCTCCTATGCACCCCTTGCTATGCCCCTCCAGCCGGCGTCTCCATGCCCAGCTCCAGCTCCATCTTCATCTCCATCTTCGTCTCCGTTTCTGACTGGTACGACATTCCAGGCGCGCGCGCTCCACCTTCGCCTTGTGCACAGGCCGCATCCTCCATGGTCGCACACACATAATTTTTGTTGTTTTTGTATATTTATTTTTTTTTTCTTTATTTACTCTTTTTTTTTTGTTGTTGTTTATTTTTTTGGACCTGTCTGCGCTTAGCTCTTTGGGTCTGTCCTTTCGGTCCGTTTCGGTGTTCGTCCCAGTCCCAGTCCCAGTCGCAGTCCCAGCCACGGTTTCGGTTTCGGTTGCTGTCTCCAGCTCCGTCTCTGTCTCTGTCTGGGTATCTGGCAACTGTTCGTATTTCACCTGGCACTGCCGTTCAGTCATTAAATGCCCTCAAAATACAAACAACAACAACAACAACAATAACTGCCAGTCGAGGACAACGTACAATAGCCTCACGCATATACATGAATATTTTTTTGTCTTTTTTGTTTTTTTATTATTATTTGCTTAATATTATTATTTAATAAAAATTTTGACAGTGATCTTCCCCTTTGTCTGGTCTTCAACTGTCGGCTGACAGCTGTTGACAGAATGAGATGCAAAGCGAAAAAGTGAGAGGCAGATAGACGCATCCGATGCATACGACGCATAATACGCACCTCGTGCAACTCATGCCACATTGCATTGTTATCCCAAAAGCCATCAAACAGATGCACAACAAACGACATTTGGCCATTCAGCAGGCACTTCATCAACCTCACTTCAAGCTCCAGGCTGAATGAAAAGTTTTTAGCAAGAGTCGAAGTTAAAGTGGAGATCGATTAACTGAATATACAATTATAAAAGACTTTCAATATGATTACCATCAGGGAATAAAAATAAAAAGGACTCATTTGAAGTTTGACTAGAACAAGGCATCTACTTCGAACAGAAAATCCTTCGATCAAGAGATCCTTAGAAAACAATCTTTAGTTGCAGGAAAGTTCTTTTACTTTTTGACTTAAACTGAAGAAGAAACTCTACGTTCAGAAGGGCCAACAATTGATACTTTATACTTTATACTTTATATGCACATATAAATGTATATAAAGGAAAATTCGAATTTATAAAATGTGTGTATTGCTCGATTAACCTACAATCTTCAGGGTTAAGACTAGAGAATATCCCTTTATTTTATTAAATTATATTAAGTTGAAATAAAAGTGTTGTATAACGAGGAAACAGTGCTGTAATCATCAACATAAATCAGACTTGTCAAACTGATTCTTAACACCAAAAATAGGGTTTCAATACGTTGACTTTCTTACGTCTGAATAGAAAGTTAAATAAAATTTACTTAATATCCGCCCAAATATATTTCTAGGCAAATTTCTTGAAGCAAACCTGTTGTTGACCCACAAACATCTGATACAGAGATAGTTTTTAGTCCAAGGACTTACAAATCAATCAATGCCTGACACATCAGATACTCTGTAAATCCCGCATACAACAAGAAACTCTTGTTTGATTTCACAATTTCAGTCAGTTTTTTGTCCAGTTTATTCCGAGCATTCTGTTGCGCTTTTCAGCGAGCAATAAAAAACATCAAACTTAACTTATTAAATGTAAAGATCAGCGTCAGACGCATTTGTGCGCTGTTGCTCAGCTTTTGTATCTTTGTATCTCAGTATCTTTTGTTGCAATTTACATGCCACCGCAGAGCTGTGGACAACTGCCGCAAAATTGTGCGTATATGCACATGGCACATGGAGCTGGGGCACAGGAAGCAGCTGCTCGAAATTCTTGGAAATGCTGCGTTTATTTTGTCGTACAGCAGCAACAACAACAACAGCACATTAAAAGCTGCCTGTTGCATTTGTGTGTGTTTTACAAGTTGCCGCCAACGTTGCAAATATAATTTAATAAATTTAAATGAGACAAACGAAAGACAGGCCGCAGCAGCAGCAGCAGCAGCAACAACAACAATGATGACAAGCACAAGAGCAACAACAGCAGCAACAGCAACATAAGCAACAACAACAACAAGAACTACGGCAACAACATCATTAGAAGCCGCTGCCAAAACTGTGCTCTGCCCAGGCTCTGGGGTCAATAGTATCCATGGAATTCAATGCTTTTTGCATTTGGCCAAGAGCTAAGGCCAAGTCCCAAGAAGTTGCTGCTGCTGCTGCCCGCTGGCCTGCCACCAGCTCCCTCTCCCTCCCTCCCTTTCTCTCTCGCTCGCTCGCTCGCTCTCTAGCTCCGTCTCTATTTAGCGAAATGCTCTCATGGGCACACAAGGAAGCGCATTTTTAAATGCCAAAACAAATGGAAAAATTAAAGCCAACGAACGAAGCGACGAGACGCGACGCGACGTAAACGTAAACCTGCCCGTACACGGGACACGGGAGCGGGGTGGTGGCTGCCTCTTGGCTGTAAAAATGCATCTAAGCTGCTTTGCTTTTTTGCCAACTTTTACCAACTGGTTTCTGGCATTGCCACAGCCCCCAATCCACCCCACACACCGCTGCAATTCCCAGATTTTTTGCACAGCTCACAGCCTAACAGCTCCACGGCAGCCGCAACACTTTTATTATATGCCTTCATCTAATAAGCCAGGCCTCAGATGTTGCTGCCTCCGCTGCTCTTGCTGCTGCTGCTGCTGTGTCTATTGAGCTATCCGTGTCCAATTGCAAAGCCCAGATACATACACATGCTGCTCGTCGCATTGGTCGTCCGTTGGGTTCATTGGTTCTGCTCGTATCGAGCGCGATGATCACCAAACATGATCGTTCAACTTTGCTTTTTAACGCCAAATAAAATAAATCAAATTCCACTGCGGTCGTCGACTACAGCCAGGCCCAACTAGAAGTAGCTGCAGCTAGGCCCAGGAAATGCCGGACACCTTCACACCAACACACTCAAACAAACACACACACACACACACAGACTGCGAGCCATAAAATGCATCTATTAGTTGTAAATGCCCGACAGGGCACAACAACAACAGCAACTGGTATCTGCATCTGTCTCCTGTTCGAGGACCGCAACGGTTAAAATTCGCAATTATTTTTTGCTGTGACTTAGCTCAGTTTGACCTGCCACAACTAACACCCGACCCCCTGCTAAGTGACGATCAATGTCCTAGGCCCTAATAAACTAGAGGTATGCCAAATGCAGCCGCCAACAAGAGCCACCAACCAAACAACTCCCAACAGCAGCGAAGACAACGCAGAAACAACAAAAACAAATTCAGAAACCGAAACCGATACAGAACCAAACAGACCCAAACAGAGCTAAACAGAACAGAGCAGAACCGGGCAGAACCCAATGACCGAACCGAGGAGCCCAACATGTTAAGCCAGAGATTAAATTCAAATAAATCGACATGGTCGCCTGGAAATGAAAACATTCACAGAGCAAACGACAACAGCAACAACAACAACAGGAACAACAACAGGAACAACGACAACAACAACGACAACAGCAAAAACGATAACAACCCAACGTTAAGGACAACAACAACGTGGAAAAGAAATAAAATATTGATTGCATTAAGCGTATTGAAAGCTTTGATACCCTGTAAAGGTAGCTAAACTGATCGGGCCAGAGTGTGTACATACAATATATCGACATATCTTGGCAAAAAGTAAAACATTTTGAACACGAACTCAAAAGATAGTCGCGAACCGAGGCAATTGGTCCAAACTTTTGTCAATCGTAAGGTTTGCTGCCTTTGCTATTTCGGCCATCTAATTAGAATTGAATTCCCAATCAAGTTTTATATATCTTTCTAAGTAGGCTTGCGCTGCGCATGCACATAGACCTTAACTACCCTACGCTACGAAACATCCCAATTGGGAGCCAAAGTCGGCAGGCAGCGACGCTGGCAAGTTAACCTTAAAGCTGGCTGGGATTTGCGTGGCTTTGGCCAGAGTTGGAGCTGCACAAAATAAAAGGTAGAAATAAGAAGGAACAGATCGCAGCGGTCGCAGGGCGCAGCCAATTTGCGAATATTTTCATTTCAATTGCGGCAAGGCGGCTGGCAGAATGAGCGTTCCTCTGCCCGGCTGCCTGGCTGCCTTGCTGCCATGTGTCTGTCTGGCAACTGCGTCTGCGCGGCGGCCATTGACACAGGTCACACACGTACAGGCAAGGCCAGCAGCAGCAGCAGCAGCAGCAGCAAAAGAAGCAGCAGCAACATGGCCTGGAAGTGGCTCAGCTCGAGCTGATCCGCAGTTGTTTGCCACAGACCAAACGTCATTTGGTTGCATGATCTATGCCCAAGTTTTGCCGCTCACCTGTGCCATGGAGCTGGAGCTGGAGCTGGATATGCTGTGGCCCGATCCCAGGCAAGGCTATCATTAGTGGCTGGCCCGAAGGCAAACAGTTCTCTCTGTTTGTTGCTGTCGTTCCCGCCAATGGCTTTTGTTTTTATATGCATCATCGCCTTTTTGTTTTGCGAAAAACTTTCTTAAATTCTTGAGCTGCTGCTAACGCAGCGTCAACTGCGCTGCCGGCGCAGACTAGTTTCGTATCTTCAAGTTGAAATAAAAATTATTTACGATCATTTTGTCAGCAGCGGCGGCCAGAACTGGACGCAGACAGAGACGGCCACTGAGACAGTCCAGTGTCCAGTGGCCAGGCCACCTTCAACACAACTGTCGTTCCTCTCTCTCTCTCTCTCTCTCTTTCTCTCTTTCTCTTTCTCAAGCTACTGCCGCGCCCCGCCCCGGCAACGCCCCGCTACGCCTTGCCGCACTTGTTGTTGCTGTTCTCAACTTTGTTGTATTTCACGCTCATCAAACAACCAGCGACAACTGTTGCAACTGCCTCCGGCTCGGTCCGTCTGTCCGTCCGTCCGTCCGTCCGTCTGTCTGTCTGTCTGTCTGTCTGTCTGTCTCTGGCCAGGTCCCAGCTCTGGTCTGGTTCGCTTTGGTCACCATCAGCGCCAGCTCTGCTTGCGTGCCGCTCGGTTAATCGGCTATGAACAGTTATCGGACTGGTTTTATTGGGTAGCATTTGTTATGTGTAGCGGCTGCCTCTGGACGTGAACGTGGACGTGGATGTGGATGTGGTTGTGGTTGCGGCTGTGGCTATGGCTGTGCCTTTGGTTGTCGTTGTGGCTGTGCTTCTGCGGTTCGCTCATTCGTCCGCCCGGCTGGCTATTTATATTGGAATTAGTGCGCTTTGAGCCGATAAGCGTTGTGCGTTTTATAAGCGTGTTCACTTGGAAATTTAGATAGGAGCTGTGAAACAGCAATTGGGGCGAACCGTTTTGAGTGTCAAAAAGTATCTTTCTCAATGAGCTTTGGCCATTTGCAAATTAATAATACATCTCAATCATAAGTTAAATGCAAAATAACAGTTTTATAGTAGAAGTAGAAGATTTTGTAAGACATGAATTTATATATTGCTTAAGTAAAAGTTGTGTTTTAAAAGTGTTTTTATATATTTCTATCAACTTTTTAAAAGTTATCGATGGTAATCGATCTACAGAGTTGCCTTGAACATTTTCACGCACATCTGGCAGCCTTGTCGGTCAATAAGATGCTTGGTAAACTACTTTCTTCCTAGGCTTATAAATAAATACAAACATGTCAACTAATATTTTATGAACACGAATCATCTCCGAACTCATATTGTGATCGAGATCTATGTCATATCGCGCACTATATGAATTTTATAGCCCAGGATGACTAAGTGTTTTCCTTAAGCTTATCTATATTAAGTTTATCAAATACATGATAATAGTTCCACTTACCCAACATCGATAACTATTTATTTTCAAACGTTGTGGTTTGAGAATATGTAGGAAATAATGGAAGTATGTGAATACCTGTTAAGCATATTTAGATCTTATGCTTTCTTTGGTATCTTTGTGTTTAAAATCTTATAAGAATGCATTTTCTGTTGTGTGATGCCAACGGAGCAAGTACGTAAGTATTTGGCAGTCTGAAAAGTTCAAGGAATTACTTAATAATTTTATAAGTTGGGGCTCAACGTTTATACCGATCCAAATCCTTATCTAAATGTGTTAAAAATATCCACACATTTAATATTTCCATCAAAAGATATATAAATCGAGCTGTCAACTTTTAATTTAATTCCTATCCACAATATTTATGGTATTAGCTGGACTTTGCAGGTGGCCACTAAATGAATTCCAATTTGTCGCTTGTTTCAAGCTGCTTCTTTGTCGCACCGGCCAGAAACATCCACTTGCAACAAAGTTGGGCAAACGATTCGGCCTGGACCAACATGGCAGCTGGCTGCCACCTGTACCCCACGCTTAGGACAATGCCAAGCTGAAAGGCGACGTTGGCCTTGGCGTTGCATGGAATGTGTGGGTGTTTGTGACTAAGGATGTGTATGTGGGGGCAGACGCCGCTGTAACCCTCCGACCTCTCTTTCCTTGTCTTTCTCCTGTGCCCCTGCACATGGCCCAGCCCAAAGTACTTGAACGCAGCAAGGACTTCTTGGCCGTCTACGTTTGGATCGGTGCGTGTAGCGTTGCGAGCGACGGGGATTGGCCTTTGTCAGCATGTAAAATGTTATTTGGTAGTTCAGCTGCCGGTGCGTTTTACTATCTACATATACACATACACACACTCACACGCACACACGCACGCACGCACACACTCAAAACAGTTTGACTGGCTGGCAGCCTTTTGTATTTATGGGTCGAGGCTACTCGCAGCCCGTTAGAGAACCGAAGGTTGACGCTAAGTGGGCGGGGCGGGCGAGGTCGCTACCAAGTTCGGTTCGTTGACAGCGCCTGTGTATGTGTGCCTGTGTGTGTGTGTGTGTATTTGTCGAAGCTGAGCCTGTACCCAATTAAAATGGGGGCCCGCGCAGCCGCTGGCGAAGGTTGAACAAGCGTCGCAGTTGCCGTCGCTGCTGCTGCTGGAAGGTTAATAAATGTGTTTGGCCCTTTTAAGCATAAAATGTTGCCTATATTTCAGCGCATTATTCTTATTATTTTGTATATTCAAGTTCAATTCGATGACGTCACAACCGCGCTCTGACGTAACTAGAGTTGCCCACACGTTGTCGCCACGAACGTCAGCGCTTGAGGTTCGCTGGAAAAAGAGCTAAGCCAAACATTTCCTTTTTCCTTTTGTTGGAGGCGTCCCTCAATTGGCATTTAGAGCGCCCACACACATACACATACACAGCCTCACACACACACACACACAGAGAATGTGGGACATAGATATATAAATAGCTGTCGCCCCCCTCCCTCTGCTGCTGCTCCTCGTGTTACATACACTCGTTGCCGTTTCGTTCTCGTGTTGTCGTTTGTTTCTCATTTTGTTGCATACTTTGTGGCGCTTAGAGTGAAAATCAATTGAAGTGGGCGCCAGCTAAGGTCAAAGGTTGCGCACCACAATTCTACGGAAGTTGACATTTCGCAACGACGTCAACGTTATTAGAGGGGTTGCCAACTAGCTAATAATTGTTTACGTACTCGTTTCTAATATACTACAGAATAGAAATTAATTGGAAAAGTGTTGATTATATTATTTCTCGCTGTCTTTCGCTTATTTCCACTGAACTTTTAGTCAAAGTTTCGCCTGCCGAGTCTTTGTTTGACAAGCTTGTATTCGACTGCCATTTCTTATAAGTTTTAATCAATAAATTGTTTAATTTTAAATGGAATTTCGTTGGCCCGTATCCTCGTGTGTCTTTCGGTTTTCTGGTTGCTGTCAACACGCGCAACCTGTCGCCAGTTTCCCTACCTTTTGACCCAGCCACCTCTTTACGAAAGCAATAAAAACCACACGCAGTCACTCGCTTCACCTTTGTGTGTGTGTGTGTCCCCACTTTTCATTCAGTGCCCACGCCCAGATTCACAATGGCAGCCGCCTCTTTACGCTTTTGTTCCCTTAACTGGGAACAGTCTCGCTCGCACGCTTAAAACGCGACACAAATTGCCAACGTTTTTGCATCCTTTGCCATATTTCTTGCTATATACATATGTACGTGTGTTTGTTTGTATGTGTATACACTTTTGTATGTAGCTATGCATGAAACATAATTACATATTGTGCGCTGTCACTTTTGGCGCTGGCGTCGCTCGTCGCCGGCATCCTCGCTGCCTCTCTGTCTCGTTGCCGCGTTGCTGCCACACGGCGCACAATGGCGCACCACACACCATGCCACGCCAACAGCCCACTGACTGTCCCACCTTCTGCCGCTGTTTGTCAGTTGTTGTATATATAAATATATATATATATATATATATACAGTTATATATATATGTATATATCTGCATAGACGGGGAGCTTCAAGTCCCTTTCCCTTGCCGCCTGCCGTTTCCTTAAACATTTTGCTCGACGTTTTGTTTTTTAGTTGTTATTTATGTAATTATTAACATTTTCGCTTTTGTGCTCCGTTGTTGTTGTTGTTGTTTCTGATGTTCTTGTTGTTGTTGTTGTCGTCCCTGGCATTGTCACTGTGGCCTCCCCGGCTTTGTTCCTGCCGCTGTCATTCTGTTGCTGTTTTCATTTAAATAATAATTTCATTGCGAACGCCTTCAATGAAGATTTGTGCGGGGTACCCCATTAAAAAGACTGCAGCCAAGTGGCAAAAGGGGCTGGGAGACAGGGGGACATAGACGTCAGAGTCGGGTGTTCAAGCTAATGAGGAAATGTTTACCTTCTGCTGTTTACTTGAATTTTGCGTATTCAACATGGCGTATGCGTAATGTGGGAAACACTTCTACTATTCTATTGCGGCTAATTAAAATGCTGAACGCACATTAGATCAAAGAGCATATTAACATTAAATGAAAAGTGCTAGATAGAATTTTTAATATATCTAGTAGCTTTCTTTCGTATATATAATTAATAGGACATTAATTAAAGGTATGTGCACTGCCGCCTTTAACGGCAAATGAAATAAGGTACTCCAAACACCTGTCATTTGTTACTTTAAAGTAAGGTGTTGATCATGAACTTGTCTCTTTGATCTTGAAAAGACAACGCCAAATGGTGCAATGGAAGTTAATAGGTAAAGATTTTAATGATAATTAACGCATATTTTAAACAAATTGCAAATTTTATCAGCTTGCAACACTTTTCGGACATTAAACAACACTCACAAATAGTGTAGGACAATAACATATAAATGTTCTACTCTATAAATAATCCTATATTGTGTCTGCAAAATTACAAGATGTCCCATATATTCTTTGAGAATGTGCTTATACACCAGAATAAAAATTTAGATTAAAAATCGAATGTTTCATTCGCTTATTTTGTGCGAAGTTAGTTAGTTAGTTTATTTAAGTAAACTTTGCAAGTAGTTACACTTGTTAATGCATAACCAATATTTATATTTTTACCTGAACAATTTTCAAATTCTAAAAGCTAAACAATTATATTAACTTTTATACACACGCGCACATAAACACGCCCGCACACACTCACCAATTCACCGAAAAGCACACACACATACACACACACACACGCTCAGTAACATATGTACGTGTGTTTGTGTACACATCCTTGGCGTGGCATGCAAAATCTGCTCAACTAATGAATTCAAGCGTATTAATTATTACGCATACGCCACATTGTGCGAAGGACGTTGAGCACAGTCAACCAACCAACGAACCAACCAACGGCACTCATCCCCAGCGCCCGACCTCAAGCTCCCGGCACCGCAACAACGCCTCACCCCGCACCCAATCCCAAGCACCCGCTCAGAGGAGCAAATTGTGCCAGGCAAACGCTTCGTTCGGTCGTTGTCGACGTCGTCCCTTTTGCTGGTGATGCTTCCTGTGCTGCCGTTTAGAGGCTGCCAAAAAACATTTATACAATTTTGCACGGAAATACACATACATACATAAACAGACACACACCAGCACACACACACGCACACACACACACACACGCATAAAAGTTTAAGCAGCGCTGCAAAAATGCCAAAAAGTTTCCACAGCATTCAACACAGAAAATGGCACAAAAAGCGAACAGCGACTGCAAAAAAATGCCAAGAAAAATCTATGAAAATGAAAATTAAACCAAAAAAGACAATGCAAATCTGACAGCAAGCGTGGGGGGTGGTGAAGGGGCAGGGGCAGGGACAGGGGTCGGGCCAAAAGGAAAGCGCCTGTTGGCGTAGAGTCTGCTGTTTTTTATACGGCCGGCAAAAAGGGTAGAACAACTTTTTGTTCCAAGCGCAACCAACATATTTTTGGTTGAAATTTTATTTTAATGGACGCTACCGAAGTTTTCAACTTAAAGCTCAGCCTGATAAGTATCGAAAAACTATATGCTATACCAGAAACTGTGAGAGGAAGTCGACTCTCAACTATTTGAAATGTCTTTTTTATAGGTTTACTGAAAAAGACTTGGCAGTAAATTACGTTATATATAAATAATAGCACTCGAGGCTTTGCTGAATAATTTCAAATATAATAGACTAATAGAAACTATGTCAAATCTTTAACCTAAAGCAATATATTATAAGAATTCATGCCTTATTATCTGTATTTACAGGGTATTTACACTTTGTTGCACGTTCTTGCTCTTTTGAAAGGTAGTAAAAGTTGTTTTTATCAGCCAAGTTTGAGTTAGGTGAGGTTAGGCCCCATTTTACAGGGTAGGGCCACAGCCAACACTTGGTGACATACATATACGAGATGTATAAGTAAGTGTGTTGTCTCATTGCTCTTGTTACTGTTGTTGTTGTTGTTTTTGTTGTTGTTATTGTTGTTGTTTTGCCTGCCACATGGCACAATGGAACAGTTGCTTTTGTTGTTGTTGCGAGCTCCCGTTTCGGTTTGTGCTGCTCCTACGTTATCATTCAGCGTGCAAGCTGTTTGCTCATTGTCTATTTATGCAAACACATACACACACGCACGCATTTACACACACACACGCACACATGCGATTGGCAAAGAGAGAGATAGGGCATGGGCGAAAGCGAGAGGGAGGTAGAGTGGAGCACAGCGAGATATGAGCACGTAAGCCAAACGCACTGAAAATGGGCATTTCGTTTGGTAGATTGGGGCAAAACCCACACACACCCACTCACACACACGCACGCACACACACGCAACGCACGTGTGTTAAACAGACAGTTACAATTTGTATATCAGCTGCACACACATACATATACATAATGTATATAAGTGTGTAAGTATTGGCCCCCATGCACATATGTAAATGTTGATCTGCCCCACTGTACATGTATGTGTGTATGCTTGTATGTGTGTGTGTGTGTGTGCGTGCAGGTAAAACAGACATTGACAATGCATTTGGTATGCTCGGCTGCCACGCCCACGGCGAAACAAAAGCAACAACGCCCAGCAAACATTTGCATGGCAAATGCCAACAACATTGGCAAGTCGAGCAGCAGAAACTGATTGAGAATTTCGATGATTACTTCATTTGCCATGCGTATTAAATTCATAATATATTTAAAGCCTCTCTGCATATTAATTACCTGTAACAGTGTGTGCCATATCAGCATATACACTAGAGCATGAAAAGATTTACCTCAAACACTTGAGCAGCCGAGTTCGGCCTGACAGAAGTGGCAAATACGCACACAAGTATTTGGCATATCACAAATGCCATTCCACAGCTGCTTCAGCTACTTGATGGCTCAGTCAAGGGCTTGCGAGGGGGCAGGGGCGGGGGAGGGGACGGAGGCGGAGGCGGGTCAACTTTTATTACCATCATGACCCGCAAATCGCACACGAAATCCGCATACAAAACTCACAAAAGCCTCTTGGCACTGGAAGAGCAGTTGGGGTACAATATTTGACTACCTATATATGTCCTTTGCATGTCCTGTGTACGCATACAGCGTGCGTGTGTGTGTGTTTCTGTTTGTGTGTGAGGATATGCGGTCCCTTGTTGATCGCCTGCCGTTTTCCCATATGCTCTGCTCTCGACTTCTGTTCGCCTGGCATTTTGTAAGCAAATTTTTAAATTTTGCCCTTATATACAGACATACATGCATACATGTGTTAACATATGTATGTGTGTGCTTGTGTGTGCAAATATGTGTGTATATGTGTGTACACACATGAAGAGCATAAGTAGACGTGTGTGTGTTTTGTTCTTAGCTGACACTTTGCTGTTGTCCCTGGCATTAAATACCCAATTCCATTTGCATGTTTCTATATTTTATGTTAGCATATAAATTTGACACCAGTTTTATTTTGATCGAGTACCCGAAATTAAATAAATAATAAACTGAATCTCTTGGAGATGTATTAAAATATTCAAAATGTATTCGAAAAGTTGTTCACATGAAATCTGCAGCATTTTTGGCAATTTTTCAGAAACACTTTGTTAATCTCTTCTGCAACGGGCATTCAAAGACTTTTACAAATTTCATTTATTTAAGGCTAACTACTGCTCCAATACCCTACAGCTGAGATGCAAGCGAGTATGTCAGACTGTCTGTTATTTTGACTGCTTAAAGTGAGATTTGAAGCCTTGATTTAAAGCCTAGACCTTTTTGTCAGGTTCATTTTTAGTTAAGCTTCAGTTAAGGCTCAGTTGGATTGTCTGATTCAAGCTGGTTTTATACCAACCTTTTCTACACTTCGTGAACAACGCAGTACAGGGTATTTACTGGCCACTTAAGCTTCATATTTGCTTTTATTTCATGCCATGAGCCTCTGAAATTGACTTTCATTTTACATTTTTGATTGCAAAACGATTTTATTTGCTTAGATTGCAGAAAGTAGTATAAGAATTTCACATTCCAAGATATATATTCAGGCATTATTTGAAGTCTTTCCCTGGAATATTTTTTTTGCTTTTTGTGAGAAATTCATAAGTGTACATTATTAGGCAGGCATACACGCACACACACGCTAACATACACATACACACGCGCACATTCACATGCACACGTTTCCACAGAATGACAGGTGCTCAGGGCTCAGTTTCCCCGCAGTCCGCCGCCCACGCCGCCCATAGCGCCACTTAGCATTTAAGTGGGCGGCATTGTGGGCGCTCGGTTCTACTCGATGTGCCTCGGGCCCCATGCTCTTTGCTAAGACATTTTGGTAAATCTTCTTTAACAAGCGCAGCCGAAGGCAACAAAAACAAGAAGCGAGCGCATAAAATGCTATGAAAAAGCAAACGAAGCCGCCAACACACAGAAAGAGCGAGAGCGAGAGAGTAAGAGAGGGTGCGAGAAAGAGAGAGAGATAGATAAACTCAAACATAAGTCGTACACACACAGACACACACACAAACACACAGGCAGCTAAAGCCGCAGGAGCGGCAAGGACGTTGTGTTATAAATTTTATGAGCTTGCCAGCAGCAGTTCTCTCTGTGTGTGTGTGTCTATGAGTGTGCGTGTATGTGTGTGTGTGTGCTGGCTCATAAAAATAAGTTGCACTCGTGCCACGCTTTCCACGCTTTTCTCGCATTTCACCTTCTCCCCCTGCTCTGCCCAGCCGCCTCGCTGTGCCACTTGCTATAAAAAACTTTGCTTGGGTGTTGGCATTTGTTCGCTGTATGTGTGCCTGTGTGTGTGTGGGTGGGTGTGTGTGTGTGTGTGTGGGTGTGTGTCTCTTGGCAGTCACTCAGTCAGCCTGTGTTGTTGTATTTTCCTTTGCCTCCGCCCTCGCTCCTGTCGCTGGCTCTGACTGGCAAGCGGAAACATAACCAGAAGGATAACGCTATAATGCCCCAGTGCTACAATACATACAAAAACATTTCTCGACTATGTCTCCTGTCTCCCCTTCCCTCCCCCTCTGCACATATATATACATACGCACATATATTTATATATATATATATATATACTTTTCTTTGCTGCTTCCCTTTTGTTAGCCACTCCAGTGTTGCCTTTTTCCACTTGCTATTGTTGTTGTTGCGCCTCCACAGCTTTTGGCTTTGGCTTTTCTTTACACTTTTCACATTTTCCTTTTGCCATTTTTTCAAGTGAGATTCTTTTTTATTATTACACCACACTGTGAGTATACATGCGGACGTATATGTTGCAGAATAAAGGAAGTTATACTTGAGAATCCGACAATTTGGCTATTTCAAACAAATTTTGAGAAACGTTCTAATTTTGATTAATTGTCAAAATGAGTAATTGATTAATTGTTGCGCAATTTCAGCATCATTTACAAAAACTCTGATGGAGAAAGCTCTCAAATCTGTTCATTTTAAGCTTCAAAACTGACAAATTTTCCTGTTTGTTGTCAGTTAGAGCCTGGCTTGACCTCTAGCTTGAGTCTGCATAGTTGTTAGATGTTAATGGGTATTATCAGAGCGTTTCTTCCTATCTAAAGCAGACTAGCATGTATGTCCTTTTATTTATACTGCTCTGTTTACTTATTTAAAATGGGTATATTGGGCTTGTGGAATGGTCGTTCTGTTCCATTTTCTTGCCCTTACTTAAAACTTATAACTTACGTTTGCTATCTTATGCCTGTTTTCTTTGATTTTGAAGTTGTTTATCATGCATCAGCTAACGTGTATGCCCGAGCTAGCGCAAGAATCAACTGTACCCACTGTTTTATAGAGCAACAAAACGTATTAGTTAGTTACATTGATGATCACGGCCACAACAGCCCACCATAAATCAACTTAAGTCCCTAACAAAACGTCTAATCCAAAGTACTCTTCGCTTTAAACTTAGCAACTAGCTGTGAATTCCTATTGAACAGAGCATTGTGCGGTCGTCTAAGGCCTGCTGCAACGTTTTTGCTCGAATGTCTTGTTGTGGCTGCTGCTGCTGCTGCTTCTTCTGTTGCCTGTCTGTTGGCTCTGTTCGCCTGTTTGCGTGCGGGCGGGTTTGTTACTCTTATTTTTTGCTCGTCTCGCACTGTTTTATATATATGTATATATATATATATATGTTCATGCATATGAAGTAGATGTGTGTTTTTTTGTGCATGGATTTCATATAATTTTGTTGCTTCATTCATTGTTGGTTAAATGTGGGATGCTCCAGAGAGTTGCGAGTGCGGCAGCCAGCAATTTCATGGGATCGAGCGCGATAAACGCACGGACCATCCAAGTTACGCTCGCTCCCCGCCACCCCGCCACGCCGCACGCTGTTTCTCACTGCTTTCAGCCATTCCTCTGGCTGCCCATAAAAGTATGCTACAAAAAAACGGGCGAGCCTCATGTAGCACGCACACAACCAAATAGAAAAGTAAGCTCGCCTTGCATTTTATGCAGCTGCCACGCCCACAACACTATTTACGGTCTTCACAGGCCCCCTTGCCAGCAACATATTCCCTTGCCCCAGCATTTCCCTGGCCTGCAGCTGCTGCAGGATTTGATGGCGAAAATGATTTCAGTTTCAGTTTTTTCCCTTGTTTTTTGTCCTTTTTTACGATGACGCTGCCTTTTCGTACGCTTTGTTTTTCAACTAAAGGGAGACGTGTGGTCCACGGGGGAGGGAGGGGCAGCGGGAGGGTTTTAAGGAGGCGCTGCCAGGAATTGGGGAGCGAGCACAGTGACAGCAACAACGCGAACGTAACGTGCGCGAAAATGAAATAAACTTTATGTGCCACTCGCTGACTGCGTGCAGAAGGGGCGGAAGGAGCGTAAGGGGCCGCCCCGGCATACGGCATGGGGCAAAAGGCAAGGGGCATGCCCACAAAATGCGCCCTCTTGCAACGTCGACGCGGTGACGGAGGCCAAGTTGAACAGGCGAGAAGCGCATGCAGCAAGTGGCACATTTCACGCGGCAAACGAAACTCAGCGAGTCGCACGCGTGACGGAGAGGGGGACAGATGCGGAACGAAGCGGGAAACAACAAGAGCGGAGTTCTGTGCGCCCAAAAGCACATTTCGTATTCAGTGCTCGTAAAGTAGACGCAGAAACAGAAGCCAAAAGGGGGGCTCGGCAGAAGGGGGTTTGCAGAGAGTGAGTGAGGCTGAGGGAGGGTGAGATAAAAGGGAGAGAGAGCGGGGTTGGATGAAGTGGGGCAGCAGGGAGCGCTTACTGCTAGCTGATGTTTTATGCTGTGGGTTTTAAAAATCTTGCGTTGATGTCGTTGCGTGTGGCGCAGCTTTTCATTGTTGTTGTGCTGCTCGCTGTAGTTGTCGTTGTTGTTGTTGTTGTTGTTGTTGTTGTCGTAGTTGTTGTTGTTGTTGTTGTTGGACAGCTTCCACCTGGAGAGCACATAAAACGAAACCAAAGGCACAAAACAGTGCACAGCGCTTGAAATAGCAAAATGCTCAAATTGCAGCAGTAAAATTTACCCAACGCCATAAATGAAAAATGGAAACTTGTCTCTACTCGGGCGATTTTTGAAGTGCACCCAGCGTCGAATGCCATAAAATGCTTGGAAATTTAAGTACAGGCCAAAACTGGGCTACAGCTAAGATGCCGAGGGGCCCGTTAAAGCAGACGATAATTGTGGAATAATATCATAAGGCAAATGCTCAAAGTTTAGCCACAATTTTCTTAAATAACAAATTAATTATTCAAAAATATGCATTTTAATCTACGCAATTTATGCCTTTCTATAAAAACTTCTAAGCATCTTTTCGAATGACTCAGCATACGGATATTCCTCTTAGGAGGGAGCATACGCTGAATATGCTTATGCATTCAAGAAAACAAAAGAATTAGAGAACGAATAAGAATTGATATAGAGAGAGAGAAACAGAGAGAAAAGTTGATATTAGCTTCACTCTTACACTAGAAGCAGCAATAAAGTTAATTAGATGAACATCAAAACTTGTGAACACAACACTTATAATCAAAGCGTAAACAATTATAAGCCCTACTTCGGCTCATGAGAATCGCAGAGAAGGAAGATATTTAAAAAAAACTCATTTCGTTTTAATTTACAGCGGAGGTTCTGCGTTAAGTATATTACATACATACATACAGACAGACAGACATACATACATACATACATACAGACATACACACATACATACATACAGACAGAAAGACAGGCAGGCAGACAGGCAGACAGACAGACAGACAGACAGACAGACAGACGGACAGACAGACAGACAGACAGACAGACAGACAGACAGACAGACAGACAGACATGCATACATGCAGACATGCATACATGCATACATGCATACATACATACATGCATACATACATACACGCATACATACATGCATGCATACAGGCATACATGTATACCTACAAACAAAGCAATAGAACAAAACTTGTTTATATAACACTTATAATCAATGAAACCTTGTGTGGCCTTCTCAATTTCATGAGAATCGCATAGTAATGCGATACCCAACAGTGTTTTATTTTACTTGTGTCATAACATATACAATACTAACATAAATACATACACACATACTTTTTTATTTAGGTTAAATTGTCAATCAAAATGAATAACTTTAAAGGCAAAGTTTTGATTTCAGGGTCTTTGGATGCACTGAGACATACCAAAAAGCAGAGCAAACTATATTTCTGCATCCGGTCGAGAGAGCGTTTGCCCAACGGCGGCCACTTTGTGTTTGGGAAAGGAAGTACAAAATTGGGAATAAAAACATGGAGCAACTAAAAGAGATGTCCGGCAGAAAGAGCACACAATTCGTAGAGCTTTCAGTGCTGGAATTTCATAATTAATTTCTTTAAAAATATAATTCTTATAAGTATTATATTATTATGCTGTTGCATAAGCTGTCTGCGTATTATTCAAGATTAGTCAAAGCAGAGCTGGCAACTTGGCCAAGAGCGAGAAGAGGAAGCTTATATAAGAAGCAAACATTTCTTTTCATTTCAGCTGCCGCTCCTCACCCACTTGTCACTTTCGTCCATGCATTTTTAATAGACGCTCCGACATGAAAAAAGTTGAAAGAAGACAAACATATTTGCCAACGCGGCGTATACGTAATTTTCGCATATTGCATATACGTTGCATCAGCAAGTTGGCAGCGTGTGGCATGCAGCAAGCTTCACACACACACACACACACACACACACATACATAGCTTATGTAAGCATAGGGAGAGGGAGTGCGTGCAGGGCAGGGGAGCTGGGGAGTTGAGGAGCTGGCGGAAAAGGCAGCAAGCAAAAGGCAGCGCTTTAGTGTCAACATTTTGCATGGCGGAAAATGCGAGAAAGGCGAATACAAGCGAAACAGTTGAACACTGAATAAAAGCAGCGGAGAAAGAGAGCGAGAATGAGAAAGAGCCAAAGTGGGAGGGGGGCAGGGCGAGAGGGAGTGGGCGTGTCAGGCAGGCAGCAGCAGTAAGCGGAAGTTGAGTTACAAAATTAAATTGATAATTTTTTTTTTGCAGTTCCTGTTAAGAAAGCGCAGCAAAAAGTTGACTCTGCTGCGATGCGAGCTGTAAGTATATGTGAGTGTGCCTGTGTGTGTGTGTGTGAGTGTGCTGTGTCAGTTTGTGTGTGTGTGTGTGTGTTGTGGTGTGCCTGTGTGTGGCAACAATGGCGACGCAGTCATCGTCATCGTAATGCACAACGGAAACGCTTGAAGTACATTCACATGCCAGGGCAACAAAAAAAGTATCTGCCTGGGATGAACAGCCAAGGAAGTTGTCTGCTGCTCCTTGCCTTTGTGTGTGTGTGTGCGAGTGTGTGTGTGTGTGAACTTGCAAGGACAAGCAGACGCCAATGCACTCAAGCAGAGTTGCATGCAGCAGCTAAGTGCGTTGCCACTGGCAAAAATTGAGCTAGAGAATTACTTGCAACGCGATGTGGCAGACCAACCGTCCCCTCCTCCACCAGGCTGTCAGCGATTTGTGGCAAGTCAATGCCTTCGAGTGGCACACGCAACATTTCAAATGTCAATACTGTCCGGCTGTGATCAATTTTGGGCACCGCATCGAGTTGATGAAGTGGCAAACACTCCAGAGCAGGCAAAATAGTTTGTAAAAAACTTTGCAATAATGCTGCAAAAGCAAATACTTGAAGACCACTCAAAGCGATGCAGCCGCTCCCTCTCCCCAACCCACTCCTCTCCTCTCCTCTTCGCCAAGCCAGCCCCTTCGGCCACCCTCGGCGCCAATGCGACTGCTGTTAATATGACAAAAAGCAGCAGCAAGAAACGTAAAAGTTTTCTTGCAAGCAACCCGACCCCAAGAACCCCCGACATGCCGACAAACTTTCTGACGGGGATTGCAACGGTTTACTCCTTGTAGAGGACCTCAACGACAACAACAACAACAACAACAACAACAACAAAAGCAATTACAACAAATGCAGACAAATTTAAAGGCAAAACCGAAGGCAGCTTCCACGACAAAAGTTTTTCCAAAGCAACTAAATGAAATTTTCATGCTGCATTCTAAGAGACTAAGAAGAAAAACTTCAAATGGGATTCCTGGCCACATAAATAAACATATGCGAGTGTATATAATATATCTGCTATATCAATACCTGAAGTTTACATAGTATTTGGTCAGACACTTTTCTAACAAGGAATAAAATCGATTTTGCTTCTTTAAGGGTACCTAAATAAATAATAAAAAACAAAAGGTCTTCTTAAGCTGAGGCAAAAGTTTTGGCCAAGTTTCCATATATAAGAATTTCATGGAATGCACAGGAGTACATAAGTTTTCATTCCACTTTTTCGATTAAATTGCTTTGCGAGCAACCCTTTTACATTGTCTAGCTTATTAAAATTGGAGTTAATGCAATTAAAAGCAGCACAAAGGAACATTAAAACCTTCGATTGGAGGCAGCTTAGGGTCAATACGAATGAAACCAAAGAGAGCTTTGATATTGATCTTTGATATACTACTCAATAAGCTAGATGTCAATGTATGTCTATGGCTCTAGCTCTTGAGACCTAAGAGAATTGCTGAGAAAAAAGCCAAGATTTCAATATCGATTTATATCGATTGCTTGAAAACGTGACAAGTTATCGAATATCGATTTCCCCTAGGTAGACTTAAGTTTTTCTATCTTATATTTCATGTTTTCTGTGAATGATGTACAATTAAGTTCATATCAAATTCAAGAGCTACTCTCTTTGATCGATGCAGACAATTGGACAGACGATATGATTATCAACTTCTCTTCCGATACAATACTTTCTTGTAGCAGCTGATGCTTTCTTCCAGCCTAAGACAGCTAACATAAACCCCTTTAGCCTATGCTAAACTTAACCAAAGTCAGGACTCTTAATTTACATTATACCAAAAAAGTTGTTTGAATCGAAAAACCAAGCTGTATTTATGTATTAATGGACCTTTTCAAATATTAAAATGATTTCCAAATTTAGTCGCAATTGGTTGGGGTTGATTGGGCGTTGGCAAAACTTTTCGTGGAGCTTGTGTTGGACTCCAGTCTGCGGCGCCAGGGCAGGACGCCTGCTGGCCACTGCCCGTGGCCATAAGTCGACTGTTAAATGCTACTTACGGCTGCCTCAAATGCCGTCGAGCAGGAGATGGGCCCGTGCCGCTGGCGCAGACGCCTTGGGTCTGGAGCTCTTGACTCTGGCCTATGCCTATTACTTTTGGCATAAAACTTTGTCCTCTTCAGTGTTGACTTCTTTCATTTCGCTTTTGGGCTGCCAACTTTTGCCAGACGTTCCCGCATCCTGGAACGTTTGTATCCTCCGCCTGCTGCTGTTGTTGTTGTTGTTGTTATTCGCAGTTTCTTTTCCAGAGTTTGCGAGTTTATAAAAGCATCGGCTAGGGGTTGGGGCTAGCATTTTGGGCGTGGCACCTTTGGCGTTTTAATTACGCAAAAACGCAAAAGTTTTCGTGAAAGCGAATGCAAATTAATCGATATCGTTTAAGTTAATGTGACGCCCACAAAAGCCCACAATTCGGTAGCATTTGATGTTAGTTTTTAATGGCATCGGGCATGGAGTTAGCGTCAAATCTTCACAGAGCATTAAATTGGAATGCGGCGCAAGACAAGGCCCAGACATAGAAACGGCAATTAAAAACAAAACAGTTTTCATCTTCTACCGGCTGTTTATCTATGCTAATTAATTGGCCTCTAGCCAAGTAGCCGAGTAGACGAAAGTGAAGGGAATCCGCGTCGAGTATTGAGCAGCTCTCGATGGAATTTCAAAAAATGATCAACGTTCATCGAGACAAACAAGCGAAGCCGCTGCCAAAACTGAAAGCAACAACAACCAACAACAACAACGACAACAAGAAGCAGAAGAAGCAGAAGAAGAAGAGGAAACTGGCCCACAAAACTTTGCCTAATGAGATTTTTCAACTTATGACAAGTTATGCTAATTCAGCGACTGCTGCCACATAAGGCAACAATGCGGGGGCGCAGAAGTTGCTATTGTTTAATACACACACCAACTCCCTTCATCAACACCGCGCCCCCTACCCCTCCCCCTTCCCCTCTGTTCCTACTACCACTTGACTGCCATGGGAAGCGCTAAGCAGCAATACTTGTTACTCTGACCCAGTCCATAATGTAATTATTCAATGAAAACCTCTTAAAACTGGAAAGTGTTTGCGGCTGAGGTGTTTCGG
Organism: Drosophila kanekoi; assembly: GCA_037075305.1. NCBI lineage: Eukaryota > Metazoa > Arthropoda > Insecta > Diptera > Drosophilidae > Drosophila > Drosophila kanekoi. Next base: position 5,466,480 of record JBAMCE010000141.1, on the reverse strand, counting down.
CTTAAAGATCTTTGGGAAGTTTAGGTCTAATATGTGTTCGTTAGCTTAAAATAATTGTTATTGACTTTTACGTATTAGATACAAAAGATAGATTGAAAATAAGTTAACTAAACCAGATAATATAGACTAGCATACAGTATTTGCCAAAAACTAAATAAATAAATCATAATTCTGCTTAGAATTAACAGAGCTCTGTTAGTTAACATAGCTTCAAACAAGAATTCTAATTAAACTCTTAACATAAATTTAACAGAAATTATATGTGATAAAAATACGAAAAACTGAACTGAACCAAACTTTTTTTCAGGTGCAGTTATTCCCGGCTTTGGTTCAATACAATAACAACTTTTGAGGTAGACCCAGCTAAAAGGCATAAATAGCTCGGGCCCCAACCTCCGCATTTATCTAACCCAATTCGACGGTTGTGAATTTTGAATTGAGATCTAATTTAGCGCGCATTTTGTTCATGAAATTATTTAAAACTTGCAATAATTTCAGTAGAACAGGGCGCAATTGTTTAAGAATATATGTATATGATGAACCAAAGCCTAAATCAAAACCAGGATTTCAGAATCTGGAAAACTAGTTAAGATAAGAAGCTGTTGCGAAGAAAGAAGAAGCTGGTGGCCCAAGCCCAACTTAAGCATGATGGAACTGCGTGAATGAATCAAGCTTAAATTGTTTAACAAATAAAAGTTGAACTCTTTATATTTTAATTCAATTAATACACACAGAAGTCAACAGGATTAAAGTTTTCGCACTCTTCAAAACCCGTTTGGCATATTTTTAGGTGCTTAATTTAAGCATTAACAATGTCAACAATAAGTTATTGTTAAGAGGCGATTACATAATATCGCTTATTAGATAAATGTCAGAGGGGTATATCTATTGCTAATTTTGGGCAAACAAATCAGCTGACAAACAAAAAAAAAATCTCAATCTAAAGGCTAAAACGTGTTGTCGGCGTTGCGTGGGTCGCGTTTTGGATAATGATAAAAAAAGAGACTTGGTTATTTCAAGAAATGCTCAAGAAAGCAAACATTAAGACTCGGGAACCTGCTGGCAACCTATAAATTTGGACTGTCTGCGAGCTGCCACGCCCACACACAAACACAAACACACACACACACACACACACAGACAGATATGTGCACAAGCATTAGTAATGCGCATTACGTATACGCAACTTTGCCGCAGCGCTAAAACGCATTTAGTTAATCGCGCAAATGCTTTTAATAAATATGTTTCTTCCTGGTATATTTGTTGTCATAATAGCCAATAAACCAAGCATACGCACACACTCACACACCTGCTCACACACACATGCGTGTGACACTTCAGTGCAAAGCAATGACACAAATGTTTTATGGCCCGCCCCCCGTCAGGCAGCGGCAAGTCCTTCTGCCCCTCGCACAAAAACAGGCAACACACAACCATTTACAGTCACACACACACACACACACACACACGCACACACTCATTCGCACACACTCACACTTGAGTGTTTATTTGTCGGCTCGTTCTTGCTTCTTGGCTCCACGAAATGCATTTCTAATTAAGTTAATTGCGGCAAATGCTAAACTTAAGTCACTAACCTAAATTAATAAAAGGCTGCGCAACTGCCATATGAAAGCTGCTTGTCTGGGTGTGTGTGCGAGTGTGTGTGTGCGTGTGTCTGATTGCCAGCCAGAATATAAGTTACTGCTATTGCCTGTGGCATGCCCTACAACCAGTGAGACTTTTACTTAGCTCACAACAAAAGAATCGATAGCAATCGATTGGCTTAGCTTGAAGCCTAAATTAGAAATAAATAAATGCATCCAAAATATTTTAGAGAGTTTAAGGCCTAACGCGCTTTTATATAAGCTTTAATATGCTTTAATAACTAAAGCTTAAAGCTTCGCCTTTTAAAGGCCTGTGAATACAATGTCAATACAATTAATATTGCTTAAAGCTTTAATGGGCTTTCAAAGCTCACTTGGAGGTCGAAAACATATTAACAAACACTTTCGTTAGTATGCTCAAAGATTGCACTTTAATTAGCTTACTGCATGTAACTGTTGTCAGAGCTTTTAAAGGCTTTCAAAGCTTATTTAAGCGCTGGAAATTCATTTCGACTTTCGATTGTTTACAAGACATTACAAAAATGTGCTTAAATGCTGCACAACAGTGCTTCAAGTGCGGTTTTATGTGCTAAATGGATTTGCTGTGCTTAGATAAAATTATATTATTAAAATATTTGAGGCAAGCGGATTATCCGATTGTGCCTTTTTTATATGTTAACACTCCAACTAAGCTACCCGCTGCAAGTGTCTATAGCGCAGCAAATGTTGCTTCGTGTGGCGCGTCTTGTTGTAATTTCACTTAATAACTGTTTTGTTGTTGTTTATGAAACATTTGCCGACGGCTGTCGGTTCATTTCACACACCAACAACAACAACAACACACACACAGTAGTTGGCTTTGAGAGCCGGAAGTGAGCAGCGCGCGCGTGTGTTGTCGGACCGGCAGCGGCAGCGGGGCAAGGAGAGAGAGAGAGCGGGACAATTGGACAACTGGGCGCCGCCTGTGGTGTCAACGATGCCATTTGGTTTGGTTCAATTCGGTTTGGTTTGGTTTATTGTTCCACTTTTCATGTCAAAGTTATTGTAATTGTGTTAAGGCATTTCCCGTGTATATCCTACACACACGCACACGCACACACACACACATACGCGCGCAGCTCAGGCTTGTGATACGCTCAGCTATAAATAAAAATCGGAGCAGCGCCGCAAGGCAGAGCAGACACTTGTTTGACTTTGGCTCAGGCGCCATGTTTGTTGCCGCTCTCACGTCACGTCGCTCCCCCTCACCCCCTCGCCCAGCTCTACGTGGCCTTATGCGGATGTGTCTGTGTATTTTTTAACGCACATCATTATCATTCCGTTTGTATTTTGAACGGGCGCCCAGCAGCTGCGAGTAAGCGAAAACCTCGAATGGGCTGCAGCTTTGGGTACCCACCCAGCCAACCGACCCAATGCCGCGCCGCATCATCCCACCCCTTCGCACACCTACCCAGCGCACACACATACAAAAGGACGCGCAAATAAAGGAAAAAGCTTATGGTTTTTGCTGTTGCTGTTGCGCTCTCTCTCTCTCTTAGTCTTCCCCTTGTTCTCCATCTCCATCTCTCTTGCTCGCTCGTTGATTTTTGTTAGATTTTTGTGTGGGCTTCTCGGAATGGTATATAAGCCACTGTGTGTGTGTGTGTGTGAGTGTATGTGTGTGTTTGTATATACACTCCGAGTACAAATAACAAAAGGATACAACAAACTCTGAACAGAAAGTTTTGACACTTTTATACTTGGCTTGCAGCGACCCGAAACCAACCCAATAACCTGCCCCACACCTCAACATTTTCTGGGCTTGGACGTGTGGAGGGGTGGGGGGTGCACAAAACTGTTTTGGGGTGTTTAATGGAGCCTGGCGCGTTTGTGTTTTCAAAAGTCGAGCACACGAGCAGGACTTATGCGAGTGTGAGTGTGAGGGTGTGTGTGTTTGAGTGTGAAAGGAAATGGGTCTATTTGGGCTAATATCATTGTAACTTATGATATTCATATGGTATTATTGCTTCTAGGCAAAAGCATTCAAAGGCAAGCGCGAGTGGATGCTTTGAAATATTTAAAGCACGGCGTTTTTAATGCTTTTAACTATTATTACACATAGCTGATCATTTGGGCCTGCTTTATTTACCTGACTGACTTTAGATTTACCTGACTGACTATTTTAAGAATACTTGAAACTAAACCTATACACCTTCCATGACATGTCACTGAGGATGTCGTGAGCTCGTAGCACGACATATTGTGAAGCATCATATTTATGTTTGCTTAAAGCAGTTTTTAATTCATATAGGAAATTATAACTAAATTATTATGATTATTAATTAAATTATATATGTAAATTTAAATATGGCTCTTACCCGCTGCAAAAATGTCATTAAAGTTGAAAATGTATCCAAACGTTAGATTAATTGTTCTCTTATTCATCTGATATGTACTCGTTTTCAGTTTTAACTATTTATTTTGCTTTTAAAATCTTTACAAAAAATGTGGTTTACCTTCTCTTTATTAAAGAGACTTTACGCAAGCTAACGTACACACATGTATGTATGTATGTATGTATGTATATGGCGAATTGATGTAACGAAAAAAGGCACAAAAGAGCGCAAAGAGCTATCTTTATTTTCGCACTAGTTACGCTCTCACTTTATTTGTTTCATCCTTACACACACTTAATTTGCTCTCATTGCCGATCGCGATCGCCGCACGAAACACAAGAAAAAGACACAGAAAGAAAAGGAAAACGAAATGCGCGATTAAAAATTTACATGCTGTTCGCTGAAGCTGACACACTTCTAACTGTACAAGAGTTGTATGTCTATGGGACTTCACTTACGCCTATGGCAATCACGATGCAGCTTTTCTGGCGAACTTCAGCACTGTTTTGGTCCTGTTTTCGGGATTGAGAATGAGATTGTTTCTTTTGCTTACTACAATTTATCACTTAATGTGCCAATTTTTGGCAAACAAGCAAAAAAAAATACAAAAATAACACCGGGTTAAATATGCAGCTTTAGTTCCGACGCTTGCTGCTAAGAGGCGAATTATAACTAATTCGGCGAAACAGCAGCGAGGCTCTTAGCTCCCATACAGTGCAATACAAGCGGCGAATTCGATTTAATGCTGCGAGCGCAATTGAATGATTTCCAGAGGGAACATATGATTTGTATGTGACAGCATTAGAGGCGAATTGAAGATTGGGCGTCAAATTAAGATTTTCGCCGTTGCAAATAAGGCCAAGTGCCAACGCAATAATTACACAGGAAACACTCAAAAATGTCATATTTCATTCGAATAAGTATGAAATTTCAACTATGGAAGCTATATAGTATGTATAATGTCCACATCCAAGTAGTCCATTTCTATATACATATATATTCGCCAGTTACAAAGCGCACACAACTGTCATCACTTAAATATACTTTGTAGAAACACGACAGACGCGATGATCTCCAACAGCAACTCTTTAAACATAAGGCACTGCTATGGGGGCTTCAACTATGAGAACTACTTGCGGTAAGAGACATTTACACAACAACCAGTTCCATTATATACAAAGAAAGATCGTCTGCAGCAACGCAGAGCTGATCCAGACGGGATTCGAACCGCCGCTGCCGTTTAACAGTGGCACCACGGTTGTGGGTCTGCACTTCAACAATGGCGTCATGATAGCCACCGACACCAGGGCGACGCGCAAGAGCATAATCACCTCGGCTGAGAGTCCAAAGATACGTCGGCTGCACAACAATATATAGTAAGTGTGAAACTTGTGAGAGAGCTGATCAATTACAACCCACTCATCCATGCCTAGCTGTGGGGGCAGTGGGTATACCAGCGATCTGGACAATTTAACGCAATTGCTGGGAAAGCAGCTGGAGCTGCATTATAGGACCATCAATCAACGGCATGTGCCCGTTGTCTGCGCCAAACAACTCACCAAGGAAGTCCTGATGCAGCACTTGGGTCGCATTATGGTCAGCTTTGTGATCGGCGGCGTGGACAGGTCTGGCCCGCATCTGTATAGTGTACACTTCGATGGCACATCGGAGAAGTGTTTGTATAACTCTGTTGGATCCGGACAGTATGGAGCCATGGCCATACTGGAGGATCGCTGGCAGCTCGGCCTAGAGGAAGACGATGCACGCGAACTGGTGGTCGATGCCATCACCGCCGGCATTAACAATGATCTGGGCTCCGGCACTGGCGTGGATCTGTGCATCATACGCACCGACTACACTGTGGAGCACTGCAGCGAGGTAGTATATGGCTCCTTGAGGGCTGAGCGAGATATATTACCAGACATAGAGCGTAGCATGAGCCTCATGCGCGAAAACGTGCTGCACTGTATAGAGATTGCTGAGGAAAAGGTGATTTCCCTGAAGCCGGTGACTCCAATACCGACCACCACGCCACCGCCAAAGCCCCCAATTAGACGAGATGAAGTTCGGAGAACAGTTGCGAGAATGCGGCTTCAACGCAAGCGTAGCGCCGAAGTTTTTGAAGACGAGGGACCGCCCAAGAAGAGAAGAAGCTTTTCGATATAAAGACATTTAAATAAATATTAATTAAGGGACCATAATTCTTAAAACGCATAAATATGATCCCCATACAATTGATAAAATAGATATATGTATATCTGAGCATATAAACCAATAAAAAAATGATGTGATACACCCAATTCCAACCATATTTAACTCACTTACCATTATGACTGAACAGTGTTGGTAAGCACTGAAGACAACGGCTTGGGCGTTTTTCGATACTGTCATTGTCCTTGGCCAGTGTGGGTAAATGCTCAGTTCTCCGGCTCGGCACGAAAGCTTTGACGACGGCTTCTCTTTTGCTTGCATTTTATGTTGTGTATCTAATGACATTTATGTACTTTATTCTCGTTTTCTTTCTTTTGGGTTAACAAATTGATGTACATAAAAACGTTTATTTTGTGTTGGCTCGCATTGCACATAAAATTACATAATTTGACATTGCCAGTTGCCTGCCATCGATCAGCGCATATTTTGTTTCATGTTAGTTTCACGTTCCTTAATTGATAGTTAATAAATTTTGTTATTTGAGAAGCCATACTCCATACGCCATATGTGTTGAATTTTCGGAAATTTTCTTACATTTATCATACTCTGTACAGGTAAAAGATTTTTACATTTCGGTCGCTCGGAAGTTGTCTACAAATCCGTCATAATCAATTTTATTCATATTCACCTAGTTATTTTGTCATACGCGTTACCCGGACCCAGCATATTCGCGATATAATTATGTTGCTGATTTTAAAAAGGTTTTCTTAGTCGTTAAATATACATATATATATATTGTTTTTGCATTTGTGTTGCTATTTTGTAGTATATATATATATTTGTTGAAGTTTTATTGTATAAGCAGCCTGTAGATTTGCTCAACGACGGTTTTTAGACGCTAGAGGTGAAGTTTTGTCTTCTTTTGATTTATACAAAGTTTTTCAAACGATTCTCAAACGAAATGCAATCAGAATTTCATACTAAACTTAACTTTCATTCATCAAACAACTTTCATACACGGTGTAAAAATACAAAGTAATCATATTGATTGGCCACAAATTATATACACATCGGGTATATAAATCATCTGCCGCATCTATATGTATATAAATATATCAATCATTTTCTATAGTTTTTTTGTTTTTTTCTGTTGCGCTACTTAAGATTATTGTACAAGCAAATCAAACGAAACATTTTAAATATTCCCAAACTAAAAAAAAAATATGACAACGAACAACTCGTCAAAACAATTTATGGAACCACTCGGGGATCTTGACCAACTCCTCTCCTCTGTCACTCCAGCTCCCGGCTAGCGTTCCTCTACTGATACTCGTCGTCGCTGCTTAGCAGCATCGTCTTCTCGTTGTAGTTCTGGCTTATGGTGGCCACACGCTGTCCGCCCGGTATAAATTTACGCTGGTTTCCGAGCGTCTTGGATGCCACACAGCTGTTGTTGCCGCCTCCGGTGGCCACCGCATTGTATCCACCGCTGCACGCATTCGAGGCGCCCATGGAGGCGGCCTGGTTGCCACCGCCGGCGCTGTTCGGATCATCTGGATCGTAGCTGGAGATGCGTATGCCGCGCGAGTTCTTGCCACCTGTACGAATTAGTTATTAGCCAAAGCTCACAGAAGTAGAGATAGTTGCAATTACAACAGATCGAAATTCATGCCTTGTAAGAGAACATGCAAAATGCGGGCTTATAAACATTGCAAGCAAAGGAAATGCGACGATGTTTTTAAGCTTATTGTACATTTATTTAATATAGATAATTTATAGATATATTTTTTACAATTTGTTTAAACATTTACAAAAGTTATCAAAAACAAAAAAAGAAAAGCACATATATATGCACGCGAACTTAAAATGTACGAGCTTTCGATTTGAGTCTATCACAAAAAAAGGAAATCAAAAAGCAAAAAAAGTTTCTCGAAAAGTTCTGTTTTTTGGTATCTTTGAGCTGACGGATATTGTAATCGAAAGATCTTTAAGTTCGTATATTAAGAATTTAAATGCATTCATAAGCTAAGTGTAAAAAAACCAGCAAGAAACTGAGCGTCGCTTGAAGATTCTGATATAAAAATTCCATAAAATTGACAAGTAAAAATTGCTGTCTAAAATGTGTGTTAATCTGGGCCCATATTTAGTACAAGCTAAGCTCCATTTAAATCTGTTTGTATTGCCATTTCTACAAATAATTACATACATATATAATAATAAAATCTTTGTTTACACATACATAATATTATACAATATTACCCACACATACGCATATATACATAGATATATATATATGCATAAGTATAGTATGTATAGTAGAATGCTAACATTTAAATAAGTTGATAAAAGACTTAAATCGTAACGTAAACATAATTTAAAAAATACACAAATCAGCAGAGGGATGTTCAAGGCATGTCTTTTAAAGGCTTTAGAGTACATAATTCAGATACATAAAGTTCTAAGGTAACTAGGCAATTTCTGTTTTGGATTTTCGAGTGCGCGCTTTCTGTAAGTAACTAGGCCTAATACGTATTTAATGGTTAATCGTTTGTTTTTAGTTTAGCTTTAAGCGGCAACAAAAGGCAACTGTGGTGTCAAAATTGTAAGCCTATAATAAGCTATAAGTACACTTGATTTGTCTTTGTCTGCTTTTATAATTTGTTATTGTTATTTTTGTTTGTCCCTCCTTTTGTTTTGGAATTATAATTAGAGTGTTTAGTAGCGGGCATCGCTAGAGTTTTTTTGTTTTGTATTTTTTTTTTTTTTGTATTTGAATAAGAGTTTTAGAGTTTTTCGTAACGTTGAGTTGAGGTTACGTCTGCAAAAGATAAGAAACAGAAAGAAAAACAAAAGTGTAAAACGTAATGATAATGTAATGCGAATGAAGGCAAAACAAAAGATAAGATTAACAACAATAGCTACAGAGAGCGCAGGCAAGAGACATTCAGAAGAATTCAGAAAACAGAGAGCAGAAAGTACACTGAACAAAATCGATGCATACCTGAACTATATTGCGTATATTGCTGGTACTGCGGATGGAAATTGTGTATAGCATCTGTCATAATATCCTTGGGATTCATGGTTTCCTATGAAATACGAAAAAAACGGTAAGCACCTGCTCTTGCCAAGATAATTGATTATATGGCTTACCTTGAGACTGCTTGAAATGGACTGCATAGTCACAGAGCGTCCATGGCCGTCTCCGATGCAGCTGCGCGCATAGACCTACAAATAGGTGGGTATATAATAGATTAATAAATAGTCATTCTGCTAACTAGAGTTAAATATCTTATACAATAGAACACCCCTCACAATCTGTATACATAATACGATAGTTTAACAAGTTGCTACATTGTTTATTATCTGACATGCCCATGCTGATCGAATAACTATTTACCAATTGAGTCTTTATCAGAGCTACATTATAAACAAATAGGGAATCTACCACATGAGTCACATGACACGCATGACTGTCGCCTGCATTAAGCCACAACAATAGATAGTTAAATTGTAAAAGCATTTGCTGTGATTGTGAAACTTTGTAGTCTGTCATTCGTGCGTGGCACATTTCGTTGATAAGCGACTTGGATCTTATCTTATCCGACGCCCGACTGTATCTTAACCACATAAATACCTGTCAAAGTTTACAAGCAATTCACTCACCTGATAGGGGAAAGCATAGCGCAGCGCGATGGCTGCAAACAGCATTTCAATGCATATGAAAAAGTTCTGATAGCCAGCGGAAACGGTACCCGCTGAGGTGACAGTGCCAGCACTGTCCACAATGGGCGATATGACCTGCGCCTTCTCGAGTATGGCCAGACCCACGCCCTGCCAGAACGACAAGAATATGACAGACTTGATGGTGCAGAACTTCAGTACGGGCTCAAACGGTGTCAGCAGATCGCGTGTAGCAAAGTAGAACAGATATAGGCCATACAATGCCAGCGATACGGAAATGTTGTAGATGATGGTTATGTAAATGTATCCACCATCGGCGCTGTAAAGGAATAATCAGACATTAGGCAAACATTCAAGATGATTAGTAATCCAACACAACATACCTCCAATCGCCATCATGATAATGTCCAAAGGCCTGTAAAAAGATGATGATAAATGCCACCAACGGCTTAACCAAGCAGAACTGCAACGTGGCCTGCTTACAGAAGCGCAGAAACCCAATGGTGTATGTCTTGCCCTTGAGACAGCAGGTGCCATACAAACAGGAGGTCTTTATGGGCTTGCCGCGTATCTCAGACATGATGTTACCCTCGCCGCCAAGATATTCATAGCATAGCGACAGAAAGTTGTAAATTACAAAGGCTGTAAAAATGAAGTAGGATTAAAGCAGACTGTGGCCACAGAGAGATTATGAGCAGAACGCACCTTCGTAGCAATCGCGCACCGTGAAGAAGTAAATGTAAACGTTGTCCGAGTTGAAGAATAGCAAACTAATCCACGAGTAGGTCGCATAGATGGGCACAATGAACAGAATGCGAACTATCCAACGCTGCTCCTGAGGATTGGTGTACCAGCGTAAATGCTGATAGATCTGTAAATGGATATGCGATTAGTTAATCGTGCAGTGGATATATTTCGATGATAAATTGCTACCTGTTGACACGTGACAAACAGCGCCGCCCAGACAAACACGCCTGCCAGCACCTGTGCGGTCTTCGTTTGCAGGAATATGCCATCGCCCACGTGTAGGAGGGGATCCAATGGCTCCTGTGCGACGCTCGACGGACTTTTCATTTGCACAACGTAGTTCGTATTCGGTTTCAGGGTCGTCGATGCAGCAGTTGCGTTGCCAGCGCCAACAGCAGCAGCAGCAGCGGCAGCGACGCTGCTCACAGTTAAAGCCGCCTCGATGAGACTGGCCGGCGTTGTGCTCATTCTGCCACAATGAAACAGAGTCAAGAATTAGATTGGAAAATTATGAAACAGAAAATGTTAGTATAAGGATTAGGCACACAAGCAATATGTTTACTTTTTGTTTATTTTTTGACAATCCACACGAAACTTGCCAGCTCCGACACGCCAGAATTGTAAACGTGAGAGACAGCTTGAAATGCTCGCCAAATGGGGTCAGCAGCAGAATGTGGGCCAGTGAAGAGGCACGCATTAGATCATCATCATCATCGTCGTCGTCATGATGATGATAGTAAAAACATAGCGACTAACACGCAACGCAACATTATTAAATGGACTTTTCTTGGGTATCGAGCGTGAAAAGTTCCCTGCTCAGGGTCAACTCTAACTAACGTCTCCATATTGATTCTATACTAGATCTATGGACAAGTATGCAATGTAGCCAAATACAGCTGTGTTCCCCGATCGATAAACATGTGTCAAACAGGCTGTATACACGCGAACCTGCTCAATGGCGACGCAAATCGGCAATTATATATGCATTATGGCATTCATTTTCAATTAAACGCACACTTATATGCTCGATGCGCCGGTTCATTCAACTGAAATCAGTCGGAAACGATACAGATTTTAATTTAAATGCAGCGTGGAGAGTTTCAAATCAAATTGAATCGAACTTCGTGCAAAAGTTAATGAAATATTCATGTGTTATATTAGGCGGAAAGGGAGAAATCTGTGCTATGCAATTTCCAATCTGTTCTGCAACCAAAAAGTCCACAAAAAAAAACTGTTTTAAAACTTGTTCACTCAAAATCTCTACAAAATCAGTGTGGGCTAATGAATATTATTGAAATAGTCAGTTGTAACCATTTTCTCCAAGCAAAACGGTTGAGGAATATTGAATATAACAACTGCGGTGTTACTGCGACCGCTATCGTGTTTATTCGAAAACAAAGAAAAAGTACGCTAAATACAAAAATAACACAAAAATGACTCAGACATGCAAACTGGTACTGGAAACTTAACCTGAAGTTAAGCGAACTGTTTTCTCCCAAGAAAAAATCTGCTTTTAAACAAAGTATTATCATATATATTAATTCTGTGACACTGAAACCCAAAAAGTGTGAACTACAACAAATCTGCGAAAACAGTAGAAAAAAAGTGTAGCAAAAAAGAGATATACATAGTATAAGCAGAAGTGAAGAAAAAAGCAACAACAAGTTGCTGTCTGCTAAAGATACAGAGCCATTATATTGGCACAAGGCAAGGTCTCCACAAGCAAATGTCTCCACTGGGCCAATTGAAGTCGCAGCGCGGAAGCATTTTTGACAGACACGAAGAAAATGCCAAGTTTTGTGTGCATGTGTGTGAGTGAGTGTGTGCGTGTGTGCATGTAGATTTGTGGGAGTATGGGCCGAAATCAAAACCAGCAACAATTTCAGCCAGTGCTAATTACATTTTTGGTCAGGGGGGTGCAAAGTTATCTGCTTTGTGTGGCTTCTGCTTGAGCAGTCAAATTGATTTTCGAACGTGTGCCCAAAATATTAGCAACACACTGTAAATAAATACGAGGCTTAAATGCCAACATATGCGACCTTTCTGTTGGGGGGAGACTTGTCGCTGCGCTGCTTATCAAGTCCCATACACACACGCATTTTGCTCACTCACACCTGCTTATCAAATGCGAATAATAACGTCGACGACGTCGAAAATAAAAACACGCACACACACACTCATCAAATTTCGTCATCAAAAATGGGTATTTTACTTGCAACACGTCCATTTCAGGGAAATCAACTTTTACACACATAGACACTATAGACACTTTGCTACACGAACACGTTAATGCAGTTTAATTACCTCTTTTAAGTGCAACTTTTCACAATTCGCTTTTGCGTTTAATTTTCACAGCTCCAAATTCCGTTTAATTTTGCTCCAACAATTGCTGGTTATCTTTTTTTTCTGCTTCGTCGCTGCGACGCGAACTCACGTTCGGGCACCTCTGCTATTTAATAGGGTACAAATTAAACACCGTCACAGCAAAACTACATCACATAAAAGCAGCGCTCTATTTGTTAATTATTTGCGTGCTGATTTTATATATAATTCACACTAAATTTCAGCAGTTTTTGGCAATTCACTAACATGCGAACCAGGATTGTTGATACTTTATCGATACTGACGATGATTTTTTCACTTTCAGGGATGGTAGTTTTCCATATCGATATTTTTGACAGTGCTAACAGCTGTGAATCGATATTTTGTGGTAGCGAACTGATAGGTATGTATGTATATATTGCGCTACTCAGATCAACAGTGTTGCAAAATTGCATTGCATTATCGATATATGTGATTTAGCCATGGAATCAAAACACACATTTTGTTTACTTATCTTTGTTGAACTTTGAACTGCCGTTGCAGATCGCTACAACTGGTTGAATAATGTAAACACAGATAGCCTAGACTCCCAGCAACATGGACTTTCGTAACGCCCGCGCACGGCAGCCCGAAATTGTGCGCTCAGTACAAAAGGATGCACGCTACACCAATGAGCTGGCCGAGGATTTGTCAGATATTTTGCGTTTAACAGGGCCTCGAAACTGGATAAAATATAATCAGCTATGTCAGTTGATAGCGCAGCTTAGCTATCATGGTTTTGCCTCGCTAAACAATCTGCAAACGCTGGGTGAGGAGTACACGGGCATTATACAGGTTGACGGGAAGTATAAACATATTCCCAGCCGATTGGTAAGAACATCCACAAAACTTTAGCTGAACACCGATTGAACTACTTTCTGCAGCTCCAACTGGTTGCAATCATATTGGAATTCGGTGGAGATGCCTTGTTCCTTCGGGTGCTGCAAAAGCTGGAGCTTCACATAGCTGAACATGATGAAATTGTACCCGACGCCAAGAAGCAGCTGCAAAAGCTGATACAGTACATGCGAGACTCTCCTAGTTATATCAAGGCGCTGCACAAGTCACTTTTCTATCTGGATGCCGGCAAGTATCAGGTGTCCAAGCGCGTCACGGGCATCAACTATGTTCTCATCCGGCACTGGCTGCAGCCGGAGTTCTCACTGTACGGCTACAAGATTCTTGGCATTATCACATTCTTGCAAGTCACCGTTTCGCTGGCTATTGGCGGCTGGGAGGCTTGGAAGGAGCACAAACGACAGCAGCTGGAGGCACTCAAACAGGCGACCAAGGGTTTCCTGCAACGTGAGAGGAGCACCAAGCCCTTAGCAGTCGATGTGCCGCAGTGTATACTATGCCTGGAGCCGCGCCAGAGCTCCAGCCTAACGCCTTGTGGCCATCTCTTCTGCTGGAGCTGCATACTCGACTGGCTGGAGGAGCGCGACGAGTGTCCGCTCTGCCGCGAATCGCTGAAAAAGTCGCAGGTGATACAGCTGCAAAATTACGCCTAAGTATTTAAATGCTATGAAAACTTAAATTGTATCTTCATCATACAGTTGTATATAGTAATTTATTGAAGCTTTAATGTACAACGTTTAATAATAATGATATTTAACAGCTTTGGTGGCATTTGACAATTCTGTCATCTGCATTTTGGCTTATCACCCTGTTTGCCATGGTGTCTAACCTAACCTAACAATATATATTTACATTTATTATTCGATTTAAGTGCTCGAACCCAGGCTTAAATAATGTCTAGATAAACAGTGCGATTGAAGATTTGCTTGCGCCGTTTCGACTCGAAGGCGGAGCGCGCCTCCGAGGGCGATTCAAAGGCGACGCGCGCATCGCCCGTGGGCTTGCCGTCATCATTGAAACGGCGTATAATATCATCTGGGCTGAGCTTGTAATCGCTAAAGAAACGCAGTATGTCCTTCAGGTCCGCCTTGAAGGGTACGTTGCGCATGGCCACCACGCAGCCGGCGCGATTAAACTTGTCGGGTATGCCATCATCGTCCGGGCCACCGTCACTGCCGCCACCATTGTTGGCTGCCTTGATGCTTGAGTTGAGCATGGGTGAGCTGTTGCCACCCAACTCATCGAGACCCGGCTCTGGGCCGACACGCTTCGCAAATGGATTAAAGTGCTGCTTGGAATTGCTGCTATCGTCGCTGTCCAGCTGCGATTGATTGCCACCGCCGCCGCCGCCGCGATGGCTGGCATCATCAAAGCGACTAGCACCGCGACGCCGCGATGATTGTTGTTGCTGCTGTTGTGGTGGCTGCTGCTGTATGGGCGATGACAGGGAATCACCTGCGTCCGTTTGTCGCGGCCCATTGCCGCCGGGCAAATAGTCCATAAACGGTTTGTGCATGCGATCGGCAATCTCCTGCGGTGTAATGGGCGACAGGCGCAGGCCACGCCCGCGAAAGCGACGATTGTGAAACTCTCGGATGGCAATTTTAGCATTGAGCGGATCGGCAAATTCCACAATGAACTCGCCGGCGCTCTGATTGCGCTCATTGAACAGCATCTCAATGTGCTCAATGCGCAGATTCTCCGAGAGAAACAGCTCCCCGAGATCGTTGATTCGAGTCGCATATTCGCAGTTGTGGACGCGCACAAACACGTCCTCCTGACGGCGCGGAGGTCCTCCCTGATGCTGTTGTTGTTGCTGCATCTGTTGATTGTTGGGTGGCATGCCGCCGAATGGTCCCATGTTGTTGCTGTTATTCATCATATTCATGCCGTTGCTGGGACCGTTATTTTGCTGCTGAAATGCAAAGGGCATGTTACCGTTATGCATGGCAGTGTTGGCAAACGGTTGCAGATTGTTATGGCTGTTGTTGTTGTTGTTGGTATTGCTATTATTGTTGTTGTTGTGTGTGTGAGCATTTTGTTGCTGTTGTTGCTGCTGCTGCTGCTGCGGCTCATGACTGCGTCGACGTGGATCATTGTTGAATTTGGCCATGGCCATTAGAAGCTCCTGTGGTGGTATTTGTTGCTGTTGTTGTTGGAGTTGTTGCTGTTGGAGTTGCAGTTGCAGCTGCATCTGCTGGTGCTGCTGCTGCTGCTGTTGTTGTAGCTGCAGTTGTTTGCTCACCTGCTCGCGTTCGGCATCTTCGCGCTGCTGCTGCTCCTCCTTTTGCAGCTGCTCGCTGGCGCGCCGCATCTTTTCCCTGGCATTCTGCATCTCTCCCTGGCTGCTGGCGCGCACGCGCAGCTTGCGGAAGCCAATGTAATGCCGTGAGGCATCTTCCAGCGCGGAGCGTGCCTCGTTCTCGCGCGCAAACAGCACAAAGGCAACGAATTCCCGTCGATTGTTGGGACTGGGCGCCAACAGGATGTCCACAATGGTGCACGTGGCCGAGAACATTTTCATAATATCCTGCTCGGTGGTCAGCTGCGGCAAATCCTCCACGTACAGCACATTAGTTTGCTGCACTGCACCGGAAACTCCCGAAGCACGCTCATCGCCCCGGAGAGCACCGCCACCGCCTCCGCCGCCGCCACCACCGTGGCGCTGGGCACGCTCATCGACCTGCTCGAACTCCTCGTCGCTAATGGGCACGATTTGTACCAGTCGATCCCGGAAAATGGTATTGTTGCGCAGCAGCGCCTTCTGAGCGCTAGACACGCGCGAGAACTCAACGTAAGCAATGCCCGTCCGTGTGCCATTCGCTCCGTTCACGATCTTGATGCCATTGTGCGGTATATAGAGCCCGGCAAAGTACTTGCGCAGATCACTGTACGATGTGCTGGGGCACATGCCGCTTATCTTGATGTAGCACGTCTCCGCAATGGCTATGGGAGAAGATAAGCTGCCGGGAGCACCACCACCGCCACCGCCAATGTTGATGCCACCAACGCCACCTGCACTGCCGCCAGCAGCTGCCGCAGCGTGTGAGCCCGGTGAGCTGGCCATGCCTGGAGCAGTTTTGGCCGCCTGCTGCTGCAGCAGCAGCTGCTGTTGCTGCTGGAACAGCTGCGGATACATTTGGGCATACGGATTGACATTGGCAAAGGCAATTGGCTCCGACTGGGTTGTGGCCGCAACTCCACTGGTTACCTGATTCTTGGGCTGACCCAGATCAGCCATCATGGCGAGCTGTTGCTGCTGCTGTTGTTGTTGCTGCTGTTGTTGCTGTTGCTGCTGTGGAGCAGCTGCCAGATTGAGATTGTAGTTGTTGGTAGTGACATTGCTGGTGGTGCTATAGCTCTGCAGCACGGGCGGCAGCACGCTCATAACGCCCATTTGCTGCTGCAGGCCCGGCATAGCGCTCAGGCCGGGCAAATTAACTGCGGGAGCAGCAAGAGCAGCAGCTGGTGCTGCTGACGGAGCGCTGGCGCCCAGTGCCCAGGGCAGCAGATTGGACACGGCGCCGATGGGCATCGCTTGTGGCTTTGGCAACACCTTGAGCTCACGCTCGCTGCTGTCGCCGCGCAGCTCGGAGCGACGCTTGCGTCCACGATCGCGTGCCGCACGATCGTGACTGCGATCGCTGTCATCGGAGCTGCTGGAGCGGCTGCGACTACGACTGCGGCTGTGCGCCCGGCGACGCGCGCTAAATGGGGCCTGCTCGGATGCTGGCTTCTCAGCTCTGAGGCCGCCCACATCGGCCAGTGAAATGCCTGCCTGCTGCTGATATGCCAAAAATGAGGGCGTGGCCACAGTTCCCAGCGCTGCCGCCGCTGCTGCCACGCCCGGAGTCAGCTGCTGCTTGAGCTGTTGGCCCTGTTGCTGGCCAAGCAGAAAGCTGTTCAGGCCGCCAATAATTGGCGGCTGTGGCACTGGCGGCATTGATACCGCCGAGGCACCCGCCCCTGGCTTGGACGTGGGCGTGGCAGCGGCGGCAGCAGCAGCGGCAGCAACGCTCACTTTGCGCGCCGTCTCGATGACCTTTTGCATTTCGGCGCGCGAGGAGAGCAGCAAACGCACCTGTACCTCCATCAGTTTCTCGCGATCCTTGAGCATGGCGCAGCGTGCATCCTCGTCGGTGCTGTTGGATGTTCGAGAGAGAAGAGAAGCAACAAATAAGGGCAAGTGCTTAAAGTTAAAGGATAGCAGTTGATAAATATACATATATGTTACAGATCTGTTGTGCAACTTGACTGTATCTAGATCTGCCTAGCCGGATCCGCTTCAATAGCTACATAAACATTTACATATATAGAGTGGGAGAGATATCAGAGTTAGCTAACTACCTGAAAGCGATGAATGCGTCGCCCATTTCGCCACCGATTATGTGAACACCGCCCTCCGGTATCGAGAGGCCCGTGAAGAAATTTCGTATGTCTCGGGCATTTGCCGTCCACGGCAGGTTTTGCAAACGAATAATGACACTCATCTCGATTCAAGACTTATTTTTTGCAGTTTATTTTTTATAGTTTTCTTTTGTTCGCATTAAGTTTTTAGTTTGTACTGACTCAATGAAATCAGCTAAAAAGCTTTTGGCCAGCCTCTTATAACACTTGTATCCCTCATTTGGGTAGTCCCATGACCAGCTAGCCAAGTCCCAGCCAGTTTCCAAGCATCTGAAATTAGAATCACAGTCTTATGGAGAAAATGCCACCAACAATTTGTACATGCTAATATATATATAAGGAATTACAGTTCATATTTTAAAACGAGGTCTAAAATATTTGGAAAATTTTCCTAAATTATGTTCGATTCCGATGTAAGGCATTTATCTTTATAGGATCAGCCGTGTTGTAGTTAAGGATGCATTGCCGAGATTGCTGGAATATATACTTATATATATATTCCTTATCAGGATGACAATTTGTCTGAATATGCGTAAGATAGTTTGTTTAATCTTCGAGCTACATTGCATCGATCTGTTTTCTTTCCTTCAGGCAAAACTTCTGATCCGACTAATATGGATCTTCCAACTATACCAAGAAACCTCCCGAAAAATCATTGATTCAGGCATGGAAAAACTTCACAGATCGAAAACAAGATAGTTCGAGCAAAACTAAAGCGGCAACAAGCTCCAAATAGGGCCCTGAGCTATACCTTAACAGCATCGAAGTGCTATATCATATTGCGGTCATAGAAACTTTAGATTCTAAATTGAGTTTTTATACTTTGATTTACGAGGGTTACATTTCACTCAGATCCTGTAACTTATATCTATAACTCGTAAATCGGGTGTACGAAAATAGCATAGAAATATATATTTTACTTTTGGGTATACGAATATACCACAATATATTTTCTTCGAGATACAGATGTAAGTAGAACGTTGATAGATTATATTTGTATTTTGTATCTTAAGTATCTGTCATATTTGAATATAAGATATATATATAGCACATATATTTGAACAATCTTTTTCCATTTTCCATTTTCGAGATATGGATATAAAATTAACGTTGTTCATAGGATTTATTTCATCATTTGCAATCAGATCTTTGATTTCTTAACATCAGGCTAATAAACCGTAGCAGCTCGTAAATATATAATAAATATACGAATACATTTATGCTAGCTTACCTTATGTTCTATACGAAAACCCCCTCGTACCCCCAATTTTCTACTCTCAAGCAACTTTTAAACTAGATATTCGCTCACATCACATAATTTATTCTAAGCCATTTTAAGCTAAACTTACCAAAATTTTGATTACCAAAATCAAACAATAACAGCATATTTTTAACCTTTTATACTATTCATGAAAAATAATGAGAATCTCTTGAAGTTTTGGGTATAGCTGGCTGCACGAAGCTCTTGAGGTTTTTATAGTTTGGGATCAATTTTCATATCTCTATTCTCAAATCTTCAACAAAATATGCACTTTTATTATCCTTCGTATATTTGAAATATATTTGTTTATAATTGTAATAAGAACAAGTTTCAGGACTTTTAAATGTCCTTCAATAAAGAAGTTTCTACTACTTAACCGATCTTTTAACTATTCTGGCACGATCCGGCGCGTGTTATATGTAATTATGAGTTGTAAGAGAATGGATTATTCAGTTTCTCGCTGACAAGCATCAGGCAGCTTTAGATTTCTTATGTTGAAATACTTGTAAAGGCTTTATGATCTATCTATCTATGCTCTATTCCCATAGTTTCCTTAGAATTCTCATCATTTGACTGCAATCCCTAGAATGCGTCTTTCTCCCGTTTCTAACATAAAGCACATATTGTAAATCATTTCCATTTCCCCTTAATGATGGTATCCACCTGCTCTAATGTCTGCCAACCTGTTGTTTTTGGCTGCGTTTCATCACAGGCCAGATTCTCATAACTGACTGTGACTTTGTTTGGCAAGTCGGGCGACAGTTTCGGTTTGGGTCGTGTTGCATAAGAGGACCAGTTTTTTTTTGCACAAATTGCAGGCGACATTTTGATGCCATAAGTTGTGACTGGTTAATGAAATTAGAAAGATTTGCACAAATCGTCTTTCACTTACCCAGACAGTGCGACCTTCCCGCTCCGAATGAAGGTCGCCCAGGAGCTGGCCACCAAATGCAGCAGACACACACTATTTTGATGCTACTGTGTCCCTAGCCTATAGGCTCCCAGCCGCAACAACCACCTGGCGTTAAGCGTTCGCAATTTCCTCATTAGACGCACTTAATTACCTGTTTATGGTGCGTTGGGGCCGAAAACGTAAACTGTCTGCCCAAAAAGAAATGCGCGCCAAACCAGTTGATCAGATTGAACGTAATTGGAAAGCGATTATGCGGCTACAATTCAATTCGCAATGCCTTTGCCGCCACGCTCCGTTCCACGGTTTGTGGCAGCGGACATGTGCAACTAAGTAAGCAGCAGCAGCAGCAGCAGCAGCAGCAACAGCAGCAGCAACAACAACAACAACAACAACAACAACAGCAACAACGAGGATCGACAACAACGACAAATATCAGCACAAATATAAATGAGCAGCCCGATCGCCAAGTGTGCGTCCAGGAGCAGTCGGAGGAGGCGGTGGCCGCGGCCTGTTTCATTTGCGTCCATTTGTTTGTTTGCTTTTGGCTTTGGCTGATTAACGCCAAAACATTACAGGAAGCCACAACTCCAACTCCTTCCGCTTGGCTATATAAAAAGCCATTGTTGGCCATCTGGGCCGCAGTTACACAAAAGATTTGACCGCGTTACCGTCATCGTCGTCATCGTCGCCATCGTCGTCGTCGTCGTCGTTGTGCGTTGAGTATTCAAAGAAATGAGATTCGCAATTGTGAGTGCTCCAATATAACACTAAAAACAAACTATATATAGATATATATAAATATATATAGCATTAAAGATCGCCTATCGAACTATCTTTGGGCATATAATATTATGGGAATCTGTTTTACGTGCTAATTTCCGAAGCTTAACAATCTTCGACTGATCTTCAGATATTATATATTTACTTGCACCTCCAATTATCTCAAACACTCCGAAATAGCCGGATCTTAACAAGGTTTAAACAGCCAACTGACTCTTGACAGAAGCTTAACTTAAAGCTATTTCTCGAGCAATTTACCATATAGTTTAGCACGACATTACAGATTATGATGTTATCAGAAAGTCATTCCAGTTGCCATGTCATGAAAGCAAATACTTTATTGTAAGGCAATCCAATTAGTTCAAACCACGCAGCAGGTACATATATAATATAATATACATATATATTAAACAATGTGTATTTAAATGCACATGAAGTTTCTGTTTAAAGACCGCTTCTAGGCTTTCTTTATTCAAAACTATTTGCTCTCGAAACGGATTTTCAGCTAGGCCTTCAACGATTTGTCGAATCTGAACGGAACTCAATGCAAGATAAATAAGTTGATAATTTAACAGGAAACAAAAACAAGTATTATAATCAACTAAAGCAAGATTTCTTGTGAAAGTTCTAAACCAAAAATATCTATCTGCAAAAATGATTTAAATATACCCAAAATCCTTAGATGTCTCAGTCCGTCTTAGTTTGTAACAATGCAACATTCTAAAAGCTCGCATCTAATGCTGGATAAACCATTTGTCCATAGACTATGTTCAAGATGGCTCATAGAATCGTTCAATGGCCTTACTAACCATGAATCCGATTCCAAAGCCAAAGAAAAACTATTCTAAAATCACTTTTGAAACTTATTTTCTAGTCAATGTCGGCACTGGGGCTGCTATTGCTTGTCGGCGTCCAGGGCGCTACCATAATCAGCATTAAATATCCGCCGCAGGGCGCCGAGGGGTTAGAGCGCACCCAGCCGGCCAAGCGAGATCTGAGTCTGAGCTATGCGGCGACCAACATTGACTCCAAGGAGGGAACGCGCGTCAAGACCATCACAGTGATCAAAAATGTAGGCGGCAGCGGCGGCGGGGAGTCGGGCTCTTCGGGTGCGGCGAGCAATAGGCAAGTAAAGCTGGCCATCAATCCCGAGCTGCACAAGGATGAGGACTGGGCGAATGCGTTTCGTGATAACTTTGAATCCTATGGCGGACTGCCCGAGGTGCCAGATATAGACGAGCTCTTTGATTTTGTGAATGGCAAGAAGTCAAACGCGCCGGCGGCCGAGAAGGAGACAAAGGAGCCAAAGCCCACAGTTGTGGAGAGCACAACAAAGGCGCAGCCAGCAACAAAGGCAACCAGCGAGCATGCCGAGGATGCGTTGGACAGTGATGAGGCAACCGTGGAGAAGATCAAGGGTGACGCCGAGCTGCTGCCCCACATCAAACAGGCGAACATACTGCGCCTGCAAGCGTTGGCACTGAAGCAGAAGCAACAAAGGCAGGAACAAGAACAGGAGCCGGCCAAGCGACTGCGCACGCGCGAATCTCTCATCAATGTCAACTACTCGACGCCAATGCACTCGGTGAGCCAGTTCTTTGAAAACTATGTACAGGTGCTGCCCAATGGCTATGACTATAGCAAGCCACAGCCGTGCGCTGTGCCGGCGCCGCCGAATAGCATTCAGGTGACGACACCGTCGGGACGCAGCTACGACATACCGCAGAGCAACAGCAGTGGCACCAACGGCGGCGCCAATCATCCCTACTTGGCGCCAGCGCTGGCCAAGCGGACGCAGATTCAGCCAAGCACGCCGACTCAGCCACAGCCACAGGCACAGCAGCCGCCAAACTTCTCCACGGTTAACTCGCTGGTGCCGCCAATTGTACAGCCTCAGCAGGGTAATAATCTTCCGGCAAATGTGCCCCAGCTGCAACAGCAGCCCCAGTCCCCGTCTCTGGGCGCAGGTGCAGGTGGAGGTGGAGCTGGAGGTGCAAGTGCAGGTGTCGGCGCTGGGGCTTCTACCAGCCAGCGACCCTATGTGGCGCCCAGTCTGCGCAACAATGGTCTGGGCATCAATCGGGGCCCGCCAACACCACAGCCGCCGCCATTGCCAGCTTACGCAACTGGAAATAATGTCAATGGTGTACCCAGCTATCGCACTAACACTTTTGGCGCCAATCGTCCGAACACATTTCGATCGCGTGGCTTAAAATACTAAATACGTACATCAAACTGTTAAACTTACAACTATATTTTTAAGACTTATGTATTTATGTATGAATGCAAGCGTATTCCTAAATGTATACACACAAACAACAAACACTCACACACACGCACACAGGACCACAAAGTACAGGCTGGATAAATCGATAGCGTTGCCAAACTGTGTTGCGAAAATTGCAATCGATGCGTGACGCGATGCGCACTTTCTCTGGCGTCGCAGCCAATAGCTGGATTAAGTTAATTAATTAAGTGCAGAGCAGAACGTTGTAGTTGGGTGTATCCGCTGCTGGCGCTGATTTCTAATGTATTTGTCGTCGCACTAGTACATACATGCATACATATTTCCATACGTATGCATGCATGTTTGTACTTTTATCAATGAACTTTTACTCACCAATGGCAAACCATAAAAACGCAATGCAAACTTATTGGGGACCAATGCACAAAGAGAAGGGCTCGTTTTTTTAGGTCAAACGCTATATTTATTTTGACAATTTCTATAGTTTATCAATGTGAAAATGTGAATTTTCTCTCAGCAACACGGCCTAGTCGACTTCAATTGTAGTAGTAACAAAAAAAATGGCGGCCCTAACTATTATCGATACCAAATGATATCGATACATGCTTGTACCGAAGAATAGTACGCTGATTAAACATGATGTACGGTACTTATCTATGCGATACCCACTATTATACTCATGCATTGGGTGCTTACATAAATAAACGTATGAATTAATATTAACATGTATATTTTATTTTCTACAAATTCTGTATTAGCTTCTTAACTATATTTTTGCAAGAATCTTAAATAATACTGCATTATTAGGTGGTATCGTCGTAATGCCATTCACAGGTATTTCACTTGCCTTTGGTCAATTTTACGTTTGTCGCGCGCAGTCACACTGTTTTTCATAGGTCAGCACGGATGCTGATTTTTCCAACCGAGGATTTTTTGGTTTTTATATCAAAATTAGTTGCTTTCACAACACAAAATATATTCCCCAACAATTTTTAATCATTTTAAGTCTGTGCGCGAACATTTGACAAGTGAAATTAGAGCCACAAATTCGACATTTTACGCAGTGCAAAAACGCAGTCGTCACACCTTTGGACATCACACCAATACCAACAACAAATACATTTATAAAAGAGGACGGCAAACAAGCGAACGAAAGTAAAGCAAAAGGCAAAAAGTCTTTTAGAAAAAAGAAAAGAAGAAAACAGCATAAGTACTGAATCTAGTACTTTTCAAAGCTTCGATTTTCGATTTATACCGAAAACCACACGCATAACCTTTTGGAAATATTACGCAAGTATTATTTCTGGGTATATTTGTTAATAATCATGGCTCAGTAAAGATGAATCCTCAACGAAAAATAATCGCGCAACGCACTCCGTGTGGAGACAAACGTCAACGCGAGACGCAGCTTGCTGTCAATTGGCAGCAACAAACGCCCAACGCACAATCCCCTCCCAGTTTTTTCAACCTTCCCACCAACGAGCTTTGCGGCCTCACCGCAGCCAAAAATAACAACTACAATGGAAAACAACAACAAGAAGCAACAACAACGTGCAAACAAATCATCTGCTGAAGCTCAACGCAAATCTAGTGGTGAGCACCTTGAATTCTCCAAACGAATTTCCTTTTTTGTTTTTTTTTTAAAGAGCTTTGTTCATTTTTATGTTAGCTACGCGCAGTCACACAGTTTTTAAAGATCATGTTAACACTTCTCTGTCTTTCGCTCTCATCTGCAGACTTGTATGTTAACAACAAAACACGCAATTCTCGACGTCGCGAACAGCTTCCCACACCACGCAACGAGCAGCCACAGCGCAGCAACAAGCAACAGCAGCAGCAGCAACAACAACAGCAGCCAGCAAAACTACGTCCCAATGTGGACAAGCGTCCACGTGCCCGCGGTGGCGGCGGCGGCAGCGGCAGTGGCAGTTCCGGTTATGGGCAAGAGTCTGGCAACGGCGATGGCCTTGCATGCGCCGGTACGGATAACACTTATGGCGGCGCCGGATTAGCAGCAGCGGAAGAAGGCTACATGCGTAGCGTTCTTGACTATGAGATAAACTCTGTGTATGCGCACGGCAGCAAGAAGCAGAATCTGAACCATCTGTTGAATTTTCATTGTGTGCCGCGCGAGACGTCATCCTCATCGGACTGGCATGCGACTGGACATGGTGCTGTGTCGACGCGCCGTCAGCCACGTTACAACAAGGAGCAGTTCTTGCAGGCCAACTTTCAGTTTGTTATACGCAGCAGCGCCAAGGCGCAGGTAAATGGCTCGCCGGACACGCTGATCGATTGGAATCTAATCGAGCAGATCAATATACACACCACCGAGGAGCCGCAGTGTCCCATCTGCCTCTATCCACCGGTGGCTGCTAAGCTGACCCGCTGCGGCCATGCCTACTGCTGGCCCTGTCTGCTGCACTATCTCTCGCTGAGCGACAAGACCTGGCGCAAGTGTCCCATCTGCTATGATGCCATCCATGCTGCAGATCTGAAGAGTTGCACCATCGAGCAGCAGTATGCCATGAATGTGGCTGATACCATCAGCTTTCAATTGATGCGTCGTCGCAAGGGTTCCATGTACATTGAGCGCTATGCAGGCGCAGCCGCCGCTGCTCTAGAGCCGCACGAGCGTTTCCCGTTGTTAGGCGCCTCAGATGAGGCTAAGCGCTTCTCCAAGTTTTTGATTGCCAAGCGGGCGGATATTGCGGCCATTATTGAACGTGAACGCCGTGAGCTTTTGGCAGAATCCGATGTGTCCTGTCCAGAGGATATTTTCATACAGCAGGCGCTGCTGACACTGAATGAGCGCTGCGTAAAGCTGGGCTTGGAGCCGGAGCTGGTAGAAGAAGAGCAGCGACAAGCTAAGACTCCAGATATTGATATTGAGAAGCCAGACGATGCCTCTGTGTCATCCTTTGGCGAGGCGAGCAACAGCAGCAGCTCCACAATCAACAGCAACAACAACAACAAATATTATTATTTCTATCAGTCGAACGATGGGCAGAACATCTACTTGCATCCATTGAACGTGAAAATGCTGCAGGCATGCTACGGCACCTTAGATATGGCGCCCGTGCTGATTAACGCGCAGATATTACAGAAGGAGCATCACTCCATGGACGAGGAGCATCGTCGCAAATTTACGTGCTTGGGCCATTTGCCTCTGACCTGTCAGTTTGCGGTTGTCGAGGTGGAGCTGCAGCCACCAATTATTTCGGGCAGCATACTCAAGTTATTCAAGGGTAAGTGTGCCGTAAAGTATTCGCATCCAATCACGGCTAACTAGTTCTCTCAATCCTGCAGATGATATACTTCATCGCCAAAAGGAGCGTCAGCGTCGTGAACGCGAGGAACGCAAACGTGAACAACACATCAATGAGATAAACGATCGCCAGATGGGAAAACTTATTGCCAGTGCAGCCAATTTGAATCTTAACTCTACCCACGAGTTTCCCACTGTAAGTTATTGAATAGTTGCATCCAATTTTGCTTGTTCCTAATCCCACTTCGTTATCTTTGCAGTGTGGCTTTGAGGAGGATTTGCCGGCACCTCGAGGCGCCATGCCCATTACAATTGCTCAGGCAAGCGGCCCTCGTTACTCCAGTGTGGCTGCAAGTCCCAAACAGGAGCTATGGCCCACCATTGGCAGCTCCTCTCCCGGTAACTCCACGGGCTTGCGTCACAGTTCAATGGAGTTCCACGTGGGAGCCTGGGGTCGCGCTGCGCCACCGCCACCAACAGTAAACCGTGCAGCCGCTGCTGTTGCCAGTCGTCCCACACTGGACGAGGATCATGAATTGCGTGCCGTTGGACCTTGGGCACTGGGCGAATTACTTGTGGGCGCCTTGGGTCAACAGAAGCAGCAGCGTGCGGCCAAATCGAATGTTGCTCCAGTGGATGCCGTTGCCAGCAAGAAACAAAAGAAGGCCAAGGGCAAGAAAATGGTGCCCCTCTTCGCAGTGGGCATGAACAGAGCTCCGTAAATCAATCGCAGATGACATGATTCCTGGCATTCTTATCCAATTAACACAATCTAATACATTATAGTAAGAAATTTTTGTTAGTGCGCGCCAAAGTCGCGGGATTATTTCAACGTTATTACAAATAACAGAACCATAAAACCTTTATGATTTAATTAAACCATATTCATATGTATTTCGCATTATATGTATACATATATATACAATATATAATCCAATAAAGGCAGCGAGCATGGCAAAAAGCCGAATTGTTCTTTATCTTTTATATAAACCACATTCATTTTAATAGACAGATAGATTTAATAGATTTCGTTAGATTTTGCTTTCATTCCAATTTTAATTTTTCAAAAAAATATTCAACAAAGCGTTTTGTTTTTTTTTTTATTGTTTGCAAACTGAAATTTTGCAACTAATTTTTGTTGTTGCGAATGTGTGTAGTTGTTGTATATATTATGTATATGTGTGTGTTTATGTTGGTGTTTTAGCTTACGCGAAATAATTTAATATAAATAATTCTATATTGTTTCATCTTCACGCAAAATCTTTAAGGCTTAATACAAAAAATGAGTCTTGCGTTGGTTTTTTTTTGCTTCTCACAGCATTCTTCATGCCGTTTAGTTTTGTAAATCGTGTAGGATTTGCTTTCGCAGCTGCGGCTCCGTTCTTTTCACTTTAAATCTAAAATTTGCTACAGGTTTCAATAAGAGCGCAGATTGGTGGCAACAGGTAGGAGGAGCGAGTGCAGTTGCAACTAAAGCTAAACTGTATAGAATACCATTTAGAGATACATTTATAGAAAATTGTGTACGTGACGACGAAGACGACGACGAGGTTCGTACTGCTTCTCAACAAATGATATGCCTGCGAGTATCGCACGAAAAAACAATTTAATAAATATACAATAGCTTTTTAAGAGAGAAAGTGAAACTAGCCAAATATGAAAATGGTTGTGCTTGCAACACACACTACAACTAATTCAATTGCTGCGCCGCTCGACAAACTCCGCATCGAAGACAGCATCATCATCATCATCGTAGTCATCCGGCGAGGAGGCAGCCACCGAGCGACTCTGATAGCTGGGCCGTGCCAGCGAGTAGCGCTGTTTGTTGCCATTCAGGGAGCTCGTGCTGCCGCCACTATATTCGGCGGGCAGTTCCAAGTATTCGTCGGAGTCATTGCCTTCGTTATCCAAATCATCGCCGTTGACAGAACCGGATGGACTGCCGGGCGGGCTGAGCGCCTGTATGAGTTTGCCCTTTGACTCGTTCCACAGATGATTCAGACGCTCACGTCCGAAGAGCAGCAGAAATGTGTCAATGAATTCACGTGATTTTTCCTCCCATTTGGTGATGATGTCGCCCTTGACTTTGGTTAGTTCGCGCTTGCCACGCGACTTGAGCTCATCCATTTTGTTTTGCAAACGGAACTTCTTCTCGGACAGGAAGGATACGTTTAGCTCCTTGGCGGAATAGCCGCGAGCCAGATTGCGGCGCACATACAAATCATAATCCTTAACAATACGCGCCACAATGTCTGAAGTGGAGACGCCCTCGGTGCGTTCCGTGGCCACAAACATGCCGCGCGCCTTAAGCGGACCATAAATATCATCCAGGCCGTCGTGGCCATAGGGAATGTCATCGTGTGCCACAAAGTCGATTTTGTTATCGGCTATGAACTCGTCCGACAGCGTCCATGGGGCGTTCTGCACAATCTGTAGAGAAAGCCGGGCTTAGTATGAGGGATCAATATTTTGATATGGGATCATGCACACACACCTCGTCCACGTAACGACAATGACGCACTCCCTCGTAGCGCTCGAAGCCATTCATGACGGTGCGTCCCTTCATGCGATGCGTGAGCTCATCGTTGCAAACGCCGACAATCAAATAGACATTGGGAAAGATATTCTTGGCCTGCATCAGTTGCCTGGCATGGCCCTGATGGAACAGATCATAGATGCCATCCGCATAGACGCGCACCCGGCGACTCGTCTGCCCGGAGCGGGCCATTTGATAGGTAATCCGGTTCGTATAATCGCAACGTTCCCGCTCCAAAATTGCCTCCTCATCGCAGGAGAACGGCGCTGGCTTGCAAATGGTCTGCAAAACAGTAAGAAAGTAGAAAGCGAAACTTAGTCAACGAGTTGGTAGGATAGTTTCCTCCGGATTGCGGCGCCCCTTACGAATTCCTTAAAGTCCATGTGCAGTGGCAACATTTTGTACTCGAACATCTGTGGCGACGGTGGCGCCTCTTGCTCAGACATTTTATTTCAATTTACTTTTATCAAATATATATATATCTATTTGTATAGCTGTCTGATCAGAGTACAAATATGATCTGATTGGGTTGCTTACAGCTGTCTAACTGAGAGCTCCAGGCACCAACTGCTGGGACTTTGACAACAACAAATGCTCGGCTCACTGCGACAAGGTATCTGAGTGTGTGTGCGTGTGTGTCTGTGTGTGTATGCCTGTTTCTGTCGAGGATTGGCAGCAGCGATTCAATTGCGCAGCGGCTTTCAATTAATTGGCGGCAACTGCCTCCAAATCAATACAATTGACTACAATAAAAGTGGAAAACGGACACGGACGCGGACCCGGCAGCGGGCGCCGCTCGGCTCGACACGGCCTGCCCCCGGCTGGCGACGGCTCCGGCGGCGACAAATTTCAATTGCCACAAATTGAGCGCACAAATTTGCGGCTAATGTACATACGTATATTTAAAAAGCTATGGGAAAAGGGAGGATTTGGCACGAGGCATCAGGCGATATCATGCGATATAACTGACAATCAGCGTCAATCAGACTCGCAGCGCAGAAGATTGACTGCCAAAAAAAACGATGTTTTATCACTTGGCCATGAATGGGCAGCTATTCTGATGCCGAAAATATCCTAAGCAAAATATACATATATGTATGTATATATTCAGCTTGAGAGCAGAAATGGAACTGAACTTGACCATGTTTCGAGAGTGTGTCAAATGTAATTATAATAATATTACAGAAAGTAACAAAAAAAAGCATATGGTTTGAGTAAATTGAACAGTTGCCACTAATATTGCCAATTAAAAAGTTAATAGCTCATTTCGAGCAAAACACAAAAAAATAAAAGTAAAAGCTCATAAATTAATAACCACAGACATCTGACATGCATATAGTATATTTATATATAAATCTGTGTCCATATCGAAATCATTTCACGCTCGAATGATCAAAGCATGGCCAAATACAAATGTGTTGTTGCTGCAGCAAAACAGAAAATGAAATATTGCAAAACTAAAGAGGGCCAAATATATTGAATGCCTTTTCCAAAAGCTTTGCACAACGATTATTAACAAATATGTGGCAAAGCTTGTTTAAAAAAGTCATCACAAAGTAGCTTAAATCAAATAGATGCTATAACTAAACTGAACAAATGGATGTAACAGACCGAAGAGAGAGAGAGAGACAGAGAGAGGGAGAGAGAGAGAGAGATATCTTTGATATCATTTCGTATATTTAAGTTAGAGACTTGAAGATCTGGAGACCAAAGGTTGCTCCTCTACAGATCAAGCAAATCTATATTTTTCGATAGTTCGTTAAGCAAACATCGATAAATATCGGTTTTTATGTCTAGGTCCGCGCAGTTCAAGCAAATCTATAGTTTTCGATAGTTCGTTAAGCAAACATCGATAAATATCGATCTTGAGTCTCGCACATCATTTAATATGGTTAACACAGATCAAGAATATTTCACTTTTTAAATGCCAACCTCAGTTAACTTGGTACAGGGTATCTCGAAGTTGGTCATCGATTGGAAGAACTCACCCTTCTTATACAATATGCACTATTCAAATGTTTACATACTTAGGTGTATAGTTGTAGTATTATTTTTAAATTGTCACAGTTATTTACCACGGAATTTACTAATTTCTAAGCTGATAATAATAATATCTCTTGACTAATTACAGAACAAAGACCAGGAAACGGTTTCTATATGTACGCCCCGCCCACTGTTCGAATCATTGCAACGGGTGGGGAGGGGAGCTGACGATGATGCAACATCGTTTGACCTTGTCAAGGACATTTTGTTTGCACTTACCGCTAGATCGGCAAAGCCGCTGCTATTGGACGCTTGGTGGGAGGTGGAGGCGGACGTCAGCGTTGGTGCGGAGAGCAGCATGGGCGGTGGCTGCGACGACGGTAATTTCGTGTTGAGCGCCAGCAGGAGGGATGTTGCCGAGGGCGGCATATATTTGCGCTTTACGCCGGCGCTGCCATTGAGATAATCTGCCGCCGCTGAGGTGGAGCAGGAGGGCAGGGTGTCGTCAGGTGAGGTCGCCTCGGTGCCATCATCGGCATCGCTCTGTGAGATTGTGCGCGTCGAGTCGCGCAATGTGGTGGCTGCCTGTGGGCCAGTCATGTCCACAATTACCGCCTCATCGGGGATTGGGCTACTCGATTTGGCGGCTGGTGGCGTGGCTGTGGCTGTGGCTGTGCGTGCTGTTGTCGTCGTCATCAGTTCTTTGGCGTCCATGGCAGGCATGCTAATGGCTGTTTCGTAGGTGCGCTTGCGTGTGCTCAGCGTAGATGTGACTACGACGGCGGCGGCGGCAGCGGCAGCGGCTGAGCCCGCGTTAATTGTGCTGTTGGTGTTATTGGCGATTACCGATGAAGTTGCCATCGCAGCGAATCTTTTGCAACGGTCGCGGCAGTTTTTCTGATTCCCAAGAACTTGTACGATAATATGGAACTCTACGTTATTGTTGTTATTTGTTGCACCGACAAACTAGAAGGAAAGCGTGCAATATATACGTATACATAAATAAATAAATATGTAAATACATGTATAAACAAGTGTGTACATATGTAATTTGCTGTAACTTATTTGTGTGTGTGTGATTAGTGTTGCTTCTTCTTGCCGGCTGTAGCGCATGAGACACGTGATATTTCAATTGCATTACTGCCGGATGCCATGGACAAATCAATTCGCTTTAATTGTCATTCGTTTCATTTTGCCACGCGCTTTCGTACAAATTTCTTCCAAAAAAAACTGCAGCAGATAAATAAAAGCGACAATCAAAGCGACGGGCAAGAATGTCAAAAAGCAATCACATTTTGGCACGTACTTAGCGCACAGCAATTAATCAGAGAGAGTAAGAATAAGATCAGTTGAATAGAAAGAGAGAGAGAGAGAGAGAGTGGGAGTAAGAGAGCGCGCTCAATTGGAAACAAGTGTATTCTGCGTAAAGTGGAAAGTAAAACTTGACACAGTAAGTTGAACAAGCACCGTTGTTGTTATGTTCACAATATAAAATTAGTATTCACAAAACCCACACAAGCAACACATCCAAAATGTATTAATTAATGTAAAAAAAAAACGCACGTGAACACACACACAAGTGTTTACACAACTTGTGCTGTGTGAGCATGACGATCTCTCTCTCTCCCGCTCTCTGTCTCCCACACACACAGGCACGTTGTGAAGAATCAGCTGTTTAGTGCGTGCTTTCTGACATTTTTAAATTTATCCAACGCTCATGAAATGTTTATATAGTTTGCTTAGAGCGCTGCCTGGCCTTGATTTGGCATATTACGTCAAATTACTTTTTTGTTTGTACTAAAGAGCATGAGCGCTTCTTATCGCCCTAGTGATAAGCTTATATGAAGAAAGAAAACCAGGCCATAGACCAACATTAATGTGCTAAAGGTATTCCGTTCAAGGCAGCTAATGCTAATGCTGCAGCTGATTCATGCATATGCGAAAAAACCGGCTCGAAACTTGCCAATTCTCTGGCTGCGCGCGCTCGTTCAAGTTCAAGTTGGTTTTACAAAAAACTGGATTTTATGGCACTGATGTAATCGTTATTTTTACTCTGCGCTAGAAGAAATGGTGAAATTGACACAACATTAAAAAAAAAACAATAATTTTGTTGCCAGGCAGCAAGGAGAGTCGTTACGCGTTTAAGACCTGCGGGCAACTTTTGCGCTGTGTTCAAAGGTAACGTAGGCAGTGACGTCACAAGCGAACGTCAACTCAGTCATACGATCGGCCAACTCTCACACGCATGCATAGACAAGTAAGAGCCTGCCAGTGTATACACACACACATACACACAAAGTACATGCGAGTCAGAATGTAAACAAAGTGAGAAAGAGTGAGTACACGTTATCGCGAGCTGAGCGCATCTGCTAATTGAGAAATGTCTCGCTCAGCAATGATCAGATAGGCCGCTTCTTTGCTACCTGTTGTCTTATCTTTAATTTTTGACTATTATCGTTGAAACATGTTTCCGCTGCACTCCGTACATAAGTTAATGAGTTCCCGAATGACGATATGTACTAAGTAAATAGATAAAGTAGTATTTCTGTGCTTAGTTGGAAATTAATATATTGGTTCAGGCACGAGCTTGTTGATAAGCAGCAACCCCCAGCGATAACAGCTCAGGCGGATCCATATATTATGTGTACTACATATTTTTAATAAGCGGACCTTGCAAAATTTCCAACACGCAACCAGTGTTCAGAATCGTCATCGGAAACGCGTCTCTGGGCTTAGCCCCACGATACGGGGTTAACGTACGCGTCTCGCGTTTCTTTCGGACATGCTAAAGTTACGTTACCAAAACTGTGTGGAAAGGCCAAGCAGCAGAAATTAAATTTTTACCTTACGTTTTCGTAGAAGTTTCGTTCGGCTTCAAAGTACAGTTGGCACGTTGAATCCACGTTAACACGGGTTAGGAGTGCTGTTATTCATTGATAAGCTGCTGTTTCTTGCCTACTGCTATATATAGAGCACAAATATACTACCAAATGTACACATGTGCATTGATAACCCCACAGTTGCCACCAGGCATTATCACCATTAAAAATATATGCCCAAAAATACATACATATGTGCGACGCACTTAACTGAAATTGGAACTTGTCCGGTGACGCTGCACAACAGCAAAGCTATACTATATTGCTTACATAAAGAAAAAGCGTATTTTAAATAAAAGTAATTAATATCTTTTACTGCACGTACGTAATTGTACATTTTCGCAGTACAGCTCGCTCACGTGTTCATTGCATAAAAAGGGAGATTAGCGGTTTTTAATTGTGCTATTTAAACACCTATTGTAAATGTTATTCGATAAGTGGCTAATCTGACATTTTCAATGCACAAAGTCAAACAAAATTCGATTTCAAATGTTTGTACACACTGACAAATCTCCAAACGCAAATACGCACACACGCACTATATTCACCCACACATGACTGACGATAAACAGTTTCATTGAGTAATCGAAACAGCTGACTAACTGTGCGTGGGCTTCACATGCGTACGCCACGATCAAAATCTCTCTCTCTCTATTTCTCTTTTCCTCTACCGCCTCTTTCTGTTGCGCTTTCGCATGTACATTCATAGTTTTGAGACTAGAGTTGAAATTGGGCAACGGTAAAAACGTATTGAGTGGCCGCTTGGGAAAGTGGAGCACGAACGCAGCTGGCAGAGGGTATGCGACAGACGCAGCGGCAGCGACGTCAGCGTCAAGCATGAGTAATGTGTGCGCATTGCTTAGGTTATTATTAAATGTGTTTTTAGTTTTTTTTTTTGCTTGTTCCCAATGCCATCCAACAATGACGAATGCCAACTTTAAAATCGTACGATCAGAGCACAAAGTTCGTTAGCAGGGGTCCCACATAAAACAGAAAAGGGCAAAGCGATAGAGAGAGAGCGAGAATGAGATTGAGAGAGAGCTGAAAGCAGCAACGCCAGCGCCAGCGCTGCGCGTTGCAAGTGCCACAACAAACCCGTGAAAGTCATACGATGCCGAAATGACGTGGCGGCGGCGGTTGTCTATGTCCAGGGGATGGGACAAGGTGGATGGGACTGGCGTCGCCGCGCCGGTTGTAGCACAAATCGATGGCGCAGCAGCTGCTGTTGTGCGAATGCATCAAAAATCTGGGGGCTGGCGGCGGTATTATGTAAGCATCTGAGCCTTGGCAGCGAAATCAACCCATAAAGATGCATATTTTGTGGGCCACGCAGCTATTAAATATAACGAGAACAATCCAATTCCAGCGGACGCTGCCTAAATATGCCAAGAGAGCAAAAAGGGAGAGAGCGAAAGAGAGAGAAGGTAATTGCTCACGTCACGGGCACCGTCAACGTCATCGCCAATAGGCAGTGAGCAGCAGCCGCGACAGTGCGTCGATTTGTAAATATTTGTGCACAAACATTTTTGGTGTGACCCAAAGACAAGAAACATTTCACACACTATAAGAAAAGAAAATTCAGGGCAACTTACTTTCAACTTTTTCTTTAAAATTTAGCTTCAATATTTCGGCTAAAAATCGATGAGTGCTCGTGGCACAACGTTGTATTATATATAATTTCTGTCTTTTCTTTTCACACAAAATGACGCACCGCAAATTAAAATTGTTTTATGTAGCACGGCGCCTGGGGGGCAATTGGTAGCTGTCGACGATGCTTATCTTGGTTATATTGTTTTTTGTTGATTGTTGTAAATTGTACAAATCTTGTGTCCGCGTCTGTCCGTCGCAACAAAACGAGTGGGAATCGCGCTCACAGCAACTGACACTTGGCGTTGCCACACTGTTAACGCCTCCCACCGGTTAATGGCAATTATATCGATAGTTTAATAGCACGTTGCCACTAGCTACATTTTATAATCGAATACTAATTAGAGCTTCTGTTTTATGATCAATTTTTAACGACTATCCATATTATATGATTAAAGTTAAAGTCAAAATGAAATTAAATTATTGCTAAGCTATTAACCACGCTGCGATTCCGTTTAAGCAATACAAGTATCGTATACATAAAGCAACTATCGTAAGTGCGTTTTTTATGTTAACGATATTACCGAATCGAAACATATTTTCGGGGAAGTACCAAAGTTAATTAATTTTCTTTCTAAGTTACTTTCATATACTTCAATTTGATTAAAATTGACAATAAGCCGAAAATTTTTGGCTATATTGTTGCTGTCTTTTGTATATATTTATTGACACTCAATAACTTTGTAAATGTTTTCATTTTTGGCTAAATAAAATATAAAAATAAAGCTTGATATCAACAAAAACACCATGTTCTTAATTTCAATAATAATATCATAAAATTGACAATATTCGTGTCACAAAACTAAAAATCTTTGGTATATAAAAACTAAATGGAAAACTACCGTTCAAAATGAAATTCACTAACTTAGAAAAAGTTACCAAGATTTTTAGAGGATACATGTTGATGTAATAGCTTAAACGCTAATAGCTACGCAATTGCATATTGAACAACACTTTTAGAATTATTTGGGATTAATTTCATAATTGCACAGAATTTTGTTCAACTTTGGCTTCACATTGACTTTGAACACTTGGCAAGCGTGTGGATGGCAAGTGTTTGGATTAGGATTAAAAAGGATGAACAAGTCTTTAGCTTACACAAAACTAGCAACGAATTCGAGTTACAGAGATTCCCCGTGTGATTCCATGTACTGTTAGGGCATATGTATATGAGTATTCTAGGTCACTGGTTGCAAATGTCTGTGGGTAAGTGTGGATGCGGGCTGAGTTAAGCCACGGTTCAGCACTGGGATGGAATGCGTATGCCCTGGGTTATGGAGTTCTCCAGCACGATGTGGCAATCATCAAGCGGCTCCAGAATTTGTATGAGAAATGTCAAAAGATTGCGACGACGCAGAAAGCTCTCCTCCTCGTACAGCTCCTGGGTGACCTTCGTCAAGGCCATCGGCTTGATAAGACGCGTCAACAAATGCTCCCTGCAAATAGAAAACTTTATTATAAGAAAATCCCAAAGAAACAATTTCATTTAATTACCTCAGGCTTAGGCAAATGAGCAGTTGAAATTTGCCATCTTTTCCCAGTGTGCTAGCCGTGCCATTTATCTCATCCATGAGCTGTACATACAGACGCCAAATGCTGGCTATCTCACGTCGTTGCAGGCTATTGGAGCTGCCATTGCTAAAGGAGGAATCCATGCTGGACGCCGAGTCATCCAGCTCTTGTTGCAGATTCTGCTCGAACAGCTCCTTGATTTTAGCTGCAAAATGGAGACATGCAATTACAATACATCAAGATTTGGATAGTAGGCCACTTACTAAAGTAATCCCAGATGTATAGATTACGTCCGAAGAAACGGGACGAGCGAAAGCCACAGAGGAAGACCTGCTCCAGACATTTAACCAGCCCATCATCGCCACACAGCAGATTCGTCAGCGTGCCCACATCACGATCCCGACTCGGCTTGTAGTGCCACTTGACAATCACATTGACACAGTTGCCCAGCTGATGTTGTATTTCCGATGGCGCCACCGATTCCTGACGCTGCACGCTGGGACTCCGTGTACGCGGCGGTGTCCGCGTGGGCGGCAGCAGCTCGGCATTTTTTACACTGGTGCAAACGCGCTGACCAACCAGCAAACGTTCCGTGGAGTCGTCGTCGACGCCCTTGCCCAGCCAACGACCGCAGGGAAATCTAAAATATTGATTGTTTAGTTTAAATTAAATTGTGTCTTGTGTGTGTTGCTCACTTGTAGGTGTGTCCGGTGACCTCATTGCGCATCACCACCTGTTCGACCAGCCACTTGTGACTAGGTCCCGAGTTGTCGTGTCCTATGCGCATCGTGGTCAGCAGTCCCAGATTCTTATACTACAAGAAGCGAGTATTTAGAGAGCTTCAAATAAATGTTGCATAATTACGACTCACATGGAAGATAAACTCTAGTGAGCCCTTGGGCACGGGCACACGTTGGGTTTCATTCATGGTGCCAGAGACCATGATCCACACATTGCTAGAGGTGTGATAGGAGCCATATTTACGCGAGGGAAAGATGACAACGCGATAGGGCAGCTCTAAGCAAAGCGTGGAAAGAGGCGGAAAGAGGCAATGTAAATTTAGCTCGAAAGGGAATCTCATGTCAAGCGCAACCTACTCGTAGTGGGATAAATGTTGGTAAAGCTGAAATAGTCCACGGTATTAAGTGTCAGCAGGTGATAGAGAAACTGCTCCTTCTCCTCCTCGCAGCGCAGAAAGGCGGATCGCTTGTACAGGGTGCGCAGCAGACTCTCATCAGACAGAAGCGTGCGAAAGTGACGCGACAACAGCTTCTTCTCCAGCGACAGACGTACCCAGGCGCGTGTATAACCAATGTGCGTTTTGATGTCTGCCATGGCCAGCACGTTTCTAGGCACAGAGAGGGGGAAGGTGTTATTATAAGCAGAAACAACCAGACAATCTCCAAAAAAAAACCCACTTGACATCAAACTCCAGCGACTCGGGCAACGGGCACAGCTGCTCCAGGCCAACAAACTTGTTGCGATCCCGTGAACGGCTGCGATTCGGACTGGGCGGGCTTTCAAAATCCGTTTGGAATGTGGACAAGTCTGTTAAGCAGAAGGAGAAGCTATATAAGATACAAGTAGTTAGTTGACAAATGCCGACTATACTTACAGTCCATGCGCTTGCGCATGGCATTCCAGGCCAACGCTGGCGAGGCGCTGGCAATGTTCATCTTGTTGCCGCTGGGACTGCTGGAAACTGGCGTTACGGGCTCCACGCTGCAACCCGAACCGCGTGAGTCCTGCTGCTCCAGATACGCCTGCAAGTGCGCCCAGAGCGCTGACTTGCCTTGCTTATTCTGCAGGCCGTGCGACCAAATCTTCTCTAGCAGATCGCACATGCTTGCTATGAGCGTGTTCTCCTCAATGCCGTCGCCCTTGAGGCCCAGCGCCACCGCCTCGTTGCCCATCTTCTCTAGCAGCATGCGCTTCGTCTTCGACTTGATGTCCTGCCAACGCGAGATATTTACAGCAGGGGCAGAGCAAGGGCTTGTGTGGATACTCTAGTTACCTTCAGCAGACGCTCCACAAATGTCCAGTTGGCCTGTGCTATCAAAGCGGGGCTCACGTCTGCCGTTGTCAGATTGGCCGACAGACGATTGATGGCCACATTGGAGTTGCAATTGCCGCTGCTGTTTGCCGGCTTCTGATCCAGCGAGATTTCACGGGCGCGCCACTTGTTGCCATTCTTGACGCGTCGCAAGCTGTTGCCTCTGTTCGGGGATTGGTTTTTGGTTTTTTGTTGTTTTTTTTTTTATTTTTATGAATGTTAGCGGCATGAGATTGAAGTTTTTAGTGTAATTTTGAGCAGAATAAAAGATATGATAGAGATTTGGATTAATTCGGGGAACTAAAAGTGGAACCAAAATGCAAGGAGGATCAAGGATCGTGGATTTGTGTGTGCGCATGCGGTGCAAAGATCAAAAACGAGAAAAAAGAGATGCATTGAAAGTAAAAGAGAAACGAAAAATTTAACAACAATTGACGAACTTTTTGTTGTTTGTTTTGTTGAGATATGCAATTTATTGTTTTAAGTAAATGTTAATCAATAAATTAAGGTACAAAATAAAACAACCGTTGTACGAGTAAATGCTACTGGAAGACGGCTAAACAGTCTAAACAGAAACTACATAATACATATGCTAACAATCAAAGGTTGCAGCTAGGGAACAGAGGGGGACGGGGGCAACATAGTGGAGGGAAATGTCAAATGATGGGGCTAACAATTTGTGCAACAGGTGGAAAGGGAGCGTGCTTTTGGGTTGGGAGGGGTGGCAAATTGTACAAGTGCATAAGACACTACCTCGAGGCGCACTCCTGGTTCAGCACGCCCTTCTCGAGCAGCGGAAAGCTACGAAAATAGGCGGCACGATTGGATAGAATCTCACTTGGCGGCGTCACTTCAATGTCAACACAATTGAGTCGTTTCTCGAAGCACTGCTGCGAGTCCTGGCTGAGCACGCACGGCTCGTAGCTGGTGGCGCAGATCATGTTCTCGCCATGGCGGCGTCTGTGAAGTAATAAGACGAAAAACTAAATATATTATGAGTAGAAGAGGAGCAGGAAATGCTTACCGTAGCAGCTTGATGCGCTGATCGAAGAGCTGGAGTTGCTGATCGGGCAGCGGCTCCCACATGGCCAGGATTTTGTTGTCAATGAGCGTTGCGAACATTTGAGATTCAAGGAAACGTGAAAGAAAGGCGCGATGATGCTCCGGCTGATCGGATAGAAACGAGGACTTATCAAAGTTCTGCAACGTTTCGCGATTCGAGAGCCACTCGTCCTTGGCCTGATTCGGATAGATGACAAAGTATTCGTAGGCATGGAACATGTGCGCGAAACGATTCAGGAAAATCTCGCGTAAACAATTATTTATGCGCAAATCCTGATAGTATTGATCGACGGCGGACAGCGTCGGCTTCTCAGCGCGCCGCGACAACGAGCCCATGCGCGAGGGCGGCAGTGTGGCATCGACGGCATCTACATCATGATAGATGCCCACCGGCGACGAGGACAGCGAAAGCGTGGGGCTACCCACGGGCGAGCAGCCACTGCCCTGGGCGGCACGCATGCCACCCTTACGACGCAGAAAATCAGCAATGCGCGGCACATGATCTATCTTCGAGGGATGCGCCACCAGCGGCTGATAATCCACGCCCGGCAGCTGTGCCGGTGAGCCGCCGGCACTGGACAGCGTGTAGACGGTCTCTTGCAGCTGCTGGAAGCGCTCCTTGCTGCGCCGTGCCGCCTGCAGCCCGTTGGGCAGCGTGCAGCTTGAGATCATTGCATCGGCGCCTCCACGCAAGCCATAGCCATTCTTCAGGCTGGGCTCCTGGGCGCGATCGCGTTCAATTTCGAATTTGTCCAGCACCGAGATGATCTCGGTCATAAAATCCAGCTTGTGTGGAAATATGGGCAGCTCCTCGGGCAGCTGTATGTGCTTCTTATCAATGTCCACAAAACAAAGTGCAGCCTCGCTGCCAATTTTGTGCGCTGCCTCACATCCGGCATGTAGACCCATTACAAACGGCACGGGCGCGTCCAGAAAGTGATGCAGTGCCGCGGGCAAGATGGGCGCATAGACATGCGGCCAGGTAAACGGAAACAGCAGCGAAGTTATGCACTCGCCCACAATCATGAGTCTTTGGTAGTCTGCAAATGGAAGTAAGATTAGGATTAAACAGTGGAGCAAGGCGAAAGTAATCTACGGCTCACCTGTCGAGCGCAGCAGCACCTGGCTCTCCAGCAGCACACAAGTCAACAGCTGAATGACACACTCTACGCCCAAATAGCTGAATAGCAAACGCAACGGAAAGTCCAGCAGCGGCAGCTCGGTGGCCAGCGATGGACGCTGCAGAATCAATGCGATGGCGGGCAAATGCGGCTCAGCTGGCGGCAAATAGACGCGTATGGACTTGCCCGGCTGAGGTAGCATCACTTCATACAGTATGTTGTACACATAGGACTCGAGACTAATGCCAGCGCCTGGCTGTCGTGGAAGACAACTGCAAGATAATAGGAAATATTAGCTTAAATGGTTAATTCATTGAATTCGCTAAGCTACTTTAACCCATAAAAAGAGAGTTATTGAACGCTCATCGATATTTGTTTAAAAACAAAAACCGAGCACAAGATTAGATAGTTGCGTTATCACAGGGTCTAGCATAGATCATAATATAATAATAAATATGGTTGATATGAAATTGAAATAAATGTGAGCTTGGAGGACATTTGAGTACAAAGCGATAAAGAAGACAGCTTAGGTCTATAACATGATAAGATTCTTCCGGAGGAATATTAACTAATAAATATATAATGATATCATATTTGCACTCCCATTTACCGGTACAAATTCTTGAGGAACAGCTGGGCAGCAAAGGCGTATGGCGCCTGACATATCAGCGAAATGCTTTTGGCCACATACAGCTTATCCTTGCTGATGTCGTAATAGCTTTGTGCGGACTGCGGCGCCTGGCCGGCAACCTTGAAGTGGCGCGGCAGCGAACGACTGACCGGGCCATCCTGTTTGATTCTGCTCAGCGAATGCGTCTGCTGGCCATTCGATAGCTCCGTGATGAACATGGACTGCAGTGTGTGTATTGCGCCGCAAATGTTGCGATTCCGTATCTCCTCGTAGAAGACCAAACTGAAGCCATAACAGCGTTTGCCATCCTCACGCGTTGTG
The DNA here is from genome assembly GCA_037075305.1 of Drosophila kanekoi. NCBI lineage: Eukaryota > Metazoa > Arthropoda > Insecta > Diptera > Drosophilidae > Drosophila > Drosophila kanekoi. Next base: position 5,424,084 of record JBAMCE010000141.1, on the reverse strand, counting down.
GCAAACGAATGGAACTTTGGCTCGATGTTGTGCTTCTGGGTGCGAAAGCGCAGACCCTGCGGCAGCGACAGCTGAAAGAGGAAAACAAACGTTGGCAGATTAGAAGTGAACAATCAAATCTACTTATAAGATATTCCGTAACAAAATGTAACCAAGCGATTATTTTTTAATGGGCATATTAGATCTTCAATTATGATCAGTCTTCAAGACGTGGCATATAATAGAATCATTTGTGCGCTCAAGTGGCTATGAGTATTCATTAAATGCAGGGCTTGAAATCGTTTCTATAACAGATGCCCAATACATATACATTTAAAGACATTTTAAAATACTCAGAAGTAAACACATGTCAAGATTTTTCTATGATAAGCTGCGCGCGGCTGTTTGCTTATCGGCAGCGCTGTCGTCGCTGGCGACGTCGTCGATGTGGCATCAATTAAAAGCAGCGCGCAGTCATATCAATGAGCGTCAAGTCAATTCAGTGAAGCATGAATTTCATATTTGTGTGTGCAGGGCACATGGGTTGGAGCCGATTGGAGGGCTATTGCGGGTAGAATTGCTTGCATCATGCAGGCAATTGAACTTAATTGAAGACCTCACCCAGACAAAGCGAATGGAGATGGCTGCACGGAGGGGCTGCACCTACCATGCATATGCCGTGCGCATCGAATGGATTCCAGGGCACATTTTCGGGATAGTGGGCCAACGGTTTGCTCTTGTAGGCGCGATCCAGCGGCGAGCAGTGCAGATTATCACCTATAATGAGAAATTTTAGTTAATTGCATTCGCTTTCTCCACTATTCGGAGACGTGGCCTCACCTGCAAAACGATCCGGCTCCAGGCCCGTGTCCAGATCCAAGCCACATATCACAAAGTAATCGGCAAAGCGTGAGAACTGCGGATCTGCATCGCGTTTCAACTGATTCAGCTCTGATTGTTCGCCAGGCGACGTCGGAGACTGCACCATGGACATGGTTGCCGCTGTTGCTGTTGCTGCTGTTGCGTTGCCGCTGCCGTTACTGTTGCTGCTGGCATTGCTGAGCATCAATTTGGACAAACGGCTGGCAACATTTTCGCGCGTCGTCATAGTTTGTTTGTCTGTCTTTTGTTCGCTGCTCCAAATTGTACATCAAACAAACGCCTCCATGTGTGCGTGCGTGTGTGTGCATATATGTATGTATGTGTGTGAGAGTATATACTGCTATTACCGTTGTGCGCTCGCTTTTATTTTTTCTTTTTTTTTTTTGGCACTTTCCAATTAAAACGACGGTGGCGACGACGTCAACGTCCCTGGCCCTGTATCAGTTTTGTCTGCAATTATATTATTGTTAATAGTTCAAATGAGAGTAAATGTGTACGTGAGTGTTTGTGTGACCCTTTTGGTCGCCTTGTATGTATGTATATGCAAAATTTCTATGCCAATGGCACAGTTGTCGTTGTCTGCTTTTCACCCCCACACTCTTAAAGACGCGTTCGTATTCTATTGTTGTTGCTATTGCTGCAACCTTGAGCTCAGCTGCTGCTTTATTTAAATTTATGCACTTAAGATTTTGACAAAACCCGAAACAAATAACTTTAGCACTTGTCTGAAAGACAAAAAAAAACCTTACAAACAAACAACTTTGCGTATTACCGTTGTTCGCAATTCGCACTTTCCAAATAATTTTTTGCTTTGCGATTTTTTTTACTATCGATGTTTTCGACGATAGCTTGAAATGATTTTTCCGATTAAGCTCGATAACTAGTTCATTGCATTTAGATCCCACACAGCTGATTTTTGTTTACGTTTTTTGTTTGCATGGAAAGTGCATATGTACTTCACCTTTGGGTTAAATTTGAATACCTGCATTTGAAATGACATTACCTATGTGTTGATTCATCCAGTCCAACTCTGTGATTGAGCTTAAGGAATATAGTTGCTGACCACGGAGTTAAGCTGCAACCCAATGCATAATTCATGCTTAAACGAATTAAATTAAACATTTTATATTATTTGCTTGGTTTTTTAGAGAATTAAAGCACATTTTCACAAGTTTGTTATTTGACGCACAGCTATCGATAGTTGATTTCATATCTGTAAGTATCGCGACAATGCTATCGTATCAAACCTTTTACAGATAGTCTATATCGATGAATGATACATAAATAAGCAGTTGATGTGGACACACTGACTTCGTGAAACGTGAAAAAAGTTCTAAACTGTATTTATGTGTGGCGACATTGTCGCATATTTAATAAAAAGCTGGAGAACGGCGAACGGAAAACCACGTTCACAGCTAGTTTAAGCTTGATCGATCAGGAATTTGTTTATAATGTTGGAATCGATATTGAACTGTTTTTAAAAAAGCGCCTGAGCAGTGGGTAAGAGCTCTTAGAACTTCTTTGCCACACGAACATGTGTGTGGGTGTATATTATGTATACATGCGAGGGTGTGTGCGTGCCATTGTGTCTGTGGTGTGAAAAGGCTACGGTCGTGAACGGCAGCAGCTGGTTGCGCGCCAGCAGCAATAAAATCAACAAAAATAATACAACTCCGAGTGTGACACTAGACTCCTGATATCCCTACCCCACCTCGTTCCCCAATTGTGTCTGTAACAACGCGGAAATGTGCAACAACAACAATCAACTGAAATGTATGCCTGCAAATTGTGGGGCCTCGATGCAATACTACCGGTTTGCAAATGCCACAATTTCGAGTTTTCCCAGCTGCCCCACAACAACAACAATAATAACAACAACAACAACAGCAGTAGCGTAGCATGCAACTTTGCTTTCCGCATTGCATCGTTTGCAGCGTTTGGAGCTGGTAACACGGTTTTTGTGCCGTTTAAAATGCACGACGCGTTTAATAAACGAAGCGAAAACCTCAGCAGCTTGTTCGTGTAATATTTTTATGTTGGTGTATTTTTGATGCTATTGCTATTATTATTATTATTATTAGATGCACGTTATAATTACATTGCGCGGTTGTTTCTGTTGCATAATAAATCATTTACAAGTCTGGCTTTGCGTGCTGCTTCTTGCTCGTCTTCTCAAGCTTTTAACAACCTGTTAGCAGTAAAGATAGAAAGAGATAGAGCGGGACAAACTGTGAGAAAGAGTGACACACACACACACACCCATAGAGACATTCATCGCATATATCGCTCAGTGCTCACGAAGCTAACTTGGTTTGGCCTCTTTATTTTACAGAGTGCTGCTCTTTCCCCCTGTGAACAATTATCGCCGTTATCTCATACATCAAACATGTGAGAACTATCGCCAGCAATACGATCTTTTGACGTTTTCCGTGGGTCAAGGCCCGCATCGACGTACAGTCGTCTGTTTTCGCAATCAGCTTATTGATCCGCTCGGATTTGAGGCGTGAGTAGCGTACTCCCTCTAATACAGCTTAAACTAACAATCTAACTGCTGTTGACAGCCGTAAACAGGAACAGCAACAACAGCAACAACAACAACAGCCTGTAAAGAGCTGGCGAAGCAACGGTAGAAGCAGCAGCGCCAGCAGAAAACGCGTAACGGAACTGTGTAAAATGGGCGTGAAGAAGCATATCAGCGAAACACCTTGTAAGTAGTAGTATGAAGATAAGACAATAGCGGTATTCCGTATACTAAATTGTTTATAATATCTAGTAATATGAATAATTGAAATCAATTCAGCAATGCTGTAAAATATCCAGCACTTTATTGTGTTATTTAATTATTATTTGTTTCAGGCTTAAATAATTATTGTTAAATAAATAAATGTACGCACCTAACGGAAAACCACGGCTTAAATTCATATACATACATATATAACATACCCATATGAATTCGAAGTTGGCAAGCTTAAAAATATTTGCAAATAGACAAAGCAAAAATGAAGACAAACTGAGCAAAATAAAATACAACAAAGAGCTATTAATTATGTATGTGTGTATGTGCAAACAACTAAAAATAAAGCCAAACACGCCGGCGAACGTACGGGCGCCAGTTCGTTTGTTTGTTCGGGTCACGCAGCTTGTTCAAGGTCGCCCCCTTTTGCGAGCTGCTTTTTGGTTGCATCACACTCTCAGCTCTCGGCTGTCAGCTCTCTTGTATGCTTGCTCTTTCGCTCACTCGCACGCTCGCTCGCTCGCTCACTTGTTGCGCCTCGTCTGAGCGAACCGTGTTGACATTCACGAAGCAGCGCACAAAGCGAATCAACGTAAAATTGGGTCAACATTAGTGGATTTTTAATGTATATGTTTTTACATACTTTTTGCCAAACGCGTTGCTACACCTGATATATGCCTGTTAACATTTGCTAATATTCCTTTTTATATTCCTTTCTCTTTGCTCTTTTTCCCCACTCAGTAAGTAAATCGAACTCTGTGGATCTCTACAGGCCACCCGCGCTCAGACACAACAGCAGCGACGAGCCATCAGCACCTGCTGCAACGAACGAAACCCTTGCAGAGTCTGCAGCAACAACAACAGCAATTATATCGACAACTACCTCAGCTGCCCGCAAGCGATCGCCCCCAAGGTAGGTAGTCAATAAATGTTGATCATAAAACAGAAGTCAAGCAGCCCAAGCACCGACTGTGCCCAAATTAAACATAAATTTTATATGTTCATATTTCAATATTGCGTTTCCAAACCTTTTTGAGAGTCAAGTCTATCAAGTCATTTGTATTGATTATTGCATTATTGTTTTGCAATTCTTTGTAAGGTGCTTGCACTGTGTTTAACTGTTTTTACGAAATTCTGTTGTGTGTGTGTGTTTGTTAATCGCGCACCTTTCGATTTTTTGTCGCTTCTGTTTTGATCATATGTTTCGCAGAGAGACGCAACAAGCTGGCTCTGCTGCAGCAGCAACGCGCCGTGAACGACGTCCCGATCGCGCTGTTTATGTGCCAAGGGCACGACGCAGTCAAACAACGCCGCCAACAACAACAACATCAGCAACAGCAATAACAACAACAATGCCAGCACCGATGCCTATGCCGACGCCGACGTCAACGCCAACGCCAACATCGGCTACGTGCAATCCCCAACAGCTGCCACAGCCATTGGATATGCCAGTTGTAAATACAAGCTCGTCAAAGCCAGACGACGGCAACGGTAATCAGGCAAAACCCAAAAAGTCGAGATCGCGCAGAGAGCGCAGCAAGAAAACAGTTGGCAAAACAATTGAGCCAGATACGCTGCTTGTGATTGCGCCTAGCGAAAATCAAGCCAACAACCAGGTTACAACGTCAGCACCACCGCCAGATAGCAACTGTGATAAGGAGGTGCTTAACCAATGCTTAAATTTGTTGCCCCCCCAGCTAGCTAATCCATCCCCATTTTGCAGACCATGGGCGGCGCCCAGCGTACAAAGATGGGCAAAAGCCACAGCAATGGCAAACAGCATTCGCTGCGCATCGAGGATGCGGCGCTGCCGAGAGCCCACAATGCGCCAACGACTGAGGATGCCAACAAATGTGATAACGATGTGCGAGAGCTGCAGCGAGCCTCTAAGGTATATTTACTTTATTTATTATTTATATATTTACGTTAATTTATGGTATTTCGTGTAGGAAATCAATCGTAGCAATCGTCGCATTATGAAGCAGACCTTTGTGTCGGACGTGCTAGAGATACCCGAAATGATTGAAGCATCGCCCAAGAACAGCGCCGCCGCTGCCGCCGCAACAGCTACGGCTGCCACAACGGCAGCAGCATCCAATACACTACCTGCCGACAGCACCACCGAGGATGATGATGAGGAAAACGAAGATGACTGGGAGAATATGTTTGATGAGAACGGCGACTGTCTGAATCCAAAGATTCTGCAAGAGCTCACCGAATCGGTGGGCAAGTGCAAAATCGAACTGCCCAAAATGGACTATAGCGTGAGTAAATGCAGACCCAAATACAACATACTGTATTCATTGTTGGCTTTGTTTACTGTTTTCGCCAGGTTTACCATATTAAACAATCACTTCTGAATGAGGAGGAGTTTCCGCATGTGCTGGAAATCTCGAATTTTCCTGTGGAATTCAAGACTCCGGATTTGCTAATGCTCTTCTCGCAGTACAAAAGCGCCGGCTTCGACATCAAGTGGGTGGATGATACACATGCTCTGGCCGTCTTTAGCAGCTCTCGCATTGGTGAGTTGCATGATTCTGGTGCATTTTAATGTATATCCCGCTAACGCATCAACATTTGACAGCTGCTGAGGTACTGACCATGGGCCATCCATTTGTTAAATTGAAACCGCTAGCCGAGGCCACCCTGGAATCGCGTCTTAAGGCAAAAAAGGCGGGTGCCACCTCGCTGCAGCCATATCGCCAACGACCAGAGACTTGTACGGCGCTGGCGCGTCGATTGGTATCCGGCGCTTTGGGTGTTAAGCTGCCCACAGCACCGGAGGAGCGGGAGAACGAAAGGCGTGTGCTACGCGAAGCCAAAGGTGTGTATTTGAGACTCCTTTCATTCGAATTATTTATATATCTTTATATTTATGGTTTACAGAACGAAAACTTTTAGCTGCCAAACAGCGCGACGAAGTCTGGGAGAGCTAGGCCAAGTCGGCAGTTGCACGCATGCATTTTTGGTGGCATGCTCAACTCATGCCCCAAATTGAACAGTCTCCCTCTTTCTCTCTCCCTCTTTCTAGCTCTCATCACTGTCTCAATCAAAGCTAGTATATAACTAAATGATAATTTGCATAAACAGTGTACTTTAAATGTTTTCGCTTTTCATGCAAATTGTTGCTCAATTCTTTGTAGTTTTTAGAATGCACGCGTAAGCGTTTAAATGAAAAATATCTGCATAATATATATATGCAAAAATACATATATTTATTTGTCGTAGAACGTAAGCAGACATGCATAAATACCTACATGATGTTTTAACTCCAAGCGTAAAATTTTATTTATAAGCGCAAGCAATTTATATAAATATATTTTAATAAAGTTTATAGTGCTTAAGTACAAAAGAGAATTATTATGTGTATTTTATGGAATCGGGGTAATCACCAGGACTACTACTACTGATACAAACACACTGGGAGGAGTCGCGCTTGCTTGTATTACAAAAGAAAACGCGACTCGCGCCCGACTCTGAAAATACGTACTTTTATTTCGAATTTGAATTGCCCGCGCTGGTTACTCGCTACTCATAAAGTAACGAGTTCAGCTTGCTATACCTACTGAATACCTTGCGAAATGCAGTACGCAGCCAAATTTGCAATGATATTTTGTTAACGTAGTCATTTTTGACTGCCGGATGTCTTTTACCACCGGGGAATGCCAAATAGACAAAGCCTGCGCGTTGATTGTCCCGTTCGGGTGTCACTTGAAAGGGAAACTTTAATTTTATTTGCATGTCAAATTCATCGGGGGTCTTTAGTTTCACGCGATCTAAATATGTAGCTGCCTACAGGATTTTCAGTTAAACTTGTTTTTAAAAATTAAGTAACCAAGTTTTACCAGCTAGGTTGAGTCCATTAAAGTTCTCACGAACGTTTGGATCAGCTTTTTGTAAATCTGACATTAACTCATTACAAATTGGCACGATCACTGTCCCTGATCTGAAGTTGTCAAAATATATTCTGCAGATGCGGAGCCAAAGACAGAATGCTATCTTGAACTTAATTACTTGGTGACTTTCTTCTACTGTTAAAATCAAAAGAGTGCAGCTTCCATTTTATTCTTTTGGAGCACTCGCTACTCGCTATCTTGGTGCAGCCGTTGCACTCGCCATCTTCAGTCACGATTTCTTATCAAATATATCGATAAGTCGCTGAACAGACGTATATCATTACTGCAGGCATCTCCATCATTACATAGCGTGCTTTAACAAAAATCAACTTTGGTCACACTGCTGAAAGTAGTTGGTATTTTCGACTTTGGCAGTTTCGGTCAGCGCAATTAGTCGTCTTGAAAATTTTAATAAAGTCACAAGTGCAGGGTGCTCGCAGTTCAGTGTCGGAAGCAAAATAAAATAAATAAATAAAAAATTGGTAATGCGAAGTTTGAAATAAAAGCAATTGACACATATTAGCAAGTGCACGTGCTGGGTGCAGAAGTGTTAATTTGCAAGCGAATGTTGTCAAAATGATGGGTGTATTGGTCACTGTGTGTGTGTGTTAACGTGTAGCGATGTCACTACGCTGTTTGCTGTTAACAATATATACATACATATGCATGCATGTATATGTGTTGCACATAAATCAGGCGTGCCGTGCGCCACCCACTAGCCCAAAAGAGTGCAGGAATTTAGAGTTTAGCGTGCTATTCACAAGATAACTGCACACCGCACATATTTCTCTGAAGTCTGCACATCGTTTATAGATTTGTATTTATTTTTGCTGAAGCACCAACATTTTGCACGCGTTACAAATAAGCAAATTAATTATCGACGTCAACTTATCGGCTCTCGCTTTGTTTTTATCACAGCTGCACATGTATGTGCCATCTATGCATGTGTGTATGTATATGTTGAGAGCGCCACACGCACACACACACACACACACGCAACGGCGGCCCTATTGTGTCGCAATGAATTTTGCAGAAGACTTCGAAGAGTGCAAAGCAAGTCATAAATAAGCAATTACACTTTGTGTTCGTAGATCTAAATCACAGCCGCCCTTCCTGCGGCCAACGTCGTCGGACATCAACAGCCGCGCTGAACCTCAGCAATTGAACAGATCATCAAAAAAAGGTGCCGGGAGCTTTTAAAGTTCGGTAAGTTCACTCACTCGCCCGCTGACTATTCCTAGCCCCCCTCTCACGCCCACAAAGAATCGGAATGGAATCAGAATCGTGAATAACAGAACAAATTGATGTGCACAGCTAAACAGTGCTGCCAAATCGGTTTTTGCTCTGGCATTTTAGCTTTTTAATAGCTAGAGTGGGAAGCATTCGATCTAGCCTTTAAACTAGCTGAATTCTAAGTTCCTTAAACGTGGCCAATTCGGCTTATGACTCTGGCATTTTAACTTTTTAATAGCTAGAACTAGCCTTATGTTAAGTTCCTTAAACATGGGCAACAGTCCTCAGTACACGTTTGTTGACAAAACACAAATACACACAGAAAGAACTATCCGCAAATGCCAAAACGAGCCAAGTCAAAGGAAACCTGTGCGAACATGTCCCGCCCCGCACGCCCTTGCAAGCACTTGTTGTTTTTGTTGTTGTTGTTGTTGTTGTTTTATTGGGTCAGCGAACTGCGCGCACACGCCCATTTGGGCACAGGTAGACAGGCCTATATGTGGCATTTTCCATGAGCCTCAATAGTTGTTGACATTCGTGAAAAACTACTCGCCAGCCGTTTGTATTCCCTTTATAGGCCCACCCCTCCAGCTTATCTACATACATACATGTGGACATGGGTATTTACCTGACCAGGGCATCTTGTTAGATTTGCCGGCTTCAGCAACCGGTTCTGCTTGGCACATCCGATCGAAGCTCGGTCTCCGGTCGCCGTCTTAGTCATTATCGTATTCATCATTTGGCCATGGCTCTTTATCAGAAATAATTCTGACTCACTCAACGATTTATCGTGTGATTTACGTTAGCTTCCTTTTTGTTTCTTATTAAGTATATATATTCTCGAACAGCCGATTAAGTATAAAGCATAAATTCCATAGTTGAATAAACAATTTGATGTCTTATCTATTAATTCGACTGCAGCATTCATTTTCTTAGCTTTGTTCTTGCTCTTCAACTTGTTTATCTTTGTTTGTTATCATCCATAATTTGATCTTTGTTCTCATTTCTTTCCAGAGAGTTTCTGTTTAAAATCGAACCAAAGTTCTTTCCAATTCGCTGACTTTGCTAAAATAGTTTTAATTAGTTAACCATATCTGATGCTGCGCCGTGTTACATTTGTGGGAGCTCTCTTTAAAGGTCACGCTCCATATTCAGGCCCCTTCGTGTGTTTTTTTTTTCTGCTTTGTCAATTATTCCCATGTACATAATTGAGTGACATCGAGTGCAAAAAAATCAATACGTGTTAATTAAATTTGGCGGCAAATATGATTTCGTTTATTTATAAATCTTTTTCGCTCTGCTCATCAATATTGGCGCAACTTAAATATTTGATACGACCGATTCGTCTGGGGGCCTGCACTTGATTGGATGAAGGTAAACACACATAGACCCCGAACCCAATAATCAGCGCTCTCTACGTGAAACTAGAACTGGGTTATGTTTGTTTGCCAGCGACCATAAACGAGTGTAGATTTATGACAAAACTAACTGGGTTAGGTTTTTCTTTCGCACAGCTCGCTATTACACGCAATTAGTTTCTCCAGATAAGCGCCCGCTAATCAGACTCTGATAATATTCACATTTGTTCTCGAGCAGTTCCCATTAAATAAAGTGAAAGTCTTCGAAGTTTGGCCTTACTCATGTCCTAATGTATAACTTTACTTAACTTAAATGTATACTTACGCACAAATGTGCATCCAGAAATAACTAATCGCTGGTGCGATTCCTTTATTGCCATCTGCAAGTAGAATGGACAGGCTTTTATTACTCAAATTACCAAATAGGTAGAAAGCGGATAATGGTAATATCTCAAAAAGAAGAAGGACAAGAGAGAGAGAGGGAGAGAGAGATTGACCCCACGACTTGGTTAATGTGAATATAAATAAGATATTTTAACCAATACATGAAAATCCTTAAGGCTTGAATTCATGAGAATCGCATAGTAGAGCAATACTCAAAATAACGGTTGTTTAAAAAATTCCCAGTACAGCTGGTCGAGTTTTCAGAAATATAAAGCATACTTGGATCGCGTTTGTTATAGTATTGTGTATACACATATATATGGTATATACATATGCATCAACTTACAAGTCTTATACGGGTATTGTCATCAGCTATTGTTAACAACTATTGATAACAGCTCTTGTTAACAGCTATTGTCAATCGCTTTTGCTAACAGCTTTTGCTAACAGCTATTGCTAACAGCTTTTGCTAACAGCAATTTTTAACAGCTTTTGCTAACAGTTATTGTTAACAGCTGTTGCTAACGGCTATGGGCTGCTTCAGTTTGGATCCTTACAATTCTTTCATATCTATGGAAAGTAAGAACCTTGACTTATAAGGAGCATGTATATGATATAAATGTCGCTCCACTTTACAAGCTATAGGCTGTCATCGCAAAGAGTTGTTGCTGTTGACGGCAAGCATTTGGCTACTCTAGCGCGAATTGGGTCAGCAGGTTTGATTGTGTGTATATGTATAAAGTATCCGTCCACTGCCACGCCCACTGGTACCCCATCCCAATTTCCCCCTCTCTCTATCTCACTCTATCTCTCTCTCTCTCTCTCTCTCTCTCTCTCTCTCTCTCTCTCTCTCTCTCTCTCTCTCTCTCTCTCTCTTTGTCCCTGCAACGTGCCACAGAATTTGCATAAATAAATCAAAACTCATTTACCTGCCCCACTTTTGTGCAACACTCCCTTCCGCTCGCCACCCTCTGGCCCGCGGGCAGACGCTTCAGTTGTCTCCCATATACATATATAAATATATATGTATATATCTTTTTTTTGTGAGCCTTTTGCGCTTTTCCGCGCTGCAGCGAAGGAAAAACGGGTTAATTGTCAGTCGCGTGGTCGACGGCGCTTCTTTGCTTTTTGTTTTTGCTAGAAAAAAAAGAGCAGAAAAATTGTGTTATAAAAAAGTATTGTTGGCGGCACAATTTCCGCTACTGTTGGTCCGTAATTTTGCAATTTTGTAATTAAAGTAATTATTTGATTCGCGTTTTATTGTCGTGCCAGCTTATGGCCCTGGCAGCACACCAAAATGTTGCACGAGCAAACGAAATGTTGCACGAACTGCTGTGCCAGCAGGATTTGCATTCAAATTAAACACAAGGCTTTAGTCTATTATACTCCAATCCTTAACGAGTTATCCTTGCTTGGACTAGGCTGTAATACTATTAAGCAGAATATATGCAAATGTCCTCCATGGTCATTTGGAAGCATTTGAAATGTAACATATGAATAGTTAGATGTGTGCTGTATGTCCTCCATGGTCACTTGAACATGACAAATGCATCATATACTTATGTCTGGATATGTGTCCTCCATGGTTATTTGGCAGCAACATATTGATATGTAGTTGTACTGCAAGTTTAAGGTGTCCTCCATGGTCCCTTGCAGCCATGCAATGCATCGCAATAATAGTTGTTCCTCCATGGTCTCTTGAACAATAGGATAGGTGTCCCCCCGTGGTCACTTTTCGTCAGTTGAATTAATATTTCTTGATTTATCCATGTTCACTTTGTTCGTCAATTGAAAAACTCATATAAATAATCATTAGTTGACCTTTGCTCACTTCATTTTCGCTGTCATCAGTTATCGAGACTTTCCATTAGCTAAATGCTAATGCATTAGTTCAGTGTGTATATCCATTAGATTTATATAGAGTTAACAGGCGTGCTTTAAATACTAAATGTCCTCCATGGTCACTTGACTTGCTGATGATTTAGTTTGCTCACCTTCAAATGAACAATACTCAATGATAATGTAATAGATATTATATAAAGCTGAGCTTTGGCGAGCTAATGATAATATATGTATTATATTTATCAATTCTCAGTAATAATATCGTTTAGATCTGTTGTTATAGAGAGAGAGAGAGAGAGAGGGGGAGAGGGAGAGAGTCAGATAGAATTCTGTTGTTCATTATCGCATCGCTTTGTATTTGGGAATTCAACTTAAATTCTCATTACTTATCACACCAGCATCGGGGCGCAATCCGTTGATAAAGCAAAATCTACTGGTTTATTTTTTTATAGGTCATGTCTTGAGCTCTACAAACCCACAAAAAAATCGGTTCTTATCGCAGAGCAGATTATGCTGGTCAGGTTGCCAAGAGGCCTATCAAATGTTGCCACAATAACGACGAAGCGGGAGGGGCGTAGGGGAGTGGGGTGTGTGTGTGTGTGTGTGTGGCTAAAGGGCATAATGTCAACATGGCATATGCCAAAAGCTCAACATGTACGAAAGTCAGTTAACGTACACACACGCACACACACTCTAACACACACATATGTAAATGCAGAGCGGCCAATTAAGCAACATGACCTAGAATATTGTAACCCAATTGTGACCCGGCCCGGCTCGGCTTAAATCACAGATGTGCATGTGTATGTGTGTGTGTTAGAGTGTGTTTAACATGTATGAGCATATGCAAATGTGTGTGTACAGCATTTGCATGTGCTCTGCATGTTTAATTGTCGTAATAAATGCGTAGGCACATCACGTGCTGCATTTATTTATTTATATAGCTATAGATTGAAGTACACGAATATATATATACATTAAGTACCGATCGGCTATGAAGGCTGTAAACTGAGTTTAATCAGAGTCGACTCAAACCCGGAACTCTCTCTCTCTCTGAATGAAAACTTTGGAGGAAGAATCCGTCCTAAAGCAGAGATAACTTTGTTCCCTACCATTGCATTCATCTAACTATGTTTGTCAGATGACAACTTGATTTTTATATACACTACTAGCTGAGCATGAAAAACTGCAGGGCCTACTTGAATTCTTGAGAATCGAGGAGAAGAGCACATGGTAGAAAGCAGTCTTCGTCTGCGTTTGGTATTTGAAAACAGACATAAATGCATACATACATACATGCATGCATGCACTTACACACACACACACACACACACACACACACACACACACACACACACACACACACACACACACACCGCACACACACTCACGCACACACACACACACACACACACACACACACACACACACACACACACTCACACACACTCTCACACACACTCACACACACTCTCACACACACTCTCACACACACTCTCACACACACTCACACACACTCGCACTCTCACACACACCTACACACACTCTCACACACACACTCACACCAACACTGAGTTAGCTCACTGACAAAACTAAAGTATCCACTGGAAAGGGTATAAAAACGTATTTCCAACGAATTTATCCTTGTGCTTGGCCAAACAAAGCGCTCTGCAGCCGGAAATTCATCAAAATAATAAACATAAGCGCTTCGAAATGACATTGGTTTGGACTATCCATACTATATATATGGTATATGTATAGTATATATATAGTATATATATATATAAAGCTGATAGGAATGTTACAATTTAGCTGGCCGCACGTGGCTGACGCTCGAGGGCTACGTTTTTGGCCATGGTCAAGTGCAGTTGGCATTAATTATTATTTTTCTATTATACACATATTAAATGTGTTTTTGAAGCTCCGAGATTCTGAACATTTCGTGTTTGGTTAAAACAATCACGTGCCAAAAAAAAAAATAAAAACTGTTTGGTTCGTTTCGGGCTCTGACATAAGCATGAAGTCGTATGCGAGAGCTAACTATGTGAAAAGTCGATTTCATCAATGGACGCCACACTAAATGTGTTATTAGTAGCCCCCTCCACCCCTCTACTCCCCCTTACTTCTTTTGGTTAGGGGGCTTACACCTACCCCCGCCCACTTTCGAGCTGTCTTCTTTATGTTAACTTGGCCATGTTGTTGCCCGTTGATCGTCGTTTGCTCGGCTCGTCGTTTGCTTGAGCTACCCTCTGTTTGTCTTGCGAGGCACGTCCGCATCGGACATTTGGTCAAAGTCGCTATCGGACAGTGGCTTAAAGGCTTAATAGACGGGTGCTATCAGCTAAAGCCATGTCCGCAAGAGCCGCGAGCGTCGAAGGCCCGGGCCAAAGGCGTTGTTGTCAGTGTTTAATCAAGTGTGCAGGTGAGAGCTGCTAGCCATTACCTTAAATATAACTAAATATAGATCGAATATCGCGTTGAACAATACCCAAAACTAAAAAGAGCCAAAAATCTAAAGCCAATCAATGTCACAGGCCGAGAAAACACAAATAATCTGTCTGTTCGCTCTCTCTTTTACTTTGTGCATATTTTTGTATAATTTTGTTCAAAGTTTGATCCGAGACGCGTCTAATTTATTTGTATACCCTGTAGAAATTGAAGTGCGTGAAAGGAGTAAAGAAAACCAAAAATAATGCTGACATTTGCAAGCTTTTTTCTGTGAACTTTAAGAGACTAAATGAGCTTCTCTTTGGCTTCTCTAAGCGAGTAGCTCTGAAGAAGTTGTATTTATTACAACAGTTTACAGCATATATCATAGCTGAGCATGCTCGACAGTAAGATTGTTAACAGAAGAAACAAAGTCTTGAATACCTTCCTGTTAACTAACTTTGTTAAGTAAAATGTACATTAGATTCTAACTTATAACAAAGCAAAGTAAAGTTTGTTAGCCTACGTAAAGATACATATAAACACATGTATATTTACATATATCTATAAATATACAACAATAGCATACTTATCGCACAATTAGCTCGGCAACATAGTAATCGCATTGTGGCTAGTAATTATGTATGCCTAATCTCCACTGGCACTTTTCCGCAGTTTCCAACCAGCCCATCAAACCCGATAAGCAATCGCCTGCGTTTACTCTTCAAAAGGGTATTAACATTTTCATATGTCACGCGTCATGAGTTTATGGAGGCACAACTAGCCTGTGGGGCTTAGGTATATGACTGCCGACAGGCCGTTGGGCTGCCTTGATGGAACTTGGCATAGAACCGAGTTCGTTCACGAATTCTGGCTATTATGAAGCTTATACATAGATACAACATTTTATATGTGCGAAAAGTTAGTAGAAAACTTTGCTTCTTCATGTAACTGTTTATCTTTTCTAAGATATCTTTCATATGTGAGCTTTAACTATGATCTTTAAATGTTGAGCTACGAGCTGCTATATCATATACTATCGTATTCTAATCCTAATCCTAACGATAGAAAATGTAGTATGTACGCCTCGATCATTGCTTGCTGTGTTGAAATTCGCAACAAGTTCTAGCTTCGAAGGCAAGGTGTGGACGATGTCGCGTTGATAGAACTGCGCGATTCTTGAACAGACTAAACAAATAATTTGCTGCGCCTTGCAGGTGTTTAAATACGATTCTACTAAATAGGGAATATACTCTTTTTATATATTATTGTGTTTTATATAAGTAAGTGTATTTAGGCTGCGGCCATTCACTAAGCTTTTGTCGGCGCACGAGCCTAACATCAGCGTTGGCTGCGCTGTGGGTCGGGGGTCTACTTCAGATTTTTATCTACGCGTTGACGGACATTTAGCACCAACTGATAACACGATAAACGCAATTATTAGACGCGATAAGAGTCAACTATGTAGTTATTCATTGTTTTATCGCATGTATCAGACCAACAAAACAACAAAAGAAAAAATAGTTAACATATTTTTTTCGCGTCTCGTGTGCCGAGATAATGCGAAAGAAAAAAAATACGGAGCAGATTGTAAAATCAATTTTAGTTGTTGGCGGGTTTTTTTTTTGCTTTTGGCGTGCAGTCGATGATGCATAGCCCAAGTGCTTGCAGCCTGCAGCTTGAAGACTGACTAAAAGGGTATATTGGTTTTTCTACTTGCGCAAACGTATGTCAGTTCCAATAGCCTATTCGGCCGGAGAAGCTTTCTTTAGATATGTATGGACATATATGCAATGATTCGACTTGGGCATAACCGACTCGCTGATACCGAAGCCTTAAGCCTACATCTTTATCTCCTTCCATTTGTATAGTATATAATTAAGCACGGATTTGAGACGTGGTTCTCTTTAAGCATCACTCGGTGTAACTGTCAAGAGCTGACCTACGATTTCTTCTTGGGTTTATACAGATTATCGCACTCTTCCTCCACCATTGAAAAGATCCCCAATTTCTGAAAGTATAATCTTGCGCTTTGGTATATATGTACATCCCTTTGTTTGCCAGATTTGATTGCCTAAATTATCCCAAAGATCGAACTTTAACTAGCCAAGTTAGCAGCAAATGTCTACGTATAATAAGTTGCAACTGGTAGAAACTGCCTTCGCATAAGGAAAGCTAGATTGCTAGCAACCCCAGCTAGTTACAGGGTATCTCCCAGTCAGCTACTCTTGGCTCGACCGTTGCTTGCTTGCGTTTGTTTGGTTGCTTAGTCAACGGCTGATCGCAAAAATGGGAGTATACAAATTGTTTTCTTAGCTACCAGCACAAACACAACAACAACAAGCTGCTGGTTCAGCCCTTGCCCCCAACCCCCTCACCACCCTTTGTTGAAGCCCCCGCCCCTCTCAGAGTTACCCTGCCGCTTGACGACAAGTTAATTGTCGTCTGTGTGCGCGCGCGGGGTTCTGTGTATTTCATACGTTTCAGTTGAAATTGTTTTGTATAATTTTTAAATGTTTACACAAAACAAAAACTGCTGCTGCTGCAACGCCAGTCGATAGCCCGCTTCTTAGTAATAATATATTATATATGTATATATATAGGTATATATATCTATATATATAATACATAAATTGAAGCTTGCACATAACAGTCTATAAGCCACACGCAGAGGCAACGCAGCAGCAGCGGCAGCTTCTGTGTCCCAGAAATCCTGCAACCAAATGAAGTTCTTTGCGTAAGTTTCAATGTTGCAAATCAATCTGAGACCAACGAGGAGCTGCACCCCACCCGGGCTCCAGTCAAGCATAAAAACAACAAGCCAGGAACAACATTCGGCCAAGCCCATTTGCAGGGCGCATTCAAGCGTAGCCGAAATTGTTTGCCCATTTTATCTATTTTTCATTCAATTAAATCTCAGGTAAAACTTTTCTTTTTTGTGACAACTGAACGCATTCAATTTGTTGTTAATTTGTTTGCCAAACAAATTTGTTACCAAAAGATTTTCCAAGAAAAATTCAATCGAATTTTGAATCGAGAGGTGAATGAACGCTTTGCGTGGGCGCGTTTTCTTCTTCTTCTATCAAATAAAACTAAGTGAAAATAACTTTATAGTCAAATATACTAATCTATACAATATACTTATCTAGTTATTGTAGCTATTTTAAGTATTATATATTTGTATATATTTACCCAAAACGATCTGCTGCGTCTTTGAAATTGCTTCTGGAATTTAAATATATGTTTCTTTGTTTTCTTGCAGTTTCTCCAAGATGTCCAAATATTCGGGCAAAAAATGCCGCCTCCTCTCGATGATGTGGCTGACGGCGTTCTTCTTCTTTGTGGAAATCATAGTCGGCTACGTGACCAATTCGATGGCCCTCGTCGCGGACAGCTTTCACATGCTGGGCGACATAGCTGCCCTGGTCATATCATTTCTGTCAGTTAAGGTGCGTACCATATCGTCCGATTATTACGTATATACATATAACTAATATATATTCCCAATCCCGACAGATGTCACCCAAGAAATGGTCAAAGAACACATTCGGCTGGGCGCGCGCCGAGGTCCTGGGCGCTCTGGTCAATGCGGTGTTTCTGGTCGCGCTCTGCTTCAGCATTACGATTGAGGCTTGCAAAAGGTGAGGCACCTGCGCCCATACTTACCTGTGTGCGTGTGTGTGTGTGTGTGTAGCTGCTGTCGTGGTCAACGCCTTCGCACACCCAGAGCGCAATTTCGAACATTTTGCCTTGTCACCGTTTCGTGTGTTCACATTTTCTTGAATTTGTTTTTGTTTATTTATTGTTGTTGTTGTTGTTGTTGTTGTTAGTCAGTCGTTTATTTTGTTATCTTTTATTTTAATTTACGTTTTTCGATATTCGCCATTTGTTATTCGCAGCGTTTCCATTTGCATGCCGCGTGCATATTTCTTGCCACTTTACGATGCGCGTTTTTATACGCCATACGATTGTATTAACGTGCAAGCTCTTCTTCTTTGCTTTCAAATAGCTATGATTAAGTCTGTAGAGCTGGGCGCAGTAGACCCGGAATCGCTGCAATAAGATTACAAATATTATAAACCATTTCAGTTCAATTTAGTTGCATTTATCATTTGCACAATTTGAGAACAAATTATTGTCGTAAACGGCGTCTCATTTGCTAGCTGTATTTACTTTAACAAATGTTCTCACTTTCCTTTTTGTGGTTCTGTCAATAATAAGGTAAGCCAATATATGGCACACGCCTGAGCTTATCAATACAACTGGATATTAAATGAAAACACAACGTTCAATACGTTCTCATTACGTTTATCAGAATATCTAAACTTACAAATGTTAAAACATTATTTATCTAGACTTAACTGATTGCAAACAAATGAATCGATTAACATTTGAATATAAGCAACAGCGCGCCATTTGCTTACAGTTGTCTGCTTAACAGAGCTTCAATCTGTTAAACTAATTGTTATTCCACTCACCAAGAACTTGGCTGACTCAACTAACATTCCAATTTTCCATTTTTCTCCAACAGATTCATCGAGCAGGAACCCATACATAAGCCAGAGCTGTTGCTCATTGTGGGCATACTGGGCCTGCTGGTCAATATGATTGGCCTGTGCCTGCTATATGGTGCGTATACTTTATATTACTTAATTGTCTATCAAGCAACTAATCAATTGAAATACCTTTAGAGCACGGCGGTCATCATGGACACTCGCATGGCGGTGGTCTGACGCGCAATCACAGCCGCCTCACGGAGCTGGCAAACATGGACGAGGGCGAGGATGAGCAGAACGATTATGCCTATGAGAAGCAGAAGGAGAAGCAGGTGAAGAAGTCCAGTCACGGTCACAGCCATGATCCCGGCCAGATGAACATGCGTGGCGCCTTTCTGCACGTGCTCAGCGATGCCCTGGGCAGCGTCATTGTCGTGGTCAGCGCTTTGGTCGTCTGGAAGAGCGACTGGGAGTATCGGCTGTACATTGATCCGGCTCTGTCTATTGTACTGGTGGCACTTATCTTGCACTCTGTGTGGCCGCTGTTGCGTGAATCTGCGCTTATTCTGCTGCAAACGGTGCCCACGCACATTCAGGTGGATGCCATACAGAAGCGGCTCCTGGAGAAGGTCGACGGCGTGCTGGCCGTGCACGAGTTTCATGTCTGGCAATTGGCCGGCGATCGCATCATTGCCTCCGCGCATATACGGTATGGTGGACGCAGTCGACATCATCATCGTTTACTACTAACTAATAATGTTCTTTCATTGGCCGCAGTTGTCGCAATTTGTCGGAGTATATGAAGATAGCCGAGAAGGTCAAGGAGTTCTTTCACAATGAGGGCATACACTCGACTACCATACAGCCGGAGTTTAGTGAGATTGAAGGCTGCAATATGTCCGATGGCACCTCGAGCATTAACATGAGCGGCTCCGATTGCTGTGCCCTCGACTGCCCCACTACGGACGAGGGCTGCGTGAAGGCCACCTGCTGCCAAAACAACAACAAATTGGTAATTGGAGATTAGATTAACTTTGGCAGCAGCAACATAACTCTGAGCACTTACAGAATCAACTGCCCTCGCCCACCAATTCGCCGTATATGTGCCGCCAACGCAACGCGGCACGCCAGGCTGGCGATGTTGAGGCCGGTTCGCTGCTGGAAGCCGCCGCAGCCGCCAGTGGCAACCAGGCGATAGGCAACGGCAGCGCTGTCACAGGATCTGCGGAGCCAACGCCAAAGAATGAAATAGTCTGACAACAGCAACAGCAACAGCATCAGCAGCAGCAGCCAGCACAACAACATCAAGTACACTTTGCCACAAGCCCAACCACATCAACACGTGATATATTTTACGAGCCAAACAGTCAAGCAGCTTCCAAAGTCATCGCGGCCAGCGATGCCAGTCCAAGTCTCTCGCTAACCGCACAACGACGCCGCGAACTGCAGCTGCGCGCCGAGCAACATTGCCAGGAGCAGGTGAAGCTCAGCGGCGGCGCCTGCACGCGCAACGGGGATGAGGTGGCGCTTTAAACCTGAACAAGAGGACGGAGACTGTCGCGTTGGGCTTTTTTTCATATATATATACATATTACACGCATTCTTCTTGGCAACTTAAACTGTTCTTTAGTAGAATTAACATTTAAACAAATTACGTTTAAAGGGCCATTCGAGTCGAGGCAGGTTCTAAGCGATGTTGTTATTGCGCGAGTCTAGTTTAAAACAAAATATTAAGCGTGTCTATGTTTTTCTGAAGCCCCACCCCACCCAACCACTGCATAGACACAGCCCACGCATCGTATTTCATTTGACTCGATGTGCTAGTTTAATTCAATTCAAAAATTCTTTAGACTTAGAGCCGCGAAAGAAATGCAGTTGAAATGTCATTCGTATAATAAATGATTATATGGGATGTTGATAACAAGAGAAACAAAAACAAAATCACACAAAAGAATAGTTAATTTTAGCATTAAGTCCAAAGCAACATTAACAACAATTAAGCATATGTACGTTTTTTACATTTGGAAAAAGTTTATACATGAAACGAAAACCACAAAATATATATATATATATATTGTATTTAGTAGTTATATATATATAGTTAATGATCAAAGACAGTGGCCGTTGGGCGCGTTTAGTGCGAATGTTTAGCGAAAAGTTGATAGAATTACAAATACCTAGTGTATTATCATATGCAAATTCTATGAAAAGAAATGGAAATGAATTAAAAACAGAAATGCATAATGTATATGTACGCAAGCTTTAGGCATTAGTTTCTTATTCTTAGTAGTTTTATCATAATGCTTAATGTGTAAAAAGGTTTTTACCGCAATGGCAATTAAGACTTCATTTAATTTAAGCGATTTTCAACTTTGTCATCAATTCGATAAATGCTGTATTATCTTTTATGATTGTTTTTCAATATGTCTGCGTTTATGTTTGTAAATATGCCCACATCAAGCATAATTATTATAATTAAATGATACAAATGAAAACCTATACAAATTATTTGATTTTCGGTCGATAGCTTTATTAAATTAGCCATGCGAAAGCCCTTCTAGTTTGAAGCTTCATTTGTAAATATCAATTTATTCTCTTTTTTTTTTAATTCTTCGAGGTTCAATAAATTGATTTGAATACAACAAAAATGGATTTTATTTACAGTGGAAGTATCTATATGTACACTCTAGATATCTTTGAAATGAAATAATTTAAATTATTTATTGGTCTGGCTCGTGCTCCCCGTCATCGATGCATTGCATCTCTGAGAAGCGAAGCTGGCGCTATAAATTGTCATCTAGATTCTGTTCGGTGTTCTCCTCAACAATTGCCTCGTCCCAGGGACCGTGAATGTTGAACTTGTGGCGCTGATGCCTAACAAATATAAACGGGCAGACAAAGTTGATGAAGAGCGTGCTGCAGGCATATAGACACAGAACCGGCCGTGATATATTATAGAGCGCGGTGCAGCAGATGATAAATATGGGCACCATGCACAGGGGGTGCCATGTGGCTGCTATCATAATGGGGTACAGCACAAAGAAGATCGCCGCCTCGACGAGCAGAACAAAGGCGTGATACGCCGTGGACAGTCGCGAGGCCAGACAGATGGCGCCGAATATGGCCGCATTTAGCGATATGGCCTTGGAGACCATGGCTACATCTAGGCCGTAGTCGGAGAACATCAGATTGAAGAGCATCATAAAGAAAGTCGTCATATATATGGTGTCCGTGCTAATGGCCTGTGTCAATGTGTGCAGCATGGGTGAAAAGATGTAGCCAAAGAGCAGCACCGTGACCAGCGTCTTGGAGTCCTCTCCCAACAGCCCCATGCTGAGACTGCTGCTACGATAGAACAAATACCCGATGCCAGTAATGACGCACGTGGGCACCAATATACTGGTGGGTGCGACACTTTCGACCAGCATCATATGGTAGAGTATCAGGAATCCGGTTATGCACGAGATTTGATTGTTCAGCACGGTTATGCCGGCAACAGCCTCACCGAAAGTGTACAGGCGCACGTGAAGATTTGTGCGAAGATCTTTCAGGAAACTTACATCCGTATAGTTATCCGGATACTCGCGGTTCGAATAGAGATTCTTGACCCAAGGCTTTCGTTTACCGTACGTCGTTTTTGCCATTTTTTATTCAGTAACAAAAACATTGACAAACGGTTTGTTTACAACCAAACAGCTGATACAGTTATCGATATCAAGTGCAGCTTCCATTTTGTTATCGTGGTATCGATAGCATAGAGGCGCGCAGCCAAGTTCAAATATATACCCATATTTGTTAGAATGCGTTTTTTTATTTTTGCTTAAGAGTTAATTGAATAAAGGCTCAGTTATTAAAGTTAGGAAGGCAAAAGCGCCCTTGGCTAGTTAAGTAGACTTTCAGTTAAAATCAGTTAGAATCCATCCTGGATTAGTTAAGAAAAACGCTTCAAAAAGGCATCCGTCAAAAAATTGGGAAAATGACCCAACAACATTGCATTAAGATTGTGAGTCCAACAGTTGATTAGAGACGTTCGTCAGATTATAAAAATGGGCTCTAAGCAAGGCCACTGTCAACAACAAGAGATTCCTATAAATTAGAAAAATATTGAATTTACGACCAGCCGCCCGTCAGCTTGTGAAAGAGTTCCTCGTTCAGTGTCTGATTGTTATCCTTGGAGCGCATGGACATAAAGATATAGCCGCCTATAAACTCATGGACCACTTTACAGTCGGCCGAGTGGCAAGAGAAGACGACATTCTCGTCATTAAACTGTATCATCATGCACTTTATGCCCCAATTCACATTCCAGGCTTTCATGCTGTTGTAGCGCCAGGTCTTGATGTGATCCCCAGTGCTCAGGTCCATGCGCATGATGCGATTATGAGCCACGCCCAGCAGCTCCTCCTTCCGATGGCCGTCAAACTTAATGATGAACAGCGAGACGCCAAAGTCGGGCAGCGATTGCCAGGCCTGTATGTACTTCAGTTTGGCTTCTAGCAGCGACAGCTCCCGCACATTGGCATGCGCCTCCAGAATGCGCTGCACCGCCTTGCCGGACAGCTTGCGCAGCATCTTGGGTGACAGATAGTCCACAGCATCCACGCTCCGCGGATCAATGTTGACATGCACACCGTGCACGGGTCGCTGCATCTGGAGCAGCGACAAGATGCCATCGACTTCGCTCTCGTATGTGCTGTCGGCCAAGGAGCGACCCTTGGCCGCCAACCGGCAGGCAGCCAGCCACTTGGCGTACTGCTGCTCGTTCTCGCAACGCACCCAGACCTCGCTGTTGGGTCCATGGTGGTCCTCGGGCGAGACCTCCAGGCGTATGGCATATTTCCCCTGCGCAAGATTCACGTCCGGTGTGACTTCGCAGCCACGCAAATTGATGGTAATCGCGGGGGCAGTGCAGCGCGAATCCTCGGCCGTCTTGTAGAGATGCAAGTGCAAGTCGCGATAAATAAAGTAGTAGCGTTTGTAGCCTCTCAGCGTGAAACGTTGGGGCTTGAGAAAGCGCAGATAATCGGAGAGTTCCGGTATGCGTGTGATATTAACCGAATCGTGTGCATTGCTGCCTTCCAGTGTGATCTGCAGCTCATTGAGCGCGGAATCGATATCATCATCATCGTTTTCCTGGCTGGACGTCTCAATGCCCGAGTCAATGGCTGCCAGCGGTTGCATGTCCACCTGATGATTCACCTGAAATTGCAGGGCGGCAAACATAAGCGTCTCCTCCTCGGTGCAATCGAGCTCCTCGTTCAGTATGGACCATTTGGCCTGCTCGTACAGCTGATTGATCCGCACCTGATCGTACTTGGGATTCATATCAAAGAACGTATAGTACTTGAAACGTAAACACAGCGTATCGTACTCCCGTATGCCCTGCTCCATCAAGGACAACGAGCTGTCCAGCCAGCCAACATTGAGGCGTGCCTTCTCCACCAACGATTTGGGCCGCAATAGGCGAGCGCGCACATCCTCACTGGGCGTATGCGGCGAGCTGGCCAAGTTCTCTTGAAAATCGCCCAGACTAGAGGAGGAGTCGTAGGTGCCGTCGCCAGTTTGGCTAGCCTTCCAGTTGCCGGGCGTATGAGGCGTGGGCGAACGCCTGCCTGCGGCATTGTGCGGCGACAGGGGCGCACAGAAGAACAGGCCCGGCGCCGATGGCTTGTCCAGGCTGCCGTTGCTGCCGCCATTAAAGCCAGAATTGATGGGCACAAAGGAGTTGGTATCTGGTGCCGGTTGCAGATATGTGGTGCCATCCGGTTCGGCTATGGGCACACGCTTCAGATGCGGCAGCTGGGCAAAGTTCTTCTTCAGATGCTCCGCCTCGAGCGGCTTACATAACGACAGCTCCTCCGGATAGCGTATGTCCAGCTGTTTGCACAGATTCACAACAGCGCCGAACGTCTTCGCCGAGTAGTCCACGCGACAGTCTATATAGCGCAGATCCGGCAACTGGACGCGCAGCACCTTGTGCATGGGCGTAAAGTGCAGCAAGCTGTCCGCCTGCACGCCGCACTGGTCGAGGGTGGCGCGTGTGCGTGTTAGCCAAATGTTCTTGGCCGGCCAGTAGAGCGCATGATCCGACCAGTCCTTCGGATTCTCTGGATCGACCAGCTGCAGCAATATGCTGCCCAGGTGCTGATCGCCGCGCACGCGCATCGTGCGCTCCAGCGCTAGATCCGTTATGAAGATGCGCAGATTCCATGAGTTTTCGCCAACGTGAATCATCGCGAGACTTTCTTCTGTTCTTTTTTCGTTCGTTCGTTGTTTATTGCGGATGCTGACGTCAAATGTGCCCTTAATCTGCAGCCGCTCTCCGGCTGATAGCCTCAAACGTCCTTGTGGCGGCGCCTACGTGCGTTGAGTTCGCCTACGAATGAGATGAGTTTGTGTTGCAGCTGTTTAACAATAGAGTTATTTAAGCGAATTCTTTCAGTTTCAACTACACACTTTAATGCGGGCACGCTACATATGTCGTAATACTTCCGGATGCGCGCAATTGCATTGATTGATTTTCACTTAAGAAACTGGAGCAATTAATGAAAATGCATTGAAATAGAAAGCGCCCAGTGGATCAACTGAGAGCTGTTGCCGTTCACAGCCGAACCAGTTGGCTGGTCCATGCGAACTAAATGAGCGAACCGTTTTGGGTATTGCAACAAGTTGCCAGCTCCGCGCCAATCGATAAGCAAGTTTTTGTTTGGCGATTAACTAGTACCGTTACATCTGCGCCAACTGCCGTTTTTTGTTTGCCATGACAACGGATTACAGATTTGACCAGCCCCAAGGCTAGAGTTTTCAATGAATTTATACAAACAAACAATAAACAAACGAGAAATTCGTAACCACAGCAGCAGCCAGTCAATTTTCAGTTATAAATCGACAGCTGAACAGCCGGCAACACATACCCAATACCCACATTCGAATCAAGCATTAACAATATTTACACATAGGAAAAAAGCCCGCTACAATAAATACAGCTTTTCTGCGCAACAAAATAAAATTAATTGCACACTGTGTGTGCACTTTGATGGTATTGCATCAAGTCCGCAACAACCTTTAGTGCAACATATCGCGTGGGATAATAACACCATGTCGTAAGTATCCGTATCCAAGCGGTCAGCTCCACATCCCCATTGTGCCTCAACACACCCATCCATCCTCAACTCGCAACTCTCAGGTTGCCAGCAAAAAGCTGTGAAAGCCTTTACTCGGCCAGCTCTCGCGAATCCGCCAGCCAGATCTATCAGCGCAAGCAGCCGGCGCGCGGCTTGAAGGCAGCCAATGGCATCCGCCAGCCCTCGATGGTGCCCAACAATGCCACAAGTGAAATACATCAGCGCGTAATGTCGGCGCGCAATTTGCGCGCGAAAACCTTTCAGAACCAGCTGGCCGATGCCCAGGCAGAGATATCTAATTTGGCGCACGAGAATCGCATGCTGCGCACCATGCACAAGCGCCAGTCGATGGCACTCAACAAATATGAGAATACCGGAGCCGAGCTTCCGCAGCTATTGCATTCGCATGCCGAGGAGCTGCGTGTCTGGCAGACCAAGCATCGCAACGTGCAAGCCGCCAACAAGGAGCTGGAGGCGAAGCTCAAGCAAAAGGAAGCACAGATTCTAACGCTAAGCGACCAGAACAGACACTTCAGCCAGCTGATCAGGGACAAGTAAGCGTTAATTGAGCTATAGTGAAACGTTTGAACTAATAAGTTGCTTTGCAGAAACCTAGACGAACGCCAGAAGTTGCAGGATAAGCTGCGCTCATTGGAGCAGCGCCTGCAAGAGAAAGATAACGATATGAAACTAATGACACGCAAAGTGCAGCTGGAAACAAAGAACTTCCGCCAGCAGCTGCTCAACGAACAGAAAAAATGCAAGGAGGTCATGCTTAAGCTGGAGAAGGCCAGGCTGGAGATTAGCGGCTATCGCAAGCTGGAGGAGTTTACAGTTAGTCCAAAATAAACATGTATATATTTATTGAACTTTATTATATGATCTCGATTGCAGGTTGACAAAGCTAATCCCTTGGCCACTGGTCGTCGCACCAAGCTAACTGCCGTCGAAGATTCCGACAAAATTGAGAAACTGGAAAAGTCACTGGAAATGCTGGACAAGGCCATTGAGAAGAACAACCAGAGTGAATTTAATGCGCTGACTGACGTCCTAGAGACCGATTCCAATTTTGACTTTGAGAAGGATGATGCCGATGACGAGAAGAACCCGGCCCAAATGCCGGATGCTCAGGATAAGGACAAGCCAACACGCGCCAAATTGACGCTGCCGCCGGCCACCCTCCTGCCCAAGCCGACGGCCAGCAATGCAAACACTTCGTCCCGTCTCGGCCAAGTGGTAAATCCGACCAAGCCCAAACCCAATCCTCGCCTCCGCAGCGCCGCTGGCGGCAGTGTATCCACTGTGGCCAGCAGCAATGCGCGGAGCAGTCTGGGAAGCAAGCGCCGGGATAACGATATAAGTGCTAAGCACGCTTCAGCAGCCGATGCGGCTGCTGACAAACTGGAGGCACTAGCAAAAACATTGGAATATGACTACGAAGAGGATTCCGAGCATGAAGAGGGCGCTGAGGAAGATGGCGATGCCAAAAAGTACAGAAACATGGACCAAGAAGATTATGGATCCGAAGAGGAGGAGTCTCAAGCTGATGAATATGCTCCCTACTTGGATACAAAATGTGAACTGGCTGAGATGATTGAGATGGAGGAGGAGTATGAAGATGACGACGATGACGACGAACAATCACCAAAGCCCCCAACCAAAGCAGGCTTGGTAACTAGTTAAATGATCTTTTAAGTAACCATTAATTATATAGCTACTATTCCATCAAAACAGCAAAAGGGCAATTTGCGTGCGCCCAGCATGAAGGAGAATGTGTCTGGCTTGCAAAAGCTAATCTCTGATGACTACAAGGAACGCGAGAGCTTCTTGGATACACATTGTCGCCCGAACTCGGGCAGCAACTTGCGCGATGATCCCGCCAAGAAGAAGCGCAGCACCGTCCCCTCGACAGGCACTGCTGCAGCTGGCGGCCAAATGGTTGCCAGTCGCAAGCATGCCCTGCTTGCCGCGCTCAAGGTCATCGATGACAACAAGGACGAGGATTAGTTTCAGTTTTTCCTTTTCTAGACTTTAAGCTGCGTTAAGTTATATTTTTTAATTGATTCGAAGTAAAGAGCTCTGTAAGCGCGGCAGCCGTAGCATGTGCAGCAATTGCTGGACAAGTGCTGGTCCTTATGGATGGCGTGCCCATTTGTGCCAGGATTTGGTTCAGTGCGTGTTGCACCTGCTCCAGCGCCGTGAGAGCAAGTAAAAGCGAGTTGTGTAAAACATTTAAATTGTACAAATTTATTTCACGCTTATCCTAAGATTTAATATGTACATCATTTATTGTTTCTGCCACGCATCTTACTGATGGCTCGGGAGACCTTCTTGCGCAGCTCCTTTTGCCGCCTCATTTTGGACGCTTCTTCGTCACGCTTTTGTTTGCGGAACTTTTGCATACGCTGCTTGGTTTCCTTGCGTTCGCGTTGGCGCTTTTCCTTGTAGTTGGTCTCGATCATCTTCATCATTTTGGCAACTTTCTGCTCGTAGGGCGAGTTGATAACTGCAACGCGTTCGAGCGCTTGCCTTGGATTCTCTGGCGCCAGCTTGGGCTTATCCTTGTAAGGTAGTGCACGCTGCAGCGCCTTGGGTATGACCAGCGGGCGGAAGATCTTCGGCTTGCGCACAATATCTGTATACATGCTATCCGGCTGTGCCTCGTTCTGGAGTGCTCGCTCCCGCTTCAACTGGCCCAGCGTCTTCATGCCCTGCCACTGGCTCTTCTGTTCTGGTGGCAGCAGCAGCGATGTGATGGGAGCATAGAAACGTGGCACATCCACACGGAACCAGGTGCGACAGAAGACAATGTCGCTCAGCAGAATCTTGTCCTCGAATGTTGCACGATAGGAGCCTTCGGGCGTGTGATGCGCCTTCTTGATTTGGCCGCGTATGCCGGATACGGTCTTGATTTTGGCACCCTCGAATTTGGCCACCTCCAAGGAGGAGGTGAACATGTCCTTAATGAACGCCGTGTTCTTATAGATCTTGAATGGGTGTCCTACCAGCTTAAGCTTTTTCATGATCTGCGACGATTTGTCCAGTTCGGTAACGCAGCCTGTGGCGGCTATGCGGAAGCCCAAACGCTTCATTTCCTCCTGATCCTGGCGCACCGTTTGCAGCGCCAAGAAGCCAGTATTCTGCGGCGTTATTGGACCCCAAAAGGTCATGCTGCAGGTTACATGATTGGGCGTATATTTCAGATAACGATGCCTCAGGTTATCCTCCACCTTGGCATAAATGGCGACCGTCTGGAAGCGACGCCAGCCCATTGAGACGATAAGCGGATCGCCGGTCTTGAGGATCTTCTTGTACCAGCGATGCTTTTTAACCTTGCAATTGACATAGCCCACATTCTCCTCGGTCATGTTGAGTGCGCCCACCAGCACGGGATAACTGGCATCGAAATTCTCCACAAACTCCGCGGGTATTGTCTTAAAGCCCAGGCGCACATACAAGCCGGCGCGGTAGCCTTCGATTTGAATACGCAGCTCGTTGTCCAGCTGGGCAAATTCGCTTTTGTTCAGTTCGCTTTGCTTCTGCGCCTCCGCCTTAAGGTCCTCGTAAAAGGAATGGTCGCCTGTGATGCGGCCGCCATCGTCTTCAGCCTTCTCTCCGCTGTTGTCGTACTCCGCATCGAATTTGGCCTTCAGCTTTAGCTTCTTGGCCATCAGCTCGGCTTTTGTCAGATTCTCCTCCTCCACGCGCGTCATTTTACGTTTGGCAGCCGTGGCAGCTGGAGCAGCTGCCTCATCATCGTTTGGCTCATCCTCGGCCATCGCTGCTTTCGGCTTGCCGCTGTGCTGCTCACCCGTCTCCAGATCCTCAAAGTCGCCATACACCTCGCTGTCCGCATCGCTCATGTCATCCAGCTTGAGCAAATTTTCGGCATCCTCCGAAGCCTTCCACTTGCCAGTCACAAAGCAGTTCTTAATAAGCTCCTTGTTTGCCTCGGACAGCCAGTCTCGGGTCGCATCTGACGCGGGAAAAGTTCTAATCTAGTCTAGCTTAAAATATTGACCACACTTACCACTTTGATACTCGAAGAAGCAGCGCTCGTCCTTGTCGCGTATGTCCTTGTCCTTTTGCAGTTCAGTTTGCTTTTTGGTGGCCACGCGAAACAGACCGCCCAACTCCTCCTCAGAATCGTCGGCATTCTCTTGCTGCTGCCTGTTGACTTCGCCCTGATTGTATACTCCATATACCAGGCGCATCAGATTGCGCGACTCCGAATGGCGTTGCAGGAAAGCATCGCGAGCCTTTTGCGCCATATTCGTTTTCCAGCTCATGTTGCTGGCCAGGATGCGGGCTTCATCATCCTCTTCGTCGGAGTCATCGTTGGGCGCTGCGGCTCCTTTGACATCTGCCAAGCTTTGATACTCCTCATCGCCGGAGGACGCATCGTCACTGTCCTGTTCCATCTGCTCGTCCTCATCGCTATTTTCATCACGCCAATCATCGGCTGCAAATTCGTCAGGCTGGTCTTCATCGCCGGAGGCTGCGTCCAGACCAGAATCATCTGCATCGTTGTCATTTTCCTGATCTGACTCGTCCTCGGCCTCGGCTTCATCTTCGCTTTTGAAATCTTTGGACTTGATAGGCGCACTGTCTGAAAAGAGCCGGAATTCCTGCTCTTCAATCTGCTCATCCATGGTCGTTTTCTTGTCAATCAGCTTGTTGACTAGCGCCTCCTGCTCCGTGGCCTCGGCTGTCTTTTCTTTGTGCGAGTGTGATCCTTGAAGCTCAATGTAGACCGCATCCTTGTCATATACGATGCCACCCACACCCGACATGGGTGCATAGAGTAGGCGCTCCTTTTCCAACAGGCTACGCTTCTTCTCAGTGCCCGGCAGTGGACACGGATCAGGTATGAGGCTCAGCTCGTCGATGCGTGCGTCGCCCAGGCCAGCAATGTGCACCATGTGCTCCTGCTTGAGCGGCACACCGCGCACATAGCCGTAGAGGACAACTTCGCGATCGCACTTGGGGTTGCGGCGCACCGTGTCCGTGTTGGTGATATCCTCCACACGATCCACCAGAAGGTAGCTGTGCGCACCGCGCCACTGGAGTGGCCGGAATTTCATGACTGATATAAACCGACCCAGATTCTTGATCTCATTGCGCAAGTACTCGCCATGCAGTAGACCCGACAGATAGAAGAGCTTGGCGCCGTCGTAGACCTCCGTCCAGAAGCGATGCTTCAGCTCCTTTTTGCGTTTGCGCAGCTGTTTGGGATTCTTGATCATGTCCAGATGCGTAAGCACACCCATGATCTTGGGCATGCCGTGGACCTGGCATATATTGAGGAACTCGAAGATCTCCATTTCAAAGCCATAGCTGGCATCACAGAGCAGCAGCACCAGATCCGCGCACTTGGCCACATCGATCATGGAGTTGATGTCGTTGTTGCACTCCAGCAGTGTGATGCGGCGCTTCTTTGAGGTGACTATGGTGATGGGACCACGAATGTCCGTGACATTGGTGCGCGTGAAGCTCTTGATCAGATTCTTGATGAGCGTTGTTTTGCCCACTTTGGGTGGGCCCACAATGGCAATCAGTACGGGTGGCGGCTCATCGGGTGTCTGGTCGACGACGGGTATGTGCTGCTTCTTCGCCGTTAGATCCTCTTTGCGTCGGAAATTGCGCTCCGCAAGCTGGGCCGAGTTGATGGCAAACGCTTTTGGATTACGTTGGCGCGCAGTTAGCTCAGGCTCCTTTTGATTGGCGTCCTTTTTGGCCTTTACCTTCTTCTTGTCCGCCTTGACGCCGGACTGGCGTGCGCGGTGCTGTTTGCGCTTGTCCTGGCCAGCATCATCGGCCATTATTTAAAACAAAATAATGTAAAATTCCGCAACTGTTTATGTGTGGGATTGCACGTGCTAGCGGCGAACTGAAACAGTTTGGTATTTTAATACCAAGCTTGACATGAGTGTTTTTGACATTTTAGTTTGAAAAAGAATTTCGGTCACACTGTCGGTGCATTTTAGTTTTGCGGGCCATACGGTCACACTGTGCTGCGAAGCAATTTTTTCGCATTATTCATTTTTAGTTAAACTTGCAAAATGCTTTTGCGTTTTGGCAAAGTGAAAACCTATTAAATAGGCTCGACTTACTGGCACACGCATACACGTCCTTTGTACGCCAAACGCCCTGTAGCACTGACAGAGCTCTGTCAAAAAATATAAAAGCTCAATACTCTCGCCCTGGCACTGCCACTGGTACTGGCACTGGCAAGAAGCAGCACCAGCAGGAAAGGCGGCGCGTAGTAAAAAAAAATTTCTTTTAGGGAGCCAAACAGAAGAAGCGACGGCAAAATTCAGGTAAATGTTAATTAAGTGTAAAGCTATGCAAAATGTTTGCCAAGTGTAAATGCAAACTTTTCAATTAATATGACGAACAACGCCTGAACGGCAACGTTTTTGTCGGCAGCTGTTGAAGGGGTCAGGCGTTGTGCAGAGGGGCGTACGCAGGGCCGCCCGCCTACCTCTGGGGTGGGTGGCCCCGGCCGTTCGGATTCCCTGGAGCCGCCTTCGGCGCAAGAGATGTCTGCTCCATTCAATGCCACTGCCACTGCCACTCTGGCTGACCTTGTGCTGCTATCGATTTCTGAAATTGCATAAAAAAGCCCCAAAAAAAAGTGAAAATGAAAATAAAATAAAAAAAAATCAACAGCAGAGGCAAAAATCAAGTGAACTGCACACAAGTGAAGGTTAAACAATTTTCTATGGCACGGACGCTGTTCTTTGTTTGTTGCGCTGCGCGACAACAATAAGAATAACGGCCACAACAGCAACAACAAAAAATATTCAAGAAATAAAATAACAACAACTGCGATCAGAGTCCCAGAAGCGCATACATTATTCTTTTGTTGTTTTGCGCTGTTTTCCCTTTTATTTTTCTTTATTGAATTTCAAGCGAAAGCAAAGTCGAGAAATTCGTTTTAATTGCCAGCGTCGCATCGCGTCTGTTTTCTCTTTCCCCGTAGCTATGGAGAGTCCTTGTGAGTCGGAAAGCTCTCTGGATGGTGGCACAATGCTGCCACCGAGTCCAGTTTCCAGGGAGCAGCTACAGAAGCGCATCGAGTCGCTGACACAGCAAAATAAGTGAGTGAGCCCAAGGGGTTGCATTGTTCCAGAAAATTCTCAAACCTTTTTGTTTTTTTACATTTCGCAGAGTTCTAAAAGCTGAGCTGGACACGTCCAAGACAAAATGCAAAGTGGTGCAGGAGGAGAATCGCTTTTTGAAACAGGCATCTGTTATAATCGTGAGTACTTGCAATAGACACGTGCGCGCCAACTGTATCCAAATGATTTCCATTCACAGCAAGCCAAGGCGGAACAGGAGGAAGAGTACATTTCCAACACGCTCTTGAAGAAAATCCAAGCACTTAAGAAGGAAAAGGAGACGCTGGCGCATCACTACGAGCGCGAGGAAGAGTGTCTGACGAACGACTTGTCACGCAAGCTGGACCAGCTGCGCCAGGAGAAGTGCAAGCTGGAGCAGACGCTGGAGCAGGAGCAGGAGTGCTTGGTGAACAAGCTGATGCGCAAAATAGAAAAACTGCAGGCGGAAACCGATAACAAGCAGACCAATCTCGAGCAGCTGCGTCGCGAAATGGTTGAACTGGAGAACACACTCGAACAGGAACAGGAGGCGCTGGTCAACAAACTGTGGAAGCGCATGGACAAGCTGGAGACGGAGAAGCGCTCACTGCAAATAAAACTTGATCAGCCGGTCTCTGATCCGACAACGCCACGTGATATCACCAATAATGCCAATGGCGACACCGCCACCAATCTGAGCGCACACATCCAGACGTTGCGCTCCGAGGTGCTGCGTCTGCGCGCCAATCTCGCTACCGCCCAAAAGGAGGAGAAGTCCATCAGGGAGGAGAACGCCAGGCTGCAGCGCAAACTCAAACAGGAGGTGGAACGACGTGAGGCTCTCTGCCGCCATCTCTCCGAATCGGAGTCGTCGCTAGAAATGGACGAGGAGCGCTTTTACAATGAGAATCTTATGGCTGGCGGCCCGACCTCGGCCGCAGCTGTAAACGCTCAACGACAGCGCACCATTAGCAGTCCCGTTTCGCACAGTCCCTCAAGCAGTCGTCCCCTTAGTCCCGGAACGGCCGGACAGAACCGTTGCTATGCCTGCGGGCAACTTGTGGTAAGCACAATTACATTGTCTCATCCGGACAAACATATTAACGAAATATTTAAACTCCTTAGAATCGTCGTGCCAGCGAGCGCTTCATCAAGCCAGCACTGCCTACGCCCATGCTGGGCCTTAACACTTCCGCACCGAATGTGTTAACTACCGCAAATCCATTGATGGCCACTGGACCCGCTGGCATCTATGGCGGCAACGCAACTAGCGCTGGCGCTGGTGCTGGTACTGGAGTTGGTGTTGGTGTTGGCGGTGGCGGTGGCAGTGGTTTGAGTGGCTTTCTATCGAATCTTGGCAGCGAACGACTGAGCTTAGGTGGTGGATTAACGCAGGGAACGGCACATAATGCCGGCGGCGGTGCGGGCACTTTCGTTGCCGGCGGCATACTATCGTTGAATAACCAGTTAACGGGCACATCTAGCAGCGCCTCGTCCTCGTCGTCCAACTTGATGATGAACAATTCGTCCAGCGGTAATTTGGTGAACAGCAGCAGCAACTCATCCCTTTCGGCTTTTACGCCCACCAATCAACCAAGTGGTGCGGCCACGGCGTTTATACAGCCGGCCAGCCCCATGGATACTTCCACATGCAAGGAATAGTTAGCTCTGTGGCCAACATATTTTCTCTCCCACGCTCCACAGTCACACACAACACACACCACACACACGTACCCTTACACACGCATACTTACACATACAGGCACGCAAGCAAGCAACCAGTTTAACACTAAAACCATAATGTAAGCTTCTCTCTATGGAGCGGCTCAAAGTCGCATCATTTATTTCTATTTGATATCAAAATCTCTTATAGTTATTGCGACAAACGTAAACACTTTCAATTATCTACGGTATTCCTACACATCGGTGGTGGCAGGAATTACAAATACTTAGCATTAATGTCTAAGAATGAAATGTTTTTTTTTTACTTTTGATCAGTTTAACTAGAAATGAAGAAAAGAAAGAAAAAAGAAGAAAGCAACAGCATATGTAAAACCAATTTCCCACTTTATCCTCGCATGTATGTGGGTCTAAAATTTTTTGAGTATGTTTATGTAAGTCAACAAATAAAGTTCAACAATTAAAATTTATCGAATTATAAAAGCGGCCTAACTAAATTTACATATACATTACCATTTGAATTAATTGAAAAACTCAAATTTTATCCTCCAAATTTGATGCAAGTTTGAAAATAACAGCCAATATGATGGGATAATATCGATAAGTTTTCGATAATACCATTAACACAGAATGTTAGACTTAACAGTCACTTAAAAGATCATTTGAGCAGCCCCAGTTCATTTGAGCAACAACAGCCTTTTAAGCATAAGTATGACAAGTAGTCGCGGTGGTTCCTGTTAACGTATTAACATTGAAGAAGAATAACATTTGTTGTTGTTTTGCCGTCGAAGTAGCACGCACGTCGCGCGTCGAATGAAAAAATAATAATTTGTTTGAAAAACAAAACGACCACCGAATGCGCATATGTATATATTACTTGTGCGTTTCAACAATATTTGGGATATATGTACATGCATCAAACAGCAAATACACATCTGATTTGTGGCGGACGTGTGTGTGTGTGGGCGCGCAAAATCGTTAATTATTTTGATTAAAAGTGGAGAAAATAAATGCAGAATTTGTGTATGCTTGCTTGCTTGTGAAATTGGCAGAGCCCGCCGCTTCCGACCACCCCGCGCCGTACGACATTCGCGCAAATAAACACAAAAATAGCAATATTCAATCCAAAGAACAGCGCGCGTGTGTATTTTGGCTAAGACAGGAAGAGATCATTTGCCAAAAAGAGCAAGCAGCATACGTGCATATGTGTGCGAATGTGTGTTGAAATTGCATGTGTGTGTGTGTGGTTGTATGTGTGCATACAAGTAAATGTAAATAAAAAGAAAAGTGCAAAGCGAAAGTTCAATTGTGTTAAATCTTGAGTGTGCGTCAAGCGTTTGTTTAGCTTTTTTATTATTTGCTTGTATTGGTGCGTCTCGGGCAGCGCGCGTGTTAGACAAATAACGGCAGTTGCAACTGCCGCCGCCAGAGCTCTCCACCCGCGAGACACATGCACAGAAACAACAAAAACAACCACAACAACAGCGTCAACGAAAAGAAAAAGAGCTGCAAAACTAAAGGCAAACGGAAAAGCAAGAGGCAGAGCAATTGTTTCAAGTGAATTGCAATAATTTGTGTTGGCTGGCCAGATGTGTTTAATAAATGATTGCGATTGCGCCAGTTGTATATTATTATGGCCTTGTTGAACAAACTGTTCTTTCCTTCGGTACCAGCGCCAACCGCAGCAGCAGCACCCACGCAAGCGACGCCATCGGCAGCGCCACCGCAGTTCTCTGCGCCCCAAACAACCCCAACAACAACAGCGCAAGCAACGCTAAATTATGGCCAAACAACAGTAGCGGAGGCGGCATCACGTACTCACGCCTCTGCCGGCAACAATAGTTCGTCGTCCGCAAAAGCTACGCAAACGTCCAGAAATTATCTAAGGTAAGTGTTTGTCGGAGAGTGTGTTTGTATGTAAATATACACACATGTGCATACACATACATATGGAGACGTTTAGTTGTTGTAGATCGGCACGTGTAGTGATAGGTTTACTCATCACGCACCCATCTCTAACGACTGTCGGTAATGCCCAGCACCTGGCATTAAGTCGTCCGTTAAAGGACGGCGAAAACAAAGGCGCACAACCCCTGTGGCCGTTAGGCAGCTGCACATGCAATCAGCGTGTGGGCAAAAAAAAATACGAAAAAAACCTATGCACAAGTATTGGAACGATAGCATTTCCATTGGCTTTGCCTAGCCTTTGTGACTGGCAGTTCGCGATTCTCTTTATCTCTTCCTCTTTTTGCCTCGTACGCAAATTGGCGAACGTAAATGGGGACAATAACCCAACAAACATTTTGGCAAATGCTTCGATATTTGTCACGTACACCATAATGCAATGCTGCCGGGCCCCATCTCTGTGGGTTCATATCTATGTGTATATGGGTGTGTGTGTGTATGTGGTCTGATATCTGTTGTGTAGTGCTGTTGGAAGTCAAAGTGCAAATCAAAGGTGCGCCCCCAGCCAGCAATACTATTACCAGACCGCGGCTGCGCTGTTGCTCTCCATTCGCCCCACTAATTTCGCCTCACGCTTTTATTGGTGTGGTCTTCGTCTAGTTTCGCTTCGTTTGTAGAAACGAGCTCTCAGTCTGCCACTCTCGCGCTCTCTGCCGATCAACGACGTCGTTGGGGTAACGTAGGCGTCTGCATGTGTTTGTTTGTGTGTGTGTGTATGATTGTGTTGGCATTGGTGGCAGCGAGACGGCTGCGGCAACGGCGGACGTCAGGCGCAAATGTAAATAAAAACGAATCACATGACTTGCTAATCGGCGTTCACAGTCGCTGCCTGCTCTCGTGATTATTATGTCATACACATTTTGTTGTTGGCTTCGCCGCAGTTGGGTGAGGTATGTGCATGGCTGAGTGTGGGTATAAATACCCTTTAAGCGAAGGATATTTAAAATTGGACAGATTTGTCGAGTATAGGTCTATTCTTAGACAACATAATATGTAGTATGCTAAGTTAGGGTATCTAGTCTTCGCTCCGCTGCGTCACATGCAGTGCTCTGTTGTTTTGCTGTTAATTCATTTAATTATTATTTATTATTGTTTATTTACTTATATATTATATGCTGAACTGTGCGCGTTAACAATGTTGATTTTTGACGCTTGCACCCGCCGTCAACGGTTCTGATTGCGGTCTCTCTTTGTTTGTTTGTATGCATGTTTGTTTGTTTGTTTGCTTATTGATTGTGCGATAGTGTGAGTGTGACTCGTTCGATCAACAGCCGCAACAACAACAATCATAATAATAATAACAACAGCTATTTCAATTGTTCACTTACAATTTGCATTTCCCATTCAGTTCACAACGTGCGCGAATCGTTTGCGCAGCGATTTCTGTTAAATCGATTAGCGCGATCAGCATACGTGCATATGTATATGTACATATATGTGTGTGTGTGAGGGGGCTGGGGAGGGTTGGTTTAATGGCCTAAATGCCCGATAAGGCTCGGGAATATACAGCATATATCAACAGCATTTTGGCACTTTCAAGTGTGTATTGGCCAATTCGTGGCAACAGGGCAGGCACACACACACGCGCGTCTGAAGATACATATATGTACATGTGTATATGTATACGGCCATTACAGTCCCACTCTCTCAGCTGTCTCAGCTGTTGTTGCTCTCTTTTGTGCGCCATCACGTGATAAACTTTTCACTCTGTTAATTAAATGCGAGGTTTTTGCACTTTGCTTAAGTGTAAACTTCAAAGTGTTGGCAGTTAAAACTCATTGAGAATTTCTGCTGCTGCCGTTGCTGCTGCTGCTGTTGCTGTTGCTGCTGCTTCTCTCTGCTGGTGGGTGGAGTGTAGCATATTAACATTGTGATAGGTCAGGTTTTGGGCGCTGTAAACCAAATAAAATTTTGTTTGCTTTAGCCGACAGTTAACGCTAATTTATTAAATTGTTTATATGGGCGACACGCTTGGGTAAATTTCCATCAACTTCGGGCGCGTGTCTGTGTGTGTGTGAGCTTTTGTTATCGTTCATTTCCATTTGGGCTTGCGACTAAATTCTTTAGAAAATGCTCATTTTTTATCACTCTCTTTATCTCGTATAGTAAGTGTGCGATCGTCATTATTATAATAATTATTATTATAAAACTGGCTAAAACTGTGTATTTACTTAGCTGGCGAATGTCTGCCATCCGGCCGGCCGGCCGCTCCCCTCACACTGAATCATGGCCAAGTCGTGTCCATATTTAGACATTTGCTGACTGCCTGGCTAGCCAGCTGGTCACATGACTTCACAGACCCGCATTCAGTATGCGAAATTTAGGAGTAAAAATAATAAAGGTAAATAAATGAATTGGTAAAACCAAAAACAGCGGACCATCATGTATTTCAAAAGCCTCAAAACCCCTCCTAACCCACATAGCCAAATCATTTGACAGACACACACACACACCAACATTTGTATATATATAGTTAGTTATTAGCACGTGGTTAATAATTTTCGATAAATTTATAGATATATGTATTTATTGTTTATTTTTGGTGGGATTTTCAATGTTTACACAGTGAGTCGCCAGCTTTCACACGAACAACTCAGCGGAGCACGTGGCCATACATATGTCTATATATGACGTTGGGTCTATGCCCCAATTAGCACTCGATTGTGGAAATTTTATGCCAACAATCGTATTCATATGTTCATATTGTGCCTGCATATGGTATTGGGGGGATCGTGTGAAATAGTCGATTTATTTGATTGCTAATCAAAATCGGCCAATGCGTCGTCGTCGTCTCCTTCACACATAAATAAATCAATCTACAAATGTTATAAATAATTTGGTTTCGAATCTTTTGCGGCTAGCCGAGTGCCAAAATTGATTGTAAATTGGAAATTCATTAAACTTGATAAGTGTGCGCGAATTGCTTTAACAAATACACACAGACACACACTCGAACACACACACACACACACGGCAACACATCAATCATTAGCGCTTCACTTGGGCCATATAAATACACACGTAATCCCCCCCTGCTTATGTGGTATAACTATCGTGATTTACATGGCCCATTACGAGATCATCTAATTTGCCAGCTGGGCGCCCACCTGTCTGGTCACTGCCGGACCCTTCGGCCACATATCATATTCATATATTCCACACGGTGTGTATTTTGTTGGGACGCTTTATTTATATTTTTTAACATTTTTTTTTAGTTTTTTTTTTTCTTTGTGCACCTTGAGCCAACACATTTGCTTCGCAGCAGCCTCGTGTCTTAGTGCAAACAGTCACCCTGCCTCTATTATCAGTGGGTATATGCGCCTTAAGCGAGTGTGTGTGTCTGTGTGTGTGCGTGTGTGTGTATTTACAAGTCTCGGTCCCGCCATCAGTAAATATAAACCCATAAATGGGCTATAGATCCTTGGTTGACTATAATAACACCCCAAGCGGACAGACTCTGAATAGAGCTGCACGGCAAAGGTGGATTAAGCGGCTTAAAGCTCTTTAAAGAGCTTTCATGGGATTAGATTATTTATAACTGTAATCAATATATGTGCTTTAAAGCTGCTTTAAGCTCTCTCTCTTTCCCTCTCTTAAATGGTTAAGTGATTGTATGTACTTATAAGAATATGTGCTTTAGTACAGCTCAAAGCCTTTTTAAAAGCTCCTGAAAGCTCTGACATTATTCAAAGAGTAGTAAAATATAGTGTATATATATCTTGTACTGGTGCAGGCCAACTTATAGCTGCCAAAAATTCAACTCTGGCTCAAAAGTGCTGTTCAATTAATATGCCCCATTTGTGACTGCTGCATTTTACAGAGTATAATCACATTTAAATGCCAACGCTGTCGACTTTGCCACAGTGGCTTCATGTGTGAAGTCTCGTGGTCTGCCAAGTCATATGAGTGAGTCGTCGCAGTTGTTGTTGCTGTTCTTGTTGTTGTTGTAGGGGACTGATAGCTGCGTTGTCTGTTGCTGCTGCTGTTGTTGTAGTTGCTGCTGCTGCTAATTATCAGTTAACAGAATTGCTTTTGCTTTTCAACAAGCAACGTCAAATTAGACATAATGCCCAAATGTAGAAAGTGCTGCTGTCAGCTGTAAATAAAAGTGCTAAGCACCCAGCCCGGCCACGTCAAGTTGGACTTCTGTTTAGACACGCATATCTCTGACATATAAATCAATTCCGACAATCAATGCGATATGTTTACATTTCGAGTTGAGGAATTCGGTACTTGAAATCCGTGACTAGCGCCAACTTCAAGGAATTATAAATATTGCAATTGCACAATTCAAGTAGAAATACATTTATTTATAATAGCGAATTCGGCTTAAAAGTATTGGCTCAGATTAATTACTCGGTATTCGAAGTTGTTTCTAGCCAGACGGCCTCTGGTTGGAAAACTGATATTGTTTTTATTAATTTGTATTTTGTTACGAAGAAAATGTTTTTCTTATCTTTAGTTTAATTAATATATCAATGTCAACATGTGTTATTGCTCAAGAAAAATCAGAAAATGTTTGGCCCCTTTTTCAGGCATTTACAAATTGCTGTTCAGCTAAAATATCGTATGCATGCTAAGCAACTGTTAACGATAGGGTTATTTTCACTCGTATGTTATTGCGAAATAGAAAGAACAGGAAATGTGAGTGCTGAATAGCTTGCCTCTGTTACTTGTATGTTAGTTGCATGTTAACATAAACTTGATTATGTTGGAAAACTCTCTGGGAAAGTTTAGAAAGGTAAAACAGAGTTATGTGCATTTAGGTAAAATTTATTTTGACAATCGAAGCTTTAAAGACACCTAAAGAGATATGATATGACATTTACATCTTGCCAGATATGATATGACACTTCAATCTAGGCATGCTTAATAGACTTCGGTCTTTATACGACTTTGAAATGATACCTTCACTGCTACAAAAACTCTTGAAGAGTTGCCAGACGAGGATAGGTGCATTTAGACATGGCCAACAGGCTTTCGCTCATTTTTAACTCTTGAAGACTTTCCAGGCTTGAGATATTTACCTCTAGACATGATCAATAGACTTTCTCTGCTTTTGAGCACGTAGTACATACATCATTATTCAGAAACTTTGCATAGTTTCGTCATCTCCAAGTTGACTCATTCTGTACACAAATCCAACGTCACATGATCACAGCTAAGGTGGCAACTCCCCTCGGATGTCGCTTCGCCACCTGTGCCACCTGCTCGTTTGCTTAACTGGTTTCTGATTTCTACGCTTCTGGTTTGCGTTCCTCACTCTTCTGCTCTGTTGTCTTTTTAGTGGTTCAATTTTAGATTTATTCATTAATCGATTGGGGGCGCGTGTCTGTAAGTGCGCGCGTGTGTGTGTGTGCCATTCATTGTTTGTGTTGATTTTTATTTATATTTGCTCTGTTTCAAGTGTCACTTGGCAATCAGTCGTCGTCGTCGTCGTCTTCGCCGTCGTCATTTGCACATTTGTTTGCCAGATACATTTCTCATGTTATTGTGGCTATTACCTGGCCCACTCTGCATGGGGACATGACAACGTTGGCAATTACCGACAGCAACAACAACAACAACAGAAGCGGCAACAAAGCCTTTTGCCGATTTGCTTTGAACTTGACATTCGATTATTTGCGCACTTGAATGGGCTGTGCTTGCGGGGGTGAAGGTCAGCGTTATCTTTATGTATACAAATGTATACACATATGTATTTAAATTAGTGTGTGTGTGTGTGTGTGTGCATATACAATAGGTATATATATATAATATACATGCTCAAAATGGGCTGCATCTCATGATAATGATAGTCAATTTGCCGTAGCTTGCAAACAAAAAGAAAAAAGGCGCACATAGATGTCGAGAGTGCCAGTTGAGTAGATACCCTGTAAACTGTGACGTATATACGTATATGAGTGCTTAGCTAAATGATCTTCGAATTATAATTATATCGATATTAATCGATATGCATATGGGGGAAAATATTGGAAAGAAAGGAATAAGCCCGTTTTGTGCATAGTCTAGGATACACATTGCACATCTCTAGCTTTTTCCAAGATCGACGCGTTCATGCACGCAAAAGGAGGGTTATGGCTGAATCGTGTCAGTTCCTTGTTCTGATGATGTATAAAGTATACCCTCACGACATTTTCGGGTCCTGTAACTATTTAGTGGAGTCGAAGGCGTCTTCTTTTGTCTGTTACATAAATTTGCACAATAGCAACATACCGTTGGCCATGTTTAATGGGTATAGGGTAGAAAATATAACAAAATATACCAAACGAAATTGTACGCTGTGGACGTTGACGTCGCTGCCGACGCTGGCGTCGCTGCCGGCAGCAGCAGCTTGTTGTCATTTTCATTGTCGCTCGTTGGCGTTGGCAGCGACGCCATCGTCGCCATCGTTGGTTGGTTTGGTCATGTGACTTGTTGTATGGAGCAACTGGTTGTTGTTGTTGTCGTTGTTGTTTCTGCTTTGTTGTAGTCGCTTTGGAAATCTGTTTTTATTTGCACGCTCTCTTTCACATACACACACACACGCACACACATACACGAGGAGAGTCCATGCTGTGTAATATGATTAACAGATGTTGCCGCTTGATTTGATTATGCCCACCAATTGCGGCTATATATAGCGACATATACAGTTATGAATGTATGTGTGCTGCATGCTCAATTCAAACTAAA
Source organism: Drosophila kanekoi (assembly GCA_037075305.1). NCBI lineage: Eukaryota > Metazoa > Arthropoda > Insecta > Diptera > Drosophilidae > Drosophila > Drosophila kanekoi. The sequence continues at coordinate 5,380,306 of JBAMCE010000141.1, read as the reverse complement.
TCCAAAGGGCTAATACAGTACATAATTCAAGCTCTAGCTGATAACCAGCAGCATATCAATCAAAATTATTGTTCAGCTGCCCCTGCCCCATTGCCTTGGCCCAAAGACGACGTCGACGACGACGGTGACGACGATGGCGCAGGGCAGAGCGACGCAATCTGCTCAAGTGGCCACTAGCCCAGAGTAGCTCTCCAAACATGAATACACACATATACATACATATATGTATGTATGTATGTATATATGCACACATATATGAGTTAATGTTTTTCTTTGCATGTATTTGCTTAGTATTGTTGCCTTGTTTTTCATTTTTGTTGTTGTTGCTCTCTTTTGTTTTGCTTGCGTAGCTGAAAAAGGCATGTGATCCCAGCGTATGCCAAGAAGCAGAAGGCAAGATCACAGCATGAGCACAAGAGCGAGTGCGAGTGCGAGAGAGAGAGCGAGATAGCAGTAAAGGCTACTTTGCATGCATCTGCACCGAAGCCAAAGATACCCTTGCACAAAGCTTAAGTCAACAGAAAAAACAAAAAAAAAAAACACTTGTAAATATCATGAGTAAAACGGCCTTGGACCTGGGTTCGATTACCCTGTGCAAGGCGGCTAATCGCATTCAGTGGAAGAGTGCATCGAACGCTAGACAACCCTGAGATACTCTAGAAAATTGATTTCTCATAATCGCATAGCCGTACTTCCTCGGCTATCTATAATCTAGAAGCACAAGAAAAAGGTCGCACAAAAAGCAAACAACTTTTTTTTTGCTTTTTTGCTGTTTTTTGTTGCCTTTCATTTAAACTTTAAATTTCACAATTGGTTTACGATTTATAATCTGCTGACACAACTGAAACGTTCCTGATAATAATTAGCCTGGACTGGCAATAAATATGTGATATAGGAGCGATTCGCATTGGAAATTTATTAAGCCCCTTCGTATACTTTCCTACCAAGTCTTTAAATAGAATATCTTCAGTTTTCATGGGAAGGTTTTCAGCTATTGATTTCTTTACTATATATAACATTATGAGTACTTGAGAAATCACAGAGATATCATCTAAATGTATAAATTTTTAAACCAAAGTACTAACTAGTATCGAAGAGCTCTCTGTACATGTTTGTCATGGCCTTAGACTGATAAAGAATATATATATATATGTATATATAATCGATTGGATCGCATAGGCTATCAAAATATAATCCACCCTTTGTTATAAATAAATAAAAACCAATTGAACTTGAAGTTGCAAAAAACAAAAATAACAAAAAAAAACTCAACTGAATGAAAGTACGTAGACCCTGGTGATAAGTCAAAAGTTTAGCGATCGTACGATAATTTTTTGTGCACATTTTTTGCTGATCGACGCCAGGTGACAGTTGACAGGTCAGTGGCAGGTCCATCGCTCAAAGCACGTAGACCGGAAGTCTATGGGGCCCCCTACCACCCCACTTGGGGGGAGCAAGGTCTAACCGTAATTGACAATCTTGTGAACTTTGGGTGCCAGTCGATGCCTCTCCCTGTCTCCCTCTCTCTTTCACTCTAGCTAATCCATCACGAATGTCGGAAAGTCTTTGGCGCATTATATTCAACACTCACAAGATATTAACACATCACCCGACAAGACAAAATAATAACAAGTCGGGGGCACATGTGATGCTCTGTCGGTGCGTCGCAGCTGGACGGGAATCATGTGAGCTCGCGCTCGCTCCTCAATTGATGCCCCCGTGCCGTGTGCCCCCGTGTCCCTTGTGCCGTGCGCCCCATGAGGCAGCTGTTGGCCCGCGTAGTCGCAGTCGTCGCCTATCTGCATAAATATATCTCTATATATATAAATTGACTGTATATTTTTAAGATACAAGCGTGTATATATGTATATGTATATCGATCATGCGAGTACTTGTTCGTACTCATATTCATACGGAGCGTGAAGGTGGGGTAAGGGTAGGGTTGGGGGGAGGTTTCGCTACTCGTTTGTTTATCGTCGTTTATTTAGTCGACACTTTGAACGGGACGATTCGATCCGATGCGATGCGATGCGATTCCGATTCCGATTCCGATTCTGTTACGATTCGTAACGCCTTGAACTTCATTTGGCGTCTAGCATCGCGGCCATAAACATTGTTTTCCATTGCGAGCGCGATCTTACGTGTTTTTCTATATTTCTATTTGGCAAATGCACTCACATTCGTAACGGTATCCAGTTTGCGTTTACAGTTGATTATCAATCTCGATACTTATCGATCTCGAGCGTCTGTTAATTGAGCATATCCGCATGCATACGGCGCCGTTTAAGCATAGGTAAGCTGCCCGCTTGAATCCGGCCTCAATTATCAAATTGCCGGACTTTCAGGTCTTTAAGTACAAACGGGCCGACCTATGTGTGCGCATGTGTGTTTCTGTGTGGATGTGGGGCGGTGGCACACACAGTCGAACACACGCACACACTCTGTGGCCAGAGACTCGTGATCCAGTCGGGCCCACTAACTAATCTATGTATGTGTACACAGAAATTTCCCCCGTCTTATCGCGTTGGCATAAAACAAAATGAAGCAATAAAACACGTTGCGCCCGCCTCCACCAGAGCACCTCCACCCCCCTAGCGTCCCCGCACCGACCCGCCCGGAGTCTCAGTCATAAAGCATGCATAGAAAAAATTTCGTTAATTATAGCGCTAATTTAGGCAGTTGGCGTAGTTTCAATTTAGCGCTACTTATTGTTAGACGAGCCATTTATAAAGCCACTAAAAATAAATTAGCTCAAATCTGCGACGTTCACATTCAAGTGGATGTGACGAAATAGGAATAGGTGGAAACCTTAAACCACAATCGAATTCAGGTATTTAGCAGACTTCCATTGGGCGCAAATAATCCACAAAGTGCCCAAAGTTCAATCCAATAAACGATAATACCTCTCTGATCGATCTTATCGCCTTGCTATTCGGTAGCATCGTAAAAACTTTTGTTGGCAACCATCGAAATAAGATAAAAGCGAAAACCATTCAAAGCCATATTCAATGACGCGCGCGGCATTCGGGGTGCATTCGGTGGCTCGTCATGAGTAATCGTCACGTGCCGAATGATTCTATTCTATTTATAAGGCGCACACAAGTTACCCAAATGACCCACTCGACAATGAATAGCGCAAAGATGTTGTGCGCATTATACACAAATTGCAGTCGTCCGAGTACGGAGACTGCGACTGAGACAGAGACTGAGATGGAGACTGAGACTGAGACATAGAGAGAGGGTGAGAGACTGAGACAGGGACTGAGGTTGAGACAAAGACTGAAATAAAGACTGAAATAGAGACTGGTACAGGGACAGAGACTGAGACTGAGACAGAAAGAGAGGGAGAGAGACTGATACAGGGACTGAGACAAAGACTGAAATAAAGACTGGTATATGGACAGAGACTGAGGCAGAGACTGAGAGACAGGCTGAGAGAGAGATGGAGACAGAGAGAGAGAGAGACAGAGGCTGGAATGAAGACTGGGACAGAGACTGGAAGAGAGACTGAGATAGAGATGGAGACTGAGAGGGAAACTGGGATAGAGACTGGGAGAGAGACTGAGATAGAGACAGAGACTGGGATAGAGACTGGGAGAGAGACTGAGATAGAGACGGAGACAGGGACAGGAACATTGTAATCGATCGGATTGTCCGTGTTTTCGTTTGGGAGATGAGCATTTGTCTATTGAAGGGGCGCATCTGAGTCACGGATCAGGTTGTGGATCAACAACTATGAAATCACATGATAGCATTGAGCTCATCTTGAAATCAACATCAAGATCTTATTTGCATCAAATCTTTGCATTCACCTTTCCTTTCCCGATGCCCAAGGTATATTTGTAAATATGTTATAAATAATATTAATATGTCTACGACTGGACTAAAGTCCTGCCTAGTTTGTAGTTTTCCAATAGTTCTTATACTTATCTAAAAATAAAATTGAAATATTATAAAAATATGAAAAAAAAACTGGTTCAAATGTTGTTTGGCAATTTAACTCTAAGCCTTAAATAACTTGGCACCCAATTGTATTTATCTTACCAAATGTATCTAGCACAAATGATTAGATAAATGTTGGGCGCAGATCTAATTTGGCCCGCGACTTCTATATGAAAATATTTACGACTGGCAATATTCTCAGTAGAACGGGCAGAAAAAGAGATTACATTTTGATTTCATGCATTGAACCAGCGACTTTACTTTTTGCGCTTGCCGCCTTGTTTAACACAAATATTTGTTTTTACTTTATGAAATGACCTCAACAAGATACACTCACCCGGTGCCAATCCTTACGTGGCTTGGCTTGAATTGTCAATCCATACGTGGTTGCTGGAGACAATGCGTGAAGCATTTGATGCGTCAGCCCGAACACACCATCATCTCTTTGTTTCTCCTTCTCACTCTCTCTCTCTCTTTCCGTTTGCAGCCAATTCCCCTTCGATGCGAGCCAGGTGCGCGTCCTGCTCTACAGGGAGGACGACAGTCACGGCCGGCGTCTGCTCTTCGACTCGCATGCCCTGCAGAAGGTGACGCTGAAGGAACCCAACAGCAGCAGCAGCTCGGGCGGCAAGTTCCTCAAGAATGACAAGTACACGTCGCTGCAGAACGGCAAGATTCAGGCCAAGGCACATTCCAACAACAACGGCAGCAACCTGATCGAAGTGTGCCCGGAATATGGCTACAAGGTGAGCAGCTGCCTCCCAATCCCATTCCGAATCCAATTAATCTCGACCCATTTGTTGCGCAGCACAATCGTCCGACGGGCGCGGATATTACGCCCATTGGCGAGATGGTCTTCGGCTCGCTGGCCATGTCCTTCTGCGGCACCGCGCTCAAGGTGCACTGGCTGCCGCAGCCGGCGCGCATACTTTGCTCCCAGGTGTACCTGACGCCCCACGGCAACGGCAGTGCTGGCACGGGAACGGGCACCGGCGGCACGGGCGGTCACTCTCCGTATTCCACGCTCTCGATGAACAGTCTGACCCCACGCAGCTCCATATGCAGCGAGCACGGCTCCATGGACGGGCTGTCCATGAACTCCTTCTCCATGCCGTTCAGTGTCAGCGTCGGCAGGCACATGAGTCTGACGCCGCCGCTGGATGTGCCCACGGCGCCGGATCAACAGTCGCTGTCCATTGCAGACAGCGGGCCGCGCTTCTCCTCCACGTACAGCAATGCCACCGACTCCGGCTACTCGGCTAGCGCCAGCGGGAGTGGGAGTGGCAGCGGGAGTGGCCCTGGTGGCGCCTATTCCAGCGGGGATCAGTGGTCGTATCAGTATTCCACGCGCAGCAGCTTCGGCAGCGTGCTCTCCGACCAGTCGGAGGCCATGCGCAAGCTCAGCCTGGACGATTGGGCCTTCTATGCCAGCTCGCCGCACCTGGACGAATTCGCCAGCGATGGCTGCCTGCAGCGCCGAATCTCGCGCAATCTGCGCACCTCCTTCGAGTACGAGCATTCCAAGAACGATTTTATTGGCTTCTTCAGCGACAACTATCCAGGCAACAGTGCCCCGCCCAATGGCAACAATTCCGCTGGAGCTGGCGTCGCCGCCGGCGGCAGCGAGGGAGGGGGCATGGCTCCGCCTCAGTATAGGCGCGCCAGCTACTGTGCGAACGAGTCGCGCAGCAATCCGGAGATGGGACGCCGCCAAGCGAATCTGAGACGTCGCCCGAAGCTCGGCCTGGCCGTGTGCATAACCATGAGCGAGTCCTTCGAGGAAGAAATGGAACTGTTCTGCAGCGAGCACATTGCGCTGCTCGAGTCCATGCTGAGTCGTCTGCGGGCCAGCACGGAGCACGCCTACATCAATCACAAGAACTTCCTGCAGGTGCGTTTACCCGTAGATCCCAAATGTGTTTATCCTACTATAATATTTTTGCTCCTGCAGATCATGTTCCAGGCCTGGCAGGATGCGCAGCGTTGGTTCAGCGATCTGTTCACGGCGCCGCGCATTAAGACGCCCGTGTGGCTGAGCATCACCACGAGCGGCAGCAAGTACTCCAAGACCGTGGCCGAGCGCTTCATGAAGGAGCTGTGCGATCTGCTCTCCTTTGCGGACACCAAGGACTCCAACTTGTAAGCCAGAGCGTTCGCTTTTTCAGCCTGATCTTCAGTCTAATCTCTTGTTTATGCCTTGCAGCTTCATTAGCACCATGCTGACGGGCATACTCACGTATCATCTGGGCTGGGTGGCCACCGTGTCGGCATTCAATAGCTCCAGCTCGCGTCGCTGCACTGCATCTGCCTCGTCGGCGGCCATTGAGCGGCGCGCCAAGCTGCTGCAGGTCTCCCAGAAGCATCCGTACAATGCGCTGTGGGCACAGCTGGGCGATCTGTATGGCGCCATCGGCATGCCGCCCAAGCTGGCGCGCACAATCATCTACGGCTCGGAGAAGATGTGGGTGGACAAGTTGCTCAACGTGCTCACGTACTTCATTCGCTGCAGCGAGGTGCGACGCGCCGCCAAGCGGGAGGACTTCAACAAGCAGCTCATCAACGAGCTGGTCATCAGCCAGAGCGGCCAGGAGCGGCACAAGAGTCCGCCAGCCATGCGGCGACGAGCTGCGGCAGCTGGCCTTGGCCTCAGCCGCACCACCACCTGCAAGCAGAACCTGAATGCCATTGTGGATGATGCGGATCTACAGCAGGAGGACGAATTGAGCAGCGGCGATGAGGAGCTGGAGGAACTGGAGCAGCAGCAGCAGCAGGAGGATGCCAAGTTGATTGGCACACTAAAGAAGAACGAGATTCCGACGGTGCTGGCATTCCGCGACTCGCACTTTGTGCAGCAGGAGCTGCGCATTGGCAACTACCTCATGGACACGGGCATCGAGAAGAAGACTCTGCTGGCGCGACAGGCCCAAAAGTACTTTCGCACCGGCAAGGATGGGCGCATACGCTTGACTGTGACCACGCCGGAGAACGTGGAGATGAGCATGGAGGAGGACTCGAATGCCGGCTCCGTCGGCACAGGCGGCAGCATTGACGACGGCGCCATCGAAGCTCTCGAGTTCGATGAGAGCCGAACAGCTGCAACAGCAGCAGCAGCGGAAACAGAGCAGAATCCGGCGTTGCCCTGCAAGAAGAACTTCTTCTGGAACATTGTGCCCACGACGGGCGTCAAGGAGGGCTTTAGTCTCAGCGATCTGGCCAAGCTGCAGCAGGGCGTCAAGATCATAAATCGCAAGCTGGAGCGCCGCAGCAGCAGTTACTCCGTGGAGAACGAGCTGCCACCGTCCGCCGGCAACGAGTCGCTGGAGCAGCTTGGCGCGGATCGCCGTGTCTCGCATTTGTCGCTATCTGATTTGATCACACAGAACAGCATGGGCAAGAGCGATCGCATGACGTGGGGCATTGAGCCCATCAAGGAGAATGTCAGTCTCGAGGAGCAAATCCACTTTGATCTCTGCCAGAAACTCATCGAACGGGAGCACGGCATCTGCCGCCAGACTTCGGCGGACAATGGCAACGGCGTTGTCTTCGTCCTGGGTGACAATGAGCCGCTGATAAATCTCAAGAAAAGCAACGAGGATCTCACCGATGACGCCAAGCCCTCAATGCTGTGCGCTCTGCATCAGCGCACCCATGACGCCAGCATGGCCAACAAGAAGCACTCGGGCATGAAGTTCAACTTTCAGCAATATCCGCAGATTGCGACAAACTACATGAAGAGCAAGAATCTGCTGATGTCCAACTACGATCTGCTGATGGACAAGGTCAGCAAGCTGGAGGCCAGCGAGTCCCTCAAGTCCAGCGATAGCAGCGTCACCCTCCAGCAGCAGCAGCAGCAGCAACTGGCGGCCAGCAGCAGCTCCACAATTTCGCCATCGGCTGTGGGCAGCGAACGCTGCATTGTGTGCAACAGCGGAGGCGCGCTCAGCGGAGGAGCCACATACCAGACGCCTTCCAATGCCACCGAGCTGGAGTTCGAAACGGATGAGGTGCACTGCTACAACGAGAGCAGCAACAGCTCCAGTGCCTTGCAGCCGGTCAACTCGGCTGCCTCCATCGATACGCTGAAATCAATGCCGGAGCCGGCGTCCACGCCCAGCTATACGCGGCGGGCCCAGGCGAAGCGGGTACCCTCCCAACGCAGCTCCGTCTCATCGGTGGCCGCCAAGTGTGCGGCTGTCAATGAGTCGCAACAGATGCTGAAGCTGCCCGTACCGGGCATCAAGGAGCTGCCGCAGGAGGATGAGCCGCCCGGTGACAAGCTGCGCGCCGGTTTCATTCCATCGCTGATGCTGAGCGTCAGCGATCACTACGTCTCCGACATGGTGCTCCAGGTGAGACACACTCGCAATTAAGTCAAATGAAATAAATGGCTAACAAATATTTCTTGCAGGGCACCTGTGCACCGCCCTTTAAGTGGGAAATGAATCTACGCGAGGATCTAGCGCTGGCCGCACGTTCCGCCTCGCTCATCTCACAGCCGGCGGAGAATATTGCCATTGTGGCGGACATGGATAAGTGGGATGTGCGCTTAATCTCATCGCAGTCACAGCAGTTCCCCTATGCCGGCGGCCAGAGCTCGCCGGTGGGCATGTCCCAACTGGTTTCCAGCATGCTCGAGACAGTCCAGGCCATGCACGCCGGCGGCATACCCGCCTACGACGTAAGTCCTTCTCAGTGTAGAGATCTAAAGGGAATAGGCTAATCGCAATTTGTATGCCATTGCAGTGCCTGTCCTTTCTGGAGTCCAAGCTGCAGGAGATCTACATGCAATCGGAAACCCTGGCAGCATTTCTACTCGAAACGGATCCCTGCCGCCTGGGCGACATTACGACACCGCTGCAGCTCTCCGAGAATGATGTGCCGCTGCTGCTCTCCATCGCCTACATCCATACGCCCAAGATAAGTCGCAAGTGCGGCATCAGCTTCAGATGACAAACGCGTCTGCTCCGGACCAACAACAATCATTGCCAAAACATAATTAAGGGCCAGTTCAGTTCATCAAGCTTCATCCTCTCACACATCATCCAAAGCGAAACAAGCGAAATACTCCAGCGAATTTTCATTTCACTGACTTTGTGATATATATATAGATATATATTTATATGAATAATAGCGTGTAGGAAAAGCAGGTTACGTTAGTTAGCGCATACGGCAGCTTAACATAACAAACAAACAAACACTCATACTCTATAGAAGTCGCACCTGTCATCCATTATGGCATTAATATTAACATTTATAATTATATAGCATACCATACCATCATACAACGATTTAATTTAGGGAACCACTCATCGAAGTCACATGAAGAAGTATTGTAAATTATTTGATTTAGATTTAGTTAGCATGATTGTGTGCACGATTTAGTAGCACTCGAGGCTGCTATCGATCGATATCATGGTATCATGTGCTCGAGCTACTCGTAGTAGTGTTTGCATTAGATTTAATAATTTATGACAGCAATAATCTATTAATTGATTTAATTATATTGTTCACCATACACGGCGTATACATAAGTTTATACTGAATAAAGTAGGGGAGCATCGGTTAGCATTCGAGGATTATTAACTTCACGTACATTAACACATGTATACCCAAGCAATGCATAAAAAATTTTGAAACAAATACAAAATGTAAAAGCAAGAAATAAATATTGTGTGTACTTCATGTAAATGATAAAAAAGAGGCAAAAATGACGAATCTCTCCAAGATCAGACTTCGTTTCTTCCCAAGATCGGACCTCATTTGGAGGAGTTTTCTCGATTTTTACAGTTTTGAAAAAATTTTTAAACTCGAATATCTCGGGTAAATAACGTCCGATTTTGGAATAATATGGCTTGTTCGACTCGTACAGATCCCGACTATCGATTGGCATCCAAAAATCGGCATTCTAAGATTTGACCAGATTTCGCAAAAATGGCAAGGGGTAACATCACGTTTTTAGCTAAAAATGGGAATTGTTCCGAAATTAAAAAACCTGGACGCAAATTTATTCTACGGAGCTCCACGAGTTCGAAAATGCAAATCTTTCCAAAATCCGACTTAATTTAGCCGAGATATTGCCATTTAAAGTTTTTGAAAAATTGTTCAAACTCGAATATCTCGGGTAAATAACGTCCGATTTTGGAAAAATATGTCTTGTTCAACTCGTACAGATCCCGACTATCGATTGGCATCAAAAAATCCGCATTCTAAGATTTGACCAGATTTCGCAAAAATCTTTTCAAGATCGGACCTTATTTGGCCAAGATATGGCCATTTTAAGTTTCATGTTTTTAAAAACGAAAGATTTCGTTGCATACTTTCAGCTTGCGGACTTTAAATATTTTGCAGCATACTTTCAGGCCAATCGTTAGTTATATTCTATTTTATTTTATTTTGTAACATGCATATATATTTATATATAATTGTAATTCACATAACTAGCATGCATAAATATAGTATACCGATTGCATTTGAATCGTTTACAACTAGTGCACATAATATACATATATAGATAGGGGCAGCAATTGTTTATGATTTTCTTTGTTTGCCTTTAAACAAATACATAATTAATTAATTATCACATTTCCTAAATTGTTGTATGTTGTATGTACTTATACAAATTGTATCTTTTGATGGACTATAATATTTGAATACTCGGCCAACTATGAGTGGCCGGATTGGAGATGGCGGAAGTCGAGAATCATTTGCCCTTTTGCGCCTCCAGGTAGGTGGCGGTAAAGGTGAGCAGGCGATGGCGCTGCTTCAGATTGCGGGCGCGTACATGGGACGAGTTCAGCTCCTCCGTGTAGCTACCGGGGAACCAGCCGACGGCGCCGTCCCTGATGCGTTCGCCCTGGTACCAGCCTGGTCAAGAGATTTGGAGAACAAGGTTATTGGAATTTAGGAAAGAGAGTGCAAAAGCGGAGCAGACGCACCATCAGGCAGCTTGCGTGAGACGTTTACCACGTCACCCAGCTCCAGCTGTAGCACATCTGGCTCATCAGATTCGTAGCTGTGCTTGGCAATGACCTGCGGACAGTCCCAGGACTCGTACAATTTCTCGCCAGGCGTTTCCGCCTCCGGCGGACGCATGGCCTCCAGCCAGCGTTGCTGATCGGACACCGATGGACAGGACAGCACCTGGAAAGAGACAGAAGCAATTCGCATTAGTTTTTGTTCAATTTGGGCACTCGGGACTCTTACAAGTTCTATGGTCTTGCGCTCGTGGTTCTCCAGCAGCGTCATCAGCATGAGATTTTTACTAGTCGGATCCTTGATGTCTTTGGTGGGCAGCTGGGGCAGTGAGTCGCCCGACGCCAGGGTCAGCATGCTGCGGGGGCAGTAGTCGAACACCGTGAAGTTGGACTCGCCCTTGCGCTTGCAGAGCACCAGCAGGTCGGAGAAGAGGAAAGCATAGATGCTGGACTTGGTGAAGCGCTTGCCAAAGGTCAGCTTGGCATCGTCGCCGCGCCACATGAGATGCGTCAGCTCGCCCCGTTTGACCAGGAAACGCGGCTTGGCGCCCTGCTTGGGCACGCCCACCGGGGCTATGGCCAGTGCGCGTATATGGGCGGGGAACTCGAGCTGCCTGGAGATGCGCTCCAGTTCATAGGCCTGCTCACATCGATTGGCTGCCTCGTTGCACTGCGCGACAATCTTCTGGACGAGCGCCAGCGTCAGCTTCCAGCTCTCGTACTCGTCGGCATTGTGCGGCGACTCCTTGCTGAACACGGCATCGATGAGCAGCGGCAGCCGTGTGATCCGTTGCATGGGCAGCATGAGGAAAGAGTGCAGATTGAGGCCACAGCAGCTGGGGCTGGCTTCGAGCTTCTCCAGCTGCTGCTGGAAGGCGCCGCTCTTCGACTCCTTGAGGCGACGGAGCGTGCGATCCATACGGCCTTGGTGCTCGCAGAACGTGATGTACACATGGAAATGCCGCTCGGCAATCTCGTAGATGCAGCGGCTCAGCCCCAGCAGCATGATGTTGTTCTGCCAGCAGCACTCCAGCTCGGTGAGAAGACGCTCCGAGCACTCGTGCACGGGCACAATGTAGGAGAAGAGCGCCTTGCGGTCTCTCGTGCTCAGCACGGAGCTGTCGCAGAAGGCGGCATTGTTCATGAAATGACGACGCAGTAGATTCAGGGACTTAAGGTAGCTCGCCTCCGAGGTCATGATCTCGAACTTGGCCTCCTGCAGGCCGCGCTCCCGGGGCGTCAACGTGGCTGCAAGTAAGAAGCAAGACGATATAGAAACATCCAACCAGTTGGGTATAACAATCTAGCTACTCACGCAATATGCAGGAATGGATGACCTCGGGTATTTCGCTCCAGAGCGTGCGCGACGGCCCGTTCTTGGGCTCCACTAGCTGCAGAGCGCTGGGACGCGTCTTCCGTTGCGTCGGCTGCATCTTGGTGTGGCCAATCTCCTCGTAGCCATCCGTTGAACCCTCCTGCGCCTCCAGGTCGCGCGTAATGGACTGCAAAAGCATAAGAGATTAGAGAAAGGCTTCTTTGGGGCAGGAAGGGGACACACTCACTTCCAGCTTGGCGGCGCTGTAGACCTGGTAGAGCGGCTCGTTGTCGAACAAACTGTGCGGCTGCAGCTCATCGCCCAGGCCCGCCTCGTTGCCCGTGGAGACGCCAGAGCTGCCGCTCGAACTGGCCACGGATATGCCGCTGGTCTGGTAGAGACCTGACTCGGCATACCACGAGCTACTGCCGCCGCCGCCATTGGCACTGGGCGTAGGCGTGGTCAGCTCATTTGTTGCTGCTGTTGTTGTTGTAGATGTTGACTGCTTGAAGACGCCGCATTCGGCATACCAGGAGGTGGGTGAATGTGCATCCTGTTGCGTTCTGTTGCCGCGCATCTCGACTGCGGGTGGTGGCGGCGGCGGCGGCTCGTGTGGACGCACGCCAATTGTGGTGCGGCGCCGCAGGGCCTTGGTCTCCTTTTTGGTTTTGCGTGCGACCGTTGAGAACTTGTGCGCATCGACTTCCCCGGGCGTCGCAGGTAGCACAACGGGCAGGTCGCCGGAGGAGGCCTTCTCTGAGAAGCCCGAGTCCAACTCGCCGGAGCCGTGCTGCGTCGGCGGATCCTCGATGTAGAAGGTGCTGCGCGTCGGCGTCAGCGCGGACAGCTGTTTGGTATCGAAGGAGTTGCCCACCAGGCTCTTGCGCAGTCGCGAGCGCAGGCTCTTGCCATTCTTTGGCTTGGCTCGCAGCAGGCTGCCAGCCGAAGCGGGCAGCTGCTCCTGTGGGCTCTGGTTGGCCAGCAGATTGCGCTCGGAGCTGCTCAGCAAGCGGGCAGACGTCTCGTACTGCTCCTGCTTGCTTCTGCTGCGGCATTCCACATAGAACTGGGAGCCGCTGCTGCTGTTCTCGTAGAGCTTCTGCTGACTGCCCTTGGGCGACTTCTTGCTGGAGATGAAATCCTTAAACTTGCGCACAATTGCATACACCTGGTTCTGCGGCGTCGGCGGCTCCGGCAGGCGATGATTGCGCATGTCCACGCCGCTGTCATTGTGCTGCCAAAGAAATGGGGGGATTAGTTGCGATACCCTTAACTGCACCTGGTCTACTCCACTTACATGTTGCAAGCGCTGCTCCGGCTCCGTGTGCTCATCGCTGTCCGTCTCGAAGGAGTCGTAGTCATCCGAGTTGCTCTGATGCTGGCCCAGCGCCTGCGCCGACGCCGAATGCTGCTTGCTGCGCCGTTGCGAGACCCGATGCTGACCCGGCGGCAGCTGCGTCGAATGTCGCTTGTTGCCCAGCGGCGCCAGCGTCTCGTAATAGTGATCCGAGTCATCTGTGGGAAGAAAATGTGACGAGATTGGGATTAGGCTTATATCAAGCGAAACTCTATGGACTCTCTGGACTCCTGTTGCTGCCCAAAACGAACCTACAAAGCTGCTGACCACCATGGACTCTCTGCCCTGCTCCACATAGCTGACACGCAGCACGCTCTGATGCAGGGGGAGGCAACGCTGCCGATGCTGCTTGTGACTGATGGCCGCCGCCTCGTTCTGATAGATGGGCTCCGGCTCGGGCGGAGCCTGGCTCGGACTGTGCTCCGCACTTGGCTCGGCATTTAGGTAGACACTGCTCGTCGGGCAGGTGACGCTTACTTCGCCCGCGGCACGTGGCCGTCTCTTCCGCGGCAATGTCACCAACTGCCCATTGCTGTGGGCGTGGCTGCTGTTACTGCTCAGGCTGCCCGTGCAGCTGAGGCGTTGACTGTGATTGCCGCTGGTTGCCATCGCAGCATATTTTAAGCATTCAACTTGGACGTTCTCCTATCGACTGCACTAAACGATTTCTAAAAATTAATTCAAGTTGTTGCCTCTCTTCTTCTTCTTATTGTTGTTGTTCTTGTTGTTGCTGCTGGCTGCTGAACTCTTGAACCCGCAACTTCGTTTTCAATTAAAAGCAATTAAGTACGTGCCACACAACAAATTTGTTGTAATTTTATGCCACAGACAGAAGGAAGCATTTCCGAAGATCAGAAGGTTGAGCTGAGACACAGATGGGCTGCCACGTTAGAGACCTCAGTCAGATCGGACTATGAAGACCGAAGGCATTGAAGAACGCATTTCCCATAGTATGGGGAAGCAGAGCAACAAGTCTCATGACTAGCTCTGGGTTCAGGGTAGAACACAACCCGTCTCTGGAGCTCTCTCTTATTTGCCTTCTGACTGTGTCAACTACGTTCAACTTTCATTTACCGTGCTCTAACTCAAGGAATAAAGCTTCAACGAATGACAATGGCAAATTGGCTTTCAGGTTTTGTGACAAAACAAACAAATACATATGCCAAATGGTTAACAGAAAAACCCAAAAAAAAACCGCAACTTTATAGCTAATTTGGGAAGTCTAAGAAGTTATGATAGATAAAAGTTTCTTAAATGCACAACTTTTTGCAATTTCATAAACGAACCTCGCTAATTAAGCGAGTTTTTCAAGTGTCACAATATTATTATTAGTTTGTCTAAACGTATGAAACGCGGCGTATGCGCGATTTTTGACTGCGCAGCGACATGCAAAATAGCGCAAATTTCAAATCAAAATCATGCTTGAATGCAGACAGAGCCGAAAATAACAGAAGCAGCAGGTACAATCGTGTGTAATTAACAGCACACACACACACGCACACACATACACAAAAAGGCGCCCAAATAAAAGCGACAGACTAGATAAAAGCAGAGCACACACACACATGCATATGTGAATATTACGTATACGCAGCGAAGCGGACCGGTTAGGCAGAGATAATAAAACAGAGTTTTCGTATATGGCCAGGCAACAGCAGCTGGCTGCTAAATCTGCTCAAAAATGGCATATATACAGAGAGAGAGAGACAAAGAGAGAGAGCGATATGCATATAGAGTGGGAGAGTGGGAGAGAGAGAGAGAACATGTGTAGGGAGCATAATGAAACACGATATTTTGTGGCTTGTTGACTGACCAAAGCGACACTTGTTGCGCGTGGGACGCAACTTGTTTAGCTTGTTGCCCGCTTTCAGAATGTGCCACAAGCCAATTTCATATATAAAAAAAAATTGAGCAAGGTTCTGTGAAATGCTGTACATAAAATATATGTATATCTTACGGTTATCTCGATTGTTCATTTCAACAGTGTACGAAAAAAAAAGTTGAAAGAATCGAGTTAAGAACTGGAATATCTTGTCGCAAGCGAGAGCTGGTCAGCAAAAATGCAGCTGCACAGCTCGAAAGTTCGTTAAGATTCGAATTTCTTATTGGACTTATAGGAAATTAAAATATTTAACTTAACATGTAAACAG
This sequence comes from Drosophila kanekoi, assembly GCA_037075305.1. Classification (NCBI taxonomy): domain Eukaryota; kingdom Metazoa; phylum Arthropoda; class Insecta; order Diptera; family Drosophilidae; genus Drosophila; species Drosophila kanekoi. The sequence goes on along the minus strand of JBAMCE010000141.1, from coordinate 5,364,568 downwards.
TGTACATTAATGTAAACTTCAAAAATTTAACAGCTAGAGCTTCAAGTGTTGTAAAACAATAAAAGTATGTAAGCTGTAAGTATTTTTTTATAAGGATATATGAAAAAAATAAAGTTGGGCACTCTGAGAAAAGAAGAAGAATAAAGAAAACCGACTTTGTTGATTTTGGCTTACAAATAAAACCGAAAAGTTAACCATGAATCGTAATAGATATCCATAACATTTAAGGCCAACTCGGCAAGTGTTTTTTATGTTTGCAAGATTGTTTACAGTGCACGTAAAACTGAATTGAATTTTGCAAATTATTCAACAGTCGGTTACTTAATATCCAAAATTTCCCAAAACGAATTCTCATTTTAATAACTTTTAGATTTTCCGCTTTGTTGTTCGCTTCAGTTAACAAACTTATGCATTATTTTGCACAGTGTATTGCGTGATGCGGAAATGTTGCCTGTAGCTTTTGGCTCTTTTGTTGGGCCTTTTTGGCCAACTCTTTGGCTTTTGCGTGTGGGCCACACGCAAAAAAAACTGTGCGTCTAGAGTCTAGACGAGATACAGATACAAATATGTGCATATGTATGTATGTGTGTGTGTATATATGTTGCAATAACTGCGAATCCGAGACGATTGTTTATAATTACAAGAATACAATTTCTTAGCCTTGGCAAAGTGCACAGCAAGCGTTCATTTGCCGCTCTATCTCGCTCGCTCTCTCTCTCGCTCTCTCTGTGCTATAAACAGTTTTAATTATTTCCAATTCCAATGCCGAATCGAAATGCAGCTGAACCCCGTTCCGGGTGCTGACAGTGGGGAGTGGGGGAAGGGAGGCGGGGTTATTGATTGATCGATGGACGCATTGAGGTTAAACTTATTAATTGGCAAACGATGTCATTGTCTGCCGGTTATCAGAGTCTCAGATAGAAGCCGTTTGGCTTTATCTGCGGCTCTCACATGCAGCTCTTAAGACAAGAAAACTCGTCAATTTCCATTGCGGCTTTTCCGCAGTTGCGTGCAATTGTGTGTACTTTGGGTTGTGTGAAGTTTTTCATGACACTTTCGCTTTTTGTTTTCGTTTTAAAACATCGCGTGTTGGGGTAAAAAGCGAACGTGCCCTGGGTAAAAGTTGGGCTGAGAATTAACAGTTAGCATTGCGGGGTCGACTTTTCACTAAATGCGCCCGAAGCCCAATTACGCATTTAACAATTTACAAGTGTTTTATGCACTTAACAGTTGGGCCTGTTGCATTTGACTGCCAATTGGCTGCGTCGCTGCGCTGCCAGCGTTCAGTGAACTTTTTGTGTCGGCCATTTTGCAAAAGCTTTTTATGGGATGATATTTTCTTTTATTTTTAACATTTTGTTCATTGAGCTCCTCTTTTGGATGCACACACATAATTATTGCACACGATTACGTTTGATTTTGCAATTTCGCACGCGTTTGCATTTGCCTATTCCACTTTTTACAATTTACTGTTTACTATTTCTTTTTTTATTATTTGTATTTCGCTCAGTCATTGCATATAGTTTTTTATTTTTTGTTGTAGTTTGCGAGTTCCTTAAGCTGTTCATCGTTGTGTTTTTTTTAACAGCTCTTAACTTCTTCAAGGTTGTGCGCTTTTGAGCGCTTAATAGTGTTTCTAGACTGGTTTTCGCTTAACAATTTCGTCATCTCTCAAAGCAGCAGCAGCAACAACAACAATAACGGTGAAACATGAAGCTTTAGGTTGACGCTCGTTGCGGGCGTAGGGCAAGCGGCCGGGCGGGCAAACGGGCGACCGGGCGAACGGGTGGTGTGTGTTCAATTTCGGTTTTAGTTCGTGACGTCTCGCTGCCTTTGCATAAAAGCAACAACAACAACAGCAACAACAGCAGCGTGCAATAATTCAAAACCAGCTACGACGCCCGCTGCGCAGTCGACGCTGGCGTCTGACGCTGGGGTCGTCTGCTAATTTTGCATGCACCGCATGCATTTTTCCTATAATATGCTTTTCTTTTTCACTTTTCACTTAGTTGCGCGCGCACGCATAACCACAGCAAAAGCAACAAACAATATTAATGAAAATATTGTTAAATATTGGCTAAGGTTTTTTCACATTTAACACACATTAATTCCACTGGCGGCTGGGCGATTTTACGACAGGCAGCGTCCGCGAGACGAACCGAACGTTTGAACTGACGCGCAGAGACTGTGCAGCTGCTGAGAGAGAGAGAGACTGGCTCAGTCAGTGAGCGAGCGACTTTGCGAGTGTGTCTGTGAGAGACAGCAATAGAGTTGCTGTTGCTGCTGGCTACGGGCAGCTGCCAGCTGTGGAATGAAAATTGCACAGCAACAACAAGGCAATAAGCTCGCCCGTCCAGTTTATGGGCATTGTTTACGCGCGCTCACAACTTGTTGTTGCCTTGTGTGGAACCTGTCGCGCGTTGCAGTCGCGCGCAGGCGGCAGGCGCCAATTGCAATTCCAATTCCAATTCCAATTTTCGCTGCTTGTGTGAGAAATGTGCGCGCAGTGCTTACACACTTGATCTGTGTGTGTTTGTGTGTAAGTGTGTGCGCATTCATTTGCGCATTGTTGTTGTTGTTGTTGTTGCTATTATGTTTACTCTCATTTGCATTGGGCATAATTAACTGTAAATTTTGTCGCCGTCGTCGTGGTCGTCGGTGTCTTGTTAGTTTCCATTTCGTTTGGCATTGTTTACTTTCGGCATTTCATGTCATTTGGTCGCAGCGCCTAAGGCAACACTTTTAACTACCTTGACTTGGGCATCATTACGGCACGTTTATCAACAAAATTAAATGTCACTAGTGGAGCCGAACAGCATTAATTATAAATATAATTAAAGCAATTTAAATGTCAAGTTTGCAAAGTGGATTCCATGTGGAACTCAATTTTAGCACGGACACAAACCACAGCGCAGCAGGCGCTGCAAGCTCGACTTAAAAGCTCACCTGACTTTATATATAAAAGCTTTCATTTTGGTTGCAGCACATTTTTATATAGGAAATCATTTGGCAAGGTAAATAATAACCATTGAAATAGAGCAACAAAGAAGAGCTAAATAAACAAAGAATATGGCAAAACGTTCTTTGTGCAAATTTAGTTGAAGCACAAGAAACGAAAGAGTCGAGTGTGCATGACTCGAAGATACCCTGTATGGAGCGCGGAGCTACCGTTTCAGTTATTGGTGTTAGCTTTACACATACATAAACATGAGATGGGATATTTAAAAGTCCCAGCTGGCTCCCTATCCTGATCAAGAATACATATACTCTAAAAGGTCTGAGATGTTTCCTGTTATATGCATTTGCACACAACCAATATGCCCTATTGAATGCTACATCAATTGAAACAGGGTATATTAAGAAGACAATGTCTGTTTACGTGTAAATGTATGTTTAGATCTCGCAGTCTGGGAAAAAATCTATATTCAGCGCTGTAAGCTGTTTGGGCGCTATCTAATCCAGATATTGTGTAACCCATTGAGTCTTATTTTTATTCATATTTGTTTAACCCATTGAGTCTTATTTTTATTCGTATTTGTTTAGCTTACCCTCAATGCAGCTCTTCGCCTTGTTTTGTTGCAGTCTTTTGTCTCTGATGCGTTTCGACCAATCCGGGCTGCGAACACGATGCTGCTTGAAGCGTTCCCGAACGCTATAAATAAAACAGAATAACAACAAAACTTAATAAACGAATATTTAGAGTAATACTTAATTAGTAAATACAGTTATCGTTAGTACTTCATAGCGATCGATCAAGTCTTCAGGTGTTCAGACCTGCGCGCCTCACTTCTAACTGTCTGTCGAAATGGTTCGGCTTCCCTTGAAATTCTCGCATTGTTAGAGACCCTCAATAACGAGTGGGTTGCCCAAGCAGGCAGCCAATCTTATCGACTGATAACAGATGGAATTGTAGGTCAACCAGCCAATTAATATATAGGGCGCGGGTGGGTGGGTGTGTTGCCTGCCAACAAACTGCATTTGTTCTGCTGTCGCAATGTCTTCAGAATATTTCATTTAGTCAGCTAAGAACTGGGGGAAATGTTGATACATTTGTGCCATTTACAACACTGAAACTGTAAAGAAAACTTTGGAAATGCTCATGACTGGACAATTTGTTAATTATTAAGAAATGTCGTCTTGAATTTCCTAATAATTGAACGAATGGGAACATAATTCTGAAATGTTTTTAAAGTGAAGTTAATTTACTGGGAGATGGTTACGTAAACTAGAGAGCTTTAATCAGGAGAACTCAATAGGCAAACACCCTGTATAGATTGAGAGAGAGAGAGAGAGAGAGGGAGAGATATAGCATAGAGTGATATAAAAGAGAGGGATATAGAGAGATAGCGAGATGAACAGAAAGAGTGAAGGAAAGAAAGGGTTGATAAAAGAGAGAGGGAGAAAGGGGGAAATGAGAAACTAAGATAGGGAGCAAATAAGAGAGAGAGTAAAAGGGCATGCTACCCTTCTATGCGATTTTCATTACCTCACTTTATGTTTACAGATATTGATAATTATAAATATAAGAAAAGCCCAATGAGAGCGAGGGTAAGGAAAAGAGATAGAGAAAACGAGAGAGAGAGAGAGAGAGAGAGAGAGAGAGATGTTAGGTGGCAATTCGGAGAAACGGAAGGGCCTAGTTGAGACATTTCACCTTTTATCAGTTAACCTCAAATATGAATTCAACTAATCATGAACATTTCAGGGAACTTTTATCGGATGACTATCGAATGCTAAATGACTCAGAATTGCGATGTTTTACTCGCCCGATTGTAGCCGTAATTTATATATACGCCCTCTATATATACCCAATCTCGATTAATTTGTTTCTTATCAGCCAGACTAAAAACGCAAGCAAGCGAGAAAGAATTCAAAAAAAAAAAAAACGAATTGCAATTGCACAACTAGGGATAATCAAAGGTTAGTCAATCAAGGGGCTGATCTCGGTTCAGGGTCCGACAACAATTGGAGCTTAGCCTGAATTCTGTTGAGCATTTAGTTTGGATTTCGCATTTCACTTTGGCTATTAATCGCCTTTGATTCGATTTTCTATATGCTGAGCCCCCCTCGAAAGTCAAGAGCTTAACGAGTTCTTCGTTGTGTTCCAGCTGCCTTGACCCGCTTTCACCCAGCATTATTTATTTATGCATTTTTATTATAATGTTTCTGGAAACGTGAAGCGTGTCGCAAGCTTCGGGCAACCCTCGGCATGCAGCCCAATTGCCGTCAACGGCAAATTGAATGCGATTGCCAACAAGCCGCAGTTGCCGATAAGATAAGCCAAATCCAAACAAACCTTATCAGCAATCTACGCAGAATTTCTTATCGCAACCGGGGGCCTGCCCCCCGCCACTCACCACCCGCCATCCTCTATTGCCCTCCCTTTCGCCCCTATTTACTTACACAACAAACTGCGCCTCGCTGGTGGCAGCCGCCGCTGCCGTGGCCTCCCCGTCGGATATGTCCACCCAGGCATCGCTGTTGTCACTAGACCCGGCGATGGAGGAGCGTTTGTCGCACTGTTTGCCCACCCCGCCGCCGCCGCTGCTGCCGGCGCTGCCTGCGCCGCTGCTGGCCAAGGAGCTGCGGCAGCCGACGCTGGCGCTGCCGTAGAGCACGCCCGCAGCTAGCGAGGATTCGTAGAGACTGTTCGTGCGATGATCCGAGGCGAGCGTTAGCGTGGAGCCGCTGCTGGACAGCTGCACGCCGGAGGCAGTTGCTCCCGCGACCACTCCCACACCTGCTCCCACGCCCATTCCGACTGCGGATGAGTTCTTGCTCTTGCGATAGTTGGAGATGCTCTCGTAGCAATTGGAACCCAGCGAGATGGAGTCCGTGCTGGGTAGACAGGCCTGGTCTTTGCAGCGCTGCGTGGCCAGCGACTCGTAGCAGCCCTTGATGGTGTCATAGATGTTCTCATCATCCTCGTCCGTTGAGGCGGGCCCGGCGCACGCCTTGCCGGCCAAGCGGCTGGGCTGCGCGGGCTTGGCGGGCGCGGGTCGCAGGATTGGCGGCGACTTGGGCAGCACGCGCTTCGGCTTGGGCAATTCCGGCAGCTCGTCGCGCGTATTCCGCCCCAGTGTGCCGGTGCTCAACGTTGCTGTTGTTGTGGGCGTGGCTGGCGGCGCAAATGCTTCGTAGTCGTCGCTGTTGCTGTTCCGCGTGGAGCCCGCTATGGACTCGTAGCCCTCCAGCCAGTTGCCATTGGCTGTGGGCGTGGCCGGAGCTGTTGCCATTGGTGTTGCTGTTGAAGCTGTCGCCTCCTCCACAGTTTGATAGATGTCCTCCACTGGGAGCTGGGGTGTGTCCGGCTCCTTAAGCATTTGGCTTGTTAACTTAAACAGGCTCGACGCCTGCGGCTCAGTCTTGGTCTCCATTGTGGGCGTGATGGGCTCATACATGGGCTCCTCCTGCTCGGCCTGCAGCTCCCACCTCGACTGCTGCTCCAAACGCTGCTGCTGCTGCTGCTTTTGCTGCACTTCCTCGGCGGCCAATTGCTTTTGCTCCATGATCATTTGCTCGCCCTCAATGGCATTCACCAGGGTCACATTCACCGCCTGGTTGAGCAGCAGCTGATTGTTGGAGATCTGCTTGTTGGCCGCCTGGTAGACGAACGAGCTGTTGGGCAGCAGGCGCTGCTCGAAGTCATCGTTGGCCGCCAGCACCAGTTCCCCGTCCGCCGTTTTGGCCGGCGGCTCCGCGAGTATTTTCAGCTTCTGGTCGAGCACCTCGAGTGCGGCCAGGATCTTGGCGTCCGCCTCCACGCAGGGCGAGGGCAGAGGCTCTGCATCCTGCTGTTCAGGTGCTGCCATTTTGATAGGCGAAGGCGTCGCGGATTTCTTGCCGCCTTTGGCGAAGGGCAAGAAGCGCAGCTTCTCGTAGATCGTCGCATATTTCTGCTTGCGCTGCTTCTGCCGCTGCTCCTCCTCAGCCGCCGTGCTCTCCGCATCGTCCAGCTCATCATGAGGGCCGCAATCGTGAGTCAGCGCTGAGTCAGCGGGCTTTGGTTTTGTAGCATCATCCACATCCACATCCGATTGCACACCTTCGTCCGTGCTGGCATGGAGCTCTACTGGAGTCTTGGCCAGCTCCTCGCGCACCACCGCCAGCTCCTGCTCCTTCTGCTCCCGCTGCTGTTGCTGGCTGCGGGCGCGCTTGCTGCGCATCTGCTTGCTGAGGCTGAGCGTGCTGGGTCTTTGGCTCATTTGCTCCTGATGCTTGCGCAGCAGCTGCTGCGGCTTGAGGGGCACCGCTGGTTTCTCCAGCTTCTCGAACTTCTTGATGTTGCGCTGCACCATGGAGCTGCGCACCGATTGCTCCGCCTGCTCCGATTGCACCTGCTGCACGGCTGGCTTCTCCACGATCTTGTAGACATGGGCGCCGCGCGCCAGCCAGACGCCATTCTTGCGCTTCACCTGCTCCAGCAGGCGGGCATCCTTCTGTATGATCTCATTGAACTGCTGCGTCAGCTGGCGCACCACGCCCGACGTCGACGCAGCGGCGGAGGCGTGGCCCGACTCTGCTGCCTGGCTGTGGCTGTGACTGTAACTGTGGCTGTGGCTGGACATGCGTCGCGGCGTGTGATGCTGATGGAATGATTTGCCCGCATGTGTTTTGAAGCTGTATTTGCGACGCGTGCCCGCAGCGCGTGACGTCACGGTCGCCGTGCTCGTGGTCGTATTGGAATTTATGGAATTCAACGTCTGCAGCGACTCGCTGCTGCCGCCATCGAAGCTCGTCGCGCTCAAACTAATGCGAATCGCCGCCGCCGACGTACCAGCTGCTGCTGGCTGCTCACGTCCAGCGCTGATAAGATTCACCTGCTCCCGCTCCCGTTCCCGCTCGCAGACATGCTCATTATCAGATAGACTGCGCTCCCGCTCCGTTTTGCACTTGCTCACGATGTCCTCACGTTTTGGCCACTGCAAACGCTCGCCCGCCGCGCCGCCCGCCTTGACCGCGGGAAAAGACGCACTCGCGCTCGCGTTTGCAGTCGCGTCGCTGCCGCGTCGCAGTTTATTTTGCATTTTGGCCTGTTCGGCGTTTTTGTACTTGTAGAAATTATCTTTGTCGCGTTGTAGTTGCGGTGACGTCACCGGCGCCTCTTGCAGATTGTGCAAGCTGGCGGCGCGTTTTGCTCGCGTTTCGTGCGCGTTCGATAGGCTGGGCCAATCGCGCGCGTTATTAAACGCATTCACCAAACAGCTAACCGACTTATTCAGCTTACGCAACGTGCCCAGCCCCTGCACCTGTCCCCGCTGCTGCTGCTGCTGCTGATGGGCGGCGGCTGCCTCCTCGCTGGCGCTGCTGATGCGCTTGCTCCAGAGCAGACGCAGCGTTTGGACGCCGCGGAAATCGCGAAATGCGCGCGTTTCGCAGTGGCAACTGTTGTTGTTGTTATTGTTGTTGTTGCTGCCTCGATTGTTGTTATCGTTAAGTCTATCGTTATCGTTATCGTTCGATTTATCGCTCGCACTTGCACTTTTCACCAGCCAACCGAGTATTGTCTTTTCTTTACGCGGCGACGCCGACGTCTTTGTCGTTGTTGTTGTTGTCGCATTTCCATTGAGATCGCAGCGAGCTGCTGCCGCTCCAGATGAGGTCGCCATGACGTCCGCTGACAACTGCATGGCTGTGATTATGTCTGCCTTGGCCGGCGACCAACGGCCAATTCACATGGAAGCTACCGCCTCGAGGCCTGAGAGAGAGAGAGAGGGAGAGCATTAGTTAAAGCGAGACAGCAGCTGCGGAGAGAAAGCGCATTGAAATATCTCCAAATCGAGTGGCCAAACTCTTCACGTATGCAAATTATGCGGGGCTCAAGCATAAAGATGGTTTGAAGGGGGACGTAGAGGGGAGGCTGTGCGGCAATTAAAGTGGCATGCTTTATGCACACAATGCGCGCCAGGCTCAAATGCAACAGATGCGGCAGGAAATGAGCCACTTGGCTGCTCAAACAGCCAACGTAAGAAAAAACAAGTTGGGATTAAACACAGAAGCGCTTTAATAAGTGGCCCATAAATATTGATAAAAGATAATAACAATCGAAGGCTGAGTAAAATTAAAAAGAAATTTACAATGAATAAGCCTCGAGAAGATAAGATATTATTATTGTGCAAATTGCACGGATTGTGCAATGCGAATGCGTTTGAGAAATGTTTCTGTATTTATATTTATATCATCTTTTCCTTTTGGATTTCCCTTTTAACTGCTCACAAATAATGATTGATTAAGCTCTTATTGACATCCTTCAACATCTTTCATGATGTTGTTGCATGCTTGGAAGAGTATTTCATCTGCGGCGTGCTGCAGCTGGCTATTCTTACTTCTGATAGAGTAAAGAAGCTTCTCCAAGCCAAGCAAATGGAATCAAATCTTTATTTCGGAAAGCCACAGTTCGGAGGTTGAAAGTAAATCAAAGCTGAAGCGTGAAGCAGGTGAGTTTTAATTGGCATTTGCCAAATTTTGCCTGAATATGCGAATGAGACAACGTTGCGTATGCGCAATTTCAGCAAACAATTGAAGCAAATACAATATGAAATGTAAGTCTTTATATTGTCGTTGGTTGAACCAAACTAAGCTTTGCTTATGCCACATTTACCTGGTTTAAGTTGCACACTCGCACACACACACACTCGCACACACACACACTCGCACACACACACACACGCACGCTGTGCGCGCACAACATTGCGTATGCGTGATATGCTTTTTTGGTAATTCGATCTTATCGACAGCTCTGCGCGCAGTTAACAATATATATATATATATGTATATATGCGTGCCCGCACACGTTGTTGTCGTACACTGCCACGCCCACCGCCGAACTGCCCACCTTTGCGGCTCTGCGACTCTCCGGCTGCCCGCGCACGTTTTTGTCACACACAAATGCCAATTATAATGAGCGATTACATAAAAAGCAAAAATTTCTTTTGCTTCTGTCGTAAAAAACAGTTGTATTTTTTTCGTTGTTGAGCCGCTTTTGTTAGCTGTTGTCGTAGCTTCTGCTAGACACCCCCCTCGCCCCTTGCCCCTCGCCCCTTTCTCGTGTGGCAATGCCAGCTGCTTGTCAGCATTTGCGATGAACGCGTTGCGAATAACAAAATAATTTTGCGCTTTGGCAAATGGTATTTAAACAAAATATTAAATACGAGCCAGGCACACACACACACACATACTTACACACAACAAGCACACACACACATACGTACACACACACACATGCGCACACACTTGCAATGTAAATAAGAAGCTAAAATTGTTGATTACGCAAACGTTTATTAGCCATATTTTTCATTTTGCCGGCTTCATTTGGGCCTATAGAAAAACTTATTTGACATCAAATATCATGTTTATTGAGTGCGAAAATAAATAAATATATTACGAAAATTTCATAGACAAATTAACTGTGTGTATTCCCATGCCCATACACATACATATACATATCAATTCGATGTGAGATTCCGATCTTCGCCTGGGAATATCGAAGATCTGATAAAATTCTGTGCATATTTCTAAATTTGCATTAGACAGAAAAGAGCACGAAAATTAATTGGAATTAGCATGCAAAATGAACAGAAATTGAATTAGTTTATAAATCTTTGAAGGCGCGTCGCATTCAAATTGATTTTTAAGCGTTAGGCGATGCCAATGTCACTCGGGTTCTCAGCCCTAAGGCCAGGTTAACAGCTTTTTGGCCCGGCCAATACACAATGAAACAAACAAAAACAAAAACAAAAGCAACAAAAACAAAAGCAGCAACTAAATGCTTTGCATATTTAAAAGTCCGACGAAAATGGAAAATGTAAACAATGCGAAGCGAACGCAAATGCATCGAGAAGTTATGGGAATGAAAACAAAAGTCTGGCGTAGCTCTGCAGCGACTCTCACTCTATATGGAGAGCTGCACCTGCAGCTGTGACACCTTTTTTGTTATATTTAAATACCCTGTAAATACCTGGCCTAACCAAGTGCCAAGTGTGTGACAGTTGGAGAGCTGACATTGACAAATTATATGTCATATATGTATGTATGTATGTATAAACGAGCATATGTCAAGGCAACAAGTTCGCTGTGAGCAGAACTAGTTCGAAAACCAGTTCTTGAGCCGAATCAGCGAGTATCTTAACAGCTCATTCAGCTAGGGCTGGAGTATAGGTTCGAACCAGTAACTTTTCTGTTGCGTGCAAATAGCTTTTAATAACATCTTGCTTTGAAGCGCATTAGAAGCTGAAATTTGGTTCATTTCATGTTGAAAGGGTAAAAGATGAGCAAAAGATATATATAAGTATATATGTTCATGTATGTCTATGTAATTCTTAGGGTAAAAGATGCCGCCTTTTGCCTACGAATATTTATATGTTAATATTACAACTTTTCCCTTAAGAATGACATATGCATGCATAAATAGATATATACGTATATCCATCACGTTTCAAAATATAGAACTATGATTTCTGTTATATATACAAAAACTGTTATCTGTGCCTTTTCTTTATGCTGACTCCTCTAACAATCAACTTGATTTCAAATACTTTTACGGCCTACAGGGTATCTGCTGGTCGACTCCTCTAACTTTGGGCTAATTTATTTCATTGCAATGCATTTGCATTTGTCAGTTGCATGGAAATGCCTTTCGAAAAGATGCACAGCCAGCTGTGCCCATAAACAGATGCAGATGGCTTATATATTTATTGAGACATCCGTCTGCAATATAAAAACAAAAACTGGTCATAATTTAAGTGAGATTTTGTACAGTTAGTTGCATTGACAAACTCACGTTCAGGTGAAAGTGACAAAGTTAATAAACACAACAGAAAAGCTTCCACTTGAAGCCCAACACAAAAAGCTAGCTGCAGCTAGCCTAATGTCTGGCCAATGACAGATATCATTGTTCAGGTGGAATCTTCGATTGGACACGCAATGGCTAAGACAAGAAGAAGAAATGGCCCGATAAGCTGCTGCTTCTGAATGTGAATGAATGCGGAAGACTCGGCGCGACCCCAGATAAACCTGGGAATTATTCACCAAAGCGATAAACGATAAGCGATGCATTGAAATTTCTATAAACTAAATCAACGAGAATTTATGTAGATATTTATGCGTACCCGAAGAAGAAGAAGAGACATGCCATTAGAAATGTGAAAGTTTACTTTTCTTTTTGTGTTCGGCCTTTTGTTTTTAGTCGCTTTGACTATTTCGGCGGCAAACTAATGAACTGTCTCGAGAAAAGATTTAGTGAAAATTTCGTCACGATCTTAAGAAGCGTTTTTAATGAGCCACCAAATTGGCTGATAATGAATTCCATTTGTTTGTTTTTGTGTGTGTATTACGGAAGGGGAAAATTAAATGCTAAAGTTTAAGAAACTAACTTTAATCGATTATTAATTGCAGTAGATTGGAATGCCTCTTATTTAAAAGTAAATCTGTTAACAATATCCATCCATTAACAGAGCATGTCTCTGATTGGGAACTAAATCTGTTAACAAAGTTAACATTAACACATCATGTCTCTAATTTGGAATTAGATCTGTTAACAATGTTAACTTTAACAGAGCATGTCTCTAATTGTAAAATCCCGTATGTTAACAGAGTTAACATTAACAGATAATGTCTCTTATTGAAAAGTAAAGCTGTTAACAATGTTAACTTTAACAGAGCATGCCTCTAATTGGGAACTAAGTCTGTTAAGAAAGTTAACATTAACGAGCATGTCATCCAAATGCATAAACAGAATCTTATAATTAACTGATTGAGATTAAAGATTTCTACTGTGAGGCAGCAAAATAATGCAAACTCTATTTAAAATATGTTTAAGGCTTTACATAATAAACACTGAATATTCAAGCAATTCTATAAAATACACTCCAAGGCCAAAGCTGGGCATAGCACTTTATATGCGTTGCCCTTCGAACGAACATTTAAAGAATCTATTTAAAGTGTCAATTGAAACGTGTTTCACATATTTTAGCCAATTAAGGTGGAGCTGAACTGCCAAACAAGTTAGTAATATAGGATTGTATTGTTTCACGGGTGGAAATTGGATGAAAACTGATGTTTAAATTGTAAAAAAGCTGCACTTCTTTGGCTAATTCTACAGTCTATTAAACTTAACTTACTTAATTTAAATAAACCGAATTATAGACATTTATTTATTATGATTTTAATTGCCGATAAACACGTTAACATCACACTTAACACGTCCCACTTCCACCCACAAGGACCTTTGACTGAAAAATATTTATTGTGTTATGTTTCAGCTTGCATTCGGTTTTTATTTTTTGTTATGGCCGGTTGCCCGGGCAACAAATCCATTGCATGCAACCACCCGAGCCGAATGAAAGGCGCCTCAACCAACCCCTAGAAGTGGCGGAAATTCAACCCTAACCAAGTCAATGCCACACGTTGGGGCTGGTCAACACGGCGTATGCTTTGCAACACATTAAACAAGCGTAAACAAATAACAAAAAAGTATACACATATTGAGGGGGAAGACTTGGGTCGATAGTTTTCTCGAGGGTTTAATTCTATTTGCATGACATATGCCCATTCGGTCTGACCATCTGTCTGTCCGTCTGTCTGTCTGTCTGTCTGTCCGTCTGCCCATCTGTCTGTCCGTCTGACTGTCTGTCCGTCTGTCTATACATCTGTCTGTCCGTCTATGGCTCCCTTTGTGCGAATTATTGAAGTGCCTGGCCTGCTTTGTATATGCGTTATTCGAGTCCGTTTTCAGTTTTCATTCATCCAACTTATGTTTGCCATTTCGCCTAGTTTATGGCAAATTCAATTAACTAAATTAAATCACATATACTATATATGGAACAATATATGATGGAATATAATATTCTATAAGGTATATGAGTTTTAGCAAATTTCCCATTTCCCAATAGCAAGCTATTGCCTAATGTCTGACCAATGACAGATATCATTGTTAAGAGCATAAAATCAAGAGGTAAAAGCCATTAACAATATTTCAGTTCTATACCAAAATAACCCGATTCTACCTGACTTTTTATGTCTGTATATTTGAATACCTCTATAAAACGATTCGACATACCAAATTTGGTAAGTGCAGCTCTTTTATTTTAAGAGTTCTCTGAGTTGGGGTTTGTTTAAAGCTCGTGCTCGTAGGATAAGCATATATAGCTTCTTGTGCACAGAACCGCATTTCAAATTTGTTAGAACTTATATATAAATAGACCTTTCCATACATATATATATGTATTTTTACCTATAATAACTGATTAAGGCCGCTGAGCATTAGTCATTTTTGGGTTTGTTTATCACGCCGTGGACACACATATGGTGCAGCACCATGTATTAACTAATTAGTCAGATTTGTTATATATTAACAGCTAGACTTTTGGCCATTACCAATGCAGCTTATCTGCTGTCAATTTTTGTTGCTGACTTAGACCCAGAGGCTACATATAGATAGATATATATACATATATATACTCTAAAGCTAATGCACTTGTATGCATATTAACTGCATTCCAAGCTTTGTGGCAACTCTTACAGACTGCAAAGAACCGCAAAACAAAAAGTCAGGTGTGTAGAGAGGGGTTGCAGGGGGGGGGGGGTGGTTGGTTGTTGCCAAGTAGGCGCTGAAGGTAGTCTGGGAGACCGCATAAGCCACAGAGGCGTGTAATTAGCGCGCAGCATTGGCAAAGTAAAGTTATTGTTGCTTCTTGTAGTGCTGTAATACCCTAGGCGAGACGGTTATTTTCAATTTGTGAAGAACTATGTAACGCATAGAAGAAGACAACGCTCAAGTAAGTTAGGTAATTGTAAGCTTTACCTTAAATATTAACATGAACTTATCAAAATATTGATTAAAAGTATATACATAAAAACATAAAATATCGCTAAATCCAAAAGAAGCCATTTCTCGGGAATAGTTTTGTATAAGAGACGCCTTTGCAAGGGTATTTACACTTCGGCATGCCGAAGGTAGCTGTTCTTCCTTTTTTTTTGTTGTTTTTTTTCTCTGTTCTTCACATGAGCACAATTAACGGTAGCTGCGCCGCTTAACCGTAAGATGAGCCATCTCAGCTGTAGGCACAACATGGCCAGCATTAGCCATAGGCCAGGCGCAGAGGTCAGTTCTGAGGCCAAACAAAGAACAGAAAAAAAACGTCAAAGCTAAGCAGTTTACAGTTAAAGAACAGCAAAAGAGCAAAACTAAAAAGCAAAAGCCGCATTGCATTTAATTACCATTAAGTCGGGCCACCGCTGTATGAGCAGAAGAAGTAGCAGCAGATGTCATATATGCACATACACACATACATACATACAGATATAATCCACGATATGGTAGAAAAAGAGAACATACAAAAAAAATAACACTTGCAGGCGCTCGAATTGGCAGGCTTGGCAGGCCCCACACACACACGCACACACACACAAATACACTCACGGCCTGTTCTTGGTGAAATTTTTGTGCAGAAGCTGCTGCTGCTGCTGCCGCTGCTGTTGTTGTTGTTGTAACTATTTTTATATGTGGGCTTTAGCCAAGTGGTTTGGCTAGATTCTTGGCTTAATTTGATTTTGTGGGCGTTTCACTTTTGCCAGCCACTTTCGTTTCACCTTACACACACACACGCATACGCATACACAGCCTACATGTGTGTGCCAAATTTTGATTACTTTGATTAATGCACATCATAGCTATTTTTTTATTTTTACCAATCACAAGAGACGACATAAACGCAAGTAAAGAGCTTATGCGCGCGCGCAGCTCATGACAGCGAACACACACACGTACAACGAGAGAGCGAGACACAAGCGACCGTCCCATCGAACGACTGCGAGGCAACTGAATAGCTGAGCTGCGGTGGTCGCTGTGAGAGCTGCGACGTGAGCAGCGACGTCGCTGCCAGCAGCGCTGCGAGAGCATCGATGGCTGCGCTTGCGTCGCGCCGTTTCGCATTCCTGTGCATTGGCTGCATTTTGTTCTGATTCTTATGCTGCTCTGCTGGCTGCTGGCTGCGCTGCATTTCTCCACAAGTATGCGATGCATGTAACGCCACCGCCGCCGCCGCCGTCAACGACCCACAAAAGTGGCTGCCTACTTGGGTGAAGCTGCGCCCGCTGGCGGATGCAAGTTGCAAGTTGCAAGTTGAAGTCACTTAAACAGCGCCTGTTCTTTGTGGCAGCAGCGTTCATTGGCATTTGGCTTGTGTGGCGTTGCAGCGGCGTTTTAATAAGCTAAACAAATTTTTAATTAAGACGCTGGGCACTAATTGATTTAAAGCCTGTTGCCTTCTCACTTCCACACCTCATCTCAGGCCTGTGGAATGTGTCTGCACAATTGGCGTAAATCCCATTAGAGACGCGCACGGAAACAAGTTTTGGCTTTGGTTTTGGTTTTGCTTTTCGTTTGTGACGAAAGCCAAACACCAAAAAAATGTACACACACAACACACACATACACACATTCGTGCGCGCGCTGAAGACCCGATAAAAACAAATAACACAACAACAAAACAATTCAATACCCGTTCGAGACGCAAGTTCTTGCCAAGTTCAACGAACAACAGCACAAAGCAAACGGCACACAAAAACAAAAACACAAGAAAGCGCAAAAGCAATTTAACGTTTTACTGCTTTTGCTGTGTGTGTTTTTGTTGTGTGTGTGCGAGCGAGACGCATTTCAAGCTCGCCGTTTAGGGTGACCATGCAGCGCTGTTAAAGTTATTATGGTGTCCAAAATATTGGAATGCATTTAACAGCCGCTTATCAGCAATGCCGCGCATCAAACTGTGTCCATTCAAGAAAAAACCAAGACAATGCCAAAGAGCTGTGCGAACATTTCGCAAGCCCCAAACTGCGGCGACCCGCAAACCTAGTTTTCATTTTCATTCAATTCAAAATACCGCGCAAAAAAAGGCGGCAACAACAAGCCAAACATGGGCCTGTCAGTGGCTGCAACTCGCGGCCCCATGCAACAGGTGGAGAGGGAGAGGGAAGGGGAGGGGCGAGGGGTTGGGGACACAGTTTCATCTGCCACAGCGTCTATTTATGAGCCAACAGCATGTGGCAAGCGGCAAAGAAGACGTTAAAAACGACAGTAGCATTGCCATTGCCCCACACTTGTTGCCCAGCCCCGCCCCCTTGCTGCGCCACACGTGTAATTTGCATCAGGTGGGCGCTCCACATTTGTGCACCAACTGTGCCACGCCCCTTTGCCCACTCGCAGCAGCTGCTCTACGCGAACATTAAGAGAGAAGAAGAAAAACACTGTAATTATCGACACAATTTTCGACTGACGAAATACTACGAACACGCGTACTGTGCCTAGAAGTAAACAGCTCCCCTTCCCTCACCCCTTTCTATACCCTATCCCTAAAGGGTATATCTCACTACGTATCTCTTAATGCGACGAGCTCTTGAGATGTTAAATCAGAGATAAATGAGCTTGAACATCATGTGCAGTACGTATTTTGTCAATATATCTGCCTCATTTCCTAAAATCGATAAATATCGATGTTTAAAGAGCGTTTTATAAACATATTTCGGAGCTTTTAAACGGGTAGCTTTCAACTCTGGCTGTATTTTACTTCTGGAATACATAACCTTAAATCACACTCTAAAATTATGCAGGGTATCTGCTTGTCGACTAGATATCGGTCCCATTTTCTTAGAATCGATAAATATCGATTTCTAAATAAGGTTTTTAATATATTCCGGAGCTTATAAGAGGGTATCTCTCACCCAGCCTCAAATCGGACTCCAATATTGATTAGGGTATTTACTAGTCTACTAGATATCAGCCCCATTTTCTTAAAACCGATAAATATCGTTGTCTAACCACTTTTGATCAGCGCTTATAAGAGCTAGATACATATATGAAATAAGTTCTCTTTTTTATCTCATGTTATGCATAGCTTGGATATCTTTCACTTCTGGAATACCTAACCTCAAATTCGACTACAAAATTGAACAGATTATCTACTAGTCGGGCACTCTCGACTACACCACGCTGACTTCCTGTAAAATATTCTAAATATTTGTTAAATTATCCACAAATGTTCACAATTTTTGTTTTTATTTAATTTTTGTAGATCTTACTGAAGAGTATTTGCGATTCGGTGCGTATGGCCCATAGACTTCTTTGGTCTAGTTTATTTATCGCAGAACTCATTTGGCGGCTGACGTCAGAGACTTTGAGATTTGAGAGCTGAAACAAATGCGAACTTCTGGCTGAGCGGAAAAACGACTTTCCAAATGTCGCATGCAATGGAAATGGAAATGGAAATGGATATGGAAATGGAAATGGGTATGGAAATGCAAATGGAAATATGAAATGTGATAGTTCAAAATCGAAATGGCAAAATTTCGCTTGAAGCTCAGTTCTCCGTTCTCTCCGACCTTGCCCCCTCCCCGCGGAGAAAGGGGAGGGGTCCAATTTGAACGTGATTTGCGTCGAATGCGCAGCGAGACTGTGCCACGTACTTCACGCGGTCGTCGCTCGATGATTCGTGATTAATCAGTTAACTCTGGCCAAGCCGTATCGCAGCAGGTAAATCGAGAAGAAAGTCGCCAAATGCCAAATATCAGCTAACAAGCGCGTGGGCCTGACTCTACGAGAGGCAAACACAAACAAAAACAAAAAAGGTTTTAAATCAGACGTCATAGTCTAAACTCACAGGGAATTTGATAGCTGAGTAAGCATTTGGGAAAAATAGTTAGCTGAGTCAGCTTGACTAGCAGATACCCTATGCGGCAGGGTCGCTCTGACAATATGCGCGCTTTGGTTTCCCGATGGAAGCTGTACTTTTCTAGCAGAAGGTTCGAACCTTCAACTTTGAGTGAAAGCTTAACAGCTGAATTTGAGCCGGAAACCTCTCGCTTTACAGTTCGAGAGTCAAAAGATGTCGTCATAGATCCGAACATCTGTTGCAGACGGCATATATGTATGTCTTAACCAGCCAGATCGAATAACTATATCAACACTTGAAGAACTTTTTCGTTATTCAAGAAATCTCAATCAAACTTGATATTTATGTTGTTCCAGATCAAGATCGAAATACTATATAACATATATATCTTTGTGGGAGAAATCGAAATGAGATTTATTATAGAAAATTTGTCTGTTCTAAAGCTACTTTTCAGGAACTCTGCAAAATGCACGCCACAAAGTCTTAAGCTATGTCAATAAAGAGTATTTCAACTTCGGTGTGTTGATTTTTGCATTTATATTGGTTTGAGCTTAGGCTCGTGTGCTTTTATGGGCTACTCTTGTGGTTCAAGGTTCGTTTCATGTGAATATGAACAACAAGTGGAATTCAGCTTAAACTTAACAATACCCTCTCCACAGCACACACTCTTCTAGATTAGAGGACATTCAAAGTGAGCTCAGCTTTGGAACACGTCGCGTTGAATGAACTCTCTGGGCCACATTTTGGAATTGCGTTCGATTCGAGTCGCCCACGGGCCTGACACCGTTTCGGAGAGCTGCCAAAATGAACAACATTGAACTATATAGAATGCGATAAACATGTTCAATGTGAAATCATTGTCGCACGACTTGCAACAGCCAAATGCCAAATGCATAACAATGAGCAGAAAAACAAAACAAATCGAATCGAATATTCGATGCGGAATTTCACAAAATTTGAACATAAATTGGGGACTGTGAAAAGAATAAAAGCAAAGCAATGATCATTAGCGATGACAACTTAATGATCACCGATAACTGATCACTTATCACCGATCACTGATCAGTGCGACAATCGATCAGCGAAGCGCTTGCGATGTCAGAAACTAGTTGAAAACGCGCGGCAATTACGTGTTTTTCCAGCTAAACACATAAATATACACACACATGTCCATTTAGCAGAGGGAAGGGGGAGTGGAGGGGCTTAAAAAACTGCTGATGTTAAATGTTTTAAACATTCGCAGCAAAGTTCATTGGCTGGCGCAACAAATGCATTGGCAGTCACAATTTTAGGCCAGGCATACAAAATTGTGGAGAGCGCGCCGAACGGCTGGCACGTGCGTGGAGACAGACTTTTGTGCGGCACTGTAAAATCGAACGGGTTTGGCAGCGTCGTCGACTTGGGTCCAGCATGGTCCACTTGACGCTTTCTTCGGCATGTGCCGCGTGAGTCAGAGCCACAGGAATGCCCCCCAAAGCAGCAGAAAAAACCGGGTCAGTTCGGCTCAGAGTCTACACTCAGGGAAAGAACCTCGTAAAATGCACAAATTCCGAAATTTACAATCTCTAAGCTGGGCGGAAAAGAACAGAAACTCAACTAAAGCGGAACTTTTATAGGTCACATTTGGTACATATTGCTCTGTCTTTAATCTTAACTCATCAAATTTACATATTCTGGCATTTACAAGAACTAAGCTGGGGGAGAAAAGAAAAAACTGAACATTCTTATAGAGCACATTTGCTGCATATCATCTTGTCTCTAATCTTAACTCTGAAAATGCAACGAATCTGAACTAAATTCTTCTTCAACTTGTCGCTGTTCTTCAACGGCATATGTAATACATTTTGTTTTGTCTTTAATCTTAACTTTTGCATACGCGTACGTGCTTTGACTTGATTTGAATTTATTGTGTGCCTCGTATAAAATTCTTTAAATTGTTTTAGTCTTGTTATAATCTGTGTATGTGACAGGGAGAAGGGAGCATCTCCAATCCTATAAGGTATATATATTCTCGGTCAGCTAATATCTAGAGACCTGAGATTAGGGACTTCTGAGCGTAGATCCTCCCAGTGCCCACGCAGTACGAACTTATTTCTGAATCGAATCGATCAAGCAACTTGTTGCCGATCCAATCGATAAGAATCGATATCGTAATCCTATTTCTTGAGCAAATCTCTAAGGTTTCAGGGGCTACCCTCACCAAATGTAACCTGCAGCTTCTACGACAACTTCATGCACTTCATTTCGCCCAGTGTATCGTTAGCATAAACCCAATTTGATCTTAAACTGAACGTTGAGTCAGGCAAAAACTGTCAACACGCCTACACGCCTACAAATTATGTGCATCTATGAGATACGATAAAGAAAAACTATGAATTGTTATTGCTACGAACAATTATACTACGAATAGTTTGGGCCCAGACCCACCCACGTTGTGGCCAAGCTACAATTTGTTATGCAAATCATGAGCTAAATAATAATAAGAAAATTAATAATAATAACAATAATATGTAAAAGAAGCTGTGCACACACGAGCTGTTCCCATTCCCATTGGCTTTCATCGCTTGTTGGAAATGGAAATGGAAAGTGTTTCATCTTAACTCTCTCGGCAGATGTTGTTAATTTGTCTGCATAACAATGTTATTATGGTTAATTTTTCATGGCTGCAAACGGAAAACTGGCGAATGTGTTTATTACAGAATTACATTGACATTACCAGACGCATTACACATCAACTGGCCGCCAGTTAAGGCACTCGACTCGACTCGACTCTTGCCTCTGCGGGCTTGCCTCTCCGCACTTGCACAGACTATTTGCCATAATGCTTAGCTTGTTTTAAACGAGACAGGAAGAAATTGTTGTGTGCACACAATTGTGGACAAACAACACTGTGCTACAAGCTTGACTAACTTACGTGCTCGTACGCAATGCAACCGATCGCTGTTCAAATTTGCGCGTCGCTCTTCTATGCGATTTTCATGGCCTCAATTATGCTTAATAGTTAACACTTCATGCCTCTTGCTTCTCTCTCCCATGATATATTTCTCTTATTTTTGGTTTTTTGCTGTTTTACTCTCGTTTTATCCCTTTTTCCTCGACCCCGTACTCCCATTTCCACTCCTTCTCTCACTCTGACACATAAACCCGTATGAACGCATTTTGAATGCATCGGACAGGGAGTCGACCTTTTAAGAAAGTTGTTTTAGCTCTGTCAATACCTTTGCCATGTTGTTGGTCGTGTATTGCTATCTCTGTCTCTTACTTGATCTCTTACTCAATTCATTTGTCCCACTTCCTCTCTCTACATCTTTTCATGGTCACCTTTCTATGCGATTTTCAAAAAGTCATGCTCACAGACTTAAATGTTTTTAAGTGACACTTCCTCTGCCTCTATATTTCTTTCGTTCTCTCTCTCTCGCTCTCTCCATCTGTTCATGATAGCCTTTCTATGCGATTTTCATAACTTCGAGGTATAATAAACAATAGCTGGTACTCAAATTGTTGTTGGCCAGTGTAATCAAATATGTAACTGTAACTATCGCAAGTGAACTTTTAAATTACTTAAGACAATAAACATTGAGCAAGTGCTACTGAGAAGCGCCCAAAGGGTGTGGGGAGAGCATTACAAATATGTGAAAACACCGCGATAAAAACTGGCAAGATTTCCGCAACTTGGCCAGCTGGCCAACTGATCATCTTAGCTGATCATCTTAGCTGATCATCTCAGCTGATCATCTTAGCTGATCATCTTAGCTGATCTATTGCTAAGTGGAAGAGACGCAAAACTTTCGTCGAAACGCGTTGCCAACCTTTATTTGTCTTTAGCAGCTTTCTAAAATAAAGTAAATTGCCAAAGAAGGGCGTAAAGAGCCAGAATAAACAAACAAACAAATCAATTTGTTGTTGTTTCTACAAATGTGTGTGTGTGCATGTGTGTGTGTGTGTATGTGTGTGCGCGTGTGCCTCTGTGTGTGTGTGTATCTCATGGATTACTCAAATAACAGTGCGTAATAAGTGGCTCAGATAAACGTAGAGCAAATCTGAAAAACAAATACAATTTGCATGATTCAGAGAGTTTCCATTGACATGCGATACCAGAGGAGGCAGCGACAAACGGACTTAGATATCCACACATCCATAAACATATGTATATATAAATGTGTGTATGTGTGTGTGTGTGTGTATATATATTTCTGAGAAAACGTTTGGCCGATAAGCGCAGCTATAGCGCACTTTTTATCGGCATAATGCAATAAAGAGAAGGCGCTCGTTTAAATTGGAGTATTGTTAAAAACAAACGGAACAGCATTTCCTTTGTTAAAAAGTTTATGTTTTTATGAATAAAAGGCCTATACATAATAAATATACAATACATATTGTATATACCCCTGCCTATCCCTGGCTTTTAGGCTAATGTCATTGCCAAACTTTACCAAACATATTGCCCAATAGAATGATTGAAAAAAAGTTAAACTATTTCAATTAAGAAATATGATCTTATTCTGATAAGCTTTGGCTTATCAATGCACTTACATTTTGAGGCGTTTCGTAACTGCTTTTTGGATTTACTCAATCAAAGCAAACTAAACTTTATTCGGTCATAAGAAACTCTTTGTATCGATCTGTTATATAAACTGATCTAATTATGCGACTTCTTTTCATATGCAAAGCGAGCGCGCATTATGTATTTGTTTAAGCAACGCTTTGCTACGCGAATTCGTATGCACTTTCCCGTTGCCGGCTAAGCAGCTGTTGCTGTTGCTTTTGCTGTTGCACTTGCCACATTTTGTGGCGCACACTTTTACTTTTGTTTTAATTGCCAGCGCCCCACAAGCGATCAATCACAACGCGGTTGCACAATGCCAATTGGTTTCGATAACAAACGGACACAGACACCGAAAACGTAGACGTAGCCGTAAACGAGCCCGAATCCGAATCGGAATCCGAATACAATTGCAACCCGTTTGCCGATTTATTGCTTTCTTACGATCGCGTCCGCGAGCACAACAAGACTGAAAAGTGAGTGAGACCTAAAGTTACAGCAGCGCACACGCTGCCGACGCCAGCGACACGAAGCTTGCAGCTGAAGCTTTAACGCCGAGGAGGTCAGAGCTCACGAAGCGACACCACACAGAAATGGACTGGAGAGCGGCATTGTAAAGCTTGGACTGCTGCCAATTAGGCTGGCGCCTCGCAAGAGCTTTCAGGCGAACTGCTCTGCAGGGTCAGGCGCAGCGACTGCGTGCCTTAAGTGACGCGCGCAGAAACAACTGCGCATCACAGGGTGCTCCCGCCGCGCAGCTAACACAACAGCCAATTAGCAGGCAGCATCGCAAGAGCTTTTGCGCAAAGTTCTTTTATGCGTTGCGCAGGGCTGTTTACCCGGCAACGGTAAATGTTGCTAACTGTGCTCATTTTTGGCAACAACAAAAAAAAGAACAACTTGTGTCAATAAAAAAGCAAATAAAGAATTCAAAACACGTTATGGCCGCAGATTTAACTACTTACATGGAGCTGGTTTTGTTTTTGTTTTCTATCGCCCAAGGGGCTCGATCAGCACAAAACGAGAAATGCTCCGCTCATTAGAAAGTAAAGTAAAACGCTCGAAGATGTTCAATGAAATTGCTTTGACGACCACATGAGCGTGTGTGTGTGTGTGCGTGTGTGCCCAAAGGCCAGTGCTGCCCACCTGTGTGAAAATTGGCCAAAAGTGAGCGTTTTACTTGCCCAATTTGTGCTGTCCAAGTTGTCAGACAGGAAGATCGACGAAGCAGGCGGCAGAGGATCACAACACGATGTGAAAGTGTGGCGCAAAGAGAATACGAATAGGCTAGAATGGCAGTGAAAATGGAAAACTGCGTCACTTCCTATGAACAACTAAGGCCAATCGAGAAGTTGTAAAACTTGTTTGAATTGACTTTAAACTTGGCCCAGAAATATACTTAAGATTGTATTAAGGAAGTACAGTAAAACATCTACAACTAAGTAAATGCTTGAGCTTATTAGATAATCCATTCAGGGTTAGTTTATATCTAGGAATTCTAGTTCTAGCTTATCTTAAGCTAAGTGTGTAATTCCCGCATTGTAAACAGATTTAAAAAACTTTATTTTATGCTTATTTGTGTATATATACTTTATTCATAAACCGATTTATACATACTCTTTTTTGTTAGTAAATTTAAACTCTTGTTAACATGCTACTTACTTTTAACTTTTAGCAAATTTTGTCGCTGATGCGCAGTGTAGATTAGAAATATTAAAAGTTGAGTTTTCTGACACACACACACACTCATAATCTCTCTCTCAATAGTGTGTGGGTCGTTAGTTAGTACAAGTTTTTGCTTTGCGGTAATATAAGGTTTTGTTGGAAAAGTTGTATGCCTAAGTTTTCAATTATCACTCTACGTTCAATATCATATATTGGTGCGAGAAAAGGGTGCATTATGTTATATGGCTATAAGTTATAGCACAAGTGCTGCAAATCGTGCACGGGATTCTTTTTCTTTTACTTTATCTTTTCGTTTCTTATGTAAAAAGGTAATCCAACAAAAAATATATATATCTGTATCGCATATGTCGTTTAATTCTAAGTACATTCAAAAATTGTGACAGTACAAATACTTAAAGCATTCCCATTACATTTGTTGATACACATTTTATAATATAACCGATGCAAAATAGTCGCAACATCCCTGATAAATATTGTTGTTCCGCCCCTTTTGATTAGTCAACTAATTCGTGTATATGTAGGCGCATATACTATATAGATGTATATATATATGTATATACTTTTATTTAAACAAAGGCAAACAAAAACACTTTACGATTTCTTTCTTTTGCGTTTTGCAACAAGGACTTGCAATTCATAAGTTGCTTGAGATGGTTAATTAATATATAATACAATAAAATAAATATTAAGCATAAAAGTAAAATAAAATTACATTCATTTTGAAAATGTTTTTGCTTTCTATATATATGTTTGCGTGTGTGTCTGTGTGTGTTGTGTGTTGTATTTTATCTACTAGAATTTAAATTTTTCACTTTAAAGATTTGCTGTGATTGGATTTAAGTTATTTGTTGTTGTTTGTTATTGTTTTGTTACGCTAAACACTAAACATTTCGTGTTCTTGTTGGATTTTGCCCATTATTTTCATCAATTTCACTAAACTAATATTTAAAATTTCATTACTTTCACACAATGCACTTAACAATTTCGTCAGAAAAAAATCGTATCAAAGAGTCTGCATACGTTTCTATTACAAAATATATAATCATAATTAATATTCATTTCATCTGCTACTGCAACTGCTTCTTCCACTCCTTCCAGCTAAGATCCTCTCCCAGTTGGCGCCTTAAGTCGAAATCGCATCGTTGAGCAACGCGTTCAGCTCCCGAATGTGCTGGGCCTTGGAGCCGGTGGCCGTCGAGGCGCCACAAGCGCGTCCAGTATAGCTGTGGATAGGATCAGGATTGCAGATAATATATTAATGAATGATGCCTTTGGCCATTTGAGCACAATCAAAAGTGAGTACACATAACATATTTGACTATTTGATTTGGTTAGACAACATGCACTTAATATTATATATTTAGCTGATAGATAGAAGTTCAGTTAAAGGGCATGTTCCATGAAATGAGTTTTAGCCAGTATTAGAAATGATGCGTAAACAAGAATAATGCAGCGTAATATTCGATAACCAGGGCCAGAACCGGGCTAATCCCCCCGCCATAAAGGAACACACAAGGACAGAAGATGTGAACAGGACACCAAAACCCAAACCTTAATCAAAATATAATAATGCATGTTGGCGTAATTCATGAATATTCAAATAAAACCTGTTGGGTCTATAAGGAATTATAGATCGGGTACATTTCTTTTTGCCGTAGGGATTCTTATGTAAGCACCTGGGATGAAATAAAGACTGTCTTTTGGGTTCTCAAAGATAAAGCGTTCTTTGAGATTGTATTTTGTAGTGTATATGTATTCGGTGTATGTTTGTTTGTTTCGGTTAAAAGACAAACATTGAACAAACATACAAAACGTAAAGTTCCTGGATCAGTAAGGTTTACGTAGTTGGTTGGGTTCGTAATATCAGTAAAAACAAAAGAAATAAACATACAAAAAATGCGCGTGCGACGAACAGAAATTAAAATGGCTTAGAACAAAAATAGTTGCAATAAGATTAGAAAGTTAGATAGTAGGAGGTATTAATAGAGAGCGTGTGTGCAGGAGAGATTGGGAGGTTAGTTTCGGCTTATGACAGAGTATCGAGTCGTGTTGCCTATGAATTCGATGTGGAACCCATGAAACTCAACAGACATGCCAAATTGCGTTTGAATGGGAACAACAGAAACAAACAAGAAAAATAAAATGCAGTCTCCCAAAATAAGTGGGAGGGTAGAGACGTAGCAAACATAGAAACGAACAAGATTAATTTGGAGTTGTTCAAATTTAGTCTTCAGATACAGAGAGCAAGAGAGAGAGAGAGTTATATTGCAGATAGATAGATAGTTGGTTGCTGATATAGATAGATCGTAGTTTGGTTTAGATTTAGGTTTAGATAGTTATAGTTAGGTAGTTAGGTAGGTAGTTCGATTGACGCGCAGATCGAGTATGCAGGTAGTATTACGAGATATCTTTGATTGCTGCCCTCTCACCTAATTTTACGTCCGGTTTTTGTCTTGCGCACGCCCGGCGCGGCCGCATCGCCCGCGGGCCTATTGAAATCGTGACGTACGTTCTTTAAATCGAAATGCTTGGCGGCATTAAACTCGGCCGTGGCGCTTGTCGCCGTTGCAACGGCATCACCTTTATCGCTGGCGAACATGCGACTTAGCCAGGGTTTCGATTTTTTGTCGGAGTTAGAATCGGAATCGGTATCGGATTCGTGATTAGTATTATCAGTGGTAGTAGTAGTTGTATTGGAGAAGGTGGATTGTTCATCGCTTTGGCTGTAACAATAACACATACACAGAGAGAGAGAGAGAGAAAGAGAGAGAGAGAGAGAGAGGACAAGATTTTGGTTTGATTTTGCTTGGTTTTTCATCTTTTTTTTTAATTGGATATTACGTATTTGAATTGCTTTGCCAATTGGTACTTAAACAAACGGATAGGATAAGGATAATTCAAGGAACAAAACATTCTTGATACTCAACAACAACATCATTAGTTAAGTAAAAGAAAATGAAACAAAACTAAACGATAATCGTTCGAGATAAATCAAAAATCAAAGATCATAAAAAAGCCATGCAAATAAAATATATGATTACGATGTGTGCGTGTGTGTATCTGTGTGTGTGCGTGGGCGTGTGTGTATGTGTGCGTTGTCTAGTCGGTTCACATGAAGCCAATTCACGCTGATGAACTAGTTCGTTTGCGGAACACTTTTGAAATGCAACAATTTCGGATATGTTTATGGAAATATCTGCGGGACTCAAACATGCGTCAATTGTAGACGTGTGTGTAGGTGTGTGTGTGTATTGTGTGTGTGTGTAGCATGTTTTGAAAAAGAGATCTAAGACTAAGGCTTCTCACGGAGAAATAGCGAGCGAGCGACAGAGAGAGAGAGTGAGAGAACGATCGCAAGTAGAAAGATTCTGGGCACGCTAAGGTTTTTAAAATAAAATTAGTAAAAGCTGGAAAAAAGATTAGCTAAAGCGATGACAGTGCTGAGTGCGATGAGGGTGAGTTAAATATTAAGAAACATATGTGATATTAAGGCAAAAACTGGAAACTCAGTAGAAAGAGAGAGAGAACCAAATCAAATACAAAGTGTAACAATAAAAAAGAGTGCCAGAATGCACAGTGAGAAAGTTAGAAGAGTGACTAATAAATAATAGGGTGCATTAAGTGCAGTTGAATTAATATAAATATTAATTTAAATCACAGAAAACCAACGAAAAAGAAAACTGCAGAGAGCAGCTAACAAATCCAGAGAGAAAATATATAGAGTAAGAAAGAGAGAGTAAAGAGATTGCGACTTGTTGTGGCATGGGGCGGATTTCTGTGTTTCTCTTGGTATTGCTTCGGTATTCGCTTAATGGTTAGCACGCACCTGATGTCACGGCTGTGGTTGAGAGCGGTGAGGAAACGGGGCTGGACATAGGTCCAGCAGCCCTGGTTCTTGTGCTCCTCCTGTGCCCAGACGAGCTCGGCGTTCTTGTACAGATTTGCCTGCTCCTTGACCAGATCGAAGGGGAACGGCGACACCTGCAAATGTTAAAAATTCATTAAAATGCAAATTCGATTGATAAATTACTTAATGATGGACGCACCTGCTCCACGCGCACAATGGCGATATCCTTCTCAAGCTGCTTCTCGGTACGTGCCTTGGTCAGATCGTAGTAAACGCGACCCGTGCAGAAGACAACCTTCTTCACATTGCTGGCATTGTCAGCAGCTGGTCCACGGTCGGGTATGATGCGCAGGAACTCGCTGCCCTCGCTCATCTCGCTGAAGGGGCTCTTGGCCTCCGGGTGACGCAGCAGCGACTTGGGCGTGCACAGAATCAATGGCTTGCGGAAGGGCAAGGCGATTTGACGACGCAAAATGTGATAGTAGTTCGCAGGCGTCGTGCAGTTGGCGACAATCCAGTTGATGTCGTGCAGCTGTCTGATGGCAAACTCATCCGACTCGGGTGGGAAGTAGTCGGGATCATCGGAGCTCATCTGCAGGAAACGCTCGAGGCGACACGACGAATGCTCCGGGCCCATACCCTCCATGCCATGGGGCAACAGCATGACCAGACCAGATTGACGCACCCATTTCGATTGACCGCTGGAGATGAACTGATCGATGATGGCCTGCGCCGTGTTGCTGAAGTCACCGAATTGCGCCTCCCACAAGACCAAAGCATTGGGATTGGTCATGGAGTAGCCATGCTCGAAGCCCAGCACAGCGTACTCGGACAGCGAGCTGTTCGAGACAGAGTAGGGCGCCTGATCCGGATACATGTGTTGCAGCGAATTGTAGGTAGCCTTGTCCACCAGCTGATGGTGCAGCACATGATGACGATGCGAGAAAGTGCCACGCTCAACGTCTTGGCCAGAGAGGCGCACATGGATGCCCTCCTTCAGCAGGGAGCCAAAGGCCATGGCCTCGCCCAAAGCCCAATCGGCGACCTTCTCATCAACCATTGTCTTGCGAGCGGCCAAAACGCGCATGAGACCCCTGGGCGAAAGAGAATAATTTGCGGGATTAGTTGGGCCAAGTTAGCTGCCTCCAAGATTGGCTACTCACTTGTGAATGACGAATTCAGCAGCATTTGGTGGTGGCGACGAGAATCGGTTGCCAATGTGAATCAGAGTCTCCTCCTTGACACCAGTGGGTGCGACCTTTAGGGGATCCTTGCCCTCAAAGAAACCAGACCAGGGCGAGTCCAACCAATCCTTGTACTTGACGTGCGTCTCGGTCTTAGCCAACGCAAACGCCTCCTCGCAAATGTTCTCGTACTTGGCGGCCACAGATTTGACCTCCTCGCCGGTTACGGTGCCCTCGGCAATTAGTTTATCAGCATACAGATCCAAGCAGTTCTTGTGCTTACGAATCTTCTGGTACATAAGCGGCTGTGTGAACATCGGCTCGTCGATCTCGTTGTGTCCGTTGCGACGATAGCCAACCAAATCAATGACACAATCCTTGTGGAAGGTGGCACGCCACTCGGCAGCCACCTTGCACACATGCATCACGGCCTCCGGATCGTCAGCATTGACGTGGAAGATGGGCGCATTGACGACTCGCGCCACGTCCGTGCAGTAGGGCGATGAGCGCGAGAAACGTGGATCCGTGGTGAAGCCAATTTGATTGTTGGCCACCACATGGATGGTGCCGTGCGTCGTGTAGTCGGGCAGATCCGACAAGTGCATCGTCTCATAGACAACACCCTGGCCGCAGAAGGCGGCATCTCCGTGAATGAGTATGGACATCACCTTCTTGCCCTCCTGATCGCCGCGATAGAATTGCTCGGCGCGTGTCTTGCCCTGAACGACGGGATCCACGGCCTCCAAGTGAGAGGGATTGGCCACAACGGCCAAACGAATGTTCTTGTTGGTCACGCGATTTAAGCGCTCAATATATGTGCCCAGATGGTACTTGACATCACCAGAGCCCTAAAACAAAAAGAGACGACTTTCAGTTTGCCGCTAAATGTAATGTAAATAAAGGACTTACATCGTCAGCGGCCTCCAAGCCAGCAAACTGGGTAAAGATTTGATTCAATGGCTTGCGGCACACATTGGCCAGCGTGTTGAGGCGTCCACGATGTGGCATGCCCATAATGACAGACTCCACGCCCAGCTCGGTGGACACATCAATGATTTCCTTCAAGGCCGGAATCATAATCTCACAACCCTCCAAGCCGAAACGCTTCTCCGATGAGTACTTCTTGGCCAAGAAAGCCTCGAAGCCTGTGGCACGTGTCAAACGTGCCAGAATCAGGCGCTTCTCCTCTGGCGTAAAGTTAAGCACGCCCGGCGTCTCGAAACGCTTGCGAATCCAGTTGCACTGCTCCAAAGAGTTAATAAACATGAACTCTACGCCAATTTTATTGCAATAAACATTTTCCAAACGGTTCAGAATTTCCCTGAAAGAGTGAAAGGGTTGATAACTAGTTTCAAGAGCTGGCTTGCGCTTGGGTTGACTTACTTGAGTGGCAAAGAAGCCTCATCGCCTCCAATGAATGTCGTGCTGGGCAACTTGAACTGACGCTCCATGTCCTGCTCGCCTGTTGTTTCGGGTTTGGGTGTGTTTGTAAAGGAAACTATTAGTATTTGTGCTTGGTATGTGGATTTCTTTAAATGATGCTGATTAGTTTTTGTAAGCGATTTGAAATTCGGAGTGTAATGATTGTTGTCTGTAAATTGTGCACTATACATTGAATATGAGTACAGATGCGTGCTGATCTGCCTCGGATATAGTATATATATATATAAATTTAAAATGTTCTCTTCTTGTTCTTTGTTCTTAGGGGAATTTTATACACACACATACATATATATGTATCTGGATAACACCAAGGCGCATGCAATACATTTTGCTTGTTCACAATAGTTTATCAACATTTGCTTCGATTATTTTCTTTGATTATCTTTCTGTCAACGACATTTTTAATGCCATATGTAAATTATAATATTCTTCTTATAAACAACAATAGCAAATTGTTTTTGGTTTTCTCTTGTCTACTATGCAAATAGCAATTGACGACATGCAATCTAATCGGAAACACAAGATGGAAAAGGAAAATAAATAACTGAAAACAATAGTTTTGCATGACAATAGGAAAAAAAAAGACTATGCTCTTCAGTATATTAATTATAATTAATTATAGATGGATATTTACTTGGTTCTGTGTATCGGAGGGGGTTTTTTTTTTTAATTTGAATTGGGTTTTTTTTTATTGTGGTGTGCATGAAAGGTACAAAATGGGGGTTACTAGTACAAAACAAAGTAGTATTGGCGGGTTTTATATACATATATATATATAGTACGAAAAAAAAACGGAACAAAACACAAGTCAAGAAACCAAAAGACAATGATTTGTTCTGTTGTGGCATGTGTTCAGGTGGGTGGGCAGAAGGCGTACAGGTCATGCGCCACACCCACTTTTGTTTGTTTGCTTGTTTGTTTGTTTGTTTATTAACAACTGCAGCCTCTAAGCTTACTTACCAAAACTGAAATTAGCGTAAATGGATTTCGTCGAGCTGTTGCCAGGCAAATCTGGTGTATTAATTTCGAGTGGGTCGAGGTGAGCAATATTATGTCCTCGAATCTAACGTGTGTGTCAGTATTGTGTGTGGTTGGTGTAGATTGTGGTTGTGTGTTGGTGTTGTTGTTGTTGTTGTTGGTTACAAAGTATTACATATTAACAATGTTTTGTTTATGTATATTTTTGTAGTAGTCGTTGTTGTTGTTTAATTTGCACAATACACACATAATACAAGAGAGAGAGAGAATTTCGATTTGAATTTTAAACGTGGTTTTTATGAATAGACGAATTGCGTTTTGATTGCAGTTTTTTTTTTAAATATATGTATATATATATTTTTTTTGCGGGGGTCGGGTTAGGAAGCATTTGAATATAAAAATAAATGAAAAAAAAGAAGAAAAATTAATAAGTTTTATAGCGTAAACGAAATCAATTAAATTGTATATATTAAACAAAATAAAGCACAAAGAAAGCGAGATGAGCTTGTTCTTAGTTATGGCCAAGTTTAGAGACTGATTAAGTAGAACGAACGTTGAAAGCAAGTGGAACGAAACTCTATAGTGCACTAGAAAAACAGTTATAGATATATGTAGATATAGATATAAAACTTCGTGAAAGCCAAACACCGAGAGTTACTTACACATATGAGAACGTATTTCAACTAAAGAAAACTCGCTAACTTAAGGTCTAGAAGGTAAACGTAAATCAAGTACTATTATTGCCTGCCTGTGCCTCTCATCAACTCCGAATTTCATGTAATATATAAGTATATTATCAAATGGGTGGGTTAAAGAAGGCTTCAAAGCGCTAAGACGATTACAATTGTGTATTTTTTTTTTGTTTTTTTTTTTGGCGTATGCGTGTTGTGTGTAAATGGTATTGGATGGGTGCAACTGAAGGGCGGGGGGTGTCTATGTTAAATGTGAAGAGTTTTGCAAAAAATGAATTTACCAAACAAAAACCCAGAATGCTGCCTGAGCACATCCTCATTAGCGCGACGTGCAAGACCATCCTTGCAAACGGTTTTTTCGCGTGTTAAAATTCCAAGCGGATCCAGATCAGATGCCAAATGACCACGTGACTATATATAGTACATATACATTCATATATATATATATATATATGTAGATTTTCAATTATATATATATATATACAAATAGTTTTGATTATACACACATGTAGAGTATATATTTGAATATTAACATGGTTATTATATGTTGTTCATGTTTCAGTTCAAGATTTAGCTAGCTACCCATTGAGAATCAAGAGATATTGAAGGAAATTAATGCGGTGCAAGGAAATAAAGCAAAGTGAGACAGTTTGCTGCTAAGTACATAAACCAGATAGATCATCAAATCTTAAACAACCGCAGAAACTGTGCTAAATACTAATGATAAAACGTATAAAGTTAAAGTCCTGAAATGAACTACTTTTATCAGAAAGATAAAGTTAACTAGATGAATGCCAGAGCCGAGTTAACTTTCCAAACAAACTAATTTTACACATACAAGAAAGAAAAACTACAATGTAAACAATAAACGCTTGATGGGAAAGGCGTGGAAAGGCATAGAAACATAAAAAGATTTCTAATGCTAGTCGTGTGTGATCTGAACTTTTGCTTTTATGGAAAACACAAAGAAAAAGGGGCGGCAGAGTGTGTGGTGGTGGGGGTTGGGGCAGCTCTAATGAAACCATAAACATAAGCATTAAATAGAAACCTAAATGAAACAACAAAAGATAAATATATAACAACATAATGTACGAACGAAACGAAACGAAAAGCGCCAAATAGATAGCACGCTTTGCGGCTGCAATCTCAACTGTTCAACTCTATTTGGTGAAGGGGGGGCGGCGGTAGTAAGGTAGCGCTATGGACCCAGCAAAGGCATACCTGATAGCTTCTAATGATGGCCTGCACGGCCAGATGATCGTCAATGGTCTTGGAGTCGGGCGCAGCGCTGACAGCGCCGCCCAAATGGAAAGCCGACAGCGGCAGCGTGTTCGCCTGCACGGGCGCCAAATTGGGCGGGCTCACGTACGAGTTGCTCCGAAAGTATGCATCCCAGGACTGAAAAAACAAACAAACAAATTTGTCAATACATTGCAAATAAAATATAAATAGAGAGATATGTGCGGGAGTTCAACCACCTGGCCATACAGAGTTAAACTTGTTTTCTGTCAACGAGTTTCTATGAATATTGAAACCCATTTGGCTTCAATAAGTTTTCAGCTAATTTTTGGTTGTCTCGAAAGGCCCTTAAAACTGGGCCATAAATCGACTTGGCAAATCTTACTTTCAATTTAAGCAAACCAGTTTTTTTAAGGCCAACAAACACGTTAAATTAACGCTGAAAGGCAATTGAACTGCCCCGTTTTATTTTGCTCCCAAATTAGCTGCGCACTTACGGTATGCACAGAGCTCGGGTCACGCAGCCAGGCATTGTACATCTCCTCCACGTAGGATGCGGTGCTGCCATTGGCGAAGGGCTCGGCGGCCGCCGAATTGTAGGTGCGCACGGCGGCGGCGGCGGTGGCCTTGATCAGCTGGTTGGATCAAATGTTGAATGCGATTAGTTTATATTATCAAATATATATATATAAATAAATTCGCTTACCTTTTGGCTGCTGTTGCTGCTGAGCAGCCATGTGGCAAAGTTTTTGTGCGCCATGGGCGATAACGCCAGACTAAAGGCCGTGTGTGCTCTATGCATTTTGTAGTTTTACAAAATATAACTGCAAAAGCGAAGCGAAAACGAATATTAAGAAAATATATAAAACACAAAAGGGGCTGGCGCAACAGGTCTGAAAGTATGCCTCTCTCGCTGTGTATCGATAAGCCAATTACAGCCTGAGACGTTGATTGTTGACAAATATGTAGCCTAGTGTAAATAGTTTTTGTCGCTGTTCTTGTTGTTGTGTTTGGACAAGTGGTACGCAGTCAAGGCGGGAGACAGCAGACAGCAGCAACGCCTTCGCTTTTGTAATTGCCTGATAAGATAATGCAGTCGCGTTATACAAGTGACACACACTTATACACTAAAGCATATTTTGTTTGCTTTTACGTCATGGCCAGAAACTCTTAAAATTGATTGCAACTTGTTGCCAACTAACGATGATTATGAAATAAACAAGTTAGCGGGCCACCGATTACCATAAATATACACGCATGTAACTCTATGTGTTTGCGTGTGTGTGTGTGTAAAATTATCGTTTAAGTCTAGCCCAGACCAGACCAGACCAGGGCAGCTTCCTTCCCTCCGACGCACGCACGTGACCCACGGACTGATCGTTGATGACGTCAAATTGACGTCAGTTGCCGCTCGACGTTCGCGTTCGCCTTCGCCTTTTTGATAGGTTGCCAAAAACTCATTTGCACAGTGGTGAAATGTATATGTATGTATATATGCATACATATATCAACTTATACGCATACATGTACATACATCTATATATGTGCTTGTATTATATATGCTGCTGTAGATTATGGCTTATTTTTGCTTGTTTTTTTTTGTTATTTGTTGTATTTGTATATTGTTTTTTTTTTCTGTGTGCTGCGCAATTGTCAGCCTGACTTTAATAATTTCGTTTACCTGTATTTGCTCGCACAACAATCAGAGCTCGTTGCTTTATTTGTCTGGAGTTGATTAAACCTGAGCAAATCTGATAAAACGAAATATCAGCCCAGACACAATCTAAAATCAAGCCATAAAATATCGTCAAAATTTCTGGAACTTGCATTGCATATAATTTAATTAATTCATGACATTTTTTGGTCGTGATAAGCCAGCGCGTGCGGCTGCCAATGTTATGAAATGGCACGGCCTAGGCGCAAAAGGCGTGGCAAGACACGATTGAACAGGTCACATGCGCTTATCAGCGACGCGTGGTATGCTGACTGGGACTCGGGATCTGTGTCTGTGTCTGGGCGAACGCCACGAATTTAATCACTGATCAGCCACTCGAATTTGTCAGCAAAAACTCCCCACACACACACACACACACACACACACACATACGTACAAGCATACATATGTATTATATGTGGGTTAAAGTGAAGTACTCACTCACACACACACACATGTATGAAAACCGGTTTGGAGCAGCGGTCACTAAACGCTTGTCATACATGTGAGGCGGGAGAAGGGGGTGGAGGGGGTATTTGAAAGTGCAGCGATTACAACGGCAACAAATTGAACAATTCAATTTAATTATTTGGCCGACGGTAGCATAGCTGCGTCTCTTTCTAGCATTAAGCTGTCTGCGTTTGTGTTTGTGTTTGCGTTTGTATTTGTGCCGTTATTTATCTGTTTGCTTCTTTGCTTTATTTTTCTCACAAACTGTTTTTCTTTTCTTTTTTTTTTTGTCTTTGCAATTATTTTTCTGCCCCGCAAACAACGTCGACGTCGGCGCTTTGGTTACGAAAACAGATTACATAAGTGCAAAAATTAAAATAAAAAACATAACATAAAAAGTCGCGTGAGAGTTCGGCCAGCATTATGGAATTCTGTCATATTTTTAAATGATAGCGTAACAATATATGAAATATTTTGCCAATTAAGATTATTTTTCTGTTTTAATGACAATTTAATGCCACATTTCCGATTGGCAATTGCCCTACGAGGGCTTTCAGAGTAGTTGCTTGGAATTTTACGGTTAATTATTTTTTTGACTGCACTGTCCCCATAAAGTGTGCATAAGTTAAAGTGTTGCTTTTGGAAAAACGAACCGAATATATGTACTCGTCACGTCGTATCTTACAGATACGCTGCCAAACGGTTTGTTCGTGTTGAGTGCTACGCGTCGACTGAACGTTGCGGCGCAGAGCACCCGAAAGATTACCCGACCCCGAACGGTCGAACGTTTGTGTGCAGCAGCGTTGAGAGTAGAAAATATATAAAAAATACACAAAACAATACACACATTTGTTGTTGTTGTTTTTTTTTTAGAAATCGAATTGGTTTTTGTTGTTGCTTTTGTTTCGTGTACGTTGAACGGAACGTTAGAAAAACAAAATGTGCGATAAAAAGGCACATGACAACGCACAATATACATTGTGCTGAGATACTTAGCTAGAGAAAAATACGTACGTACATGCGTATGCATGTATGTATGTATGTGTGTGAGCTGATGAAAAGGGGCCAAGCGCATACTGATAACAACCACTTATCGTACTTTTTGCGGCTATCACTTATCTAACAGACGTGCCTGCTTATGTATGTCTGTGTGTGTTTAGGCTAAATTTTTGACTGGAGATTTCATTTACAGCCATTTCAAAGTCCGCTCTATGGTCAAATAAAATTTGGCAGTCGTCGTCACCTTTTTAAATGTGCCGCCCACACAGCGAGTGTGAAAGAGACGAGAGAGCTTTCAGTTATGCAGGCATATGACTCAGTACAGGTTATACACACATGTATTGCCGGACTTGCTAATCAATATAAATTTCAAGTTCAAACACAATTTATCGCGCAATTTATCAGCTGCTCTATTGGAAATGGGCAAAAATTCCAATTAGCCAAGACACCAACCAGTTGGGTAGGCCAACTGCAGCTGCAGTCGCATGTGGAGACTAGACGAGCCCCCAAATGCCACAGAAAAACTGTGCTGTGGAGACTACAAAAGAAGAAATCGAAAATGCAAAAACAACTTCAGTTGAAGTGGACGACACACATTCACACAAACACACGAACACATGCAAACAAGCATTTGTAGTTTGAAAGACCGCGTGCGTTCATTGAGCAACAACAACTAGAGTTGAGTCTGTGATTTGGTTGTGACTAGTCACTTTACTGGGAGCGATACCTGTTGCTCGATAAACAGTGACAGCTAGAGAATATCACAGCATTGTTGCGCATCTCATACTTAGGGGAACTTTCGGAATACAAAAATGCTGGCAATGCGGCCGCTCTTTACGCAGAAACGAAGCAACAACAACAACAACCGCAAGCGCTTTTCTGATTCGTATGATTCACGGGCACGAAAAGCACACGCGGCACTGGGCGAAACGCAAAATTGCGTCATCATTGCAATATTCAGAGACGACATTTACTAAAGAATGACGTAGCGTGGCCGGCAGCAGCAGCCGACGCAACTTTAATGAATTGAGAAATTTCACTTTTCTAGATTTCAGACAAGCGCAGGCGCATTAAGCAGACGCCCACTTGCATTATATAAGCCATCAAGGGCCAAGGAAAATAGTTATTTAAGATGCAACATTGCACTTGAAATTGCGTGTTTCTTTCTTTCGTTTTCACTGAGTTAACCGAGTTGTCAGCAAATATTTTTTAAAGTAGTTGTAGTTTTACAGTTATTCCACGAATTTGACCTCAATTGGAAGATGGCCATATTTGAATCTTAATTGAAAATGTTCTATGTACATATGTAACAGTAATACAACTATGCTTATGTATTGTTGTGTATTTATCACTAGTTATTTACACTTTGTTAATAATTAAAATTATTACTTTTTCCGTGCGCTCCAACTCCAAACTCGCGTTCCAACTCGCGGCCCAAAGTGACCGTAAGCAGTTTATATGAATTATACCGCATGCAAATATATCGATTTAATACTAGAAAAACGGCCACACTGTACATGCTTTGAATAATTGGCGCCATTTGTATGTTATACTGCTAAACGCTGTAAATATATACACATACTATGAATTTCATTTAAAAGAATGCTGTTTAGTTCAAAACTACTATTTAAGCGCTTTACAGTTACAACAATTGTTGCCTTAAATTTACATCGGGTGACAGCTATGCGGCAAACATATGCAAACAAGGCAGTGTGGCGCCATCTTTAGGCAGATTCATGAAGACACTACTTGGATGAAAAAAAAAAAAAAAGATGGCGCTAGCACAGTTAACAACGTAGTAAAAACTTTAAAGCAGCAATAAAAAAGGATGTTTTTATTATAGCCCCACTTAAAATTTGCTATATTGATCCAGGCAATAGCCTGTTATCTGATCCGATATGCAGTCGAACACATCAAATGCCAAATCACAGCTTTCGCCTTTCTGGGGCAGTTGCCGGCGATTTACTTGGTATTTGGTGGTCATGGCCCGCAGACAGAGATTAACCGAACGTAAGGTGGCCATAAAGAAACCGTGCTCGTGAACACCCTCCGAATAGAAGCCGACCAGGCCGTCCAGTGTGGGCCAGCCATTCTTGTCAATGGCGTTGTTCCTCGCATAGACGCAGTGCAGCAGACACTGAAAATGGAAAACGGCCATAGAAAACCAAAAACAAAAACAACAACAAAAAACAATCAAAAATGTATTCGTAGGGGGCATTCAATTTGCTGATGCATAAAAAGCAGTTAATGTGTATTAAATGCAAACATAAAATGCACTTTTCAGTCATAAAACTTGGCTTGTTTTGTGTGAAAAAAAACACAAATTTACTTGTGACTGCGACTGCAACGGCAACTGCGCTTTTCTTTCAATTGTCTCGCAAAAATCGCAGCCTTGACTTTTGCATTGGGCGAGGGGAGGTGCGGTGCGTTTTGTATACTCTGTTCATAATGTGAAGCATAGTATATTGGGAGTCATCTAGCTGAGTTTGGTCTACACTTTTACAGTAACCACCTGCTATCCCAAAACTGTTTGAAAGCCATTGCTTTGTGTTAACAGTCTTAGAGTGACTAAGATTTTAACTCCCATTCCCACATATTGCAGTCATATTTCTTAGCCACACAGTTTGAATGCCATTGCTTTGAGTTGACAGTCTAAGAGTCACTCCATTCCCACATATTGCAAAAAGTCGTATTTCCTTGTCACACAGTTTGAAAGCTTTGGACTCACAGTCGTAGAGTCACCAGCGCACTAATTCAGCCCCTATTCGAGAGTTTCAAGCTGCTTTTCGACTGTCAACAGAGCATTGCACAGTCGGCTAAGCCCGACAACAACATTCTTACGTGCTTTTAATTGCACACGCCAAATCAATGGCAGGCGGCGTGGCACGGCACAAAGTCAACGCAGCGTTTGTTGCACCTCTCCGGGGCTGGGCTGCCATTGAACTTAATTGCAGACAGATCTTTTGGAGGCGATTCTGGGGAGTCGGGTTGGAGCTACTTACGCCCGCAATGCGCTTGTCTTCCAGCGGCACCAGCGTCGGGTGATAGATGCCCGCACTGGCCACATCCAGACGCTTGAGGCTGCGCACCAAGCGCGCCATGCGACGCCGCGGCTCCGGCTCATCGTAGACAATGTACTCGTAGCGGCTGGCATTGGGTGGCGCCTCTTGGCTTGCCTGCTGCAGCACGGGCGGCCACTGGAGCGACTCAATGAACTCCACGCCGTCGTCGGCTTGATGTGTGGGCTGCTTCGGCTGCTCCTGCTGCACCTGCTCCTTGAGTATCTGGTATGCCTCTGCAGTTAGAGGAATGTTCATGTTGAATTGTTGCACTACGGCAGCTCAGAGAACATTTACCATTGACCAGCTTGTTCTTGACCTCCTCCTGGCAGTCCCGGATGACGGACTCGACGCGTCTGGCCGTGCGCGGCGGATTCAAGCAGCGCGCCTTCTTCGTCCCATAGCCCATGGCGGCCATGGATGTGATAACACACAAGAAAATATGCAAAAGTTGTGTAATTTTCATTTTGATTGATGCGCTCGCAACGAACCGCACGCCTGGGCCAACGTCAATTGAATGGAGTTTGGAAAAGTTTTCAAATGAAAACGAAAGCAATTTCACTTTCCATCAAATGGCAGGATTTTTGCCGGTGCTGATGGCCTTCCTCTCCAGCTCTCCGTTATCTGGCTGTTATTGCCAGTGAAAACACATATGAATTTCCAGTTTTGCTCTATGGGTATGTGGTTCAATGGCAACAGCAGCAGCAGCAGCAACAACAACAACAACAACAGCAACAACTGGTTGCACATTTCCCATGCGTGCAATTGCCTCCAAAGCGCCAGCCAGAAACTTGTCCTTACGTCTAATAATACAATTCAACTGTGCCAGTGGCGTCGCTTGTTTCAATTCCATTGTCACATATCTGCACATATCACATTTCATTTCATTCCATTCCATTTCATTTCATTTCAATGTCTCAGCCCTGCTCCATTTGGCTGCACAATTGGCCAAAAGTCTTCCGCGTTATTTTGGTTGCTGCTCTTAAATCTAATAAAATTAGCATATTAACTAAAGTTAAGTAAACTAAATCAAGCTATAATATTCATATTCATATGCGGCAGTCATAAAGCACAGGCAGACACACACACCCACACACCCACACACACACGGGTCAGATAAATCAAAGGCAGCCAAGCGATGGGCAAGTTTGTGGCTTAAGTCTTTTGTTCTATCTGCGCCCACAGCTCAATGTTCTAATCAAAATGTTTGACATATTTTCTGCTGCTCATTGTAAGACGAGAACAATGGCCAATAACCTGGCCTGGTCGGGCCTGGCCTGGCCTGGCTGTTTTCTGCGCTCGCTAATTGGGCTCATTAAAAAGGTTGGAAAACTTTTGGGCCACATCCTAGGCGGAAATTGTGGCCGCTGAGAGAACAGAGTACAGAGAACGGCAACTCTTCCTCAGCCGCCGCGTAATTGCCTTTAATTGCATAATGCAGCGCGGCCAAGACAAACCAAATTGCAGCTAAGACACTGACCTAGACTCCGGAGCGCGGCAAATTTATAATAGCCAAAGCCGATGCTGATGATGACGATGATGATGATGATGGGGGGCGGTTAACGGTGCCTGCTGCTGTTAGATTTTGAATGGGGGCGTGTCGCATTGGTAATTACCGCGCGAGAGTTCAATGCACAGGAAATTTGCTCGGTGTCATAGATCACGCGCTGGAAAATTGTCAACAATGCGGCTGCAACAGGAAGCGAAACACGACAACAGCTTCAACTAATTGACAGACAGCTGCCTCTGCTGTGGTTGCTGCTGCCTCTGCTGCTGTTGGCAGCCACGACTTTTTCCACTCCTGTTCTGTTTGCAATTTACTGAACAAGGAGCCTGTCCAGACATTGTTGGCCATGGCGCAACATGCAGCATGCAGCTAGAACAACAAACAGTCACTTGCGTGTCCATCATTAGAACAAATTCTCTCACCTGCCCCACGTGCCCGACCGCCCCTTCGCCAGTTAGCCCGTTCGCTCGATCTCGATCTCTATCTCTGTCTCTCTCGCTCACTCGCTCGAACATCTCTTGTAACGCAATTTGCACACAAATGTTGTTTCATCTTCGTGGCTGCCACTTTGGTGGGTGGTCAGGTGAGACAAGTGGCAGCTGCTTCTGCTGCTGCTGCTGCTGCTGCTGCTGCTGCCGAGCCGAACTGAAAAGCTGGCCACCGTTCGCTGACTCGCCTGAGAATCGTATTTAAATACGAAGGTCTAACGCTTGGGCGCATTCAGTCGCCAGCTCCTCAGTCGCCGCGTTGTTCTAGCCGCCAGCCAAACGTCTCGATTCCGTGATCCGTTTGTGCATTGATACGTGTGTCTACTATACTGCTTGTTGCCTGTAGCTCAGTGTATGTGTATGTGTGTGTGAGTGCAGGATGCGCCTCTAATTGGACAGACACAAGTCGTTTAGCACAGGCATTTAAATCGAGAATTTATGGAAATGTTGCGCCTGCTTTGGCTTTTATGCGCTGCATT
This sequence comes from Drosophila kanekoi, assembly GCA_037075305.1. Taxonomy (NCBI): domain Eukaryota; kingdom Metazoa; phylum Arthropoda; class Insecta; order Diptera; family Drosophilidae; genus Drosophila; species Drosophila kanekoi. The sequence goes on along the minus strand of JBAMCE010000141.1, from coordinate 5,321,598 downwards.
TGGCCAACTTGGTGAACCCGTCTTTGCCGAAATCGAATATAATACCATTAATGCGGATGGATCGTTTCAATTTCGGTATAATTTTCGTAGCTTTAATTGTGAACAGACTTGGTGCAGATTATAATAAAGATGCAACAAAGTGTTGCTTAAGTGAAAAGGCTTTGCTGGATGAAAAGCACAGCAATAAAAGGAGCTTAACAATCAATTATTTTAATTGTGAAGATCTTAACAAGAACACCTTTTAGAAAAGTTTCTAACTGTGCAGTTCTATGAACATTCACATTATTTCAGTAGCTGCTTTTCGATACGAGCTTAGAAGCCATTAAATATGAACGTTATATAAATGCAAGAAATTACTGTGAAGCACAAAAACTCTACAAAATATGCCTTTGGCTAAGGCGACAGGGCAAATATTATTATTATACTAAAATATAGAATATAGTTGCAAGCTGGCCGATATTTGACTTCGGCTAAGACAAAAACCACAGCCATACATAAGGGGGAGATTCGAACCAGTGTCCTTCTTTTTCAAATGTCCCAATGACTTGTTTACTCAGACAACTCAGATGAGAAGGAACTGACAAAGGGTTGTATTCGACTTTGCTGTAGAGCATTAAAAACTCCATGAAATATGTCGTCATCAAAAACTTTGGGAAGTTACCAAAAGAGGAAGCCTGAACTCAGCTAGATAACTATTATGTTTCCTTTTGAGTTTGTATTTTTTATAACTTATATTGATTTTTAATTCGATCTGAGCAATGATTGTTTATATCTAAAGGAAAGAAGAATGACACTTGGCTAGGCAAATCAGGCAAAGGTTAAATGAAGGAACGATACTCTAGGCATCATCCATGATTGTGTTTGATAAAGGCTTTTTAGTTCTTTAGGCTCCTCGAGGCAGCCGCAATTAATCAATCAATTAATCATGCTTTAAATTCTAACCTGTATTTCATATACCACGTATACGCTTTAATTATAAACACCTTAACAACCGCAAAAGTTCGCATCACGCTCTGGCTCCTTTACCACATTTAACACCTATTTTAATGCCATTTTGCAATGGCAACAATACCCACAACACGAATGCTGACTAACTGTTTACTGTGTGTATTTATCTCTCTCTCTCTCTCTCTCTCTCTCTCTCACTGTTTGTCTCCCTCTCTGTCTTACCACGCATGGGCAACACGCAATTACTCTTTGGATAGACATGCAAATGATGACATTGGCGGCTACTATCATAGCGCCTCCGGCACTCCAGACAACATCGTGCGAGGTCGTTATGGTTCGCGTAGTCCAGCGAGCGGCCAGATCGAAGAGACCGTCTATACGGCCGGACCACGTGGGTGAGTAAGCCGAACAGAAACACATTTGGCAAGGTAGCCGAAGAGGAAGAGAGGTAGCCGCAGGTAGTTGGGTAAAGTGCGGTAGCAAAGTGAGTTATCGGTTCGGTCCGCCTTCCGGCGAGCTCATATATCAGCACTACGACAGACCCAAGAAGCCGCGCCACTCAAGCGTTACGCGCAAAGCGGGGGGCGGGGCGTGAGGGGGGGCGTACTCACAGTCAAAGTTGAAGTCGAAACAGTTCTAACACATGCCAGCTGGGGGCAAGCGGAGGAAGAAGTAGGGGCTGTTTTTGTTGCCTAAACGTTTGTTTTTGTGACTCGCTTCAATTTCAACTGTTTGTTTTGTATTTTTTTGCAATCTCCGGTAGTTGAGAAAAGCAAGAAACAAAAAAAAAGCTGTTAACAAATTGTAAGTGAAACATGGCACTCGGAAAATTCATTAAGATGCACAGCGTTAGATAAAAGTTGTTTAATTTTTGAATGGAATAGGACAGAGCGTGCTGCATCTGTGGCAATAGTCATCAAATTGGTGATGTGCGAGATCATCAGATCATCAGATATGGGCGGCAGGCGAGCGATTTAAACAGGCAGCTGGGTTTCCCAACTCCGAGAACGAGGCGTTGGGCGTTGATTAGTTCCCAGAGCCGGAGCAATTAGTCGTAATCTTGGCACCGCAGCTAATTGATCGTCACTTGCTCTCACACAGCTTTCGCGTGAATGGGCCGAAAATACATCGCAAAATGAATTTGGCACAGTATCCGGTGCTTCCACGCGGCAGTCCCGATGATCCGCTTGCGGATCCCTACGATGATCCCTCCTACAGCTTCAGCTTCCGCACGCCGGATCAGTCGCGCAGCGAGGAAAACGATGCCACGAACAGAATCCGAGGTGGGTAGCCAAGAGATCCTACTAGACTCTGCATTCATATTTCCTGTTCTTTGACCATCTAGGCCTCTACTCCTATCTGGACGATGTTGGCGAGCGGCACAGCGTGCGTTATGCTGCCGGCGCTGGCACCGGGTTTGAGATTTCCAATGCCGTGCCCGATAATCCCGCCAGTGTAGGGTACAGCGGTCCGCTGTATAAGGCACATCCCAAGACGCGTGGCAAGATGTCCGTGCAGCGCGGCCCCGGGGGCACCTACAAACTGATTGCCGCAGGGCCGGATCATCGACGCGCCGAGAGCCGCGGCTCTGATGGCCTGGTGCGCGGCACTTACTCCTTCCTGGACGACAAGGGCGTGCAGCGCACCGTCGAGTACATAGCTGGCGCGGGCATTGGGTACAGAGTCGTCAACAATCGCGTCGGACCCGGCACTCACATAAATCCCTCCGTGGCGGATTTTCGACTGAGCGATACGGATTTTCGACTGGCCAATGACTTTGGCCGGGGCGCGGGTGGCAGCCTGGGCGCAGCCAGCGGCAGTGGCAGCTCTGCCAGCAGTGGAGCAGGTTCAGGACCGAGTGGGGGCGGTGCAGGCAGGGGGCGTGCCGGTGATACAGACTACCTAAAGACAGGAGCTGGGGGCAGGGCTGGCGAAGAAGGCGATAAGGAAAATATAGATGTCAGGAAACAGGGTAATGGTGTTGACAACGATGGAGATGTAGATGACGGTGGATTGATTAGCAGCTCGAGCAGTTCCTCAGCGGCTGATCGTGGCAAAGAAGATCGCCGAGGCTATGCGGCGGGCAGCTCCCAACGTGGTAGCACCAGATACGACGGGGCAGGTGGTGGGGGAGGAGGAAGAGGAAGAGGCGGAGGAGGTGGAGGAGGAGGTGGGTATAAAGAGAGCAGCTCCTCGAGCAGCTCCTCAAGCAGCAGAAATGGCGGCGGTACGCGAACTGGCAGCAGCACGAGTCGCCTTAATGCCAGCGGCACACGGAATCGCAACAGGTTTAGTGGCGCGGGCGGTGCGGCCACTTCCGCAGAGGCGGGCGGCACTAGCTCGGCCAGCGGTCCGGGCGACAATTACAATCTGAACGACGACGATGTAGGCAGCTCCCTGCCGCCGCTGGTGACCACCAATCATCGTATATTAGAAATCGATCGGGATCGGGAGTGGGTGCAGCGACATCGCGACTCCACGGTCATCAAGAATGTGGGCAAATGGTATGTGGGCCTGCCGCCCGGACAGAGTGTGCGCGCCCATGTCCAGAACATTGATATATTGCCGCTGGGCGGTCGCATCACGCTGTCGCCATCGGAGGCGTTGCGCCAGGACGAGATGGCCGAGCTGGCCGCCTCCAGGGAGCACTAGACAGCGATCCCCAGCCCCAGTTCTAGCTGTAGTTGTAGTTAAGTAAGCGCTCGCAACTAAGTTAACTGAATCGGTGTCAAATGCGGTCGGGCCCGACTTCAACTGTAACCGTAACTGTAACCCTATTTATGCTAAATACATGTGTACACCTTCAATACCTGCTCCACACAAGTGGTTGACATCGATGCCGCGCACAGATTGTGGTCGGTTGGTTGGTTATTTAAGCAAAGTTTGGGCTGCCTTCAGTTTCAGTCTTTAGGATGATTTGTCGCCGGTTGCAGTTGCTGCTCTCTCTGGGCTGCCTTTTGTGTGCGGCGCAGGGTGCACAGGTTTACATGGAGTTCAATGGCCAGAAGTACGCCTACAACACGGACGCAGCTGTCCGAGTAAACGATCTGTCGCCCAACTATGAGCTGCCAGGGCAGCTTTCACAGCGCTGGCCATACGCCAGAGCTCATCAACTGGCCGCCAGCAATTCCCGGAATCGCATCTCCCACAGCAATCAGCCATGGGATTGGGTGCAATCACAACACGGACCTGATCAACCTCAGCAGCAGCCCCGCGGCATTGATTTTAGCACGCAGCACATGTCGCATACCCAGCACACGGATGACTCTGGCATTGTGCTGGGCAAGTATTCGTACTGCGATGCCGCTGGCTATCACGAGCTCAGCTATAAGGCTGGCGCTGGCATTGGCTTCGTGGTCATGGGCGGCAATTTGGCCAAGCCAACGGAACAAACGCATAGACAAACAGTTGCCAACCTGCATAGTTATTGATCAATTTCTTAGACAATAAAATCTACTGCAGTCGACTGATATTTTGACACTTCCCTGAACTTGTGCTTGATTTCCAATTCGTCCGCTTGAAGGACTTTCGTGCTCTGGCAGCCAAACTAAAGCGGAACATAAATAATACATTGGTATTCTACTTCAAATAGCATTTTTATGTTTGCTTGAATCAAACATATCATCTAGTTAGTTTTGCAAAAGTTTAAGTAGCAAAAAGTTTATATTTTTTATGGATTTTCTATGGTTTTGTTGTATACTGTGTATACATTTGTGGCGGGTATTATAATTTCGTCATGAAGTGTGTAACGCATAGATGGGGACAGCTCCGATCCCTTAATGTCATGTCAACATCAATATCCGAGCTGCGAATAAGACTCTCAGTCTTTAAGCAGGCAGTACATACAAATATTGGATCTGACCGAGTCGGACAACTATAACATATAGCTGCCATAGGAACGATCGGACGAAGAGTGGAAGAATCGTTCGATAAATGAAATGAGAATCGTTCGAGAGATGTATGACAAAGTATTCAATTTTCCAGGATATTTTCTGACCTCAATCATCATTCACGAGCTTTACTATCTTGACATATCGGCCCTTAAGGCATACATATGTCCACAAGGATATGAAATCTTCTATTGTTGACATACTAATACAAATTAGTTGTAATTCATAATCCAAAAGTTTGTTCAAGATCCAGATTTTCAGCGTTAAATCATGCACAACTCTTAAGTTTTTGCTGTGGAATGTCGGAATATCATTTACAACGAAATATTGCTATATAAAACTAATTTGTTTAAATGAATAATCGTGGCGCGTGCTGTGTACCCATACCTAAAACGATTTATGCATTTTATAATGCCTAATTGATTTGCTGCGAAACACTAAATAGTTGCTGCTCTTGTTGTTGTTGTTGCTGTTGTTGTTGCTGTTGTTGTTGTTGTTGTTGACTGACAAAACAGTTAAACAATTACCGAATTTGTTATGCTGCCGGGCCAGTTGCATCCCAACCTGTGCGACCGAAGTTAAACTTTGCTTTGTGGTCTGTGGTGTTTCTTATGATTCGGGGTAGGCGCGCGCTTGAAATTTGAAATGTGCGCTGCGTGCCCGAACTTGCCAAATAATTCGAATCGAACGCTGAGCCTTGGCGGCAGCCGCGTGCCCTAAATAAGAAAACAGTGCAAAGTACCAAAAGAAAAAAAAAATAATAATAACAACTACGCAGCAGTGGCTAATAAATAATAAGTTTATGGTATTTTTTTGCTGTTGTTGTTTTCATTTTTGAGTTTTTAGCAAAATTATTCAAAAGTTTGTCGCAACCTTTTCATGGCTAGGCAAAGCAAAGTTTCACTCGGCGCATTAAATGTTTGACCATAAAATTAGCTTAAGAAGTTTTCATTTGCAGCGCACGACAACTTTCTATGAGACTGGATTTGTTTTAAGTACAGCGTATAAAAAAAAGGTTTGACACGAATCTAACGCATTTTTGAGCCATTTCACAGCGCGAGTTCTCAGAGCTCAGAGAGCATACATTTTGTCTGCGCCTGGGAACTGGCTGAGGCCAGGCCCGCCCAGCTGCATAATTGGGCTGGCATAATTGCATAGGTAATGCCCTCTGCATTAACGTTATTCATTATAGTGCAAGCGCACAGAACAATGCCAGCTCCAGAGAGAAACAGAGAGAGAGAGAGACAAAGAGAGAGGGAGAGGCAGAGAGAGATCCAGTTATGTGCCTTCATTCTGACGGTTGTGTTCCTGATGCACCCAGTGAAGGTCGCACTTAATTGTCCAGGCATAACTATATGTAACATGAACTCAACACCAAAGCCAACACCAGGGCCCAGTTCCGTATGCCGTTGTATATTTATATAAATAGGTTTCAAGGTTTCGCCTGGTTTGCCAGTCCTAGCTGTATTTCTGTTGCTGCATCGATTTGTCGACTTTCGATTAATGCCATTCAAAGTGTGCCTCAGCAGTCCACAGTTTGGTTGGGGTTTTCGCTGTTCATTTTGTATGCGCCCCTGCACTCGGGCCACCATTAACCCAGCTGAAACCATAAATCTTCTGGCGCTCCACAATCCAAAAGCTAAATAATATCAACATGAAAGTTCGCATGCGGCAGCCAGTTAGGCATTCTAAAAATAGTCCTAAAGAGCGCTTAATTAACAGCAATAAAAGCGCAACTGAACACCGGAATTTTTAAGAGCCAGCGCCAGTGAAGAGTTATTTAGGTGCGTCTTTGAGGCTGCCAACTAATCTGCTTAAGCTGCAAACTTGATAGGTTCTGGAATTATACGCAAATCTGACATTCGTTCAGTGGAAATTTAAGAGTTTCACGTTGTAAATGAATTAAGGGCGCAAGCACACATAGAATCCCAGCGACTGAGGACACATAACTTTCTAACATGTTCTACATGGAAAGTGGGCTAAATTTGAATATCATTCCCGCTGACGACAAACATTTTGTCAATTAACCGCAGCGTTCATTCATTGAACCATAATCGAGTTCGTGTCTTAAGTCTTTTATATGTATATATATATTTATATATCTATATGTATATATATAATTTGTCTTATGTTTCAATTTAAGATTCGTTTTCGCAGCGTCAAGCCAATTTGTTCTGCTTAGCCTCTATGTGTTGGCTGCCTGCCCACGCGCGTTCGTGTCTTAAGTCTTTCGTTCTGCTCGGCTCACTTCACATGTAATTGCGCCTGTCCCAGCAGAAGTTGCTCACTCAATCAAACCTATTGGCGAACAATTAATTAATCAATGTCAGAGCGACTGAACAGTAGCAGTTGATGCTCTACTGTCAACAATTCCCAGGCTACAAAACAAAACAATAGAAATCCAAAAACTGTGCAAAAAAACGTGATTTAGTTATGCTCATCTAATGTAGACGAGATTTTAATCAGTCCTGTTAAGCGTGAATGTCAATTTTGGGTGGGTTTGGCCAGCTGCGATAGAGGGAAAGATTACCGCAACTGGGGGACAAGACAGATGTCCGCCAATTGATAAGACCCAGCCAAGGCGCATGCGTACGTGCCCCCCACTCGCGAGTTTCTCTTAAGCTGTTGCTCTTGCACGCACGCTCTCACTCGCATTCGCATTCGCTCCCTCTCTGTCTCTATCTGTCGCTCTGGCTCTCTCCCGCTTACAAGTGCCCTCGGTCAGGTTGGACATTTCTTTGGGGCCGTCGGCTAATGGAAATGTTATAAAACAGCCGCGCTGGGCACGGGCACGAATCAGTTAATCTTCAGTCGTTGCCTCGTTGGGTTCTAGAGGTGCGTCAAGTGTTTCAGCTTCAGCTCGGAAGCTTAGTGCGTGTCTCTGTGTGTGTGCTCCTTAAGCCTGTTGTGCTCTGCAGCAAGCAACAAAAGACAAATTTCAATAAAAAAGAAACAATTAAACTTTAAAACTGATCAGGATTGGCATTTAGCTGGTGTGTGTGTGTGTGTGTGTGTTGTGTCCGCTTTCAGCACGATTCTACGCGTGATAACACATCGCCTTTTGTCTCGTTCGCAGTTCAAGGATATATTCCAAGGCTAGCCTGCGGCAGCGTTGACAACGAAACGAAAAGCATTCTCAAAAAACTATCAACAGAAAACTACGCGCAAAAATGCGTCTCATTGTTGTAAGTACCAAAAGCAAAAAATTGACGTTTTTAATTTACAAATCCAAAAAAAAAGAAAACTAGTTTAGTTTTTCTTTTTGTGCTGTATGTGACCGCAATTAATCATTTATTAGCGTTGGCTGCCGTTGAAGTCATTAACTGGCGCAAGTTCGTGCCTTAAGTCTTTCGTATTTAATTTGCTTTTACGTTCGGACTCAGACTGAAAAGCAACTTTCACTGCGCGAATTGGTTGATTCTTTTCGCCAGATTCTTTTGCCACATTTGCGAGCCGTGAAATTAGCCTGAATTTCATTTGGGCCCATATGCAAATCTGTCGCACAAAACACGCTCTAAGCTCAAGCCATATGTGGCTCATCAGAAACCAATTTGTTGACCGAAGAAAGAGGGACAAATGGAAGCTTAACTCCATAAATCAGCTATTTAAGAGCCTTGTAATCAACAAGTTTTTTAAATTGAATAAATGCCATGATATATGTATGTAAATTTCCATGGAAAATACGTGAGGGTATTTTGTGTGCTTACAATGAAAAGTGAAAATTCATGAACACGTCCTCCACTTCTTCTTATTACGCACTGCATTATTCATGCTCTTTTTCAATCAATTATAAAAAACACGCCCTTTAAAGTACAAGTGCGTCAGCATCCGCTCGCAGGCATGACAAAGTTAAGAGTACAACAAAAAGAATATTTAATAAGCGTATGAAAAGCCCAAAAAATATTTTAATTACGAAGTATATATAAAATCAATATGCTCTATGCGTAGGCTAGGCTCCTCCAAACGAGCCGATGATAAATGACAGTGAAATATAGTTCTTCGAAATTAATTGGGCACCAGACACTAGAAACTATCGAAGCAGCCCAACAAGGGATTACTTTGTTATACCTGAGAAGAATACAGCTCTCTATTATAGACCCATAAAGCCAAACATGCAACAGGGTAATAAAAATTCTTGGCTTTCGATTGCACAACATAAATCAAGAGACTTTTAGGTTGGGCCCCGCCTTTTCCTAATATCATCAATCAATCTTAATTTAAGAGATTTGTTAGCACAAATCTAGCTGCAGCTAAACTAAAGACTTCTATTTAAATCATTTGCATTTTGAGTTGTTTTCCCACTCACTCTCTCTCGCTCTCTTTCTCTCGCCATTAACCCAGTTTGCATTTGGTTGAAACACGCCCAGTACAAATAATAATAATATGTATATTAAATAAGCCAGAACCAAAAGAAAGCAAAGACAAATACATCTTGGTCAACAGGGCCGACTGAATGCAAGCCAAACTTGCAAATACAACACAAATTCTTACCAGCTGGTCCAGAGCTCGTTTTTGGTAACAGAAGAAAAAGAAAAAAGATCGCTTAGGCGGAATACCATATATGAGAAATGTTTGTCGCTGGGTCAATGACACGCGACTCCGGCGTCGCGCTGTGGAGCTCAGTGACATTGCGGCTTTTGACAGATGGACGAGCCGTGACTCTGGCTGACGCTGAGGTTGAGTCTGCGGCTGTTTAGCGGGTGACAAGCTAACGGTCCAGCTGGCAGGCGGGCAGTCGGGCAGCTCCGGCAGAGATATTGTTGCGTCAATATTGATTTGCAAAAGAGTCGAGCAAATATTTGCCTGAGCACGAGCTGTGCTTGGGTTTTATGGTGGTTCTGGTTCTGGTTCTGTTTCGGGCTCTTGAGAAAATTATGCTGAAGTGAAAAGCTGAAAATAGTATGGACAAATGGGCTTGGCTCTCACTTTTCAGCTGAAGCCTAGCCGAGTTGCTCAGCAATTAAGCGCTTGACCGCATTCTTAGACCTTGACATATGCAGCTAGTATATATGCACTCGATCTATGTCGCCAGATTAAATAAAACGCATATTTCTTGCAGCTGACAACGCTTTTGCTGGCCGCTTTGGTCGCTGGCCAACCTGCAGACGGAATCGAGTAAGTAGCTCAACTCTATATGAAAATTTTATTAACCAACTGTCTTGCCCTGCCTTGCCTTGCCTTGCCAAAACCTAATGCTCGCCTAGTAGAAGTTGCAGCACGCGGCTTTGTATTGTGACTAAAATTGTTATAATTAAAATAATAAACTGTGACTAAGCCTCTCATTATCAGTACATTGGAAACTCCTAATCCCAACAGCATTAGTTTACTAATAATACCAATACGAAGAGACCAAAAACAAACCTAACTTTCGTTTGCAGAATACAAAAGCAAAGGCTGGTCAAATTTCCCGAGGAGTTTGATCCGAATGTGGCGCCGCCAACGTCCGACAAGGCGGACGAGGCCAAGCGCATACTCGACCAGATTGCCAAGGTGAACGAGGCCTTTGGCTATGTGAAGAAGAGGCCAGAGCCAAAGCTGCCGCCCATACTCGACTCCAGTCAGTATCTGTTCCCCAAGCCCGCCCAACAGCCCTTCCACGCCCAGCAGCATCATTTCGCGGGCAGCAATGGGCAGACCCTGCTGGAGCCCTCCATACGCGCTGTCAAGCTAACAAGGCATGTCTCGGATTCATATAATGTGCCGCCCAAGCTACGCACAAGCTTAACTAGCGCGTCCAGCGAGGAGCAGCAGCAGCAGCAGCAGCAGCGGCTATATTTCAGGCCCAATCAGGTGCAGTTGCCACAACCCAGCTCGGCCCAGGAGGCAGAGCAGCTGCCTGCCCACTTTGTCATACCCGTGCATCTGTACAAGCTGAACAAGGAGCAGTATTTAAGGGAACATGCTCCGCAGGAGTATCGTGTCAAGGGCTACAAGATCATTGGCGATGTGGACAGCTTCTATGGCAAGGCCAAGGCTATGCTGCACGAGAAGTCCAAGAAGCAGGGCCAGACGACGCCCAAATACCATTTGTTCTTTCTGCCCAGGGAGCTGGCCTTGAACGAGGATGGCACGCCCAAGCGCGGCAAGCCAACAGCCACAGGCACAAGCACAACAACTGGCACGACCAAAATGCCCACATCCAGCAAGGAATCTCGTTTCGATTCGAGTGAGAAGCTAACAAATAGGCCACAGTCACAACCTTCACGCATTCCCGCCGTCGTCGCCCCAGATGTGAGTGGCAATCGCAAGCGAATTAGTGTTGGCAGCACCTCCAAGCCGCTGCGTGGCGGCGGCAAGGATGCGGAACAAGCGCTGCCCAGTTCACCCAAGGTGACCTCTGCGCCCAGCCACAGTAGCTCAGCAGATCAGTTATCCACATTGCCGCCGGCAGGCGGTCTCCTGCCCAATCGCAATAGATTGAGTGTCTTCCGCGTGCCCAGCGTAAATCTGGCTGAGATGCAGAACCAGACCTCAACGGCTATCAAGAACGCCTTTCAGAATATATTCAAAATGCCCTTCCGTTCGCCCATTGCCTCCCCGGGCGCAGCGGCCGCCCAACCAGTTATGCTGCAAAGTGGACCACTACAAGCAACTCACCTTGAAAGTAGCGACTCGCTGCAGGATAGCCAGGACGACTACAAGTGGGATGATGAGCGCGAAGGCGCTGGCGATGGCGTCGGCGACAACGATACCATGGAGCAACTGGAGAACACCGCCGCCGAACAACAGGACGGCAGTGTCGGTGCTGAGAAGCATCTGTTTGCGCACAAAGTCCAACCACTGATGAACACCATTGGCACAGTGGCCACCGCCCATCAGGGCACGCAGAAGCAGGCGTTGCGCGAGGGCGGCATCATCATTCAGCGCCTGAAGGTGCGCAAGGGCGGCATTGCGATCGCGGGGCCCGGAGGCGTGGCTACGGCGGGCAGCGGCGGTACAGCGATTGTGGGCCCCGGCGGCTATGCCCTGACACACCCGCGCAGTCTGACGATTGCAGGCCCCGGCGCCAAAGTCATTTCGATACCTGCCGATGTTGATTTAAAGGATGCTTTGCAGCGCACAGACGTAGAGACGAAAAGTTTTCCACGCGAGGGCAAAGTGGTGGCCACAGGACCCACCGTTTACTATGCACCGCCAACAGGCACTTTTACCGCGGACAACATGGAGGAGCAGGAATTCGACGCCTAAGTTCCAGTTGCTTTAGCCCGGCTTAACTGTAAACTCAATTAGGAAATTTTAGCAGCCCTGTGCTTCGACATCGTTCGATAACTTTACGTAATCGATCTGCAGGGCTGCCAGACAGTTAAGATGCGCGGCTGCCGTTAGCTATGTTCGATTTTAAACCTAATGACTGTTAGTATTTTTGTATAGCGCCTAAGTATTGGTAATAAATGTTTGTATTTGTAATTTGTGCATTGCTTTCATATCTGTATGCATCTGTATATATGTAAATTTAACAGTTGACATGCCACGCCCACTAACATCACAAACAAACGCTTTGCCTGCACCGATTTGTATCATAAGCTTTAAGACTAATACCAATTTGAGCTGTATATATATTCGACACTAACTGCTATCTATCCTCCACTCTCTTACAACACCTTTTCCTCACACAACTATCCTAATCACAATCTAATCAAGTGCGAGCACGTATTGGCAAACCGCAAGCGTTGAGACATGGCCACTGCGCAGTCGACTGCAGCCTTTTGTGAACTATGTGTCGCCTGCTTCGTTACAAAAGTTGGCTGCTGCAACAGCTATGGATAATGTCCTGACACCCTATGGAGCCTACCAAGCCACACAGTCGCAGCCAGAGAAACTTACAGCAACCAAAGAAGCTGAAACTACAAAACAAGCCCAATTTGAAACTCTAACGCCCTATGGCGCCTTGCAAGCCACCACACATGGCAACCTTTTGCTGATAAGCTCACCATACTACGCCGCCTACAGTCTGCCACTCGCTTATGTGGCGCCATCTGTGGACACATCCACTGCAACGCCCAGTACAACAACCACCAGCACAGCGAGGCCCGCCACCGCAGATGATATTGAAGTTGCCAAAGAAGAAAAAGAAGAAGAAGACACCATTGAAACATTGCAAAAGCTGCGAGCGAATACACAAACCGACGGCGATCTAAAAAGCGATGCCCGCCTGCGCGCAGCCGTAAGCCGAATCAACTCGAACTATGTGATAGAAGAGATTGTGTCTGTGCCGGGCAAGCATGTGCTGTCGTCTAGCAGCCAAGTCACAGCTGGCACTCGCTCCGCCAAGCAACAGTTGAAGAAGGCAACAGCTGTCAAGCTGCGCAAGGGCAGCGGCAAGCTGCGCAAGGGCAGCGGCAAGCTGCGCTCGCCGCAGGTCAAAGTTGAAGCCACAGGACGCACCAGCAGTAGTTCAAGCAATTTTCCACAGATACCCTTCGGCAGCTATTTTCTGCCCTACAGTCCCATACGGGCGCAGGCCATACAGGGACGCAAGCAGGCGGCGCTTATTCTAGAGCCGCACTCCAAGGCTGTGGTTGGCAATGGCGGCACAGCCATATCCACGCCCATCTCCAAGGCGCTGCTCAAGAAGGGTGTGCCCACAAACGTGTACTTCAATCCGGAATCGGTGGCCATTGCAGGCGTGGGTGGTAAAGCGCATGCAGCGGCCGACCTGGAGCTCGACTTGTTCAACTGAAGGGGCCACTGCCCACTGGAGGCATCTCTCCTCCAGCTAAGTAGTTTAGTGTGTAAAGCTTCAGGTGTTCCTATTTTAAGAGCAGTTGGGCCTCTGTCTGTCCCAGCTCTAGGTGTAAATAAAATTGTAGCAAACTATCTGCCTTTCTTCACTTCGTCTAGTCGCTTTCTAATCCCCCGTAGAAATTGTTGTCCTATTGCTATCCCCACGCTTTGTCCCCCCCCACTCAAGCAAATGCCGCTCTCCATTTCATCATAGCACTATAACCAACTCTATAAACCCTAGACACAGATCGGCAGCGAGAGCAGGCCCGCTGATCTTCGAGGACCAACTGCCCTACTATGGCGGCCTGAGCGGCAAGCTGCTGCTGCTGCAACCGCAGCAAGACGGCAGCATACGCAGCAGCGTGTTGCAGCGCCAGCAGCAGCCGCAGTTGCGCGGCATTCCACGTGATGCGGACGACACCATTTCCATATCGGCCGCCAGCCTGTCAGCTGTGGCCAACGACAGCCCGATCTCGACCAGCGGCAGCAATTTTAATCGCATTCAAGAGGCTGCCGCTCGTCTGGTTGCCATACAGGAGCTGGCGAAGCGGAAGGGCGCCTTCAGCGAGGAGGACAACAAGATCTATGCCAACAGTCTGCTGGAGCTGGGCCAGGCGGCCACAGCCTTGGCGCTGCTGCAGCAGAACGGACAGATCAAGGACTTTAGCGTGCTGCTGCAGCCGGAGCTGTTTGGTGCACCACACAAGCAGCCCTCCAATCTGGGCCTGGAGGCCCACAATCCAGCGGAGCAGAAGATTGATGACCACAAGCACGAGGAGGTGACCGAGCAGCAGCTATCACCCGAAGACCTTCTGCCACCCAACGATGATCACTTCGAGGATGTCAACGACAGCGTGGCCGTGCTTACGCCCAAAAAGGATGCAGCCGTGGCCGAAGCCAAGCCCGTGGGTAAGTGTGCCCAAAAGGATAGCCTGGACGCACAAGTAATCTCTATATACCATTCGTTGGCTTAGGTCTCTCCATAGCCGGCGAGGGTGGCGTCGCTTCCTCCAAGCCCAATGCGGTCGCTCTTTCTGGACGCAATGGCCTGGCGGTGGCCTCACCCAAGGCAACAGCCATTGCCGGCGTAACGCCCGAGGAGGCAGCGGCATTTAGCATAACGCTGCCATCACGCAACCAGCTCGTCATCAAGACGCCCAATTCCGCCGTCGACGACTACGACTACAGCGACGTGCCGCTGGCTGTGTCCAGTTTTCCGCGCGTACGCGAGACGCCGCAACGTGCCGACGCTCTGGTGGACAAATGGCGTGTAGCCATTGCCGAGGAGTATGCCGCCAGATCCAGGCAGACGCAGATGCAGACGCAGCCAAAGCTGATCATACGAGCTGCGCCCAAGCGGCGTCTGCACCATGAGTAGAGAGGAAGTGGAGAGCGCTGCATCCGCTGCAGCTAAGAACATGATATTTTCTGTGTACATCAAATTGGCAATAAAAAAAATTTGCGTATCAAATTGAAATCGCGGCCATTGAACCCCTTGGAATCCTATTTTCTGTAGCCTGCCGGCAGGCGCAGCAGCGGGAAGCGCGGGAAGCTGGGGGCCAGTTGAGATGCATATCTAATAGCTGCAGGCTGTGATTACATTTTAGAACGAAATAAATTTTTAGAAAAATAAAAATAAATAAGGGAGAAAAGACAGAGAGAGGAGCCGGAGCTACAAGATATAAGATATAAGTACGCAGGCAAGCGCATATCTTGATTAATCTTTTCCGCCAGCAGGCGGTGCAGGCAGGCAGGCAGCATAAAAATAAATCTAGCCAATGGGCCAGGCGCTGGCCAGTTAGGGGGGACCGAGCGGGGCTCAGTTAAATGCAATGCACAATGTATTCAATTTGCACCTGAACCAGTTTCCCAGTTTCTAGCCATGGCCAAAGACGAAGAAGACGCCGAAGCCAAAGCCAGAGCCAGAGACAGAGCCAAAGCCAGGGCTCCCATCATGGTCGTGTGAGCGGCTGTCAATGCGGTTGCTGCTTGACTTCTATTACAATGCAGGTTTAACAAACTCAGCCAGAGCTCACAGCTTGACCAAGACCAAAACCAAAACCAAAACCAAGAGCAAGAGCAAGTCCAAGCCGAAGACCAAGAGGCATGCAGCACGTACAACAACATCTACGTTGACCATCTGCCGCAGCCAGAACCTGGTAGCTGCCTGGAAACCAGAACCCTCCTGCAAGTGCAAAACGAGTACGAATAGTGAGTGTGAATGTGAATGTGAGTGCGAGTGTGAGTGTGAGTTTGTGAGTGCATGAGTGCTTGTTATTGTTGTTGTTGTCGCTTTTGCTTAGCCAACTTTGGTCATTTGCCGCCTGCTTTGCGTGTGCTCCTTTTGGCTATCTGGCTGCGCACAGCTCCCCTCTACACCCCCCTATCCCCTTTATTCCTGCGGGAAGCTGCAACATTTTCAGCTTGTTTTTCAGCTTCGTCGTCGTCGTCGTCGTTGTCTTCTTCTTCGTCAACGGGCTGTGATCTCTTTGTTCTTGCGCTAGGTCAGTTAGGCACCGGCACATTATAAAAGGCCCATCGCAGCCAGCATTGGCCACCAGTTTCCTTGAAGTGGTCGCCGTGTCAAGACTGAAGACGTAGAGACCACCGCCAACCAAACCAACCACACTCAGCCATCACAGTTCTAGCCACAATTTGTGCCAAGTTCAAGCAGCTCTTGTGCTCCATTTCATATAAGTTAGCTTTGTTTTGTGATCCGGATTAAAGTGCGCTCAGGTTTTTCGAAAGCCCCCACACACATAGAACTGAGCTAGACGCAGCTGCCATCAGGTAAGTTCACAAATCTTAATGTGCTTTTCCATAAAAAGTTCGTGCCCTAAGCCAACATTTCGCTGAGCGTTTAGAAAGTCATCTGTGTCCATAAATTCGGCACGCTGGGCGTGGGTCAAGCATAGGAAAGCGAAAATAAGATCTGAGCTAAGTTGTTGTTAAACTCTTTTAACTATTGTCGTTAAATTAAAGAAATTAGCTGTCACGGTAGATGATAAAATTGTGAACTAGAGATCTTTTTTAAGGGGGTATTTATAAGTCGATATCCTTAGCAATCTGAAGCAATCTTGAAGTTAAGCAAAATGTTTCCTACTTTTTGATAATATAATTGATAATGGAAATGATGTCCAGAATCTAATTAAAAATACATCAATTTCATGTATTTTAATAAGTTAAGTTATATTACTTGCTTTTATATCATTTATATACTTTTAATAGTCTATGTAGAACATATTCCATTTAAATGATCGTGTGTGCTTAATAGAGACCGGAAGCAGTTAAGAATTTTATCTCCGATTAGTATGATAAGATAAGTTACAATGCGTTAAAAATGTGTGGTAAATTTAGCTTGTTAAATACTCTTTAATTGACACTTTCTGATATAAATAATACCATTTGACTTAATTTGCCTCTTTTAATAATTATGATAATTAATTCGCCTCAACCGCAACCTTTGTCGCCTTTTGCAAGACTATTCAAAATATTTGCCTTCATAAATCATGAATATGTCACAATTTGGCTGCAGAACATAATTAATTAACTCAAATTCGTTGATTATGCTTAGATAGGAAATATCAACGCTTCCATCTCCTTTAAATATTAATCTAAGAAGAATATAAGATAGATTCTGCTGAGCCTAGGAATGATTTATCTACTCTACCTTTCCCATAAGCTAGAAGGTATTCATTTAAAGTAACCTGACTAACATTGTCCCTTCCTTGCCTTCCCTTCAATTTAGTCTAATAGCCCTTATTAATCGCAGAGTATCCATTATGAATGCCTCACAGAGTCTGCTGAAGTCGCAACTTCCGCAAGTGACATCTTCTTTTGATACCCTTGCTGGGGGCTCTATAACTTTGTCATGGCATGTGTAATGTACAGAAGGAAATATCGTCCATATCTATATATTCTTGTTCAGTTTCAACAGCCGAGTTGGTCTAGCCATTTCCGTTCGTATGTCTGCCTTTTTCTTGACATATGTCCGTCTTTGTGTCGTACCCCTGTATTATATAGCTGCCATATATATGATCTGTCAAACATGAAGCTCTTATCAAAATATCTAACCAAACTTGGCATTGATTAGTTTGCCTATGCTCCTTTGTATGGAAGCTACTACTATCTATAAAAGCTCTTTAGATATATGAAATCGGTCAAAAAGGGAAAATTAAGGTTTTTGTTACGGAAAGTAATTCTTTTTTACGATATAATGAACACGCTCAGCAATTTGAAGCCTCACAATTCTCCTCCGATAAGACATATGTCTACTAGGATGGTTTTTTTCCATTTGTCTTAGACTTTTGTTAAAAGCAACAATTTTTAGCTCGACTTGAGCACGAAATTGGTTTCCATTACAATTAGCGGTTGCAATCTTTTCATTTCGCAATTATGTTATGGTAAGCTGAGTTTCCAGAAAACACGCCCTAAGCATTCCAGAAACCTCTGAACTATGCGCAACTTCTTCAACGCTGCAGTTTCTAAATTGCTTGTAAATGGCAGGCGGAAGAGGAAAAGGGGCGGGCGGGGGTAACTTTAAATAGAATATGCGCGAGTAATAAGACCTGGGGGGAATTTGATGCCCTCAGATATGATCGGAAAACCAGTTATTAGCCTCGCGCACAATCAAAAGAGTTGGCCAAGAACTTGGCCCCTGGCAATTGTAGCCGGATTGCAGCCAGTCTCGGTGGTACTTTATGTGTACACCAGAAGTGGCTGCTTCGGAGCTTTTCCAAGAGCCAATCAAACAGCAAACCGGTTAATAGTTCGCATCCTGTGGTAGACACACACACACACGCAGGCAATCGCAATTATAAAGTTTAAATTTAGAATGGACTTTGGTTGGCCAACTATAAATAGCATAGGCCATCGTTGTCCATACCAGTTTGCAGCCCGACGCGGGCCAGGAGCATAGACAACTGAAGCTAAAAAGGCATTGTTTTGTCCCCCCTCTACTTAGCACAATGTTCACCTTAGCGCTGTTCTGCCTGCTGGCAGTGGGTAGCCAAGCGAAGCCGCTGCAGCCGGTCGTGGAGCCAGCCCAGCATATTGTCATTGTGACGCCGCAGGCGCAGGTGCATCTGGAGCCAGCGTTGCGCTACGTGCATGGCTTGTCGCCGCTGGCGCGCGTCTCTGGACCGCATCATGAGGAGACCATTGTCTATGTGCCAGCTGGCGCAACGGCCTCTGTGGTGCCCACCGTCAGCGATGCCGTGTCCACTGGCCGTGCCAGCAGCCGTTTTCCTGCGCAGGAGGCCAAGCAATCCGAGGGTTTCCCCCAGAACATCAATCAAATCCAGCAACAGGTACAGCAGGCCGTCGAGGTAGCAAGCGGTCAATTCGGTGAGGCTGCCTCTGCAGCTGCTGCTGCCGGCGCTGGCTTCTTTCCCGGCTTCTTCCCATCCTCCGATGCGAGCAACAAGAACGAGGAGATGCAAAAGCTGAAGAACGAGAAGATCGAACTGATTGAAACTCCGGCCAATACCCAACCACTGCTGGCTGCCACCGAGGCGCGTCATTTCTACAGTCTGCCCCAGGTGTATCACACTCCCGTCGTCGATGTGGTGCATGCCCCCGTCTATTCATGGCCGATTTCAGCCATACGCGCACGCAGCATTCAAACTGAGGAAGCCCCAATCCAATCCCTGCAACAACTGCCCGAGGAGAAGCCAGCGGCAGAGCTGCCAGAAGCCCAGCCATTGCTTAAGGAGCAGAAGCAACCAGAGCAGACGGAACAGCCATTGGAGCAGCTGGCACAGACCATCATTCCTGCAGCCGTCGAGGCCAGTGAATTGAAGGCTGAAATTGCGGGACGTCAGCTGGAGGAGAGTAATGCCATCAAGCCGGAGCAGCCAAGCGCCGAGATTGCCAAGGAGACCCTTAAGGAGGCCATCAAGGAGGCCATTCAGGAATCCAGAAAGGAGGCCATCCAGGAAACCACCAAGGAGGCAATCAAGGAAGCCACTCAGGAAGCCAAGAAGGAAATCATCCAGGAGGCCAAGAAGGAAATCATTCTGGAGGCCAGAAAGGAAGCCATCCAGGAGGCCAGAAAGGAAGCCATTCAGGAAGCCGTCCAAGAGGTCAGGAAAGAAGCTGCTCAGGAGGCCAGAAAGGAAGCCAGTCAGGAGGCCAGAAAGGAGGACAGTCAGGAGCCCTTCCTAGAGACCCGGAAGGAGGCCAGCAGCGAGCCCCTTCAGGAGCTCATCAAGGAGCCCTTCAAGGAGGCCGTCAAGGGTGCCAGCCTCGAAGCCATTAAGGAGCCTCTCAAGGAGGCCAGCAACGAGGCCACCCAGCCAGAACGTGAGTACTCCCTGAATAGAAATTGAACTAAATTTTGATTATTATTTTATTTTATTAGTCAAACTGCAGGAGGAGCAGCCGCTGATCAAGGCCATTCCCGTTGCCGATGCCGCGGCCTTGCCTGAACCGCAGCCACAGTTGCAGTTGCAGGCACAGCCCGAGGCTCAGCCAGCCATTGCACAGGCGCCAGAGGCCTAAGTAGCCACGACCACAAATGCAATTCACATACAAACACCATACCAGATCACATCAGACACACTCATACACACACACGCACACTCATACACATATTCTATGGGCAACTTTGGTATTCTACAACTCGATCTGTTCCGTGCCTAGGCTCTGGCCAGGCCGTGGGTTAATACATTTAGTTACTAACACAGTCACAGAGAAACGATTTCCGACTTCCGACATTAATTAACAGCATAAAAGGCGTCAAGAAAATAATAAAAAAAAAAATTAAATAAAATAAATCAAAACAAACATCTACATGCATATACGTTCATTCATAGCAAACATCATCGAGAACACGTTCATAATCATCATCATCATTCATTATATTCATAACCATAACAATTGAAAATGTAAAACAGAACAATAAAAAAAGTGAATGTAAAATGTAAAATGCTGCAAACTTAATTCCGCAAGTTGTTTGGGGTGGATGGGGGGGAAGTGTTAAACAAAAGACTTGGACAACGAACTTGCATATGAGGTTGAAGAGCGTACGGCCAGCTGCGTGCAAGTTTCTGCTGCACTCGTACTTAAGATGAAAACAAAAGACTTCGGCAACGAACGTGCACGTTCCACGCAATTTGGAGTGGCGGACTCCTCCAAATTTATGCAGATCCTTCAATCTGACATCTAATGCAAAAGTACTTTAGTATACTTGCAGCTAACAGATTCTAGATCTACGTTGGCTTAAAGTAAAGTAAGTACTTATTTAAATAAAACAAGTAAAATGTTGCCAGATTTGTGACTAAGCCATGAACAAAGAGCCAAGACTCGTGAAAATCTGATGAGATTCGATCGAGTGATGGGAGTGGGAAATTTCGGGCAAATATGCATACATGCATACATACATGCATACGAGCATGCATAGTTACATACACATGCACACATACATACATACATGCATACATGCACACATGCATACGAACATGCATACATACATACACACATGCACACATACATACACATGCACACATACATACATACATGCATGCACACATACATGCATACGTACATGCATACATACACACATGCATACATACATATACATACATGCATGGACACATACATACATACATGCAAGCATGCATACATACATACTATATGAATGTATATGCCATGTATATACGCAGTGAATGCCTTCGAGTTCGATTCATTTAGCATGGATCTAATAAGTAAGTATTTATTTTAAATAATATGACGAAACGTTTTTGGTGACCCGTTTAGTATTATAATTTGCTCAACATTCTGAATAATATATAACTTATAGGCACACCCAGAACTTGTTAAAGCTGTTGCTCAACTACTTGAGATTAGCCTGACCCGAAATCGAAATATATATATATATATAATATATATACCAATTGTAATTATGCAATTTGCCGAACCCGTAAACGCGTCCCAGTAATTCACCGCAGCATAAAAATATTGCGCATATTACACAGAGTTAAACATAAATCGCGCTTGCACGCACGGCGACGCATACTAAGTAGCCGTGGAGACGTGCCCAGCCATAAGCTGGCCAAAATGCGGGCGCCTCTCCACGTTACAGTTACAATTGCCGTGGAGCGTGGCCTTTATTGCTGGTCAATCGCTAAGCTAAACATAATATCTCTCATATTTCAGTCCCATCCGCAGTCGAATCCGCAGTCCAATCCTCGCCCACAGCTAATCAGTCATCCTGCTGTTGGGGCACTTGAGTTCCCTTTGGATCTTCGGCTATTCGCGTGCTTACGGCCGGCTCCGTGGTTGGCTCATCCTTGCGCACGGGTCGACTGGTGTCTGTGTAGCGGTAGATGGAGAAGAATGTTTGTATGCGCTGTATTATGTTCTCCAGCAGGGGCGGAAACTTCTGCTCCACGCCATCGCCATAGATCCTGATGTTGAGCTTGGACTGCTGCTCGCCGGGATGCAGCTTCAGTGCTTGCAAAACGCTGCGCAGTAGCAGCAAATTCTGCAGATTGCCGCTACCTTGATTGGCGACATGGCGCAAGATCAACGTGCCATTCGGCCTCAGCTCCAGATAGCCAATCTCCTGCACTCCGTCCACGGGCTGCTCCAGCTGCGGCAAAACTGCGGCCTGCAGCGCCGGCGAAAGCAGCAGCAGCATCTTTAGCTGCAGCTCCAAGCGCATATTTTTTATTTGTTGTTTGTTATCGTTGTTTTTGGTTTATTTTCTTTGGGGAAACTTAACTGGGGACAGCTCCGAACGGGCAGTCGCTTGATATTGCACTGGTTTTGGCCTCGCTTTGTCTCTCGCACTTATTTCAACTGCTGCGTTTGCTTTTTGGTTTTTTTTTTCTTTCTTCGAGCCCTGTGTGTAATTGAGTGTTGTTTGCTTTGGAGCCATTTGGTGTGCGTGTGTGTTTACCTGGCGGGCACCTGGCCAACTTTTCAGCTGCGTTCGGCTCACGGTGCTCGCCCAGCTCTCGGCGCTCTCAGTGCGCTTGGCGATTCGCTTAGTGTTTGAGTTAGTTGTTTGCATTTAAGTTTTGAGCAATTTGTTAATTTCCATTGTTATACATTTGGCAGGTGCCAAAAGAAATTCAAATATATATCGAATTCCCCGGTTGTGTTCGAGCAGTGAAAGTGGCAGAGTTCAAGTTTTTTCGGTTGGTTCTAAATATTTAGTTGTGCTTAAGTTTAGTTAGTCAACGCAGCTCGTCATTTGTCACAAGGAATTCGAAATAATAACAAAATATTTAAATATTCAGCGACAGTTGCAAAAACCGGCTTTTGAAAATTAGGTCTGCGTTTTTATTTAGACTTTTGCATCATCGGCAACAACAAAACAAACAAACATATTTACAGCATTTTTTTCAAGAA
The DNA here is from genome assembly GCA_037075305.1 of Drosophila kanekoi. Lineage (NCBI taxonomy): Eukaryota > Metazoa > Arthropoda > Insecta > Diptera > Drosophilidae > Drosophila > Drosophila kanekoi. Next base: position 5,298,679 of record JBAMCE010000141.1, on the reverse strand, counting down.
TTTATCGTATCCGAAATGATTCAAACAATTGCGACTCTAGTCCCATTATTCTTGATGCTTTGATGCGTGTTTATATATTTATATACTTATACTCAACGTCAATTCCAGACACTGCAAGAATCTCGAAGATTGAATAACTAACTAACATAAATTAAGTTTAAGCGTCGGAAAGCCCTACTTGTTATGTTGTTGCCAAGAACAGCAAAAAAAAAGTGTGTTAACCTGTTGGTGAATCATAAAATATTTAGAACCCATTTATTTTCGCTATTCTCTTCAATTCGGCGAACGTCTATGCCAGAAAGACGCCGTGAAAAAAACAAAGTTGGGGCTAGAAATACGAATTTTATATTGTTATTAATGGTCAATAGTGTGTGCATAGAACAAATGACTATTTGCTTGGACTGAACTGCGACTGGGCCTGTTGATGAGCTGGCAATTCAAATTTGCTTTAACGGTCAACTTCAAGTGCTTGTAACAGCTCGCTGGGCCTCTCGAAGGCGCCTCTCGAGGCGTGCAGCTTACCTATTATTTAAATAGCAATAACATTTTGTGATTTTTGTAATTGAGAAACTGCGCAGTTAAATGCCGAGCCCTTACACGATCTACAAAACCCAAAAAATAAAAAACAGTCAATCTAAACAAAAGACTTAGGCAACAAACTTGCGGAATTATAGCCTAACTAGTTATCATTGCTCGAACTGACACTCGATAGCGCACATGCAGATACGATTACCCATCCATCTAATTATGCAGATATCGGCAGACAAGTCAAGTCAAGTGCCCGAACAGAAAGCTTCCGCTGAGCGGCTTCTCTACAGGAAACCCGAACCCAAAGCTGAAGCGGTACATTTTGCATTAATTAGAAGTTGAAATTGATGGAAGTGCTCAAATAATGTTAAATACTAAATAAATCATTGCTCGACGGCTGCGAACAACAAATAACTAAAATGCTCGACCACGTGCTACCCAATTCCCATGAGAGCTGCTTAAAGCTGGATCAAATAATATGTGGTATATTTCATAGATAACTGAACAGGTTTCGACACTTCTCGAAAACTCAACCAGTTGCTTAGATTAAATCTTAAATATATAAAATAATATTCGTGCGCTTTAAAAAGTTATTAAACGTTTACCTTAAAGTTCGAATATCAACCTTCGCTTCGCTGGAAAGTTTAAGCCCAAGTCCATAAGGTTGTTTACTTTAAAAGTACTTTAAGAACTTGTACTAAACTATTTACTTGAGTTCATTAAAGTTATAATATGAGGCACTTGTAAAGGTCTTCATGTCTTGTCTAAAAAATGGAACTTTCCCAATGGAACTTTCCCAATGGAACTCTCCCAATGGAACTTTCCCTCAATCGTATATTCATTATTCTTAATGGTAAAGGATCAAGATACAAACTATCTTTACTCGTCCTTCTATTCCCTAAATGATTTAGTTACTTGGTCAACTCCTCGACCCAGGACAATTTGCAGACTGTAAAACGTTTGCGTATGCGACACGAAGAAGAATTGCAAATTGAAAGGTGCATCAGGAAGCGACTTACCAGAGTTAAAGCACAGCACGCACTATCCGTAAAAGCAGTTCCGGCTACCCTTTGCCTGTTTTTTTTTTACAGAGTATAACAAAGATCTATGATATAACTTGACAGCAGACGAGCTCACCAAAATGCCACTTAAACTGCGACAGACACTTGCGGGTGCGCTTACAGCCAGCGAATTATTCTACTCAAAAATAAAAAGGTAAAATAAATATTATTATTAAATAACTAATTGAGCATACGAGCGCTCACATACATAGAATTAATGATGCGGCCAGCAGCTACGCGTGAGAAGTGTGAATTTGAGCGGCGTTCATGATGAACTTCAAATTGTTGTTTAGCTCATGATGTTGTTGTTGTTCCTGTTGTTGTTGTTGCTGCTGTTGTTGTTGTTCCTTTTGTTGTTGCTGTTGGGATGCTGCTGAGTAAAAAACCGGACAGCAACACCGCACATCTTCATTCAAAGCTCAGCTGCTAATTTTATGCAAAGCAAAAAAAAAACACAGACAACTCGCAACTGAAAAACAAACTGCGAAGCAAAGTTAGTATAAAAGCGTTGCCCTAAGTTATTTAGTTATTAGTAGATCGCAAACAGCATCAGCAGCAGCAACAGAACCGTGTTCTTTATACGATAAAGCTATATAGCATATATAGACACCGAGTGATAATCAAGTTTCGGGATGAAGTGCTTCATTTTAGCCGCCTTTTTGCTGGTTAGTAGCCAAAAAAAACAACATTGTGTCCGTTTTATATGCATATTAATTGGCAACAATTTATGTCATTTGAATAATGATCGGGCATCAATGGATCTATACAATTAGAGATCCGGGTTGTAAAAATGTCAAATGTGACGGGCAAGTGCAAATATGATTAGTGCCGACTGTTTGCCTTATAGATTTGCAAATTTGTTACACGAATCGAGGAAGTCGCCTCAATGACATCATCTCCAGCTCCATTCTCATCTTCATCGGCGTCATCTCATTCGCAGCGCGATTAAAGTTCAGCAAAAGCTGTGAAGCGTGGCACAATTGATAGCCAAAATAACCTGTCCGTAACTAACCCACGCGCTTTTACGTATTTTCCTCTTCTTACAGGCCAGCTGCGTCAGCGCCGAGAACATATTCAAGATCAACATCACGCCGGAGGAGGCGCAACAGTATTTGAACAGTGCCCAGCTGCGCGGCGTCAACGAGATCGAGTATGCGCCCAAGACGGGCGAGAATCCACTGCCGGAGGCGCGCAACGAGCGGGGCGAGTTTGTGTACATGGGTCGTGTGATAGATCATCCCGAGGACTTTGTGGAGGAGCACTATGATGCGCATCAGTACCATGGCCAGGACGGTCTGGGACAGTATGTGTATGGCTACAAGGACTGGAATCAGGGCAAGAACGAGAAGCGCGACGATGCCGGCACTGTCACCGGCTCGTACAAGTATGTTCAGCCACATGGACGCGACTTCGTCGCCACCTACTATGCGGACAGAAGTGGTTTCCATGTGGAGGACAATCGTCCCGCGCATCTGAAACAGCCAGCCACCAAGACGCCCGCAGTGCTGAAGGCCGAGGAGGAGCACTTCAAGCTGTGGGGTGAGCTGGCCGCCGCCGCCGGACACAATCCCGATCCCTATGCAGCCGAGTACCAGCAGGGCGAGGGCGCCTATCAGCCCAGCGAGGCCGAGACCAGGGAGTATGTGCACGAGGAAAGGCCATATGTGCCCGGACCCGAAGAGACGGGTGAGCCGAAGGGCTTCTTCTATGCCTTCGACTACAACGTGCCGCTGCTGCGCAACAAGGCGGAACGCGAGGAGCTGGAACGCCTGCGCGCCGTCAACAACAAGGACGAATAGAGTCCTTGGCGTGCCCGACCTTAGCCTACGTACATAGAAATATCTTAACTCTAAATATTTATTCGATGATATTAAATAAATGCAGCAGCTATTACATTTCTCAAATACGTTCTTTTTATTGTTACATATATATATATATATAAAATGTGGTTTGGTTTCCTTCTTCTTGTTTTTTTTATCTTTCTTCTGTTTGTTGTTTTATTTGTTGTTTAACCCGTCCACTTGTATAATTGTATTTGTTGTTAATCTTAACACGTTAGTTGTTTGTTTGTTGTTCTCGCTTGTTGTTGTTACATGTTACCTTGTTGCATTACATTTACATTTTGTTTTTGTTTTTGTTTTACTTTTCTTTTAGCTGTTTTTCGCGTAAAATTATTGCTTTCGCTTTGCTCTTCAGTTGCACGAATTGAACTTAAATTAAGTATTATTCGACTTTTTAATCATAATGTGTTGGGAGTTTTTACTTAATTCAAGGTGTTTTCTTGCTGTTGTTTGTTTGTTTGTTTTGCATTTACAACCAGTTAAAACTAACATTTACGTTAATTAAATAATTAATTAATTGAATGCTTTTTAGGTTTGTGTTAATTCTCATTTCAACTCACAAACATATACGTAATTAAATTAAGACACGCATTCATTAAAATATTTCTTTTTTTGTTCTTTTTTGATTTTAAAATTTATCTTTAGCCTGCATTTTCAATCGTTTCTTTTATTCAAATGCCATATTTTATGGCACCGGAGAGGCTGACGAGGAATATCTCCCTCGCAAGGAAAACATAAAACGAGTCTGAGAAAAATTTGTTGCATGCTTTTGGGCTCTGCCTAAAATACTTTAAAATATACCCTTGCCGAAAATCGAATAGATACAGATCTCCAAATAGAACTCTAAATAGAACTCTATACAGATTCAACTTTTTATATGTGCAGGCAGCTTAGAGGTCAAAGGATCAGTCAGAACCGAGTCCTTTATCAAATTATTCAAAGAGATTACAAGATTACAAGGGTATTCAATCTTCGGCATGCCAAAGTTAAGGTTTTTCTTTTTATGTTTTCTTTTTATTACTTGCACAAACACAAGAAAGAAAGAAAAAAAATTGAATTTCATTCAGTATACGTTTTGTGTGTACTAAATGCTTTAAAATGTTGAAAATAGTTTTCGATGTTAAGAACAAAAATTTGATTTTCAAATGAATCACAATTGAATTTCGTTTAAATGAAAAGCAAACATCATAAATGCGTACATATATGTATGTTACATATATATGTATGCGATCTATATATGGCAGCTTTGTTCAGTCCAATATTTGTTTGTTTTGTTTTGTTTGTGTTGCACTTGTTGCAGTTGTTGCAGTTGCTGTTGCAGTTGCATATTATGTTAAGTTCTTTCTTTTAGTTAATGTGCATGATTCTATCGAATTAGTCGGCATATTCATAAATGGTTGCGTTTTGAAGTTGATCTGCGACTCGGTTACTGGGAACGACGTGTGAATAAGATGTAAAACAAAACAAAATCAAAGTCAATAAACAATACAATAACTAACTAATATAATATTTAGCACGAATGCGATTCGATAGGAGCTCTTTTGTCATACATTATGATAAGCTAAGTACTTGTTCAGGTCATTGTTTTTCTCTATTACTCAAGTAATTTGGAACTGTTCTTTAATAACTAAAGTTATTGTTATTGGGAACTGAAAACATAAAATATAGATAAGCCATAGAAATAAAAATAAACAAAAAATAGCGTCTCATAGTTATACCAATCGGTACAGAAGGTACTTTATAGAGCCTGCGCCGTCCACTCGAGTTCAACTTCAAAAACGTGGAGATCATTTTGAGCGTGATACGGGAAAAATTCGTAATACTTTTCTTTCTTGTTTCTCTGACATTCAATACGTTAGCTGATGTGACTAAGTGTAGTGTGTGTATGAGCTAGTCTAGTTAGAAGATGAGAGGGAAGGGGGGTTAGTGTGCAGTTTCCAGTGCAGAGTATTCAATGTATTCTGATGACAATTTGGCGCATGAGTTTCTTTACGATTGACCTATTTTAAGATTTGTTTCTTTTCAAGTTTCTCTCATTTTGTTTTGTCTCTCTCTTTTTTTTGGATTTGTATATAAGGCAAACTGTATGCGAAACATACAAATATTGAACTATATAAATACTTGATTTTTTATTTTTTGTTATAAATTTACGTATGCCGGGGAAGTATTCTGGAAAAACTATTGACGACAATACCCAGACAATTGGGCATTGTACGCAGTATACACTGTATTGTATATGTATATGTATATATGTACTTGTATATGTATGCACGTATGCATGTATGTAAGTATGAATGGGAACATGGCACAAGGTTTTTGTTTTTGTCCTTTCAGATATTATTACTTTCGAGAGTCTGTCGATTTGCGTTCAAAAATTGACTGATACAACTGTATATATTGTATATATATGTACTTGTATATATATATATATGATTTGTATACACATATATATATATGTAAATCTTGTATATGCTAAACGTCCACGACTCTATGTATATGCCTAGGTGCTAGTGAAGTGCTAGTTTTGGGTAGTTTTCTGCCTACTCGTTACTCTCTTGCATTCTTGCCTGTTATACTTAACGCTGCCGTGATTTTCTACTCTCCCTACTTACCAAAGTTGATGTTGTTTTTGTTGTTGTAGTTATTGTTGTTATCATTGTTATCATTTATACTCAACTACTTGGCGACGGCGGCCGCTGCCGACGTTGCACTGGGCGCCACTTTCAGCTTGATGAACATGTTGTTGTCGTTGTTGCTGCTATTCAGATCTAGCTTTTGCACCTCGCACTCGAGATTGTTGATGCAGTTCTTCTCATACTGTGAGGTGCCATTATCAGAGCTAATGGCCGTTTTGTCACTGGGCGTTTGTTCGCTTGGCGCCACCTTCTTCTCCTTGCTCTTCTTGAGCGCATTGAGCAGCGTCTTCTCTTTGCTCTTGCTCTCCTTGTGACTGCCGTCCTTGTCCTTGTGTTTGTTGTTCTTGAAACGCGGGAAAATGCAACCGTTTGGCAAGAAGCCGCCAAGCTTCTCCTTCTTGACCGGCGCTGCTGGGGTGGGCGTTGCCGCGGCTGCAGGAGGTGTGGGTGTGGGCTGGGCAGAAGCGACTGGCGTTGGCGCTGCTGCTGTACTTGCGGGCGTACTATTGCCATTGCTGGCAGTGGAAGCAGCTGATTTGTTCTCTGGCTCTTGTGTGTGTTGCTCTGGCGTTGAAAGATTCTCCACAGCAGGCGGCGAGCCGCTGATGCCATTAATAACGCCACCCGCATCCGTTTGATCGGTGCAGGCTTCGCCGGGCGCTGCATCATTGCCACTCGGTTGTTCTTGCTGATGCTGCTCTTCCAGCTGCTCACTGGCCACCTTGTTATCCAGCTGCTGAGCAAATACGGCTAATGTTATGCCATTGCCATGATCCGCCGCCATGAGATCGGCATTGTATGCTGGCGGCAAGCCGATCTCAGCAGCATTTGACTGCGCTGAGCTGCCGGCACGCGCCGCATCCGGCGACTTGGGAAACATTTGTTGTGTGGTGATGTTCTGATAGTGTTGCTGTTGGCGTTGCTGCAGCATTTGCTCCTCGCGCTCACGATCTCGCTGCGCCTGCACAGCATTCCAGACGTCTTTAAGCTCGCCTGAAATGTCACGATCCTTGAGTATGACGGCGTTTCTATAAAAGAACCAGGTTATTTGAATATTGAAATGAAAAGCCGCTAAGGCGCTAAGCACCTGACTAGTTTCACGCCGGGATTCATAGCCTCCACAAAGTCGCACATTAACTCCACCATAGCACGTCGTTCTTCCGGATCCTTGCTATGGCGTCCAGAATCTTTGAGCACCTCTGGATTGGCCATAACAGCGAAGACAATGGGTGGACTGCGAGGACTGCCAGGTGGCACCTGTGAAAACCCCATTAAAATAGGTTGACCGCATAATAATATACAACATTAACTTACGCGCATGCCTCCATACAGGGGTATGGGATCACTGGGCTCTTGTGGTATTACAATACGCGTCCAGCTAAGCACATTTATGAATAACTCCTCGCCGGTTTCTGTAGTGGTGCGTATGCACATGTGCGGCTGTGGCGGGTTCTTAAAGTGGCGGTAGGCGCGCGAGTGTCGATAGCTGTGAGGGGGTGGAGAGGATTGCATCATGCTCAGTCCAAGGCCCAATTCGCCCTGTTGATCTAGTTGCTGTTGTTGTTGCTGTTGTTGCTGATGTTGTTGATGTTGCTGGTGTTGTTGCTGGTGTTGTTGCTGGTGCATTTGTGCATGCTGCTGCATATCATTAAGCTGCAGATGTTGCTCCACATTAATGTTGTAGCTGTTGCTTGATGTCATAGTCTCAATGGTTTCGTCTAGCTCCGCGCCATACGGATTGGCTTCAGCATCAATGGCAGTGCTGATATTGTTGCTTATGTGTTCGTTTTGTTGTTGTTGTTGTTGGTTTTGTTGTTGTTGCGGGTGCTGCTCCTGTGCGGAGCTTTCAGCCTCCAGCTCCGCTGCCGACATGTTTGCTTGTTATTGGTGTTGTTGTTATTTGTATTTATTGCTGTCGTTATTTGCTGTTTGTTAGCTTTTAGCAGTCTTTTGTTTCGCCCTCCCCTTGCTGCTGTTCGCTGCGGCCGCCTATTGCCCCGCTTCTCTGACGATTTTCTTGCTCTTCTCTTTGTTCCTATATTGTGTGCACTCACACTAACATCGCCCATTCACGCTCTCAGCCGCTGTCTTAAAGCATTACGATGCCTGGAGTCCTGTTTACAGCTTAACTTTTGACCTTTTGCCGTTATTAATGGGTGTGCATATTACGCGTCGCCTTCTTTGACATTTAACATGCATATATATATAAATACATTTCTATATTGTCTACAAATACAAGTCTTATCGTGCACGCACTAACACACACACACGACAGGCACAGGCACACACAAACACCCTTCAGTGCGCACCCCGCACTAGCACACTTACAAGTGGGAGGAGTTGGCCGTTGTCTGCGAAAGAGTAGGGGCAGCATGTAAGAAAAAGAAAACATGAAAATGAAAAAGTTCAAAGCAAGCGCATCTGTGTGCTGCGTTTTCAATGTTGCACTTACACATTTCACGCGTTTTCATTTATAATAATGGTTTTCCAGTTTCATTGCACAATACACATACAAAACACAATGTACATACACATACACAAACAAAAACTGAGTTTCTGCTTCACATAATTTTTTCTCAACGACTGCTGCTGCTGCTGCTGCCTACTGACTGCACTTACAAAACAATGCACCGATAGACGGCCGCGCACTGCGCTGATTTTTATATTTAGCTTTTTAGCAGCTTTTCATTGCGGCACACACAAAACAGCCGAATTTTCCGACGTCTTCCCAACATAAACAAAAAACTAATGTAAATGTGTTCAGTGTGACCAGTCGGCCGAAATGTGATGTTCGGTGCTGCCAGATGTTTGAAAAATAGCCCATTCGCTATCCGCCAATGTTCACACATCGCCGGACCACTTTACAGTGTGTACACGTGTTTTGTGTATTCTGCATTCTCCGCCGGCGTGAATTTTTTGCAATCGAAAAGCAGAATATAAAATTAAGAAATAATATAAATACACAGCATATTAAAAATAAAGAAACGAACTGACTGATAAAGTGTTCAAAGTGCGTGAGTGTGAAAATCTATTTTAGCGTATCCAATTGGAACTTGGCGCCGAAATTGTTGATTTTTCATTGCCATTGCGGCGTTGTGTGTATAACAAGATGGCGTCCTCGCAAGTCTCAAACAAATCGGGCTCCGGTTGGCCGCGGCGCGGCAGCCAAGGCCAGGCTGACGCCAGCATTAGCAACAATGGCACACAAAAATATGCGCCCAATCAAGCATTGACCATAAACCGCACAATCAATCTGTAAGTACTTTCTGTACGATATAATGGGAAACTTCAAACACAATTCTTTACCTTTTCTACACCAGCTACCCACTAACCAACTACACATTCGGCACCAAGGAGCCGCTGTTTGAGAAGGATCCTTCGGTGCCGTCACGCTTCCAGCGTATGCGCGAGGAGTTCGATCGAATTGGCATGCGTCGCTCTGTGGAGGGCGTACTGCTTGTGCATGAGCATGGATTACCGCATGTACTGCTGCTTCAACTTGGCACCACATTTTTTAAGCTGCCAGGCGGGGAGCTGAACGCGGGCGAGGATGAAGTAGAAGGTCTCAAGCGTCTACTCTCTGAGGTGAGTCCATGAGGCGCATAACAAATTAAGATCGCTAATGTAATGCAATGTGTTTGGCTTGCAGACGCTGGGCCGTCAGGATGGCGTTAAACAGGATTGGATTGTCGAGGACACCATTGGCAATTGGTGGCGCCCAAATTTCGAGCCACCACAATATCCATACATTCCACCGCACATAACCAAACCAAAGGAGCATAAACGTCTGTTTTTGGTGCAATTGCATGAAAAGGGTAAATATCCAATGCGCTAGCCAAAAGTGTTGTCCACAGCGTAGGTATTAATGACGGCAAAAAAAAAGTACATTTCTAAATACTTTTATAAACATATAACCTTGTAAAGTTATTGCCAAACCGATACGCTAACAAACCTCATGTCATATCTTTTCAATGCTGTTTAGATACGGACAGGAACGCCAGTTACGATGTACCCTGAGCTGTTCCAATAGCGCCGTGTTGTGTTGTGTAATCTCACGCATCTGGCATCTGCCCAACCAAGCATAGAGCTCTTCCTCAACGCTCTACTCAAGAGTGAACAAACAGAAATGAAAAGAATCAGAAACAGATCGCATAATGGCCCCGAGGCGCATACAATTTTAATTAGTTCGTCGATTCTAGTTCAATTTTTTGTACAAAAACTTACTTCAAATTGTATTTGTTGCTCTCAGAGTTGTTGGCATATTTTGCGCATATCCCGAAATTCTTTGATTGTTCTTGTTGTATTAATTTTGTAAATATGTCGACACTTCTGTAAGCCAGAGAGCGCAATCCTACACACGATACTCATTTTTTTTTCATTGTTATGTGTTGAGCCTTCATTAATCGGGCAGGCAGGTGAACAACAGTTGAAAGTGCATTGTAAAAGTTGCCGGTTGTCGTCTGTTAATGCGGACAAATCTCGCGTGTTGTGCTGATTTGCGTGCATATGGCAAATGCAACTGGATTAGGCAGGCAGTCGCAGTCGCTTCTTAAATAATTTAAGCACTCGTTTATGTAACAACAATTATAACTCTGTGTTTAGTACTTCCTTGACATCATCCATTGTGCAACACTCGCGTTCACACGCACCATGTATATTGAATGTTGCTCTTAATGGTAATCGAAATTATGTTCTTATCACAATAATTAGTAGACTTTGTTTGATGCCCAAAATTAATAGCTTTATTGAAGTCGCATCCGAATTGATTTGAATTTTGAGCATCAAGAACAAAACCTATTAATTTAGTTTAACGAAGTATCAACAACTGTGAATGTAAATCAAACAAGAAAACAACCACAATACAAACTTTTATATATCATACGTAATTACGGCAGCGAATCTTTCTTATGTAAATTGTTTTGTATAACCGATTGTAATTATCTAGTTATTGCAATAATCATGTGATTACCATAACCCCTTATTATATCTAATGCTCTCTGCTACATACATAAATTCTGTCTCTATCGTTTTCTGTAATCTAGCACTATTTGCTGTGCCCAAAAATTATAAACTTGTTGCTGCGCCCCTATTCGAGCTGTACGACAATTCACAAGGCTATGGACCCATTATATCTTCGCTGCCGCAGGCGCTGTGCAGGTAAGGCATCAAGCTCCTAAGAATCTATGATTTTCCTTGCTAACTTTCACTTTTTTTACAGATTCAACTTTATCTATATGTAAGGCAAAGGCGCAGAGTTAACGTCGCTGTCCCCCACTTTCCCCCTAGATAGGCTGCATCACCAACGATAGCTCTACTTTATAATTTACAGCTTCTCAGCTGGGCGCGTCGCATGTAGATGATTTCCATTTCATTTGTATATGTGTGTGTGTGTTACGTACATATTTGTATGGCGAATTAAATGGAAAAAGACCAAGCGGCATGTGCTTGGCTTATATAAATAGAATTGAAAGTTTACTTTATTTTGGACTATTATTGCAATGGTTAACTAAATATTACAGAATACATTAAATTTGGTTCGAGAAATTGGTATATTAGTTATGTGGCCCACTTATAGCATATATTCGCTATATATCTGTTCATAATACTCGCGTTTGCTGCAATGGAAGATACGCAAAGTTGTTGAATATCATTAATATTCTATTCGCTAATCATTTTTATATGTTTTTTTTATTTTGCTTGACTGCTGTTAACTGCATTGCACTACAGACTGTTAATGTTGCTGTTGCTTGTTAACATTCAACTGCGCTTCTAAGTGCGTGGGTGTAACAAATGAACTAATTAACATAACAGAAAACTACGAAGCGAACAACAAAAGTGAACTAAAGCAAACAGGAACCGTTGTGTTTTTCTCTAGTTTGTTAATAAGTATATCTTAAATGCTATTTTCATATTAATTGTTATGCATATTTTATGTTTCTGACACGTACAAAAAATGTAAACATATTAGCCACTTTTGCTCGCAAATATGCTGATATCTCTTGTATGGCTTTACCACAACTTATTGTGATAGAATTTTAGATCGTTAAAGCCCTGATCGGTCAGGCCGGCCGTTGACGACACAGTGGACATGGCATCTGTGTTATCATGACCAGGCGAGGTGATCTCATTGCCCAATGGACGGTTGATCTTAACCACGCCAAAATCCTCGCGCTCCGGCTGATTGAACTCCATCTTGTCGCTAGGCATTACGGCCATGCCCACGCCAAAGGAGCGATTCTTCATGCCAGTGTGCTGCTTGCTCAGCTGAAAAGCCGGCGGCTTACGGTTCTCACCAATAATGCTCTCAACCACCTCCGGCGAACGCACCATTGGTGGAGTTGGGGTGTAACTCTTGGGCGGCGGCGATGCTGGAGTGATCTCCTCCTCGGGTACAGGCTCTGGTTCCGGTTCACGCTCTAGCTCCAAGTGATAATGCTCGATAACATCGCTAACTGCCTGCAAATTCTCGAATTGTGCGGCAAGTTCGGCAATGTCGCTGCCTCTGTTGAAAAAGTTAACAGAGGCTGTTAAATAACATACTACACTAGATACATATGTATTAATTAGATTTTCTTGTTGATTTTATTGCACGACAAATGAAAATAAATTACGACAAAAAACAATGCAATAATGTTAAGAGTTAAAATAAAAATTTATACAAATGTAATCACAATTATCAGGTATTTTGTGTAACGGTTCCCATCGAGCTGGCTACCCGTGCCGTGAGTGTGTATGTGTGTATCTGTGTGTGTGTATATGTGAAGGTTTAAGTGATGGTAGAGGTGTGTTGGGGGGTGGGTGTGCGGCGAGTGCAGCCTCCTCGCTGATTGTACATTAAGTAAATTCACTCATAATTAAAGACTATGATAATGCAAAATTATAAATAATCGTCTATAAAAAGAAAGCTTTGTACACTTGATTAGTTGATATTGTTTTTCAATGTAATGCAGCCGTGTGTGCGTATGCGTAATTATTTGATTCTGAAAGACAACAAAAGAAAGAAATGAAACCAAAATGACAAAATATAAACCGAATGATCAAATATGCTCGGGTGTTAGTTAAAAACAAGGATTAGCCACACGGGTTTACCTGTTAGACTCTGCGCTGCCTCCACCGCCGCCCTTGCTGGAACTGCCGCTGCCCGAGTGAATTATCTGCACGAGGGTTGAAGAGAATAAAGAAGATAGAAAAGAACATATTAAACATCTAGGTCATATCTGTGTTTGTAAAACTAAGCAATAGGGGTACTCATGAGAGTGCCAGAATATATTTTGCAGCCACTTTCCATAACCAAAATTGTTAGAAAAGCAAAACGAAAAATTAAAGGTCGATTAAACTAAATTTATTTAGCTCAGCGGTAACCAAATGAATTGCTTTATTAACAGCCAGAATGTCGCCTAAATAAAAAGGAAACAAAAAGACGCAGTTAAAGTTGCAGATACCCCTCCGCCTGGCAGAATCTAGCACAAGTGTCAAGCGAAGTTTTATATTTTGGCCCTTACAAACAGCCCCTTGGCACGCGGCCAAAGCAGCCCCAAATAGCCGCGGGGTTGGTATTCCGCCACACTTAGGGGTTGACCCAGAAAATGGGCAACACCACCCGCAGCGAGAGTTGCGACAGCTTACGACCAAATATGCAGAAAAATAAAATCGTCTTTATTTACAGTAAAATTTCGTATCAGAGCATGGAAGTTTCGAGCTGTTCTTCAAAACAAATTATTCATCTTTCGTTTGTTTCGACTTGGGCAGTATATAGTCGGGGAATGGTGAACCGAAAATTTGGGGAATTTATATTTGTATATTTGCAACTAGCTGCTGCTGTTCGTCGGGTTCTACTACAAATTTGGATGCATTGTGATCACCAAGCAAAGCACCACTTCTTTTCTGGGTATGGGGCCTGCGCACAATCCCCATACACACACGCCCACGCATCTAAATATGAGCTAGAATTTCTTCTTCGTGTTGAATTTCGTACGCCAAAGTTCATTTTCATTAATTTTTTTCGATTTTTTGTTTGCTTTCTGCAATGAATTTCTGTATGGGATTGACAAAGCATGTGGTCCGGTCTACTGCAGCGGCAGGCCAGCATCGCCGTGTCCCAGCTCAGGCGTGCGCACCAAATAGATGGTCGTCTGACAATTGGGGCATGTGGTGCACATTTCGGCTGCTGGAGGCACAGCTACAGCGCCCGCTGACTGCGAGGGCTATGGGATTGAGGTGTCATTAAATTCAGATGCATGCAACTTGTGGCATATTTACGTAGCCCGGTTGCTGGTGCTGCAACTGCTGGTACTTGCGCGGCGATACCTGAGCGGGCTGTTGCTGCTGCTGTTGCTGTTGCATTTGCTGCTGCTGCTGCTGCATCTGGGCTTGAGCTTGAGGTTGTGCATCCTGCTGCGCCATCTGCTGTTGCTCATGGTGATTCTGTTGCTGCTGTTGCAGTTGCTGTTGATGCTGTTGCTGCTGTTGATGCTGCTGTTGGTGCTGTTGATGCTGCTGCTGCTGCTGTTGGTGCACATGGGCGCGTCCGCTGCCGTAAGGCTCATGGCGCGTGGGTTGACCAGCAGCCGGCTGCTGCACGTATTGCTGCGGTTGCTGCTGTTGCGGCATCGATTGCTGTGTGGGCACAACAGTGGCCGGTGCCAACTGTTGCTGCTGTTGTACTGGCGGCGGCTGCTGTTGTAGCGGCACCTGCGCCGGAGCCATGTTTGAAACAGCTTGCTGTTGGATCTGACCAGCCTGCGGCGACTGTTGCTGCATTTGCGGCTGGTATTGCATTTGCATCTGTGGCGCCTCCTGGCCCGAGGCAACGCGTATGGGTGCCACGGCGGCATTTGTTGCCGGCTGGTTGCTGGCCACGGACATGTTGCCTTCCAGGCCCGAGTGCCGCAGGCGTGAGGGACGTGCAAAGACATTGGCTGCCAAAAACGAATCATCCACATCCTGCAGGCCCGAACGGCGCTGGAAGGGATCCTGGCGATAATTCGTGCGACTCAGTGCATCTAGCGGACTCTTGCGCGTCTGTCGGTAGAGGTTGCTTTATAGGAATGGAGAAGACCAGCTGATCAGCTTACATTTTCCACATTCTGCTTCGCCTGGCTGGGCGTCAGGCTGACCTCGCTGCCGTATTTGCGGGCCATGTTGGCAGGCGCCCCGTGACGTGACTGCAAATCATAACAGAACTACACACAGAAGCACACACACACACAACTGCAGTTGCTCCTTCGATTTAATTTCAACTTACGGCAACGCTCGTCCTGGACACTCCTTGGCGTGTTGCTGCCACATTACCACCACGTTTTGGATCCATAATTTTTACTACAATTGATTAAATGCTAAAATTCGAAAACCGCACGTAAAACTTTCGCACGGAATATCGCGTCGAAACTGTAAACGATTACTTTTGTTTTCTAGTTCGGATTATATAAAATTACGCAAAGCGAAATAATTTGTGTTTTTTGTTCAGAAATAAAACATGAATTCGTTGTGAATCATGTGAAGTACAAATGTTAACTAATCTATTCGTAGAGCCCCAAATGATTCCAACAACTAAACGAATTGAAACTGCGAGCTACAGGCATGCTTAGTTCAAGCTTTACTTCATTATTTTCAAGACAAAAATTGGGTTTTTACTTGGAAACGGTTAGAAAATTAAATAAATTAAACAGAAATCACACATGGCTGTTAAATAAGGCAAAACACACACACACACATACACAAACACTCGCATATAGGGGCTAGCAGAGTTCAATGACACTCAAACTGCATTGGGGCTATCATCAGTGGCACTCAAACTGTGAACCTGTAGTGCACGGAACTTGGGAACTTGAACTTGAACTTTTCAACATTTAATGTTTGAGTACCTCGGCCATGCTGCATGTGGGTCGCGGTGCACCATACCGTCCATTTGGTGAGATCTGTGTTATTTGCTGCAGCAGCGATTGCTGCTGCTGCTGTTGGTGCTGCTGCTGCGAGTTGCTGCCGCGTCGACCGAAGCGCTTTTGATGGTTAGCCTCATCGCCCAAATAGGTGGCACCAAAGAGTTGTGTGTTAGGACTTGATTGGTTGATTCATGTATTTTTGGTAGTTGTTTGTTGATTATCGTTAGTAGTAGTAGGCGCAACATGTGGATTGAAAATAGTTAACATTTATTACACTTAAATATTACGGGCATATATTATTCCAATTATAATTAGTTACTTTTTCATGCGTTCGCTCAACTTGTTTGCTTTAAATCGTGATTAGCTCACATAAATTAACTAATTAATATTAATTAAACAAGAAAAAAAGTTAACTGGTATATACCGAAGATTAAATACCCTTGCAGAGACTTGACATTTCTACACCAAACGGTTTTAAGAGAACTTCTGTTAACCGATGGTAACATTTTTCTGTTAACCTTTTTCTTTCACGTTTAGGTATGTTAATGAGCCATGTTGACGATCGAGATATCTTGGGAAGCGAAAGAGTTTTTCATATAAAATTTAAATTTGTTTGTGGAAAGTATGATAAAGTATAAATAAATGTATTATCTACAATGTTTCATCAACATAGTTTTAAAGCCCAGAGACTAGTTTGCATAAAAAACAGACACACGGATGGCTATATCTTCAGTCTGATCATGATATCTGCTTATAATATGCCCTGCAAAGTGTATAACAAGTTAAGCAAAACACGCATCAGATATGAATATGATACATAAAGATAGGAGTAGGCGTACATATAAAGTGAAAGCGCAAGCAACAAGCCACCGTTAATAGATTGCATACATATTTCTTAAATTTTATTTATCGATAAAGTGCTTTTCCGCAGGCGATCAATTTTGAAGCAGACGCCCACTGGAAACAGCACACAAGTAAACAAATGACCTGGTCGGATGTTTGCGTGCGATATGCAAATGTGCTGGCCAAGAAATGGGCAACTAAGCCAAGTGAAATGTTTCCTGCAAGGCGCAACGCCTTAATTAACCTACTGCCCCGCCACGTAGCGCAGCGCCAATCAACGCTCCATCCCGTGGAAAACCAAAAAATATATATATATATAAAATACAAAACTAACGCACCTGTTTGTTATGTGGAGGCCATTCTTGGTGCGCTGTGGTGAATCGGCATGTCCATTTCTGGAGCCATTCTGGGAGGCCGCATCGTTGAAGAAGCCCTCGTAGAGCACAAAGTTATTGGCCTGGGGTATGGTGCGCACCAGGCCATAGTGCTTGCCCAGAAAGCTGAGCAGCTTCTCGGATGGCCGATCCACGGAACACTTAAGTGGTGTCCATTGCTCCTCACTCAACATGGTCTCGAACAAACGCTTGCCTAGACCAGCGCGCTGACGTGTCTCGTGCACGTAAAAGTCCAAAATTGAGGGCGATTGCTCCATTTTGCGGGTCTGGCCCTTCTCATCGAACAAATAGAGATCTTTGGTGCCGACCTTAAGTAGGCCAATGACACTGCCGCTGCAAAGAAACGTGCACAGACATAAGTTCATCTGGATGTCGGACGAGTTCAATGGGTGCTGGCTTACTTGTTGCCCGCCTCAGGATCCGCCAGCAGATAGATGGTCTGGTTCTCCGACATGCGTAGACGCTGAGCCGTGGTCACCGGCTTATTCAAGCCTTGCGATGTGGCCGACAGCTGACCCAGGCGATCAATTATCTCGGACATCTTTGAGGTGGCATCTCTGGGTGCGTGTGTGAGTGTGGAAAGCGTAACGGTTAATTGACTTACGGATCAAATTGGGTTAACGAGTCGCCCGCGTACAGTTTCAATACTCACAAGCACTGACGCCGATCACCCCGAAAGGTGTGCGGCAATAGATTGGATGTCACTTTGATAATTGGCTGCGGAAACAGCGGTTTGATGTCGAAACGGAAATCCACCATAATTGCCTCTGCAGCTATTAATGAACGTATAGAACAACTGAAATTGCAATTGAGAATGCCAATTAAATAGAGCATTGCAAAAAGGCGCGTTCAATTTGATTATCAGTGTGTCAGTTTGTCGCATTCAACTTTTGGGTGCGACTTTGTGTGGGAATCACCGCACATGCGATTCACTAAATTGTAGTTGTGGCCGATGCATGATTCAGCAAGTCATCGAACACGTGTAGGTGTGCCGAGGGGCAAAATGGCAGAAGTATATAAAAGTCTGGCAGCTTCTTATTGCGCAATGCTGCCAGCCTATGCGTGGGTCCTTATTTCATGCGATAACGATAACCGTTTAATATGCGTAATTTTATCGTGTCATTCAACTTATTAATAAAAAGTGGGGCAGATTGCGGTTACAAAACTCCTGTCATAGTTTATTGTTGATTTGCGAGTGCAACGAACTGATGCCGGCAGAAAGAGAACGATAAGCGCTTTTGTAATTACGTTTCAGAAGGGGGCGGGGCGAGGCAATCATTTCGAGCACATGCAAAAGTTTTCCCGTTGCTATTTTGAGTAGTTTTGTCAGCGACAAAGTTAAACAACGGGCTGCAGCTGCAGTCACCGTCAACGCTTCAGTCGCTGTCGGCGTCACTGCAGCGCAGTCCGAATGTCAAAATGCGATAGCAACAGCAAGCGCACAAATGACGTGTTTACAACGTGTGGCCCCCAGCAAAGGGGGTTGCCTTGCAGTTGTCGTTCTTGTTGTTTATTTGCCCAACAGCAAACTGTTGACGTTGCTATACACCGACTCTCTCTCCACGAAGTGCTTTATAACTGTTTATAAGCCAAAGCGCATGATCTAAAACAAAAACAAGAACAAAAGCAACCGACCACAAAAGGAGCGGGCGGGGTACAGGCTGCATTTCTTGGTGCTCCCCTTTTGGCTCATCCGTCTTAAATACGTGAATGCATACATACATGCGCATAAGTAAATATGTCAAGTATGTAGTGTGTGTGCGAGAGCGTGAGAGCAAGTAAAGCGGCTGAAATCGCGTGTAAAGAGCAGGCGAACACGGGTGCAAGCGAGAGGGCAGCGTGCGATCAAAGCTCTTACATTTTAACCGTTAATCAGCAATAAATGCAGTTGGAAACAAAACGCTTGGCAACTTGCAGTCTTATTTAATCGAAAACAAATCAATTAGAAGCAGACAGATCACAAATAAAAATATTTATTCATATGTAATTCTATTTTTTCATGCATAGTGATGAAATTAAATAAAGCAATTACACGGTCTTCAGTCTGGCTGCAGCATTTTATTTTTTTTTGTCTATCAGCTGATTGAGCGACGACTGGAGGAAAAAAACAAGCCCTCGTCTGAGGTTAGCACCGGGGCAATGCGTGTTCGGGAGAGCCCCTTCCATAGCTTACTCGTTTGTTGTGGGCGTGTATTAAATACAATATCGTATTGTATGTACATACACAAATACATACGTATGTATATTGTGTTTGTGTGAATGTATGTATGTTTGTACTTACGACTTCTCAATTACAATTAAACAAATAGACGTCACCGTCAACTGTCTCAACAAATTTCCTAATGACTAGCTTAAATATAATATACATAGGCGTATTCTATTATCGAACCTTAGTCACACACACGTGGCTGGTCAAAGGCCAATACAAATGAAGTGTATTCAGTGTATTAATGTGTACTCACATACATACATACATCAGTTTTATGGAGTCTGGTTCTGTTCTTTGGCACGAAGGAAATTTAGCTAGCCAAAAGCAGACTTGAGTCAAATTTATGCAGCAACAAGGTCAATCGATAAATGTAAAGCAAGCTAAGGGAAAAACTTGGCGCCCAACAACCGGTGCTGTTGAATTTCTGACAGGTGTTTGTTGTCCAAGGCAACAAGGAGACGGCCCCGGCAATTAAAACGAAGTTTTTAATGACTGCGTTCAATCTAAGTCGTTAGCATTTTAGGCTTTAAATGTGCACGCAGCTAAATTTATCGTTATCGATGCCGCCAAAGTGCACACAAAGTGCATAATCGCTGGCAATGAAATACATTTGCGGTCTCGGGCCTGTTGTTGTTTTTAACACGCCTCGCAACCGACCCGAAAGATGATCAAAACAACTTGTTATTCCGCAAAACAACAATAACAACAACTGAAGCCACAGCGAGTGCAGTTCAATTTTCATTTCTTGTTTTTGTTGTTTGCATTGCACGCGCCACACGTAAGTTTTATCTACGAGACCAGAGAAGCAGAGAGGCCAGAGAAAGAAAGAGAGAGAGATAGGGAGAGACAGAGAAAACTGGTGCTGAGCGCCCGATAAGTGGTTTGTTACGTTGCGACGTAAAGCGTAACGTTAGACTGAATTGCATCAGCATCTAAAACGCGCCCCTGTTTATTATACATAAGTATGTATATTTTCCACATCCATTGAAACTTAAAAAGGAAAGTAGTCAAACCGTTTTCATTTAGCCATCAACTTTGCCATCGAATACCCTGTAGTATTTTTTATAATACTAAACATTATCAACTGATAAGACAATATTCCGGTTTCCAAAGAACTCCTATGCTCAAGGTTTCAAAACGACTAAAAAAGTCAGACAAATACATAACACCAATTTAGCGACCGGTACCCTACACTTTAATCAGTATAGCTATGTTTTATTGGCCCGCTTATGATAAGCGACGACCACCAGACATGAATGGGTCACAAAACCGGTCAAAAGCGGTTCTAGTAAGCACTCGAGCGACAAGTGACACTTTTTCATTCTTCAGCTGTTTAAGATTTGATTAAGACAAACAAACATAGACGTCTCGCTCCCGCGTGGCTGTGCAAAGGTTTACTAGCGGATAATTTGGGACATTCGATGTAGGTGAACTGATAGTCGGTGTAGAAACGATATCTGCGGCAGCTGTTTATCGACAAACATTGTAAATGTAATAGCAAAACACTACACACACTCATAAACATGCAAAGTTGTTATTGGTAGTTATCGTATGATCGCCACACACACGCACACATACAGCGACATGTGTGTGCGCTGGTCAGCGTCGAGACAATGCGTCTGACAGCAGCGAGAGAGAACGAGAGAGCAAGCGATTAAACTAGCAGCGCGCTGCACTTGTGTCTGTTTGCTCGAGTTTTCTTATAAGGGCGACCAGTGACTGGTGGGAATTCAGTTGTAAAAGGCTAGTCAACGCGTACAGATCGTGGCGATCGTCCATAAAGAGCATATTATTTTCAATAGATGAAAACCAAAACGCAAGCTATGCGAAGGTGACAAACACTATTTCCATATCCAAAACAATAAACAGCTGAGCAGAAAGAAACGCGCGTGTGCAAAAAAAGGAGAAAAAGAATACATACTTATACACGCATACATACACGCTTACAACGGAAAATTTTAGAGGCAAACGGCAACGGCGTGCGAACAAAGCAAAATCAAAATCAAAACGTACCAGAGCAGCGACACAGCAGCTTTTACGTAATTTGTAGAATCCATAGACAACGTGTATTCCATTCGAAAGATGAGCAGCTCCGTGCTAAGCATGGCACGTCCTAGTGCCGCCACCACCACCAACGGCTGTGCAGGCGCCACGGCAACCGCGGCGACGGCGACGCTGCTCGCCCAGCAGCTGAATGCGGCGCTGGCCAATGGCAAAACGGCATCGACCACGCCCACGGCAACTACGACGCCCCCGAAACAACTGCTGCAGGCAGCCAAGATCATCCAGCAGTCGCAGATTGTCTGCTTCGATGTGGACTCGACCGTCATCTGTGAGGAGGGCATCGACGAGCTGGCTGAATTCTGCGGCAAGGGCAGTGAGGTGGCGCGTGTAACTAAGGAGGCCATGGGCGGCAGCATGACCTTTCAGGATGCTCTCAAGATACGCCTCAATATCATACGCCCCTCACAGCAGCAGGTAGCCGACTTCATCAAGCAGCGTCCCAGCACTCTCAGCCGCAATGTGAAGCGTTTTGTGGCACAATTGAAGGCGGACGGCAAGCAGGTATATCTCATATCCGGCGGCTTTGATTGCCTGATAGCCCCCGTTGCCGCCGAGCTGGGCATTCCACTGACCAACATGTATGCCAACAAAATACTCTTCGACTACAAGGGTGCCTACCACAGCTTCGATGTCACCCAGCCGACATCGCGCTCCGGTGGCAAGGCGGATGCTATTGGCATGATTAGGAAACGGCAGCCAGCCGACGCGCTTATCACCATGATTGGCGATGGTGCCACCGATTTGGAGGCTGTGCCGCCGGCCAATAATTTCATTGGCTACGGCGGCAATGTGGTGCGCGCAGAGGTCTACAGACGCGCCCAGTATTACATAACAGACTTTGAACAGCTGATGTGAGTGTGCCTCACAGTGGCAGCGGGAGTTGGGGGACAGGAGAGGCACAAGAAGGGAAGCGTTGTCACCACAGCGAATTTAGTATTCCAAATCGGCATGTTATAGTTTATAGGCAACTAGTTTAAGTATAAACCTACATATTAAAATATATATATAAAGAAATATGTACATGCGTGTGCATAAGTTTACAGCCACTTGGTAAACAATAAAAACAATAGTAAAATAAAATTACAAAATGTTTAGGCGTTCTTTTTTTACATGGAGTGAATATTTGTTGCTAAGAAAAATGTATATATAGAAAAAAGCTAATTAGAGGACATTTCTGGCCAAAGGAGCTGTCCTTTAGTAGAGCTTTTACTGGGTATACAATTTAATCAGTTACTGGCATGCCAAGATTATTCTAGAAAAATGCTATTTGCACCACTGTAAATATTTGTATGTATATATATATGTGTAGTTTATTGCCCCTTCCAAGCGCATTTAACAGAGCTGTTAACTAGCAACGCAATGCTGCGATGACACTTTCCATTTGCTATGTAGTTGCTTAAGAGTATCATTCCAGCACAAGATGCAGAGCGTGAAATGGAAACGAGAGTTCGTCGCGCTCTTTTTAATAGCAAACTACTAAAAACGGACGCAAAGGTTAAAGCCATTGGGCACACTTTCTAAAAGTAATTAAGGTACAAATTTGCCCCTGTTAAATATTTAACAACTGTTTCAGCAGCATTTAGCTAAGCAAGAAGCAGCCAAGGTCGTACTCGCGTGGGTGTTATCGATAGAATCACCGATAAATGTTAACCGGCATGAGTTGTTTGAGGGTCAACGTCATCAGCTTCAATCGGCGCTTGCTCTAGTCTAGGCCATATTAGGAGCGGCGCGGCTGCTGTTTAAAGCGGCAGAGGCGTGAATTAAGGCCAAATTAAATGTCTGGACCGTTGGGCGGCCAGGCCTGAAGCTCATAGAGCGGCAATTAGCGGAAGGCACTAAACGATGAGATCACCAACAACAAAAAACTGAGTAATAAAACATAATTATGTTTCAGAGTGGCTTAAACACAAGTGTAAGTGCGTGTGTGTGTGCGCGCGTATGCCTGTATGTGCAGGTTAGAATGTGTGTAAGAATAAAGACTCCAAGCGACTACCGCTATGACGCAGTGCTTAAGGCAAGAAGTCTCATTCAAATGACGCACGAATACCGTTTTTGAATATGTGTGTTCGTATGTATCTGTATGCGCTGCTGATATAAAACTTATTTCAACCTGTAAATGACGTAAAAATGGTTTTATGCTCACTGAGCCGCATCCAAAACAGCAACAGACGCACTCACACATACACACACACACAGACAATATGAAGAAACTGGCAACAGAAAGTTTGATAAAATAGCAAAGAGAGCAATTAACTTACCACAACAATAATAATCTGCAAATACGTTGATTTTATTTTATATATAGTTTTTATAGTCAACCGACGCGTACGCGTTCCAATCAGATTCCAATTGCACGGCTGCTGCGTTGGCGTAACCGCTGCACAGATTTGAGTTTGCCTGTGGGGGGGTTGGCTGCAGTTGCGACTCGGGCGCGGGGGTGTGTCCGTCAGGTTTTGTATGCTGCCTTTGGTGCTTTATCGATTGTTAATTTATATTTCTGTGGCCAAAATAAAAATATTTTTTAATTTTTTCTGTTTTGAATTACACCCCAAAATTTGTCGTATTTAGTTAACAAGTATTTATTGCCTTCTGTTGTTGTTCTTGTTGTTGAGATGTGCGAATTACAAGAACAGCAAAAGATATAGCTTAAATGTTTATGCACGAATTGAGTTGTGAATATATTCTTTTATGCTTCTTTTTTAAATTTGAGGTAATTCGACTTCATATTACTTCTTTTGCCAGCTTTGACGATGGCGCATCGACTCTGAGAACAACTGTGTATGTATATGCCCCGGTTGAAAACACACAGAAAACCGACACGCACGATGTAGCGTCCGACCAAGCGTTGTTGTATGCACGACAGTCAAATAAGATGTAAGCGTTATGTTGAAGCTTTAACTTGCCACAAGCTTTTTAACTAGCAACAAGCTGAACCGAGAGCTCGCTTACAGCAGCTGATTGTTCGAGTGGTTGGGCGTTTGCTGCTAAGCAAGACGTGGCGGTCGGTCGATATGGCCTGAAGTCATGTTGGGCACACTGACCGAAGAACTGTTAAACAAATAAAAATATAATTTGCTAAATACTACATTAGTGATAGGTCTTTACTGTGGCAATACCTCTGGATTTCACATGAAAATAGACTCAAGGATCCCGAATTCGAGAGTCTTGTACATTATGGATTCTGTTATTTAACAGCTGTTATCGGACAACTGCAACGAACCAAATGAACGACATGCAATAACTCAGGTTCGTTCATTCCGTCAAGTGAGTCATTCGACGACCCGATACAACACTACAAACAAAGGACACACACAGGACGCCCAAAATACGCATACACAAACGAAATGCCACGGAATGGCGGCGATGCCGGCGACGGTGGCACAGGCTCCAGTGCCACCAGCGATGGCTGCATATATCCCGACGACGTCATATTGGAAAAGGGCGTAACATTCAATGTGCGTTACACGGGCTGCGTTGAGGTCAAGACCTCCATGAAATCGCTGGACTTTGAAACACGCACGCTGCTCGCACGGTAGGTGATAGAAAAACCCAAAATCAATCTTCACCAGTTGCTACAGCCTCTAATTTTAGTGAGTGTATTAATCGTGTGTGCGAAGCAGCTGGGCTGAAGTCTGCCAGCAAACGGCGTCTGGACAAAAAGTTGCACAACTTTATATCGGATCGTCCGAGCATGCAGCATGCGGGCACAAACATCATCATCAACGTGTCCAGTCGTGCGCTGACTCTCAGCAATGTGGAAACGGGCGAAGTGATTGCCAATCACAATATGCCCAGAATTTCGTTCGCTTCCGGGGGCGACAACGACACCCTCGACTTCCTGGCCTACATAGCCAAGCGCGAGGGCGACGAGTGGCGCGCCTGCTATGTCCTGGAGTGCGCTGGCGGCCAGAGCGAGGACTTGATCGTGACCATAGGCAAGGCATTTGTGCTGCGTTTCAATGCGCTCAGCAGGCAAAACGAGCATGCAGCACGCGCTGCCGCAGCAGATAACCTGAATCAGAGCTGCAAGGAGAATGTCAAGGAGTACTACAACGATTTGCCGAACAAGCTGCCTCCGGATTTGCCTTGCGAGGAGCAGTCACAGCCACAGCCACTGGCACAATTGCCGTTTAATCCACACGCACCGCGCGTGGCTCAATTGAATTTAAAGAAGCCTCGCGATCGCTTGAGCAGCAATCTCATCGATCTTAACTCCCCGCCCCCCGATCAAACCACCAACAAACTGGCCCTTGGCAACTTCGATCCGCTGCAGGCAGCTTCCGTCGCGGGCCCCGCCCCCAGTTCCATACGTGATGTCTTCGATGGGCCACAGTGCCCGCTCACTGCCGAAATATGGTTCCATGCTGCGATCTCTCGCCCAATTGCCGAGCGTCTTCTGCAGCACGACGGCGACTTCCTGGTCCGCGAATCCCAGGGCAAGCGCGGACAGTATGTGCTGACCGGACTTGAGGGGAAAACACCCAAGCACTTGCTGCTCATCGATCCCGAGGGCGTGGTGCGAACCAAAGACCGCATATTCGACAGCATCAGCCATCTGATCAACTATCATTGGGTTCATGCACTGCCCATCATATCGGAGGATTCGGAGCTGGTCTTGCGTAATCCGGTGCGCAGGCCCAATCTGGATCAGCCGGCTGACAGCGCATAAACACACAAACCATATACAACTCTTCATATACCATATATCTATATATATATATATATACATGTATTCGTGTACACACTTAGATTTACATATGTGCACTTGTAGAGAATATCTTTTATATATCGTCTATCATTGTATAAAAACAAACCCATTTATTTATGGATCGAATGTATACACATTTATATGTGCATGTCTACAGTATTTTTCATTAAAATGAGAATAAACCAACCGATGCCTTTTACTATCCATTCATTCCCTTAACCAATTCGCCAATTTGTCGCTTTCACACCATAAACAAGGCAATTGTTTCTATTTTCGCATTTCACACACGATGTTTATTGTGTTGTCCATGCAACCGTTTGATATTTAGCAAAAAAACAGGCGCCTTTGTAGAACTTAAGGGACACCAGCATCTACAGTCCTTCCGATTAAAACCTAATTGCGACGTCCAAAGTTGTTGGTGTTGGGCTGGGTGAGCTGCAGGCCACGAATGTTGTGGAAGTCCAACAGCTTCAACATCTCCTTGGTGTCGGCATCGACATCGATGATGTCCTGCTCCAGGGCCGAGACAGCTGGAACGTAGTTATCACGACGCTCGCGCTCCTCCTCCTGAAGCTTGATCGAGATACCGCGCACCTGGGAGTGACGCAGACGGCCCATCAAGTGGGTAACATAGCTGTGGACACATTCCCAATTAGTATTACACGGTCCATTTCAGCATCTCCTTGGCGGCAACTTACCCGGCAATCTTGTTGCGGAGGGGCTTGGTCGGAATGATGGCAATCTCCTCGCAGATACGCTTGTTGGTGTGGAAATCCAACGTCAGGCGTGTGTAGTACTTCTCAATGATGACCTTGGCGGCCTTCTTGATAGTTTTGGTTCTAACGCGACCCTAGAGTTGGGAAAACATAGGATTAGTTGGCGGCTCTGGTCACATAAACAATCAACTATTTGGGCCAATTCAATTGCTGCATTGTATGAAATTTCATAGAGCGCGAACGCTGCACATATTTATCTACACTTTTCTTTAGATATTAGTGCTTAACATGCGATGATTGCATTAATATTTAAGGTTTTTAATTCGATTTTTGACATTTGGACACCCACCATTGCGAACGTTGTTACCGGAAAAGAACAGAAAAGAGCTGCTGTCAAAATTACATCTTTTGTGTGAATTGCATGTCCAGGGTTGCATGGGATTACTGGGTTACTGTACAAAATGAAAGAGGAAGCACACTGTTAACCACTGTGAATGGGAATTGGAAGAAGAAGAAGAGGGACGGTAACCAAAGTAACGGAAAAAATTATGCGAAATTATTTGATTCGCAATTTTTCAAAAGTGGGTCAGTAAAATGGAAAAATCAAATAATGATGAAGAAGGAGCTGCTGCAGCACCCAACTCAAATACGGAGGAACAACAGCAAGCGGGCAACAACAACAGCAACGGTTCTGATTTTCAAATCAGTTTAAATGATTTTCTCGATTTTCTCAAACTTTCCTGTCACGTTAACGATATGATAACAAAAGTTGAGGGCAAACCATATAATCGGGAGCCAGAGCCCCCTGTTGAGTGTCTCACAGGACCTTTCACTAAGCGAAATTCCAAAAAAGATGAATTCGATTTCGATAGTTTGGCCGAAAATGAATTGGTCAACAAACTCCTGACCCTGAAGCGACCCGTAAGCCAGCTGGGCAGCAACAGGAACAGCAGCAGCAGCCGCGACGACGGTAGCCGCACCAGCCTGCTGCTGACGGAGCACAAGGCAACTATGCGCACCGGACACGTGCATTCGGGCCGTGGCCTGCATCCGAAACTAACCGAGCAACTGGACTATGTCATCAACGAGGGAGTCCTGGACTCTGTGCTACCCTTTATATGTCCCATGCCATTGCCCGTGGCACTCTCCACCAACAACAGCGGGCGAAGCAAGTTGACGAAACCGCAGCCGCCGCAGCCGTCGCAGCCGCCGCAGACGTTGCAGCCGCCCCAGACGTTGCAGCCGCCGCAGACGTTGCAGCTGCTAAAGTCGGAGCCCAGTTCAAACGTAGCATCCTGTTTAGTGACGCCCACCGCGAGCTCGGCCAGCGTCAGCTCGCCCAGGGATAGCTCAGGAGCAGCGCTGACAGATAACAATAGCGTCAATAGCATGGTGCGCACCTCGGTCAAGGAGCCGATGGGTAAAACTTCGTCAACTACAACGACACGTCGCAAATCCTTGCTGCTGGTCAAGGACAGCAAACATGCGCGACAGGAGAAGAAGGAGTGAGTATATTGAAGTGAGTGCGCAGCGTTATTTAATGCTCCCTCTTTAGACCCGAGGTCGTCATTCACGTGTGTGACGAGGTGAAGAACACCTCGCGCGACTTTAGCTGCCCGCAGAGTCTGCTGGTCAGCAAGATGGGCTACTTCGCGGATGTGACGGCTGGACAGCGACTGGAGGAGATGGACATATCGGTGCACTGCGACATTCAAATCTTTGACTGGCTGATGAAGTGGATCAAGCACAGTGCCCAGAGTCAGGATCTGCCTGCTGCTCCGAGCCAGAACAATGCAGCGGCTGGTCCCCTGCTGGATGGCAACAATGTGGTGCCCATACTGGTCTCGGCCAGCTTTCTGCAAATGGAGCCGTTGCTGCTCGAGTGCCTGACCTTCTGTCACGCCCATCTCAGCGAGGTGGTGCGCACCTCCACGAACCTGTCGTGCCTCAATGATGCGCTGGTCACGCGCCTGGCTGCCATGTTCACCAATCTGGAGCTCGAAATGGTGCGCGATAAGAAGGAGCGTGTCACGCCCAGGCTTTGGACAAAGCTTATACAAAGCCTCTGCGAGCCGGATCCAGAGGTGCTGCGCGGGCATTTCTACAGCATATCCGGACTGTTTCGCTGTGCGCGCTGCTGTCGCTGTGTGACAAACACGATGAAGTCCCACGTGAACTGCATACCCAGCAATATACGCCTCAATCGCTGGGGCCAGCTGGTCAGCACTCATGTGCGCGACACGAACTGGGATCTCAATGTGTACGTGATGCAGCTGTTCAAGGAGCTCAAGTCGTGGCGCAAGGTCTACTGGAAGTTGTGGGGCCATTGCCATTATCTATATTGCTGTACGTGCGAGGCGTATTTTCCGGCTTACCAAATGACCTGGTGCCGCTATCATCCCGAGCCGCCCAACTTTCTAGGTCCCGAAACCGAGGGGCGCATTGCCGGACCAGCCGGACGTTATGCCTGCTGCAATCAGCAAGCATTTCGCTTCGAAACATTACCCGGTCCAAATGTAAATATGTTTTAATAATCTCGAGTGATCCATTAACCATATTTCTCTATCTCTCTGTGAAGGGCTGCCAGTTCCGCGAGCACAGCGTGCTGGTAGACACGGATCGTGAGCGCGCCATTCTGACCATTGCCCAGCTGGTCGCCGAGAACTATGCGCTGTGCGAGCAGCCGCCAATGCAAACCCAGGAGCTGGCCGCTGCCGGCGAGATCAATCCCAATTGGCTGGGCATCTCGTTGACGCCGCAACGCTGCCGCCAGGGCCTGTTGCCGCAGCTCTGCATGGACAGTGGGTATTTCCATCTGGTTGATAAGTTACTTTTGCAAAGCTTCTGTAAATATCCCGCACAGTAACCAATCATCGGGTTAGTCGCCGCTGTCGCTATGAAATGGAAACCAGCACCGAGTCAGAGACGACCTCAACCAGTTCGGAGGATGCGTGCAGGCAGCGAGCACGCATACGCAACACGCTGCTCGATGAGGCATACTCGTCCAGCAGCGACGGCTGCGAGTCGGATCATCGACCGCCGCCGAGAAATGCGCGCGCCAAGAAGAAGCGTAAGCGGTAAGTCGAGCTTCAGGTGTGTAAGGAAACATTTGCTAATCTTTTGGTTAGGCCCGCCGTCGTCTCAGGTCGCTTCTGGTCGGGCGAGCTGTCGGCGCGCAGCAATCAGGATCATCAGCGCGACTTTGAGGAGAAGATTATGAAGCAGGTGGCCAGCTATGTGACCAAGAAAACGGGCTCCGATCAAAATCTAGTGCACCATGCCCAGCCGCTGGGCGGCACCTACGTGCGCCTGGAGTCCGAGTGGAAGGAGATGCTCAAGCAGCGGCACACCAATCACAATATGCTTAACACCAATCCCGGCAATTTTGGCGGCACTTTCGGAGGCAGCGGCAGCATCAATCAGAATCTGTACAACAGCCTGGGCGCCGCAGTTGGAGGCATGGCATGCGGTCCTGGTGCAGCCCCGATGTCCAAGCAAAAGCACAAGTAGACGCTTGAATCGATTAGAAAAAAAGTGTAGTACAATGTAGACAAATGTTTGGTTTAGCCAGCGAGTTTTGACACTATGCAACAAAATCAGCAAAATTACGTTTGTGTGAAGTTTGACCAAAAATGTTGTAAATCAAAAGCTTGTAATTGATTATTTGCCCCGGTCATGTTTGGATCTAACAAATTCGCGTGCATTTCTTAATAGTTGTTTATTAATTAACTTAACGCAATTTACAAAGATTTTTCTTATAGCTTGGTTTCATTTTGTTTTAAACTTTAAAATTAATTTTCACGTTGCTTTTCGTATCGCCTTTCGACTTAAATTAAACCAGTTAAAGATGACATCAAAATTTCACGTATGATTATTTAAAGTTGTTGCAAGTAAAAATTGTATATTTTGTTTTTGTTTTTGCTGTTTCTCTTCTTTTGTTGTTGTTGTTGTTGTTCTTGCTTAACAATAAATGCGGCTGCGCAAACGGAACCCTGGGTTCTATTATGTCGAGGGGCAGGGGGGCTGGGCCCCAGGCTCAGCCTGTAGCAGGAAACGCAACACAATTATATATTTAAATGTAGTGCACAGTCAAAACAAAACAAACAAACAAAGAAAAGGATAATCATGAACTGAGGGGGGCCAGTACCGGTACTCACTTTTATTTCACGAATCGCATTGAGGATTAAAACTTACTTGAAATTGGGATTATTGTTTGCGAGTGAGAACCGGCTTGGGCGCAAAACTTTCAAATTACACAGTAAATGGATTTGGAAATTAACAAAACAACAATACAAATTTCAATAAATAATGTTTGGCTGTCGGTATAGGCGTGTGCGTGTGTGTGTGTGTGTGTGTGTGTGTTGGAGTTGGACTATTTCCCAATTATTTTCGTATATCGATGTTGTTAGGAAAGGGAAGGGGGAGGGGAGGGCAGCTTTTGCTAACAGTACTAAAATTTGGATTGATTGATTGATTGATTGATCCTAAACGAACTGACGAACTGTTTGATTGAATTGAGAATGATCTTATTGAATTTGCTACTGCTGCTCCTTAACTTGAAGTTCTTGTTGTTGTTGTTGTTGTTTTATTTGCTGTTGTTGTTGTTGTTCTTATTGTTGTTGCTGCTGCTGCGTTCGGTTGACTGCGAAGCTAACTGAATAGGCACTCGGTCGCCTTCTCCAGATTCCAGTTCTCTTTGGAGAGCACGGCGCGCGCATCGTGCTCATCGATGCCCATGTCCTTGAGACGCTGTATCTTTGAATCACAATCGGGAAACGTGTGCGGGCCGCCGGCATACGCGTTGGTCCAGTGTCGGGCGGTTAGCACGAACAGATCGTGCTTATCCTTGAACTGGTAGGCGACGACGGCGTCCTGCGGATCATCTGGCTCGGCGGCGGCCAGCAGCGCCTGCAGCGACAATAACACGGTGCGCAATGTCATCGCAGCGGCCCAATTGTCCTTCAGTATGTCCAGGCAAATGGCTCCGGTCACCGACGAGATGTTCGGATGCCATATACGTGTTATAAAACGAACCTGTCGACGACGTCAACCAAAAGCGGGAATGAGATGTTGCCTGTTGCATGGTGGGAGTGGGGCGTGGAGGAACTTACTTTTGGTGGATTGAATGGGTATGTTTCGGGTACTTTGATTTCCAGCACAAACTTGCCGCCCTCGTAGGGCGTGTCTGGCGGGCCGGCAATCTCGCCGCGCAGTTCTGTCCAGCTGTCGTTGACCAGCTCGATTTTGATCGAGCACTGAACGATCTACGATTGATTAGGCACACGATTAGTACATGGATCAAATTTGCTAATTTATGTTTTTGTTTTTATTTTTGTTAACTCGCTCCGCGCGCCAAAAATGTCGGAAACAAAGTCCGATGCAGTCCGTCCTTGAATCCCATTTGGGTACCAGGGCTGGGAGCAGCGCTCTCAGGCTAGTTATAGACGACGCATTCGGACGGATTATATACTTTTGGCTGGCGTACTCACCTCCTCGCTGCGCATAACTTCTTTAAATTCGCGCTTGATACGTGATACGGCCATGTTCGCCATGATTGTAGGATTTTTTGTTGTTGTTTAGTTGCTGGTTTCTAGTTGATTGTTGTTAGTTTGTGCTGTTGTTGTTGCGTAAATAACGCGCAGTTCAATGACGCTGGGCTATATTATTGATATTTATATATTTATATTGCAGCTAAGCGGCGGCAGCATACAAAAACAATATGAAACGCTTCTGTATTTTAATTATATTAAACTGACTTTTTTCTCAACACATTATGCACGTCAGCCAGGGCTGCTAGACTATCGATAAATAATGGCAGTCAGCTGCTGGCCAGTGTGACCCATAACGTAGATCGTAAGAATACACGAAATGTAAACCAACATGTTATCGATATTTGCGTCCGGTGGAGTTATGTTACGCGGAGGAGCTTGCTGTTAACCGTTTTTAATGTTACATTTCAGTGCTGCAAAATTTCAAACATTATTTCAAACAAGAGCGCCATTTCAATTACCCATTTACACCATATTTACACTATTATTTTCTAATGCCAATGAACTTGTAATAACAATAAACGTACACCGCGGAGCAGCACGGTATTTTTCCACAACATTTTCAAGGTTTCGGCTTGATCCCTACAACACACACACACACAAACGAACTTGATTTGACCTCAGGTAGACACTTCTATTACGCCTTGGCAACCATTCATTCAAAACTCGTTTTGTCTCTTATAAACAACAACAAAAAACCCAAACACAAGTCTAGTTTATAATAGGGTGGGCCGCTTGGCAACAGCAGCAAAATGAAACACAGCTCTTCAATTTTGCGACTCATTAATATAAGTACAATCAGCGTCTGGCTATTTTTCGCGTTCACGTTTCACTTTGCGGTATACAAACAAAAACACAGCAAGCGAAAAAAAAAACGTGTCCAAAATAATGCGTGGGGCCGCAAAGCACAACACGCGTTGGACTTGAAAGTTAACCCAGTGAACATTTTTGTGGTAATTGAAAATACCTTTTAAACCTGAGACTGGCGTACATTTTATCTAAGTTCTTAACAGCTGGTGAACGGTAATTATAATCCCTGTGCCCTGCTGCTGGAGACAACTTGAACAGTTTTTGTTTAGATTGGTGCTCCGTTTCTGTTTACTGGGCACGTGTCTCCTTTGTTTTCCTCTATATACAGACGATCGTCGGCCCCAAGCTCCAAATAAAAAAAACAAAGCGAGTCGCCGGCGCGACTTCTCTTCCATGCGCTCACCGATTCCGATTCTGGCTCTCTCGCTCTCCCATGTTTTGCTTGTATCGTGCGTCTTCTACGCGGTCTCTTCTGCGCCGACAGTCAAAAACTTCATGACTTCGACGCCGATGGAATCATTCAGCTTCTGCATTTTCATTGAAGCGGCTGCATTCTGAAGTGCTGCAGAAACTAGTTAAAAGAAAGATAAGTGAAACGTGACTAAGTAAAGAACCGTTCAACGCTCAAAGTGTTTGTGTTCTAAGCTGTTAAAGTTACTTGCGACCGATTTGCCTCTGCACATGTTTCAAGTAAGTCGATATTTATTGCTGACACGTTTTTGCATATGCTATGTGTGCGTGTATATATGTTTGTGTGTGTGTGTGTGTGTGTGTGTGTGTGGGTGTGCGCATGTTTTTATTGTGTTTTGCTATTTTTAATAGCATAGAAAACGTGCGTTCTCAGCACATTTGAAGCCGACACGTGGTCGCTTCCCCCTACCCCTTTTTATGATTGCAGCGACGCCATTTGTATTTGCGTCAACAATACATACAAACTTACATACATGCATGCATGCAGAGACACACATGCTCACAGACTACGTCAGCGCCTTCCTTTGCTAAAACACTTAACCTGACATTTTAGCTTTAGCTTTAGTTCATTTAAATTTAGACACGAAAACAATTTGACAAATCACGTCGGAGACATTCCGTTTGTCTTGTAGACAGCATCAAGTACAGTTGTACTACAACAAAACAGCAATGACGAGCCCCTCAAAATGGTTGCTGTGCGGATCATTACCTAAGGCTAGCCTAAGTAAATTAGCCATGCAAATTAAAATGCATTTCACGCAGCCCTCGTATTTGCAGCAAATCAGCTGTCCAACAAAGAAAAGGGAGAGTAAGCAAGAGAAAGAGAGAGCACAACAATAGACATAGTTGTGTGAAAAGCTTTTGGCGCTAGCATCGGTGTGCGAGTGCGTGTGTGCTTCAATGCATGTGTGTGCGAAACGCATACGCCGTGTACGCTCAGTACTTCCAATTGCTCACTGGCTGCTGTCGGCGCTGCGCTCGCTCAATTCTGTTGTTCTCACTGCTGCTGTCAAAGTCTAATCTACTGTCATAGGCACTCTAATAAATATATTCTTATAAATCACAATAATATAGTATAAAGCTGTGAGAATTTTACGTGCGCGCACTCTTTGCTTCATAAATCCGCTGGCCGTTTCTCAGTCGTGTGTACCGTTAGCATCTGACAAGCGGTGCAAAGCGCGCGTCGTGTTTAACATCATATCAGAGTTTCAGAAATTTTACATCATGCCAAATACAAAATGTTCAGGCGACATGGAGGGTGCGTATTGTTTGCTGTTAAATGCGGTACCCCACTGTGTGTGTGTGTGTGTGTGTCTTGGCGCATTTTGACTGCACGGCTGAATAGCCATTTCACGGCCATTGCAAAAACCCCCAACCATATGAACAGCTGTTCGGCTTGTGTCGTGATAAAAGCTTTTGGCACGCGCCTGCTTGCATGCTAGACTATTTTGGTTGGGTACACTAGCACAGTCGCGCTCAGAGAGAGCGTCGCGTAAGGCTTTATCAGGCAACGTAAGCTTTTAATTATTGTTGTTGGCAGTCTGAATATGTGAGCGGCAAGAGAGCAGACAATGTTGCCAGACTGCATTTCCGGGACAAGGATCTTTCTTAATGCATAACAATCGAAAATATCGCTTTAAGACGTGAATTAACTTTATGTTATATTTACTCATTCATGTAAATAGTTAATATTGCCTGCTTTCGAAAATCTGAATATTTTTGCTTGAAATTTTAAATATATAATGTGTATTCGCCTCGATCTGGCCACAATACAGCAATTGCTCACTCACACAGGTTGCGACAGCAATATATCAAATAATCACATGGCTGCTTGGGGTGGCTTTGCTGCGGCACTCTCTTTCTCTCTCTTACCCACACAGACCCATACACATACTGTTGCATGTTAAACACAAACAAGCTTTTTCTCTGCCTGCGACAGATGTATGAATGAATATTTGGCGCGTGAGTGTGAGAGAGCGCCAACGAAAGCATTACTGCTGCTGTTGCTGCTGCTGCTGCTACTGCTGCGGCTGCTGCTGCTGCCATCGCCTGCTTACATGTACACATTTCGCTCTCTTACACGCGCTCTCCCACTCTCTATCTCTATTCCCCCATACAAATACACATACACATAACCATGCCAGAGCGAATGCGGCGACGTCGCTGCCGCTGCTTTTGCAAAAAAATTTTTATAATAAAAACTTGTACTCGTAGATTGTGTGATGCCAGTACGTTCTGCTAATCCGATACGCGCTAGAAGTTTGATCCGAGACAATTTGGAGAAACAGGCTGGTTGTCTAAATCTAATACACTCCAGAATGCCAAACATTAAAGTGTTTTCGGGCACCTCGCATCCGGATCTGGCGCAGCGTATTGTCGATCGCCTTGGCATCGACCTGGGCAAAGTGGTCACCAAGAAGTTCAGCAATTTGGAAACATGGTAAGTACCAAACAAATCGCGTGTGCCAGCCGTTAATTTAAATAAAAATCAACAACCAAATTGTGTGAAATGTGACACCACAAAATGTGGGCTAAGTGCACGAAATAAACTTTTAACTGTGCTCGAGTGTCCAGTCAATGCGCTCCTTGACATTCGCCGAAGGTTGCTCTTGATACGTGTACCATGTGTTTCTGCCTGCCTGCCTGCCTGCCTCTCTGCCCGTCTGGGTACTGCCTCCTGTTATTTACTCGTGTGTGGCTGCATTTTAGTGTTTTTTTTTTTTGGCATTTACATTATGCATTTGTTTAAATGGATTTCTTAAAACATTTCGTTTTGTGCTTTTTATTTTTATTGATTTAACAAGTGGACTGTACACCGTAGTCATTGGTTGCTTGCCGTGTGTTTGTGTATGTATGAGTGTGTGTGCGACTCACGCACACACACACACGCACGCACACTCACATACAGAAACACAAACACAGACAATCGAACTCACAAACACCAAGACGAATGCGCTCTGGCAACACCGCCAATGTCGCGTGCAATTTGTAGCCGACAGTGAAATAAAAATAAAAAACAATATAAACTAAGGCAGCACATAAATTTTACAAAATTTATTTAATGCATAATTAAATTAGCACATGTGCTTTTTCCTAGTCGCAATCGCGACTCGGCCAGCGGCCCAGCTTCAGCTTCAGCTTTGCTTCACACAAACACACACGCACACATGCTCACAACAGAGCAAGTCAGCTGCTGCTGCAACAACAAATAATAATAAAGTGTCTCTGGGCTGGCGCCTTATCAACGCACACAGCTACACACAAATGCCCAATACACATGCAAAGCGGCCTAAAAGAATTTTAATGGAATTAAATAAACGTTGAAAAATGATACAAAGGTAAATTAGCAAACAATTAGAGTGTAAGGCAAAAGCAGGCGAAAGAAGTGAGGCAATGGCAAGAAAAATTAGAGGTTATAATATAAATAATGCGCGCTAAGCTTTTTGACATGATACGCGCTTGCCAAATGAGCGTGAGTATTCCATTTGTGTATATGTATTGCATACATATACGCTAGCTTGTGCATGTATTTTGTTATGCTCCCGCATACGCACACACATACGCAGCGATACGCAACTCACACAAAGGTAAACTCCAAAACAGAAGAAACAGCAGACGCAGACAGCAAAAGCAAAAGCAAACCACAACACGACACTGTCACGTTTTTTTCGCCATCCACTGAGCTGGCCAGAGAGAAAGAAAGAGAGAGAACGGACAGAGAGAGAGAGAGAGAGTGTGAGAGAGCGCCCAAAAGAGAGCCACTCATAAGTCAGGCGACGGCTACGTCAACGCCGCCCCCACATCTTCACGTTTCTGCTGCGTTGTGCTCACGCGTTTGCTTGCTCTTTTGCTCTGCTGTTCTCGACAGCGCTGCGACGGCCCCCACGTGTGTGTTGTAAACGCAGACACAACAACACGGTGGTTGTCCTAATTGTTGTTGTTATTTGTGCTGCGCACTTGTCGGCTTGTTGTGGCTCTTTTTTTGATTTGCTCTCGCCGAACGCTGACAGCAACAGTGTAACTAATATGTTGACAGTTACGTTACTCGTACTGTTCTTCTTGTTTTTGTCGTTCTTCCTCTTCTCATTCTTGCTGCTGTTGTTGTTGTTGTTATTTCTCTTGCACTTTGACTTGATTTGAGCGTGTTTTATGTGCTGATGGGAAATGAAATTTGTTATTGTTGTCTCTATTAGAAGCACATCGGCCTGGGCTATAAAGAAGACTCTGCTTGAAGGGTGCTCAGATAACGTCATCAAAATTTATTTATTTTTTAATACGAATCGTATGATTGATTGTATGATAATAGTAATATGAGCAGCTTGGGGAAATGTCATTAAATTGAGTTAAAATATTAAAGACTCACTTTTATTTGGCATTAAGTAATAACATTTTAGTTCAGGGCTGTTATTCATATCCATCGCAGGGGTTAGCCACAAATGACCTTGCTAAAGGCAACCCAAATCCAACCGCCAATGCAATTTCTCAATAACCCACAGCCAATGGTCACCAATTCTAAAGGTCGTAACACGCAACAAACCTTACGAAAAAAAAACAAATTCTATAAAACAGTCGATTACAATAACAAATTGAAAAGTTTGATCGATAAGAAATTTGCGTGTCCGCCATCAAGGGGTATGCGGGGTATGTGGGGGGCACTGGGGCGCTTCGAATGGGAGCAAGGGCTAAGCCTAGCCAGCTGCTGATAAGCG
Source organism: Drosophila kanekoi (assembly GCA_037075305.1). Taxonomy (NCBI): domain Eukaryota; kingdom Metazoa; phylum Arthropoda; class Insecta; order Diptera; family Drosophilidae; genus Drosophila; species Drosophila kanekoi. The sequence goes on along the minus strand of JBAMCE010000141.1, from coordinate 5,260,258 downwards.
GTGGAGGCAAATGCCCAGCCAGGCGTAAGCGATTTAGATGCTAAGATACGGTTCAAAAGCATCTAGTATATGTCAACATGTGCCAAGTCGGCGATTGTTATAGATTACATTATCACACACACACACACACACACACACACACACACACACACATGTGCAAGCTTGTCAGTTGACTGACAGAAATAAAAGTCAAACAGCTAGTTAAAAATACATGCATAAAAAAGAAGAAGCAAAACAAAAGAATAAGCAGGCGGCCAGCTGCTGCTCCTAGACAACGTTCGGCCCAGTGACAGCTGCCGGGGCCGGGGCAGGTGCAGGTGCTTGGCCCTCAGCCAATCGAGATCCCAAGAGCTCCTCGTCCAACCACAGAACCGTCCAACCAGCTTTTGGCACGCCAGCAATGCCAGCGGCGAAAGTGTTTTTCTAGCTTTTCGATCAACAGAAAGAAAAAAGGAAAAAACTGCAGAAAAATGCATTCATTTCATGCAACGCCAACTGCAACTGCAGCGGGCAGAAAAGAGCCAGCATTGGCTGCTAATGAAATCTTTTTGCCAAATCGAAAGCAAACAATGCGGCGTATGCGTAATATGCCGCACGGCCCAACAACAGCTGAGCGGACGGCTATCAGCCGGCGCCAGTGTCCGTTGGACACACACACACACACACAAGCCATCAATTTTGTGGCACGAATAGTGGGCGTGGCAATGACAGGGGGGCGCCTGTGTATATAGTATGTTGAAATTAGTCAATCGATGGACGTTACGTTCGATATTCTGGGCGTAGTTCTCTACACGTAATTCAATTAACCTTCAATGCAAATAACAATGGCAATGACCAAAATAAGTGAGTGTGTGTGTGTGTGGGAGAGAAAGAAAAGAAGAAGAAGAAATGCAAAGAAAGGAAATCAAAACGTAAACAAGAAAATAAACGAGAATGTTTAAAAACCCGCAACTAGACCAAATATAAGATAGAACCTTGAACCTAGAACTTAATGCATTCAATTTCTATAAAATTCCATTAAAAGAAACATACTTTAGCTAAATTATTTATTCTATCAATAAATCATTTTGCCCCCCCCCCCCCCATAAAAAGAAAGCCCCCCACAGACTAACCAAACCGAATTCTTTCTCTGTCAGCCACATGATATATGTGTGTGCTATAGAATATCAGATAGTAGCGCCCGACTATTGTTACTGCATATAACAAAAGTTGATATTTATCGAGCTTCAAGCTAATAGCTTGAGTTTATTTAGAGAAAGAATGTAACTGTTTATACAAACTGCCCGCTGAAAGGTAAGAAACATATGCCACGAAGTTTCCACCAGGTTTATAGCTGAAATGCGGAAAGAGTATACAGAAATGGGTATCTGTAGACCTCTGTTTGGGCCAAATGACCTGCCCAAATGACCTGTACAGAGGTCAGAGCAGAGTTGCAGATGTCAGTTGTATTGAAGTACAGCCTGGGCAAATGAGAAGGCTTTAAGAGGGAAATGTTTATGTTCAACGGACTCGCATAGCAATGTGTAAACACATGTCTGACGACATGATTCCGGCTAGGAAAGGCGACACTCGATATACACTATAAAAATAGCCATAAACGATAAATATATTTGTTTGTTGTACATTTATTTGGCTGCATATCATATGTACGAAAATTCTGATTATGAAAATCGAATCGAATAAACTGTTTCCTTCAATTTCAGCGTCGAGATCGGGGAATCGGTGCGGGGCGAAGATGTTTATATCGTCCAGTCCGGTTCCGGGGAGATCAATGATAATTTAATGGAGCTGCTGATCATGATAAATGCATGCAAAATCGCATCAGCCTCTCGTGTTACAGCTGTGATTCCTTGCTTTCCATATGCCCGCCAAGACAAAAAAGATAAGGTAGGTTTGCCTTATAGGGATATATATCTATACACATAACATACCAATGCCCGCTCTCTACTCTCCTCTATATACATATATATATATAAATTACTTCTTATTGTTCTTTATACACACAAACACAAGCTATGAGATAATGCAAGACTAGTTCGGATTTCGTTTGATCAGCAAGAATTCTAGACAGTAAAGCATATAACTGTCCAATGTTAATAACCCACATACCTATACCTACACACACACATAGACACACATATATATACATACATATTGATGTATGTATGTATGTATTGTTAGTTACTCTGCTTCTTTCTTTTCTGCATTTTGTAATTCAATTTGAATATTTTTACGTTTATTTAAAACACAACACACGAAAAAAAAAGAAAAATTGTTGCAAGGAAGTCAAGCTGTCAAGAAATTTGTAAAAATGTGGAAAATTTGTAGATCTATAAATAATTTAAGATCTTTCAATTTTAATAGAATTATTGTACATTTTACTTATCTATATATATATTTAACTATGTATTCTTTCTTCAATTAATTATGTAAATGCCGCTGTTTGCTACAACTTTTGGTGTATACGATCGTGCGCTCTCTCCCTCTCTCTCTCTCTGCCACTCTCTGCCACACTCTCTCTGTCTCTCTCTCTGCGCGTGTCTCTCTATAACTATCCAACTGCCAACATACGATCTATATAACAATCTTCACACTAGTTGTCGGGCGTTGAGGAGAAAGACGAAAGCAAGAAACTTGCCAAGAAAAACTACGATTGGAAATTTAGGGTATTTACCTTTAGTTAAACAAAAATCAACTTCAACTCAAACTCACATTTCTCATACTCCGACAAAAAAAAAAACTTAATTTTCTATTTGTTTTGGTTTTTTCTACAAATGTACTAAGGGCAAACCAAAATCTCATCAAACTCATCCAAGAATCTCAAATGCCAAAACAACAACAACAAAAGCAACTTACAATTCTCACCTCTGGGCTCTGGGTACCTAAAAAAAAAATGAAATATAAATCAAATAATAACAATAAAATGTTGCTAAAAGCTTAATTCGATGATGCGTTAATAATGTCTAAATACAATTTCCAAATTCAAAAAGGTTTTCAGCTTTTGTCCTTTATGCTTAATACACGTGCTGCATGTTAAACTAACTAACTAAAGAAATAAAAAACAATTTACAAATGCAATGAAAAGCGCTATTGAAGCTAAATTTCAACAATATATTATATTATATTTGTGCAATTTTTCAAGCGAAATACAAAAATTTCCACATTTTTTTTTTCTTTCTTTCTGTTTTCTTGCATTCAAATTCGGTTTGTTTCCTGGCGGCGGCGACGTCGACTGCGGCGGCGCTTCATTGCAACAAAAATATATGATTTAATACCTATATTAACACATTATTTATATATATTTATAAACATTTATAAACATTCAATATATTCGTGCTGTTGTCTGCCCGTGTCTTTTGTCATGTCTCGTTGATGATGCTAGTCGTACTCTATAGTGCATACATATACATATATACTTATTTTTATTTAAACTTTACTGTTTGTTGTTGCATCTTTGCACTTTTGTTTACCAACTTGCGCACCAAGTTCTTTCCCCCCTTTCCACCCTGTCAAAAGCCGGGTTCAAATCGAAGCTTTCAAGCTGATAAGACTTTGTTGCCCAGCAACCAGCCAAAGAGTTAACAAATTCTATTTGTGTTTTTCAGCGATTTACCTAGTATATACATACATATATATATATTATTATATATATTCAATTCGATTGATAACCGATTAGGTTATTTGACGTCAGCTCTTCTTCAATTTTTCCATTGCATTGGGGGTCCGCTCGTATCTCTGTCTCCGACTGCGCTTGAACCCGGCTGTTACAATATTTGTAATTGCACAAATATTTTTCCATATTTTCAAGAGATACGTTATCTATGGGAAAAGTGCATTACTTTGAACCCGAAATGCGTTTCTTGACATCGAATGCAATCGAACGAGACTCTTGTCTGTCTGTCAACATTGAGTTGTGGCATATAAATATCTATGGTATCTCATGGATTCAATTGGTTCTGTTACACTCTTAAGCTATGTATCCTTGAGTTCTCCCTCTCCCCCCCCTCCTCCCCCTTTCGAAATTCCTAACACTATCTAAAAACTTTGTACAAGATTTTTGTTAATGCGTTACTAACTTCAAAGATATAGCACCAGATAATGCACAAACATTTTGTTTTGTCTCAATTTTCAATTTTCTTTTACTTTTACTTTTACTTTTACTTTTACTTTTACTTTTACCTTTTGTTTTCTTTATCTTTTGGTTTCGATAAAACTTGAACAGAACATTTCACTCAACTTTTCGTTTCTTCTTCTTTTTCTTTTCTTTTTTTTCGACTCTTATCGACTATGTATTACACCAAAAAAACCTATAAAAAAAAACACCAAAATATATCTCTTAAATTGTGCTTAGGAGTTTTCACCCAGACAATATACTGTGAGTAGCTGGCGGCGGGTCAAAGCTTTTACTTTTATACAGCTTCGAGCGATATATTTAACTATATCTTTAAACTAAACACAAAGAAAAAAAAAACAGCTTAAACAATTTTCACTGAAACACAGTTTGCAGTTTTTGTTATTTTCATCAATATTTTTTTTTCATCATCGCATTTCTTGAGTTTCCTTTCCCCAAAAAGTTTGACTAATAAACACGTTTTTTTTTCTTCTGGTATCCCAATGCATGTTAGTTTCAAATGGTTTTTTTCAAGTTCTGTTCTTCAGTTTCAAAACGATTCGAAAATCTGGTTACAAGATATCTCCATATAAAAAGAAATCCCTTTTTTAATTCTCTTGCACAATCTTAAGTGAATATATCCAAATATTTGCTACAATTGTAACTCGCACTCTCTCTCTCTCTCTTTTTGTAACTGGTGCGCACTCCCATATATCTCTCTCTCTCTCTCTCTCTGTCAATCGCGCTCAACAGTTGCTCATTGTTGTCCTTTGTGTTTGTCAAAAAAGTCAAAGTTCTTGTCTATGATATTTATTACCTATTGGATTGTTACGATTTTCTGTGTGTATATATATGTTATGTATATGTATTATTAATTTTGTATCTCCATGGTTAACTCTCTCATAATGCCTAGCCTTAAGTTACAATATCTATATACCATGTATATAGTATAATCATAAGATATCAATTGTCTACTATCTACGCTAATGATACATGATATATTCTATATTTTTCTACGCTGGCCCATGCACAGAGCCGTGCGCCCATCTCGGCGAAACTGGTCGCTAATATGCTATCAGTGGCCGGTGCGGATCATATTATAACCATGGATCTACATGCCTCACAGATTCAGGTAAGCATTTCCCCTAATCATATGATATAAATGATATATCCTTATCTACGAGGAACTGTTCGTCTAGAAGTTGTTCCGATTTGATACTATTTGGCAGAAAAGTGTGTTAAGAGTGAAGGGATTTGAGAATAGCGAACTTCTTCTATATATCAAGTTTGGTTAAGATACTTTGAAGAACCAAATGGGTTCCTTTAGATAAACATAGTTTTTGGATAGATCTCTCCTCAGGTATTCATAGGATATAGAGTATAGAGTTCGATGTTGTTAGGTTTATTCCCATATAGTTAGCATTATATAAGCTATGTTTGGGCTAGAAATCTTGAACAGCAAGAGTTTCTTTATCCTCCGGATGATATGATCCCCAGCATATAGACAGATGTATTTGCTGATCAATTACATCTATATCCCATTCGATCTAGGATATATCTCTGATTAATCAGCTCCTATGAAAAACTCTTATATTAGGGGGCATAACACAACAATTTTGTTTTATTTTACATTTGATTAATCGTACTACTTTATAAATGCCAAAAATTAAGAAGAATGAAAAATATGAAGATGAAAATTGGAAAAAATATCGTAGGAGAAAGTCGAAAGTCGAGAAACGATAAATGATTAAAGATAAATTAATGTTAATGTCAAAATGGTTGAGACCCAATTAAAATTCCTTTAGCCCATTGTCCTGGGCTACTCTAGCTGGTGCTGGAGCTGGAGCTGGGGCTGGGGCTGGGGCTGGGACAGTGTATCATCTGTGAGCGACGTCTGCATGGATATAATGCGTACCGATAATGTGGACAAGTGTTCGAGGAGCTCGTGGATGCGCTTATCCTTCTCCAGTATGACCTTCTCTAGATACTGCACCTTCTGGCTAAGAGATCCTATATATTGCTCCTTTTTCTCGTTAATACGCTTCAGTTCCTCATAATTGGCATGGGTTACTCTCAAATTGTCTCCATTTGTCTCCGTTTCGTTTGGTGTCGGGCTCTGGGTCTGGGTCTGGCATGAATTAGGTGTCGATGGCTCTGTTGGTATCAGCGTCTGAGTTCGGGCTACCTCCTGGGTATCATCCCGATTGTATGATTGTTGCCGCTGACCCTTGGTCGGAGATGCTCGACGTGAGCTGAACTGTATGCCATCCCGTTCGATGCGCATCAAATGGAAGAGCAAAGATCGTATGGCATTCAGATCGCCCGAGGCAAGCTGCTCCAAGGCCGGACGCATCAATATCAAGCCCGTTTTTCGCAATACCTTCAGATTGAAGGTGTCCCAGTTGAGCAGCTTGAGGGCCAAATTGCCGTGAGACGTATAATTCTTCATGTTCACCAACTTGGCATCGACATTCTTGAAGAGCAGCGCCATATTGACAACATCGGAGAGATCGCGTCGTGTGCGATGGTTAAGTGAAATCTGCTTTGCATTAAGCCAATCGTCCAGCTCCTTGTGCTCCTCGGCCAACAAGTTGCGCGAGATAGACATCTTTTCGGCCATCTAAAGCAATCGCTGTTCGCAAATTAACTTTTGTATATCAAAATAAAAGAGAAACGTTCAATTTTTTTCCTTCTAGTTTAGAAGCAATAGAGATATAAAGGAACTAAAAGTTTTTTGGGGATTAGGCGTTAGTTTGAGAATAAATTTGTGATGGCAAATTCTATGACAGAACTGTGCCCAGTTGCTATATCATTTATAACCAAACATTTACACATATATACAAATCTATAATCTTTGTAAACAGGGTTTCTTCGATATACCAGTTGATAATCTCTATGCCGAGCCGGCGGTACTCAAATGGATCAAAGAGAACATTCCCGAATGGAAAAATTCGATTATCGTATCGCCCGATGCCGGCGGCGCCAAGCGGTAAATAAACAACTACTCTATATAGATGTATATATATTGATTCCCATTTATGTTCGATGCAGTGTCACCTCGATTGCGGATCGCTTGAACGTGGAGTTCGCGCTGATACACAAGGAGCGCAAGAAGGCCAACGAGGTGGCCTCCATGGTGCTCGTCGGTGATGTTAAGGATAAGATAGCCATATTGGTCGACGATATGGCCGATACATGCGGCACCATTGTCCATGCCGCCGATCGTCTCGTCGAAGCGGGCGCTACCAAGGTGGGTGTGGCTAATATTCAATAAATACTTCTGCTAATTTGAACACTTCCTCCTAACTAGGTGTATGCCATACTGACGCACGGCATTTTCTCGGGTCCGGCGATTTCGCGCATTAACAATGCCTGCTTCGAGGCGGTCGTTGTGACCAATACCATACCACAGGATGGACATATGCGTGATTGTCCCAAAATACAGGTAAAACCACGCACTCTCTCTCTCTCTCTCTCTTTCTTAAAGAGACTCACGCTCTCTCTCTCCCTCTCTTGATTTGCAGTGCATTGATGTGTCTATGATGTTCGCCGAGGCAGTTAGACGGACACACAATGGCGAGAGTGTCTCGTATCTCTTCTCAAATGTTCCATATTAAGCGTTAAATCCAAATGCAGCAACAACTAAAACAACAACCACAGCAACCACAACAACCACAACCACAACAACCACAACAACAACAACATCAGCATAAACAACAAACAACAACAAACCAATCAAATTTCAATTCGCAGCATCTTTTGCCATCATTCATCGTTATATATTTTATATTATCTACTAACTATGAGATAAACAACAACAACAAAAGCAACAACATGTAATTATATAAAGTAGCATAAAGTACATAACAACAACAACAACAACAACAATTGCACACTTAATTGCCTTCTTTTTGTGTAGAAACAAAAACTAAAAAAAAAATGAGCCACATTTTTGATTTGTTAAAAATTTTGTCGTAAACTAATTGAATATCGCATTTTGTAAAAGATTATCAGCTCTTAGAGAGAAAGTTAGTTGTATAGATTATGTAGTAAAAGGTACACACCTACACACACACACACACACACATGCATACACACACACACACACACACATGCATACACAGCCACACAAAAGAAATTTAATTTTACACTGTGCAACAAGAAGAGAGAAAGTTTGTTGTATAGATTTTGTAGTAAAAGATACACACCTACACACACACACACACACACATGCGCACACATGCACACACACACACGTACACACTCACACACACACACATGCACACCTATGCACACACAGCCACACAAAAGAATTGTAATTTTACACTGTGCAACAAGAACTTTTTGATGTTTCCTTAACATAAGTTTTGATGCGAAAATGCTTGCAAGTTCAAAACAAACAAAAATTTTTAGTAAATTTAAGTAAATAAGTATACAAAAAAAAACAACAACTACAATTGAAAAGAAATTTAGGCGTTTAAAACAAACAAACAAAAAAAACAACAACAAAAACTTACAAAACAAAAATAAAAAAAAATTTAAAAAGAGACTTGGAAAAACTTTTCTTTTATGTGCCTATTCTGGGGGTTAAAGGAAATGTGAAGAGCATTAAACCAAACTTTGGTAAGATAGTGTAGATACAGTAAGGAGATGAGACAAAACTGTGAGCCCTTTAGTTGGTTCAGGGTTCGAACCAGCGACTCGTCTTTAGATTTCGCTTCGATCCATCTGCAAAGACAGCTTCCTAACTCGAAGTTTGTAGCTTGGATCTTCACATTTTTCTGGATTTAAAAGGAATAATTCCTTTTTAGAAAAATGAGCTTATGTTTGCAATAGTTTTTCCAGTACTTTATTCAAATATAACTTTGGTTTCTCTTTTAACTTATCTGGAACCGATTGATTTCCTTCATTTAAAAGAATTCCTTTAGAGATCCACAGATCTATATAATACATAGAGCTTACGTATATTGGAAAATACAAATGAAATACCGGAGTTATGGGAGTTGGCCATTATTGAAATGGACTTTGCTTGGGGAACCAGCTGAGTGATCATATACACTATTACATAATAACTTATCTAGCAAGGTACAATTTAAAACAGATGCCCCCTTCTGGAAACGGACTTGGCAGAGCTCATCTGGCTCTGACTGTAGAAGATCCATCATTTGATCCAATTGAATTTTAATACAATAGTTTATTGACGGCAGTTACAGAGGTTGCTTAAAACTCGGCGAACTCCTCGTCCTCCTCATCGTTATTCAGGCCGACTTCATTGAAATCCTGTTCGAGCACAGCGATATCCTCGCGCGCCTCGTTGAACTCGCCCTCCTCCATGCCCTCGCCGACGTACCAGTGGACAAAGGCGCGCTTCTTGAACATCAGGTCGAACTTGTAGGCCAGATTGGAGAAGGCCACCGATATGGCCGTCGTGTTGGAGAGCATGCAGCAGGCGCGTGAGGTGGGCGCCAGATCGCCGTCCTGGACAAAGGCGGGCTTCTCGTAGTTGATGCCGATCTTGAAGCCCGTGGGACACCAGTCAACGAATTGAATATGCCGTTTCGATTTAATCGCCGAAATGGCGGCGTTCACATCCTTGGGCACCACATCGCCGCGGAAGAGCATGCAGCAGGCCATGTACTTGCCGGCACGCGGATCGCACTTGACCATCATGTTGGAGGACTCAAAGCAGGCGTTGGTCAGCGTGGTGATCGCGTGCTGTTCGTGGGCGGCACGATCTGCGGACATGAGCGGTGCATAGGCGACGAGCGGGAAATGGATGCGCGGAAAGGGCACCAGATTCGTTTGGAACTCATTTAGATCGACGTTCATGGAGCCGCTAAAGCGCAGCGAAGCGGTCGTCGAGCTGACAATCTGGGCAATCAGCCGGTTCAGATTGTTGTATGCCGGCCTGTCCACGCCCAGTTTACTTTTGCATATATCATAGATGGCTTCGTTGTCCACCATAAAGACGCAGTCCGCATGCTCCATGGTCGAGTGTGTGGTCAGCAGCGCATTGTACGGCTCCACCACGGCCGTGGACACCTTGGGCGACGGATAGACGCCAAAGTTCAGCTTACACTTTTTGCTAAAGTCATTCGACAGGGCCTCCATCAGCAACGAGGTGAAGCCGGAGCCGGTGCCGCCGCCCATGGAATTGAAGATCAGGAAACCCTGCAGACCTTCGCATTGTTCCACAATTTTTTGCAGCCGGGAGGTCACCTTGTCGATCACGTCCTTGCCAATCGAGTAGCGTCCGCGCGCAAAATTATTGGCCGCATCCTCCTTGCCGGAGATCAATTGCTCAGGATGGTACAGATGCCGTGTGGGGCCCGTGCGCACGCTGTCGATCACCGATGGCTCCAGATCCACGAATATCGAGCGGGGCACCTGCTTCCCGTTGCCCGCCTCCATGAAGAATGTGTGCGCATCGTTCTCGGTGGCGCCTTGGCCAACGCTGGCGCCACGGCCGCTCTCCACCTGCTGCTCGTCCGTCTTGCGACTGCCATCCAGATTGATGCCATGCTCCAGCAAATACAGCTCCCAGCAGGCGTTGCCGATCTGCGTGCCGCATTGCCCGATTTGTATGGAGATGACTTCGCGCTTTAAGACAATCGGGAAGAAAAAATGGGGGTTGTAATTTTGCCAACGTTTTATTTGAGACAAGCCGCTCACCATAATTTGTGTGCCAATTACAGCTAATTAGAATGTGCAGAAACAATTTAAAATAATTATTTTCTGAACTGCCGGCAACAAATTCCACTTTTTCTTCTTGGGCCACGTTGCAGAACAAAATGGCTGAAGCTGTGGAACTTTTGCGGCGACTGGATGGATGCCGTTATACCGGATAGCGCAAAGCGAACTGTCAAAAGCCCAATTCGCTGCAGAGTTGCAATCGCGATCGCCAGCTGGTGCGAAACTTGACTAAGACAGTGTTGCAGCTTGAAGGACATTTAATGAGCATTTTTTCTGTGGTTCTTGTAAAAACTAACTTAAAATAACCTGAGGTGGAGGGCATAAAATAAATTCCTTGTTTGGGTTGAATGGCAACTTAAGTTTAGATTGAATAAATAGCAGACGGTTTGTGGGTTGCGGCATCTACGATCCTAGTCCTTGCGCACACCTGGCGGCAGCGTCACATCAAACACAATGGGTGCATTGTTGGGCAAATAGTTGATGTCGCACGTGGAGGCATTTACATAGATGATGCGCCCGTCGCTGGTTATGCCATAGCCCTCGTGCACATGCCCGAACACATGATACTTGGGTTTTACACGCTGCTGCACGGTGCTCAGTAGCTCTACGCAGCCGGCGCGCACACCCGAACAGCAGAGATCACCGTGGCCAACGGGCGGTGTGTGTGTGACGAGTATATCGACGCCCGCGGGTATTTGATTCCATTTATCCAGGCAGGCGGCGCCGCGCGGCACGTTGAAGGCCCAGCGACAGAATTCCGGCTGCCAGGGCGAACCGTAAATGCGTACGCCCCACAGCTCCAGCAGCTCGTCCTCCAAGTATGTGCAATTGGTTAAGGCCTCGCGTATGTTCGGCGTCTTTACGGCACTCTCCATGCTCTCCTTGTCGTTGCCCAACGTGGGCAAATCGTCGAGTATTGTCATGCCCGCGTGCTTGGAGCTGCCAAAGTCCAAAAATACATGTGAGATAAGTGTGGCAATAAGGATATTCAACCCACCGTTCGGCATGTGTGTGGCCCTTGTTCTGAAACGGATGCGTGAAGGTGCGATCGAAGCTAAGCTCGTGATTGCCAGCAATCACAATTTTGTGCCTGTGCGGCAGGGCCCCAATCCAATTGTTAAACTCGACCACCTCCTGCAGCTGGCCGCACTTGGTGAAGTCGCCGGCATGTATAAAAATATCACCATCGGGTATATCGAACTTGATGTACGGCGTCAGCGAGTGCGTGTCCGACATGCAGACGACGCGCGCCTTGTTCGGCGCCACCGTCGTCGTCGGCGGCTTCATGACCACCTTGATGACCCGCTGGGTTTTGCTGATCTCATTCCAGGCGGCGGTCGGATCGCCGGTTAGCGGATGTACGGCTACAGACAACGATGCCATTGTTGGACTAGCTCAACAGCTATTAATACAACATTGATAGTCAATATCCCTGATAAGCACAAGGGTATTTTGCGCTTTTAAAATTAAGTAAACACTGATTTGCCGATAAAAGATAACAAAAGCACGCACAACGTACAAAACAAAAATTTAGTATCAGCTGTTTCTTAGGGTTGTCAAAACGCTCTAAGCCGAAGCGAATTGCTTAATTGTTAAAAAACATGCCAATGTTATTCCAAAAAATATATAGCATGGAAAGCATAAGTTCCTCACATTATATTATTTTTTAATTTAAAGCATATACATCATTTATTAACAAATTTCTCACAGCTGCAATTTGTGATGTCACGGCAGGCTGGCAAGGCCTCCGTCAGGTGGCAACGCTGCATGCTAAACAAAAAACAGCTGTGCGTGACTGCTGTATATTCTGCTTCTTCTTACTATTCACGTATTTTACAATTAGTCGTTTAGCAATTTTCTGAAATTTATTTGCAATTCGCCAATAAGTGCATTCAATTGTGTTCGATTAACATTAAGTGCAAGTGTACTGTGTCGCCGGCGCGCCCCGGCAGTGCGTGCAAAACTGAACGCACATATTGAAAACCAAAATGGCTGCAAAGCGTCCGCACGGACACTTGATGTATTAAGTGTGTACGCAAGTGTTTTGCACCAGAAAAGCAGGCATGGAACAATCATTGGAGCTGCATGGACAGCCGGAGGCATTTCTGGATGGCCTCAGTGCCGGCGTTGCAGGTGAGTTCTATTTTCGTACGACTCAATTAGCTCTGCCTGGGCGCAGCCCCTTGTTTTTTAGTACTTAATTGCCGCTGACGTCGCTGCTAATTGTTTACGCCCACCTACCAAGTGTGCATTTTATATGATTTGTGCGCGTGTGTGTGGGTACGTGCGTGTGTATTTACCACCTGGCTTCCTAACATGCGCCCTCTCCGCAGTGTTTAGCACTCTGCGTCGGCGCTTTTGTGTCTGTCGAATTGTGTCTGTTTGCTTCCTCGTTTCTTAAGTGATGATTCACTTTGATTATGTCCGAGTGGCCGGACCGTTTGCATTTGCCTCGCGCAGTCTGCTTGCGTAGCTTTTATGGCCATTGTTCTTTGACTCCGCCATAATTGATGGCTCTGCTCAAGTTTGTGCGACGCAATTTATTATTGCGCTGCGACATTAGGGGCTACTTTTTACCGTTGCAACGTACATACATTTGGAGATGAACGCACAGACACAGTGCTCCCGCTTCTACACACACACACAGCCAATTGGTCCACCGTTGAGAGCAGAAGAGTAAAATCGCAAGTCACAGATGATCACCAATACAAACACATTTCGGCGCTGCATTGACCTAGACCTAGACGAGAGCTTTCAGTGGGTGTTTTCTCTCTCCCGCTCTCGCTCTCCACACTCAATTTCTCCTTCGCACATTCATTCACAAAAAAATGACAGACAACGGGCGCAGAAAACATAAACCTTGATAATGACATTCACAATAAGCAAGAACGTCAGTCAGTGTGGTCACAACCTCTGGCACTTATCCAACGGATTTTCTCAGCTGGTGGCAGTGCAAAATTAGAAGGAAAAAAATTCACCGCTGCTCACCAAAAGTCAAATGTCGAGCGAGCTATGTGTGGCACCTGAGCCAATTGCATAAGTTGTGCGATTCTTGCTCAGTCTCCGTTTCAGTCGCCGTCGCCGTAGCCGTCGCAGTCCTGAAGCTCCAAAGCTCATTTGTTTGCCAACGCGCCAAGTGTCAAGTTGCAGTGCGTTCTCAGGCCTGTGCTCCTCGTCTTCCTTCCTTCTTAACTGTTTCGTGTGTAAAGGCGCGTTCCGGTCGCGTGTTCGTCATCGCGTGTATATTGTTGTTGCCTTGTCTTTGTTTTTGCTTTTGCCAATTTATTTGGCGTGGGCGTGATGTAATTTGCAATAAAAGCCGTTAACTAACACTTACAAGAGGGGGAGAGAGTCGTATGGAGAGAGAGAGAGTGAGAGGCAACTACAAAATGTGCTAATTCCCGAACCTTTTTCCTTTTTGTGTGTTGTAAAAACATTTGTATATGATTTTTTTTTTTGTATGGTTTCCACAGTTAATAATCAACTTCGTTGTTTATTGTTACAAAAATTGTGTAGCTCGCATGATTAGCAAAGCTTTGCGAAATAAGGCAACAAAGCAAATCGACAACAAATTGAAAACAAACAAAAAAAAATTGCAAATATTTGTTTAGAAATTTGCGCACTCAAAAACAAATACGAATACGAATACGATAAAAATAATAAATACACTTAAAGATGATTTATGTAATGACCCAATGCATAAACAAATGGCGTGCGGCATAGTTGAGGACGCAAGCGAGAACGGGTTATACAATGTAAGCCGCAGTGCGCTGTGACGCGACGCTTCTTAGGCTTTTGTTCTTTTGTGTGTGTGACTCGCTGTGTCTGTGTGTGTGTGCGTGAGTGTGGGCCTATGCGATTACGCATACGCAGCGTGGTGCAAAAGTGCGAATATTTACGTGCTAAAAGCCCCCCAAACGACTTGTTCTAAGCTATTTGCAATGTTGCCTTATTTCGTTTTAACTAATTTATGTTAATGTCTAAGATATTAGTGAAAAACAACAACAACAAATAATGCTAATCATTGTGCTTTACGATGGCCAATGGCTGTCGCTGCCAGCGTCGACGCCACTTGCTCAGCTGATTGAGTTGTTGTTAGTTTTTATTGCGGTGCGGCTTATTTCCAATTCGCCGCTGTTAACAGCTGTTTCACACTTACCCCACTCTCACTCTCTCTCGTTTACTGTGACACTTGCTGCTATCGCTCTCTCTCTCGACTTTTGCTGTTTAATCATAATTTTAACTATACAATTAACGTTTGTTTTGATTTTGTGCTTTCAATTTGCGAGCGCGCGCGATTTGTGCTCAGTTTATATTTTGTTTTTGCTTTACGCTGGCTTTTTTTTTGTTGTTTTTGTATTACTTATTGCTCGCGTTTCTTGCTGCCTTTCGCTGGTGCTGCTGCTGCCTCTGCCGCTGCTTGGAACTTTTTGGGCTGCGAGGCGCGCGCGCGTTTTCGCCGCAGTCGAAATTAGTCGTCGCCAGAGTTCGCCTCGCATTTAGCATTTTACGTTTGCTACGTTTGCGTATTGAGATTTATATATGCGCTATTTGTGTATATATATATATAAATACAATTGTATTATTGTTTTAGCCGAAAGAAATTGTGTTTTGTGTGCGATGTGAACGTGAAGATATATGTGCCATACATACCTATAAATATATATGCTCACGTATATATAAATAAATACATTAAATTGCCTCGAAATTGTAATTTGACAACTGAATTTTGTTGCTGCTACTCTGCTTCTTCTGTTTCTTGTTGTTGTTGTTGCTGTTGTTGTCATCAGCCGCGTCGTGTGTCGATTTCAAATTCAAAACGCTGAGCTCATTTTTTGAGACGCCTTTAAACTGGCTAATTAGCATAAAAAAGCATTATAAATACATACATCAAGCAAATTCTATGCTTCATAATATAAAAGCTGTGAAAATTACAAACAATAATCGTTCATATTTATATTTATATAGGCTTAACGCCCGACAATTTATGAACAGCTGTTGCTGTTGTTGTTGTTGTTGTATACGATCTAATCTCGGCCTGCAAGTCTTTAAATACAAGTGTTTTTTTGGTTTTTTGTTATTGGTTTTTTTTAAAAAGAAATCCATTTTTTCGGGTTGTTTGACTTTTCGATTAACGTCACTTGCCTTGCGGTGACACATTTATGAGCTTTGTGGCCTGTTCTTATCAGACCCAAAAACAACAACAACAACAACAACTATAGCAAATAATCCTGCCTAGAGAAGTCAGCAAAACGGCGCAAAATTAATTACAACTCATAAATATAATTTGTGTTTAGATAGAGCACACAGCTCACGTGCCTCTAATTACCCGTACTTACGGACGCCAGCGTTTATTTAATCGCTAAACACACACACACACACTTACAGACACACACACACACTTACATACACACACCCCCACTGGAACGCGCCCCAAGAAAGTTTGTAATTTTGTGGCAATTATTCGCGCTTTGTATTGAGAATTCCTGATCTCGTTGTGTTTGAAAAAACATTTGAAAAACTGCCTGGGCAACATTTTCCTAGCTGTGATTATTTTACAAATTTATGCGCCAGTTTCATGTTATGGAACTTTCAATGGACACCAAAAAAACTAAAAGGTAACAAGCAGCTCGCTAAAACTACAAATCTATCAAAAATATGCCCCGTAATATGTTCACATTTATTGGGAAAACATTTCAAACAGATCGACAATTAAAATATATCTGGCACAAAGCTGAGAACATTTCTCAAATTTAGACAATTTTCTCTCTCTCTCTCTCTCTCTCTCTCTCTCTTTAAATGGTTTATCTATTTAGCTTAAAGAAAATCAATAAAATACAATTTTCTAAGAAAATTCTTAACTATACCCTGAACCCACTCAAAATGGGTAAAAGGGGTATAATGTATTTGTGCAAAATGTATGTAACAGGCAGAAGGAAGCATCTGAGACCTCATAAAGTATATATATTCTAGATCAGCATCAATAGTCAAGTCGATCTAGCCATGTCCATCTGTCTGTCCGTCCTTCCACCATTCCGTCCTTCCACCATTCCGTCCGTTCGTCCGTCCATCTTTCCATCCTTCCATACTTCCATCCTTCCATACTTCCATACGTTCGTCGGTCCATCCGTCCGTCCGTCCGTTCGTCCGTCCATCCATCCGTCCGTCCGTTCGTCTGTCCATCCGTCCGTCCGTCCATACGTCCGTAAGTTATACTCTAATATATCAGAACCTATAAGAGCTAGAGACTGATCTAGAGCTAGATTTTAGCTGTAGGTCCTCCTAGTGCCTACGCAGATCGAGCTTGTTTCCGACAATCGATAACTAACTTCGTTTCCAAGCAATCGATAAAAATCGATATCGACATCCTGTATTTTGAGCAAATTGGGTAAATATTAAGAGCTAGAGTCACCAAACAGGACATTTAATTTCTAGAATAGTATAGCATATATATCTGCATTTGTTTTTGGAAGAAGTGGGTTCAGGGTATACCCCAGTCGGGAGGTCCCGACTAGAACCTCTTACTTGTTTTTTCGACTCTTTCCCGATAAATTCAATTCGTTTGTTGTGTGTATAATAAATATGCAATAATTTTGCGTTTGGCTGGTAATCAACAAAGACTCCTAAACAAATCATAAATTTGTGCAACAAGTTATACAAAAATAATTTCCACAAATAACTTGATATATTCGACTTTTGCTGGCTATTCATATTTTGAAAAAGAAAAAAACTGCGCATTGGAAAATAAAGAGAAACATATTTATTTTCTTCTTTTTCTGTTTTTTTTTGCCACTGCTGCAGTTTTTTCAACTTTTGGCCCAATGAAATTGGATGAGAGAATCAGAGACACGGCCAAGTTGTGGGGAGACAGAGATCAAGAGGAACGATTCGTGTTGGTCGCATGTCTCTGCCAAGTTGTTCTTCTCGTTGTTGTTGTTGTTGTCGCTTGTTAAATTACACATCCACAGCGCATTCATAACAAGAATTTCATTCGTTTTCCATTCGTTTGCTTACTTTTTGGGATCCGAGCGTGTTAATACGTTATTAATAATATACACAAACAAATGGGAGAATATATCTTGGCTGTCCGTTTGGATTTTATATTTCTAACGCAATGTTTCATCTTTTTCTGCGCATTTTCATACTCTTACCCATTGAAAACTAGTGAAGAGGGTATAATGTAATTGTATTTTTGCTATCTCTATTTCTCTCTCTTACTCACTCTATGCCTCTCTTTCTCTCGCTCTTCATTTTGTCTATATGTCTTCTTCACTCTCTATCTGTCCCTCTCTATATTTCGATCTCTCCCTTCTCTCTTTCTGTCTTTATCTCTCTCTGTCTTTCTCTTTTTCTGCTTTTCTCTCTTTCTGCCTCGCCCTCTCTTTCTTCTGCGCTCTCTCCTCCTTTCTCTCTTTCTCTCACTCTTTGTCTTTCCCTCTATATCTCGATCTCTCCCTTTCTCTCACTCTCACTCTGTCTTTATCTCTCTCTCCCTTTCTCTTTCTTTCTCTCTCTCGCTTTCTCCCTCTCCCTCTAATTTTCTTGCTCATTATCCATCTCTCTCTTCTGGCGATTGCTTCCTTTTCTTGCTCTCCATCGCAGTCTTTCTCTTACATATTGTCTTTCTTACGATCGCCTTTCTATTCGATTTTCATAAATTGAACTAATACAGTTCTTACAGGGTAGTGCCTAGTCGTGCACTAACGCTTGCCACATTCAAATTTTGTTTTCCTCAGCTTTCATGTGGGCTACATGTTTAGATAAATGACGAAAAGAAAAAAAAATCAGGCTACCTTTTATTGCATTTAGAAGCGAAGAAAATCGAATTTTCATTTATTTATTTTCGTAAATTTTGCGCAACTTTCATGACAGCTTGGGCGACCTTATATGCATACATTTGTATAAGATATACGTTTACGTAGCGGTATCTTTTAAACTTTATCAATTATTCAGTGACAGCAGAACCTTTGCCCTGAACTTCGACGGCGACCTTTAAGTGTCGTGTGAGTCCTTGGTGAGTCCTGTGGAACAGCTGACGGTCGTGTGCCGGCAATGGCAAATGCCTGCCACATTCTCACCCTTACCGTTTACCATTTATTATTTATACTACTTTTAGCTCGAAGTAATAGAAAGGTTTGTTCAGTCGTTGTTGTTGCCGGTCCTTTAATGACAGCTTAAGGACAACAGAATGTTAGAATTGAACTTGATGCATGACTGAACTTTTCACGGACAACTCAAAGGTATTGATTTCCGCGGTGAGAGGTCGCCGAGACTCCTCTGACGTGATCTAATTATTAACTTAAGTCAAGGTAACCGTTGCGAATGCCATGCGAGAGATTTGAAGTGAACAAATATAAAAAAACAAATAAATAGATCTACTGAAGGTGGTTTAAGCTTTAAGAGCTATTATTTATCTATTATTATTTACTTAACACGTTTTTATAAGTTTCTGTACAGCTATTTGAATATAACCATTTGCAATTTTCTTTCTTTTCTTTCATTATGTTAGTATTGTGTATATCTAAGGTCTTCAACTTTCTAGTCCAAGAATAAGAATATTTCAGATAAAGATAAGCAAAAGAATATTGTGTATGGGATGAGAGAAGTTTCATTCTATATAACTCTTCAGTTCAAGAACTGATTTTAACTAACGAATAATATAAGTTTTAGAAGCTTAGTTTAGAAGCTTATACTTATACGTTTTGCACAAATACCGTTTCTTCATCAATCTTCAATCTTTAATCTCCTTGAATCTAGTGTCTGGCCGTTTTTGATTGTTTGCTGCTCCACTTTCTGGGGCTTCGCTGTCTTCAACACAATTTCTTGTTTATATTTTTCAATTCTTCGAATATTTGACTAAATATTTTATATACATATGCATAAAGAATGCGCTTCGATGGAATTTGAACGTGCATGACCCACGTACATGACAGACTTATGGTACTCAAAACAATTCATTTTATTCGAATGGGCTAAGTGAAATGTATATACATATGTACATATATGATGAAATTGGCCTTTCGCTTGAACTGTTATCATAAAGTGTTTGTTTGTCTGCGCTGCTCGATGGCGCCAAGCTAAGGAGGGGAGATATAGGGAGATATAGCACAAACATATGTGCATTATTTCACATTATTGACTATAATATCATGTCAGGAAGAACATGCTTCAGATTCGATGTGTCATCTGTTGCTGCGCATAGATTGAAAGGTTGATGTGATGCCGTCATCGAATCGATGTGAAACAACTCTTTGCCGATATTTCCATATATTTTTGCCAGACATGCGATATGACGATAATGAATTTATGTTCCATGCATCGTTAACATTTTCTAATTAAGATACAAGTTAACAAATGAACAAATGAGAAATTGGACTTTTAGCGATAACGAACGGAGACAAAGTCTATTGGGTATTGTTTTCCTGTGCTGCCCGGTGTGAGGGTTAAAAGTAACACACCCACAAAATAAACACATTATGTTCGATGATGAGATAATAATATTTTCTATTTGCAGATATGATTTGCTAGGCGCGTGTTAACTAAAAAAAAAACTTTTTGGGTAAAAAAAATACATAATTGTAGAGTAAACAAATTTTACACACAGACATCAGCTTTGTTGTTGCTAACGGGTAGCTTGTAATGCTTACACAATAAATGAATCATGTCGTAGATACATTTTTATATTACGCTCCAGTTCTGCGTATCGATAAGAGCCGAAAACAGAACTCCATTTACAACTGATATTTTGTTGTTGTTTTTGCTTTTCCCGCACACAGTCACAAATCAAAACCCAAATGAGCAACACGTGAGCGAGGCCGCCACAGTTGTTGTTGATGCGGCTCTTGGTTCGCCGACAGCGGGCAGTCCCAATGCAACAGCAGCAACAACGCTTGCAGCAACAACAACCACAACAATAGCAGCAGCAGCCGCAGCAGCAGCCGGGCCAGCTGTCAATACCACGCCCACAAAGAGCCCACAACGCAGCGTTTACCACGAAGATGTTTATCAGGCTGGCGGCGATAACGCTGATAACGAGGCACAACTGGAGGGAAACAGTTCGCCCGCTCAGCGTCATTCCATAAACTCCAACGAATACACCTCAACGCCCAAGTTGGGACGCATCGGACTTAATGGTGCAGCAGCCGCCGCCGCAGCAGCAGCAGCAGCAGCGTCTGCCTCGGCGTCAGCGAATGGCAGTGGCACCACGTCGCCCATAAATTATCAGATGCTGGGCGAAGAATACCCTTACAGCATAGAGTATGAGTCACATCAGCAACAGCAATACCCGCAACAGCAGCAACAGCTGCAGCAACTTACGGTGACTAATCAGGAACAGTCCGGCGTTGTCCAGGCCACGGCGACCATCAGCTACAGCGCGAATCGTCAAAGTTACGCATCACCACCGGCAGCATTGCCGCCTTTGATCATACCGCAGCGGCAATCGCTGTTGCCGTGGGGCGCACATTCGCGCAGCTCCATTATCAACGTGCTGCCCAGTTACACGCAGGCGGAGATGCATGCCCTGGCGGCCAGTGTGGCCAGCGCGGAGCTGACGGCGCCGCGTCCCGGCGAAATAGTTATGCGCAATTTGTTTAGCGATTTTACAGCGCAGGCGGAAAAGAAAATCGAGCTGGTGATGTTGGAGAGCGCCGATAAGAATCTATCGAAGCTGCTGCAACGCGGCGAAGATCAGCAATTTGATCAGCTGCTCTCGGCGCTGGGCTCAGTTGCCGAGCATTGTTTGCCCTCGCTGCTGCACACGCTGCTCGCCTGGCATCGCCGTCAGCTGTCCGACATGGAGATCAAGAATGATCTGAAGAAACCAGCGACGGGCAGCAGTGTACAGGCTGTGAACAAGACAACTGTGGATCTGGACTTTCAGCTGCAGCGTCGCGAGGCGGCCGTTGAGTTTATATTTTGCCTGGCACTAATTGAGATACTCAAGCAGCTGCCGTTTCATCCGGGCCATGAGGATCTGGTGCGCAGCATTGAGAATCTGGCCTTCAAGCACTTCAAGTATAAAGATGGTCTGCAAAACAATCCGAATGCGCATAATATACACATGATTGCGGATCTCTATGCGGAGGTCATTGGCGTGCTGGCCCAAAGTCGATTTGCATCGGTGCGTAAGCGTTTTATGTTCGAGCTGAAGGAGCTGCGCGGCAAGGAGGCATCGCCCACCACGACGCAGAGCATTATTAGCCTGTTGATGGGCATGAAGTTCTTTCGTGTCAAAATGGTGCCCATTGAGGAATTCGAGGCCTCGTTTCAGTTTATGCACGAATGTGGCCAGTACTTCTTGGAGGTGAAGGATAAGGACATTAAACATGCCCTAGCTGGACTCTTTGTGGAGATTCTAGTACCCGTTGCGGCGGTAAGTACATTAATTCACTTATCAAGAAGTTGAATAACCATCTAAATCCTCTCCCCTTGCAGGCCGTCAAAAATGAGGTGAATGTGCCGTGTGTAAAGAACTTTGTGGAGCTGTTGTATGTGCAGACACTGGACGCATCGACCAAGTCAAAGCATCGCCTGGCACTATTTCCGCTGGTCACCTGCCTGCTCTGCGTCTCGCAGAAGACTTTCTTTCTGACCAACTGGCATTACTTTCTGGCCATGTGCTTGAGCAATCTGAAGAATCGCGATGCCAAAATGAGTCGCGTCGCCTTGGAGTCGCTCTATCGTCTGCTGTGGGTCTACATGATTAGGATCAAGTGCGAGTCCAACTCGGCGACGCATTCGCGACTGCAAAGCATTGTCAATTCCCTGTTTCCCAAGTGAGTGGATGGATGGATCTTGAAAAGGCTTTCCTATATTTTAAATCCGCCTTTCTTTTGCAGAGGCTCCAAGGGTGTCGTGCCGCGCGACACTCCGCTGAATATCTTTGTTAAGATCATTCAGTTTATTGCTCAGGAGCGTATGGACTTTGCCATGCGCGAGATTGTCTACGATTTATTGTGTGTGGGTCGCTCCATCAAGGTCATTCTCAATCCGGAGCGCATGAGCATCGGCCTGCGTGCATTTCTGGTTGTTGCCGACTCGTTACAGCAAAAGGACGGCGAGCCGCCAATGCCGCGCACCGTGCCGGTGCTGCCCTCAGGGAATACGCTGCGCGTGAAAAAGACCTACATCAATAAGATGCTTACAGACGATACGGCACGCAGCATCGGCATGTCCACATACTTTCCGCACGTGCGTCGTGTTTTTGTGGACATCTTACGTGCATTGGATGTGCATTGCGGCCGGCCGTTAATGATGACAAATACACAGAATCAGAACAAGGAGCCGGACGAGATGCTGTCCGGTGAGCGCAAGCCGCGCATTGATCTCTTTCGGACGTGTGTGGCTGCAGTGCCACGTTTAATACCCGATACGATGACCGCCCAGGAGCTGGTCGATTTGCTGTCCCGCCTGACCGTGCATATGGATGAGGAGCTGCGCATATTGACGCATCAATCGCTGCAGACGCTGGTCATAGACTTTCCGGATTGGCGTCAGGATGTCGTGCACGGTTACACACAGTTTCTGGTGCGCGATGTCACCGACACCTATCCGCAATTGTTGGAGAACTGCACGCGCATCTTGTTTGTCTTTCTAAACATTTGGCGCTGCGCGATTAATGTTAACGGCGCTGCAGCTGGCACCGGCAACAACAGCAGCGGCAGCAGCGTTCCCAATGTGGGCATGACTGGCGGTGGCATTAATCCGTTACAGCAAAAAGTTGGCGGTACGGGGGCTACCATCGGCACAGCTGTTGTACAGGCCACGCCGGTGGCGGCTGTGGCCATACCGCCCGTCATTGGCAAGGAGACGACCAGCAGCCAGCTGTCCAAGCAACAGCATCTGAACACGGCCAGCAGCGCTGCGTCAAGCATAACCACCTCCAGCGGCATGTCCAGCATCACGCAGCACACGGTGCTCAACATGGTGGCCAACGATGTGAACAAAAAAAATGAAATACCATTGGTCACTACGCTGCACTTTGTTGAGGGCTTTGCCCTGGTGCTGCTCTGCAATTATCGTCCCTATTTGCGCAAACTGGCGGCCATGATACTCAAGGAGGTGAAGAATCTAATGCGCGCCTTGGGCATACCCGAAACGGAGCCGCCGCTTATCGATGTCATGGATCGCTGTTGTCCGCAGATTGTGGAGAAGTGCTTGCCACTGCTGCCACAGGCGGAGAAGACGGCCATACTGAATGCCAACTGCATTGATCTGCAGTGGATAGCAGAGCGCAGCAGCGGCGTTTGGTTGGCAGGGCTCACAGATGGTAAGACTGGCAATGGAGTTCCTTGATCTATGGCTATATCAAGTATTATTTTGTATTATTGCAGACAACTCCAAGTCCTCCACTTCGACGCTGAATCTGTCGCAGTCTAGCTCCACAGCTGCTGCAGCGGCTGCGACTGCCAGCTGCGCGCAGCCGCCTTTTGATCCGTGGGCCAGCTGTTTGTTTGGTCTGTTGGAGCGCCAGCGCGTGCTGCAGCAATGCCCCTCGGCGGTGGCACAGGCGTGGCCCATTTGCTACGCACGCCTCAATGCGCTCTACAGCGTCATAGATCCCACGTAAGTTGAGTTAGATTATGTTTAAATGACGCTACAGATATTTAATCTATGTCTCTCAATTTACAGTCCCGTCAGCGATAATCGCGCCTCGCTGCTGCGCGGCTCTGCGCCGACCAAGAAAATGCCCACCGAGAGCCAAAAGGATTCGTATATGCGTCTCTGGCGCAACCAGGTGGCATGCGCCATGCGCCTGGTGCCCCAAATACCCAGCGTGGCTGTACGCTGTGCCTCGCCCGATTTGAGTTTGAGGTAAGTTGGAAAATGTTCAGTCACATTTTGAAAGTACATTATAACATTCAGCACACCGAAAAACCGAACCACAATTCGTCTAAAACATTTCATTTGTTTTGTGTTTGATTAGCATTTTGCATTCGATTATAAGTGCGGTGCACGTGTACCTGTTCCAAATCCTATAACTGGTTGCAATAACTGTCAGTATGCAAATCCATTTTAATTTAATTGTCAATTCGTTTCAAGTTGTGAGCTCCTGTTTATTTGTTTTTAACTAAGTTGCGTTTCAATGCACCTGTCCAATTGTTTATCCTGTGTAATCACAGCAGCCTGCCATTGCACACGTAGCATCCCACACAAACACACACACACACACACACACCCACACCTACACCTACACCTACATTGTGAATATAATTTGTGTCTGCAAAATGAATTTTCAACTTTTAATAGTTTCCAAATAAAATGCCGTCACGCATTAAAGGAAGTTAATAAATTATTTGAATTTCTATCCACGCCATTTGCATAATTCCAATCGAAATTCCCGAGTGATTAAGTAAATCTGTTGCACGGAATCGATTAAAGTCCATCATACGTCATGTTGTACAATGTTGTCTAACTGTTTTTTAAGGTTGGCTTCTGCTTGTGTGTTTGCATGTGTTTAGACTTTTTATGCACAATTTACAAGTTTTATTTGATTTGGTGTTTTCATTAAATGTTTTATGCGTCATGCGATCCTTAATTTGCATAATTTGCATTGTATTTGTAATTGTAGTTGTCTATTCCATCGAAAACAAACAAACAAATAACTGCAACACGAACACACACACACACACACATACTCAAACACACACACACATGCATACTTGTTATGTTAGCTATGTGTTTGTTTTTGCGAACTGAAAATGATGTTTGGCTGAAAATTCAAATGGCAATTGTTGCGGCAAGCTTAAGCATTGCTTATCGGTCAGGCTAAATGTAAATGAGGCAGACGCCTTCATTGCGCAATGAAAACAGCATTAATTAACGGCTTGAAAATTTTAATGAAATGCATTATACTATTTGGATATAGTTATTGCTTCTCAGATTCATATACATATATTTAAATTAAGTTGCCTTTCTATAATTTTGTTATCGTTCAGGCAAGTAATTGCTTTTGTTCACTTTATATTCTTAAAGATTTGGTCAATTTTTGATATTTTGATATTTCTCTTTTTATTTAAGACTCAACAACATTATATGTAAGCATACTCTACGAAGATGCTTACACATTAGGTTGGTTTGTGGGCTTTCATTGAAAAGGAAATATTATTTCATTGAAAACTGTCTTAAGACTAGATAGATCAGTTCTCATCGGTATATCGTAGTTTTGAATAGTTTTAAATCTCGCACACCTGTAACTTATTTATTTTTATATATTTCATTGTAATCTTCACTTTGTCCTGTGTGGGATGTATGATATTGTGATTCCATATTAACAATATTTTGCATAAAAGTTAGGAGAAAGGCTCTGCTTCGCAACAAAATCTTGTCAAGACTATGTTCTTGATACAAAAGCTATGCTTTTGACTCTTTGCACAGGAGCTTATTATCAATATGTTCCATAGACCAGTTAATTCTACAAATCAGATAGACCTATGTCAAAGCAGGGAGACTTAGCTTAGATTTGATAGAGAAGCGGGATATATATATACATATATGTATGTAAATATACTTTAATGGGATTGAAAATACTCAAATTTCCTAAGAAATATCTAAATTCTAAGAGAGGAGAGAACTTCCGAGAGAGAAGAGAGAACTTCCGCTATTGTTGGTCGGTCAACTGGTTTTATATGTTAACAATGCATTGTCCTTTCGAATCGTTAAGCATTTTTCATATGAATTCAATTTGTTTTGCCTGCGTTCGTGGTTTTGGCATTATTCTTTAATTATTTTGTGGCTTGAAGATATATATCATGTGCATATTGGTTTATTCATCTTGGCCAAATTGCCACTGGTCACAATCACACACAACACTTGTATTGAATTTCATTAGCATTGTGAAATGTCAGCGGCAGATGGGGATTGTCAATGAAAATCTGCTGAGTGCACCCATGTCTAAACACATCGTCCACATCCATGTCCACGTTCATATAGCTCGTTATTGGCCCGAGTTCAAATGGAGTCATATATAATTCACTTTCGCCAAGTTCAAATAATTCATCGTTTGTTCTGTACATCATATATGTATTACCAACTATATATGGATTGTAATTTATAGTTTACAAGATCAATCGGACTCACGTTCGCTATCCGATTCCTTGGACAATATACCGTCAAATGTCTTTGGGCCCGAGGGAATTGTGACACGTTTCACGCTGCCGCTCTCCTACGGACGCAAAGAGGCGCGCCAGAAACGACTTGGGTAAAGCAAACCAAATACAAACAACTTAAACCCAAACCCAAACCCAAATCCAGAACCAAAACCAAAACCAAAAATCCCAAACCAAAACCCAAACAAAATAAAGACGCATACAAGAAACGTATAATTAATCTACATAATTGTGCTCCGATTACTTTTAATGTGGCTTTTATAGCTGTCTGTGTGCGCGTGTGTGTTTGAGTGTGTGCGTGTGTGTGTGCGTGTGTGTGTGCGTGTGTGTGTGCGTGTGTGTGTGCGTGTGTGTGTGTGTGTTTGATGTGTGCATGCAAGTTGATGCTTGAGTGCGTGTAGCATAGATGTACATAGATGTCAATAAAAAGTGCGTAGTCTTTAGCGTTTGTATAAAGTATCTATCTATCTATGAAGTATCTATGTATCTATCTATGAAGTATCTATGTATGTATCTAAGCCAAACGAAAAGTTTGGCAAACTTTTGTATGAAATTTCCTGAGAAATGTATTATTATTTATAATTCCATAATTTTGTATTGGGTTTTGATTTGAGTTTTATAAACATTTAGCACAAAACTTGTTGGCAAATTAGCAAAAGCTTAAATCATTTTTGTTGAAAATATGATTTCTTATGTCAAACATTCTTACATCAGCTGCTGCTCTCAAATTGCTCAAATTGAAGTTTGTCAAGCATTTTGCACAAATTGTTTGTCCATTTTATAAAGTTTTCAGCTTTAGATGCTTTTCAATTTACACTGTGAACGTATGCTTGAAATTTAACAGATTGTCGTCATTTTATTTTTAGATTTACATTTTTGTTTTATTTTTAATTGTTAAATCAATGCCCAACCCACATTCAAAGGCTTTGAAATACCCTGTACCCATTGAAAATGAGCAGAAATGGGCATATTGCGGTGTTTCCTGTGTATGCGACAGGCAAATGGAGGCATCTCCGACATGTTAAGTATAGTTATGCATATGTGTGTGTGCTTGTCTTATGTGTGTGTGTGTGCAGAAGTTATTTTGAATATTTGCTATAACATCCCGCAGCATCCCGCAGCCGGGTGCAGGGTATCTCTTAGTCTGGCATTCTTGACTGGCGCACCTTACTTGTTTCCTTGCCATCTTATTTGTAAACTTATTTCATTTGTCTGTTTGTGCTGCCGTATGGGCCCCCTTTATTGCCTTTTTGGTACATTGAAATTGTTGAAAAATTGATAGAGGACAAGTTTATTTATTTTACATACTGCGCCCACAGCACGTCGTCTGCCGCTTGCCACGCCTGCTTGCCGTAACGTGCAGAAAGAAAATGATATAAAAAATATTGTTTACTGTCGAAAATTGTCGTTTTGCGGCAAAATGTGTAGCAAAAAAAACCTTTACCAAATGCTGGCAAAACAAAAAAAAAAGCGAAAGAAAATTGTGCGTTTAATTGAAATGTGAAATGTGCGCTTTTAATATTTAAAATGTTAATTTGAATGAAATTGCCGGACAGAGGCCTTCACCTATTTAAATAGAATTATGAGTTTGTCTGCGGCACGAACTTTGGCCTCTGTCAATAGCTCAGCTCAGCCTCAGCTTAAAGCAGCCCTTACCTGAGGACTCTGGAGTCAGGTCTTGCGCAGAACTTTAATCACAACTCGACACTAAAATGCACGACCGTAAATTTTATTTTATAGCTCATCGCCAGATTCCCTAAACGCGGATCGCAGTGACAAGTCAGCGATGGGCAGCGCCTCGCCTCAGGCCCTGTACAAGCTGGTGGTGCCCCTTCTGCGCTGCGAGGCCATCGATGTGAGGGATGCGGCTGTCAATGCGTTGGGCATGATAAATCACGATGCGCTCAAGTAATTGGAACGTTTTTTGTTGTCTTTGATCTTATAACTAAAAACCTTTCGTTTGACAGGGATCTCATGGAGGAGCTGGTTGTCTACATACGCGAGGCTGTTGATCGCAAGCAGGAGAATATGCGACGTCGTCGTCGCCGTGATGCACTTCGTCTGCAGGTGGTGCGTGTGCTGGAGAAAATAGCCGAGAATGGCACATTTGGTGTTAGGTAAGTGCCCAGTGCTAGTCCTCGAGAGAAATTGCACCGGCTCACGCTATAATTTTTCGGATTTGTAGCACCTGCGTGCTGGAACGCGATACCATGTCGCTGCATCCCACCTTTGTGGAGTATATAGAGGGCGCCATGGCATATCTTATGGCCGAAACGGACAAGGATAATCTCAGCATACGCGAGGTCAAGGCGCACTTTTGCAATTTCATACGCAAAATGATCAAAAACTTTTCACGTAGGTCTCCTAGATTCAATTTTTAACTATTTATGGCCTTTAACTAACCGTTTATCACATATAGTGGAATCGTGCGCCACTTTGCTGTCGCGTGACTTGAAGCGTAATTTATTCAATTTATTTGCCACCTGGTGCGGCAGCTTCTCCAAGCCGCTAAGCATTAGCTCACAGATTGGCCAAACTCTCGAAGAGGAGAAGCTGCAATTTAGCGCTTTACAGGCAAGTCGCAGCTGGAGCTACGCCATGCATCTAAATGTGAACTTTTCTTTTTTATCTATCATGCAGGCCATGTCCGCTTTGCTCTGCTGCGGCCACATATTTTATACGCCCCATCTGCAGGACGATGGCATCATATACAAATGGCTGGATCTGCTGCTCACCTCCAAGGATGAGAAGGTACTTAAACAATCGCTAGTCTATGTCTTGTATACTCATCATCATCATCATCATCATTATCTTTACTGTTTAGATTTATCAATTGGCTCGCGATACAGTTGTGCTGCTGCTGGAATCGAATCCGGATATGGGCCAGTTGCTTGAATGGGTAATCGATCGTTGTTATACCTCAACGCCACGTGAGGCAGATGCTTGTTTTCTGGCTTTGGCCTCTATCTTCAGTGCCAAGTAAGTTAAACTCATCGGCAATTTAATGTGTTAACGCATAGGACGCGCTCCCTATATCCCTTCCCAAACAACACGTGAACGTGCTCTATTTATTAATAAGCTCCTCCACGTTGTGTGTGTGTGAGTGTGTGACTGCGCGTGTTGAGGCTTAAGTAGTACCTCACGTGTCTGGATGCCTGTTGGTCGCTTTAAATTTCCAACCTTCAATGACAGCAGACAATATGTGATTTATTTTGCATTTATATATCATAATATTTGTTTTCTACCAATTGTGCTCATTGGAGCGCGAACATGGGGTGCACATGTGTAAACGTCTGTATACATGTGTGTTTGTGTGTGCTTGTGTGTGTATTATTCTTTGAACTTTATTGCATGCCACACAGACAAAGAACGTGCAGGGTGCTGCAAATATTTCAGTGTCAATTTCTTTGGAATTATGCATATGCACCCTTTTCTCTGTAGAAGTTTCGCAATATTATTTGTTTGAATTAACTGGAATATGTTTTTTAATCTAGGAACTGTTGAATACAATAGCTTGAGTTATGCTTAACATAAATATTAATATTGTGTGAGCTGTTGTCATGTTGTTGCTTCTGTTTCATTACAAATCAAAGGCGAAAGTAAACTAATTATTTAACTAATACTTCCTCATTGAATGTGCAATAATAAATCAAAGGCCTTGCTATAAATTGGACTTCATTCATAAAAAAGAATACGAAATTTTATATAAACTCTGTCCAGTTAGTTCCTAAAAGCTTTAAAGTTTTCGAATATGCACAAAAAACCGTTTATTATCCTTTTTTCAATCATGACCATTTGTGTGGTTCACTTTGTGTGTGCCTTTTTTTGCGCTTATTTGTGACATGTACTGCATGCTGCATGCTGCATGCTGCAATTTGTTGCGATGCTTTATGATATACATTTCGCCATTCGTTATATGTGATACAGCTTTTGCGTGCTGTTGCCAAATATGAAAATAAATTCCTTTTCGTGCTTTGCTACAATTTGCAGTTTTTAATGTTACATTTTAATGTACCTAAGCTTCGTTAAGAGTCTTTAATGTTTTTCTAAACAACATATTGTCTGCGGTTTTTTATCAGACTATTGCACATGCTGTTTGTCCATCCCAAACACAGATAAACACACACACACACACACAGCCACACACAACCACACACAGCCACAAAAGCCCGAAACCAAATTTTGATTGATTGCTTAATTGCTGGCGTCTGTGGCCAGTGTGGCATTTGGCAGACGGGGTTAGTTTTATTTCCAGGAAATCCTTACCAAAATGAACGCTAGCCGCATTGAAATTTGTTGGCTCGCTTTGCATAGCAGCTAAATCAGTTTCAATTAGCTGCAAAATACCAACAAATTGACACTCAGTACGTGCATTTCTTATGAACATGTGCCAAAACAAATTATAAAGCTCAGCGCTGTCCACACACTCACACACACACCCACACACACACACGTGGCAGAGCTAATGACTGGCCACATGAAAGTGCCAATCTGTTTGCAATTGTAACTAATGCATGGCTAAAAGCGTTGCGAAAATGTTGTTGCATGTGTTAGAGCCAACAAAACTGAACCAATTACGAAAAGAAATAGCATTTAGGTTTTGAATATGCACTTCAAGGCATGTTAAAATATAGACTAGAGAGTTTCCGATATACCTACTCGCAAAAACAAAGCAAATGCTTGGCTTGTTGTCTAGATTAATGTTCAAATGTTGAGTTCTTTATTAGCCAGGCATGACTGTAGCCAATTTTAGCGAGAATTAATTCGTGAAAGTCGTTAGAAAGGACAGAAAGGCAAAATCTGTAGCATACTTTGCCGCGTTTGCATTTGCTATGCAAATTGATAATCGATTTCCAGGAAATTTGCATAAGATCCGACTTTGGCAGGACTCTGGTAATGGGTCTTTGTTAGCTGACAGGTGTTTGTGCATTAAAGCCGCATGAGCAGTTGCGGGCCATGTGATTGAGCTTTAATTGGCTGACTGTTAATTTGACTGGCATTACGCTGGGCTCTTTAATCCACTTATGAGCACTTCGTGGGCTTAGATGAAACAATTTCTTAACCGCATAGCCGCAACTCTGATAACTTTTTACTTAAGCGTGTGCAAAATATCTGAAGCAAAGTACTTGAGTGCCTAAAATCCATTAACTCGGCGTGTTTTTCTTTTCATCTTTTTGTTTTTCCCGCTCTTTCAGGGAGTATCCGTGCGACCATTATACATCTGTTATAACCGTTACGCTGCTGATGACTGGCTGCCCCCGGGTGGAGGTGCATGCAACCGCCCTGCAGCTGCTGCAAATACTGGACAAGCGTTTCTTTGGCAGCGTCGTTGGCACCCTTCACAGCGACAACGAGAAAGGTATGAGCTATCCACCATAACTAACCCGACATTCAAGACAAGTTTAATAAACTTTAACTTTGGGTACACATTTAAGCGCTTTTCAGTTCAAGTCTTAAAGATTCGTCTGTGTTTTTAACCTCTTGAGTGAAAAGTGCGTGTGAAAGGCAAGCACTTGTACTCAAAAGAAACTTTACATATACAAAATGCAAGCGATTAATATTTAATCGATAAATTTGCATTTTCTTTCACATGAATTTCCTGTCTGCCGCATAAAAATTGCACAAAATTTGTTAGGTCGGAAAGTTTTCTAATTCCTTAGAATGGGATCTTAAATTTGTGTTGATTCTGCTTAAAGTTTTGCCACATGCACAAGAATTTTGAGTTGCGCATTGCGAACGCATTTGTAACTTTTATGTCTGTGCATCAAAAACAAAAATCTAAAAAGAACAGTGTAGGCACGACTACGCTATACTCTGTAATTACAAATCTACTTTATACTCTATGGTTAACAAGTAAATGTGTCGAAAAGGAACTTTTTGATTATAGGTTTGGTGGTTTCTCTCAGACTGTATCTAAGCAATCCTTTTCAAACTGGAACCTTAGGTATTATATCTAGGTATGTAGTTCTCTTAACCGATTAGCATCTAAAGACGAACGCATCCAATCCTTATTATTACTTCTCCTTAGGCGAACTAAGGTACCAATCGAAATGTTCAGCTTAGGCCAAGAAACTATAAGATTGTAAGTTGGCTTTGTAGTTTATATATTATAATATGGAGTTATGTTTAAGATATATGTTTAAGAATACTGCAAGCCAAATAAAAATCTTCGTATTCGTATTAATTTGATATGAATTATTATACTCTTGCTTAATGTTTGTTTTTGTATCTATAAGATAGAAGATAGAAGCAGGTGTTGCCTATAACAATAACAATTCGTCCGTTCTTCAAAGCTTATACCTAACTTTAAATGTCAACACAGGGCATCGCCTAGTCGTACCTTTTACTTTGCTTTGGTTTTCATTTGAATAATTCTCACAAGTTATCATTTATTTTATTTATGTGCTCAGTTGCCGGAGCTTGCGTAGCGTTTGCCAACATATTTGCATTTTATCAATAGTTTTCTGTGGCATATGAAGAGTCGTAGCTTATAATTTTTATATATTCATTTGATGTAACACATTTGGTTTATTCTTCGAGTAATTGTTGGTCTTCTTCTGTTGCGAGCAACTGATGAATCTTATTTCATTATATAAGCAGCTTTCAAGTGAATTCCGAGCGCACATAAAATTATATGCTTCACTTGCTTTTTTGGGTGTATGTGTGTGTATGTGTGTGTGTGTATGTGTGTGTGTGTGTGTGTGTGTGTGTGTTTGTGTGTGTGCGTTTGTATCTGACTGTGCCTCCTTATGTGTGTGTGTGTGTATTGTGTGTCTGTGCCGATTTGATTGAATTGAATTTAATTTTGTGTGTAAGCGCGGGGGAATTTCTGGCTCTGCATAATTTTACGGCAATTTGTTATGCACAATGCTCGCTGGGCCATTAATGTTAACATTCTGGTGAAATTGTTGGCCAACACTCGCAGCAGGCGAAATTTAAAAAAAAAAACGAAGGCACACAAGTGTGTGCCACTCGAGCGCCAACTAGGAGATACCCTGTAGTCGAGTCGGAACATAAACTCGCCCCAGGTTGCACTTTTGGGTCTGCTTTTACACTTCGTCTTGCCTCAGCTCTAAACTATTTAGACTTTATTATTTGTTAAATAACATCTGATTCGACAGGAGAAGTAAACAAGGACTCATTGTAAAATAAGGACAAACTTATTAAGTTTTTCATCTGATACTCGGCTAGCTATATTCAAAACATGAAGTCAATCTCTTGAGCCTTGGTCGTATGTCTCCAGATCGACTCAGTTCTTCTGATATCGATTGTATGTACTTTATGGCTTTATCACAGAAGCTGCCTTATGCTTGTTGCATTCGAATCGTTATTCATTCATCACGAATCATCTTACCCACTTCTGTGCCTTTTCAATGGACACACTGTAGCCATAGTCGTATATCTCCAGATCGACTCAGTTCTTCTGATCTCGATTGTATGTACTTCATGACATCACATGACAGAAGCTTCCTTCTGCTCGTTAGATAAGTTTTCCCAAAAACCAATATACCCACTTCTGTGCATTTTCAATGGGCACACTGTAGGCATTGTCGTATATCTCCAGATCGACTCAGTTCTCCTGATCTCGATTGTATGTACTTTACGGCATCACACGCTTCCTTCTGCTTGTTAGATAAGTTTTCCTGAAACCAATATACCCACTTCTGTGGCTTTTCAATGGGCATACTGTAGTCATCAATGGTCACAGTGTATAAAAATAATAAGTTTAACATAAAACACATAAGTAAAATGGATTTTAATTTATATGCACATAAGCCAAAACAGATTTACGGAAATAAACGTTAATTCGCCAGGGTAATTAGTGGCAATTTGTTAACGTAGCCTTGCACGTGGCCTTTGCCCCCAGTATCCCACAAGTTGTGCCGGAAATTCAAATATGTATAAGTATGTATTTTGCGCTTGTTTTTTTTTTGTTTTTAGTCAGAAAGTTTGCCGTTAAAGTTGGCCAATTTGTGTAGCGTTGCGGCATATAAGCCAGCTCCCGCATTGCACAAGCTCTTTGCTGACCTTTTTGTGCTGTGTACTAAGCAGCTTAAGTTTTGTTATTGTTATGACTCTCGGAGCATTGAGGACCATTGACCAAATTGTCCAGGTAGCTAAGCCCTTTTGACCAGCTAAGACGACTGTAGCATGGCATAAACTGTTTGGTTAATTTAACTTATTAAATAAATCAACAAAAATTATCTAATGCGTAATGAAGTTTGTTGTTGCATTTATATAATTGAAGAACTCGATTATGATTAGATAATAATTCGATTTCGGACATTTGCTTGTTGTTGCGTCGAAAATCGCTTCGAAATCAATTACGAGATTTTGTGAACATAATGAATATTTATTATTACATTTATTACATAGTTGGATTTACAATAATTTCGGTTTGTGTTCAACATTTAACAAGTACATGCGGTCGACTAATGCAATTCATTTTCAATTAATGATAATTCAAGCATTATTTAAGCATAATTCAAATTGATTTACACACAACATTTTTAATATTTTTTTTATATACGCGCAATTTGTCTCTACAAAGCTGACAAATTGTTTGCAAGTGCGGGGACAAAATTCGGTTTAGTGTGTTGATTAAGACATTGACATATATGTTGTTGTTGTTTTTGTTGTTTTTCTTTTCTTTTTGTTTTGGTTTTTCTCTATTATAATTAGAGTTTGTTAGTTTTTAGCTGTCTCAGCTCTCGTTCTGCTTACTTCCCCTTTTGAACCTCTTCTTTGTTTTATTCCTACTTCGATTTGAACATCACAAACAATTCTTCTTTTAACTTACTGAAATACGATATTGGATTGGCTTTTGTGATTTTTCCTCTTTTTTTTGCAATCCGCATAGTTAAAAAAAAAATGGAATTCCTTAGTGTACGCCATTTTTGTTCTTTCGCGCCACCTTCCTTTACCTTAGTGGATGCAGCTCGTGCATTTCGTTCCAGCAATGCTGCGTCATCATGCGTCGCCTGGTCGAGGTGCCCGTGTTGCGGCAATACTCGGATACTATCGAAATAAACAAGAAACGAGAACAAGTTGTGAAGAAGTGCGGAAAATCAGTTGGCAAAGCGTGGCAAGCATAGAGGAGTTTATAAATGATTGTGCCATGAGGCAAAAACTCATTAAGTGGAGGCGAGATTGTTGTTGCCACTCAAGCGCTGTTTAAAACATTATTGACGCCTCGACGTAATATAGCCAAGAGTGTGTGTAAGTGTGTGAGTGT
The DNA here is from genome assembly GCA_037075305.1 of Drosophila kanekoi. NCBI lineage: Eukaryota > Metazoa > Arthropoda > Insecta > Diptera > Drosophilidae > Drosophila > Drosophila kanekoi. Next base: position 5,224,110 of record JBAMCE010000141.1, on the reverse strand, counting down.
GTGTGTGAGTGTGTGTAAGTGTGTGTGTGTGTGTGAATGGGTGCTATTTGCACGTAGTTGTGGGGTATCATAACTTTTTAACTATGTTGGTTTCATGCACAAATATTTCCAATCAAAATGAATTATGCTCCGTTCAATCCCAGCAAATATGATGTACTTTCTGCAATGCAAGACATAACTTAAATAACTTGATTACCTTCTATGTAAATTCCATTTACCTGGCTTTTACTGTGTCTTATGCATTTAATTATGTTTCAATTAACTGTAGACCAAATATTTTATGCCTTGCATTCTGCATGCTGTTAGTTTATGTGTACTTGCCCTTTAGGTTCAGCCTTTGACCTTTACTTCTCTTTTTTTTTATACGGTCGTTATTTGCGTTCTCGACAGTTGCGATTTCAATTTAGATATGTATTTGCATTAGCTGCAAAGCGGGTCATAATTTGACCATTTTTTTGCCTTTGACCCTTACAGGGGATTTGCGACCCTATCAGCACAGCGCAGATGTCGAGCCACTAATTTAGGTCAATTTCGGAGCGAGTTTCCATTTAATGCAGTTAAGCTCCTCTCAAATATAGCATACATTTGGGCGTGGACTTTACTTGTTAAGCTAAGCGACTTGCAATGAATTTATATATTTGCCATCATAATTTTTTAATAAATTTTAAGCTAATTTGAAAATATTTGATTGTCTGTCATTGAGCGTAATATTTTAACGGCTGGCGCCTGTCATTATTTTTATTTGGGCATATTGTATTTCTAGACAATCTCTGCCAATCAATCATGCACACGCTAGCCAACAGACACATACACACCTCCACACACGCACACACACGCACACACTCACACACACGCTCACACTCACTGAGTTGGTAAACAACTGCGAAATATTGAGCTGGGCGTTTTATTGTTTAAATATATATATAAATTTATATATTTTTTAGCCTGAAAAATGAATTTCTTATGCAAAGACTTTTAGGCGCGTGCTTCTGATGTCGAAAACAAAAGCCGTGCTAAAAATTGAATGAAAATTGTCACCAGCAAATAATGTTGAATGGAGTTCTTAAAGCCTTGCCAGCTGCTGCCTGTCTAACATGAATTTATTATAAAGTTAATTATAAAGTGTTTGCGATTTGAAAGTCAGCTTCAGTCGGAGCTTTTGCATTCGCAAATTGTTGATTATCATAAATCATTCGAGCACTTGGCCTGCAAACCTTCTGGCAAACTTTCTATTTATTTATATATATATATATATCTGTGTAGAAGATTAATGATGACGCTTCCATTTGATTGTCCTTGACGCCCGGGTGAATTATTAACTAAATTATATGGCCAAATAACAAAGGCCATGTTTTGGCCTGGCCATCACATAAAAGTCAAACACTCAAAAGTCAGAGGGCATTCATATCTGTTTGCTAATGGAAATGTGCGGCATAAGTGCCACGCCCACAATTGGTCTAAGCTTAATTTATAAGCACAGCCATATTGTTATATATAGCATATATCTTGATGTTATTTTTGTTTGCCAGCTTTAATAGCTAAGCAGCCGGGAAGCCTCGAGGGTGTTGCACTGTTTGACGTGGCAGGCAGCATATTGCCGCCAGGATGCGCGTACGCTGAGAGCTCTCGGGGCGTTCGCAATATTCAATGGGGGCCAATAGACAAAAAACCGTAATGAGCGGACGTTGTTTGAGTGCCCGTGAGCGCGTATATTGTATGCAGCGCACGTAACACAGGGCGTATGAGCAATGTGCATGTTTGTCTTCCTGTGTATGCGTGTGCTTGTGTGTGTGTGCGTGCGCCGAAACTATGGCGATTGCTTTAGCCAATCAAAGTCGTGATTAACTACTGCTGCCCGGTTGAAATTTGCCGAGCAAACACTCATTAAATTGGTTACCACGCGCACGCTCTTTTGTGCTGAGAAAATGAAAAAGCTACGCAAAAATCGGCATGCTTGTGAAATTTGAGCTGTACGCAAACTGAATTCAAATTATAACTGCCGAGTTACGTTATTAAGTTCAAAGGAAAATTATGCAATTAGTGCGTTGTCTGTGTGCTTTTGTTAAAGGCATTTAGCCAAACTCACTCAGCCCATTGCAATGTCCTTTGCACTCGTAAGCCTAAAATCAGTTAATGAGTTATTCAATTCAATTAAGAGATCTGATTTGATAGCCTGACAGCAGGTGAATGGGGTAATTGAAGGTTTGTCTTGTGTAAGAATCGTTTTCTTTAGGAAAATAATCTTGTTTGTACTCTTACGATATTGAGGTTGACCAAAATAGTCAGAATCTGCATTGATTTGATTTCCTGTAAGTCAGGTGTAAGAAGGGTCAACAATTATGTTTCACTTGCGACTTTCTGCTGTGTTTTTGTCTGCTTCTAGCAACACGATCTATGTATCTATGTATTCATGCTGGGCTTAAGGCTGGCAATCTTAGGTTTCAGTTATTACAGAGGTTATCCATGTTTTTCTTATGTTTAAGAGCGAAGCGAAGATCTCACACAGCTTGGAGCAGTATTTATCTTCTTCGAGGAAGTTGTCCTTACCGTCCAAGAGTATACATTTATAACATCTTGTGAAAGCTAAGCAATCTAGACATTCCACCTCTTGCAAATTGGCTTCTTAAAAACTTACTTTGAATTAATATACAATGGATTTCAAAGGCTCCTTTTAAAGCCATTAACAAGACTTTGAGCACGAACATCTCAACTAATCTGATTGCATTTGCTTCCATTACTTTTACCCACCGCGATTCATTCAAAAAATCTGTTAAGAATTTGTATAGAATAGAAGACCTTGGAGCTTCTGTGAAATTCTAATTAAATGTTTGTGCTATAATTTGTCATTGGGCAGCAGCTACAGTAAATATCCGTCTTGCTTAAATCCTGGAGTACATAAGGCGAACCGTTGGTAACTGTTTAAACAGTTGTTGACGGACTAACGAACTAAAAGCGTCCGTGCTCTGCTGTAAGCTTTATTGCAGTAGTTGGAGAGTAATCCTTAACCTGGGCACCAGCTCACTGCAGCTTACGAGGCAGCGAGCCATGCGAGACATATTCATGTGTATATAAAAAGCAATCCTTACGATTGCGAGAAAAAAAAAACAATCCAGAGGAGTAGCAGCACAATTTTTAATAATTGTGTTGGCTGTGTCAATGGCAACGTTAATTTTATTTGATGTAAACGTAAGAGTCCCGAGACCCCGCCCCCAACCGTTGTCTGTTGCCTTGTCACACCTCTGGCCTAGGGAGGGGCTGTCAATATTTGTATGCAACACACAAAACCTTTTGAATGTTTTGATCCTTTTAACCTTGGCAGCATGACTTGTTGTTATGGCTGTTGCTGTTGTTGCTGCTGTTGTTGCTGCTGTTGCCATCGTCAGCTTTTAGCATTTGGTTTAATTTGATTTAGATTCAACAATTTTGCTGCGCAGTTGCATTTAGCTCCACGCGCTGCCAAGTGCTTCACATTTGCCTTTTTTTTTATAGCTTCGACAGCTCGGATTTATTGCCAAATTAAAATATACATTTTTAATCGAATAGCCTTTATAGTTGCCTGTATTTTAACGACTTGCAACTACAATTTGGGCATACATAATTTATGCAGCTTGGGAAAGTGCCACGAAATCATAAAAAGTCAATTGGCCCAAATGTAAATCTTTAAAATTTGCACAAAGATCTCTACGGATGGATTGGTATTTGTTGTTTTAATTAATATAAAGGTTTCGTCAGTTTTTGTTTGTCTTTCGTTTGATTGACTGCGCACAAAACTAACAAAACTTGAAAATATTTTCTGAGCAACAGCCATATGCGAAGTATTATTGCCTTTGGCAATGTGCCGTACCTTTGACTTAAGAACTTTTACAATTTTGTGATTTTCTTAATCATTTATTATCTTGTTTAAAGAGCAAAGGGCCGTAAAATGTAAGATTTGTTTCGCCTGCAAGTTAACTATACTCTACATTCAAAGTCTTTTGCTTGGCAGAGCTCAGGGTGAAAAAGGGAATAAAATGGAAAACAGAGATTTGTTGTAACTCCTTCTCTGGGTGAAGTTTTTAAATATGTGTTATATATATTAGAATGCATTCTTCTACTTCAACTGCTTCTACTACTTATTTACTGTCGTTGCTTATACATCTATAATTATTATTACTTCTACTTCTACTTCTACTCCTACTTCTACACCTACTTCTACACCTACTTCTACTTCTACTTCTACTTCTACCTCTACCTCTACCTCTACCTCTACCTCTACCTCTACCTCTACCTCTACCTCTACCTCTACCTCTACCTCTACCTCTACCTCTACCTCTACCTCTACCTCTACCTCTACCTCTACCTCTACCTCTACCTCTACCTCTACCTCTACCTCTACCTCTACCTCTACTTCTACTTCTACTTCTACTTCTAATTCTAATTCTAATTCTAATTCTTATTCTAATTCTACTTTTACTTCTACTTCTACTCCTTCTTCTACTTCTACTTCTACTTCTACTTCTACTTCTACTTCTACTTCTACTTCTACTTCTACTTCTACTTCTACTTCTACTTCTACTTCTACTTCTACTTCTACTTCTACTTCTACTTCTACTTCTACTTCTACTTCTACTTCTACTTCTACTTCTACTTCTACTTCTACTTCTACTTCTACTTCTACTTCTACTTCTACTTCTACTTCTACTTCTACTTCAACTTCTACTTGTACTTCTACTACTTCTACTTCTACTTCAACTTCTACTTGTACTTCTACTACTACTTCTACTTCTACTTCTACTTCTACTTCTACTTCTACTTCTACTTCTACTTCTACTTCTACTTCTACTTCTACTTCTACTTCTACTTCTACTTCTACTTCTACTTCTACTTCTACTTCTACTTCTACTTCTACTTCTACTTCTACTTCTACTTCTACTTCTACTTCTACTTCTACTTCTACTTCTACTTCTACTTCTACTTCTACTTCTACTTCTACTTCTACTTCTACTTCTACTTCTACTTCTACTTCTACTTCTACTTCAACTTCTACTTGTACTTCTACTACTTCTACTTCAACTTCTACTTGTACTTCTACTACTACTTCTACTTCTACTTCTACTTCTACTTCTACTTCTACTTCTACTTCTACTTCTACTTCTACTTCTACTTCTACTTCTACTTCTACTTCTACTTCTACTTCTACTTCTACTTCTACTTCAACTTCGACTTCTACTTCTACTTCTACTTCTACTTCTACTTCTACTTCTACTTCTACTTCTACTTCTACTTCTACTTCTACTTCTACTTCTACTTCTACTTCTACTTCTACTTCTACTTCTACTTCTACTTCTACTTCTACTTCTACCTCTACCTCTACCTCTACCTCTACTTCTACTTCTACTTCTACTTCTACTTCTACCTCTACTCCTACTTCTACTTCTACTTCTACTTCTACTTCTACTTCTACTCCTACTTCTACTTCTACTTCTACTTCTACTTCTACTTCTACTTCTACTTCTACTTCTACTTCTACTTCTACTTCTACTTCTACTTCTACTTCTACTTCTACTTCTACTTCTACTTCTACTTCTACTTCTACTTCTACTTCTACTTCTACTTCTACTTCAACTTCTACTTGTACTTCTACTACTTCTACTTCAACTTCTACTTGTACTTCTACTACTACTTCTACTTCTACTTCTACTTCTACTTCTACTTCTACTTCTACTTCTACTTCTACTTCTACTTCTACTTCTACTTCTACTTCTACTTCTACTTCTACTTCTACTTCTACTTCAACTTCGACTTCTACTTCTACTTCTACTTCTACTTCTACTTCTACTTCTACTTCTACTTCTACTTCTACTTCTACTTCTACTTCTACTTCTACTTCTACTTCTACTTCTACTTCTACTTCTACTTCTACCTCTACCTCTACCTCTACCTCTACTTCTACTTCTACTTCTACTTCTACTTCTACTTCTACCTCTACTTCTACTCCTACTTCTACTTCTACTTCTACTTCTACTTCTACTTCTACTCCTACTTCTACTTCTACTTCTACTTCTACTTCTACTTCTACTTCTATTTCTACTTCTACTTCTACTCCTACTTCTACTTCTACTTCTACTTCTACTTCTACTCCTACTTCTACCTACTACCTTTTCTACACATATGCTATAAATTCGTTAATTGTTCAAGGCAATTCCTTACTTTTAAAGTAAATTAAACAGGATATGGCGAAAAATATACACACAAGCGAATGTCACTCAAGCAATGTTTGTGTTTAAAATTTGTTTTCTAATTTAGGTTGTTGTGTCTGCCCCCTGCAGCTCTTTCGGCATTTGAAGTTAATTATTTTCTTGTTTTTGTAATAAAATGTTCATTATTTTGGTTATACTTAGTCGAGACGCTTGGGCAATTGCTCAAGTATTTGCCCCGTTCACTTACCTGTCACTTGAGTGATGCCTTCCCGTTGGGCGGAAGAGACGCGCCGGAAAATGCTGAGCACCGCTTTGCTGTAATGCATATACATATATAAGAAAAGATAATTACGGTAAAGAGCTTTTCAAAATAAAATAAACAAGATGAATTATATAATTTTGAATGATATATGGTAGGGAAATGACATATGCTTTGAGTACTTACCGAAAATTTTGTCCGCTCACGCAATAAAGCACAAAATTGATGCCAAAATTTGTTATGAAGAACGCATTGAAAATGTACTGCAAAACAATTGTTGTATTCTGCGTTTTGGATGTTTGAGTCTGTGTAGAATAAAAATATGCTTGTTAATTGGTTTTTGGATATGTGAATTATATATCATTAGGATTAAATCATCTTTAAGCTTGCCTTTATACAATTTATGCAAGTTCTTGATATATTGATAAACAGTTTCCTTAAGATGAATCCTATTACTCTTTTTCTTGGTAAAAGGATTTTCTTTCTTTCTCATTAGAGCATGTCACATGTGTTGGCCATAAATGTGTTTCGGTAACCTGTTGAACCTATTCGACATTTCCAATCGGTTGGGCCGTCAAAAACCCTTCCGCTCAATTAATTTCATGTCGCAATCAATGTTCAATGCCAGCCAGCCAGCATGTTCGAACAATTTGCTATTCATTCATTCTATCAGCTTTCGAACCTCTGACATGCGCATACCAAACGGCAAACCATATGAAAAATCGAAAGCCACAAACGTTTTGACACGCCATGTTTGTGAAACTGGGAATACGGGCCATAAAATAAGGTTTTTTACAATCTCTCAGTTTATTCAAGCGTATTTGAGTGTGATTTATGCGCTGCCAAAAACGAAAACTTTACAAAAAATTATCGGCAAATCCTTTCGCTGGGCATATGATGCATGCCCTCTCTCTCTCTCTCTCTCTCTCTCTCTCTCTCTCTCTCTCTCTCACTCACTCTCTCTCTCTCTCTCTCTCTCTCTCTCTCTCTCTCTCTCTCTCTCTCTCTCTCTCTCTCTCACTCTCTCTCTTGCTCTCTCTCTCTCTGTGTAGTTGATAATGCAGCAGCCCATTAAAAGGATACTTATGTAATTAAATCTTGTAAAGTGTCGTAAAGAGCACAGATTTTGTTATATTATATTTTTTTCTTTGCACATTTGAGTTCCATTTCAACGGTGTCAAAAGTACACAAACTAATTAAAGCTTAATTATATGGCAAAAACATCCACGCACAGCAGCCCTCACATGCGCTTTCAAAGCCAAAGCTTTGCCTGGCATGTTATGTATATACACATGTGCGTAGCTAACGCGACGAGACCATATTTAGCATGCCAGGATATTTTAAAACAATTTTTTTTTTTTCAAAGCAACTTAAGCATGTCTTTCGGATTTCGCATCATGCGTGAAAACGCCGAGATGTGTTTTCTAATTAACTTACGGAGCTAAGTCTGTCTAACCGGAATATTACTTCCTCGAGTCGCTTCCTTATACTATGGGTTTCTCGGTTCCTGTATGTTTGACCGTTTTCTGATTTATCTATTTCTAGCTAAAACCCATGCAATTCTCTCTCTTTTCTCACACTGGACTATAATGAGGCGCTAATTATCCAGTTATTTACAGATAGCAACCCACAGCGTGCCATGCATTAGTATGCTCTGCAGTATTTACGTCAAGATATTCTCGTCCTTGCTATAAATAGTGTCTGTCTTTAATCTTCGGCGTGGGCTCCTTTCGGTTCGCAGCACAGATATGGACATTGTTAATTAGTTGCTGCTGTTGCGCAATAATAAAACTTTCTTTATTCTGCTGCAGTTACATGAACTCTGTAGGACAACATGCTGGGGTTGTGTTATTTATATTTATATATTTATTTGAGCTTTGACCAGCTGACCCTTTGTTTGCCTAATTCTTGGTAAATTTTAATTAATTATTAAGGGCAACACGTGTAGCGCTGATTTCTGTTGTTGTTATCATTTTCACCACAAATGGACCCGGTTTTCGAGCAGCTCATGCGGCGTTTCTGTGTCGAAATTCGCAAAGTTTTTTGTATTAATTGGAACTCCGGTCATGTTTTCCTTGATGACAATGGTAATTGGATTTTTTGCTAGTTAAATCAATGCAATCCATAATGTGCTAGTGTGTGTATTACCCGTGTGTGTGGAATACTTTCGACACTCGCCAAAGGAATGTCTTTTAGAGACATATTTCTCTATACTTGGCAAGAAGTTGCGTCTTACATTCCCATGTCTAGTTCGTATAACTTGTTCACTTCGTGGCAAAAACTTACCTCCCAGTATGTTTCGATGCGCAGCAAGCAGCTCGGTAAATTCAGGCAGACAAAAACCGTGGAGACAATGAGCAGCATTTTGGTCACCTTCAATTGCGAAGAATTCTGCACCTTGCGGCGTCCTGCAACGAGTTGGGCGTGTAAGAGACGAAAGGAGCGTGTTTAGATATTATGTAGAATGTGCGCAATTAGCTTTGAAATTATTTAAGTTGACTGTGGCAAAAGTTTGCACTGCGTGCTGAAAGTAAGTCTGAAGTAGTTTGCATTTTCACGCTGCTTTGCACGTTGTCATATGTTGCAGGCAGCTAATTGTGGAGATTTTGTGCGCGCCAAAGTTGCCAGCTAATGGCTTAAGGGAAAGTTGCCAACCTGGGTGTGCGTGTGTGTGTGTGTGTGCCAAGTGTGTGGCTGGCTGTCATTTAGTTTAAATGAGCATTATGTCCTGTCAAGTGGCTGCATCTAACTGCAACTTTGGTCTCTTACCCGCTTTCTGTGTTATTTCGCAATGGTGTTGAGACCTGGCCTCATGTCGTTGTTGTTGTTGTTGTTGTTGCTGTTGTTGTTGTTCGGTTTGCCTTGACACACTGTGCTGTCCGCTTGGGTGTGTGCCAGTTGACTTTTGACGCCTCAGCGATGCTGAAATGCGATAAGTGGCAGCTGCAACCCCGCCGCCAGTTGTTGCATTTGCTGGTGCGTTAGTTATCTGGGGTTTCCTGCATGAATACAACAATGCGCATTCGTACTTGATTATATGAAGATTGCCCTCATAAATATAAAACGCAAACTGCATTTTGTGGTATTGCAATCACATTGGCCAAATCAGAAATTATGCCAATATCAAATCGACATTGTACAATACACAAAGCTGCACGCTCCAACGGAATTTCCACTGGGAAATTTTCTATTCAGTTTTCACAATATCTACTCACATCTTATGCATTGTCAGTGTGCGTCGAACAGTTGCAAATTTCCAAACGGTGCAGCCGGTGCAGGTATTCAGCACGGTGATGGTTGTAAAGGGAACCGCATAGACAACAATCGAGTCCCAGTAGTTGAAAAGAGCCAGTTGTTCCTGTGAATAATAATAATAATGATAATAATAATGAAAGTTAGAAATTCGCCTGCACTTGAATTTGTTTGCCTATTAATCCAATTGCAAACTGATTCCGGCTACGCGGCGTATGCGTAATTTACTTTGTGCGAAACCACAGACAAATCGAATTATTCTTGATAGAAGATAATTGAAAAAATATAAAACCCAAACGAAAGTGCAGCTAACGAAGTGAAAGGCATCGTTTTCTTTTTCTTTTTTCATTTTTTTTTTCTCGATTGAATGGCGCACAATCCGTTTAAAAATTTGTCTGCAAATTTCCGAGAAGAATTAACAACGTTTGGTCCGTGCAAAAACTCGCTGCAGAGCTCTTGCTTGGCTAAAAAAAAAACGGTTTTTCTTCATGGGCTTGAAAGTTTTCGCTAGAATGTTTGAGCCCTAAGCATTTGATAAAAAGATAAAAAAGTATTGCCAAAGTTGATTTAACAAGGAACAGAAGTCCCTTTAGACAGGGTTCACTGTAGTTACAACATTTTGGCAATTTCTTCAAATGAACATGGAAATATGCTGCACTTTATTGAAGGGCATCTATCTGTTGCAGCTCTGGCAATTTTCCCAGTCGAATACCATTAATCCAAGCTAAAAGCTATTTTGGGTACCTCAATTTTTGTTTTTCTTTTTTTTGGATTTTGTAGTTCCGTCGGCGCTTGGGTTACCCTTTTCTTGGAAAATTTCAATTGTTGCCGTGAATATTCATAACATTTCTGACGGGAAATATTGATTCTTGGCTCCATGGAAAAAATTGTTATTTCCAGCATGCAATTTATTATGTCTCCATAGAAAAAAAGCGCAAAAAAATCATGAAGATAATTAAATAAATTTATTCATTTACTGCACACCTGCCGCGGTGTATTTAAATGCCAGCCACAGAAATGCAAAGTTGTTATTTAATATCCGCTTACAGAACTTTTCTATATTAATATTCAGATGCTAATTAAATGCTGAAATGAAAGCCTTTCGCGGCAGAAATTTGCAAAGAAATTTGCAATAAATAAGAATTTTTAATTAACATTTCGATATAATGCGAAAATAGAAGCAAACAAGAATCAATTGTAACTTGTTGTTGAATCAACATTAAAACCATTTAAAAACTGCATTAAAATATAGCCAAGGGCTTAATTGGCCAAAGAAATTTGGCTGTACATAAAAAAGCCTAGGGTATTCTCAGGGGAGTTCGGACTAACCCTTGCCCTGCCTAATATGCAATCAATTAAAGCAATTTTCGTGGCCCTTTTCCAATTTGAACCCATTTGCGGATAAATTCAATTTGATTTTCCTTTTTTATTTTTCAACATTTCTGTTATATGATTACTTTTGGGCAGCGTGTCAAGTTGATCAAAGCTTAATAGCTCATACATTTTCAATGAACTACATGTTGTTGTTGTTGCTGTTGTTGTTGTTGTTGTTGCTGTTGTTGCTGTTGTTGCTGTAGCGTATGTTGTGGCATACAGTTTAAGGCTGTTGCAATCATATTAGGCATATTCGATTACGGGTCCTAGTTGCAGGAAGTGCCAGCTTAGCAGCCTCTAGAAGGCGCCAATTTGCCAAGCTTGATTATAAACTTGGCATTTTTGCATTGAGAGCTTCTGCAGAAACCGGTCAAGATGTCAAGTTGAGCAAGGCGCAACGTTGACAGACTTGCCTGTGGCAGCAGCCAGGGGCACGCTTCGGCACAGCTTTAAGACACACTTCATCCGCTCCACACAATTTCACTTTATATACATGTTGTTGCCACATACATTATATTAAAGATGTAATTGACCAGCAGCTGCTGCCTCTGAACGAGCTGCCAGCAAAGTGCGTGCCGACATTGACTGGCCGCAATTTTAATCAGAATCTGCTCAGTTCGTAATAAGCTGCTCAGCAGCCATACGAATGTCAGCTGTGGATTTCTGTAGCTTGATTGATTTAAAAGCACTAATCACATATAATAAACACATATATTAGTTCTAAACAATTTCGGGAAACACAATTTGGCTTTCAATATGTCCAAATTTGGCTGTCAGTTGCCTGTAACAAGCATAATAATAAACGTCTCCGTAAAGCCAGCAAATTAGATTGATGTGTGTTTCCGTACTTTTTGGCTTATAGACTAAAGATTTTCCTCTATATTTGCTTATGTGTTGTGCTTAAATGAAGGTCAAGAACTGAGCTCATGAATTTGAATGGTAACCAGAATCAAAGAGTTGCAAAAGGAAGTCGAGCGAGGAAGTATTTGATCATATTCCGAATCTGCGGACTGAATGTTCGAGCCGTGAACCAAGCCAACGGCCATTTTACTTTGTATTTCGCAGACATGATTCAAATATATCTTTTTAATTAATGATAGTTAATTTTCTCTCATCGCTCCCAAACATATTTCATTGGCCATCTGGCTGGGGCCGCGTTTTTAGACATTCTAATGTACTTATTACCAATTAGATTTAATTCAATTTAACGAACGTCTGGCCCACGCCTGTCGCCTTTGCACATGGCTAACTTTCCGGCCAATTTGCAGATTCTGTGTACAAAATAATTTCACATTAGCAGCTCCTGTCAACGCGCACGCAATGTCAACAGAGTCCAAGAAAATAGAAGAAGAAGAAGAAAGAAAAAAACGTTGTTGCTTTGCATATTTTTCAAATTTAACTTTGCCCATCCACAAATATATCCAATTTTCAATATTGTTTGCCGTCAATACCGAAAGGCCCACGCACAGCCATCGATCTACAGCGCCGGCCAGGCTCGACTATGTTGCAACAATGTGGCAAGGCGCAGCACCCCGAAAGCGTTTGTCCCCCTCTGCCCGTTGATACGGTAAATATGGGCGCATCGCTCATACGACACGTTCGCCCGTAGCAAATGTTTGTCTCGCCCTCGTTCTCATTTTATTTTCTTTCTCTCGCTCGTATTTTCTCGTTACTGATTGAATTTAAATGTCTCAGATGTACATATTGTACTTGAATGTACACAACAACAACAACAACAACAACAACAACGAAAAAATGGGTACTTTATCATCTTGATGGGCGCGGCTTTGTTATAAACTTAACGCCTCAGTTGTCGCCGGGCCCAATTTGGCTAATAGATGCGATCGCTTTTCGTGGAACAAGTTTTATTTTGGTCGATGGACATTTTGTTTTGCTTGTTGCTTGTTTGACTTGCACTGTCTGGAAATTAGCATTGAATTTCAGGGTGTCCCTCCTCCTCCCCCCTTGTCAGATATTGTTATAAAGCGTCAACATAAAACGTAATGTAAACAGAAATTCGAGATTTTCATGAACACCTAAGCAAATTTTCCGACAGGACCTTTCCCTTTTGTGTGTGGATTTTTTTTATTTTTTTGTCCCAATTGGACACGCCCATAACCAATGTTCGATGGCTGGGCTCGGTTTGGTTGTGGTTCTTTAGCAATTGTTTGGCTTTCTTCTTTTGTGTTGCGGTCACAAAAAAAATGTTTGCCTTAGTTTTACTTGCGGTCTTTGTACAACGCGCTGGTACTGTATATCCTATACTGGTACTGTATACCCTATAAACAGAAAGGGTAAGCGGGCAACATGATTTGATGAAATGTACATATCTTAAGCTTGTTGAATGATAATGATAATGATGTCAAGGTGTAATATGATGCTAAGTGGTAAATTCTTGATATATTTTATAGTAGGATGCGTTTGTAGGCCCCTTTCTAGGCTGATCTTATCTTAATCTTATGATGTGCAGGCAAGGAGGTATATAACATTTGTATATATGTATTGTAATATATCTATATGTATTTTATGGATATAAATTCACGAGCTCAGTTTGTTCCAACTTAAGTGAAATTTAACGATTCTTTCATATCATTAAGCTAATTTGCTGCTTGCAGGGTATTCTATATTTGTGGGTAGCTTCTCTTTGTTTTGGTCTGGCCCTTTTGGTATGCTGTGACATGCTGCTGCTTTTTGTGTTAAATTTGGGCTTCTAATTTGTTGGCTCGCCCTAATAAATTGTCAATTTGCGCCTAACTCACTCAGCAGTTGGCTGAACAAACTGCGCGTTTGATTAATTGGCGGCGTTTACGCAATGTTATTATTGGTTCTTGGGATTGTCTTTCCTTTTTGTGGCCAAAAAACGTACGCATTTAGCTTTGGGCTTAGCTTGTTAACAATTGATGTTATTTTTTTCTCACTTTTTCTTTTTGTTAATTGGCCACCAGCAAAGGCAAATTCCTTTAACCAACGGCTACTTTAAGAGCGCCGCATTCTGCCGAACGAATGCGCTTTAGTTTATTGCCTATTCAAGCGGGCAGCTATCTATCAAGTTAACAGCCAGACATCGTCTGCTGCCAAGGCGATTGGTTTTTTAAATTAAAGTTCGAGTTTGGAGTTAAGCATTTTATCAGCTGCTGAAAATGAACGGAAATCCTTGGCATGCAAAGCAAAAGGATAGAGAAGTATTTGACGAGTTCTGTGCAATACGTTTACTTACTGAAGCGTGTCCTCAAATTGGTTTTAATACCCGTTCGCAAAGTGAGAAAGAGAATGTTGTCCGTCTCCTCATGTGAGGTTGAAGAAGAAATATCTACTCGTGTGTTAAGAATAAATATCTATGCCCACTGGCAAGCAAATGCCAGCCCCTAAACTATGCAATACCTGTTTTAATGTCAGTCACAGATTTTATGTGCCACAACCAGCTTAGGGGCAAACATTTTCTACTGTAGCTGTTTTAATGTCTGTCACAGATTTTATGTGCCACAACCAGAGAAATCATTCTATATTTAAATTTGTACATGATTGATATATCAAATAGTCAAACATCAATTTGCACACTTCAAGCTTCAAAAGCCATTTTTATTTGACTTTTTTCGTCTTCAGTTATGAGTTGTGGGAATTCGTACAAATTCTATAGAGAATGGGATCAAAAACAATGTCAAACATTTAACAAAAAATGTATGCGTAAAATGAATTTCAGAGAATTCACAATAGGACGTGGCATAGTCTGTGCTTTTGTGGCAACCTTTTGTTGGCCGCTTACTTGTAACATTCCTGCCACTATTCACAGCCAGTTGTTATTGGCAACCCATTTAAAGTCAGACCAAAAAGACACCAGCTACGGAATTACAAACATGCAATAGAAAAGGTTTTCATGTTTGATGTGTGAATGCTGGCAGTGACTAGCTCAGAGATATCACACATACGCCGTGTAGTCATTTAACATACTATACTCAATACCCATACTCACCTTATACGAGGTGTTCAGATCGCAGATGGTATCATTCAGCTTGGGACTGTAGACGGGCTTGGCAATCAATATATAGGGCACACAGTGCACACAGCCGGCCAATGTGAGGCCGAGCAAGACGATTTTGGCTCGCCGAACGGTGCACATTATTTGACGCTTAAGCGGATACATGACCGCTATGAAACGCTCCACGGTGAAGGCGACCACAAACCACACGGAACAGAAGCTGGCCAAATAGCTGATGAATGTGAAGAACTGACAAAAGTAGTTCTGATTGTAGATGTTCACATTGAGGAAATTCAGCCACTGCATGAATAAGCCACACAGGAAACAGGTATCGCTGATGGCCAATGCGGCCAAGTAGAAGCTCGATGACAACTTGCGCAGCTTCGTCATAAAGAAGACAAATACGGAGAGTATGTTGCCGATGCTGCCCGTGCAACAGATGATGGGCACATAGTATCTATTCACAAAATCGCTGATGAGGAATGCAATGTGCAGCATTTCCTCGTCCTCAACGGACATGTACTCCAAATCGCTGCTGATATTCCTGCTGCTATCTGTGGTATAACTGAGGGTTGTTGTCGCTGTCGCTGTTGCAGTTGTCGCTGTTGTTGTTGTTGTTGTTGTTGCTGCTGCTGCTGCTGCCGATATGTCCTGGCTTGCATTTGACATTGCTGTCATTGTGGTCGGTTCGTAGGGATTAGCCATAATTGCGTTTGTCCTGTGGTTCCCACACAGTTGTCAATGGCACTGCAAGTGTCCTGACAATTCTCTTGCTACACTTGCCCTGCGGCCAGTTTATTGCAGCCGCTCTGTTGCTTTCCTGGCTGAGTGCACAAATCTCTCTCCACTAATATACCGCGGGCTTGTATTTAATTTTCTGAAAGTTATACAGCAACAACAAAATTGCATAAAAAAAAAAATTAAAATCAAAACTAATTAGGTGCAACTTTCAGTTGTACTCAAAATAAATGAAAAGTAAAAAGTTGCTTAATTTAACAAACTGTCCGAACACAATTTCCGGCGTCGCAGGTAAAAACTGTTCTTCACTGCAAAAATAACTGTAAAATATTTGTGCAAAGTTCTTTTTTTGATCAAATAGTTTTAAAACTATTATTTTGTCTACAAAAGTTTTTAATTATTATGTTTAGTTAAAGTTGGTAACTTATTAATCTGTCATGTTTCTCTTTTTATATTTATTTATAGTTTTTTCCCATTGAGTTTACGTTTTTAATTTGCAGCTTTAATGAACTTTAAGGCAATTATCAAAGAAAACCATTTCTTATTCGGTTTTATATTTGTTTTTGAAATTTTTATATTTCCTGATTGGTTTTCGTTCAAACTTTTTCACACGCATCGAAATCGGTCAAGTGCACAGCAAAAGTTTTAGTTTTTTATGAAAGTTTGACCACAACTTTATCGTTTAATTTTTGGCTATTTCTAGTCAACTCAGTACCAAAAAACTTAGATCAACTAATTGCTCGTTGAGGCATACGCTTGTATTTTTACCGACGGCGCGCTTATGTTTTGTGCTTCAGTTGTTCATTTGCTTGTGCCTCTCAAGAACCTGCAGCCTGTAGGACATAACGCGCGAAACTAAGCCGAGACAATGGCTGAGGCGGGTTTTTAAACAAGTTAATATGCCGTTTCGCCGCCATTGGAAGGCGCCAAAACAACCGCTGAGCTTTTTGCCGCCCCTTGGCGTCGGCGCATTGCCAAATGACGCCATTTCATTCATTGAATCAACAGGTGACCAGGTCAGGGTAAGCGCGAAAGCAACAAGTGTGTCTGCCCCTTCAGATATTTAATTGAACCTTGGGACATGTGACTAGGTTGTACGAGGTGCCAGCTCTTGTCAATACTTGTGCTTGTTGTTGTTGTTGTTGTTGTTTTTGGTCTCTCTGCTGACATAGTTTGTAGTAAACAGTAACAGATGTAAAGAACTTCCAGCGCCGGCTTAGAAAAGCTTTTTGGCCCCAATGGAAATGTCAAGCGGAAGTTGGTCACAACATCCGGCACTCAGTTGTTGCCGAGCACTCAACAGCGCCAGCCAACCACAAATCATGTCCGCAAATAATGTTTGTGGTTGGTATTGTCTTATTGCTATGTATTACAAAACGATACTCACGTACTCTTGACATTTATTGAACTTTCTTTTTTCTTTCTCTATTGCCTTTCAGAGGATGACAAAGTGGGCACCCTGGACGAGCTGCTGAGCAGCGCCTATTGTCGTTCGCAGCGTTTCCTTTCAAAGCAATTGGCTCACTTGCGTCCCGAACTAACCATGCCCATATTTTCAGGTTAGTTATCCTTAGTGCTTGTCAGACATACGAACAGCTTTCAATCATTTTCTCATTTACAGAGATAACGCATCGCTTTCAGAGCGCACGCGAGGATGTGCGCGCCCTACTGTTGCAGTGTCTGTTGCCCTGGTTGCAGAACATGGAACTGGTTGCCACCAGCGTGCCACCCGCCACGCCGCTCTCCTATATTATGGTGAGCATGCCGCTACTCTGTAGTTGTCAGCAAATAGTTTGCATAGTTGAATACATTTTCGTTTGGTGTAACCTGAAATTCTTGGATAGCTTGGGCGGAATTTCTTTAGCAGCTGCTGTCACTGTTAATACCCTAAACCCATTGCAAATTTGTAAATAGGGTATATGTATAACAGCAAGAAAGAAGAGTCTCCGAACCTATAAACCAAGTCTAGGTCTAGCCAGTTTCGTTACTCCGTTTGTCTGTTTCGATCTCGACAACTACAAAAACTAGACGCTAGGTTCAGGGTATCTCATATTCGGGAACTTTGTAACTGTGTAAGAGCACTTGTAATTCATTGTTCACCTTTTGTGTTTTGTTCGCAGTACTTTCCGGATTCTGGCACTCGCGGACGCCGCGAGGGCACCGGCTCAACTGAGGCCACAGAAATGATACTGAATAATCTCTTTTATATAACAGCCAAGGTGAGCATGCGTGGCTTTTCATAAAATACTTTAAATAACTAACTCAATTGCCGCGCTTTTTGTTAACAGTTTTCCGATGCACATCCGCGCGACATTGAGGAGCTGTGGGGCACATTGTGCCAGTTCTGGCCGAACAATCTGAAGGTCATACTACGCTATTTGGTCATCATGAGCGGCATGGCCCCCACCGAGTTGTTGCCCTACGTAAGTGCCATTTACTTTAGCCACGTTTCAAAGAGTTTTTAAAGTATTTAACTTGCGTGGTCGCAGGCTAAACGGGTGGCCCTCTATTTGGCGCGCAGCTGTCCGGATCGTTTGCTCGATGAGCTAATGGCCGAGCTGCAGACGGTTGAGACACTCAACTGTCTCATCGAACGCACTGAAACGCCTCCCTTCTATAGGCTGACCAGTATGCGAAAGGCTTCGAGTCACAGCGCCGATGGTGAGTCACAGCTGAGAACTGTTTTGCATAAGCCTAAAATCTATCCTATTTGTTTGCCAGGACAACCTGTAGGCGGCATTAATGATTCGCGCACTCAGGATCTGACCGTGGAGAAGGGCACCATACACACGAAGCGACACAGCGGCGAGGATCCCATTAAAATTGGGCAAGTCTTGCTTTCTTAAATATCATTTGAGATACACAATCAACAAGTTTGTTTTTCTTTTGTCCTTTAGCACCTGCAAGTCGGACAGCGGCATCCGCGCCTATACTCAGGCGGCTGCCGCTGCAGCCGCGGCTGCTGTGACGCCCATTACGGGTGTCAGTCGCCCGCCTCGCGGCGCTGATAAAATACGCGCTGCCTCGGGACCCTCCATACTGCCGCGGCCCGAGGATATACTTATCAACGATCCCGAGCTGCGGCAGGAGGAGAATGTGGAGTTGCGAAACACAGCGGAAGCACCGCCAAACGCGCATCCACACCCATTACCCATGCCCGAATATGGTGGTTACTTTGCACCGCTTACAGAATTTCTGCCGGATGTCAGTTTACCCATCAGCGGCTTTCATCGGTAAGTTTTAACTGCTTCAGATTAGTTTATTTTGATTATATATATTGATATTGACCATATGGGTATGTTTCGTAAATATTGTCCGATGGTATTCCAATTGTGGTACGTATCCAATCCAAGTGGGCGGCAACACTAGTGAAACCGGCTGGGTGACCGGCCTTGCAACCTCCCGCCGAGAAGAAAGAGGTGACTCCAGCCACAGTGAGATTGTCGTATGTTACCAATGGGCCGCCTGTGTCGCCGCCACAGGTAGACTTGCCTTCTGGTGTCCTTGCACACAACACACTCTCATTCACAGAGCTATAATATCTAGAGCACGTCGATGAGCCCATGATCTCAAGATCGACGCATTGCAGCCAATTGGCAGTTTGTCCATTGGCCTGTTCACCCCAGCCGCATGCAACAGCCCATTTGTTGTCAAAGATATCCGCATTGGAATTGGGTAAATTAACCTTGTTGACCCAGAACGTAAACTCCACGTATGGTGTGCGTATCAGGCCGATGTCGTAGCCCTTCTCTTTCGGCCAATTATCTTGCACATAGAAATCTCCTTTTCCTACTCGATGAGCGAACTGTCCTCTCCTCGTATAGGAACCATAGTGAATTTCCACAAAATCTCGCGTCAGGCATTGGGCAGCTGTCAATACCCAATTATTTGCAATAATAGCACCTCCGCACAATGAGGTTGCGCTGCTTGCAACAGATCCCAACACCAGGCTCACCATATATGGTGCCTTGCCTTCGTAGGCTGAATATCCATTGGAGATGATATTTTCCGGGTCCGCCTGGTCTTGTGTGGGCTCATTGCCATTTACAAGTGCAAAAGCCAGAAATAAAAGTGCCAAGTGTTTCATGCTTGAGTTGCAAGTTTCGTGTGAATTGCTAAGAGAACGAGCTTATATAGTTTTTCGCCGAACTAATTAATGCCTTTGTTGCTAATTAGAGAACTTAAATTAATAGCTTTTGGTTATCGGCGGTTCAAATGGGAAGCAGCTAATGATTCAAGACATTAGCCGAAAGATTATTTATCACAGCTGCAAATGACATACATGTTCTTTTACAAATTAACCGGGATCTTTTAAAGAAATACTCGTTTCAAATGTTTTCCTGCGTTCTGCAGAAATAACTTCATACAGATTCCTCGTAATAACACAAAGGAATATGTTTTGAATGCCCAGGGCAATATCCAGTATTATATTTAAAACAGACATTACTCTATAATACATTATAGACCTTATTATGACTTAACTTATTCAATATGAACTTAGACCACGATCGGAAACTTTCACTTATAAACGCCAAGGAATATCTGATTTATTCAAAAAGGAGCAAAAACATCCTTGATTCGCAGTCATATTTGCCAGTTTACTATGGTCAAAAGTTCTTGTAGACATTTATAGTATTTCCAAAATGATTCTTCTCAAATTCAATTCCCTCGAACAAAACAATACTTAACTTAGTTCGACAGTTTTTTTTAAATTTAATTGCTAATGAGAACAGCCAAACAGCTTTTGTAGCATGCTTCTTTATTCGTTTTTCATTCAATATTATTATTGAGATTAATAATAAGCAACTCCTGAGTTTTGACGTATCCAATCCAAGTGAGCGGTCACACGAGTAAAACCAGCTGGATGACCAACCGTGCAGCCCACAGCTGAACCGAAAGATGTTATACCCACCAAAATGGGGTTGTCGTGTGTAACCAATGGCCCACCGGAGTCCCCACCACAGGTGGATTTGCCATCAGGTGTTCTCACACACAAAATGCCACCAGGTAGATTGCCGTAGGCTCGGGAACACTCGCTGTTGCTCATGATCTGCAGATCGACGCATTGTAGCCATTCAGCCAGTTGGCCATTAGCTTGTCCACCCCAGCCGCAAGTAACTGCCCACCAGTTCTCAAAGAGCTCGTTTCGTTGATTAAAACTAGGTAGATTGACCTTGTTAACCCTGTTTGTGAAATCTACGTGAGGAGTACGTATCAGACCGATGTCATTGCCATTCGTATTGGGCCAGAGATGATGCCGAATGAAGTTATTATTGCGAACTCGGTGACTATATTGACCTCTGCCTCGCCAATTGGAGCCATAATGAATGTCCACGTAGTCCGTGGTGAGGCAATGGGCAGCAGTCAGCACCCAAGTGTGGGCAATGATGGTGCCACCACCAATTGCAACTCTATTGCTGCCATCGGTTCTTATCATGAGGCCAACAATATAGGGAGCTTTGCCCTCGTAGGCGGGATAGCCGTTGGTTATGATGTTCTCGGGCTCATGCTCATCCGGAGAGGCTATTATCGTGGTGTGATTTCCACTTGCAAAGGCAAAAGCCATAGACAAAAGTATTAACAAAGCGTTCATCATGTATTCGCAAGCTTAGGACCGGCTACGGCTCTGAGCTTATATAGCCGCTTAAAGAACTAATTACTGCACTATTCGGTGCCAACAGTTGATAATAGCAAAAAGAAGCTGAAATAGGGGATAAGAATAGATAGGTAATGGCTCAAGAAATTAGTTTTCCAAGTAGATAATTGTTTTCTGTGATGGCCAGGTTAATATATGTTCAGACACTGCAACTATTTCCATCATTTCTTATTGGAGGGTTCAAAAATTGAACATACTCCGCGACTTTTCTAAACATTTTTTTTTAAATTTTAAGCTTGAAACTTTCTTCTTTTATTTTTGTATGCTTTAAAGAAAGTCATGCGCCTTTATTAGAAAGTTTTTCTTTATATTAGTAATAAGCTACGCCTGAATTCCGAAATATCCAGCCCAAATGGGCGTTCACACGTGTAAACTCAGCTCGGTTTCCGCCGATGCAGCCTGCGTCCGGAACGAATGATGTTACACCCACCAAAATGGGATTATCGTGTGTAACCAACGGACGGCCAGAGTCCCCACCACAGGTGAATTCCCCACAATATGTTCTCACACACAAAAAGCCCCCAGGTGTGTTGCCATAGGCTCGGGAGCACTCAATGTTGCTCATGATCTGTAGATCAATGCATTGCAGCCAATCGGCCAGTTGGCCATTAGCCTCCCCACTCCAACCCCAACCACAAGAAACTGCCCATAAGTTCCAAAAGCGTTTGTTTGTTTGTATAAAACTGGGCAGTTTGACCTTGTTGACCCTCGCTGTGAAATCCACGTGAGGAGTGCGTATCAGACCGATGTCATTGCCATTCGTATCAGGCCAGAGATGGTGCCGAATGAAGTTATTGTTTCGAACTCGGTGACTATATTGACCTCTTCCGCACCAGTTGGAGCCGTAATGAATGTCCACGTAGTCTGTTGTCAGGCATTGAGCAGCAGTCAGCACCCAAGTGTGGGCAATTATGCTGCCACCGCAAATTGAAAATTTATTGCTCCCATCAGTTCTAATCAGAAGACTGACAATGTAGGGAGCTATACCTTCGTAGGCTGGAAAGCAGTTTGTTATGATGTTATCGGGTTCATTCTGATCCGGAAAAGCTGTTGTCTTGGTCTGATTACCATTTGCAGAGGCAAAGGCCGTAGACAAAAGTAGGAGCAAGACTTTCCTCATTTACTCGCAAGTTGAACGCCGGCCGCCGTTGTGATCTTATATACTCGTTTTGAAGAACTAATTACTGCACTATTTAGTGCCAACATTGGATAATAGCAAAACAAAAATTGATATGGACGATATGAATAGATAGTTAATGGTTCAAGCAATTAGTTTTTCAAGTAGTTGATTACTTCCGTGCTGGCCAGGCTAATAAATGTTTAGACACTCCAACGGTTTCCATCACTTCTTTTTGGACACACAGCAGGTTCTATGCATATTGTTGTAAACATTTCTTTAAAGGTTTATTCTGTTAACAAATGCAAAGTTTGAAAACTTTCCTTTTTTGTATGCTTTTAAGAAAATCATGCGTCTTTATTAGATTTTTTTTTATATTAGTAATAAGCTATGCCTGAATTCTGACGTATCCAGTCCAAGTGGGCGGTCACACGCGTAAACCCAGCTGGATGTCCGGCCATGCAGCCGGCGCCCGAAACGAAAGATGTTACACCCACCAAAATGGGGTTGTCGTGTGTAACCAATGGACCGCCAGAGTCCCCGCCACAGGTGGATCTACCACCAGGTGTTCTCACACACAAAATGCCCCCTGGTATATTGCCGTAGGTTCGAGAGCACTCATTGTTGCTCATGATCTGTAGATCGACGCATTGTAGCCATTCAGCCAGTTGGCCATTAGCCTGTCCACCCCAACCACAAGCAACTGCCCACCAGTTCTCAAAGACCTCGTTTCGTTGGTTAAAAGTGGGTAGATTAACCTTGTTGACCAGGTTTGTGAAAGCCACGTAAGGAGTGCGTATCAGACCGATGTCATTGCCATTCGTATTGGGCCAGAGATGGTGACGAATGAAGTTATTATTTCGAACTCGGTGACTATATTGACCCCTGCCACGCCAATTAGAGCCGTAATGAATGTCCACGTAGTCCGTGGTGAGGCAATGGGCAGCGGTCAAAACCCAAGTGTGGCCGATGATGGTGCCACCGCCAATTGCAAGTCTATTGCTGCCATCAGTTCTTATCATGAGGCTAACAATATAGGGAGCTTTTCCTTCGTAGGCTGGATAGCCGTTGGTTATGATGTTATCGGGTTCATGCTGATCCGGAGAGGCTGTTGTCGTGGTCTGATTGCCACTTGCAGAGGCAAAGCCCAAAGACAAGAGTAGTAACAAAACTTTCATCCTGAATGCGCATATTGAAAACCTCTTGCGGTTGCGATCTTATATACGCGTTTAGACGACCTAATTACTGAATATGTAAGTAATTATTTGGTACCGACTGTTAAAATTAGCAAAATGAAAGCCGGAATGGATGATAAGAATAGATAGCTAATGGTTCAAGACATTAGTTATCCAAGTAGTTCACTGACTTCTATGCTGGCTAGGATAATCTACAATTTTTCTTTGATTATTAATATTTATTCCATTCCATATTTTTTTCAATCGTTAATGGAGGTATTATATTTAAAAGCTGAAGCTAATCATCTGCTCCATTGTGCTCTTAGATCTTTCTGGAATTATTCCATAATTCGCTGTTATCCTTAACAATCCTTAACACATGGTTCTACTTTTGGTTCAAACCTGTCGTTTTGGTCTAATTTTCCGAGTTAATAATGGCTTGTTTAATATTGTGAATAATAGGAATATAATTTCAGTATAAGCTGCCACCAGAAGTAGGCAGATCCAAACCTTGTGAAATTCGGATGAGATTTGATCAAATTATGGGGGTGGGAAATTTTGAACTACGTCTATGTAGAATATTTGAGGGTATTATTTTCATATGAATTTCGACCAATAATAATCGTACAAGACGTTCATATGTTGTGATTGGGGATGTTTTTCATGATTTCATTTCTAGTAGTATACCTTAATAAAAACGTTCTTTTCTGTTGCTTGGCTATAATAAAATTCTTCTAAATTCATACCATATCGTAAACTCTTTTGTATACCCATTCGTAGAAAAATCTTAATCGTAGCCGACAAATTAAATTCCGAAGACTAGGTTGACAAAGAATCTCCACAAAGTAAAAGTTCACATGGATTGCAGTTTGAAGTTGTGTATTTCGTTTTTTTTTTTGTTATTTCTTTAGCAATTATATTTATAGATTTTAAATTTAAAGCAATAATTTTGCATTGCAATATAAGCCTGTGGCTAATAGGCTTTAGCCTGTGATGCCAGTTTTTGAACGTATCCAGTCGAGGTGGCTTGTGACGCGTGAAAAGCCAGCCGGATCGCCAGCTGTGCAACCCCTGCCTGAAACAAACTGACTGATACCAATCAGAATCGTACCGCTTTGCGTTACCAGCGGGCCGCCAGAGTCGCCGGAACAAATGGATCTGCCGCCCGCAGTGCTTGTGCACAGGATTTGGTTCTGGATCGTGCGGGTGCCATAGGTTCTGGCACACTGAGAGTTGGATATAACTGTCGCATCGACGCATTGTAGATCTGCCGGAGTTCTAGTTGAAGTTGTCTGTCCCCAGCCGCAGGCCGTTGTCCGTTCGTTGACGTAGAGATTTCCACCAGAAGTAGGCAGTCTCACCTGCTTGATGCGATCAGAATAATTGACGTGTGGGGTGCGTATCAATGCGATGTCATCGCTGGGATGGTTTATGATGTTGTTGCCGCTAACAGTGTGTGTAACCGTGCCCTGGGCGCGCTTGTTTGAGCCATAGTAGATGGTCACAGAGTTGAAAGACTTGGAACAGTGTGAAGCGGTGACCACCCAGGTATTACCAATTATGGAGCCACCACACCATGAACCCGAATTGCCATTTCGGAAGGCCAAAAATACAATGTATGGCGCCTTGCCCTCTGGTGCTAAGTAGCCGTTCGTGATGATATTCTCAGGCTCCAGCTGCTCTTCGGCGAGCCTCAATGTGTTACCGCTAGCCAGAGCGACGATAGACAGGAGAAATATAGCCAACATCTTCATTTTGAATGTAACAAATTGGTACAACTTAAAAGCAAGCTAAGCTCTGGCTTATATAGTTGTAACCTGACCCACATTTGTAGTTGGCACGTTTTCAGTATTTTTTTGGTAGATAAACTAATTAACAATAGTTGTTTGTCGGGTAAACAAGATATCTTAAGCACGAACAATTAATGATTTTATGCATTAGGCAAACAATCTTAAAGTAAAAACAACTAAATACCCGCAAAGAGCCTTGAATATTGAAGTTTCCATTATTATATTATTTCTGCATCTTTATCCTTTTTTACTCTAAACGGAGCGAGAGGCCTTGGGATCGGGACCCGAGCCACCAAGTTATATTCTCTATGTTCAGCGTACTTTATCAGAATCGCGCTCTCTTCTCTTACAGCTGCAACGTGGCGGTTATGCTGCTGACGGACATTGTGGTGGATGGCATTCCCGGCATCGATTGGACGCTTCATTTGCCACTGATGTTACACATATTGTTCCTGGGGCTGGATCACACGCGCATCATTGTGCGGGAGCATTGCAAGCAACTGTGCGTCAATTTGTTGATTGTCCTGGCCGAGCACAATGATCATCTGACGGTGGCGCGCATTCTGCTCAACAGTGAGACCAGCAAACTGGACTTGGGACTGACGGTGCCGGCTTTGCCCGTGATCGACAATAATTTTACGGAGCTGCATCAGCAGTTCGATAGCTATCTGCTGCACGTTAGCCCCCAGGCGGCTGCCTATGCGCTGCAGCACAATCTCTCCAGCTCGACAATCATTGCACCGCACTCCACCAACCAGCAGACGCTGCCACAGAATCTGCAGCAGCCGCCGCCAGTGCTGGGAGCGGGAAATGCCACACCAGCGGCATTGGCCTCGACGCCCGCGGCGCTGCAGATCAATCCGAATAATACGGAGAACTCGGAGGTGCCGTTAATCCATGCAGATGAGCATGCCCCACCACAGCCGGGTCCCAGCATGCCCATAGCGCATGTGATCAAGAGTTTGCTCAAGTTCCTCGCCCACGATACCTGCCAGCCCCTCTGGAACTATGAGGACATCACGGCAAAGGTGTGGGCCGTAAAATCCGCGGAGCAGTTAAGCTGCTTCCTGAAGCACATGGTCAAGGTGTTTGCCGATAGCTATCCTCAGGCGCGCATTGCCGAGCGCTGGGCGCAAACGGCTTTGCAGCTGGGTCTGTCCTGCTCCTCACGCCATTATGCCGGACGGTGTCTGCAAATCTTTCGCGCTCTCAATGTGCCCATCAACTCGCGCATGCTGTCGGACATACTGTCCCGTCTGGTGGAGACAGTGGCTGAGCAGGGCGAGGACATGCAGGGCTATGTAACGGAGTTACTGCTCACGCTGGAGGCTGCCGTGGACAGCTTAGATTCGGACTTCAGACCGCTGGATGTGATGAAAGATATATTCAAGAGCACGCCCAATTTAAACAACAAGGATGGCGGTCCCAATTCCATTCTGCCCGGCAAGAAGTCGCCATCGGGCATGACACCGCAATCCTCCAACTACTCAATACCCAGCCATGGACGCAGCACCAGCTACTCCGTATCCTATTGTGGACGCAAGGCCAACAATTCGCCCTGCGACAAGCAGGCGGAACTGCGAAATCGTGCCTCTGGCATTGAGCTCGAACGCAGTGTTGTCAGCAAATTTGGCGTGGGCGGCGTAGGCGTAGGTGCTGGCTCCGCCTTGTCGCGCTCACGCAGCGCACAGAGCCTGAAAATGTTGGGCGATACGGCCACGCAGGATGACAAGATGACCATATTGGCGCAGCTGTTTTGGCTGTCAGTTTCGCTGCTCGAATCGGACTATGAGCACGAGTTTATGCTGGCCCTGCGCCTGCTAACCCGAGTGCTGCATCGCCTGCCGCTGGATCGTCCCGATGCGCGCGACAAAGTTGAAAAGTTGCAGCAGCAGCTCAAGTGGACCGGCTACCCAGGCGTCCATGCGTTGCTATTGAAGGTGGGCGCAGCTCGGACTTAACCCAGCGAATACAGCTAATTCCAATTATTAATTTTTTTTTCAGGGCTGCACCCACAGTGCCACCTATGAGCCCACAATCACGCTGCTGGCCCAGTTCGCGCCGCTGCTCAGCCTACCCGTCTGTGATCCCACGCAGAGCTGTGCTTTTCCCATGAACGTAATCGCCCTGCTGCCGTACATGCTGCTCCATTACGAGGATGCCAATGAGATTTGCATACGCAGCGCCGAGAATATCGCACATGTTTCCACGGAACTGGGGGCAAAGCTGGAGAATCTGGGCACTGTGATGACATTGTACAGTCGCAAAACCTTCTGTAAGGAATCGTTCCAGTGGACCAAGTGCGTGGTCAAGTATTTGCATGACACATACGCTCACATGGGCCTCCATATGTTGGCCTTCCTCATTGAGGTGCTGGAGAAGGGACCGCAACAGGTGCAGGTTCCGGTGCTGAATGTTATTCATTGCATGCTGCATTACGTGGATCTATCGGCGCCTCAGGCGCAGACCATCAACGCGGATTTGTTGCGTGCCATTGGCAAATATTTGGATGTGAGTGTGAACTTATCAAAGATCCTTTAAGCGGCTCACTACTCGCATTTGTCATTTGCAGACGGTCAATTGGAAGGACTCTCTGAAGATACTTAAGCTTATTGTGACACGCAGCTCTTCGCTGCAGGTGGTCCCGCCCAGCGATGGCAGCAGCGCCGGCTTATCGTTCTCCTTCTATGGCGCATATCCGGACTCGGATATGTTCTGTAAAAAGGAACTGGCCGGCCGCACCATGGAATTCACATTCGATGTATCCCAAACGCCGCTTATCGGGCGTCGCATCCTGCTTAAAACCGAGGAGCCAGGCTCTGGCGGTGCTGCATCGGCCACGGGCAGCTCATCGCTAAACTCCACATTGACCAACGCCACCACCGTGACGGTTGCGCCTGCTCAGCACAACAGCGCTCAGCTCCAGCAGCATCGCGCCCACAGCAATGTGGCTGCCATTGCCGCCTCGGCCGCTGCCGCTCAACAGCAACAGCAACAGCAGCACGGCGTTGGCCTTGGCAGCGTTGTGGGCACCCCGAATTCACCTAGGCGCAGTGCTAGCCTGTCGCCGGCGGATACCGTGCCGCTCAGCGGCTGGAAGCGTCCTTGGATGTCGCAGTGTCGTGTGCGCGAGTGTCTGGTGAATCTATTGACCACCTGTGGACAGCGTGTCGGTCTGCCCAAGTCGCCATCGGTAAGTTTCTGTCCACAAAGACTACGGCCAGGGGTCGACAGTTTCGTCAGCCTGTACATTAGCAAGGTGCATGCTTTGAGCTCCCCTAGCGCTAGCTTTTTCAGCTCCTGCTTTCTGATATGGCCATCATCTATACAAAATTATTTATTTCTACTTCTTTTTCTTTCATGTAAAAAAAATACAACTAAATTAAAACCAAATCAAACTCGAAAAAAAAAACCAAACCCAATGTCAAACTAAAACTAACACGCCATTTTATCATCATTAACAACCCGAACCAAACCCAATTATAGGATGATTTTCTAAACTCTATTTGCTCAAAGGTAAAGGAACATGTTTCTTAATGCCACGTGTAGCTTTGTCTTTGTTTACGTAATTTGTTTTGGCTCGTTTCCCATTTCATTTGTACTTATATGTATCGCTCATTGTTTCATTCCAACCATACCGTACACATGCAACAGGAATCGTTCCAGTTTTCGTAATTGAATCGTGATTAATTTCCAAGTTCCGCCGTTTTGGCATCTCGAAAACTGGACCAGATCCTGCTCGCATCGCTTGTTCCGTTTTGTTTCGTGTCGTTCCGTACTTTTGACTTTTTGCATGTGTGTTTTGTTTCAAACTGTACCGTTTCGTTTCTTATTCACGTTCAGTCTTTGAGCACATCGCTACTAACGGGATCGATTGCGACCAGACAAAGCGTAAGCTTTCCAGTCTTTTTCTTAATTAACATTTTATTATTAGATCTACTTCGGTGTTAGCCCTGCATGTCTCTTTGCTTAAGTGGTTACTAATCCCTGTTTCGCTTGCCAACATGTAGGTCATCTTTAGCCAATCTTCGGATCTAATGGAGCGGCAATCATCGGCTGCCTCGTCCACTGAGGAAACATCGGGTCCGCAGGGCGATCTAAGCAGCGGTTCGCGTCGTGACGATGGCCAGCCCGATTTTACAGTCTTCAAGGACTTTGATTTTCTGGAGTACGAGGACAGCATTGCTGGCGAGTCCACGGACAACTTTAATTGGGGTGTACGTCGCCATCAGCTCTTCGAGGGCGACGAGGACCGTTTGAACCTGGGTAGCGGCATTGGTGGATCCATCAAGGGCGGCCATTCGTCAGCACTGGAGGACAGCTTCAGCGATAAGACACCAATTCTGAGCAAGCGTAAGCGACAGACCGCAGACGATTCATCCGATGAGGAAGCCGAGTCGGAGTCACCGCTGGACGACGATCACCGTCAATCCTTCCTGAAGTCTATTTTTAGCGGCGCACCGCCTTCTTCCCTGAGCCTGCGAGAGCGACGTCGCCGCAATTCCGTGTCCCGCAGTGATACTAGCGGTTCCAGTGCAGGGGATTTGGGTGATATCACGCCATGCAATGCCTCGCCACATATGCAGGGCATCATTCGCTTTGGCGCCGTCGTTCGCGATGAGGCGGAGGAGAATTGGCGACGCCAGCTGCAGTCCATGCTGGTTAATCAACCCTCTGCGCACACCTCCGAGCTGCTGCAGCAGCTGTACAGGCTGATTAAGGAGTTGACCTTCAAGACAATTACCATTTCGAAGGAGGCCAAGAAATTCTTCACCGGCATCGGCTCCCAGCTGGGCAATCGCATCTCACTCTTTACGGATTTGTTGAGTTCGCGTGCCGATCCGCCGCGTGTGTGGTGCAGCGAGATGCAGACCACCACGCCAAAGCTGTTTGAAACTCTGAGATTCAATGTGCTGGAGGTGCAAGAGCATCTGGAGACGTTTTTCGACCGCAAGGATCAAGTATTGGAGGTGATTTTCCTTAGTAAATACTCTCTACCATCTGCTTTAATGTGAGATTCGCAATTGCAGTGCCTGGACGCAGTGAAAACATCCTGCAAACTGTCTCTCTTCAATGAAGCAGACGTTGCTGCCTCGGGCTTGGAGCTGCCCAGCAGTTCCAGCATTCCTTGCATGCCCTTCGACCCAGCCTCAACGGAGGTTGTGCTGGACTTGGGACGTTCCTTGTATAAGCTAATGTTTCAGCTACTTTTGCTGATTGAATCGAATCATAAAATATCCTCGAATGTGGTTAATCATTTTCGCATCAATGAAGACGTATGTGATGCTGTCCGGTTGGCATTTGCTCAGCTCTAATCTACTGTTCTATTGCAGATGCATGACATATCCGATCTCTATGCCCTGGTACGAGATGCTTTGGTGCGGTGCACCAGCGAAGCTGAGCTGGATTGCCTGGAATCATCCACCTCAACGGAGGGTGAGCACACGCCCACGCCCTCGCCCGGCTTGCCCATGACGCATGAGGAGTTTGAGGCGTCGCTGCACGAGCACATTGACCGGCAGTGTTGGACCAGCGCCATTTCCCATGTGCGACAGTATCGACGCGTGTCCACGCTAAGCGCTGGCGATCAGAGTCTGACAATCCTTAGCTATGGAAATTTGGACAGTCGCATCAAGTTCGATGAGATGTCGATTATATTGAATGCCTATGCCCATAGCATTATGAAGGATCGGACAGGTTTGTTTCTTCTTCTTCTCAAAATACATATTTGTTTGGAAAATATTTGTAACCATTTACCTGACCAGCAGAAGCCTTTATTGTATCCAAATCGGACTCGGAGCTGTTTGAGGTATATGCGATACTCTCAGAGAACTTGTATCACGTTTCTAGCGCCCTGACCAATATGGAAATCAATATGAAAAGCTACTCCGTGGGGGCCGGTTCAAGTAATTTGCATCGCAGCGAGCAGGACATTGTGACAAATCTTTAAATATAGAGGAACCCTACATATGGTTAAGATTAGTGCAGGATTAAGCTCATTTTGATATGTAATCAAATTAGTTTTTAGTATTTAAGCAGCATTATAGGGCACTATCATTCAGTTGAGAGTTGAACAAGCATTATTGTGTATGAACAAATGTGTTTTTAAGTACGATATAATTACATAACATATACATACAAATTTAACAATCATCGCAATTATCATCTATAATGAAGATACCAAACCAGCAAACAGCTCTTCGTATGTCCCCTGGGGACATTGTACAATAACTTGCAATAGGGTTTTTTCTATAATAGTATAAACATTTAATTACAAAGTATTTGTATTCTCTCTGTTCACATTCAACTGGAACATCCTACAGTAAATAGAGCAAATTTTCATCTTAACATTTAGTCAGGTGTGTTGTACGAACTCGCCGTCAAAGATATTCAGCAACCTCTCAACTAGTTGAACAGATTCTTGAGCGCTTTTCGTTGCTGCTTATTGTATTCGGCCAGCAGCTGCTTGGCGCTGTTTAATTCATTAAGGATTTGTTTATTTTCCGGCAGCAATTTATGTGCATGCTTCAGATCGTTTATGGCCTCCTCATAGTTACGCATGGCACGTTGCGCTTGTCCTCGTCTATAGAAAGCCTTGCTGCAGTTGGGATCCAAGCGTATGGCCTCGGAGCATTCGTATTTGGCATGCTGAAAGTTGCCCAATTTCAGTTCCACAGCCGCCATATTGATGTTGTTCACCACGGAGAAGGCATCCAATCGTCGCAGTTCCGAGTCGTCTTGACTGCGTTTCAGTTCCTGCCAGTCAAAGCTTCGCCGCAGCATCGTATAGTAACGATTCGCTTTGCGGTATTTGGCACGCGCCTCATGGAAGCGACCCAGCTGAAAAAAGTGATTGCCCGACTTTCGCAGGCCCGTGAGCAGGCTAACAGCTGTTTCCACCTAATACACAAAACAACAATAAATATTTAGCACCTGTCATGATGACATTGCATAATTCAACCCTACCGTTGGCTTATGGAATTTGCCCGTCCAGTCCTGGGGATAGGGCGGCAGCTTGTCTGATGTCTCATCGCTGCATTCGATGGCCCAATCCTCGCCAGGAGCTAGCTCGCCGCTGTCGGTTATCGTTATATCCGTCGTCGGATTGGCTTCATCGTTGCAGTTCTGTTCCATTTCGGCAACGATGCCCAGACCGCGCAGTACGCGGCCCACAACGACATTGCTCCCATTGAGGTTCTCACAGCCGACGGCTGTGATAAAGAACTGGGAGTTGTTTGTATTTGGCTTGCCATAGTTTGCCATGCTGACCACGCCCTCCTCATTGTGCTGCAGGTAAGAGTTCTTAATTGAGTACAGTTTTACAGGTTTAAATGCATGCAAGTACACCCACCGTCAGCTCAAAGTTCTCATCCTCGAACAGTGGACCATAGATGCTCTCGCCGCTGGTGCCATCGTTGTTCACCAGATCGCCTCCCTGTACCGCAAACACCCGCTTGATTGTATGGAAACGTGTGCCCTTGTAATGCAGCCGTTTGCCCAGCTGCCCCATGCCACGTTCGCCCGTGCATAGAGCACGGAAATTTTCCGCTGTCTTTGGCACAACATCCTTGCGCAGTTCAATTATCATGCGTCCAGCTGTGCAAATCAGTTACGAATATGTACATACGATAACAATTAACTAGGTCAAGCACACAGATAATGAGCTGCTCCCGCTTACCGCTTTCTTCGCCAATGCTGATGTCGAAGTAAACAAGGGGATTTGTTGTCTTCACCGGCTGCAGCAGTTCTTGTTTAGTTGGGCTCATTTTGGTCATCAAGGCGAAGCCTTTAGCCACCCGTTTTCGGTTTTAATTTTGGATCTGAACGATTCGAAAACAAGTAAACAAATAAAATGCGATTTATATATTGAGAGTGCTGCCCATCTGTTTCACTTTCACAGTTAAAACAGCTGTTGGTGCTGCCAACTGCGCGCAAATGTCTCAGCCGTTACTTTTTTGAAAATTTGCATGCCCAAACATTCAAAAAGTTCGATGAACATACTTCTATATTATATATATATATTATTTTAAAGTATTTTGGGACTTTTAAATTCTCAAAATCAAGTTTTTTTTTGCCTTGCTGAGACTAAGACTTGTTTTTTTTTTTACTTAAAAGTTGTCCTTTCAGGTTTGACTTCATAAAACTGTTCAAAGAAAATTTCTTTAAATTTCAATTTGTGTTGTCTAGTCAAAGTCATTTGCCCTTAACTATATCTCTTAATATTTAATGTCTTCTCATACCGCCTCGTTAGGGTATTTTTTTTATTTTGCCTCCTTAAGCAAGAGTTGCACAATGTTCAAACAATCAAGTAATTTGCCTAGAAGCAACCATATAATTTACAACTAATTGAGCTAGGACCTCCCACTGAAAAATGCTATAAAAGGTTGCCGTAGCCAGACTCCTGTTCGCAGTTTAGGTTTTACCGTGCAGAATGCTGAACATATTTGATCGGGAACTGGAGAGAATTGATAATTTGCCCAAGTCTGGCTTAACTTGGGTGGAGTACAGCGCCTACGCATTGGGTATTAACATGGTTCCCAGGAAACGCACCTCTAGGCCCTGCAAATTGTGAGTATTCCATGAAATTAAAAGCATTGCAAATTTAACTATGAATTTTAACCTTTAGCTTACGCTTTTTTGCACTGCTCGTAAATCTGAGCATTATCTTCAGTCTCATTAAATTTATAATAGCCAATTATATGGTCTCCTTTGAAGCCTACGTTGAGGTTTGTTCTGAGTACAATTTGGAAGGTTTTCGTTTTGACTGGACTCTTTTCAGGCTGTTCTACTTACCTTTCAACTGTCGGTTGGAATGGTCAAGATGATGCACTTCCACCGCTTTCTGGATCCTTGTGTGGAGCTGGTACGCAGCACAGAGACGGGTGCTATATTAAAGCATTTGGGTCTGTTTGATTTGGGTAAGAGAAGGGACTTTTTTGTAGCTTGTATGTCTCAGGTATTGTTTTTCAGCTTTGACGAACCCTCATGCGCTGTGCAAGAAATTGGGCTCCATGTTGAGAAGGAGCTGGCTGGTGATCGATCGTCAGGTGATGTTCTTCTACAAGATCGTCTGTATGCCAGTCCTGTATTATTGCTTGCGGCCATATTTCCAATACATATACGATTGTTATATGGTGCAGGATACTTGTGCAATGACTTTGAGTAAGTGAATCAACAAAAACTGCAGGGGCTAGGCTCATTCACTTTTTATTCTATGCAGCCTATCCAGCAATCGTGCCCTTTGTGCAAATGGGTAAACATGAATTCCCCTCATTTTCAGTGCGCTTTTTTCTGCTCCAATCTGGTCCGTTTTGGTGCTTTTTTGGTAGGTCTTGATTCTTGTTTATATATATATATTCTTATCTATAGCTTTTGGCAGCTGTCTTTGGCTTCAATAGCCTCTTTGTGGTGCTTACCAACCATGAGGCCTGTCTTATAGAGGTCTTACGATATCTGGTCCAAAACTCCACAAATGATGCTGTGGTTCCTAAATCCTCCAGGGTGTTTTATATTCGTTGTTGTGCCAGACTCTTCGCACGTATCTCAAGGTAAGGACTTTTACTAAATGGCTTGTGTGAAGATTTTAAAAGTTCTCTTTCATAGACATCATGCTCAAATTGAAAATGTTTTTAAGTATATAATTCTAGTCCAATGTGTGATAAGCAGCATTTTGATATGCATGTTGCTCTACAAGATCAGCACTGTGATGGTGGGTAATCTGAAGACCCCTAACATTATAAAGAAATTGCTTTAAGTTAATTCGATTTCGAATATTTTAGGAAGTTGGCTGGGTCTGGATGGGCATGATTATGGTTTACTTGGTAACAATTACTTTGGAAATCAGCTTATATAATGTCAATGCGCAAAAGGTCGAGTCTCAGGTAAAGTAAACCCTTGAACAGAACATCTTAA
Source organism: Drosophila kanekoi (assembly GCA_037075305.1). Lineage (NCBI taxonomy): Eukaryota > Metazoa > Arthropoda > Insecta > Diptera > Drosophilidae > Drosophila > Drosophila kanekoi. The sequence continues at coordinate 5,188,682 of JBAMCE010000141.1, read as the reverse complement.
TATTTTGTATAGAGCGAATTATTATTTTTCGACTGGTACAACTGCGCCTGGTATAACGAATCTGAGGATTTTAAATTAATAATTAAACTAATGCTGCTTTTCTCAAGGCGAGCTTTTGTTCTAAGCGTTGGAGGTTTTACCAATTTATCGCATAAGTTTCTAGTACAGGTTAGTGTAGAAGACGCTCTTCAAAAGATACCTAAACTTCTTCTTCTCTTCTTTGACTGGTTTTAATTCGATCTTTCCATTGTACTTATCTTTTTAATCCTCGGCAGGTTTTCCGCATGAGCGGTAATTTCTTTTTGCTATTGCGTAATATGAATAACAAATAATGCTCTAAGCATACTTTATACAAAATGACAACGTTGGAAAACATTTATTTTAAGGTGAAATTCATTAGGCGACTTAAACACGAAAAAAATATTGTAATTGGCACATTAAACGTAGTTGACAAATATGTTAATAATGCATAGATTGCAATATGGAATAACCATATGAGGGAGAGATATAGAAATGCAATTGATTTGGAGTTGTACACGGCACAGTTTTCAATATATAGTAGTATAATACAGTCGTCCATGGCTGGCTTGAATTTAAAGCACAATTGGCAGTTAAGAAATTTGTTGCATCATATTATTGTGATAATATATGAACGATGCTTTAAAGCTTAACGTCTCTCGATGTTTTGTTTTTGTTCTTTTCTTGGTTTTTGTTTTCTGGTTCTCGTTTATCGTTTTTCACTAAACAAAATATTTCTGCTAAAAAGACTAAAATTACATAATTTCATTCAACGGCTACGGCTAATTCCGATTTGTTCGTATTCGCCTCGTACTTAGATGTTAATTGAAGTAGTCGGTAGTTGGTAGTGCACTTAGTTAGGGTATGTATCTCTAGGGCTCCAGGCGATTGCGCCTAAAGCAACCACTCGGCAGTGCTTCAGATATTAAACGTATATTATCCACCTCACCGGATAAATCGGCCAATTCTGCTTCGTACTTGTCAATTAATTTCTTTTGGATGTTGCGCTGTTCTCGGTACTTCTCAATGCGTCCAGTTAGGTTCACGCGGTTGATGTCGCTCTCCACGACAGTGAGGCGATTTTCTGATTGGAAAATATTATTGGCAATGGGCTGCATTACTTAGAGAGAGCACTTGCTTACCCAATTTATCCAAATCATCTGTGTTGATGTCCCTCAAGTTCTCCAGCTCATCCTTGATCGCTGTCAGCTCTGCGTTGGCCTTTTCAATTTGCTTTTGTGCCTCCTGCGTGTCAGCCTTGGCCTGACCCACCTTGCGCTTGGCATCATCCACGAGATTATCATCTTTGGTTGAATTATCCTCCAGATTGAAGATATTCATTTCAGTCAGCTTCACGCGATGATTCAGCTGGTCAGCCTCGTCGCGTAGCTTGCGGGCAGCGACCTTGGTCTCATTTGCCGTGCGGCGGATCAGCTCGGCATCCTAGGAGCACATACCAGGTCAGTAGAGGGTACGGTTAGGATTTAAGCATGACTTACCTTTGAGGCCTGTTCTGCATACTTCTCCTGCGCTTCCTGTGCATTGCTCTTGGCCTCATTGGCATTCTTGTTGGCACCCTCTAGAGCCTCACCAGCTTGGCGAATCAGATTGCCTGCATTCTCAATTTCCATCTCGATGCTGGGCACCGTTTGCAATGCCAAGGCTGCCTTCTCCGAAGATCTCTGCACGTCCGACTGAAAGCCAGCCAGAGTGTTGTATGTATCGTTGGCTTCCTTGAGTGTACTATCGCCCTGCTGTACAGCCTTTGTGGCGCGTTCATGGGCAGCCTTGGCGCGCTCCAACAGCTCGATGTCATCCTTCTTTTGTACATCGGCGCTGGGTAGTAAAATTTTGAATTTGGCTAACTGCAAAGCTTACTGGCTATGACTTACCGTTCGAGAAGCACCTGGGCAAAATTACTTTCTGCCTCAAAATCGGCAAAGACCTCGCCATTGCTGTTGGATAACTCGTTGATCTGCTTGAGCAGATCATCGGCGCGCTCATTGGCGGACACTGCCTCCTCCTTCAGCTTGTTGATGTCAATGTCCGGCTGGGTTTGTCGGTTCACATCATTGAGCAGCGTGAGAGCCGCATCGTACACCTCATTGGCCTTGCGCAGCGCCTCCTTTGAGGTTTGGACGACAGTGCCAAGTGATTGTTTAACCTGATTCAGCTCGAGACGCACTTCAGAGCGGAGCTCAACGCCGACCTTTTGCTGCAAGTCGATGGCATTCTTGGCCAGCAGATGGGCCTTCTCAACAGCATCTTTGGCGTCCTTGGCATTCTTTAGATCGAATTGGGCCTCCGACTCGAGGCGATCGGCGAGAGCGCGTGCCTCGCGTGATATGTCCGATATCTGCTCGGATTGCTCGCCAAACTCCACGGACTTGTTCTGGGCCTTGGCCAAGGCCTGTGCTCCCTCATCGTTGAGCAGATCCAATGCCTCCTGCAGCTCCTTCTTGGCATCATCGATGATCTTGTGCAGTTGCGTATAATTGCTGCGTGCCTTAGCGATCTCCGCGTTGGCATCCTCCTGTAACGCATCGGCGCTTACCAAATGACTACGCATGCTGTCCAGGCGCTTGTGCAGATCGTTGATGACCTCAACATAGGTCTGGCCGCCTTCGCCTGAGCCGGAGCGCGCATCCTGTGCCAAGATGGCCACCTTCTCCTGCACTGCCTTCAACTTGCCCTCGAATTCCTCATCGTTGGTCACTGGCGTGCGTGCGATCTCATCCAGAGTTGAGCTCAAATTGGCTAGCTTGGCGCGATGCAAATTGGCCGCTTCCTGCACCAGATTGTAACAATCCGGACAGTCTACACAACCACGATGGCGATCGTATTTGTTCTCCTTGCAGCGATCGCAGCGACGTCCCTCCACGTTGTCATTACATGGACACTGGCCATTCTGATCGCACTGGAAGCCCTTGGAGCCGCTCTCGTCGCACTCGCACGGCTTGCAGCCCTCCACGGAGAAGCCAAAGAAGTAGTTGGCGCACTGGTCACAGCGCACGCCCACCACGCCCGGCTTGCAGTGGCACTGGCCGGTATATCTGTCGCATGTGGAATTGTAGCTGCCGACGGGATCGCACAGACAGTTCTCGCAGCCATTGCCGGAACGTATATTAAAGTAGCCGGGCTGACATTCGCCGCAGTCGCGTCCAATCACATTGGGCTTGCACTGGCACTGGCCTGTGACCTGATCGCAGCGCGAGATGCTCTGCTCGTCCTGTTCGGTGCCGGCGGCATAGCAGCTGCAGCGATCGCACTTACCGTGGGGCAGGGCCAACGGATCACCAAAGTGTCCGGGCAAGCATTGGTCGCAGTGTTCGCCAGCTGTGCTATGAATGCACTTCAAGCACTCGCCGCTAGTGCGATTACAGTTGCCCACCGCATTGGGATCGACATTGCCATTGCAGTCGCAGCTCTTGCAGGTTTGCACTTCGCCGAGCAAGCCAGTGGGATCTCCATAGAAGCCGTCGCTGCACTGTTCGCAGCGGGAGCCAAAGTAGCCCACGGGGCATTCTGTGCAGATGACCGTGTCGCCGTTAATTTGCAGGCAGGCGCCATCGTTGGGGCAGGGACAGCGCTTGCAGTCATAGGGTGTGCCGCCTAAGGCGTTGCCATAGTAGCCCTTGGCGCACTGGTCACAGTTATCGCCCTGTGTGTTGTGCTGGCAGATGCAGCTACCCGTCTCTGAATCACAGATATCCGCATGGCCATGACAGTCGCAAGGTATGCAGGGCATGAAGGGTCCGCCACGTGCCGGACTGTGGCGATAGCGTGGCGCGCAGGACTCGCAGAACTGACCTAGATAGCCCTCGGGGCAGGTGCACTGCTCAATCCACGTAGCCGGCTGCCCGGCAGCACCCCTATGCGCCGTTTGCAATTCCACATCGTCCAGATTGGCCTCGCCCTGCACAGAGTAGGTGGCCCTGATCTTTATAGCCGTCAGATTGGATAGTATCGAGAGAAAGCCTCGCGCCGATTGGCTGGGCTGCCACTGGTAGTCGTGATGCTCATGCAAACGGAACGTGTACTCCTTGACACCCTGGTCCGGTATGCCGTTGCCCTGAGCAAAGATGGGCAGTGAGATTTTGCTGCCGGCGCCCTCCAGAATGACATCGCTGGCACTGCTGCTGGGTCCTACCTGACCAACCAGCTGCAGCTTGAACTTAAGGTCCCGATTGTAGGAGGCGCGCTGATCGCCCAGGAAGCGATCCGGCGCCTGGAAATATACGTACTCATTGCCCTGTGCTGTGGTGCCAATGCTGCGACTATACTGATTGTACTTGATGTCTACATCTCGGCGATTTAGATCAATTGCTGTCCAGCGTTCCTTGTGCTTGTTGAAGCTGGAGGTGACGGAGACAATGGAGTAGCCAGGTGCGGTTTGGCACTCGGAGGTGTGGCCATAGCAGAAACAGGGCGTGCAGCCAAAGCGATTGCTCTTATCCAGATTGAAGAAGCCCGGCTTGCATCTGTCAAGTGTTCAGATTAGAGAGCTGAGCTGGACTAAGTCAGCAACGTCTACTTACTCGTTGCAGCGTCTGCCCTCGACGTTCTCCTTGCAGAAGCAAATGCCGCTCTCGGCATCGCAGGCTGGCGTATTGTCATGGGAGCCACGCGCATCGCAGCCACATGGCTGGCATCCATGGGGTCCGAACTGGAAGTAGTTGTTGGCACATCGATCACACTTGTCGCCCGTTACGCCCGGCTTGCACTGGCACTTGCCCTGGCTGTTGCACTGCAGCGAACGGGAGCCGACGGGATCGCATCCACAGTTGATGCAGTAGACGTTGTCGCGCATATAGAAGTTCTCCTTGCAGCGCTCGCAGTTGGGTCCATCACGATTGTCGCGACAGTCCAGACAGTGGCCGCCGTGACCCGTCTGATTGAACAGGTGCGCATCGAAGTAGCACTTGTCCGCAAAACCATTGCAGTTGCAAGCTGTAAGTGGACAAGTTGCAAGATGAGAATTGGGTTTCTTTTTGTTATACCTGCTAGGGTGCTTTACAATTGATAAGGTACCAGTGTGCATCGGCGCTGGCGCCTATGAGATTAGTTTCCAGGGCATGGTCATAGGACCAGCCATACGCTTGGGTATGGGCCACGAGGCAGCCAATTTGCAACCACAGCCCCAACATGACTGACAATTGGTCAGCATCAGTTGCCAGTTGCAAGCTGTGGCAGTTGTGGCAGCTAACGGCAAAGCAGTTTGTCCTTATATAGGAGGTCAGCCACAGTGCGGCGAATGTTATGGAATACGGAACTGAGAAAGTCTGTCAAGCGAATGCCTGACCTAATTTAAAAACGGACCTAGGCGAGTTTAATAGCAATTCCTGTTGCTGTTTATTTATAGAACTCAGCCCACTGTGCACACTGTAACCAGTTTTAGCGCCCGTTCTGTTTGCCTACCTTTGCACTCGTTCACCTCCGTTGAGGTTGCCCTCTTCCACTTGACGTCATTGTAGAGCGGCAAGCAGCGATCACAGTCGGGCCCGTCCGTATTGTGGCGACACTCGCAGACCAGTGTACGCTCTCCATGCATTCCGGTGCTGGCCACACACTTGCTGGCATGTCCATTGCACTTGCAACGCGCACCCACCGCAATGTCGCTGATGGCATAGAAGTAGGACTTCAGTACTTGGGAATCGCCGAACAGCTCGTCACCGAATGTATTCAGGCGATCCAGGGTGATGCGAATGTCGGTGGCTGTTACCCACTCCTGCAGCTCCGCACTGCGCTCAAAATTGATGCCGCTCGGGCGACCCTCGAGCGTGGAGAAGGCTATTTCGCCGTCACGCAGCGGAGAGATGTCGCTGTACTCGCTGGTGCAGAGGGCGTGAGCCTCGCCCTCGCCCTTGCGAATGGCACGCGAATCGGGCAGATAGTAGGTGTCCCGACAGGCGGCACTGTAGAATTGGTAGGGTATCCAGGGGCCGTTCTCCGAGGTGCGCTTGTAAATCGTAAAGGACTCGGGACGAGGCGAACGGAAGAGAATGCGCACGTAAGTTATGTCGTAGGATTTACCTAGAATCGAAGAAATAACCTTATAAGAATATTATTTTGGCTTTGTCGTCTGTTGGACTTACGCAAATGCAGCGTCAGATTCACGTGGTTGGGATGCTGTATGCCCTCCAGCATGGTCTCCGACTGCCACCAGGTGGGATTCTGAGGATCATGCAAGTCCGTCAAGTATGTGGGCTTGTGATCCTCATATCTAAGCGGAAAAATAGAAGATTTACCATGTGGTTGTTGCCATGTCTAGTGGTTAAATTTCTAATTTACCTGCAGAAGGCGCAGTTTTTGTGATTCGGATTCATGGTCTGCATACAGAAGTGATTGTCACCCTGCTCACCGCAGGTGTTCGTCGATTCGATTTGCAATTGGTAGGCAGCATTTATAAATTCGGGCAAGCATTTCTAAATGGGGTTGCGAGAAATATGATGAAATGAATTTAAAGACTGTGAATCAACTTTATTTCGGGCTGTTTAAGGTCAATGGAAAGTTAGTTGCTTTGGAGAGCAATGGGAAAATTTCCCAGGCTGGCCCTAATTCCTTACATTTCCCTTTAATGTTAGTCTGCAAATCTTCCAAAATTTCTACAACAGTTCTCGGATTGCGCCAGTTCACGAGCCTGATGAGGCTGCGTAGAGCACGACAGTTTTGGGCAATTTATTCCCATCCAAGTCTTCTTTATTGTTCAATTAGTTTGTATGTCTACATTGAAATTAACGTCCATCAGATCTATTGACCCCGAAGCAGAAGCGCGTGTCACATTTATTTCACTTAATTGGTTGAATGGGAACTTCCACCCACTTTCCCGACAAGTCTATAGACTTACCTGCGGTCGGCCATAGGGATCGTAGCACTCCAGGGCCGGCATAAATGTGGTGCCGCGCAGCTCGTGTCCGCCGGCGGAGTTGATGGGCTGGCGTTGTACGCCAAATGCAGCCGTCGCGCAGCTGCAGAGCAGCGCTCCGGCGAGCAGCAGACGCGCCGCGGAGGAGCCTTCGCTTAGACTCCGCCTGTTGCGCCTCATCGTTGGCCTTGGTGGTCGACTGGTATCCGTGCTTTACAGACTAATTATTACACTAGGATGAAGGTCTTATGAACACTTATTCGAGTAGTTCCAGTATTTCGGGTGGGTGTTTATGATGGGTATTTGTTGTTTGTTTGTTCACTGTCACAGTTTAAAGCATAATTACACTTGAGTTAAAAGGCATCAGTGGCTCAACGAGATGGTGGCTGGTTCTGGAGCGGCTTCACTCGCTGCAATATGCACAAGATATTCGATTAGCTAATGCCTTGATATACATATCTCTATATATAATAATTTTCGGCTAACCAAAAAACCATCTGTTGCACATATTGTCGGAACTATATAAAAAGCATTTGAGTTATTTTGCTGCTGCTTGGTTTTAATTAGTTCGTTCGCCGGTCCAAAAAACAAACTTTGCTCTCCGGTCAGTCAATAAGTTGCCCGATCTGTGTGTGTTAGTTCATTGAAGCCTTCCCCGGCAACCGCATGGGGCCTGGTTCTTTCAGTTATTTTGTGTAAACAAAACAAAACAAAACAAAAGCAAAAAAGCCAAAAACTGCAAATGAAAATTTCAAATAACAACAAAAGCAACCAGCAAAGACATAAATAAACACTTATACAAACACACACACACACACACACACACACACACATAATTTTGTATTACGCGCTGGAAGTGAGCTCAGGCATTGCCCACAAAATTTGTATTTCCGACTATGTGTATGCAGTACGTCCCTCCAACCCAGCGGCAGCACCAACAATACCCCCAACTTGGTCTAGCCTCAGTATGAAACTTGAAATAATTCCAAACGATGATTTCATCTACATTTACTCCGCCCATACACACCACATATATGTATCTAGATACATATCGCATGTATCTGGATAAAGAAAACTTTGCAATTACTTGGCGCAACAAAGAATGTGCAGGCTATTAGAGAACTAGTTAAAGGAATCTTTGGATGCACTCGTCTTATTCTTAGCCAAGGTTAGATTCATTTAAACAGCGCATCTCTCAGATACTTGAGCTGGTGCCTAAGTAGATTTTTGTGTACCGCTAATTAGCAAATATGCACAGTAAATTGAGTCTATTTACTTAGTGGAGATTTCAGATGATATCATTTAATATTTATAGTAAGACTCTTTTTGGAAATAGCTAGGCCGTAAGATTGTTGTATAAAGCAAACTTGGCTGAATACTGACAGCTGGCTGATTGGATAGAGTCGAAGAGTATTTAAAATGTGAAAAGGAACTTACAAGAAATTACCAGTTTTAATGAGTCAGAAGCGGAACGAGGCAGTATGTTTATGAAAGATTATTGTTCTTAATAAAATGTGAAGAAAATACAAAAGTAAAAGTTTTATATATGTATTATATACAATGAAGTATTACGGGAATTATAGAACTCTAGGCGTACTCTAACTGATAGCTTCTGCTCAAGACAATTTTTGAATTCTTATGAATATAATACTATATCATTGGTTCAGCTTCTGTTCCATGTCGCTTACGATTTAGAGGAAGGTGCTTCATTAAACAAGAAGATCATATATATATAGAATTATATAAATATATTTTCGAGCATTTCGCGAATCTCAAATGGAATCCAGGAAACTTTCCTGCGATTTCTAACTCTATGAAGATCATATATATATTATAAATATCTACTTTTAATCGTTCCGCGAATTTATCATTGGTTCAGCTTGTATTCCATATCGCATTTGATCCAGAATATGCTCTTCATTGAAAATGAAGAATTAATTAAGAACATAACTTATATACATCTCCTCTCAAACAATTTGCCAATCTTTAATCAATGTCTCCTCTTTAACTCTTTGTGCTTGTATTTCATTGATATAATTTTTACCCAGCACACCATTTCGTAACACTGTCTTCTAGGTTTTAACACAACTGTTGATTGTTTGCACAGAAATTTGTAATTTATTTTTATCAGTTTTTTAATAATAGCTTAGACAGTGTGCACCCCTCGGGAAGAACACTGTTGAACTCTTTGTAGTCGCCAAACAGATTTATGTTGTGGCTTATCAGTCGAGTCTCACATTTTTTTGAAAAAAAGAATCACAAAAACTGTTTTATTTCGAAACCGAATTAAGCACAAGAAAATCTTGAAGACTGTCGCCGGGGCAACATTTGATACACTTGTCAGGCCAAGTAAGTGTGTGTGTGTGAGTGTGTGTCTGGATGTGTGTGTTCGGGTGTGTGGAACCCTTTGGGAATGAGTTCAGCTGAGGCCAAGACTCAAATACAAGCACTGTTTATGTTGTTGCCGTCATACAGAGATATTCCATATACTTATATATATATATAGCACGAATGAACATCCGCTCCATTCAGATTTCAATTGTTGAGCTTCTGCTGCGGCTGCGGCTGCGGCTGGAAGAGCTGCTGCCTGTTGCGATACGCGCCTATGAACACGAGTTCCTTTTGCGATAAGAATTTGGGGCTACGAACTAGTGCGGCGATATGGTGGCATGAACTGAATGGAATTGAGATTCAGATTGAGACCGAGACCGAGACTGAGACTGAGGCACACAGAGCACAATGCAACACAGTCGGCGAGCGGATCGCAGTTTGTGGTTGTTTTGAAACGGCGCTTTTTGTTTGCACCTTTTGGTATTTATCTTTATTGAAGCGTTTGTTTTTATCAACTGCTTCACGACACACACACACACGCTCACGCACTCTCGCACACACGCACACCAGCTCAGGTAGAGGAAAAGCAACACGAATTCACTCAAAAGAAACTGCACACTTGGGTCTACGCGCTCAGATACTTTTACGAAACTTGGTTTTTTTGTTGTTGTATATATCTTTTTTTTTTTGGTTGTATCTCAGCGATGCACAGGGCAAGCAGAGCAACAACAAATACTGCGTTATTTTCGTTTATTTATGGCTTATGTTTGTTGTAGATACTTTATACTTTTTTTTGTCTGTCTTCTAACACATGCTGCATTTGGTTGATATTTTTTTTTTGGGGGGTTTTCCAAAAAGATTGTTGTTTCGTTTATAAATAGTTTGCATGTTGCATGGAAAATCTCATGCAGTTGCATTCACATGTGCTTAATTGCATTTGTCATCGCATTTGCTTTCATTTCGAGTTTATTTTGTGTACTTGGCACACAACTTCTCGCTTTTCTGCTGACTTGGTAATTGTACGAATTTTGTAGTTGCTTTGTTTCATTATTAAGTACATTTTATCGGGGTTTTTTTTTCATTTAAGTTTTTTTTGTTTGACTTGTTGTAATTGTATCACTACACTGAAGGCAAGAACCTTTTGAGTAAACAGTTCGTCATACGCCGTCTGCCACACGCACACACACACACACACACACATACACATTCACATGCACCAACACACGACAAGATACTTTTTTATCTTGAGGTTTTCTTTTTATTGCTGGCTGCGCCTGCCGCCACGGCCAAAGCAAACAAAAAAAAACCCACGATACACAGCCCGAGACAGCCGAAAAATGTATATAAAAAAACGGAAGAGTTCCAGAAGAAAAGTTAAGACTCCTCCGCACACAGCACACAGCACACAACACTCTACACACAACACCAACGAACAGTTCGACGGCAACGTTGTCGCACTTACTCCGCACAGAACACCACAGGCAACCGCTAACGAGGACGTCCAATGCTCAACTGACTCTTGAGGAATGCGACGCAACCGCTCAGCGGCTCTCGTTGAGTGAAACTCTATGCTCTGCTCTGCTCTGCTCTGCTCTGGTCTGGTCTGTTCAGCTCGTATCTGTATCTGTGCCTGTATCTGTATCTGTGAGTAGCTGTGCTGTGATCGTTGTTGCTGCTGCGGCGCATGGGCACTCGCGGAGCTTCTTGGCTGGCTGGGCTTAGCTTAGCCGGGCAACTATGTAGTTGAAATTGGAGAGCGAACGTTTCGCAGATTTGTGAATTGGTGTTTAATTGTAATGTTCCTTCGCTTTCGTAAGGCTAAAGTTTCAAACATAATTCCAAAAATGCACAATTATGTTGGTCTTGGCAAATATTTGATAACTAGATATGAGACAATGTCTGTTTATCTGTTAGACATCTATGACATGAGATCTGCATGTGACTACTAGACTGAATGCCCGGCATTATCGGAGGCTGTGCTCTCCGCTCTACTTTTGGACTTATGTAGTTGCTTACAGAGCTAGCAGGTTATCGCTGGCCAACTGATAAGAGTTCGTTCTACAAAAAAGCAAAGGCACTTTCTGTTTCATTGACTAAATTCATTTCTAAAAATGTATGGCAAAAGAAGTGAAATTTATTGGCTAAGCAGTTATTGAATGAAAATCTATATCAAGTAAATATATACTTTAATATTAACTTTGACATTTAATGACAGTATGTGTCTTTCAGCCAGCATATTTTTATATTCATTAATGATCCGTCCAATTTGAATTAAATTTTATAATTTCTATATATAAATTTAAAAGTCAAAGATTTCAAGCTAACGGTTGAATCTATCTTAACCTTTGGTTCGTGTCTAAAATTAAGTTCTTGTCCAGCCTAATATGAAACTGCCTGCTATGTTAGCGCTTAGCCTAATCAGAAGCTGAATGCTATGCAACTCGTGGTGCCAGTTATTTAAATCTTGCCACATGAAATTTTGTTTTATACCAAGAAGTAATGAACGTTTATTGTTTATACATTTTTTCTGCATCGAAAAAATATCGTTAGAAATTAATTGTTATTCATTGAATTCAAGGAAAGCAAACTATTTTATTCAATGTTATTCGGGTAGACAGATAGAGATTGGCTAACAAGTTGTTGATAACAAGTTCAAGCTAAATTGTGAGTAGACTAAACAAATTTCTTTAGTTAAGAAGACAATCTGGCGTTTGGGGCATACTGAACAGTTCTGAAATTACTTCGGCTGCTCTTCTTCATCCTCTATAGTGATCTTTATGATGTTGACAGCGGGACCAGGTGGATCGCTGCGCTCAGGTAGTCCATTTACGGCGACCGCCGGGGCAGCTGCTGCAGTGTCCGGCTCCACGATGCACTCATCGCTGCCCGTGGTGCTGATGGTGATCGTTGGTATATTATCTGACCAAATGGAACTTTGGGAGTCCTCTCTCATGGCGCGTCGTCGCTGGGAAGCACTGCGTTTGGGGAAAGTAATAGGCCCCGGCATATCCAATTCCTCCAAGTCATCCATGGTGGCTAGGGTGGGCGTAGAACTCGAGGCAGCGGCTGCAGCAGCTGCAACAGGTGGCGTTGGTGGCTTGACTGCTGGCCGATGTGATGCGGAGGATGTGCTGCTGCCAAAGTGCAGGGGAGCGCTTGGCGTAGGCGAATCCGGCTCCGGTGTGGGTGGCATTTCCAGTGCTGTTGCGCTCGAATTGCTCGACAATAGCGACGGCGGCGGCGGTGGTGTATATGCTAAATACGTAGGGGTTGTTGGACCCGGTGAATCATCGGAGCCTTGCTCGACATCTTCCTTCTTTATGTTAACAGCCTCACGTACTAGGGCCAACAGGGAACCAATCTTTTTGCGCCCCTGACGCGACAGCGCCGCCAACTTCTCGGCATTCACCTGGCGTTGGCTATGTGTCTGGCTGGGCGTGGGCGACGGCAGCGCCTGCGACTCACTGCCGCTGGCCAGTTCGGTGTTTAGGTGATCGGAGCTCGGCACTTGGGGTATTTCACCAGACTTGTTCTTCTCCAGAGTCTTGTCATCAAACTTGAATACCTCTGGCTCCGGCTTGGCAGCCACATTATTTGTCTTTGACCTGTATTTGCGGAACTTGAACTTGCCCAAGCCTTTGCCGTCCAGATGACCGCCTTCTTTAGGAAGTGGTGGCAATTCCTTGAGTGGTTTTTCCTGCTCTTCTTCTTCAAGCTCTAGTGGCTTCTTTTCGTCAACGATGTGAAACTGACTTTCGGGTGCTCGTTGTTCCGCAGTCTTAATAGACGGCTGTGGTTCTGTATCCGGTTCCGGCGTAGTTGGCTTCGATTGCTCCTCCTTGTCCCGTTTTCGGCGTAGTAAGCTGGCGCGTCGTTCGCTGACAACTCGAGAATTTGTCTCAGGATCATGCTCGCCGGCCTTGGGTGACGGCGACTCGGTGTGAGACGGCTGCTTGTGCCTGTCCCTTTTATCCCGAAAGCTTTCCCTTTCCCTTTTCTCTACTTTGAATCGGCTCTTGGGGTGGGATTCCTTTGTGGGGAAGTGGTCACCGCCACCGGCAGTGCTTGGACTGCTGCCCCCACCAGCAAGTGCGGCATTGGCTGCGGCAATGGAACTGGAACGCGCCCGCTCCTGCTTGGCAATCTGCACGATGTCCACAAGCGACGGTTTCCGGGTGCGTCGTATCTGCTGCAGGCGTGAAAGACCAAAGCGCTTCTCCTTGGGCTCTTCATCGTGCGGCAGCGAATCCTGGTGCTCAGTGTCCGTGTCATCATCATCGCGCCGCACAAAGGAGTCCTCATCCGAGGTGGCCGAGCCCTTACGCAGTGCCTTCTTCATGATGCGTGAGATGAGCTCTGGAAAAGCGCGAAGACGGTGTAGGGGAAAGGGGATTACACAATGTACTGCGATATGGTGCGATTTTCGATAGACGCTCACCTTTCCTTGCCTGATTCTTGTACTCCTCAGTGTCAAAATCGGGCGGCTGTGTGGGCGTGACGGGGGACGATGCCTCAAGTACTTTGCGCCAACGATTTGTGAGAGTTGTGGCCGTTGGTTCCGCCTGCTTAACCTCTGGTACTTTGAAAATCTTTTTGCGCTCCTCCTCCCGTTCCTTCTGCAGTTGTGTGCGCAGATCTTGATTAGCCTCGCGGAGCGCGCCCGTTAGCGATATAAGATAATAGATGATGAGTATGAGGAGCAGCAGCAGAGGTATAACAGTGCTCGAGGATGTCAGATAGTCCAGGGGCTCATGGAGTTGCCTGCAGTGAGGGTGGCAGAATTATAAGCTATGATTGGATAACATTCATAATATTGGTGCTTACTTAGGCAACGCGTTCCGTGTGGTATTTGTTATGAATTCGGCAATGCGATTGTATTCCGAAAACGGGCCACAGTGCCAGGAGGGACGCAGCCAGACAATGGCATAGCCCACGGGCAGCACACAGAGGAACAGCATGGTCAGCAGCAGCGACAAATAGAAATTGTTGGACTTGGAAGCTCTGCAAGAATGTTTGGTTGATTAGGTGAAACAATTGATTGGGGTTAAGCATAGGACAATGGAATACTCACTTGAATACCACCTCATGCGGCACATTGCATGTGAGCACTATCCATGACCTAAAGTACATCATAATCATCAGTTTGACAAGGTTGATGAGCACCAGACCCGGTGAGAAGAATATGCCCATCCACACTTGTCCCTGGTTATTAATCAACGTCAGGATGTTCTCGGCTATCTTAAAGTCGCCATACTGCATGTCAGGCGCCACAAAAACAAAGCGTCCCATTAGTCACCAAGTTAAGAGTTGAGAGTTGCATACGAGGATTAGTAATGGTAGGTGGTAGGTGGAAGGGGGCGTCTATCTCTTACCTGCGGAAACGTTTTCTCCATGTCCCAGCACCAGTTTTGATTGACATAGCGCACAAATAGGGCACGCAAGAAGTCGATGCACAGCGGCGCCACAATGGACATAAGCTGCAAGGGCCAGCGTGTGGTGGTGAGAGGATTATAAGAGGGTTAAGAGCATTTTGTAATGAAGTACTGGTCACTGCTTAAAACCCGCCACACGTAGCACATCCTCTGCATTGTCTCGTCTTTGCCCGTCCTATCCCTGTCCCGTCCGGCTGCAGTTAAAGCCATGTTTATGGCTGATTTGGCTGGCCCCAAACTATCTGACCAAAAACCCATTCATTTTCCAACCGAAATTCATGCACGAACACGTGCCCAGCTCCCAGCCAAAAACCGCACATGGCCCAAAAACCCAATTTGGCCTTAACGAACGCACTGCTGCAAAATTTGTTATGCATAAGGCATAAATGCGCTTAACTGAAGCCCTGTAACATGCTTAATTTATGTTCCCAAATCGTTTAATAGAGATTACGTACGCCATGTCGAGTTGACAATAACAACAATAAGAATCTCTACATAATCAAATCGTGTGTCCTTTTTTTGTATGCGTTCTTTGGCTGTCTAGTCCTAAGCTGTTTACAGGCTCGGCGGCAACAGCCAAAAAGTAGGCCCAAAGTGCCGTCCGGCTGACCCTGAAAAGTTGCTCGTAGATCCCAATGAATTTGCTGGCGATTAGCCTTGAAGTTCAAAATCAAATCCTTGGCCAATCGACACTCGTTCAACAAAAGAAAAACTTTGGCAAATCGATGCCAAAAGTTCAAAAATGTTTCTTATGCAAATGGCTATTGATATAAATTTTGCCCAGACAGCGGATGCCAGCTGTGTGCTGTGGCCAAAAGACTCCAGAGAGCGATTAGTATGATAAAATGCTTTCGATACACTGTTCCCAATGGCATAATGGGTATATATATGCCGTAGGTGTTTCTCTGTCCACTAAAATGTTCAAGTCGGCTTCAATATGAAAGCACTTTTAGGACTATTTATAAGGAGTTCCTTATAAAAGTGCGAACAGAGTATTTTACAGTCGGGCACTTTCGATGCTGTTCCATATTTGTTTTTCGTCTTCCTCTGTTTTTATTTTCTTGCGGCGTTTGTTGCTTTTTGCCCCCGCTTCAGACTCTGCCAAAAATTTGATTTTTTGCATGAAAAGCGGAAAACAAATTTTTTTTTAAGTATTTTCCGCACAATTTGGCTAAACGGGATTTCACGCTTGGGCGTTGCGTTTTAGCTGCTGTATCTTAAAGTTCGATCATATTTTAGGTTTAAATGGACTTTTGATATGTGCAAAACGGCAGCTGTTTATCTGGCCGGGTCCTGTGCCGGAAACGAGGCATTTGACTGGCGCAAAGGAAATTGATAGCTACTCATGATGATGATAAATTTGTGTTTAAACTGTGGTTGGCTTGGCGCTCGCTTACCCCGTCGAAGACGATGACCTTTGACAGCTCCTGGCCGAGGGATGTTTCCCAGCACATGGTCGTCAGATTCATTTGGATTTGTTTGAGTGTCAGCTGAACCTCCTTCAGTCGCATCACTTGACGCTCCAGCGGCGTCTTCATCGCAGTCGTTGGTTGCTTGACTTCACCGCTCAGCGTGGTGTCCAGTCCATCGGGTGTGGTGCTGCCACCAAAGATGTCTTCACCGTCCTTCGGACACACGGTTATCACACAATAGCCCAGATTCTCGTTGTCGTAGTAAACGGTGCTTCCTACATCCGCAATATCATCGAATCCTATAAAATAGGGCGTCACGGTGGCTCCATTCTGATCCGTATACTCATATTCTTCGGTGGTGGTGCTGCCACCGCCGCTGCTGCTGCTACTCGCGGGGCTGCTCGGGTCCGTGCTGTAGATGTCCGTTGTTGTTGTGGGCTCCTCTGTAGTGGTTGTTGTTATTGTTGTGGTTGGGGTTGTGGTTGGCTGCTCTGTGGTACTTGTCCTGATGAGTCCGCCACGCCTTAGATTCTGCCGGCGGTTCCACTCCTCTTCGCTTAGAATTCTCCTCACCGGATTATATGGTTGGTTATATATGGGTCTGGTGGGTGGAGAACTGGCTGGTGTTGTCGACTCTGTGGCAAATCCAGCCGAGCCTCTTGTATCATTGCGATGTCGTCGACTGTATTTGCTTGAGTGCCAAATGGGTGCCCCAGCCACAGCTCTCTTTCTGCGCGTTGTCACCGGCTGCTCATCGACTTGGGCTAGCGCCTGTGCCAGCGGATCATCTGATTCCTCTGTGGTTGCCTGATAGTCGACGCCTGGATCGGATAGTTCTGCACCCTCAAAGTAATCCACGTAGTTAAAGTAGCTATCGTTGCCCGGCGCCGCTGTTGTTGTGGTGGTTGAGGAATCAATCTGTGGCTCATCGCTGCCATAATCATAGGCTGACTCTTCGTCCGTGGTAAAAGGCGCTTCTGTGGTTGTTGTTGTTGTTGTTGTGGGAGCTGCTGATGTGCTTGTTGTTGTGGGCAATGTTGTTGCCGGCGTTGTTGTCGTTATTGTTGTTGCTTCTGTGGTTGTTGTTGTTGCTAAAGTAGTCCAAGGAGTTGTTGTGGTTGTTGATGTTGTTGTCGTTGTTTCTGTAGTGGCTTCTGTAGTAGTTGTTGGTGGCATTGTAGACCAAGTAGTTGTTGTCGCTTCTGTAGTGCTTGGTGTTGTAGTTGTTGGAAGAGTTGTTGGCAGCACCGTTGACGTTGTTAGATTGAGTAACAACAAGGTTGTTGCTATATTCTTCGAGCTGATCAATATACGTCTGGGTTTTGAGCATTTCACAGTCATGTTGTAACACTTCAGTCGCTGCAATGTGGTTATAAATGCGCCCACTGCAGTGCTCGAGAAGATAGCGTCTGTGGTGCCGGCACCATCGGCTCCCCAGGGCGAAGTCGTTGTCAAGTCATCGTAGAGCCCATCCGAGGTGCTGTCGCTGTAGATGGGCGTTGTGGTTGTCATGGCACGCAGTGCCTCGATGGAGCTCATCAGATTGTGCAGCTCCTGAGTGTTAGTTTCGTTCTCCAGCTTCAGCATTTGCAGCGGTTTCTCTTTGCTGTTTATCTTGTAGATGAAGGAGAACATGAGCGAATACAGATTCAGCATGTTCAATATCATGATGCTTTGATGAAAAAAGGGGTAGAAGTGTGGACATTAGCTAATGTATTTGCCAAAGATTTTCTTGCTGCCGCTTACCGTGCTAATTGCAGACGCAACTGTTGCCTGGGATGCCAGTTCTCGAATAAGCCCAGAGCCTCGAAAAGCATGGGCAGAAAGAAGGAGAGCAGCGTCATCGTCACGTTCACCGCATTGCGGCTAAGCCAATTGTCGTGTTTGGCCAAATCCTCGGAACTGGTTAAAATGGACAGCTACAATTAGGTGTATTGGCTGGCGGGGAAGAGGACTTACTGATTCACCAGCAGCACCACGGTGGCGCCCGATAATGCCAGCAAGCCCATGACCAAAATGTTGACCAATATCCTTTGCAGGATAACGCGCCAGCTGCGAGCATAACACTCTAATTATAAACTGCAATTGACTCTGATTTCCGTTGTACTTACTTGCGATTATCCTTTTTCTTTTCAGCTTCCTCGAGCAGCGCCTCCTTGAAGCCAACCACAACGGATGCGATGCGATTATGCGCTGTCTCCGCGTGTCCTGTCGTGGGCGTAAAGCCGATATAATCACGGCACTCGCTTAGGTGCTACAGCCACTTACCAATCATAAAGTCCCAGCCGGTGAATAGCTTCCAGGAGAAGACGCACTCATCATCCTTTGAGGAAAGTTTCGAATTGCGCGAGTTCTCAGCCATCCTGGTAAAGTAGATAAAAGTGCGAAAAAGTTTTTTGTTAGCTGCTTACAACACATAATTGGCGCACAAATCCGTGCAGAGACAAATGCCACATAAATTTGAGTACAATTCACGCATGCCGCGCACGTGCCGCAAACATGTGGCAGGCAGGCAGGCAGGCAGGACAAGTGGCAAGGTCAGTGCCGGCATCCGCGCTGTTGACATTGCCTCTTTGTTCAATTACGAAATCAACATAATGCCAACAAAGCCATTAAACGGAACAAGCGTATACACGCCCTAGCCCTCGCTTCCTTCTCCAATCGACCCAATGGCCTAGCTCCTGGCCCTGCCCCTGCCACTGCCGGAGCCGCAGCCACAGCTACAGCCGCTGCAGGTCTCGTGTCTGGCCGCGTGCGTGCGTAAATCATAATGGCCAAGTTTCTTGTGATAGGCGAAAAGTTTTGCCTTTTTCTTGTTCTGGACACGCCTAGCGACAAGATTTGTATTATTTAATCAACGCGACGTTCGGTTTAATTAATTAACGACCATTTTTGGCATTTAGTTTGCTTTTGTGGCTTCGATGTCCAGAGATTTAATGAAGTACCCTCCAGCCCACGCCCCGGCCACGACGACTACTCACTTTCTCAACGTGGCCACAAAGCTGTAGATGTAGACCAGGACGGCGGTAAGAAAATAAGCCAAAGGCAGCTTATAGCCGGATGTGCTGATGCCGGAAGTGCTCGAGTAATAACTAGAAACAGGAAGTAAGCCAAGAGATAAATATGCACAATGAAAGTTGAGAAAACAAAGAACGAGACAGAGCGCAAATTTCCCAATTTGCCTGCCCAAATTTTAAAACCTACCCATAGAACATGGGCGAATACTTCAAGTAGCCCTCGAATTCCCAAAACGTAAAAAGATTGCCGGCCACTTTGTATTCCGGTTCGGACATGCGTTTGCGCGGATCCGTTTCGTCGTGCTTGGTGGCAAAGTACTATATGGAAAATATATATGTATTCAATATGAAGAACGTGTTGAATATATTCTGTTTTTGCTGCATGCTCACCTCCGGTCCGATAACAAAGGCAACGAGCGGTATGGCAATCATAATGTTGACCCACATGAGCCAGCGCAGGAATGTAAAATAGGATGCGACGCCGGAGCCGAAATGCGATTCGATTTCCTTGATGCGCAGCTCCCAGGGTATGAGCACAGTAAGAAAGCTGGCGGTTTCGCGTTTCCAATGCCGCCAGCGCTGCGGAAGAGCACAAAGAACATGCGTTAATGCCACCGATTCGAATTCGGTTTGTGGACTTCGTATTTTTTTAATTGGTTTTCATGTGGACTACACAGCCAAAAAAAAACAAACATGAGAAGGAAAATGCAGTATGTCGACATATTTTGTGAATTATGGAGCTCTTGATTTATTTGTGGCCCATAAATTGTGTAAGCATAAATATATGCAGGACACTTGGCTGGCCAGCCGGACTAAGGGGCCTGGGCTTGCATTTTCGTTGGAGCAAAGTGTTTGCTTAAGGCAAAGAGTACTTGCTGTATGTGTGTTAGTGTGTGTTATGGTGCTGAAAGATTTCACTTACCGCTGCCATTAAAATTTTAAACCTCGCCCACAAATCTCTCGTGCTGCGTGACATGGCAAAGCGCTCCTGCAACGCGCCCTCGTGGCGTGCCACATACGTTTTCGCCTGTCAACATCATTAAAAATGCCAAGCAACAAAAAAAAAACACAGAAAAGAAACCATCAGGAGGGCGAGAAAAGATTGACACATGAAATCGAAATATTTGCTGTGAATTTAATGGCCCACTAGCTAGGGCTAAGGCTAAGGCTAAGGCTAAGGCGTGAAATGTGACGCGCCCAGCTTTGGCCCAGTTAACCGAGCGGATTGGCCGAGCTGCCTACCTGGCGCACCAGTTTGAGCTTCTTGCGTATGTGCCATGGCTGTAATTTGACCGACTGTATGACCTCCTTGTGTAGGCGTATATTCTCAAAGATTTGCTCTTGTGTGGACTCCTGATTGGTGCCCTCCTCTGCGAAAACAAAATAAACATTACACATACGCCACGTTGACCACGTGCCACTAAATGGGCGCACGTAGCTCGAGAAATTACTATAACAGCCTTCACACGCACACACACACACACACATTGATTAGCCACTGGAGGGCAGTAAGTTAAACGAAATCTTTGAAAACATCTATTGGGCTGAGCCTTGCCTGAGCTTGTTGTATAAACACTGGAGCGTCGCCGCTCCACACTATCGAGCACGTGATCCATGGGACTCGATGCACGCCGCGAATTGCGACTGCCACGTTTGCCTCTATAGCCACGCACACTGGCACGTCTTTGCATTATCGCCGATACGGAAATTGAGTAGTCCTCCTCATCATCATCAGCATCAACGGCGCCATTTTGCTGCTGCTGCTGCTCGTAGGGAAGTTCCTGGTTGTGCGTTGGCTCCTGCTGGTTGTTATAGGCGCAACTCTCGGCGTCGCTGCTTTGGTTTGGTGCGTGAAAATCTATGCACACGGAAATGGAAATATGTGGAAATTGTGACAAGAAACTACAATAATGTGCAGGTATTCGGGGTAAGTGCTAGTGCATACCGTTTAGTTCATAAGACTTGTTTTCGTCCTGCGATGCAGTTCTTCAAAAAAAGAAAGAAGAAAAACCCTGCAATTTAAATCAATTTCCTTGAATTCACCCGAGCCTTCGCTTACCTTCTGCCTTTTTGTCCTCTATAATATTCTCTTCGCTCGTCGGCACTGCTCTGCATTTGCCAGCCGCCTTTATCCCAATCGCATGGCGGCGCCCACGTCACAGATAATTGATGTGGAGAGGTAACGCCCGAGTTGTTCTAGGAATTGTTCAATTTTAATTAAATTTCTGCTTTCGTTTATCAGATGGGGCCAGTCGCTAGCCAAAACATTTGCATATAGGCATATATAGTAAACATTTAAATCACACACATAGTCATCTCAGCATTCTTTATATTATATAATACTTTTTGCTCATCACTATAGTTATTTGATTTTTATAAATACTTAAGTCTTTAATCTACAAAGTTTTTCAATTCAATTTCGTGGCACCAAAGTTGATTTAATATTGGTTTGTTGTGCCGTCGTAACGCTTTGGAGCAGCCTTATGCGCAGACTGAACGGCTTAGCGAGCTGGCCAGACCAGCAAGCCGCACACACAGGACATCAAAAGGACAACGCGACACACAAACACACAAACACACACACACACAAAGATAGGTTGAAGAGCGAGCGAGCGCGCTAAGTTAAATTTTTTCTAATAATGAATGAATATGAATGAAGCGCAGAGACCCAAACCGAACCCCACCCATGGCCAACAGACTTATCAAAGCCAAAACGTGCCCAAAACGCATACACAGACACAGCAGCACACACACACACCGCGCGCGCACACACACAAGCCCAAGAACGTTAAGGAATTTACATAGACACGCGCGGCGGCATTGAGGTAGGAAAGGGCGTGCAGGAGGGACGGGGGGAAGTTGACCACTCGTTGACTTCCTCGCCCAGTTGAAACGAAGACGAATGAGCGTTAAAATCGCCAGCGGCATGTGATAACAACGCCAGGCGTAACCAGTTGGCCAAACCAAGGAGTCAGCCAACCAGCCAGGACATCGAATGTTCATTTAGATGGCCGACAAAGCTCTGTGTGTATATGTGTGCGTGAGTGTGTGTGAGTGTGTGTTTGTGTGTGTGTGTGTGTGTGGCAGGATTGAGTCACGTTGTATTCTTGTCCTGGCTAGCCGCCTGGGCTGGCATGTAAATGAAAATCAAACATGCAAGGGTTGATAAAGAAAATCGCAAATTACAACAGCAAGAAACACACACTAATACACACACACGCGCACACACACACAGGAGCATAGGACGCGCCCACTATTGAAATATGTTTTCATATAACTTTTAGTCGTCTGCCGTGTTTCGGTTTCGCTTTCGCTTTCAAAAGCGCTTTTTACCTGATTTCACTATCCTTTAACTTTTTGACTGTGCTTTTAATTAAATGAAGTTCTGCCTGCTAAGGCCTTTTTAATTAACGTCAAAATTTATTTGTGCGTGCCGTGTGCCGCCAAATGGCAACCTCCATCGCCACCCCCTCTCCCTCCTTTCCACCTTCTTAACTGAAATCATGTCGCACGTGTAACATAATTTGGTGGGTTTTTATGAGTTCATTAGCCGCTGTGACAGGTGCAACGGCATTTGGCACATGTAACCAAATGCCTTCTTGTGCCAGAGACCAGCTGACCCAAATGCCACACCCACAGCACACACACACACTCACACCCTCACACACTCTCACACATGTGTTAGTTTAAGTGGTTTTCCATGTTCGATTGCAGTTTTTTTTTTGAGGTGCTCGTCATAAATCTAACGCCCAAACATGGGCTAAGCCCGAGGCAATGCAATATATTTGGCGCTCACGGCTTTGACCTCAAAAGACGCTGAGAACGGGTGTTATCCGTTTTAATTTGGGTTAATCGACGGGCATAACATATTAATTTTACAATTTTTACAACTCCTTGCTATTATTATCTGATTAATTTAAGCGGCAGACGTTTTCCTCAGTCTTGGAGCGCCGAATGGGGAAGTCTTTCTTGGAGAGTCGTCTGTATGGTGGGTCCCGTTTTAGTGTATAATCCACAATTGAACTGCAACTCCTGCTGGTGCTGCCCAGGTGCAAACGCACTTCTTTTGCCGAGGCGGCGCTCTCCTCGCTTCTAGAGCGTCGGCACACTGTGTATCTGTGCTGCGATGTCGTAGGAAGTGTTTGGTTCGGATGTTTTTTCAATACCGCAGCGCATTCCAGATTATTGCGCATGATCTGACGCGTAAACTTGGAGATCACCTCCTGCTTCAGGTGCTTGCCCTTCAGGGGACCATGGCGACAATTCTCGCGTACCCAGCGTCGCACATTGCGACAGCCCACATAGAAATTGGTCGTCTCGGTCATATGCTTCGGCATATTTTTCAGGAATCCCTGATCAGTAAGCATCCCAAAGCCGAGATCGAAAACGTTGCGTTGCAGCGGCGGCGGATTGGGGCCATCATTGGTCAGGAACAATTGTGGACCCACAGCTTCCAATTGTGTCATTCGCTCCGCATTGAACCGACGATCTGCCGCTGTGCAATAGGTCCAGTTCTCAAAGCTAATCCTGTCTTGGGTCAACGTGAACTGCACGGGCAGCTGATCGCTGAAGCTCATTCTGCTAATATGCGTCAGCTCTCCATGCCGATGCACCACAGTGAAGTACACACCATAGGGCTTTGGTAATTCTATGGCTCCATTGCCGTGGAAGCGATTATTATAGAACTGGCCCAAGTACCTGGTGCCGTCGGGATAGACATAGAGTCCATAGTCCTGCATGCCCAGCTCATTGTAGTTTCCATAGAATTTGGAGCCCGTGAGGAAGCTGGCAGTCGGAGTGATTGACGATAGTTTTTTCATAGCTGGGATGATTGATATGCTCGCGATATGTATATATTCTTTTTTCCTTTTTTTTTTTATATATATTTATGTATATATGCTTGTGTGTGGTATATTTTATTTGTGAAATATTTAACTGGCAATGACAACACAAACAAATGATTTGAGATACTACTAAAAAGATAAATTTCGTCGGATTATGTCCTTTCAAAACACGTTCTATTCCCCTAGTAGTAGGATTTTTCCAAATCCATGTTCGATTTGACGCAATGGGCAAAGCATGTCGCATTTGACATTTCACAGACATCTTTAAAAAAAAGTTTGAATTTAATGGAACAAGAAACTAAATAGGTTTTACACAATTATATTTCAGCAATGTTTTGCTTTGCATTCAAAACTATTTTGTTTTTATAATAAATAAATGAACATTATTGAATTCAATCGCAAACGCTAATACAGTCCTGGCACCCTAGCATGTAGCTTCAACTTTTTATATACATTTATAATTTTGAACTACATGAGTCAATTGGATTTATTCGGTCGCCGGCATTACTTAAATTTGTATTGATCAATATATTAAAATGATGGGATAGGATTTATAGCTCGAATATGGAGCCAGTTATGTCCACAAAGCTGCCTGGACGTTTCATATTCGATTGGACCACATGTAAGCTACCTGTGGGTCTCTTCTGTAGCATCGGGAATGCATTTTCGTAGAAATTCTTGACATTTGTGCGCAGCGATACGTCCGACGGACTCTTTGATATGGTGTTTGTGGCGCCCGAGTCCCCGGTTAGTGGATCCGAGCTGCTGGTCCACACGCGAGCCCCAGCTGGTGGCGTTTTATCAGACAGACGTTGCTGCTTGGCTAGCTCCTGCTCCTTCGCGAAACGCGCACGTAGGCAGTGCTCTGTGGTCGTTGTTGTTTTTTGGAATGGAGGCCGTGTGAATGGTGTTTTTTCTTGATTTGCGGTTTGGTTATCCGTTGCATTTGAGCCGCGGCACAGCTTGGGGAAGTAGCGTTCGCGATGAATCTCCTTGTCGGTTGCATAGATGGTAATATCCTTTAGTTGGCTTTCCTCGGTCTCCAGATTGTTCTGTATGATCTGCCTGCAGAAGCTTGGCAGCGGCTCTCGGACATTCTCCTTGTGCTCGCCACGGCAATGGCGCACTATCCAGGCTTTCTCCTGCGGACAGCCCACATAAACGGTCTTCGAAAAGGGAGGTGGCCTGTCGCACAACCAGCCGGTTTTGGCATTGTAGATTCCCTCTTCCACATCATAGCATTTGTTGGGCACATGGCGCGCTAGTAAATTGCTTGTCAAATAGGCGGTGGGGCCCACGGGCTGCTGGCCATAGAAACGCTCCGTCTGATAGCGACGATCGCTCGGCGTCAGATAGTCCCAATCATCGCATATGAACTGGTCATCCTGGAAGCTGCCCTGTACGTGCAGTCCATCATTGAACCACATGTCCTCAATGGCTACCAGTTTGCCTCTTTCAAACTCGCCCTTGATTGTAAAGCGAAAGGGTTGTGTCAGCTTCAGGTGGCCATAGCCATGGAATTTGCCCTCGACGAATCTACCCCGATACTCGCTGCCATCCGGATAACGATAGCTACCGAAGCCATCCATCATGCGCACCGATTCATTCCAGGAGCCCTCATAGCTGCTTCCCGTGAGGAAGCGAATGGAGGCAACATCCGTTGGGATCAACGACATTCTTCTCGGAATTTCTCTTGTTTCGTTTAGACTCTCTGCTACTTTTTTGTTTGGTGTAGTTTTTGACTGGTTTCTGGACTTGTATTAAACTAGAGAAAATATTGTTCTGAATGCCTGTGTGACGAGCACTTGACCCACTTTTGAAGCCTGCTTTGCTGAGATTGCACGTTAGCTTTATGACTTAATGAGTGCGTGCCAAGACGTGGTCCAACCCGCCATTTGTTTGCTTAGTACGAGTCGCTGGTCATTAATCGTTTTACTTTATGTACACTTTACACAATTGTAATG
Organism: Drosophila kanekoi; assembly: GCA_037075305.1. Classification (NCBI taxonomy): domain Eukaryota; kingdom Metazoa; phylum Arthropoda; class Insecta; order Diptera; family Drosophilidae; genus Drosophila; species Drosophila kanekoi. The sequence continues at coordinate 5,162,799 of JBAMCE010000141.1, read as the reverse complement.
TGCAAAAAGGGTATTATAAAGTTGTATGAACTACATATACTCTCGCAGCCTCTGCCTGTACTAATGAGCGCTATTTAGGGCATTCACTTTTCGCTTAACGCTTCGTTTTGCTACTGCATTTTATGGTCATTTTCAAGAGAGAGAAACATACATAAAAAAAAAAAAACAGATTTGACTAGGTGTTGGTGGTGCTTATGTCTATTGGTTTGTGTGCCTGCTGCTGCACGTGTCCTGACCAAATCGTAAGCACTCCCCGGCGTACAGTAAATCATTCTCACTTACCTCACTGTTGGCGCCCGTGACATTGGCGCTGCTGCTGCCACCGCCACCGCCACTGCCAGCACCAGCACCACTCACGCAACGAAAATCAACGGAACCACCTGATGAACGTCGTGGCTTGCTTATGTCCAGTCGGAGTATGCCCGGCTTGGGACGACGTGGCTCAGGGGCTGGTGTGCTGCGCATGGAGTCGGCCGCGTCGATAGCTGTTGTGGCCATCGATGGGGCCACATTTTCACTCGACTCGTTTTGCATGTCCTGGCAAATTCACTGAGTGCCGCGCACACGTCCGCTGTGCAGCGCCAACGCGAACGTACTATATCCATGTCCTGGCCAAGGAAGCAACAATTACGCGCCCAGTCGACACTAGTAGCAGCAGCAGCAGCAACAGCAGCAGCAGCGAAAATAAAATGTGAATTAAACGCGTCGGCGTTGGCGTTGAAGCCACGCAATAAATGTGATTGTGAATGTGAGTGTAAATGTGAATGTGAATGACGTTGGCGCGGCGACAGCAGGAGCACAGGACACGCGGCACTTTCAACTGTTTCTTGTTGCTGTCACATAGCTCACATGTTGATGTTGTTAACTCTGCACACTATGCGTGTGTCCGCACGTATGTCTGTGTGTGTGTGTGTGGACTTCCTGTTTTCAGGGTCGTCGCGCTGCCTACACATTAACATGGCTTTTAGCTTTGTATAATTATGTCCGTTGCCTGTGCCCCAAAAAGTGTAAAAAAAAATTATATAAGAAAAATAAAAGTGAAAATATCGCATGTCGCGCTTTTCATTTTTCATTTTCATACGCTCCATTAGTGCGCTTCTTTTGCTTTTAGTCGCAGACCCCCGCCCGCGTCCCCCTGTAACAATCGTAGTAATTATGACCGCACACACACACAAGTCGAGCTGGGTGGGTTTTTCTAATTTTCAATATGCGATATATACGCTCACACGCCCACTGGCCGTTGCCCGCCCCACGCCCCCGTGGACAAGCGCATGAGTGCGCTTGTTAGCTGCCAGCCAAGCCCACTTGCTGTGCCATGTACCATGTCCTGGCGGGTCCTGGCGGGTCGTAGCGCGTCCCGCTGGCCCCGCTGATATGCAGCGCTTGGCTCCATTACATGCGCAGCACGTTAAATTAATTGAACAGCAAAGTGTGCAACAACAGCAACAAATTAAAAACTGCATGTGCGTTTAATTTTTATTATTCACTTTATTCTGCTGCATAGCTTAAAATCATAAAATGGAATTTAACTAATATTAGATGGTTTTGTAAAATGCTCTTGGAATGCTCGCGCAAGAAACGTTCAATCAATCCGTGTGTGAGTGTGTGTGTGTGTGTAGGTGTGTGTGGGTGTGTGTGTGTGTGTGTGTGTGTGGGTGTGTGTGTGAGTGTGTGTTAATGTGCGTGCATGTTTTCTATTTATGCTTAGTACAAATTTCAGTTTCAGTCTCAAAAATTGTTGCATAAATTAACTAAAACATTACGTACATAATTTTCTCAAATCTCGTTTTCATTTTCAAAATTTTTTGAAATTTTGTTTCTCAATGCGGAAATGCCTTAAAATCGTTAGGGATACCGTCGCTTAATACATAGAATTTGGGCGCAGTCCGCAGAGAACTCTGCACATCTGAATTCTCTGCTGAATCAGCTTTAAAATGTATAAATTAATGTCAACTTATTTCATTAAAGATTCAAAACTATCAAAGTTTGAGTGCAATTTAAGTCGACTTACTTTGCACTCAAACTCCAATCTGTTTGACCCATTTAATCTACCTGGTTTTCCAGTTGTCCGCTTAAATCCACTCAGGCTGCGGTAATCACGTACACGCCACGTTGCCCGCCCACATAATTTTATAGAGCTGCCCAAAATGCTGGCGCACAAAACGGCGGCCGCATAAAAGTAAAATCGATTTATGCATAAAAATGCCTGATGCTGAAAAATGTATGAATAGCAAACATTTGAGCTGCTGCTACTTGTGTAAGCCACAGTGTGTGTTGGTGTGTGCGTGCGTTGTGTTGTGTTGTCCTTGTTGTTAACTTGGCTTATTTACTTAGCCATACATTTCCCAGCAGCCAAATCCGCAAGGCAGCTGCAACAGCTACGCTCTGTACGTTATTTTGGCCACATACAATTTTCCACATTGCTTCCTTTTGCGCTTTTTGCATGTTGTGTTTGCTTAGCTTAATAACCAGTTTTTCTCAAACATGAAAAGTTGGCCAAGTTAAGCAGCAATTGCGGTGCTTTTATTATGCTTCCTTTCGTTTTTATGTCGTTCGAGTCAAGAGGGCGTATGATAAATGCGCCCGCTTTGTCCACCTAATGAATTGCCTGACTGCCTGACTGCCTACCTGTTCGTTTGCCGGGCAATGCATGTGTGTGTGTGTGTATGTGTGTGTTTGTGTCTTACATGCGAAATACTTTTACTTAGTTTATTAATACTTAAATACACATTGAGCTTATGCCTTATGCTCGCTAATTGACTTATGTCTACGCTTATTTATTACTTTATTCTTGCTTTTATCTCCTCTTTTTGCATGTGTGCGCGCGTGTGTGAGTGTGTGTTCATGGCATTTTAATGAGCATGTCGTTCGTTTTGGGTTAATTTGGTCATTTAGTCTATTGATTTTCATATTTACTAGCCTAAGTATATAAGTAACTAGCTACTTGGCTCGATAAAAGCCCCATTGCCTAGGGCTATGCTAAAAAAAACGCAGTTAGCAGCTAATAAACGCACACATTACGGCTGGCAGGGGTTGGAGCTAGGGGGAAGGTTGAGTCAAAATGTTGTCACTTTGCCCAAACGCATGCCAAGCAGTTTACGACGTTTTTTGGCGCTTAACTTAGTCCAAATGGTGCTGCTGCCCTCGACGAGCAGAAATTCATCGCATAAATCATCCGTTTCCTTTACCATGCCGCCATAGAAATGATCCTCCTGATACTTCTCAGAGCGCGAGTCGCCGGAAACGAAGCCGCTTTCTGGGCGGGACAGCGAGGCGGTATGCCAGGGAAGCTGTTGAAACCAGCGAGCCACTTTGGCCGTCGACGAGAGCTGTGAAAATGAGTCGAGCATAAACAAAAAGTCAGTGTGTAAATTTATGCAAATGAGTTATGTGCGCAAATTGCTGTCCACCAACATCATAGAATGTGGGTAAGGAAGAGAGATGGACAGAGGGAGGGGGCGCTGAGAAAGAAAAGTGAAAAACGGCGACACTTGTTTTTTTTTTTTTGCTTTCTGCACTTTCTGCTTGCCATCGTTTTTCATTTATCACACCAAATTTATGCACTGCTCGTTCGGCCGTTCATTATCCGACACGGCGTATGCGTAATACAAATGCGCTTAAGAGTATGCAGCACTTTTTTCTTTGCTGCCCTCGAAAGTATGCAGCATGTTTTGTTGTTTGGCTTCTGCTGCAAAACTCATTAGGGAAATTGTCCAACGCTGCGTAAGCTGACAATTATTAATGATTGTTATGATAATATATGATTTTATAAAGATATTTTATTATTTTGATGCTTTTTATTGCTGTTGTTTGCCTGTTTTGTTGTTTGTAGCTTAACGTTTAGTTAATAAATAAAACGAGAGTATGTATATTTAACAGTTGCTGCAACCAATTAATCTTGCGTTTGTTTTCGACATTTGTTCACACAACAATTGTTCAATTATTTGGTTTTATCCGATTTTGTGAGCAAACATTTTTGGAAGTTTTGCATAAACATAACATTTACATAACAACAGTTTACTAAATAGTTTTTAACTAAAGCGGTTTAGAGCTTAACAACTAGTTACTTTGACACTTTAAAGGGAGAGAAAATACTTTGATATATAATTTATATTTTATTTTATGATATGCTGCAGTTTTTGTATATTTTCTAATTGGCTTTTGAAAAATACCTTGCAGGACTAGAAATTCAAAGAACTTAAAATTGCAAACTAAAAACAAGTTTTGCGCTATCATTTAATACTGTTACTCATACTCATACTCATATTCAAGCTCATACTCATACTCTTACTGACACTCATACTCATCCACAAACACATTCGCATTCTCATTCTAATACTCATACACATACCGATACTCAAACTCATAATTACCCTCATATTCATTCTCATACGCTTAGCCATTCTCACACTGACACTCATACCCATACACATATTCGTTTTCATATTCAAACCTTGACTCATTCTCATTCACACACTCACATTCACGCGCACACGACTTAGCTTAGTTGACTATGATAACTTAAGAGCTGGTCCACTCTCAATGGTTATTGTTGGCTTCTTCTCATTTGGTGGTGTGCCTGGCCCAGGCAGTTCGCTGAACCTGGCTCATCATTTGACTGCGGTTGGGCACCTTCTCGCTGGTGCTGCGTGTTATAAAACTGGGCGTGGCCGATAGCTTGCGCTGATGACCCGCCTCGTCGGTGACACGCAGCAGCACAGTATTAAAGCGGGTTTCTCTCGAACTGTTATTGTTGTTGTTGTTGACATTGCTCTGACAGCTGCTGCCGGGACTTATGTTATTATTGCTGCTGCGTTGACGCGGCGACGATGGTGAGTCCAGCGTGGAGGAGCTGCAACTAGTGTCCCTTGTACTAGTTGAGCCGCCACAGGCCAAGCTAGCCAGATTGCCATTAGACACCGCCACCTTAAGCTGCTCCTCCAGGCTATTCAGATTCTGCTCTATGCTCAAACGCAAATCCTCGTTCAGCATGGAGCTGCCTGTGTATGAGTTGCGATTCAACGTGCCCAGCGGCGATGGCGTCAGTGCGCCCGCATTAAGCCCGCCCGGCGACGTCAGAAAATTAAATCCACCAACCGCATTGTTGTTGCTCAGCGTCGAGGGCGTTGCTGGTGTGCAGGACAGCGGATTCACAAAGAAGTAGGAGCTGTTGGGCGATGCCGATGGCGTTTGTGGCGTCTGCGTTGCATTCGCACTAAGATTCAGTGCCTGTAGGCGATTCAAGAGCTCCTGGTTGACCTGAAACAGATCCTTCGAGAGCGCATCCTGCTGCTGCTGTTGCTGCAGCTGATTGCTAATGGTCTGCAGCTGGCTCATTGTGGGATATGGACTGCTACCACTGGCTCCTGACGCCAGCGGCGGCGTTGGTGGCGTCAGCTGCGCCTGTTGATGTTGCTGTTGCTGTGGCGTCGGCGTCGACGGCGTCTGTTGCAGGCTCTGGAGATTCTGTAGGTTCTGGCTCTGCTGATTGAGGCCGCTCAGCTGCTGGCTCAGCGAGGTCAATTGCTGATTGATGTTGCCCAGATTGTTAATCTGCTGATTGATTGTGGCCAAATTGTTGTTGTTGCTGGTCGCCTGTAGCAGCAACTGCAGCTGCGACTGCTGCTGTTAGAAAGGGTATCTCAAGTCATTATCTCTGCCGCTTAACTTAATCAATGCACAATGAACAACAAACAAGCAAACAAACAAACAATCAAAGAAACGTGCAAAAGTAAACGCAATAATAACATATCTAGGCGGGCTGCAAAGTAAAATAAACATGCATAGGGCTGCTCGAATTCGTATTTATTTTTTCTTCAAATTTTGTTTTTCTTTTTCATTTGAATAATGATGGCAACAAAATTATGAAGGCATAAATTAAAGCGCAGTTTGTTTACGGGGCAACTGGGGCAAAGAACATAAACTCTCAAGTTAACTTGCCACGTTCAGGGATCACGATACTTAGGGTATATATATAATACTTGGATATATGGACTCACCTGTGGTGCCATGCCAATGTTCGCTGAGGTCAGACCCGCGCTCTGCTGCTCGTTGTAGGCGCCCAGCGATGCCAAATGCTCGAGTAGCTCGCGATTTTGCTGCAGCAGCTGCTGCGTGCGCGCCTAAAAAGACAGAGAGGGGGAGAGAAAGAGAGTTGATCAGGTTTGTCTTAAGTGTGGTTAGTTGTTTTGGGCACTCACCTGCGCCTCGATGCGCGCATTTGTCTCTGAGATGAGCTGCTCGCGCACCAGCATCAGTTGTCCAAGTGCCTGACGCGTCTGCTGCGCCTGCGCCTCCAGCTGATCCTTCAGCTGGGTTATCTCAGTGCGCGGCGACGAGGGCGAGACTGGCGATTTGTCATCCACATCGCACTAGGAAGATAGGATAAGTATAGGGTATCATGAATGAGATAAGCCTCGATAAATAAATCGAAATTATTCTATTCTTTGCAAATATATCTAATATTTTATATATCTTTTATTAGCTTGACTTAATTCTAATCGATTTGGCAATGATATTTTTTGTATGAACAGCCCATGAAAATATTTGTTTAAAAAATGTAGAGCAATTGTTTAACATTACAATTGTATTTATTTATAAGAAATTTTTACAAAGTCATGCGCTTTGCATAAGCACAAAAATCGTTTAAAATAAAATCGGTTTTAATGTTACTTTCTTGTTTACACTTTTGTCTCGGTTAAGTAAACAAGAAATTCTTGCTGGGCTATTGAATTTATAGGAATGATCTAAACGAAATACTCTAATGGATTCTATTTTTTGCGCATTTATGGCACTTTCATTTCCAATGGGCCATTATTTAGCTTAATTTGCTGATAAGTATTTAATAACAAGTACACATGGGGCTAATCTCCCGGATTCAGACTTGGATATGGATATATGTATATGCATAGCTAGAATTGGAGATTTTACTTACCAGCAGGCTGGTCGATTTGCGTAGACTCGACTGCGTCGGCAGCAGCTCCAAGTGGTTCGGTCGCTGCGGCTGCGTGTGGTTCAAATCGGGCGTTATGGCCAAGTGCTCTATAAATAATCAGAAACGGGTACGGATTTAGTGGCCAGCTGACAGCAGGCGCCGCATGTCGGCAAATGGAGCGTGTAAATTGACCGAGCAGCCCAGCCCCAGCCCCAACCCCAACCCCAACCTCCAACCATTTGTCAAGGCCAGTGGACACTACGCAAACACTCACACTCACACTCACACACACACACACGCACACACACACACACACACGCGCACACACACACACACACACACACACACACATACACACACACACACACACACATACACACACACACACACACACACACACACACACACACACACACACACACACACACACACACACACACACACACACACACACACACATGTAGACTTTGGCTGGCTTGCACACCTGCTGCTTCTTGGGAGGCTAGTGCTTAATTTCCACTTAATTACAGCAGCTTGATTTCAATATTTGTTTTGATTATGTTGCGTATACAATAAATAATGATATAATTATCCATCCAGCCAGCATCCCTCTCAACTTCCCCCTCTCACAATGTTCAAGGGTCCTGCTAAGTTGGGTATTGTGTTTATTTTGTATTTTCTGTTTCGATTCTGATATTTGATTTGTGGGCAAGATATTTCAACAATTTCTTTGGCCAGAAAATTTGCAATTTCAATTGGGTGTGTGTGTGTCTGTGTGTGTGTGTGTGTGTGTGTGTGTGTGTGTGTGTGTGTGTGTGTGTGTGTGTGTGTGTGAGTGTCTGTTAATATTCTCGTAGTACCGCGCGTGTAAATGAAAAAAAAGTGGTCGGCGCCGAAAACGTGGCAAATCGTTATTCTCTATAGGGAGATTGTATGAAATATTCAGGCAAGTTCGGTCTGGCTTCGCACCTGAGCACATGTTAATAACTGCGTACTGTTTCACTTGAACGAATCCAACAAATTCCTCACAGCATGTAAATTAATTTGGCGTATTTAATTGTTCATATAAAACTAATTTATACCCACTTTAACATAATGCCCCACTGAACTTTGGCTATTCTGAACAAGGACACGTACTAGGCTAAATCCAAATCAAGAATGAAAAAGAGAGAAAAAAAAACACATGTATGCCTGCTATTTTTGGTCTTGTGATTCACGGACTTTACAATCAAAAATGGGTCACATTTAGCAAACGAGCAAACAAACGTCTGTACATCTCATTCAATTATGAAGATTTTTGTCACCAGCTGCAAGGGAAGAGTTTGTTCCTCTTCGATTATGCTTGGAATGTCTCAGCTTAGGAGCTATCACCTGGCTATCTTTTGCCCAACTTCTACTGTATTGATAGCAAACTTTAACTCTTAGCTTTTAACATCTTTAAGTGATGCTCAAGCTACCCTTAAATAGTACCCAGCAAAGCCGCTTTGTCTAGACTTTGGAAGACATTCAACTTGCTTAACTGTCCCGACAACTCAGCTCCTATTATCATTGTCCAATCTCTCAACAAAGACACACAAAGGCGGCAGCTGTTGTGCACAAGACAGCAGCTAAGATAGAATGCGTGTATATATGTATTATTTAAAGCCAACAGACGCGACCATAGATATGAATATTAAAAAAAAAAAAGAGGAAAACAAATTACAAGACCATGAAGAGCTAGAAGGAGAGCAGCCATATTTGTATCTGGTCAAATATATAAACAAAAGTAAATAAATTATTTTTGGCACACGACTCGACCAAAAGACATGCCAAAACGCTAAATGCCCCGCACTCCGCGTTACGCCCACACGCCCAGACAGATACAGCTGCAGCTGTGGCAGCCACGTGATTTGTGCGTGTTGCAAGTAACCTGGCGACAACGTTTCGGTTTTGTATTACATGCCTGGTAACGGGGCCCCAGTCCAAGAGTCCATCTCACAGCTACTTAAGATACCTGAGTTTATTTTATAGCCATTTCCAAGAATTTACTTTTTTTTGTCAAGTTGTCGCTCAAAATATTGTTAAATATCAAAGAATGAAAATATTTCTTCCCCCTTTTTTTGTATGCTTTTGGCAACGTCGGCGGATTGGTGACGTCAAGCGGCAAAGAAAAATGTGAAAAGCCGCTTTGGCTTGATTGAGAATTTAAGCAATACGTGGAAATTGCTTAACGACCAGAGGAGTGTCTTCTTCTTGTTAAATATATATCTATATTTTAGTAATTTTCTCATCGAAATTTCTTTTGGTTTATATATATAATTGTTTTATTTCCCCATTGCCATTTGCTTTAATTGTTTATTAATTTTTATGAAACTCTTAAATGTGCCACATTTAAATGTCAACATTTCTCTCCCATTTCGTGCCACATTTTTCGCTCAAGCTTTCGCCAGGCGCTTGTAAAATGCAATTTAAATGCAAATTTTTGCCTCGTTTTTGATGCCGCATTGAAATGAATTCAAAATTAAACAGCACAAGAAATTTGCATCGAAATGCCAAACTGAATTGCAAAACTAATGCAGTCAGCTGTCCAGAGGGTGTTCAGAGTGCGGCCAGGGGCCGCCCACAAGTGGCCCGCCTCGCAGCTGATGGAAGCGTCCCAGGAAGCTGGCGGCGTTGCCGACAGCTTTATTTATTTATTGACCCACAGTCTGTACAACGTACAACGACCCAGCGATTGCCTGGTGGGGCGTCGATCAGGGAGCTGGGGGGTCATCATACGGTTTATCTTTTGCGAAAATTGCATGTGCCATACACACTCACACACACAGGTACACACACAGGTACACACACACGTACACACAGTTTCGCATTCACAATTACCTTTCTTTGGCGTCTCGCTGGTGAGGACGCCGCCATCCTCGCTGAGCTGCTGCTCGCTGATTTGCTCCACATCCAGCAGCTCCGACGATGAGACATCGGAGCGTTCGTCATTGGGCTCCAGGGAATTCTTATGAAGATTAAATTTGTGGCACACTTCAAAGGCTTGTCCGACGGTGCGCACAATGCGCATGGCCTGACTCTGTAAGACACAAAGGAAGACATAAAGCGATGAGCGGGGCGCAAGTGTGTGTATAAGGGGTTAACAACAATTAATATTAAGCCGCACAGCAAGCAATTAAGGCAGCCAGGCAGACGTTCAGCCGGGTAGCCGGGCGCTTCAAATGCCTGCATATGGCCGACACAGCGGCAGCTCCGGCAAAACAAAGCAAATTACGCATACGCCCCATGGCGCGGCGTACCCACCTCCGGATCGCTTGCGGCATGGCCGCAGGAAATTGCATCCTTTATGCGATTATTGCATAAACCATCACAGTCCAATCCATGCCCCATCTGTGTGGTGCGCTCCAGCGGGGAGCTGCGTCGTCGCTGCCGCTCCTGCCGCTGTTCACTCAACATGGCCGCCGACATGGCAACCATGACAGGCGACAGACCCGCCTCGATGGGCTCGCGAAAGGAGAGTTTCTTGCGTGGCTTATCCGTCTTGGGTCGCTCCAGCATGATGCCGCTCGCATTGCCCGCCGCCGCAGCCGGGCCACCGCTGCCGCCGCTGCTCAGGCTGGAGCTGCTCTGCTTGTCGTTATGCGTATCGCTGAGGCTTTTGCGGCGCTGCAGCACGTGCCGCTGCTCGGAGCGCTGATAGAGCTGCTGTGCGCGACGCAGTGCCTCCGGCGAGGCCGCATAATGCTCGCTGGGCAAACGCTTGAACTTGAGCCGCGCCTTGAGCACATCCCCGCCATTGCAATGGCTGGCGGCGGCGTGTGTGGACGCCGCCTTGTGCGCCTTGGCCACCGGCTGCTCCTTTTTAATGAGATACACGGTGTTCTCGTCATCGTTGAAGAGTATGTGCCGCGGCTTAGTGTCAATGTAGGTGTCGTCCAGGAAGCGCTGTGGCTGCGGCTGCGAGGGCAGGGCATTTGTTCGGGGCGCCAGGCCGCTTTCCACGCAGCCAATCAGCTCGCGTATGTCCAAGCTCTTGTTGCGGGAAAGCTGTTTCTGTTTGCGTTGCTCCTTCTTGGCCACCGACAGCGGCGATTGCGGTGGCTTATCCTTCTGCACCTTGTCCTTGTCGCCCACGAGCATGTCGCGTATGAGACCGCCGCCGCTGCGAAAGATGTTGCGATGATAGTGCACCTCGGCGGGCTTTTCACTGGCAGCTGCAGCGTTCGGCTCCGTTTCCGGCTTGCTGCACGCTGGCCCCTTGCTGCGACTGCGTGACCAGGGCAGAAAGTCAAAGGCCTTGGTAATGGGACTTCGTGGGACTCCGCCAGATTCCAACAGCTGCTGACGCTGCTTGTCCCGCCTCAGCGGGGGCGTACCATTGGCGGCCATGGCTGTACTCTTCTCGTGCTTCATGGCCGAACGTTGACGTTCACTGAACCGTTAAAGTTTTGCTTAAGCCCAAGGTCCACTTGGCCAAAAAGAAAAGAGAAATGGCAACAACAAGTTGGCCAACAGCTTGTCAACACTTTCGCTCGACTTTTCACACGACTTTTGTTTGTCTTTTCTCGCACTCGCGCACTTTTACTTCTGATGCTGGGTTCAATGCTGTTCAATATTTGTTTTCAATAATAATCGGCGCCAATTAAGAGACTATTAATTTCATAATTGTTTAGCTGCCTCTGGGCATTGACGGCTCCTTGGCCCAGGTTGTTCACACGCATTGCCAAAAGCAGCATTTTTCGCACCTACAGTTCAAGTGTTTTTCTTGTTGTATTTGTTTTTGTTTTCACCCTTCTTTTTTGCGTAGTTTTTGTTTTGTATCTCTTTGTTTTTTAATATATAGTATTTATATTGAATTATTTTCGTCGATTGCCCGCGGAGCACTCAATTGTTTTTGGCTATTTGTAGTTGGAAATACTTTGTTATTTATTTTCAATTTTCATCATTTCTTTTTTTTTTTGCAGTGTATATTTGCATATGAGTGTATTTCTGCCAGCTGCGTTACGCTTGCATTCAGCTTTCGATTCGACAGAGACACAAAACTGTCAATCTTTGTGGGCTTTTGTTTTGGTTAATCGTTGTCAGGCATCGGAAATGCTAAAGTGAATTTGCATTTCTTGGAACAATCTGGGAATTATGCTTGGGCTCGTGTTGTGCTAATGTGCTTGCTTGCAGTTTGACTGGCACGTAGACAACAGCTCGAAGGTCTACAGTTAAAAATAGTCTCGATTACTAATCGATCTAATTGCTTTGCTGGGCATGTGCGGCAACAAAGTAGCTGGCATAGAAAACCCACTCTCAAGCTCTCCTCTAAGCAAGTCAACTATGGCAACAATATTGCTAAAGATTTGTGAGCTACATCTAACAAAATTTGTCTGATAATGGCTAGCTTTTGCCATCCATCATTTCATTCGAAATTTCGCTAAAATGTATTTCAAAATTCGACTGTTGCCAAGAGTATGCCGTAAGTCCATCCACTCGTTATGTCCATGTCCATCATTTCGAATGTATTTTGACCAAAAATCGAGCACTTTGCAGGGCTAGAACCGGCGCATTAGCCAGCGGAGACAACAACAACAACTTTAACGAGACATTAACGAGACATCAATTTGAGTTATTTTGACAAGCGCAGACAGAATTAGTTTGCCAATACACAGACGACGAATTACAAATTGCTGCGTACTTAAAAATCTCACAGAGTATATAGATTGCAACTTAATTATAATGTAAACCAACTGTTGAAATGATTTCAGCATATGCGCACACGGAACACTGTTCTTTTTTGTTTGTGGTTGCCCTTAGCTCACGCAAAACAAACATTGCGTATACGCCGTGTATGCCGGCAAATTTGTCTAACGAAGTGGCAAAGGTGTCGATTGATTGTCTGGCCGTCTATCTATCTGGCTGTCGGGTCTATTTAACTACCTGTCCGCTTGCTCGACTGCACACACAAGTCAATCCGTGCGCAATACGCTGACGCAACTGCTAATAAATCAAATCAAAAACTATATAAAACAAAATACAGGTGAATTAGTATTTGTTCCAAAGTGGCATTGGCATTGCTTGCAGCGGCGCTTACAATAAAAACTAAAATAAATACAATTTGAATTTGATTTTTATTTCGTGGAAATCTAGTTGCAAATTTATGGCGCTAACAACGCTTTTTATGTATTTATTTGATTTTGAATTTCCATTTTTGCTTCTCTGCAAAGCCAACAAGCTGTGCGCTTATTTGTTTTCTTAGTCTCCGCCAAATGTTTGCTTGCCCGTCGTAAGGGAACATTTTTACAGCAAATCTTTGCCGCACGCCCCTTGCGCCCTGCAACGCACATGCAAACGATACGCAGCTCGAGCTTTTTTTTAATGCGGCATCGTTTTTATTAACTTTTGCCTGCAAACGGCATGAGTTTTATCGCCAGCAGGGCACAGCAGTTACTGCATGTTCACCCTGGCCATAAGTCGCTGTGGCAGTGCCAGTCGCAGTGGCTGCCACAGCAGCCACAAGCCGTTGCTGCCACAGCTGCCACAGTTGCCACTGTTGCGAGTGCTGCAGCTGTTGCATGTTGGGTTTTGTTACATTTTGGGGTTATAAATTTTGGCACGTGGTTTACAACGATTTCACTGATACTTTGGCCTGTTGCTAATTAACTTTTCATTAGTCACGGCAAAAGGCGCACTTAAATTTTTATTCACTCCCCAACCACAAAATACACACGCTTCAAGTAGCCGCCGGGCGCCAGCTCCCCGTTTGCTTTGTTGTTCGATTTTCGAAATACTTTGGAGCAGGCTATTAAAATAATGGATCTATTTTGGTTTAAATGCAACAACAGCAACAGCAAAAGGAAAACCAGAAGAAAATCAAGCGAAAATCAACGGAATAATTGAACATTTCAACGATTGCGGCAGCCATTTTTGGCCAAAAGCTACAACTCACTAATACAAAGGCAAATACTCAATACATATATATGTTTAAATATATATCTATGTGTAAATGTGTAAAGATTGCAACTACGAATGTTGCTCTTTAATGTAGCAAAAGTTTGTGGCAAGGTTTCTTTTCACTATATTTATTAATATTTAAAAAAAATCCCCAAATTTGATTTGGATTTTCTGTTACTTTGGCAGCTAAAGATTATAAATAAACGCAGAAATAACATAAATATTTCATGCTATCACGTGTGCGCGTCTGATTGACCATCAAATTATTTATTTATTTATATATATTTACCGCATACGCCCTCGACTACCGACTACCTGTGGAGAGAGAGAAAGAGCTCAGCTCATTAACTGCTCTGGCGTGGGCAGTTGTAGACGGATGGAAATTGGAGGTGGAAATTGCTTTGAATATGAATAGAACAGCGGCATTTTTTATGCACAAACAAGGGAAAGTGCGTCAGTTGTCGGGCTGGCCTGTGCTTGGCTGTAGATGCGTAAACTAGTGTGCAGTTACTTTTCGCAGGCACTATTGACTTAGGCTTTGTACGTTACCATAGATATCTAATGCTATACTATATTCCCTTTAATGTATTCCTCACGGCACGTTTCGCGACTTTTGTTTGCAATTAATTTTCCAGCGCTTTGACAATTTTCATTTGGATTTTCGTTCTTAGCCCCCAGAGAAATGTGCCTTTTGTTGTTGTTGTCGCTCTTCCTGAGCTGATTGGCCCGGCTGTTTGCAGCTACTTTTGATGGCGTCAGCGGGCGCCCATGACAAACACTTTTGACTCTTGACGATTTTCCTCTTATTATTTTCTTTAAGTTGTTGCCTGTTTGCCTGTTGCCTGTTGATCTATGGTCTGCTTAGCGCTTGTGACACGCCATTGCCTGAATTTATTTAATTAATTCTTGTGACATATTCGTATATTTATAAACATAATATGTTTCACTAGTTGCTGCTACGCAGCTGGCAGAAATTTGTATTTTTCATAATTTATATTTTTCATTTGTTTTACCAACGATTGTTTTTAGTATTTGTTACACTTCACTGCACACACACACACACTCAGACACTTAGATACACATGCATATTGCATAATTGAACATATTCGATCTTGCTCCGATTGCTTTTTGCATACAACGCACGTCTACAGCGGCGCACCGTCGAGTGGGGACTGGACAAAGCCTCGGCGAATCGAGCGAGATCGCAGATCTGTAGCCGGCTAGTGGAGCTTTTTATTTCGCTTTTTTCCTCTTTTTGTTTTTGCTTTTGGCTTTTGTTTTTTTGGCAAAAAGCAAAAGCTTTCGCCGCACTCAGCTGTTAACACGGCCGTTTGTTTTTGGGCCGCTGGCAGCAACACGCTGCGTTTGTTTTGGTCTTCGTTGGCGCTGCTCGCTGCTCGGCGGGACGACATGGCGTATGCGCGTTTTGCTTTTAACGCTTAGCACTTGCAACTGGCGGGCGCTGGGGCTGACGGCGTTCGTGTGACGTCACAGCTTTGTGTTTCGCGGAAGTAAACAAAGGCAACTTTTCAGAGCATTATAATTATTTGTCTGTTTTTTCGTTTTCTTGTGCTGTGCTGTGCTGTGCACTCCGCTGGCACCTATAATTTTTCATGCTGATTTGCTGGCCTTTCTTTTAGCTGGCAGCTTACGGCTGCTTAGCCATAAATCAAGCGCTTTCATCACTTTGTCTGCTGTTTATTTTGATGATCCTGATCCATAATACAAAGTGCAATTGCGCTGCAGCTTGTGCTATTCCTGTATTGTTTATTGTCTTTGCCGCAGTTAGATCGTCCGCCTGACGCACGCAGCGTATGCGCAATGCGAAACACGTGCCACGTACGATGTGTGCTACGAACCGTGCCTTGCCCCGCCCCGCCCCGGACCTGGCCTTAATTTAATGTGTCACTTGTCAGGCATCTCGACAGGCTGTGTCTGAAATTTTTTAGCCCGAAATGCTTTGTTAATTGGAAAACTGTGTCGAAAATAGAAATGCCAGCCACCCGGCACAGACTTGACATTGCCAGAAGCTAAAGTTGAAGGCCAAACGCGCCACACGCAACACTTGCCACAGATATCATGAAATCTTCAACTGGCTGGTTAAATGGACTGCAAGTGACCGCAGACCACAAACGAAATCAAAGTAAATGCAATTTTGCGGCAAGTACAAAGTGAAAGCAATCTATTTATTTGCCAAATCGCGGTCAGAGCTCGATGGGGCGCTGTCAGTGGGGTTGCCGCAATGCTGGCCACGATTCTATCAGTCGGTCGCGACAGTCAGACAGTCAGACACTGGCCCCAACACGGAAACGCAGCGACACGAATCGCGGTCAGTCTGATGGACAGTTGCGTCTTACACACGCTTAGATCATTTCAAATTTAATGCTAAGTAATATAATTTTTGGACACTGATGAACGATAATGGCTTCATGTTGTCATTACCAATTCTAGACTGGCTTGATCAAATGTCTGTCTATAGGCAGTGGCAGCAACGAGTGTCATTGCTTTTCTTTTAGATGACAACTTTTCCTTATTTGTATAACAAAGTTTTCTGTTTAGGCAACAGCTTATTCCAATTACTTTGATCACATAATTTCAAATTCCTTAACCCCAATCGTATATGCCACATGGTGACCGCTGGCTCCTGTGCACATCGCACGTCGCACATCGCACTTATGTATTTGTTTATTTGCCGCTTGTTTGCGTTTCAGGTTTTTCTTTTACCCAACGCCATCCCCCGACGCGACGCGACGTCGCTGGAAGCCAGCCAAACTTGTGCATATGAGAACACATTTTGCAAAAACAGGACAGCCAAAATGTCATGTACAAATGTGTTTAAATTTAGAACACACACAGACTAGGGGGCGGAGGCAGGGCATGTGCAGGGGCAATGGAGGGGCAGTGCAGGGGCAATGGAGGGGCGGTGCATTGGCGGTGCAGAGTCAGGGGTGGGTGTAGTAAGTAAGTCACATAGCGCACACAGCGGTTATTAAATTAACAAATGTCCAATTTTTGGCAAACCAAAATCACATTTGCTGCGGCACTTGAAATTTACGAGTCAAGTAATTTCTATTTGCAATTTTAATTGAACAAAATATTCGACAATAATTTGTTGACAAACAAATAAATAAGCTCACCTTTTTGTGACTTTTGAATACGGAACACTTGAACGTATCCGTGCTGGCATCGCGTGCTATGTAGCTGAATATTTTGAGATCGCTGCTGTCGTGGGACACATAAAATATTCTGTAGATGGGATGATTGAGCAACTCGATTTCCTCGGGGTCATTGGTCCAATTCTTTTTCTACACACACACACACACACAAACAGAAAAAGCCATCAGTTGTTGGTTCATCAGAAATAGATATGATTGATGAGTTTTTCGTATCGGATTTGGACTTACTTTTCGACGACGTTTCTTGAGCACAACTCGAACGCCGTTTACTGATATTTGTATGGTTACCTTGCGTTTCTTCAGATTTTGCACTTTGCACTCGTACTGTTGGGGACAAAAGAAAAGGATATCAAATAATGATATAAATATCACGTATACGTAAGCAGGCTGGGAAATGAGGATGGCTTATGCTGATTCTTCAATTTTCAATTAGCATTTGACTGCCTTTGACGCACGCGGCTAATGGCAAGACATGACAATAACAAGCGCCATATCAAGCGCTTTCCAAATTGAAGCCAGACAAGGCTAATATATGCACACACACACACGCACACAAATACACACGCACAGACACACATGTCGAACGCCAGCAGCTCGGCATATTTGAGGCAGCTCACGCACGAGCCAACTAAGGCAGGCATGAGGAGGCGTGGCAGATAAACATGCCCGCCACATTGGCCATGGCACGTTGCTTTTTATGCCGTTAGCTTTGGCGCGACTGCGGCTTGTAACTGTAATCAAAGCACATGACATTGACAGTGGCGCCAAGCCAAGAGAAGAAGTGTTGCCTGCTTTTAGGCGGCGCGCGAAAGCAGAGCGAATTTAAAGGGCGCAGTAAGTTTCTTTAATTGGCAACCATCAAGGAAGCAAAAGTTTCGTATGCGGGCTCTTGAAACGTGTTTGCCATGTCTTTGATTCCCGTTTGTGTGCGGATGTGTGATGTGTGTGTGTGCGAGTGTGTGATGTTTGTGTGTTTGTGTGTGGTTCACTCACCCGTATGCGACGCATGGCCTGCACAATTTCGGCTCTCGTGTTGGGACGCGGCACCTCCTCCCAGCCCACGAACTGCAAAGAGAAGAAAGCGTAAGTTAGACATATAATTTGCAAATTCAAAACTAAAACAAACCGAAAAAAGGCAAAAGAAAAGGGAAAACAAGTTTAGTTTCAGGCAGCTGCAACCCAGGGCATTCCGTTTGGGTATTAGCAAATCTTTTGCAGCTCGTGTGCATTTGATTTTTCTATATGTATTTGTGACCAACTTTTGTGTCTGTTGCTAATGGCAGCCAGTGCCAAACAGCCTCGACACAGTAAGCGTGCCAATTAATTATTTTTAGTTGACAAATATTCTAAATTTAAAGCAAGAACTGAAACGAAGTGCACGCAAATGCTAGACTGTGCGCTGCTACCCTTTGGCCCAGAGTAGAGCAGGCCAAAAAAAGCACATCCACACAATTGTTAACAAATTGACGTCATTAATTTCATTTTCATTTCGCATTGCATTTTATGGCCGTCTGTCTGCGTGTCTGTGGGGGCACTTGAAGATTTTCCACTTGCACTTGCCACAAAGCGTGCGGGCCAACATTTTATGGCCGCCTCTACAAATTTATGGTCAAAATGCATGCATGATGCGACAAAACAAAAGAGAGCAAAGAACAGGCGCAAATGGCGAAATTATATTGAAAAATAAATTGCATTTTTCACGCGCAAATTATATACGTTTTTGCCAAGGATGACAAGTGCGTAGATATGGACCTAGATTTAAGCATTTTATTGCGGCGAGAACAACAATTTAAATGAAAGTGACATGGCCATAATAGAGGCAAAAGAGAGAGAGAGAGAGAGAGAGAGAGGCAGAATGCTTGCCAGCGATAAAAGTGTGCATAAAATGCCAGCCACGCCCACAAACAGGCAATAAAAAGAGATATTTATGGGCTAGCTTAGTGTAGTTTGAATGTCCCCATTGCCTGTCCCCTATACCCTGCATATCCTTGTCGAGCGACTCTTGTAAACATATCAAAGTCAAAGCCAGCAACATTTTGCTGCGCATTTTCTTGCACAGATGATGAATGTCGACTGTCTATATATAACATAATTATAGATCGTAACTGGGCCGGCGTGCGCCATATTCGTGTGATCAACACATTAACACCGGGCAGCCCCTGCTACCTACTCGTAACCTGGCCTAGTCTATGCTACCTGATTCCAGATGTCAGGCTAAATATAGCAGGGCGAATGTTTAAAATTCATAGAAAATAGATTTTGGCATATATTGGCAGAATTAATAATAAATTGCCAAAAATGAAATGCTTTCAAGACACATCCCCCGTTCGCCAGAAAATGTACAATTAATGCGGGCCAAATTATGATTTTACACATAAGTTCATTAGCATGAACCCACAAATTATGCCATTCTTTATTTATAGCTTGATTAAGATTCGTGAAATCGAAGGCAGAGAAAGAAATCGCTTTATCTAGAAGATAATTATGCATAGTTTAACTGCCCTGCTTTAAGTTGAAACAAGTAAGAGGTTATA
This sequence comes from Drosophila kanekoi, assembly GCA_037075305.1. Lineage (NCBI taxonomy): Eukaryota > Metazoa > Arthropoda > Insecta > Diptera > Drosophilidae > Drosophila > Drosophila kanekoi. Next base: position 5,143,237 of record JBAMCE010000141.1, on the reverse strand, counting down.
GTCGGGAGCTCTCGACTAGGGGATACTCTGAACCCTCTTCATCTAACACCAAATGCAGATATATATATACTAGACTATTCAAGAAGCTACATGTCCAGTTTGGTGACATTAGCTCTTATTATTGACTTATTTAGCGATTGCTTGGAAACGATCTGTGAAGGCATTAGGAGGACCCACAGCTTTCAAGTCTCTAGTCTCTAGCTCGTATAGGTTCTGAGATCCTTGCGTTCATACAGACAGACAGAAGGACATGGCTAGATCGACTCGGCTATTGATGCTGATCAAGAATATATACACTTTATGGGCTCGGAGATGCTTTCTTCTGCCTGTTACATACATTTACATTCTGCACAAAAGGGGTATATTGTACCCCTCTTACCCGTTTTGAATGTGTTCAGGGTACAACTAGCTCAAACTTTATAGCTAGTTAGCTAGAGATAGATCAGGTTTCGACACAATGTACCTCCGGCGTTTTGGCTCAGGGAGCGTTTATTGGCATCCTTTTTAAATGTGCTTGCAGCAAAAGTTTTTTAAATATATTAATTTGCATTTTGTTGGTATTAAAACCCCAGCTTGTTGTGCGCTTGTTCTCGCCACAAGCCGAATCCATTTAAATAAAGCGTTCCCAACACTTCGCATCAGACGAAATGAAAAGCAACTGCCAAAATGAAGGAGAAGAGGCAGATGCAGAAGCAGAAAAAGGAGAAGCTCCCACAAATATTTAGATTGCGCTTATCCTCTCCAGCTATACAAATCCTCGCGCAAATAAAAAGCAGCTCAGCTTTGGCCACGCCCACAACTCCCTTCGGCTGCTTTACATTTCTAGTGCTCGTCTTTTTTATGCCATCTACCATCTATGGCTATTCGCATCCTTTTTTTCACTTAAAAAACGTTTCGCTAGAGCGAATGCTATGCAAATAGCTGTAGGACTTTGTGCGTCGCTTCATTTAAATTCATTTGCTTTGATTAAAGCCCAAGCAAAAATGGCCAACTTTGGCATTAGTTTAACTTTGTTTTTACACACACACACACACACACACACACACACACACACACACACATATCTAGAAGTAGTCCAAAGGCAACCCAACGAATTGCTCACGGCTGAGTTCATAATTTAAGTAATAACAAATGTTGAAATTGTCGGCCCTCTGGCCCTTTACGACCCGCTCGGCAAATAGACGCGAAGACAATTTTGTGGGCGCATTATTTTTATTGATTTTACGGCTCGCTGAACCAGGTATATACCAGGTATATACACAGCGTCGATCTAGCTTTTGTTTATTTTAGAATACAACTCACGTTTTCGGTGCTTGGCCCTTTTCGATTTTTCTATTAAATTTTCAGTGGAAATTCTATTTGTGGATCATTTGTTTATTTGCGTACATTTAGCGTTTTGATGGAAATCAATTTTAAAAGAAATATACAAAAACGCACCGTAAACGAATAGTCAAAAGCCAAACAGACAAACGGCTGCTGTCTGTCTGCTCGGCTGTGACGTCGGTTGAAAATCGAAAATCGACAAAAAAAAAAACGAGATCCGATAAGAAGCAGGCAGCATTAATATTAATGCCACATAAAGTTGCACATTTGTCCAATTAAACAGCGCTTTAAGCCAGCCGAAAGCCTGACTAATATCATAATGTAATTAAATGCCAAGCCAAAGCCCAAACGTCAGCTGGCGTGCGCCTGTCGAGTGGGTGCACGGCTGCCGGCTGTTCGGCGAAGGGGAAGGAGAAGGGGGGCTGGGTGTGCGGCAAGCAACAGACAAACGCGTAGGCGGCACACGATAACCCGTGGGGCAACGGCAAACAGATTAGAACAGCTTAGTCTGGTCCAGCGAACCCCACAAAAAAAAAAGAAACCCAAAAAAAAGAAAGAATTGAAAAAATGTATTAAAAAAAAGAAGAAACGATTTCTATGTTATGTAAAAGCAAAATCGCTGCATAAAAAGGATTTAGATTTGGCTGGGGTTTTGGTTACGGTATCCGTTTCCGCTTCCGTTTCTGCTGCTCTTTCGCTGCGCCTCGGCCACGGCTAATGGCGCTGCAGGCCAAATGGAGGAACGCAGTCGCTCGGACAATGGGCAACAGCAGCTTTCCGCTATGTACATACATACATATATATATACAAGCATTTTGCAATGTTCTTTTATTTTCAGCCTTTAGCTACTTTTCAACAATGTAAAACATTTGTTTGTCCAGATTTTGCACAGCGCTGAACACATAATTTTTTATGCAAGCATGCTTATACACGTACTTACATATATATACATACATATATATACAGATTTAACGTTTTATTTTTCTTCGCGTTGTTTTACCCTTTGCTTGGCTGGCGCCAGTTTTGCCGCAGGACAACAAATTGTTGCCCATGTCGAGTGTACTTTAACTTTTTGAGCATATCAGGCGTAGACTTAACTGACTTTGCAAAATACAATTAAATTGAAAATGTATTTAAATGCAAACAAGATCGGGCCATAATACGCTTTAGAGCGGAAAGCATAAGAATTGACTTTATATTTAAGCAGGCAAATTTATAGAAGACATGTTATGAGATGATGAAATGAGTCGTTTTTTTATATTGAGTAAATATTTAATATTGCATGAGTATGCATTAAATATTTAAAAACTTGACAATTTGCTGTATGGAAGTGTATTAAACAATCGTAAATGCTTTTCACGTTCATATTTCGAGAACTGAAAGTCTGGCCAGTGCTGCCAATGCACATGCCTAACGATCCAGTTCAAAAATGTTGTTGCATACTTTCGGGCGGCGCCGATAAAAATTCACCACAAAGAGCGAAGCGAAACGCAATGAGAGCGATTTGTTCTCTTTGTGTGTCGCATAGCAACAACAACTACAACAACAACAACAACGAAGCAATGCTGTTCACATGTGAACAAAACATGGTAATTAATTAACAAACAAAAAAAAAGGAATGCATAAAAACAATGAAAATATAAACGAAAATAGATCATTATTTATAAGAGCAGTAAATTTGTTGGCGCTGTTTATTGAAACATTAAATTGAACACTTTGCGGTGGCAAAATGTTATGTGCAGCAGCCGAGCCAATTCTTAAATATTTCTTTATTTTGGTAACTGCACGCAGTTAATGCCTTTTATGCCGGGCAATAAATGTATAATGTTGAACAACAGCCCCTTTTTTTAAGACACATTTTGGCGGCAATGAAAAGTTGCGTTTGGCATCCAGTGGGCGCTTAATAAAGCTCAACATGCGGGATGCTTCGCTTTAGTGCGTTGAGGCATAAAAAATGCAGAACGGAAAAGCATTTAACAAATGAAAATCAAGAGCGCAAAAGTTAAAAGTGACACGAGCTGCCTTTCTAACCTACCCCGAATGCCAAGCAGCAGCCGTGGAATTTCCGCTAATAATGTTAATTCCATTGCCACCAGCAACCGTGCCGCACCGCGCTGGCCGTTACAGCCCCCTCCCCGCCGCCGTACGCAACCGCCGCAGATAATCAGCGTGTGGCGCACCGAGGTCCTCCTCCGCCTTCCACCTTGTGCTGCCTTCTCCTGTTTTTTGTTTTGCTTTCATCTTGAGTTTAGTTTTGTGCTGCGCTTCCTTCCTTCCTGTGCGTTGTTTTTGCTTTGTTGCGCAACAGCGCAAGTTAGCTTCCTGCAGAAGAAGCAGCAGCAGCGTCAACCACCTGCCAGCTAAACGCCCACAACTGCCACCCACAGCCTCCCGCTGCCGGCATTATTATATTTCAGCTGCCAACTTAATGATAGCGCGCATAAAAGTTTCGACCGCCATTTGCGGCTGGCTTTTTATGCTGTGCATAACTTTAGGCGCTTTGCAGTGCGTTTAATTTAAAACAATTATTTGCGCAGCTCGCCCGCTGCCTGACTGACTGACGGACTGACTGACGGACGGACTGACGGACTGTAAGTGGCCGAGTGGCCCGAAGCAGTTCCATCTAAAATAGCTCGTCTAGAACAATCAACAGACACATATCAACAGTTTGGCCTGCTCATTAAATGTGGCCTTAACATAAAACGCAGTTTGCATTTCTCCTCCTTTGCTTCTTCTTGTTGTTGGGTTTATTGTTACTCAAATTGCAGTTGAAAATGTTTGTGTTTACGCCCTACTGCAATTATTTTCCGGCAAAAAGAAAAACACAATAATTTGATGTTGTAGTTTGCTGCAGCTGAATAGCAGCCAGCGGGATGCAAACCAAAAAAAATTAAAGTGTTTGGCTCAAACTAACTGCCAACAAATGCTGTTAAGTAGCGCAATAAATCAACTTGGCCAGAACCGGAGCACAGCCCGAGTATTCTGTGTGTGTGTGTGTGTCCACTCTTAAGTGCCATGAAATGAGTTGCCTTTGCAGCAGGGCCACAAACACGAACTTCAGTTAAGTGCTGGCTTAAAATAAACAACTGAATTTCAGGTGCCAAGCTAGTTAAACTTGGCCAAGTTTTTGGATTTCTCCAGCAGCAGCAGCAGCAGCAACAGAAGTTTTGTCTTGGGTGGCATAAAAAGTGCCTGGCGGCACACTTAAACCTTTGGCTCATAAAACAGACAGAATCCCCAAAAGGGAGTAGTCTTTTCTTTAATCCTAAGCTTTCTATGCCTTTCCACAATTTGCATAAGTTGCAACAGGTTTGCAGCAATTCGCCGCTTTGATTGACTTTGAGTCAAAGACTTCATTTACCAAAGCCTAGCCCCGAGTTAAGCACGTAATATGCCGTTTCCGGCTCAGGAAAGTGAGACTCCAAAGCGAACTCTGCTGACACACTTTAAAAAGACATACACAACAATTACGACTTCACATAATAGTAATAAGCGATCGTAAAGTCAGTGGAAAGAATACCAACGCCTAGCGATAAGCAATCATAAAAGTTACACACACACACACACACATTTCGTTTTAATTGTATGCGTTGCATTCTTTGTTTGTTCTCTGTTGAAACTTTCGCTGGCTGTCTCTGGACTTCATTAGTTCGCCCTGCACAATTGTTGGTGTCAAGTTTTATTAGCTCTACGACAAGGTTCAATGCACGCCACAAACACATCTATATCTATTTATAATGCATATTACGCCCCTATCAATTTATAAATCAAATTGAAAAGCTAAAGAAAAGTAAAAGTTAACAACGGCCGCGGCTGCTGTTCAGCAATGACCCACATATTGCCCTACACATCTTTTCCCTACTACGAATTCTTTTATGAAAACCCATTTTTCGGTTTGTAAGCATTATGCAAATGCAGCTGCAACAACAGTTTTCTATATACAAATGCCACATGAGATTAGAAACGAGACAATGCAGAGGGGAACGGGTGGGGGGAGTTGGTGCAGAGGAAAAGTGTTGCTCATGATGCTTATGTGGGCGTTGGTTTTGATTAGATCAAAGCGCTGCCCGAAGACAATGCACTCGCCTTCATTGAGTGGCAGAACTGGCCATAAAGCAATTAAATTAGCTGCTTGAAAACGGGGGGATGGCAGGGGTGGCAAAATCAATAAGCTGGCTGGCCTTAAGCTCAGAAATAGGACTACAACAAAGAGTCTTGGAGCTGGAGCACAAGGACCGCCCGCAGGAGCAATACAAAAAGCGACAAAGCGCATAAAAGTTGAGTAGCCAGCAACAAAAACAACAACAACAACAACAACAACAACAACAGCAACAATAACAACAGTAAACAAGCAGAAAATCAATTGAAGTACTTAAGCAAACAATGGGCCAAAAGTACTACAAGCAAGCTCTTATACAAAATGAAAGCCGGCCCGCATCGCCTCGCCCCGCCGCCCACAATCAGCACGCACACAAAGCAAAAGAATACGCAGAGCACAAGCTGTTGGCCCAAAACAAGTGGCGTCTAATTTAGCACTGGGCGATTATTTAGATATCAGCAGAGGCAACAACAATGCCAATTACAACAATAAGCTGGCAATTTTTTAAAAGGCACAGCGTGCATGTAGAAGAGAGAGAGAGAGCGAGAGAGAGAGAGAGAGCGAGATAGAGAGAGGCGGAGGCATACGTCAATTAAAATAAATAAATTGCGTGGCAAACGGGGCGTATGAGCAGCGTGGCAAACTAAACGACCGGAAGCATTTAATTAGCGGCTTTAATAATTCAATCATCTGCAGCTCTATCACAACAGCCTCTCCCCCCCCCCCTCCCCTGCCACCCCTCCTTGCTTTCATGTGCGTGTGTGTAATTCGACCCGCTAATTTTTTGTACAATTTTACCCGAAAATATTCGAGCGTCAATTTCACACATAAGCGTTAAACAGTTTTAAATGGCTTCGATTAAAAATGATTTTAATTGAATTTTCTTTTTTGCCGTTTTTCACTTTATTGCTCTCTGGTCACACGCACATTTATGGGTGGCGGCTGTTGTAAGCCTAAGTAATGGGGCGCCTAATGTGCTGTGGCTGCCTATTGAAACAAGCTTGCGGTTTCCACAATGGGGGTTGGGTCTATTTTGAGTGGGGTTGTTAGCTTGTTTTGTGGTTCTGTTTGCACAGCCAGCGGGTTGCCAGGCTGCAATCGTATAGACTGTTTGGGTTCTTAGGGTTTAATGAACTCTGGTTAATTATGTTTGGGAACAGTTTTCGAGGGCTTAACTTACCCCCCAAGTGGGCATGTCGGTCACGGCATGCCCGGGCAACTTAGCTTACCTGCAATGAAGAGAACGGTTTTAGAAATTAGTAAGGTTTTCGGTTATGGAAATTAGTGCTGGGAAATGAACGAGTGTGGCACAATCGATAGACTTGATCGATAGATCAATTGTCGATAACGATATCTTTATAAATGTTACCTTAAGGTATTGTTCCTTCGTTCGCTAGTTTCGATCAGTTTGAACTATTTTCATTTGAAATATATTCATAATTTGGCCAGCAGTAGATGCCGTTACCATTTTTGACTACGTACACTAAGGTATCATTAGGTACTATTTTTTGACATTTTCCAACACATTTTCCATGCTTTGCTTTCTCATGTCTCGACTGCTGGCTTGCTAAAGCGTTAAAATTGCGAATACCTGCGTGACGTAAATGGAAAAATGCAATGCAATAAATTTAGCAGGCAGGCAAGGAGACAGCAGCAACAGCATCAGCAGCAGCAGCAGCATCAGCAGCAGCAGCATAGGAAAATAAACAACGGCAAGCACTGCAAATAGCCGCCGTTTCAGTTGGCAGAGTGTTTGCTGGAACTTGTCGCTGTTTAATGAAAAAAACACAGCAGGCCAAAAGCAAAAACTAGGCTTGGCCAGAGCCACAGTCAAAGCCAGAGTCAAAGCCAAAGCAGTGACCATTGATGCCTGAGAACACACAGACGCACTCGATCGCCAGACAGACAGCCAGACAGGCAGACGGCCAGATAGACAGACAGGCAGACAGGCAGACGGGAGAGATAGACGGGCCAAAGTCATCAAAGCCAGCGCCAAATGTTGGCAATTGCGAAACTCAAATATGGCCATGTACGAGTTTGTTAGGCCCATTGGCTGCATTCGCCGCATCTCTTGTAGCTGCGTGCGTCTTGATGCCAATTTCCTTTAGTCTGCCTTTGGCCCCGCCGCCACCTTCACCTGAACATTTCTGGACATGACAAGCTGCGTTTTGATGCTGCTGCCAACTGGTGGCTGATCTGTGCCTGGTCTCAGCTATGTACATATGTTTCCCTCTCTCTCTTGGTTTTTTTTTTTCTAGGCCCGCATTTCACTTCGTTGCGCTTAAAGGCGTTAGTGAAATTTTGCCACATTTAACACTCAAACTCGACGACAACAGTTTGTGGCATCAGCATCAGGCGATGCGAGCAATTTGTAGCTTAGCTCAGGCTCATAGCCTAAATGACGGCATCCGGCGTGACAGCCGTGAGAGCTCATCGCCATAGATGAAGTAATTTCATGCAATTTGCGATAAGATCCAGAAAGGGGCGGCGAGGCGGAAGGAGGCAGCAACTGCTAAGCTCTAATTATATTCAATTGCAACTAGTTGCAAGCCGCAAGAACAAGTGCAAAACTCATTTGGGCCAAAACGAAAGCTAACTGTCGCTATGCTCTTGCGGAGGGTATTGTGAATATGTCGTGAAATGTGTAACGCATGAAAGCTGGCATCGTACTCGTGATCGGTAATAATAGCCAAAGCAATTCCCTTTTTGTTGTTGGGATTACATGGAATCGGAACCGGACAGATCGAATCCTTTATATCACATGGGTATGTGGCGGGTGCTAATAGAAACTTTTGGTAGAAACTCAAGTTCTTGAATGGAAAACTTATTTGCTTATAAAGATATCTATCTTTACTAATCTCTTTAACTATCTTTTAAGTCGTTGGTCATATGGCTACTAGGGTATTTAATCTTCGTTGAGCCGAGGATAGTCCATATTTCTCTTTTCTTTTTTGATTAGACAACCACATCGCATGCTGGTTTTCGTTGTTGTTGTTGTTGTTGTTGTTGTTGTGGTTGCCATTGTTGTTGCGTAAATGGAACAAAAGACTGCAACTGCGCTGTGGCTGGCAACCATTGGCACAGTAAATATAATTACAAACGACAGCTGGCACACATTTGAGCCAAAGCATACAACATCGATAGCGCTGGCAAGGCACACGATTGCCAGCTCGCAACAGGATAATGCACACAGGACACGTGCAGCTGAGGCAATCGGCTTGTTAACGCAACTCCCGCACACACACACACGCACACACACACACACACTCATGTCAAATATATGCATAAGAATGCAGATTACCCATATGAATATGTTAAGTGAGCGACGCCTGGCGTACGCTGCGTATGAACAATATGCAATCTCGACAGGCAGGCGACGTGGCATGCTGCGTGTGGCAAGCAAACTGCTGCAACATTCTAATGGACAACATGTTGAAATGGCATGCAGGTATTTGCACTCGAAGCGCAATTAATTGTGATTGACTTGAACAGCCCAGCGAGAAAGAAAGTTGAACATCCAAAATCTATGACAAATGGCTGACAGTTGGCCTTATACGGACACAGAGATAGGGAGAGAGTGGGAGAGAGGTGTAGAGAAATGTGGAAATACAGCGGGTATTTCATCAAAAAGCTGACAGCAGCAAAGGTTGTTGTTGCCCAAGTTCCAAAGTCTTCGCAGGCTCTGTCCAAATGGCCTATTGAAGTTTTCAACAGTAAGCGTAAAAAGCATTGGCCATATATCTATGTCACAGCTTGGGAAAACTAATTTGCAGTTATCAAAACTTTCCCTGACACCCAGCATATAAAAACTTGGTGCAGCCGGCAAGAATTTATGCTGAAATTCTTACGGCTCATTGGCAGCGAGCGTATTTCATAATGTGCTAAATTATGCATAGACTTTAATTAAATGGAAAAACCTTTTTTTTGTTTGGGTGGAAATCGATAGACGACACACCCTGCACACGAAGCGTGCGACACGTGCGGCCGGAAATGTTGGACAACATTTGCTTAGCCCATAAAAAGCAAATGTTCAGCATAAGAAGTTGGGGCCTCGTTTAATGACACACGCAACGCAACGCAATGGCATTGAAATTTTAATAACAAATGGGTGTGGCAACAGAACAGTTATACAAGAAACAAGAGAAACAAGCAAAAGAACAGTCCGTCCAAGCGACATGCATATGTCACAGAGCTACAACGCGGCGTATGAGTGATGCGTGCGTAATGCGACTTTCCCGAAGTGAAAATCATAAGCTGCAAGGCACAAATGAGAGCAGAAAACAAAAAACAATATCTGAAACGAGGCCACGCACATTATATAGCAATTTGTGAGGTTGCAGCCGCCACTTTGGCAAAAACTACGCTCGACTTTCGCACAAAATTAAACCAATTTGCTGATTGGCAGCAAGTTTTTTTTGTTGTTGTTGTTGTTGTTTTAGTTTGCCGCACGCACAATTTCTATGCCAATGTATTTGCGCCCAATAAGGACATTTCAACAATTAATGTGCTCAATGTGCGCTTTTTTTGTAGTTTTGTGGCAAAGTCAATGTCAAGGTGTCGTCGAGGCGGCGTTCGCCTTATTTACAATGAATGCATTTGTGCCATGCATTGTTGGCATTGTTTATTTGTTATTGTTGCTGTTGTTGTTGTTGTTGTTGGTGATTTGCTATTTGATTTGCTGAATGTTTATTGCTGCTGCCGCTCATTAATTATTTATTGTACATACCACACGCTGTGAGTCATTGCGAAAATTGCTCATTACTTGAATTATTTGTGCGAAATTTCTAGCAAATTGCATCTAGCTCTATGGCATTTATCAACACTGGCCCCCAATTCCAGAATACGTTAACAATTTCGTTTCGGTCTCGGTTTCAGTCTCAAAGTGCAACAAAGTTTTGCTACTAATTCAATTGTTCTCTAACATGAACTAAATTGCTTAAAAGCTACTGAAATGGCACTTTCATTAAACGTTGGCAGTTTTTTAATTAAATTTTGTCAATCTATGTTGGGGACGCAGCACCTCCCCTCCCTCCCCCCTCTGACCCTCCTGCAGCGCTCATTTCCCCTCTATTCCTTCTCCAGCACCGTTCGGTCCAGTCTTTTTCAGTCTTTTAATTGATAAAATTGATTAAAATGTTACTTAACATTCGCCCCAACTGACATTTATCTTAATTGCCGCCTCGCCGGCAGACACTTCAAACAGCTTGAGTGCTCAATTAAATAATGGCCATTTCAATATTGTTTTAGACATGAAACTCATGCTATTGACATGCCAAAAATAAATGTAACAACTTAAATTTCAAAATACATATACATCAGAGTCAAGCAAATATCGTTACGCTCATTAACTTTCAAATAAGGAATTTAAGCAAACGTTATATTGCAGATATTTACAGAAAGGGAGAAATAATTGAAACAAACAACATTTATGTATCCTTGGGCTGTTCTTAGTAGCAATATAAAGTGTAATAAATGTGAAACTTTCAATTAGCATTTCGTATATCCATTTCATTGGCACTCTCCAACCATCAGCTGCAACTGACACAACAGCTGATCTCGCAGCACATGGCACGCCATGTGATATTAAGCCCACCCGGAAACGTATTCCGCAACACATTTTCATGTCACTTCAAACATTGCTCATACGCACCGTTTGCTGTCCGCCTTTAACCACAATTTCCACGCGTCTATTTTTATTTATAAAACATCTACACATGTATATAAGCGAATGCTCACAAAATGTTGATTTACTATGGATAGGGAAAAGCTAGATAGAGTAAAGCTCGTGCGCTTGCTGCTTCGCGAAAATCCTTCAGTTTCGCAGTTCTGTTTGTTATTATTTATTTATGTCTTGTGCCATTGAGCGACTGTTGACACGACAGGCACGCCCCCTCCATGTGTCACCTTCATGTCGTTCGGTCCACCCATGTATTCAGCATTTTGTTGTTGTCATTTAAATAAAATTTAATGTGCGTTTGTTGCGTCAAGAGATAATTCTGTTTTTTTGCTGTTTTGTGCTTCTTTCATATTTGAGAGATTTCATTTGTAAGACATCAAATGTGATTTATGTGGCGGGCATGTAATAAGCATCTAGCATGGCGTATGCGCAATATTTCGACAACAGGCATCCGCTGCCAAGCCTTGGCCTGGCTCTGCGGCTGCTTCTGCTTCTTCTTCTGTTTAAAGCACTTGGCTTACAAGCACTTTGAAATTTGTCCTCTGGCCTACGACCTGCCTCATTTCGAGTGCTTCCTGTGCAATTTCCACACACTGCATTGCACTTGACACGTTTAGGCAGGGGCTCAGAGACCAAAACGTGTTCGGCTTCTCTTCAATGCGGCAGAGCAAAAGAATCCTCTTGGCCCTGCTGCCTGCTGTGTATGTGTTTGGCATTTTTATGGACTGCAGCGGTATTATTGTGGCCAGCGGCACTTATTGACTTTACAAATGGAATTTGCTCAACCGCACTCAACTCATTTAACTAATCAAAAGCAATTTTAATCAAAGAAATGCCACGCCCCAGGGCGCAGATAGCAGACCGACTGGGCCAAAAGCAATTAAAGCCACGTGCAAAACTTTGTTGCTGAAGGTTAAGTAAAAGTTGCCTAGGTGCCGGAACCCAGGCAAAAGATATAACCGAAAGGATGAATAGCTGCTAGTTTTCTTCTTCTTCTTTTCTTCCTTTTTTATTTGTAGCTTGGCTTGGCTAAAGATCAGAGCAGCGTATTTGCCTTTGCTTAGGCGGAGCGAGCCGCAGCCAGCGACAAGTGGCTGAGTAAAGGAGTCGAAGGATGCGCGCTTAAGCAAACTTAATTAATAAACGGCAGACAAGTTCCTCTTCCTCTTCTTGTTGTAGTTCCCTTGCCAAAGCTGACTGCAAGCTGTGTCCTGAAGGGTATATGCGTGCGCGAGTGTGTGCGTGTGTGTGTGTGTGTGTGCAATGAATCGAAACTCATTAAAAAGTTTCGCTGTGGTTTCACTTGACTTCGATGGCAGCGGCAACAGCTGCCTAGCGGAAGTGGCGCACCCTTATAAAAACACACACACACACACACACACACACACACACACACACACACATAGACACACACGCAGACACGCGTTTAATACGTCAAGACATGGGCACATATTGTGCTGACAAATAAATTTGAATAATTAAAAGGCGCACAAAGGAAACAGTTGTCCTTTTTGTGTGAGTAGCTTCCCACTTTTACCCCGCATGCCAAGCTGTTGGCACTCATTATGCTCCCAGGCAAGTGCCATTTAAATGTGCTTCATTATTTTCATTTAGGCACTGGCCAAGCCCGAGTCGAAACAAAAGCCAGACAAATAAAGCAAAAAGATAAGCAGCAAGCAAAAGTGAGAGAGAGTGGGCTGCTGGGAGAGGGAGAGGGAGAGGAGTTGGGCCGTGCACTGCCAAGATATTATCCAAGCAGGCGACAGCTTGACAAACTAATGGCAAACAATGAAGTGCCCAGCAGATAGGGACTAGAGTCTGCTCGGCTCAAGTGCTGGCAACTAGATATGGCAAAAAGAAAACAAAACAGCTCTGCCATAGACACACAGTCGAGCCAGCCAGGCCCAAGAAACTGGCCTAGAGGCGAGTTGGCTGAGCTCATTAAAAAACCAAAGAGAGAATTGCAAGTGTTGTTTTGGCTCCACAAGTGCCAAAGTCAGAATTTTAATTTGCCAAACTGAGAAAACACTAAAAACCTGACAACAAGAGCGACCGCCGCCACGTCTTCTCCTGAGGCCAAAACATGGCCAACATGGAGTTGAGTTTGTTAGTAGTCCTTCGCCCAGCCGCCAAGTGTTTCGCTGCGTGTGAATGTGTGTGCTTGTGAGTGGGTGTTTGCATAATCATTTTCGAGTGCCTAAGCCAGGCCCAGCTACCATGCAGGCCGTCTGTTGCCAGCCAACATGGGCTGCACAGCACAGCACAAAATTGAGACGCAGGACACACACACACACACACACACACACACAGACAGACTGGGGCAAGGACACGCATGAGCGACTGCTTAACGCTTTATAAACTTTAACGTTTGTAGGATGCGTGTATGGCCCATTATTTATGGGCGGCCATTCGCCATGGCTGAGATGAAGCTTACAGAAATGCCGATGTATTGAAATTGTTGCCAAAACAATGCTTTAAGAAAATAGGCTAAATAATTGGCAGCTAATTGAAAAGCTTTCGGCAGCCGCAACGCGTAGAACGAGAGGTCAAAAAAATATTACGTATACGCCGCTTGGTTGTGCGCTGGCTTTTGATATTTTACAATTAGGCGGCAATCGACGGCATTATTAATTTGCCTTTGGCTTTCAATTAAGCAATTAGGCGGTCATAGGCCATGGCCACGCCCACGCCGCCAACAAGCCCGCACATTTGTGGGCGCATCTGGGTAGAAGTTAAGTAGAAAGTATGCGAACCGCAGCGAACAATGAGAGAGAGAGAGAGAGAGAGAGAGAGAGGGAGACGTAATATGCATAAAAGTAAAAGAAAATTAGGCCATTTATGAGCTGAGTTTTTGGGCTTTTGGGTTTTGTGTGCTGTGTGCTGCACAACGCGGCGTATGCGCTATTTTTTACATTTTACGACTTCACGATTGGCAGCAAGCGGCAAATGCCAAAATGCCAAACGTTTTATGCTAATTTTCACACAAACACCAAGCAGCAGACAGCATCAAGTGGAAAACTTTCACAGTCTCGACTGTCGGAAAATGTTTATTTAGAATTCGGCCGTCCGTTATTTATGGCCCAATAACTTTTAACTTCACATGCGGCCCCCGGCATGCAAATTAGTTGGCTCATTTGCTCGCTGGCCACGTACAAAGTTCAAATAAATTCAATTGAGAATTCCTAAGTGGGGTGTCGTATACGACTCCAGATGTGCCAAATCCTCGCGGAATGTCTATAAAAACCACAGCAGCAACATGTGTTTAATTAATGTCCAAATAATTGACAGCCAAATCGCTTATTAAGTTCCAATCTGGGCGCCTTTTTCTTTTATTATAAATATTTTTCATCTATATGCAGCTGAAGTATAGCCAAAGATTTGTTGAAAATTAATTAGAAAATATTTAAGAACAGCAAACAACCAAAGGGGCTTGTGCTTGTCATCAAAGCAGCCAGTGTTTTATGTATTTGTATATCTATGTTCATATGTGTACGTATTCAGATATAAGCTACTTATGACATCATGATTATTAGCTGATATTTTGGTTCAGGAAAATCTAATTAATTTTCTAGCCATGCCATCACTTTGTTGTCTCTACGTCCACACAAACTATGGATTTCAAGCAAAACAAATTAGTCCAGAGCAAACTATTGCCTTTACGCTGTACACACAGTTATCCATCACAACCGGTGCCCTTCTATGTGATTCTCATGAATACAGATTTTGAGATGGGATATTGAGAGTGTGGGTGAGGTAGAACTAATTAGAAAATAATTGATAGAGAGCAAGAAATCGGTAATAATTGAAAAGGGAAATTCACAAAGAGCAAATTATAAAGAGAGATAGAGAGCGAGACAAGTGGGAGGGTAAGAGTAAGAGGGAGAGACAAATCTTTCTATGCGTATTGTAAACGAAATCATGCATGTCTCTCACTTGTTTAGTTGCTGATTCCAAACATTCAACACAGTGTGTCTAAACAGCTTCAGGTTAATCAAAAAAGAGTTGTTAACTTTCACAAAAGCAGGCAGCATAATAAGCTCTACGCATCAATTAAATACTTAATTAAATTGTCTAAGCGCTTGAGGTGAAGCGAGTGCGCTCACAGGCGACCCAAGCTGCATGGCGGCAGTGTCAGAGGTCGCGTTGCAGTTGCAGTTGCAGATGCAGTGAATGCCTGGCCCATAATTGCACTTGACAGTGGCAGCCAAAGCAAACGACCAGAACTGCAACAGCAACAAGTACAACAACAAGCTACAGTAGCTGACAGTCAAAGCAAATGCCACAAAGCGTGCGCTCCGATAAGAAGCAAAACAAAAAAGACGCCAACTGCATGTGGCTGCTACCAACAGCAGTTGCAGCAACAACAAATGCAACTGCAACTGCCGCAAACTGAAAACTGCAAACTGTGAAAGATTGCATAGCTAAATGACTTCAATTGCATTCAATGCCTGTCGCTGATTAAACTGGGAGCTCGGTGCTCGGCGCTGGGCGCTTTGATGACGGCTCACAGATAATTTTCAATTTTTCTTTTTTTTATTCAGTTTTCCATTTTTGCTTATCCATAAGCTTGAAACGTGAGCGGCAGTTAACGAGCTATTTTTGCTGCTACCCTTTAAGATCTGCGCATTGGCGAAATTGGCATAAAAAGATTGCAGACAATCGATTCTTGTCATTATAAACAAAAAACCAGCAAAAAAAATAGCTAGTTTTATTTGCTGCAACAATTGTTTTTCCTACTGATTTCAAACAAAGGGCATGCTCAAGTTGGTATTCAGCGGCAAATCAAGTGGGTATAAAAAGTTTTCTTTGTGCCAAAGTATTGCAGAGGGGTTCTTAGCGAATAAATAGTCTAAGGGGATTACAGATTGGAGTCTTAGATAAAAGCTAGGGCAGTTCTCGTTAAGAATCTTGGGTAAAGGTCATAGAAACAAGTGCAATATATGAACTGAAGATAAGCTGGGATTGATATGCAGTAATATAAATGGATTGGAAAGAGTTTACCGGGCAAGGCTATTTTAGTTGAAATATCTTGGGTAAAGCTTGCAAAAGTAAGATTAAGCTGACAGTTGATAGCTTTAAGAACGCTTTATGAAAGACGCAAAAATAACTTGAGTTCTTGGTTCTTTTACACCAATTATGAATGTCTCTCCCTTATGAATGTGTCTCGATTATTGCATTGTTCAATTTAAAGCTAATTCTAACATCTGGCAGCCGCAGGACCCATTAAGGGTGTGTACACTTCGGCTTGCCCAAATTGGTTTTGTTTGTTCTGCGCAGTTTTGTTTACTATTTGGCCAGGGCCAAGCCCAATATTGCCAACGGCAGCTGTCAGCGTCCATTGGCAGCACAACAGACAGCCTGGGAAAGGGTCTCGCGGCCTGCCGGGGCTGCTGGGAGTGTGCCACATACGAGCTAACGTGCAGCAGCTGCCGTTGCAACTTCCGCAATGCTGCGCTTCGCTAGACACCAACAACACGAGTAGCAGCAGCGACAGCAGCAGCGGCAACAACAACAACATTTTGTGCACAATTTGCGTGCGTTACCCATTTGCCAAACTGGAAGAGCAGCGTCCAAAGTGGGTGAGAGCTGCCACCGTTGCGGTTTCATGCGCCTGCGCAACTGGCTGACTCATGGCAAATGCACATGTGAGCCGCAGCTGCGCCAGGTGAAAAGCGCCTGCCTCCGATTGCGAAATGCCAGCCAAATTGGTGTAGCAGCAAACACAGCCACCGCATTGACTGCAAATTGTGTAATAAGTAGATAATAAATGAGCAGAGTAGAGCATGTGCCGCATTTATGCCCCATTGAGCAATTGCCAATCAAGTGAGTCATTTCTGAAGCACAGCTACTCAGAACAAGATACCCAGCCCAAGCTATATGTGCCCACTGCGACCCACTAATGGCCACTTAAGCCATGACGACCAACATTAATATCGTACTTGACACACATTGAACGTCAGAGATTGGCGCATCCGAACATGAGGATTCGCTGAGATTTGCGTGGGCGGCTCTTTAAAGGAATTGAGCAGAGCTCAACTGCGGGGCTTAGATAAGTAAATGCCTTTGCTTCTCTCCACTTCTCTAAGCCTGCAAATTTGTTCTGCATTTAAATTCAATTCACTTAACTTTCTTTTCTTGTTTAATAACTATCTATACATAACCTTTGGGCTTTGCTCTCAGGGCGCACATATTCAAATTTCCGAAGCACTCGTAAAACTGTCTAGCATAACGAATAACACCTGTACAGGCTGTACAGCTGTAACGATGCCATAAACATATTTGGCCGATAATTTGCAATGAACATGATAATAATGCTTGAGGCAAAGTCGAAACCCATTAAAGATAATCCGGCGTAATGTGCACAGCATTCGAGCCACAAATATTTTATTGGCCATTATTATTGTTTTTATTGAACTTTTTATGAACAAATGCGGCAGAAACAGCAGAGATAGTAAAGGGAGAGCTCGAGACGAGTCCGTTTGCCACAACATTAAAAATATATACGTATATGCATATTTGAACAATAATATTGCAATATGATGCACGGGTTGTTTGTTTACATGGGGCCAGTGCCGTGTTGTGGAGCATGCATTTGGGAGTCGTTGTTTTAATCAAGCGTCCGCAGACCGTTAAACAAATTGTTTGCCATGGCAGGGCGTATCCCGAACTGCGTTAAATGCAACAAAAGTGTTGCACATCAAGATCTGGCGGCGTTGCAGCGTGTTAATTTTTGCCATGTAAACCAGACAAATCCAAACAGTTCGAAGATGGCGCAATGCCAATGACTAAATCTGTTGCCGGAAAATATCTATCTGGCCGTGGCTATCTATGAAAATTGCAAATGTTTATCAGAAAATTAACGGCCAAATTGAACTTTGTGCAAAAGGTTAAGCAAACACGTAGAGCACGCCAAAACGAAATGTCTTGTGTGTGCGGAAATAGCAAATTTCAGATTTTAAAGCGTCTTAAAGTCGACGGAGATGACAGCCAACTTCGGCGGGGATGTATGAAATTCAAAAGCAATCCTGACAATGACATATACAAAGCCCAGAGTCTGCTCGCTCCAAAGGACACTTGAGTTTTTATTTGCATTTTATGACTCATTTTTCACGCCTCCTTGTGCCGCCCTGCGTCGTCTGGCTGTGTCAGTTGTGTGGGCTGATAAAAGCCAGCGCCCAGGACCCAATTGTACGCCGCATAATCCTTTTCGGGTTGTCCTTTTCGGCGCTGCCTGCAAAGTTGAACCAATAATTTATATAGCAAAATGGGTTTGGCACAGACTCAACCCAGCCCCACGAGCACAAAAATGCCAGATAATTGAAATTGATATATGAAGAGGCGGTTTCTTCTTGGTTCTTGGGCCGATTCTTTGTCCCTTTTTGCCTTGCATGTGCCGCTTAGATAAACAAAACAAAGCAACAGCACACACAGAGCGGAAACATTGCGTATACGCCACCGACACAGACGCCGTGCCATATGAAAATTCATAATTTTGCGTACGCACACCAAATGGAAAATGGGTAAACACAACAAATGCGAAAAATTACACACACTCACACACGCTCACACAGCACGTGGAACGCGGGCAGATGAGAGTCCGCGCCCGCTTTTTATATGTTTTTCAATATTTTCTTTATGCGCCATATTTTTTATGTGAATATGTATATGTATATAATACATATGTGCTTGAAATATTCATATTTTTTGTTTTTCAACCAATTGGAACAGAAGCGACTCACCTTCACCTTAATTTTTCGTCTTAATGTAAATATTAATTAATTGTGCAATACACAATAATAGCGAAAGGCAAAAGAAAACAACAAAAAATGCTCATAAATAAAAAGAAGAATTTTGTAATACGCCGAACCGAACTAATAAAGGAACAAATTGGTTTAGGCAGCGGGTGGCAAATCATTCAATTGAATTTATGCTCATGTCCGTATTCAAAATACCATCAACATAAAATTCGAAAATTTTATGGCATCGGCAGGAAATTGATTTCGGATCATCATAAATTGGCGTGCGTATCAAGTAATGGAGAAAAGGTGACACGAAATGTTGCCAGAAGGCAACAAATTCCTTAAGAATATTGTTTCGGCAACAAACTTTTCAATTTCAATCAAAATATTTCAATGATATTTTAAGTCCACACTCAAAATAAACTGTAAATTTAGCCACAAATAAATAAGACAAATAGACAGGAAACTTTTGTTGCCAAGAGCCATCTATGACAAAAACCGAGACCTAAATAATTGATGTGCAAAGTGTGGAAATGCGCGTCAAAAATAAAAATATAAAAAAAAAAACGGAAACTTGTGCGGGAAACATAAATCGAATCGAACTTGAGGGCCTGCTCAATAAATATTTGATAGAGCCAACTCGAGGCAAGCGCTGCAAAACAAAAGTTAAGTATACGTCATGTTGCCGGGTAGGAAAAACAAAAAAATATATATAAAAATGAAAATGCGCTAAAAAAAACACGGCGCCAGGCCGAGTGCGTGAGAGCGAATAATTTATACACCTTTTGAAAGATTTATGCGGCATGGCCCGCAAGGAGGCTGCTAACCAATTTTCGTATAGCGCGAAATCAAAGCGTGAAATTCAATTAATCTAAGCAGCCAAAAGTCAGAGCAGGAGGCAGGCGGCAGGCGGCAGGGGAGTCGCGGCTCGGCTTTGGCTGCGATTGTGAAATTCGTGTGTGTGTGAGAGAGCGAGATTTGTGCAGGCTGTGGCATAAATATATTTATAAGTGGCGTCCTGTCCGATACTTCTCATAAATAATGTCTTCAATGACAGCCTCACACACTCACAGACACACACACATGTGAGTCACACTCGTTATTTGAGCCTGCGACGCAGATGAATCAGTTGGGCTGACACAGCAGAAAAAAGGCCAACTCAAAAGAGAACTACAGGCAGTCTTTAAGACTGTTATCTGCCCGGTTTGTGTATCTTATTTGGGTTAGCCAGCCAAGCATATCGTATATACACATGTGTGTGTGTGTGTGTGCGTGTGTGTGTGTAGCCATGCTAACGGTACACACCGAAAAAAGAGGCACAAACAAAGCGAGCAACTGCGAAAGCATAACAAAAGTGCAAAAGTTTGTGTATTTCTTGTTTTCATTTATGGAAAATGCAAATAACAACGTGCAACAACAAACAACACGTGCACAAAGACACAAGGAGCCTGTGTGCTGTAGTGAGGGCCACTGTTGCACACATGACACGCCCCCGCCGCAGCCGCCGCCACCGCCCCCAGTCATGGCACAGTCGATGCAAATTGTTTAGCTGTTGTCTGTGGCGTGGGCTTTAACGCTGCTTCACGGCAATTTAGCTTGGCAACTGAGTGCATTTAATTGCAAATGCAACTGCAAATGCAACTGCAACTGCGATTGCAGCAGCCTCCAAGTGCAACGTCTCCAAAGAAATTATGCAAAATGCTGTGGCTGAGGCAGAGAGACTCTGCTTGTCTCAATGCTACGACTAATGTCAAGCGCTTTGCATACAAAGTGTGGCATCAACAAAGTCAAAGCTCAATGCACCCAGCAACAAATCATGAACTTCTGTAGGGTCTGGGAAAACTTGGCCAGCATACATATGTATATGGTCAAATATGTTAACAGGGTCATTGGCTTTGGGCTCATTGAAATGTTGGTCAAGCATTGCCAGCTAATCAAACCAAATGGAATCAAAGAGCTTCAACTGACCAAAACATAACAATGACAACAGCAACAACAACTCGGATAGAATATGAGCTTGGCACGCAAACAATTTCCACACATTGCACAAAAATAATAAGCAACAACAACAACAACAACAACAAACAGCTGAAGACAGAGAGAGAGAGAAATAACTAAACAAATGCGTTGCCGAATAATTGAATGCGAGCACACACGCTCGCACAATAATGGAAAATTTGTTTACCATATTCTCCCTCCCCCCATATCGCCCGCTCGCCCTCTCTGGCTCTCTAAAAAACCGACCACAACAACAATATGTCTGGCAATGTGACAGTTGACTAACTTGCTGAATGAATACATATAACAATTGCTTCCGTCAGCAGCAGCCCCAAAAACAACGACAGCTCCAATTCAATTGCAAAAATATATATAATTGCATTTATAAATTGTAAATAATTGTTTGTGTTTGGCCACGTTGGCAACAAAGTGATGAAAATTGCAAAAACAAAAACAAAGGCAAATTAAATGAATATATACGTTTTGGCCATATCATGGATATGCCTATTACAATACTGCCACTCGGATGTTGAAAAAGAGAAATGTTGTTGCCTTTGTTTTGGCGGCAACAGCAAACATATATATACATATGTATATGCGAGTACGAGGGTCGACACACCTCTTCCTTCCAGAGCTCTTTGCTCGAAACTTAAAAGACAAGCCGACGCGATGCCAGAACCACTTGGGAATTAGTATGCGGCAAGAGTGTTTCACATACCACAGTGTCTGATATAATAATGCCTTCTAAATTGAGGTATTTTTCATTTCCATAGTACATTTAGATGTAGCTAAGTCTATGATATATTATTATTCCTGGCTGCAACCAAAAGACCAACAAAAAGTCTTTGTTGGTTCAATTAGCGGTTTGATCCAATGTCTTTTCTTAGTGAAGAATGCAATTGGTATCTAATGTATCTTTGTATCTTTCAACAGAATGTAATGAGATTAGTTTTAGGTAAAGCCTTCCAAAGTTTTCAGTACGGTATTAAGAACTCAGACTTACCTTGGCCTGAAACGTGATGCCATGGAAGAACGCCTGCTCGGCATGAAGCGGTACACGCAAGTCCTGATCATCCTGCACCAGATCGTACGGTGTCGATGGCATTCTCAGATAGTTCAATAGCACCGATTCGGACCACTTGTAGTATCATGAAATTGTTTTCATTTTCCTTGTGCTACGCCTGTGCAGCTGATGGCGCAGTTGCCATAAAAAGCCACTTGGATGACGCTTCCCTTGGCTCTGGCTCTGGCTCTGGCTGTGGTGGTGCGGCGGCTGCTGTTGGCTAATGCTTTGGCTCATGCAAATTGTGTGGAGCGTCTAGCGCACGATGTGATTGATTTGTTATGTTTTTTACCCGAACCCCCTATATACCAGCTTCTCCACCGTCCGCTCTGGGTTGTGCAGCCTCCAGCGAGCGTTTGCTTAATCTCAATTTATGAGCTTGCGGTCGTCTCTGCAGCTGGCAAATTGAATTGCGTCAGTTGGTTCGCTGCTGAGCGATTCGTGGTGAGATTCGCGCGAGAAGCGATTCTTTAGCTATTTGCGTTTTATTACGAAATCTGCCCATTCACTGCCAATTTGTGCTGTACTCTGGCTGCAAAGAAAGAAACAAACAAAGTTGAGGAAAAAAACATCAAACACAAAAGTGGAAATATCGGAAAGCCAATAAGCGCTGGCTAATATCATGTTATCAAATGCGTCTAAGCGCTTTAACTTTTTGTCTGCGATTTGACTATTCAAGTGATTCACTCGACAACTTTCGAACTTTAATATTGAGTCAGCAAATCAAGTGTTGAGTTCGTTGGAATCATGCTAATTTGCCACTGACTGAATCACAATACTCGTGCTGCTTGTTGTTGTTGTTTCTCTCTATGCCTATTGCTCTATCTCACTCTCCCTCTCTATCTCTGTCGCTCTCTCTCTAGAGGCGATGACACCTAGCATGCGGTGGAAGGGCGCACCTACACGCACGTGCTTACAACGCGTTATATTGTTTAACAAAAAGATACATTTATAATAATTATAATAATAATTTGTTAGGCACGTCGGCTTTCCTCTATAATAATTATGCTCGTGGTTCTATATGGCGCTGCAGGAAATGTCAGCGTTTTAATTAAAACCAGCCAACAATGGATCTGTGGTTTATTGACTCTGCCCAGGGAAATGCATGAAAAGGGCATGGGAAACGTGTATAAGCAAATTGAAATCTGATTATTATTGTTATTTTAATAAGTTTATGCAGCACTATCAACTCTGCCCTTTGGCTTAGACAGCTTAGACAGACTTCAAATTCCGCTTCCTCAATTAGATGGCTCATCTACATCTATATTTCTGCCTACACATCAATCTGTCTAAGACCAGTCCAAGGGAAGCTCCTAGTCGAGCATTCTCATTCAATGAAGAGCAGTCGAATGAAGGCGGCTCTCAATTATCCCCCATACCCATGCAGGGCATCCCGCAGTCGAGCTATCGCCAATGCAGCTGGCTTGTTTATCGATGCGCCTGTCCGGCAACCAAATCAATGCGGTTATTAGTACCCCAATACCCTTCCCCTACCCCGTCTCTGTCCACGTCCTAACCACACTCCAACTGCTCTGTCAAATTTCATTCAACTCTCGGCTTTTAATGAACTCAGCAAAACTCAAGCTGAAATTTTATGTCAACAGCTGAGATACATTTTTCGTTTTTCAGTTTTTGTCAGCGGCCTTTGTCTCTTCGTCTCTCGCTCTGACTTTAGCCCAGTCTCCGCCTCGGCCTCGCGCTGTGTTGTCTCGGAGCCGGGCCAAAGGGTCATGGACGTTTAAGCTTGTAAATGACAATATCAACAACAGCAGCTGGAGAGCCCCTGTTTGGATTCGCAGTCTCTGTCCCTCCTCAAAATGTATCTGCATAATACGAACAAAAATGCGACGGCAGCTTTTAAAAGGCTAAAACAGAAGTAATGCCAACAATTCTCGAATATCTCTTTGTCATTAGGTCTGACTCTTTGTCTCCATTTGTCCGTTTGTCCGTTTCTCTGACTCGCTTGGCGTGGCGAACATTAACTTATCAATTTGGACAACGATTGAGTTCAAATTGCAGCCAGCTGACACCCAAATGGAGGGCACTGGGCCGCAGCTGAGAAGTTGACACTTTTTGGGGCGCAACATAAATCAGCTCAGCCTGCGTCGAGGTCAGTTCGTTATCAGACACGGGGATTAAAGGCAACGGCCGAAAGAATGCCCGAAAAGAAAAATAAAAGAAAAAAGCTTGAGCCAAAAGACTTTTCCTAAAAGCCCTCAGCCGCAGCACGCGGTGTCGGCAGCCCAAGCCTTTTGTCTAGTGTTCCCACAAATCTCGTACCAAAGTTCAATGCCTGCCTTCGCCCACCTTCATATATCATGCATAAGTGGTGCTCCTAAAGGTAGCTGCTGCACCGCCATTTTGTGTCCGTACTAGGGTTCAAGTACCTCCAGCAAGACACGAGCTGGGCCAAAGCACTCGGCGCATGCGTTGTGAGGCATACTAAGAGCATATTGCTAGAAAAGTGCCTCACATTGCACCCGCAGTTGTCAGAAGGGGGGGCATGGCGGGCGGCGAAGCGAGGTAACAAACGGTATGCATTACCCAACCCAATCGTAGCTTCCCTTTACTCAACATGCTCAGAACTTTCTTAAGTCACTTCTCAGCTACGCACTTCGCAGTCTACACGCGCAAAAGTTTACGGGTTAGAATACGTTTTAGTTAATAAAGTGAAGACTTGGCTAATAGTTGAAAAGTACTTAATAAGACTTGGAGTTAAATAAAATGGAGTTGTATAGGAATTACTCAATTCCTGGTTTATATGTTTCATAGAAGGAATCTTCTGATTAAACAAATAGGTTTTATTTCTTTTTTGTGGCCCCTCGTTTTCTCTCAGTGTAGACCATGCTGTTCACTTCTGTTCTTGAATGTCCGCCTATCTTCTACGTCTGCCCCGCAGCCAACTATCAGTTTCGTATTGCGCTTTGTCTCGTGCTTCGCTACGTTTCGTTTTATTTTATTTCGTATCGTACCGTTTCGTTTCGTTTTGTTTCGCTTCGTTCTTCGCCCGCACTATCAACAAAGCTGCGCCTGCGCACTGCAGCGACAGCAACAACAACAACAACAACAGCAACAACAACAAGAAACACAATGGAAAAACTCGTATCGCCTGCAAGTGAATGACTTGGCAGAGAGCTGACGATGGACTTCCAAGAAGCATTCAGACGCAATAGACGGTGGGGTGGGGGCTGCAACCGGTTTTCGGCTTGTTGGAGTCCCAGTCGAAGACGAAGTCAAAGTCTTGGTAACTTACACGCTCACTTCCTTTCCGGTTCTTGCTGCACTGCATTGCTCGCTCCATACGCCCTGCCCCTGCCCCTGTCGCTGCCCCTCTCCCCGACCCAGCTGCAGTCAGCTGCAATTTGTATTTAGCAGTTTTTCAAGTTTTTTTCTTTGTTGTATTTTGTATTTATTTTTTTTGCATTTTGATATTTGATTTCTTGTAATTACGTAGCCAGCAATCAAGCGAATCGACGGTCCCGAGCTTTTGTCAGCTGCGAAACTGAAAACGTTTCTGCGCCTTGCCGCGTGCACTTGCCACTTGCCGCAAGCTGCATGCCGCTTGTGGTGCGGCCGCAGTGTATCGTATTATGCAAGTCGTAAAAAATGAAGTACAAGAAAAATCGAAACTGGTCGCCAAGTTTGAGCTCAGGATTTGTTTAGCTTTATTTTCTTTTTCAAAAATTGCGCACATTTTTGCTTTTGAAAATATTTCGGGTAATGCGGAAAACTTGAAAGCCAAATTGCTGAGCATCGATTGTTGTTGTTGTTGTTGTTATTGTTGTTGTTGTTGTATCTTTTGTTTTTAACTGCCAAATAAACACATAAACAGCAATTATGCGCTATGATGGCCACAATCTGTGAATCTAACCAGCTGTGCCAGGTGCGTTGACTACCGCCCCTTTCCCCTGCCCCCCCTCACTCAGCAGCTCATCCCTCAAGCATCTCCCTGGCAGCGTCTGGCATCAATCTTGTTTTCGATTTCAAAGCAAAAAGCTAACAGGCAACGGCACAGGCAACATGTTGCAGAGTCAGTTGCCAAGTGTTGTCAAGATCTGCAGATAGAGGCAGTGACTGAGAGAGGGAGAGAGAGAGAGAGAGAGAACCTTTTTTGGCCGGATTCCTTTGTGGCGATCTGCGAGCGCTGCAGACGGCCATTTGGCGCATTGTCTCGCCAATGTCGCTGCGGCTTTATATTTATGAGGCAGACAGCCCAGACGGGCTAACAGAAACAACAACAACAACAACAACAGCAGCCAGCCAGTGGCAGGCAGGTCGATGCAAAAGTTTTTGCCTGCCTGGCAGGCAGGCAGGCAGTCAGCCAGAATGTATCTATAAGATACATGCTATGCGCGTATGTGTTACGCGCCTATAAATAGCGCCAAACTGAGCAGCATTCTAAAGCAACCGACGCCGCCCCCCCTCGAAGCAGGCAAATACATAGGTAGACCCAGAGAGAGAGAGCGAGGGAGAGAGAGAGAGAGAGTAGAGAGAGGGCAGAACAACAACTGAATGTCTATACTTGTACCTATATAAAATACTTTGGGCTAATACCACACACAAACATAAATCTTTGGTGAGACAACACAAAAAAAGCGATTGCTAAATAAAAGTTTTAGCCGCCAGTTTTGACTTTTTGCCATACCAGAAATATTTCTGAAATATTTTCCCCCATAGATGCGAGTTTTGTAATAGAGCTGCGAGCGACTAAAACGAAAAGTATCTACAAGATACAAATCGTTAGAACTAACCTTGAGGGTTCAGTTCAGTTGAGCCCAGTTAAGCTAAGCCATTTAGCATAAATCGTGAGCGTCAAAGATTTTCCAGCTGCTGTGCTCGAACAGAAGTCTTAATAAATGAAACAACATTAAATGACGAAGACAAAGCAGAAACTAAAACAAAATTAATGATTGGGATGGATGCCCGATTGGCCAGTTATCAGCAATTTTGTCATTGCACCGAGCTTTAGCGTTGATTACATTAGCTCCAGACCATGGGCTCTGCAGCTAAGTAGCTGCGTCTGCTTTCTGCTTTCGTGTGTATCTGTATCTGCATCTGTATCTGTATCTTGCAGATGCATTATTGCTGCACGGGCCAGCACAGAGACAGCCAGCGACTGCGAGACCCAATTCGAAATTGTTGTTGTTGCTGTTGCCCCTGTTTGCTGTCATATTTTATAAAAATAATAAACACAATGCTGACCAGCCACGGCTGCTGTCGTTTTTTTGGCACACGAATCGCCACAATTTGCTTATACACAATATACAATGCGACGCGATTGTATCTGCAGCCAAGTATCTGCAGTGTGCATGGCAAAAAGTATCTAGAACGCGTCGCGTAATCAGTTTTTTTCAGCTGGAAATTATGCGGAACTTTCAATTTCTATGCGCAATTCGCGTGGGTTGTTTGAGCTGTTGCTGTGGCCGCATTTTACATACCTTTTGCCAGCCTCTGCCAGGCTTTAGGCCTATATAGTTTCACACACACACACACACAGATACGCACACACACACGCACTGATGAGTCGCAGCCACTCGGACTACACGCTTTCAGCTGTTGCCGTGTCTCCTTTTGGGCTTTGCGGTTATTTTTTGGTTGGTTCTTTTTTTGAAAAATTAACTGCCAATTCTGGGAAGCCAACGACGCGCTGTGCTTTTATTTTTCTTGCTCGTTTTGCTTTTTCCACTCTTAACTGAACGCTAATAAATACATAGAGCGTTGGCAGCGTTGACCAAATGGCGCCGACTTGTTGCTATGTTTGTGGCCTCTTCATTTTATATTGTTTCTTTTTTTTTTCTTTGCTTTTTCGGCTGTTCTGTTTTGTTTTGTTTGCTAAGCGACGGCAAGTTTTATGAATATTTAATAAATTTCGCCAGTATTTTAGGTGTGTGCATACAAATTATGTGACTCTTGTTAACTGTTGCGCCGGGGCGTGTGAAACGGAAACGTCTGGCTGTTAGATTCTGAGAAATGAACTTTCGACACGAACTAAGTATTTGCGAATTGGCGACAAATGCCAAAATCCAGCAGTACGGAGGTCAACTTAAAACACACACAACACAGCTACTTAGTTGCAATTATGCTCAGTTACAGATACAGATACAGGTACTTAGATACAGATACTTAGATACTTAGATACTTATTGGCAAGCCGTCGCCTTACGTTTTTTATACTCCTGTTGAAGACTTTGCAGGAAGCGTTTATTTTGGCTTGGTTTGAATTTAAATTTTAACGGCTTTTTACGTGGGAACCGGTATGCAAAATTTACCAATTTAGGTTTGTTTTTTATTTTGGTTTTTGTTTTTTTTTCTTTTCTTTGAATGGGACGCGCAACGACGCGGTACGAATTCACGCTGCCCGTTAACCGTTAGGCGTGATGCGTTGCGTATACGCCTGACCTGCACACAATGAACGCCGAACAACAACTGAAACGTTTCGTGCCGACGCGCTGTCGTGCTGCCCAAGCAGCATGCGTACAGGGTGTCGCAAACCAGTTTTGCGTACAGCGTGCACGCTCTCTTAGTCACCCTAAGAGAGCGCGAGAGAGAGCTAGCACGCTGTGCTGGGCGAAAAGCGAAAGCCGCCAACCAATCAGCGTCGGGCAAATACACGTGCTTGGCGCTTGGCGCTTGGCCCAAACGCTGCGGCGATTCTCTGTTTTGATTTTCCAGCCGTAGCACTTGGCGCGCTGAGCGTTGTTTGCACCTGCCCGCGCTCTTAGCCAAGACTCAAGACTTGTTACGGACATTCAAGCATTGTCTTTAAACAATTGAGCGTCAAAGGTTTGTTTAAATAATTTGCCTTTTAATCACGTTTGCTCTCAGTCTAGACTTTATAATTATGCCTGTAATGTGTGTCATGAATTAGACAAATAATTAAACGAATATTATTAGTACTTCTTTTTTAAATGCCAGGCAAACTTGTTTCAGTTTTGGGCTAACTTTGGAGAGTTAGAAATAAAGTTTCTAAATTGACCTTTTGTATTATTCTAAATTTTCAGCATTTCTTTGATATCTCAGGTATATCGGGCTTAGATTATTTCGAAAAATCTGTGCAAATCTAATAAATATACGCAGTTCTCTTCATGGTTTACCCAAATCAACGCTGACTTAAGGTCTTCTTTGCATATTTTAGGCACATTTCTTCAACCCACCGAAATTCCTGACATAAGCGAAATTACAAAATATTTGACGGCTTTACAGTTGCCACAATCACACGCACACACACACACACACACATATTTACCCTGGCTTATGTACATAAGTACTGACAACTCACTCGCAAAGCTCGAAGTATTCACAAATATTCACGCATAACTCAACGTTGTCTACACTTTGAGAGGTGTGGCAAGTGTGTGCAAATAGTATTCATGAGGAATATGCAAAAGCTTTGTGGCCACCATCAATGGAATGCCAACAAGAGCCGGACGCAAAACAAAAAAGGAAGGATGACAGACCGTGCAAAAAGGATACGCCGGCAACAACGAGATCTGCTGCATTAGGGGTAAGTGTTTTGTATATATGTCCGCAAACCGAACTCAATTGGCAAAAATTCGAATCGAACTCAAATATTTGCTAAACTTTAACTGCACTAGCTGCAAAAACAACAACAAAAACAACAGTCGGAAGCAACGTCGAACACTTTCAGCAAAATTAAAAACCAAAGTGAAAAACTTCAACTGGCTGTCGCGTTGTTGGCAACGTGCGAAAATCCTGTTAGCAACTTTTTTTTTTGTTTGGGGCAGGTCACTTTTTTAATTAAAAGCGCCGGCGCATGGCAAACATCCCGAATCGTATTGGCAAACAGTTTAACAGCTTAAACCAAAAGTTTTTTGCCCGAAAACAAAATTAACTTAAATATATACATACGAATACGGCTTTAAAATCCCAGCCGGAATGCGGGCCTCAAAATGCGTTCAATCATGGCCTCTAACGAGAGTGCGTGCCCTTAAGAAAACTTCCGTGCTTTGTCATTTTTACCCAAGACATTGTCAAAAAGGAAAGCAGCAGCAGCAGCTGAAAGAGTCCTTTAGGATCCTCACTTAGCAGCGCCAACAGCCCATCGATGTTGTAACTTGCCAAGTGGCTGGCAAACTTTTTTCTTGCTTACCTCGGGCAAACTTTGTCGATTGTCCTGCGCGTGTGTGTGCGAGTGTGTGTGGGCGTACGCGTGTGTGTGGGTGTGCCAAATGCCAGGCGTTAAGCCTCAAATCAGCTGTTAAAGCTTTAAAGCCCCAGCCAAATCAATTAATAGCCCAGCTCGAAACACAGCTGCGCCTAAAAGC
Organism: Drosophila kanekoi; assembly: GCA_037075305.1. Classification (NCBI taxonomy): domain Eukaryota; kingdom Metazoa; phylum Arthropoda; class Insecta; order Diptera; family Drosophilidae; genus Drosophila; species Drosophila kanekoi. The sequence goes on along the minus strand of JBAMCE010000141.1, from coordinate 5,113,054 downwards.
ATGCTGCAAAAATCATTTGTCAATATAAATGAATGGTAATTCATAATGCGATATACTCGAATATGAAACGCGCCCTCGGCTGAATTGTCTTATGGCATGCACACACACATATACACTTTTGCACAAGCACACACACACTGCCAACATAACCTATTAATAAAAGTCTTTTAATCTAAACACGAAGCCTTGCAAGGCCTGCTCCAGTTTATCCAAATGGTGCCCGTCCTTGCCCGGTCGAAGTCCTATACTTCGGATTTAGGAAACAATTTCGAAACGAATCTTCTCTGAATGTTCACAAAGAGATTTGTTTCTGAGTTGTTCGCTGATCGGATCGTCAGCCAAACAGATTCATGCAACCTTTTTCGAACCAGTTTTCCTAGACCACGCGTTGATCAGCCATCAATCAGTCAGTCGATCAGTCAGTCGATCAGTCAGTAAGGATAATGACTCTTAAATATCTCCATTTAAATACATGAAACTCGCTCGACATGAACTTTATGTGCACACATATCGCATTAAAGCGCAGCTGAGCTCAGCACTCGGCACATTTGATAAGCCCGGTCGGACAGCAGGCAGCAGCTGATAAAAACCAATAAATTTATTGTCAGCCTTTGCCTTTGTTGCTGCTGCTGTTATTTTATCCATGCTTCGTTAAATTTACGTTAATTTATGTGGGCGTGGCCCTGGGGCAATGCGCAAATGACACACAAAATGACTTTGATAAACGCAATTGTCTAGCAAATGGCAGGAAGGTTCGTCTTGAGAGCCGGCCCAAATTAAAATGTACGCTTTCAGGCTTCAGGGCGTCATGTCGCTGGTAAAATCAATCAACAAAGCAAATAAATACAATTAATGTTACATTACGCATACGCCTCGGTGCACAGCAGTCGCGGCAAAGGCAGGCAACCAGACGTAGTCCTCTTTGTTGTCGTGCCTTGGCATAAATTATGCTCGCAACAATTCTTTGCAATTTTATGCATGTCAACGCGGTGCGCAGCATTCAGCTGTTGGGAGCTGGCACCAACAGCAGCAAGTCCTATGTAAATGCAAACACAACAAGTAAGCAAAGAGAAAAGTTCAGATAGCACACTCGGAAATACCCTATCGCTTGGGAAGGTCTTTAACCCTTAAACAGCCTTCTTTGCAGACTTACACGCTTGCCGGCAAAACCTCTAAGTTCAAGTAATCAAAGCATGTTAGCCTGTAAGGCCTACTTGTATACATGAGAATCGCATAGTGAGGCGATAAACTTAAGAATGTCACATAGACACTGGCTGGCTGATCATGCCCCAAACTGCAGTCGTTGAATTCGAGCATATGCCGAGCAACTGCTCTACGTGCATTTCCCATGACGACTGTGAATGTGAATAAAATAAAATAAAATCAAATATGCACTGACGTGTAAATTAATGCGTGAGTCTCTTCAAATGGCATTAAAGTATGAAAAGTAATGAATACAAGTGTGTGCGTGTGTGTGTGTGAGTGTGTGTGAGTACGAGCATGAATATATATGTTTTGCTTGCGTTGGCCTTAGAATTTACTTGTCTAATTGAAAGAGCTGCGAAAGAGTAAAACGTTAAATTAAACACAAAAAATTGAAGAAAACCAAGTGCAAACGTTGAAAATTTCAAGAATCGTCGCAAGGGCCATAAAGTTGTTGAAAAGTTTTGCAGTGCTTAACGCTGCGTTCCCCATGGAAGGATCTGAATACAGCCAAGTAAAAACTTTGATATTTCATGAGAGCAATTAAATATGTAACACAGATTAACAGCTTAAAATATGCATAAAGTTTCTTTCAAATCCAAGCTGAAACATGATTAAAAAGCCAATTGGCCGACTTGTGCAAGCAAAACTCAGGCCTCAATTGTTGCTTAATAAACGACTTTCAAGCATTTAAGCTGCTCTAAGCCATTTAGTAGCTAAGCAAACGAAGTGCATTTTCTAAGAGGATTAAACAATTTCACAGTTTTTGGCATAATAAATAATAGACTACACATTTTGTTTAATGTTTGCTATCATACTTAAAAGAGTTTATTGGTTTTTGTGCAATGTCCGCCTGCCTGTCCTCTATTGTAGTTAGAGTATGCATTTTGGAATGTGATAAGTGATAAGGCTACTTCCACTGAGGGCGTGGCAAATAGCTTTTGGGTTATGGATGCACCCGACTGCCACATTCTTAATTGTCTTGGTCTAGCCCTGTCAGGGCTATCATGGCCAATCACCACAATCATAAATTAAATGGTTTTAAATAGCTACATTAAAGCTGTAAGCGTGCATACTCGTTGCTGGGGAGCTCGTTAATGGGCGGCACTGTGAATTCGTTTTTTGACCATTAGCCGCACTTCCAAACATTTCTAACGGCCGCTAATTAACCTCGATCCGAGAGATAAGCCACGGGTCCCCAGAGCTGCAGCCAAGCGGCAAACAGACTGCCGCAACATGTGGCCAGCCGAGGTTCCAACTCTCCTGCGGCTGCTGCTGCTGCTACTGCTGGCCAGTACAGGCAATCTGGCACTAACGGTTAACGAGCTGCTGAAACGCAGCCACCAGGAGCAGCATTACGAGACGCTATTGTTGCTCAGGCACAGCCGCCAGCTGCCCTGCAGCCAAATGGAGGAAGTGGCGGCTGCCGCCACGTGGCCCGTTCTGCGCTTCAGCAGCCAGGCGGACTTTTTACTTAAGAGCAGCCAGAGCACGGAAATGTTGGCACTAATATGCCTGACTGGCCATGTGGAGATGGATCTGGCATTGTGGCAAGCGCTGGCCAACAATCTGTACAACATGCGGCATGTGCGGCTACTTCTATTGCTGCAGCACGCAACGGCACAATCTTTGCAGCAACAGCTCCGGGAGCTGGCTGTCACAGCGCGGCAGCTACTTTTCCCTCATGTGGTACTGCTGCAGCTATCCACAGGCAATGCCTATCAATTGCAGCCATATGCGGAGGAGGACTGGCTACAGCTACTACCAAACAGCAGCAGCAGCGGACGGATCTTTGACAGACAATACAACTACCATCGGCTGAAGGCACGCACGCTGCCCGATCAGGTGTCGCCGCGTTCGCTGGGCTATTGGGATCGGAAGACGGGTGAGCTACGCATGACGGGCTTTGTGGCCAAGCTGATGCAGGAGTTTGCGCGCGTGCACAACATCTCGTTGCAGTGGCAACGCCAGGTTATCGTTGGAGATCAGTTATCCATCATATTGCTGCGCAACCTGACGCTCAATGGCACGCTTCAGCTGCCCATGACGCTGTGCGGCTACGAGCTGCCCACCAAAGAGGGCTACTACACGTATCCGTTCGATATGGCCGAATGGTTTGTCATAGTGCCCTGTGCCCAGGAAATACCCACGGCCGAGGTGTACCTGATAGTATGCAGCTGGAACATGCTGGTTGTGCTCCTGGCCAGCTATTGTGTCTTTGCGCTGCTGGACACTTGCTTTGGCTGGCTACTGATGCAGCAGCAGGTGGATTGGACCAATCTGGTGTTCAATGAACGCATGATCTCGGGCATAATTGGGCAGCCGAGTAAGCTGTACGCACATGCCACGAATAGCTCACGTCTGGCCCACGCCCAGCTGTTCCTGCTGGGTCTGATTTTTGGCACACTTTTTGCAGCCCATTTGAAGACGCTGCTGACCAAGCGACCCATTGAACGGATGGTTACCAGTTTTGAGGAGCTGCGAGACTCTCATCTGAGCATTTACTTTGCCGAAGGCGAACACTTCTATGTGAACATGATGGATCTGGGCACTCCCATCGGCATCATCAGATCAAAGATCGAATTTCTACAGACAAACGTCTTTTATAAGGAGCGCAGAAGTCTGAACAAGTCGAAAGCATTCTCCATGACATCCACCGAGTGGCAGATTATCAAAGAGCAGCAGGATCTATTTCAACGGCCTGTACTGTGCTTTCAGCCTGGCCTTATCTTTCGCTACAAGATTCTCGCCTCCGTGCCGTTGCAGGCGAACTCCATCTTCGCGGAGCCACTTGAGGAGCTCATGCTTCGAGTGCACGATACCGGACTCCTGTTGCACTGGAAGAAACAGTCCTTGGGCGAGCTAATCGCCCTTGGCGAGATCAGTGTCAAGGATCCGTATCCGTATGTGCCCTTTTACGACTTCAAGGTGGGCGACTTGTTCTGGGTCTGGCTGGGCTGGGCATGGGCCTTGTGCCTGGCATTTGTAGTCTTCTTGTGTGAGCTAATTGCTTACCGCATGACCAGGTATTTTAATATTTAATTAGCACATGAATTAAAAATGCGATTTATTGTTAGCAATTGGCAATATTTCACTTTTCGAGCATCATAAATGCCACTAATATTTAATGTTTATTTCAATTTGTTAGCTAATCGCCAGCTTTATGGTTCTTTAATGCCGCTGCACTAATTTTCAATTTCAATTTTCAATTTTAGCATAATTCCATTTACTAACTATCACAAAAATAAGTAAATAATCCCCTTTCAGTCAAACTATATACATTTTGTATTGTGAGTAAATGAATTTTAGACATCGTATTGATTTGTTGCTGGGCTAAATAATAGAATGGAATCAGGGATTCAAGCCGTTTCTCAGTGGCAGCTTTGCAGATGAAATTATGACGAATTTGTGTCAAAATGGCACATGCCCTGGAATTGTGGGCCAGCTTAGGGTGTCCAGTCGATAAAGTTGACATAAATCAAACATTTCGCAAGAGGATTAGTTTCAAAGTGTCAACCGATACAGTTACGGCTGCTGTTGACAAGGCTTAAATGTTGTCGAACCGTTTTGTTGGTTTAGTTTTTGTTTTTTCGCTTACGTTCCTTTTTTTTGGAGCCAGGCTCATTCAATCATCGGTTGGCAGACAGTCAGCCAGCCAGCAAGGACCCGGATAATTGACGTTTACGTTGTCAGAGCGTCGTTTTATCTTTTAAAATGTTGATGCGGACAGACAGGAAAAGTTGGTTGGATTTGCTGGTTATTGCAATTTAACGCGTATTTTATGGCATCAGCCTTAGAGCCCTTAGCTGACTAGCTCTCCACACGCCGAAGCTGATGGCATTGATGGGCATTTATGGGCGTTTATGGCAAATCGATGCGCCAATTGGCACTTTAAACGCATTTTATTGTGCTCCGGCCCCAAAGCGAAATTCAATTTCATCCGCCCTGCAGCAAAGTGCAGCTTTGTCATGACGCACACAAAAGCCTTGTTGCCGGCAAATCGAATTAAATGCGGCCCAAGGACCTGCACCAGGCCGCACGCACATTATGCGAATTTCTGCCGAACATTTATCGATTTTCGTCATCTTTTGTTTGTTCTACCATGTTAGATATTTATGAAAATCTTCATAAAATAATCAACAAACATTCACATTGGACTGCCACAACAATGCTTGAGCTTGTACGAGATTAATATCATGCTGAGTCATATTTGAAATTCTTATAACTATTTACTCGCATCGTTATTCACCTTGGAATAACAAAGCTTCATTCATATGCTCTTTGAATGATAAACTTGCATTTGAAATAAGTAAAATCGCTCAGAATTGAACTTAAAATTGAACAATGCTCAAACTTAAAGACCACATAAACTAGTTAATAAGTTTTCCAAATGTTGTTCACTAATATTATGAGCTGTATTTCATATGGTCCGGAAGTCGATATCTTAGGCCCAAAAATGAATCCTTAATCAGGATATGCTGATATCTACAGTAGATTAAGTTCAAATATTCTTTCTATGTGAAGGGTTATAGATCACATCAAAGGGTCACGTGAACTACGAACTACGTGAACTTACAAAAATCGAAATGCTTTATAACTTTTAAACTTCCGGCAAATACTGAGAAGTATCTGAAAACTATAATCTGAATACGATACACATTCTGACTTGAGTTTTGGTTACATGCTTTGCGATTGATGATGATACCCTGATGCATTTCGCAATAGATATATCCAAGCATACCTTAAACTTAGTTTGCATTGCTTAAACAAGCACCCAAGTTTCTCTCAGTGTCTAGCAGTAGGAAGCTAAATATTAAAACACTCGGATAGAATACTCGATCGACTCAGTCAGATGCCTATACGATGTGCTTATAAAAACCCTAACTAACAATGTCTGTGATTGAAGCAGATAAATATGACAAAATCAATTAAATGCGGATCATTAGCTCACCTAATAAAGTCCAATTATGTCGTGAATTGCGTTACGCTTTGATAAAGATAAAACGCGTGTTGTTTCGACAAACTTGTGTGCATTTATTGTTAAGCTCTGCAGGCCAAGTTTATAACAAAGCTTTGACAAATTTTCTTGTTCCCACTAAATCGATAAGAATTGATCTTTATTTCGATTGTTTCTTAGAATTAAAAACACAAATATCAGTTTAATACCTTTCACCAAAATTACAAATAAACGCTTTATAAGTTGTAAAATCTTTGTACTTTGATAAAAATGTAAAAAACAATTAAGTTCTCATAGTTAAAATTGTTGTAACTGCGTACAGGGTATCTCGTAACGTACCAGTTAGTCATTAACTATGTATTTAATCTTCAGTGTGTGAAAAATGTACACTGACAACTGTTTTCCACTCGTTGTTGGTTGCGGCCATTAACTGTATCTTATACTGTCCGGATGGCAATGGAAGAAACCTGACAAACTCGGGTTTGAATACCATGTTTTTCACAATTAACGCATCCTGGCATATAAAATGTATACTAAATTAATACAATCAGTGAAAGTACTCGACTTACCTTGTACGGACACGTGTGATTTATATTCGAATTCTCGAATAGCGCATCAAGGAATATTTTTTCAAAGGACAATTTCGTTTTAGATTTCTCCATGTATTTGCAAAAGTCAAAGGTCCTATTAAAGAGAAATGGATGATACCCACTGTACTTGCGCCAAAAACTGAGATTGACCTTGAACATATTAGTTAGTTAGTTGATTCCATCAAGCACTCCAACAACATACCTTCGCGTTGTTAAACGGTCCCTGGTTCAACTTCGCATACACATTCAAGCCCACGACTCCACGGCCAAGTATCTTGAGATCGCATTGCTGGTAGCTGGCATAAGCGGGCACCAGCATCTTGCACTCAATGTTTGTGAAGCGGGTGCTGCTGGCCGAGAGCCCGTCTGTGACCAGGACCAGGAGGAGGAGCGTTAATGTAACCCACATCGTTTTGCAAGTGGCGACACGCAATGACGACTAACCGAACGGGTCGTTGAAAACACAGTTTAATTTATGAAATCAATAAATCGGAAACATAATTAAAATCAAATTAGTGTAATGCTCTCTCAACGAGGTAATACCCTGCCCTCCGCATCGTACATTTGCAACTTATTCAATTCATCTATGTTAATCTCGAATTGCTTGAAGCGCCTGGATTCCAATATTGAGCTTTGGATGATCAGATGAAACTTGACTAGAACAAATTGAATGACAATGTTGATCAAAGAATGATCAGAAAATGTATATTATATGCGCTCGAAGTTGACCTTAACTGCCTGCCACATAAACTGCCTGCAAAACAATTGCCCGCTTTTACCGATTGAAAGGTTTAAATGTTATGCAACATTTAAATATAGCACATGGAATCATTTAAAATTTATTAAAATCGTTTAGCTCGAATGATTTGCGTGCCAATGACTCTCGAAATTTAACATATATCTGATGCCATATCGCTCGAAATTTGAAGTGTTTATCAATTTTGCAATAGACCTTC